>OX297873.1:12942500-14413750 GCA_946478455.1 Eupithecia vulgata
GTTGTCTGCGGCCAAACACAACGGCAGAAACTTTCGTTTTTATAATTGAGAGGGATAGTAACCTTATAGTTTTCTAGACGTGCTATTACTTCTGGTAGGTATTATTAATAACTACCTATAGCTAGGACTACATCTCTGCGAAATATTAGCCGTTTAGTAATTAGGGCAAAGGAAGAACTAGTACTAAAAATCCATAGATCCACCTGAACTTTCATATATATGAAATTAAATTTATTATTTATAAAATCATTAGTTTACTAGTTAATTTATTTAAAAAGCTCTGTTGGCCATTTTTTACTATTTTGAGATTTTTTTATACGTGTCATAAGCCGTTAACCTACTTTATCACAATACACCTTCGTAATAAATACCTGGAATTTGAAGAAAAACAAAGATCGAACATTATTTCCCGCTCATCCCAACCCTAGAGACAGTTGAGCAAGACCTTTCCTACGGGAGCAAAGCCTGTATAATAAATGTATTTTGTATTTTATTTCCTTTTCATGATATTTGAACGATTTTATTATGTAGATACATTTTATTTCTTTGTGCTCCATACAAAAGGTGTGACAAAAATATCCAATCCTGTCCCTGGAGATATTTTGGAAGAATGATTAGTTTTGTTAAGGAAATTCTGTATTAGATCTTGTATAAACGTTTTTGTACTTAGTAAAATGTTCTATCTAAACTATTCAATTTAAGTTATACCACGACTGCACGATTTTTACATGAAATTAAAATTTATCCTTATTAATCGACCCAGCTTGGGTGCTTAAAAGCGCATTTTTAATGGACGCAATGAGCGCAAGCAGATTTTTAGCAGCTGTCAAAAAAAAATGAAAATCATACCAATTGCACAGACTGTCAAAAATCCGCCTAGTAGTAAATGATTACTGAAAACACGCACTGAGAGGTCTCTGAAGTTTTTTGTCAGCAGTGCCCCACCAAATCCATACTCCACACCTGTCTACTCGAAACTGTAGCACTTTTTAAATTGCGCTCTATTTTTCCGACATGGGGCAGTTTTTTACGCGAACGTCAGATGTCAGTCGCACTCGCGATTCAATATACGATACGTGATTGAAACTGACCTCTTTGATTAGAAACTGAAATGTTAGAATTTTGTTTCTTGTTATCTGGTTAGAATTAACTCGATGCGAATAATGTGAATAGACTAGTTCGGTTTATAATAAGTGTTCTCTTCAATTAATTTGACTAGCTTCTGCCGGCGGCTTCGCACGCGTTGTTTCTATGTAGCATTTTGAGGTTATCCCATTTTGTTATTGTTATTTTCAAATGGGAACTTATTTATGGGATAAAAAGTAGGATATGTTACTGTCCATCCTTTCAACTAACTTTAAGCCAAAACTGAAGTCGATTGGTTGTTTAGTTAAGGCGTGAAGGCAGGATAAACAATCAAACACACTTTTGTTTTGAAAAAACTACGAACTGACTTCAAATTTCTTAATTTATACTGTTTTTAAAGTTTTTTGGGTCAAATTCTTATCCCTGGAGAATATTTTTAAACATCCTTCTTGGAATCGTTTTCCGTACAAAACCAAAATAATTTTCTAAATCGGTCCTTATTTGACGGAAAAATCGACGAAAATACATACAGCCGAATATAGACACTTGTCTTTATTTGTTTTGTTCGTTGCTTAAAAAGACACAATGTCACTTATGTACATGAGAAAAAAGTTCTAAAGTAGGTATACAAATCAGAATCATTTGTATGTTTTCTTTGAAGTACCTAAGTATCCATCAGCACATCTGTGCCGTTACATCTATGGTGCATGTGCCTCCTCTAATTCGGATTTCGACCTAATTTGTTAATAAGTTTGATGGTTCAATTTTTTATAGCATTACCATGGGCACCCTGCACCGAAATGCTACGCACGTTTTTTAAGAAACTCTGATATTGTTTTGTAAAAAGTGTTTGTGACAAAGTCCACCGATTACATGAACACGCTACGCACGAATACGAGATTAATTATGTGCCACACGCGAGGCTTGCTGGAAAATGGTATTCACGAAGCTCAACACATAGTCGAGGGTTATTTCTCGTGTATAGTGTGTATACTGCAGTGGAAACGTAGATCTACGTTATCAAGCAAATGAACCCACGCTGCTAAAATGTGCCGCGTGGCCTTGCAAATCATGGGCGCGCATGGCGGACATAATTTAGAGTGATTTAGGAACCTATAGTCAAAAGTTCTGCCTGACCAAAGCTTTGGAATTCCTGAAAACTTTGTACTGGGAACTTCTGTGGTTAAATGAAAAGGGTTTGATAGAGGCAAGTTTATATGCATTTCATTATCTTTACTGTGCAGGCCCTCATTATTTCGACCGAGAGAGGATTATGACCGGGTCATTTTCATTTCAATAATGTAGTATTCATTCGGATGAGATTTAATTTTATATCGGTTTCCGACGATTTTCTCAGTCTATAAAATGTTTTTAATAAAAATATTTATTCCATCCAAAACAGATGTTTATCATCACAAAATAATACAAATGATGGTCAGGTTGAGCTGTTTGATTAATCACCTTGCCCAAATAAGTGAAATCATTTACTAGAATTTTAGTGAGTAATTGGTATAGATATTTGTTGCCATTGATATTATTATGAAAAAATACCGAAACTGTCGTTCAGTCACGGTAGGTTTGAATTAAAAAAAATTAGGACCCTTTGGTGACCTTCTATTACAATGGTGGCAAAAAAAAGTGAGGCCCACAATAATCAATTAATATTACCGCTAGCACTAACCTCATTCATACTGAGGTTCTAATTTTTAAATCTAATTTATAAATTAGTAAATCTAGATTTAAAAATTAGAAAATATAAATATCAATGCCAACAAATATCTTAAACAATTTGTCACTAAAATTTTATAAATCATTCAAAATAAGAATGATTTGAGAAAAAATAACTGGACTTTACAACATTGATAGAAACTTAACAACTGCCTCAAAGTAAGTTTCTAGGCTAATCCTAAAAGCAATAGCAGTAAAAGTAATCAATCAATCCACTTATCTCGGTGCAATAAATGAATGCTGGCTGCCTTCCAATGAAAGCTCGCTATCAACACCAGACATTATGGCGTCAAACTTTATTGCATCTGAACTTCGAAACTTGAGATTTTGGCCTTGAACGTGATTGTAGATGGCAAATAAAAATATATCGTTTTCTATTCATGCAAAAAATATCCAGATGGCATTGTTGTTAGGGCGAATTGGTCAAATTTTCCTGATCACTCGGCCGCGGTCAATTCTGGGTATATGAGATGAACAATAACCCGTTTCTACAATAAATAGCCACTTTACAAGCTAGAACAAAGAAAATAGAAATATAGGTGTTCAAAATTATGTAGAAACCTAAGATTTCCGACTCCTCCTCTTCCTCTACAGCCTATAACGGTCCACTGCTGAACGCAGGCCTCCCCCTGATATATCGTTAGTCTCATGACAAGAATTTTTCGATTTTATCGCTACAACCGTTAAATAATTTACGGCACGATCGACAGCAAACCCAGACGGGGTTCTAACACTATTCAATTTAAAAATCAGGTGCAATATAAATATAATGAGAAAATTCATGATTTTGTATTTCCTACATAAAAACTACTTAAGAACAAATTCAAAAACTATTAAAAATGTAATTGCACTTTGTTTCAACTTCCTAACATAAATTATTCAAACTTCACTGTTACCGTCATTCAGACCAGAAATATATATATTTATAACGATACACTGATTTCAGTCGGAATGAGAGATAATAAGCTGTTAACTCTTATACACCTTCCTTTTGGTGGTAAATGTTGTTGATGTTTATTTTGACTCAAATAAACATAAACATTTTAAACATAAACAAAGTTAAAAAAATAAAGTTGTCTCGAAAGCCGCATAAGTCTGCGCCTTAAGTTATTCGAGGTCACAAATATTAGATTTTCGCGATTATCTCGGTTTCTATAGCTCCAATGATGTATAGTATATCTTCTTATTAAGTTGTAGAACATAAAGTTTGCGACAAATTTTGTATCAACATTTTGACTGAACAAAACATTGCATGTAGCTTTTCGTGCATTGAAAGGAAATCACATACGGATCTGATTTGAAAATTATAAGTTTTATTATGTCATGAATAACATGTGACTTTTTAATAAGTATTTCTTGCTTATGTTGACAAATTGCAAGAAATAATAGTTCAAGTAAAATGTCACAGAAAACCAGATAACCTTGTTCCGTGTGTTTATAAAAAAAGAATATCATTAGTTTATTTTGTTAATAATTAAAAATCGACCTTCACAACAAATTGTGTACACCAGCTCAATTTGTCTCGAATGGTTCAATTTTGACACTTGTCTCTTACATTATTAGGTTGGTTTTCGCGTAAAACTTGTGTAATAGAGGGCTCTTTCGTCGAGTGTACTCAGGTTTCGCGAGCGTTCAGTAAATGTAAGTTGGAGTGGTTTAGGAGTGTTGTTACTGACTGTCCGTGGGGTGTGAAGTGGCTTTTTCATTTGACTGTACATTCGGATTATTTTGAGGGTGGTTCTGTTATTGTTGCTCTGCACAGAAGTAAAAATACAATAAAACTTTTGTGATGTTAGAAAGTTATTGAAAGTGACAAAGTGACAGTAATTTCCTTACGTTCATTAACGGAAGCACTGAGACTTTTCATTTGGATAAAAGGAACTTAAAGGGCTTTATAAATCAGTTCCTTGTCGGAAAATAAGATGACGACTGAGTAAAAATCACATTCATTCCTTCAATGAAAAGCTATTTTAAAGAATCCAGACGAGACTAGATCTCGTAGACCCTCTACGAATCCCGTAGAACCTCTACGAATCCTGTATAGTGTAGGTAGACACTCCGAATTCTGTAGAGCCTCTACGAATTTCGTAGCACCAAAATATTCTATTGCCCATTATTTTTGTCATACAAACAACAAAATCAGGCGCAAAACCTACATCAATTTTAATTTGACAAATGAAGGTCGAGTCTCATTCAGACAATATTATTATTATATTACCGATCCAAAAGATATGATGTTTTATTTTCGTAGCAATAAAGGTGGTTTTTCTTCGAATTGGTAGGCTAAGTAAGCACTGTAGAGTCAAGTCAGGGATGTATGATTTGTGTGCATTCAAATTGGTACACTATTGTGCGAGTTTGTGACCTACATGTTCAAATAGGGGCAAAGGGCTTGAGCTATTTTGTCGAATTGGTTCCAAAAAATATTTTCGTGTAATTGATATTTGTCCCGTCAAGTTTAAAAAACAACCAAAAATTCTTTTTTAAAAGAATTTGGTTGTCGCGACTAGCCATTATAGTTTTGATGATACATTGGTCAATTCTTAATAGATTTCGATGACTTTTTGTTTTTCAACCTACATAAAAGTAGATTTTGAAATGGTCCCATTAAGTTTATTTCTCGAGCAATTGATACGTGCTTCGTCAAACGTATCTAAAACATCATCCCTTGAGAATTTTCACTATCACTAGTAACAAATAGTTTCCATAGCAAGGGGCGTAAACAAGCTAGATTTGACTCCAATTTTACTAGATGATCGAAATGAAACGGGTGAAAACCAGCTTTCTAACTAATTTTCAACTTCCAAGAATTTGAAATTGGTTTATAGTTTGTTAAAACACGCCAAAATATTGACAACTAGTGGTCAAAACAAATCTTTTCTCATTAAGATATAAGCTTAGACAATTTAACCCGCTGTCAAGATATAAGTATAGAAAAGATTATCTATAGGAAACCAGTTTAAAGAGCAAGCTATGGAGAGAGCTATGCTCGGAGTTTCTCTGAAGGATAGGATTCGCAACGAATACATCCGACAGAGAACCAAGGTTATCGACATAGCTCAAAGGATTAGCAAGCTGAAGTAGCAGTGGGCTGACCATATCTCGAGAAGAACCGACAACCGTTGGGGTAAACGTGTTCTTGAGTGGAGACCGCGACTCAGCAAACGTAGTGTAGGACGCCCTCCGACCAGGTGGGATGACGATTTGCGAAAGACTGCTGGCAGATGCTGGATGCGGCAAGCTGAAGACAGGGCGCTATGGCGCTCATTAGGGAAGGCCTATGTCCAGCAGTGGACCAGTATAGGCCGATGATGATGATAGGAAACATAATCTATTTCTACCCTGTATAAGTCGTCGTATTTGTCCTGAGTCATACTCAATACACAGTCCAATCGACTGGTTGTAGAGACTTGAAACTTGCCGAGTGTGTAGGCCTTGATGCAAAAGGGAACACTTAAGGTCAGCTCACACCAAGACGCTACACGAAGCGTCGCTACGCGTATTTTAATTCAAATTATAACTTTATTTAACACACAAAAAGGTAAAAAATTTATTGACACTATACGAAAACTCCCTGCATCGCCGCGCTGAGCGTGAATAGTTATATAGGTCCCCATCGACCAAGCATGAAGTTATTATATTCCGAACCTGCAAGAATACGGGCAAATATGTTTCTAGAAGCTTTTAACCTCTATATTCTACGATGTACACTTTAGTACCTTGTCATAGGTACTAAAGCACGCTTATCGCGTAGTGAACGCGGTCGTCTGGCACGTCAACTTTATAGCGACAGGGTGCTTAAGTGTATTGAGGTGTGAAGTATACCGACTATACTGCTATTTCTGTAATTTATATTGCTTTGGTTAACCTTACTGGAAGCTATAAGAAAATATACTTAAAATGATGTAAGTTATAATTTTTTTGTTGTAAATATTGGGTTTCGTGGTATTTGTAATTTACATATTTTTATTTATCAACTATGAACTATCAGTGAACCGCCATTTTGTATTTTCAGATAAAGAAGTGATAAAAGTTTCCGTTCAATTATTAAAAGTTAAAGTTTATAAAATCGTTCAACGAAAACGACAAAAATTGTTAAGTTTCGTGGCAATATTGTCAAAATTATAAATAAGTGTTATAGAATTAGAAATATTCAAGTCAATTTAGTAGTGATACCAAAACATAAGCAATTTTAAGTCAATTCGTAGAAAAAAATCTGTGATTAAGTTTTAACCCCGTAGACTGATAACCCTAAAGTGTGAGACATTATAACTATAGAGTGCAAACTTAAGTGGAACTAGTGTGAGCGACTGACAGCTGTCAAAGTGACAGTGACAAGAGTGGCACAAGCGAAGAGGCGATTCGGAGCAAAGATGGCGTTCGCTGCGGCACGTATGATACTTAAAGATAAAAGAAGGAAGGCATCCAAAGAAGATTTCAGGGACCCCAGGAATAGAAGCAAGGTATTAATAGTTTTTATTATAACGCCATTAAGAAAAATAGCCATAAAAATGACTATGGCTGTTCCTACTGCCAAATAAAGTACTATCGGTAAAATGATGTGACCAATTATAAAAAAAACAATAAGACCAAAGGTCATTTGCACATTTGCTCGCCCTTTGAATGTCTTGTATACCCTATGGTATAAAAGACATTCAAAGGGCGAGCAAATGCAACCAAATACAACCTAATGCCTATGCATTAGGTTGTATTTGGTTTTCTAGAGAAACTTCCTTAACTCTTTTGGTTTCAGTAGTTTCTGGAAATTATAATTAAAAGTCTTATTCAGCTAAGACCTTAAAAGCGACAAAAGTACTTCATGTATGATTTGATACATTTTTTTTTAAACAAGAAATAAATCGCGCCGTACCTATCTAATTTCCTTTAAAATCTGAATATTTAGGTAACTGCAGCTTCAAAGTCTACAAAGTGTCATATAAAATAAACTCATAAGAAAGAGTCCAAAGACACCAAACGATTCACCTTGAGTTGGTAGTCAAATGCACCTCAATTATATTTATTGATTGTGAATACATTTGTGTTGAGAAACATTCAAGTGGTATGTTGACTTTAGCTTCACCGTGGAAACGATCAGAATACTGTATTTATATTATTTTATAAATTCCTTACCGATTCTTCATAGCCGGTAGAGGTAATAGGTAAAAATAACATATGACATTTATGCAAATATGATTGTGAAAATTAAATGACAGCCTCGTTGTAACGCATTTGTCCATGTTATTTTTATCTTGTTTAAAATTCTTACTATTTAATAAATACCTGTAGTGCAGAAGTACGGACCTAGGTACATTTTTTAGATCTTCTTAGTGGAGCGGCGCTTGTGACATTATTTTCGTTCAGTGAGGTCATGAGACGTACTATGCGTTTAAAAAATTATGTAGCCTATTTCAAAAATAGATCAAAAAACGGCCTTAAATTATCCAACATGTTATCCACAACCGTGACAACCTTTCAAATCTAGTGAATAACGACATAAATCAAATCGAAAATCACATTTTCATCATAAAATTTATGAAAAAAAGTGAGATATTATCGCTTTGTATTCGAAACGGACGCCGTATAACAGACTTTCTTTTTCATAAAAATCATTATAATTTTCAAAACGAAACTTCCTTTGAGAGAATAGTTCGTTAGTCGGTTCGTTCGGAAATTGCTCATTACCAGCGCTCAGTATTTGCTAAGTAGAATAAGTCTCACACTGTTGTGTACCATCTAAATCAAATTGTGTTTCATTGACTTTATAAATAATGGGTCCTCACTAGGTTTCTGTTATGTTCTGATATTTATTTATATTTCATTTATTTCTGTTTGCATGTAGGTACATTCATTTTTGGTACATACATGCACCCTGGAAGGGCACTGCAAAACAGTTAACTTTATTTTTACAATGTCAAATAGAATTTAAAATACTTACATAATTTTACAATAACATAATTTTTACAATATTTTATAACGAAATTAAATAAATTTTATGCAATAATAAATTTAATTTATTAAATTGATTTTAGAATCCAGATTAATGGTCAGCTATTTATTCTTAAAGTTACGTCATTTTTTTTTCAGATGCGAATGGTCTACACAATAGTAATTTTTCTATTAAAAATAATTTTCACTTATTACAAAAAAGTACATATGTATATCTTTTTCTTAATTTTTTAAGTATTCAGGTATTTTATTGTAGATTTTTGACAATTATGATATGGGCTTTGACTAACAAATTTAAGTTTTGTTGGAGGTAGTACTAGTTTGTTCGTATACGGTCGATATTTTTTTTATGCCTGGCAGGACAATATCATGACTATATTCATGATATCGTCCTGCTCGGTATAAAAAAAATGTTTGTGGTTTGGATTTTTTTTAATACCAAGCAGAAAGAATGAGGCTTGCATAATACTTGCTATCCAAGACAATCAGACCAATTTTTATTGTTATTTTGAGCATCCTCATCAGCCAATATACGTATACGTCCACTGCTAAGCATACACCTTCTCCAAATAACGACGCCGTCTCCATCCATCGACTCCCTACTACTGCTATAATGTCGTCGGTCCACCGAATGGGTGACGTTTCATAAAAAATATTCCAATAATTTGAAAACAATGTTTTTCATAAAAGTTTTGAAATGATTAGAATTTTGGATCAAATAATCTGGTTAAAGAATATATGTGTCTTGATTACAGTTAACGGGACGTTAAAGGTTAACTGTAGTCCCTGGGTTAAATGTCAGAATAAATGAAGCACTCTTTTACGGGTGTGTATAGATAGGCAGCTGAAACACGTGGGGACGATCAAATTTAGCGTTCAAAGCGCAGGTAATTTTTAGTTTATTTTTTATTTTAGTAAAACTAACAGCTAAATTTTTACAATATAGTCTTTGCTTAAGATAAAATGCACGAAACATGCTGGCTATACAACTGAGGGCTAATTATGAGTTTCCTCTTAAAAGATACTTTAAGAAATAGCTTACATAAAAATCAATAGACGACTACAACAAGAAAAGTACATAAAATAGATATATCATTGAAATAATTGATTGTTTATGTTTGTATTTAAAAAATACTAAATTTTTATCAAATGTCCTATAGGTGACTTTCACCATCCTCTTGAAACTGACTTAGGATATAACGGTTACTTGCACATCAAAATTGGGGCCGCACCAACGTCTTTACATATTATTTATTATACACACCTTTATACTGTTATATGTTAGTCTATATGTACGTTTATTTGCTTCGAAGGTATATTCCGGTGTGAATGTGGCCTTTCCCCGTCTCGATTGCGACTGGGAAATGATGAAACTTTAACGAGTTTCGCCTTTAATAGCATTTCTTTAGGCAATGGGAAATTTCATTTTCTTTTATACGAGTCTTTTAGCTTTGTTCCTGGTTCAATTTTTGAAGGTATAATACCTAAATCAGTGTTCAATAAATATTCAAATTAGGGATTTTATAGGAAATGGTCACGTAAACAAAATAGCCTTGGGAAACGAACAAAATTACATTATTTTGGTACTCGGAGTTTTGTTAATATTTTTTATAATTTAAATAGAAAAGGAAATAAACACTAAATACAATAACAGACTGAAATAAATTCTGTAAGAACAGACGCAAATTGTCTGAAAGCACTCTTTGATTAACACTCTTTTGACGACCGATGTGGCGCGGTGGGCGAAGGTCTGCCTGCGACGCAGAAGGTTGCGGGTTCGATTCCCGCCTCGGAACAAATGTGTGTACGATCTGCAGACATTTGTTCAGGGTGTTCTGGGCGTTTTCTATATATATAATAAAAAATCTCTATCTATGTATTGTATTATATTATGTATATCAGTTATCTAGTACCCATAACACAAGCTCTGCTTAGCTTGGGGCTAGATAATGCTGCGTGAATTGTCCAGCATTATTTATTTATTTTATTTATTTAACACTAAACTTGTTTTTATTGTTGAATAAAGATACATTTGAGATTCATCCAATTACGATAGGTACAGTCAGCGTCAAATTGAAATAAGCGTGAAGAGTAGTCAAAATGATCTGAAAAACATAAAAGCAATTTGATATACGCAGTTCGAATGATCATATTATTGTAGCATCCAATGTATTCAAAACATCTTACTACTCATTGTTTCATATTTATATGAGCAGTCAGAGTGATCAAAATTATCTTAGCAAACAAAGCTTTCAAAGTTATCTGTGCATAAAATGTACCATCAAAAAATAATGATGATAACAGAATTGCAACAATATGCACAGATAACTTTGAAAGTTTTGTTTGCTAATATAATTTTGATCACTCTGACTGCTAATATAAATATGAAACAATGAGTAGTAAGATGTTTTGAACACCTTGGATGCTTACAACAATATGATCATTCGAACTGCGTATATTAAATTGCTTTTATGTTTTTCAGATCATTTTGACTACTCTTCACGCTTATTTCAATTTGACGCTGACTGTACTTGTTATTTGCTTTGAAAAGAATTATTTTATTTAATAAAATTTCTTTTTAGTTCTTTTGTCTCGACATTATAGAACGGGGAATCGATAGACGAAAAAATGCATTGAACGAAATTGTCAAAAAAAAAAGAAATTGAATGTTTTTTTTTAATGATATATTTTTTTACTTACCTAAACCCTGTTGCCGTTTTGAACCGGTCCTAAGAAAATCTAAGAGATATTTAGTAAGATGATTTTTCCTATGACTACTAACACAACTCTCATAGATTTTTTAACCCAACTGTTTCCAATACACTACACCAGGGCCCGCGGGCCAGCTCCAGTGGGCCATGAAAAGGATTTAATGCGGACCCAATAAGAACCTTTCGGCAACCACCACAGTTAAGCCATAACTCGATCCCGGGCCAAATTAAAACGATTGGGCTATCTTTATTGCAATTTATTACGCTACTAGCAGCGCTTCGCGGTTTTAAACGCGTAGTTCCCGTTCCCGTGAGAATTCCCAATAAAATATAGCTTATATGCAGACAGATACAGATCCAGACTATAATCTATCTCAGTGCCAAATTTCATTCAGGTCAGCTGTTCTGGCGTGATTGAGCAACAAACATCCATCTATCCATTCATCCATCTAACTAAACTTTCGCATTACTATTCGCACATTCTAGCGGCGCCTCGTGGTTAGTAGTTCCCGTTCCCGTGGGAATTCCGGGATAATCAATATAGCCTATTTGCTATTCTAGACTATAAGCTATCTCTGCGCCGAACTTCATTTAGATCCGTTCAGCCGTTCTGGCGTGGTTGAGCAATAAACATCTATCTATCCATCCATCCATCTAAACTTTCGCATTTATATTATTAGTGTGATTGATTACTGCTGACTCAAATGTTTCTGAGGCAAGTTATTACTTTGCAATCGGCAGTAATATTTGAACGTGGCTATAAGATTGGTAGAAACATAATATTACTTCTATCTTCAGAGCTATATGATACGGATCTCTTCCGACATGTACAGTACAGGGACTATTTTGTGACAAGTTTTTAATTTTGGTGTGTTTTTAGGAATGTATTTCCCTACTTTATTTATTTATTATTAGACAACACACAAAACAAACTTTGTTACAGAAATCTAAGACTACTATAATAATGTAATATAATAAGAAAACTAAAAAGAAGTTGTCTTAGTTTAGTACTTAAAATTTTGGCACTTTAACAGATAATTTTTGGAAAAAAAATACAAAGTTACATAATTTAGAATATAGATTTAGAAAAATACTAGGTACTTGCACAAATTAGAGATAAAAAATTCTATTCCTTTTTAACATGTGAGGATATAAATTTTCTGCGAACGTGTGTATGAAATATATTATTTATTATCATGTTTGTGATTGGATGAGACTGTTAATTACCTCAAAGCAATAAAACGGCATAAGGTGTTCACTCAACTGAATTCTGGGTTTGGTTTTGGCTACATTTTACATTATAGGCCTTTGCCTTCTCAAAGAAAAAGGGGATACTGAGTCAAGCTCTTTTCATAGTTTTAAACTAATTACTTATTGAACTATTTCTTCATTTTTTCGGTTTTGTTCGTGGTGCCGCCGGTTATTGAACGCAAACTGTATCGAAGCATACATAGTTTTTCAACAAAATTAAATCTTAAATATCGATTTGGCCTGTAAAACGTAGTCTCTGTTTTAGAGATATAATTGCTAGAGAAGAAAACACGTAGATATTTACATATCGAAACATATCTAACGCTATATTGTAATGCTACATTAGATTTCCTAAAAAAACTAGCAAATTTATAAATATTTTCTAAGCACATTGTGGAGAAATTCAAAAAATATTTGACGAAGAACAAAATGATCTACGGCGTAGCACGTAGCGCGTAGAGCCTCTACGAATCTACGCAACATCATCACGTACTTATATAACTTTACATTGTATACATGTGTATAGGTGGTAATACAATATCTTCTTATCGCATCAGTAGGGGAGCGGAAGTGCGGCATACGGCGGATATTAGCCGGACGTTGTACCGTAGTACCCTCGACACGTATCTACGTGGAATAACCCTTTATGGACAGGTATTAGGGGTTGTTAAAGGTTGTAAAGAAACCTGCTCAGTAACTTTGCAACACATGCTTTACTTATGCGTTACAGTCTACGCCGTAGAGGGGATACTGTAGGGTTTTTTTGAATGTTTTTATTTTAAATACAGGGTTTCACATTCGTCTTTAAGACGAATGGCATGTAAACTATTAAATCATGATTTGGCCTGCAGTAGATTTTTATTATTTTGCAACATTTATCAATAGTCTTTTAAATCATATTACCAGCCCGTTTGGTTTGTTATTTATCAAAATCCGAAAACGTTTAGCAATAACATCTTACTTTCATAAAATTTGCTTAAATCCATATTCTGTAATATGTATTTGTAGGTAGTTTAGCCGGTACGTTAGGCCAAGTTTGCAGCTCATAAATCTCTTTTTAGACTTTCACTTTTATTTTAGAAGTTGCACTAGGCATATTTGAAAGCCTTTAATGGTTGGGCCCTCCCACCCCACGGTATTAAAACTACTTGTATGTACGAAACTAAAACTATGTAGATCCATCGTTATTTATCTCTTGAACACCTTGAATGAGTAAATATTCGATAAAGCTTCAACTAAACTATGACCTTCAGTAGTATTGAGGCTAAAACAAAAGTAGAGAAGCTGTCCCGTTGAATTCAAAGTAACAATCAAGTCGGTGACAGGCGGCTTCCCGCGGGGTCTGACAGATGATCTGCGGGAATGGATCCGTTGAAACGGGGTCTTATGGGAATTACGGAAATGGTTTCGGAAATATTGCCTAGTTGTGATAGCTTTACGTCTATGTTTGTTTCTAAAGGCCTTGTCAGACTACAGTGCTGTGTGGTGCATGATCTAAAGCAAAGTTTATAACATTTTTGAGGAATAAAATTGAAGTAACATTCTCGAAATCTCTCCGGAAGGTTTGAATTAATTTCATATGAAGGCCCTGTGTTACAGACGCATAATTATCATCATCATCATCATCATCAGCATATTAGTCCACTGCTGGACATAGGCTTCCCCTAATGAGCGCCATCCTCTTTCGTTAGTCGCATAATGTTTTGTTATATTTTTACTACGTCAGGACCTAAAAATGGTTATCTTTTATTTCTGTACTAGGTACTGCCTGCAGTTTCACATGCTGTTTTCTGGAATAAAAGTAGCTTCGATAATAGCTCAAGTCTAGATCTTTACGTGTGCAAATTTTCAAGATGATCCATTTTGCAGTTTTGGCGTTGACTTTGGCCAAACATTTCACAACGGTACAAACTTTTTCGCTTTGCAATATTGGGAAGTTGCAACCGCGAACTCGTTTTTTACAATGGCTTTTTGGCTTCAAAGTGAAGCCACAGATAAGCTCGTACGTCAGATAAAACTGTTTTGATGAAATATTTACCCGCAGTTTTTTGTGCCGGAGGGGACGGGTGACGTGTCTCCCCCAGGCTTTGTCACTATAGCAGAGAATTCCACCAGCTTGTTTAATTTTTTTACATTCTGTTGTTCACTATATTTTTTGCCAGCTGTTTGAAGCCATAGAGTTCTTTATCGTTTGATTCTACAGAGAGGTTTAATTTACAAAAGTGTAACACTGGGTTACAATGGTAATATAGCAATACAACTGCAGGCAAAATCAGCTTCAATAATCTTAACATGTACTCGTACATAATTTGATTTCGTAATTTCCGAACGAACCGCTAGGAAAATATATTTCTACCTTATTATGGATTCCTCTCGGCAATATTTAGGACTTTTTCATTATTAGTAACATCGACACTAAGAAATAAGTTTTCAAAAGTAAGAAATATTTTCTAATTTTTTATAAACCCTCTACATTGTTTTACGTCTTTTGCTTTCAAATATTTTTTCTTTTTATGAACACAGGCGAAAACTTTCCTAAAACACTTTAACATTTAGGCAGATATGACTTCTTCCAAGAACCTTGCGACCTACATAAATTATGAAAATAAAAAATCGAGTACGCAAATGTCGAATCCCTGGAAAATTGGCAATTGCTGACAGTTTACGATGGGTTATACTGGATTTACCTCTCTCACGTGAGGTGAAATCATTTTATATTCAACCTTCATTGTGTGTTTTCGAATGCTGGAGCTAATATTTGACTAACTTTGCACCTAATATCTTAAAATTATGTGCAATTTTGTACGTAGATAAAATTTATTTTTAGAAGCTGTAAAAGCTTACCAAACGATAACAATTTTATTATTATTCGATATATCGGGTGTTTTTTAATAAATGCACAATATTGAAGGAGGTTATTCACCTGCTGCCACAGGTTAATATTTAGTGAAAGATCCAAGCCGCAATAAATGCCTTCTTTTGTATATATTTTGATTTCAATTATTGCCGTCATTCCAAACTTGGCAATCTCTTTGATGAGCGCCTCGCCTTCACGCTTTACCTGACAATACCACGCAGTCAATGACCGTGTTGCCATAATAAAGCATTGCTGAAAAATAAAATACAAAATTCTACCAAAAAAAGTATCGTTTGGGGCATGTTTTGTTCACTGAATCTGTCAGCGGGTAAATAACCTCCTTTAGTATTGTGCACTAATTTGAAAACACCCTACATTTTTTTAATGGTAAAATTTAACATTGTTTTTTTGAAAGTAAGATGAACTCAAAAGAACTATGGCATGTTTGTGTCATAAGTTATTGTTGTAGGTAGGAAAAATAACCAATTTCTAACGTTTATCCACAATTTTTTCACTTTACAGACACAAATATTGTGTGAGTTATATTGAGTTATACTTTACTGACACTTTATTGTATGATTTGTTACTTTTACAGGAATATTTGTACTCAAAATACAACTACTGATAATGTACACAAAATACTATGCATTTATGTGTTGTCTAAATGTAAATATATGTCGCTGAATGTATCTTGCAAGTGCTTTACGTGTTAAATGTTCTTTTCAGCAGAAGCATCCTGTGTGTTTGTTATGTACTTTGGATGCTGGTTTGTTTTCAACCCACAAACACTGCTGAATTAATCGTCTCCAGTGAGATTTGCTTCAAGTGTCTATCTAGCTTTCTATACTGATATAAACGAACACTTTCCAATCCTTTTTTAACACAAGAAAAATGCTTGCAATGAATATTTTATGTGTTTTGGAGTGAAATTTGAACTTTACTTTATTAATTTAAAGAGCTTTTCCTAATCTTTTTAAGCTCAAGATTATTATTCTCACTCGAAATTAAATTTCTAAGAAACTTTTCGAAAGTATCAATTTAGATAAAAGAGTTTAACTGCTTAATGTGATATCTTTTGTCTTTCGCAGTAAAACTAACAAAAGCAACTCTTAACTTTCCTTTACTGCCAAATACTTCTTAGAACCACGCAGTTTTGAACTTGATAGATTTCATTGGTTTTTATCACGAAGTAGTTAAGCCAAAACTGACGTTGTCTCAACTGCATATGATTCAGATTTCGCTCCAATTGTATATGTGCATATATTTTAACTATTTTCTGTGTGTATCCGACCAAAAAGATTAGATGTGCACCTTCTGTCTCTATCCTTCTTACTTGCTGTTGCACGAAACTGCACAAACACTATTTAGAAAGAAAAACTGTCATTTCTATTAAACTTTTCTAAATAATTTCCTTCTTAGGCCACATCTTCACTTCCTTAAGTGAGATTGTAAACGCATAACTAATGATCAATGACATGACACGATTATCTACTCAAAAACATTTTATTAATAACGTTCTTGAGAAATTTCGTAGTTTATAGAACCGCAAAGGTTGTAAAATCTGTGCCAAGACCGTTCACTGTAATAAGCTATTCTGCTACGAACATATTTACATGAAAATTTGTTATAGTTAGTGACTTTTATCCTTCGCAAGGAAGCTAGCCACATGCCCTGCATAAATTTACTTTCTAAAGTTATAATAAGTTCTTCAAGAATGCAAAATAAGTAACCTAAATACTGGCAGAGACTTCCTTCAAAAATAAAGTAGTTCAAGTTTGCACTTCGAAATTTTCGTTGTTGACAAATGATTCAAAGTTGAATAATATAGTTGGGAGTTTTATTTTGTTGAGTTTTTATACGTAAATAACATCATTTATGAATATTTCTTTATCGACTGTAGTGAAAATATACGTAACGGTTTCAAACTATTTTACATAAATTAATTATTGCACCTTCCTATTAGATTTATATACTTTACGCGAAGATTGTAAAAGAGTCATCTAACAAAATAATGGCAAACTAAAAACCTATAACATTTGTTAAATTACATATACAAATAATTATGGCCAAATGCAAATTTTTAAGTAGGATTCTATCCATTTCATCGAATTTAAGCGGGTTTACTACGAATCTTGTTTGTGTTCGAAGAATACCAACGTTTCATCTTTTCAGCCCGTTGGATAAAGGCCAGAAATGCGTGCCTCCTTTACATTGCGCCATTTTGTCAGGTCCTGTGTAATCCTTAATCTCTCCCGACTATGAAACGATCTTTAGCATCGGAAGGAAATTAGGGTAAAGTAGGAAAATTCGCCTGAGAATGATACATGTCCAAAAAGAAATTAATGAAAATCAAAATCTAATATCAAACCTGGATGACGATTTTCTGATGTTACTGTTTTTGGCAGTGAGTATCGTATCTCCTGAGGCATAAAACCAGACCCTTTGATATAAAATTTATTTTATTTGACAGTTTTACTTTCTATCAGTGAGCATGTCTATCTTCTTGGTTGGTGCTGGCTGTGTGTGCTCGTGTATAGGAATGAATGTTTCTTCTTGCAGGCTCGGAGCGCAAGCACCAGTAGTTTTAGGAGCGTAAGCCAGGTAATGAAGTAATGCTTATCACGCAAGACCATAAAGATTTCGTCGGTTGTGTGTGGCAATGATTTTTGTTCAAGATTTAAATACAAATTGACATCCGTACGGCAATTAACTTGCATATCGTATGCAGTTGGTTAAACACCGCGATACAGCGGCAATATTTTGAAGAAAGCTGTTTTAATAACATTTAAAATCAAAACAAAGGTTTTTTTTTTAAAAAAAAAGCTCAAGTTACACTTATTATTTAAGACTTCTTTAAAGCAACTTTGTAGAAGTCGTCATCAATAATCAGGTAAACAAATCGTCATCAATAATCAGGTAAACAAAAAATCATTGCCAATTTTTCTCCGTCACGTCCATTCGCGTAATGATTTGTAGTTTGTTTTAGCTGTAGCAGTAGTAATGATCATCATCGGCAGTAAAGATCGACGGTAAGTGACATACGTCATGAAATCATGGAACACTAAAACATTACCTACCACTAGAGTTACATTATAAAACATACAAGTATACATACATACTGTCTAGTGAACACTTAGGCGCTGTTCCTCCTTCAACATTTAAACATTTCGAGCTTTCTTAATCACCATACCTAAACAGCCTATAATGGTCCACTGCTGGATGCAGGCCTCCACCTGATTTTTTTATATCTCATTGGGGTAATGCCCATAATCCCCACTCTGGGCATGCGGGTTGGGGATCGCAGTTTGGTGGTACATATGTATATAGTGCAAGAGGCGCTGCTGCCCGCCCCTTGCACTATATGTCCCTTAGTCGCCTCTACGACACCCACGGGAAGAGTTAGGGTGGTCATCATCATCATCATCATCATCAGCCTTTTTCAGTCCACTGCTGGACATAGGCCTCCCCTAATGAGCGCCATAGCGCCCTGTCTTCAGCTTGCCGCATCCAGCATCTGCCAGCAGTCTTTCGCAAATCGTCATCCCACCTGGTCGGAGGGCGTCCTACACTACGTTTGCCGAGTCGCGGTCTCCACTCAAGAACACGTTTACCCCAGCGGTTGTCGGTTCTTCTCGAGATATGGCCAGCCCACTGCCACTTCAGCTTGCTAATCCTTTGAGCTATGTCGATAACCTTGGTTAGGGTGACCGGTGATTCGGTTAGGGTGGTGCAAGTTCTAATCACCATTAACGTACAGAAATATTTATTTTACCTATAAGATCGGAAAAAACCACACCCTACGCATTAAATAAAACAAACTTTGTGTAAGTTAAGAATAGGGTTAGTCCCACCAATGCGAAATCTATTGTTCTCAATATAGTGTGGTAAAATTAGAATTGTTTTTACATGTATATAATAAAATTTAAAACTTTAGCTCAGTTGTCTTACAATATAAGAGTTGCGAGATAAAAAGATTGACAAATAGAAATTTTCATTCAACAAAAGGTTGCTTAAAATTTTATCATTTTCAAAACCTATTTCTAAATCTCCCACTGAGATAACTAAACGATATAAAGTCTACGTCAATATTCCAAAATGATTTGTTCACAAACTTCGTTCATTAGTTTTATCACTATTGGAAAGCCAGTGGCTTTGCTTGGGTCAATTACTTAAGATTTTACCTTTTACTTACTGGGTATTCTTTAGATAATGAATTAAAGTTATTTCTTATTAGCAAAAAAATCATGAGCCAAAAAAAAACAAATGAAAACACTTTTTTTTGGACTAAGATTTTTAAGTTGTCCATTATAAGTACAAAAAACACATTCTCTGTTACACCATTAGTTACCTGTTAGTTACACCATTACACACTCAAGAACGAAAGGACCGAATTTCATGGCTATTGATTTGTTGAATTTCTCTTAGTCCGGAATAGGTTAAAAAGTATTAAAACATTAGAAACTTGACGAAAAAATAACTACCCGTGCACAATACATAGATAGATATTTTTTATTACACGTACACACATTTGTTCCAAGGCGGGAATCGAACCCGCAACCTCCTGCGACGCAGGCAGACCTTCACCCACCGCACCACAGAGGTCGTCAAATCTACAGAAATAGATTTGACGTTGAAATTTATCATAAACATAACCAGTCAGTCAGCTACATCAGGTTTTCAATCTTATCATTTTCCTCCATTAACCTATCTACAGTTGTTTCTGACGTTTCGATAAACATTTCAAAAGTTCTCGACCTTTGCCTCCCTCTGAAACAATCACAGTTGGAATGTTGGAAACCCCTTCAGTTGGGCTTGGTCCAACTCGTTCCCTTATCAGGAGATAATATTGATGAATGAAGGTAGGGTTTGATACAATAACTAGTCACTGCGTGCGGCATCGGCTGAGTCAATGGAGACCTTTAAAGGTTATTTATATCTCATGGGAACGAATGTTTGTGAATAAAACTTACGTAGGTAGCTTATATTTCATTCATGACCTAGAACTAAATGTGTGCAAAGTTCAGCCTATATCTGCCAGATCCGTTTATTAGTTACTAATATTATATAATAAATAATAATAAAATCATTTATTGTTCTTCTCACACAATGAACTTACATTTAAAACTAAATTAGCAAGTATAACATTAGAGCAACATTGCGCCAGACTGATGCCTGCGTTAGGTTTGTCAAAAAAACCTGTGTTACAGGTCACCAGGCTCTCACTCCGCGGCATAAGTGCAGTTAAAATATTAGTAACTAATAAACGGATATGGCAGATATAGGTTGTTTGCTACATCATTTATGTTTTAAGATCATTTTGCTCTTCATGGGAAAGTGTCCCATGAAGAGCAAAATGATCTTTCTAGCCGAATTTCGACCATGGCGGCCTGTCTCAACGAAGACTAACCAGGTAGGTGCGTAGACATATCATGATGATGATGATGAGGCACAAGTGTACGTGTATGTGTGCGAACACAGTACACTTTTTATCCCTCGCTCTCAAACATGAATGAACATCCGAACATCTAAACATCTGAATGTATTGTGATGTGATTGGTGTGACATCGTAGATGTTTTTATCCGGCTAGATGTTAGGCGGGTTAAGTTTTCGAGTGTTTCTGTGTGGCTCTGATACTCTTTTTACCTCAAAGCATCAAAAACGCTAAACAGATTTAGAAAAATAAGGTATTAAAGTCAGAATTCTTGCACTTCTTAGCTCAATATTGTTGTCACATTTATCGATCAAAATTTTTTTTTTACAGTTTTCAAATATTTGTGAACTTTAAAAGTGAATTGATTTGTGATTGTGTTGTAGAAAAAATCTGTTCTACTCTAGTGACCTACTGATACCAGTATAGCCTAACTAGCTATGCAAAAAGTATTGGCACGATTTACAATATAAAGCAAAAACTAATGTCGCAATTTACCTAGTTTCTTGGTCAGTTTTTTTGGTTTGCATAGGTATAAGTTGTTCTGAATACAAAATTCATGCAGGGTAATAAATATGTGTGGGCTGGGCTCTTTATCGTTTTGCATGGATAGCTAAACCAAAGAAATGTGAAGGTATGTCGACGCAAATACAAATGGTTCAAGTCTCTTAGCGACTCGTACAGGAGCGAATTAATTTAACTACTTCAAACAAACCTTGCAAGTATTAACTGTAGGAAAATGGCTATATTCCATACTCCAATCCAAATCTAAACTGATATCCAAACTCTTCCAGGAAATGTATTCGTTGTCCAGGACATATCAATCCACCCGGAATGCGTCGATATCTTTTCGCCAGCATCTTCTAGGTCTGCCTCGGCTTCGACGCCCGTTCTCAAGTACCCGTGAGAGACGAGCCTATCTCTAAGTTTTGTTACCTATGAAAATCCTAGAAGTAATTAAATTAATATGGGTAACAACCCTTTTTTTAAAATGGTAAAGGATTTAAAATTTGTTAAGTTGTCTAAGTTGTTATTTTGAAAGCCTAATGAAATAAACGTTATTGAATTGAATTGAATTTAAAATGAAGCTATTACTTAGAGACAAAGGGGTAAACTGCCATTTACAAACTTTACAGGGGACAGGGGAAGGGATACAGTAAAAAAATACTTGACATCTATGTAAACTGCCAACTAAGATATCACCAAAACTTTACTATCTTCAACGCAAAACTTGATCCATTAGAAGAGAGCTCGTATTTACATCCATTATAAAGTTTGTTCTCAAATCGCGAACGACCCGCTGTTTACGTAATCGTCCTGCGACCCACAAACCTAGTTTCACTGAATACCATTGGATTGCTGCTCGTTACGAATAAATAAGAAAACCAGGGTTACTTTTATTACTGTTTTTTCAAGTAACGAGAAAATTATCTAACTTAGGTCCTCTTAGACTTGTATCATGAAAGCTTGCTCAGTCATAGATCTATGCTTGAGTGACGTAGAAAATCGTTACTCAAGCATAGATCGCAGATTCACCAGCCTTTCATAATACGGGCCTTAGAGTAAGACAATGACCCGAAGTCGTGGCAATAGAATATAATCCAATACATGCCTTAGCAGATTTGACAAAATATATATGATATATCACGAGGAAACTTTTATTTTAAATTTTATTATTTGTAGAGGATACATAAGAAAATAACACCCACACCCCTGTAAAAAAAGCGCAGGGGTGAGTTAAGTTGTTTTGTTATAGAAAAGTCTCTATTTTGGACGAAATACTATTGACGTGAAAGAATCCGTAGCGCAATAGCCACCACTATCATAATTAGCATAATTATCTGTGAAAGAAAATCTAGATGGCATGTTCGTTCGGAAGTTTGCCGAGCAAACTTTAAACCTT
The DNA here is from genome assembly GCA_946478455.1 of Eupithecia vulgata. Lineage (NCBI taxonomy): Eukaryota > Metazoa > Arthropoda > Insecta > Lepidoptera > Geometridae > Eupithecia > Eupithecia vulgata. Next base: position 12,965,412 of record OX297873.1, read on the forward strand.
TACTGAGAATTACTACTCCACTTGGCCGGTTCCACTTCGGCCCGAAAAATCCTTGTGCATGGCACAAAAAGCTGTGCTTAAACTAGATTAACTTTTTTACTAACAGTCCCTGTAGCATCCAAACGAGACAGCAATCTTATAAGTAGATAGTAAAAGGTCAAAAAGACTGCAAAAGAAAGTTCTAGACAGACAGTTTGGTCAAAGCTTGCGTATTGTAACAGGCTTGATTTATACGATTGGAAAGCGATTCGAGTGTTATGGCCCGATTGCGAAGAGGGGTAATGTTTTTTGGGAGTTTGGATGTATTTAAGTAATGTGTAGGTAGATAATTTTTTTTTGTTGACGCTGTAGCCCAGACAGCTACCCGGGTCTAAAATCAATAGATATATTTTGTAAACAAAGGGGTTTTACGATCAAATAAATATTGGTTTGAATTGTTTTAATTTACAAATTGGGTACAGAGCTGTTGTTCGTTAGATGACCCCTTGGCAGATCCCAAGTAGTTTTATAACATTATTTTTTTAGTTTTTCTATAATAAAATTATTAAGATCAAAGATTTGGTTGTTTGAATTGAATAGGCTCCGAAACTTTCTGGACCGATTAGAAAAATTATTTCACTATTAGAATCCTACATTATCCCTGATGAACATAGGCCATAGAATATACCAGTGCAAAGCCGGGGCGAACCGCTAGTACCTGCATAAAACTAGCTCTTTAATTTTCCGAAAATTTTAGTTTTAAAATAGTTCTGTATTCATAAAAGTTTGCTTCAAACGAAGTTTGCTTCAAACGGGGGGCTCAGCCTTAGGCTGAGCGCAGACTTGAGTCAAGATAGTCTTAAGACAGTCTATTGTTTTTGTTAAGTTGTAATTTTTCTAAAGCAATAGTCTGTCTTAAGAGGACCCTTCCCGGTCCTACTATCGTCAACGCGAGCGTGATTGAAAAGCTTGTTGTTTCATCCAGCGCAATGTTAGAAAAAGAGGCAAAGCGAAAAGAGAGAGAAAACGCCTGAGCGCTCGGTTGGCATTCGGTTACTTTCGGTTTTTTTGAGAACGCAATAACATTGAACGAAAAATAGTTTGCGGAAATTTCATAAAACCTGTTCCAGGAAATACGTGATTTTCAGTAAGCCTTACAAGTTTGTTAAATAGAAATTTGTCGTTTAGAATCTCCATTACATTTGCAAGGTTTCTATCGAAATATTTTCTTTATTTTTAATATTTAAGAGTACATTATGAACGCCCAAAGTTCAGGTAAAATTTTTGCAAAAAAGCAAATTTTTGGAGTCTTATACTGAATTTGTTTCTTCAAATTTTGGTTTTTTGTTACAATAGAAACCTAGATAATAGTGCACAAGATACCTATTAGTTAAAAGTTTCAAAGAAAGATCTGTTACAACGACATAATCACGTACGAGCGTTTGTATGAAAAGTAAGACGGGTTGGCCGCCCTTAAGACTATCTTGACTCAAGTCTGCGCTCAGCCTAAAAATGAGCATCATACATCAAAGTGTCTTATTCCCCTTAGACCTTATAGAAATTTTGAAACTATCATGATTATTGATAATAGAAGTCATTTATAACGGGATATTTACATGATTTGATTTTTGAGTTTTCAAATATTTGGGCACAGTTTCATGCGCTATGATCACGAAAGAACTCAAGTCACTTCGAGTTGGTTTTTATTGGCAGACATACCGATTTACCCTTATTCTTTGTCTTGTCCTACGACCGTCCAAACAACCAACTCGCAGTGGCTTTAGGTCTTCCAACGTCAGATCGTACAAAGATTTGTCCTAAGGCGATAATCGAACCTGCACCCTTCTGCGTCTCAAGCGGATCTTCGCCCGCTGTACCACGTCGTCGGTCGTCAAATCGTCGAATCTATTAGTACCTACGGTTAGTCTATACTTAATGGAGGCTAAGAAATTTTGTCAGTCATTTCATTACCCACAACTCCAGACTTTGTTCGAAGACGTGGAGTTTATAATCAAAGTCAACAACTTTAATTGCTCTAGGGTGGATTCGACCAAATACAAGAGTTTCTAAACCTAGTATAATTTTACACTTTGGACTTAAGTTTTTCCATCGCTAGCGTTGAGGAGCGAATACTCAGTATTGTTACTCTTAGGTTTAATAGTTGAATAGTGAGCAAATGTGTTACCTAATCCAAATTGAAATACAATTATTTCAACAGCGCTAAGTAAGATTTTGATTTTGCATCATAACAACAGCATCCTTTCAGACATTACTATTAGTATTACATCAATGAAGTAAATGCTTGCTTGGCCAGATGTCGCCCAGTTCCGCAGCGATAATAGTATATAAGGAAAATAATGTTAAGCTTTGACGACCTCTGTGGCGCGGTTGACGAAGGTCTGCCTGCGACTCAGGAGGTTGCGGGTTCGATTCCCGCCTCGCGACAAATGTGTGTACGATCAGCAGACATTTGTTAAGGGTGTTCTGGTCGTTTTCTATGTATAATAAAAAATATCTATCTATGTATTGTATTATATTACGTATATCAGTTATCTTGTCATAACACAAGCTCTGTTTAGCTTGGGGCTAGGTAAAACTGTGTGAATTGTCCAGCCTTATTTATTTATTATTATTTATTTATAACTTAGTTGCATGAAGACCTTTGACATAGACCCCCATTTTAGCGTCCTATTTTCAGCTAGCCGCATCTTGCATTGCCTCAAACATTAATGGAAATCAAAATATCTAGGTAGATAACCAAATAAATAACAAAAGTTCGATATCATTAAATCACACCTAGGTAAAAGCCAGCTCTTTGTGAGTCGAAACGCGGAAAATAATGGAAATTCGAGTAATTTGGTATAAGGTTGGGATTAATGAGCGCCCTAATTTGAGCCGCTTTAATGAATCTGCTCATATTGAGCATAGTATGAATGTGCTCATATGAGCCCGATATTAATGCTGGGCATTTGAGGCCACCCGTGCATTCCGATAATTGATCGGTATGATTATTCGCGGGTGAATTGAATTTATCTATCACTACTGCTGCTGAATTATTCTATCACGGCTTCGCACACGGTTTTCAAATTGCCTTTGTTCTTCGTCGCGATATTATTTACCTCCCTTCAAAATTTCATTTTCAGTCGTTCATATTAATTATAATACTTATTGCTGGACATAGCGCACCTCCTATCATAAACTGGCTCAATCCAAAATTCATGTGTTTTGGGAACTGGCACTGAACACTAACTACTGAAAAGTATATTTTTTTTATTAAAAATATAGGTTTCCCTAATGACCGCCATAGCGGCTTATCCTTAGCATGCTGCAAACAACATTTAACAGCAACCCAACGCAACACCAACGCAAATCCAGGCAAAACGCTGAACGATATTGAACCTTAATGCAATAAAGTTTAGGTTGCCGGGCTCAGCTTAAACACACAAATACAAATAGAGCCCGTATTCCGAGTCAAGAATCAGCGATTTTGTATCTCCATGCAGATGATGCGGGCCTTTTAGAAGTTGTTTGCTTAAAGTAAAAGATCCTTATTGTTTTATTCTGATTACCATCAGGGCTTGAGTAGGCAATAAAAGGGTAAGAACATTCGCTTAAGGACCTATACAAACTCAATTTTTTTTGAAAAGGATAGATATACGATTTCACGTTTATAGGAGTGGGACAGGGCATAGCAACCAAAAAACTAGTTTTAACTTATTATTTATTAATTAGAACAAAAAAACAAAACGTATTTTTTTAATACTTAGTTCCATGCTTATTTTCAAGATCATAACTTCTGTATTTATTGTGAAATTAAGATTTTAGTAAAAAAAATTAGATGATAAAAATTTTCCTATCGAGAAAATTTTATGGAATCGTGTTTTCGAAACAAATGAGCAATAGACTGAACCGCTTGCACAACGATAATTAACTGGCTTAATTTTGATTTGTGAGTTGTCAAACCATACAAATACGTCAAAGTTAATCAAAATTAGACTTTTAAATATTGTTGTGCAAGTGGGGCGTCCACCATTTATACATTTCAAAGTTAAATATTTAGTAGTTTGGGAGATAAGGAGATTTGACGAAGTTGATTTGAGGTAGTATAGAAAAGGGGCGATTTTAAAGGGATATCCGAAAGAAGCTGGAAAGACGTTAGACAATGTTAAAAAGTTCTACCGATAATTTTTTTTAAAGCTCGATTTTTTAAAGGCGCCGTAGCCTTTTATTTTACACGGTTATCTACGCTGACGTCACAAATCCAGGCTCCAGTAAGTAGTTTATGAAAAATATAAAGCTTTTAAAAATTTCTATTTTATGTAGGTATTTTAAAAACTCATATTTAACTCAATAGGTAGCTTTGCAGCTTCCCAGTGAGTGCATTTACACCGAGTTAACGGTGGAAGCAATAGACTACAATTTTGAAAAAGTAGCTAATATACATTCTACTGTCTTTCTCATGGAAATATCAAGAATACCGTATGCAGTTCTAGCCTCTTCAAAGCGGCCTAAGCGCAAAGCTATGGAAATGCGCCTGTGGCGTTCTACCTACTCATCGCGTGATGCTCTGCATTGCTCTGATATAAGAGACCGTTTGCTTTGATACATTCCCTTTGATAACCTCTCTGTCAGGCGAAGGTCCGCTTGAGATGCAGAAGGGTGCGGGCTCGATTTCCGCCGTTGGACAAATTTTTGTGTGGTCTGAAAGATTCAAATTCGTGAGTGTTACAGCCATATAGGTACGATTCATTGTTATGTAGGTACCTATATTGTAAGTTGTATTCTGAAAAAGTATCTAGTTTATGAAATAGTTTTACCAAGTGTATAAAATCTAGTAAAATTATCTATCTACTTAACTATGTATGTACAGAGCATCTCTAAACGCCAGTAAAGGACGCATTTCCAAAGCTTAGCGCTAAGGCTGGTCGCGTTGAACAGACAAGAACTGCAAAATAGTATAAGCTATGACTCACAAATACAAATCTGAGTCGACCTGCAGACTAAACCTTAATCGGTCGCACGGTGCGAATCGAACCCGTGACCTTAACCAGATTTTCGCCTGTACCAGAGGTCGTCAAAGTAAAGGCTCAAAGAGAATGTATGGATGTGTCAAAGCAACTATGCCGGCAAAGGACGCATTTCTATAGCTTATCGTTAGCGCTATGGTCTTGTGAACAGACAAGAACTGCAAAATAGTATGAGTGATGACTCACGAAATCACTCTCAACAGTAGTCTGCAGGTTGACTCACAAATCTGAGTCAACCTGCAGACTACTAAAATTGACCCGTGACCTACATTGAAGCGGGTATTCGCCTACCGCAGAGGTCGTTAATTGAAGGCACAAAGAGGATGTATGCCCAGCGTGTGGATTGTGGGCATTGTAAACGTGTTCTTGAGTGGATACCACGACTCGGCTAATGTAGTGTAGGACGCCCTCCGACCAGGTGAGATGACGATTTGCGAAAGACTACTGGCAGATGCTGGATGCGGCAAGCTGAAGACAGGGCGCTATGGCGCTCATTAGGGGAGGCCTATGTCCAGCAGTGGACTGATATAGGCTGATGATGATGATGATAAACGCCATGGTATTAAGTTTAATCATTAATTAATCAAAACAAATAAAGTAGAAAAAGGTCATAGATGTATAAAACTTTGGAATTGTGTTTGGGTAGAGCTACAAGCAGACAAGGGGCACACGCTGGGGCAGAAGTAAGACAGTAGGTAAATAAGGGTTAAACTTAGTAAACCTCGGTGTAGATGAATGATGGTCTAATTAACACGCGAACCTCGCGGAAGGCTTTAGACTGACTTCGAGCCAATTCCGCTCAGTATTTAACCAGTTAAGTCGAAGTGGGTTCGCTTTTTCGAGACAAGGACGAGCGAACAACGCGCGATGAAGGCGAGAAATGGAGGCAAGAACCGACCCGCGCGCAATTTCACTGCTTTTTATTTATAAATTTGATTTTGCTCTAAAATAATACTCTTTCGCAAAAAAATTAAACTATGTTGCTCTTAAGTGTTTAGTTAAGTATTTTTTAGACGACATTTCATTAAAATATGTTAAATAACTAGAAAATTAAACTGGTTTTCCGTAGTAAAAATGAAAATTTAGAGGAAACTTTGCGATTTTTATCTATAGAGTCAAGTTGAGTCAATCGTGTTTCGACTTATATAACGCACTAACTAAAATCTTAAACTTTTGAGAATAATCAAAAAACATTTTACAAAAATATAGTGTTTTTTGCCTTAAAATGGATTTTTCGTACAGATAAAACCTGGGTTTTGGGTCCCACTTCATCTAAACTATAAATACAGACAATGACCAAAATTGCTAAACAGTAGAGTGTAAATTTAGATATCATAGATATAATCCTCAGACAGGAATCAATCATGATACTATTTTTGATATCCGTTAAATAGAATGTTCTAAAATACTTACACGTTTGATTCCAGGCTAAGGATTACGAGTATATCTATGCAAAATTACTCTCAAGATCTTATCTTCCTTATTAATTGAGAAATTAAGGTTTTAGTAAAAATTTACAGATAACTTAGCATTTTTTTTCTAGCGCGAAAATTGTATGGAATCGTGTTTTCGAAACAAGATAGAGTAAGTCCTGAACTTTACCATAAATACATTTCAAAGTTAAATATTTAGTAGCACACGTTATCTATAAAGATCTTACAAAACTACTAATAGAGTCCACAGGTGATCGGAATGCTGGTTTTCATTTCGGTCAACGAGTTAGCATTGCCATTCAACGTGGCAATGCTGCCAGCATTCTGGGCACTCTGCCTTCAGGTGACGGCTTAGATTTTTTGAAAATAGATGTAAGTGTACCTAAATATTAGCTGTAATTTTTTTTTTGCTGCTTAAATATATGTTTTATTTAGTAGTTTGAAAAATATGAAATTCTGATGGAGTTGATTTGAGGTAGATACGGCCTTAATGCTTATTATTTTAGTGCTAAGAGTGGAGCATTTCATTAGAAGTTAGGTTGTGACTTTCAATAAAACAATTTTTATAGCAACTAATAACAAAACAACATTTATTTATCGAGTTCTACCCTTGTTTTAATCGCCGGTCATCATCGCCATGAACTCTGAAACAGAAAAAAAAACTATTAGACCGAACTAGTGATTTATGGGAGCGACACACGCTTCTAAGGTTATTGTATTATATTGCGTAAGCCTTCTGGGTAATTCTAATTCTAAGTGGGGGAACTGGGATCTGCACTGACATCTCGCATAGGAGTGTATTGTGCATTATCCCCCTGCCTAACCAGGCCCTAACCAGCCCAGCTCCTTGAAGTACCGGAGCAGGACTTTTAGAGATTGACAGCTTTGTTTCAGCTTTTCTATGGGTGTGGACAGGTTTGATGTCTCTATGAGACTTTTCAATCCCGTTTTCTGTCTGGCCTGGCCTGGGTAATTCCTCTAAGAAATTAAATAGTCCCAAAAAATTTAAATTTGGCCAGGATTCGAACCTGCGCCCCACCCTCAGTACGGGTTCTAATCCTACTGAAATCGATTTTTTTGGGATTAATTTAATAACACGCATCGTACCTACTACTTTTTTCACATGCAAAATGAATGCACATACTTGTACATTATGGTACTAGTGTGTAATGTTGGTGATTACCGCTGAGGCGCTATTGAGATCCGAGTCGTTAGGCGAGGTTCTTAAGAGAGCCGAGGACGGTAATCACCAATACACACGTGTATCATACGACGTTTTTCAACACACTTGTGAATAAAATAATCATTTTATTTAGTAGATAAAGTTTATTTGTACTATTGAATACGATCTTTTTGTATCGAAACTTTTTAAAGAACAAAGAAATTCAACCAATAAAATTAAAAAAAAAAACATAACTCACTTGTGAATAAAAGTAATGAAAAAGTCACAGTTTGATTACAGATGTCATTATGCATGCCTTTCTCAAATTTTTCAAATTTATCTCCATCGAAATGTTGCCTGGAAGAAATCGCTTCCAAGCGATAATGCCGCCCATTGTACTTTTATGTTTAAGGTCTATGTCTGTTTCTTGTTTTTTTTTGTGGTGTGCAATAAGTGCAATAAAGAGTTTTGTATTGTATTGTTATTATGTGCCTAATTGCGGTGAAATAAGAGCCATTTTATGAGCAAGTGTGTTGAAAAATAGAATAGGTACTTATATAAAGTATTAGCATCGCCTCGAGGTTTCACCCATGTAGTTCCCGTTTCCGTGGGAATTCCGGGATAAAAAGAAGCTTATGTGCTATTCCAAACTATAGTCTATTTATGTGCCAAATTTCATCTAGATCCGTGTAGCCGTTCTGGTGTGATTGAGTAACAAAGATCTATCCATTCATAAAAACTTTCATATTTGTAATATTAGTGTAATTAAGGCTAGTAATTTATTTACTTAGAGGTCATTTGGTGCGGTGGGTGAAGGTCCGCCTGCGATGCAGGAAGTTGTGGGTTCGATTCCCGCCTTGAGACTAGTGTTTGTACGATCTGCGGATATTTGTTCACGGTGTTCTGTTCATTTTTATGTATCATAAAAATATCTATCTATGTATTGCAATGTATTATATTATGTATATCAGTTATCTAGTACCCATAACACAAGCTGTGCTTATCTTGGGGCTAGATAAGGCTGTTAGAATTTTCCAGCATTATTAATTTATTTTATTGACGACCTCAGTGGCGCAGCGGGCGAGAGTCTGTCTGCGACGCAAGAGGTTGCGGGTTCGATCCCCGCCTCGGAACAAATTTGTGTACGATCTGCAGAAATTTGTTCCGTTGGTCTGGGTGTTTTCTATGTATAATAAAAAATATCTATCTATGTAATGTATAATATTACGTATATCAGTTATCTAGTACCCATAACACAAGCTCTGCTTACCTTGGGGCTAGATAATCCTGTGTCAATTGTCCAGCATTATTTATTTATTTATTGCAACTCATCACAAACACTCGTTCCTACAAAATTGTAACTTTATTTTTATTCCATAAAAAATCTAAATAATTATTTTCAGCCTCATTAAAACCAAACCACAAAAAAATAAAGCCCATTTACAAAGAACTTGTAAAAAAACAATCAGCTTAAGACATTTTTTCAGACCTCATTATGAGAAAAACGAGCTGTCTCTGACCTCTTTTGTGGAAAAGGCATATTTACTGAAAATAATTATATTTTGAGTTCTGAAATACGGGCTAGGAACAATGAGGCAATCTCAACAATGTATCAAATCCCTTTTGTAATGAGGTTGCCTCGAATTAGATTGTTTATTTTTATTTTCTGACGTTCATTTCACGTATTTACATAGTTTCAAAGTAATCGTGATATGATGACCTCTGTGGCGCGGTGGGCGAAGTTGAAACGTAGGAGGTTGCGGGTTCGATTCCCGCATACAACAAATGTTTGTATTATCTGCAGATATTTGTTCAGGTCGTTTTCTATGTATAGTAAAAAATGTTATTGGATCGAAATGGATAGGCATAGGATTTGCGTTCATAGAAGCAGAACAGAGCAAAGCGGTGCGGCGTGTGCTAAACTCCAGTGTGAAAATCAAGCTTTTGCTCTAAAAAATTATAATCATTTTGAAAAACTAAAACGTCTGCTATAAATTCTGTTTGTTTACTGTAGAAAAAGAATAGCGACTATTTATTGTACAGTTTACCTTTAATTTTTTTATCAAGATTTTTTTATTATAAGTCATCGTGTTTCAGAAACGTCAACGTTCTAGCATCAATCCTAAGCTATATTTATTTAGCTCAAATTAAATAATTTAATACTGTTGAAGATAATATGATCGCTGACGCTAAGCGATTTCAGATATCAGAGACTCTAAGGTCTGTGTCCACCAAAAGATAATCGGACAATTAGGCAGCTTCATCGGTTAACTTTGATGTTTGATGTATGAAAATGTTTGTCAAAAACTTCAAAACAACTGTTTATAATTTACCCATGTGTTGGCGAACTCGGGTCTTAATTATCAGCGTCAAAACTTACCGTCAAAGTCTACAGTTCCTGACGCATCAGTGTCGATTTCAGCAATCATCTCGTTGAGCTGGTCAGGGGTGAGTTGATCATCTAGTGCTGCTAAGATCTCGCGCAGGCTTGATGTGGGGATGTAGCCATTGCCTGGAATAACAAGTACCAATTCATGTTTAATCCGGCGTTCAGTCTCGTAATAGAAATCAGGGAATAAGAATCTAGAATTCTCTAGTCTAGTCTTGAATTAATAACTTAACCATTACCTTAATAATAACAATCTACAGGTAGCTCAACTGATCCATATCAATACCAGTCGGAAGCGTGCCCAAGACACTGGCTGCATTGCCCCGCTGTGTGGCAATGCTGATGCGCTGTGCCAGATACTCACCAGCTCTCGGGTCACGCGTCGCTTCGACCAGACACTCAGATAATTTTTTGGAAACCCGGAGAGCCTCGGTACCCCACGAACCTAGGGTCTCGACTCGAAGGGGAGCAAATGCGTAGGCTCTGTCGAGACTTGCATATTTGCGTCTCTTGAGATCTTCGGCCAAATCTGCCGCCGCACCAGCCCTCACAAAGTCTAGAATTAGACTCAACACTGAGAATGTAGGGTCTGTACATTTCCAGTGTTGAGTCTTGATTGTTAGCGTTAGTTGACCACGAGTTGGAGGCAACTATATTAGGGAAACTACCTGATGCGATGAAAAATTTGAGTTTTTTGATCAAATAATTATAGCTTTTATTAATCACAAAATCATACTACACAATATAAATATTTAAAACTAATATAAATATTTAAACAATGTAATATATAATATAATATATATGGATCAGTTGAGCTACCTGTAGATTGTTTGCAACAGTTTGCAGATAGCTTAATTGTTTCTATTGTAAATACTAGTTTTAATTTAAATTTGTTATTTGATTGTTATTTTCTTTCTGAATAAAGATATTTAGTATTCAACAATATAATTAAAACAAAGTAAATGAGTAAAATATACCTAAATTAGTTGCAATGATCTGAATGGATCTACCAGCGAACTGCGATCCCCAACCCGCATGCCAAGCGTGGGGATTATGGGCACTACCCCACATGAGATAAAAACTAATAAGGCGCTTATCAGGGGGAGTCCTGCGTCCAGCAGTAGACCAATATAGGCTATTGAGAGCGAGAGAGTAACAATGACATCCTCTTCTCTCTTTATATATATTGTCTGCTCAGCAGGGTCTATAGTCACGCTTAATTATCTTGACTGAAGAACAACAACACGGTATGTACCTATCAAATTCAATAAGTTCATGAGCACTAGTTGCTGCCCACGTCTTTGCATGTGCTTTAAGTAGCCTATGTAAATCCCCAGGATACCATTTACTTCCCTGCCAAATTACATTGATATCCGTTCAGCCGTAGGCGTAAAAGGTAACAGAAAAATAGACATACAGAGTTACTTTTGAATTTTTATTATTATTATAGAGTAGTATAGACTCTTTTTCTCTATTCTTGTCCTCCATCTTAAATAAGCAGATTTATTTATTCACATTTTTGTGATAAAAATCGTTTCTGTATTTTCAACTTCCGATTTGATGTAAAAGCGTATAAATGCCCTTTTACCTTCCTGGCTTAGGTTTAATATTTTTATATTATATACAATATAATAAAACTGTATTTCGTACGGTGACAAAAACGAGTGAAAATGGGTGCAGTTTAAATCTTTTTTGATGACATTGTAAAACAAATCCAATTTCTTTTTAATCCAGCAAACATTCGATTATCGTTAACTTTATAGAACTAAAATAAAACAAACGGCTAGTGCCAGACGGTATCGGAACCATTTGAAAGGATACAAGACTTCACAGGCACTTGGCATTGGCTCTAATCCCTTTACAGAGCCAACAGAACCGTTAGAGCCACGATAGAGCCAATAAATGTACGAAAACAACAAATATCTTGTGGTGCGTGAAAAGCTATTAGCATCTGCAATGCGATTCAAGACGAACATCGAAGATGAAAAATCCTTATTTTTATCGACGTATAAAGTTCAGAACTTATTGGAACATTCAATCAGCCTGGTAAGCACACAATTGGAGAAATAGACATAAATAAATAATAAATAATGCTGGACAATTCAGACAGCATTATCTAGTCCCAAGCTAAGCAGAGCTTGTGTTATGGGTACTAGATAACTGATATACATAATACAATACACAGATAGATATTTGTTATTATATATAGAAAACGACCAGAACACCCTGAACAAATGTCTGCAGATCGTAAACACATTTGTCCCGAGGCGGGAATCGAACCCGCTACCTCCTGCGTCGCAGGCAGACCTTCGCCCACCGCGCCACAGAGGTCGTCAGACAAATATCTTTACGATATCGATGTCCATTAACGGAATCATACCATTGAACAGGATTATATCCATTACGAATAGTTATTAACCAGGTATATAAAACATTAGTATGATTTAGATTAGACATCCAATTTTTTGCACGTCTCTGATTGGAAAAACTCCATAAACCAGTTTTCGTTCTACCGAAAATTCGGGAAAAAAACTATAGGTACTAGGTGAAGACGCACAGCTTTAGAATAATTTACGCTCCCAAAGCAAAAGTGTAACTCTAATTAGCTCAAAATATCATAAATAATGACATTGATGATTAGCTTCTTTTAAAGTGAACACATTCAATGAACGGGCTATTGAACGACCACAACCTATGTATTTATACTTAACTTAAGCAACCTGCTCTCATGTAAGTGACATTATAAAATTTGTCTTTTTGAGAATGTACGAATATTAAACATTTAAACGGTTGGACCGTTGATGAAGTTTGTAACTCGAGATTTGCTAAACATACAGAGATGGGGCTGCGCACAAATTGTCGCTTATGTTATTTTCTAACATGGATAACTTTGCAGTAGAATGCATTTTTAGAAGTTGAAGCCCAAAACTGTAAAATAGGTTTTTCGAGCATCACAAAGATAACACAGGTCTTTCGAAGTTGCAACTTGTTTTTGTTAAAACAGGAAATTGTTTTCAGGATAAATAGCAACACTATCATAAAATATCCTATAAAATTAGTAACGTGCAGTTTTTCGCCACCTAACACGATTTTTGTGTACGTATGTAATTTTTAATAACTAACTACGAAATTTAGTTGTGTTGCACCAACGTTTCATCATTTAACGAGTGGTTTCTTTCGGGTGAGTTCGTTTGTAGAAGCGCGCGTCCCGCATCTCTGAGCTCACTCAATAAATATTCGCAGATCGTACAAATATTTGTCCCAAGGCGGGAATCGAACCCGCAAACTCTTGCGTCGGACCTTCGTCCACCGCCGCGCCAAATCGGTCGCCCACCATGTGAGCTGTATGACTTTTAGTTGTGTTCTTGATGATGATGTTCATTTGTTTTTATTATCTTTTGTATTTTTAGGATACATTAGAACGATATCAAATGGTTTGTTTCAATGATTTTTGATGCCATTTGATTATGTCTCATGGATACATAAAAAACCGGCTGTTGATAATGGACGCAATTATGAACCTTTTGACAATAGAAATAAAATAAATAATGATAAAGTCGGGACGCTGACAAGCCTGATTGCTGTCGTTTGTTAGGCATTTTATTGTTGTGGATGGACTGAAAGTGTTAGTCACATTTTTATTTAGAACAAGTACCTATTAGCTGTTAGGATCTTTTCGTTCATTCTAGGCATGTAGGTCTAGGTTGGATGTAAAACAAGCGAAATGTCAAATCGTGTACCTACTTGACACGAAAATTTGCACGTAAAAACACAAACAACAAACACAGACTGGTAAAAACACAAAAGTAAGGGTTAAAAACGTTTTTAAGTTTTCTGTGTTCTTTTTTAGGTTTTTTAAAGCTAAAACTTGATTTATAAAACAAGTTACCACTAGAAATAATTCTATTTTCTTTTAAGGAATTTAAAGTGAAAACACAGTATTTTTAATGTAACCCCATTCTACAGAATTTAATAGTATTTAATATACATAACTCAGGTAATCTTGATTATGAAAGAAAAAAGACGCGTGACCCAAAAGCTGGAGCAGCCAGTGTCTTGAGCACGCTTCCGACTGGTATTGATATGGATCAGTTGAGCTACCTGTAGATTGTTTGCAACAGTCTGCAATTAGCGCATTTTCTTCAATTGTAAAATTATATTACTTGTTGTAATTTTCTTTAACAACATACTCATTTGCTAGCTTATAAAAAGTATATAAAAATATATATAAAAAGGCTTGACTTGTCTAAGTGCTCCTTGTGGGCCATTGGTATCAATAAATTGAATTGAATTGAGCTTGTGATTAATATTGTGAAATTGACATTAAAAAAATTATTCAGAAAATTGCAATAACGTAATATTGTGATAAGTACTTATTTAAATTTCTTGTTTATTGTTACGCCATAACTAAGCAACCAAAGAACTTGATTTTTGGCATAGAGTTAGTTGAAAGAATAGAGATTAACATAGACTTTTTTTCTGGTAAAACATTAAAATCCAATGGGAGAATTAAGGGAATATTCGTATTTTTTTACGAAAATGGAAATCATATCAGAACCTAGAAATTTGAAAATCTATTTTAACTCGGGTGAAACCGCGAAAAACAGCTATTGGTTAAGAAATCTAATTTACTGAGTTAAATATGTATCGTCTCCTATTGAACTGTTTTTAGTTTGTAGACGATACTGTACTGAAGTCATTCAGCAAATTCGCTCAACCATCCTACCCCATCTTTTGTATAACACTGGGTCAGTGCTTTAGTCTACGTAATGTTACTTCGACTGACCAAAGCCATACATACCACTATTGACTGAACCAATTTGCATCATCATAATGCAACCTGACTTCATCCGCTGGTTGATCTATGAGCCTACAAACTCTTGTGTCACTATTTGACGACCGCTGTGGCAAGGTGGGCGAATGTCCGCCTGCGACGCAGGAGTTGCAGAGTTGGATTTCTGCCTTGGGACAAATGTTTGTACGATCTGCAGATATTTGTTCAGGGTGTTGGTCGTTTTCTATGTATAATAAAAAATATCTATCTATGTAAATGTATTGTATTATGTATATCAGTTATCTAGTACCCATTACACTTGATTGGATTGTACAGCATTATTTATTTTATTTATTTATTTTTCTGTTCTATTTTATTCAGTTTTACCACTGAATCTAACCTACCAAAAAACTGGTACAGTTTATTACGAAGCCAAAATGTAGGTATGTACCTCGGAAAGACAACTGCCAGGAATTAATCCGGTGGTAATCCGACCGCTTACCAAATATTTTCACTTTGACCATCGTAACTACGTTTTTACATAATACCCGTAATGTTGGTTCTCGATCGAAAATGACGTAGGTGCCGTTGGTATTTACCTATACAATTTATGATCGAGAAACAACATTTTTCAGTGCCATAGTTTCGTTGCACAATGCTACGCCGTAGAAGTGTTATTGTGGAAAAGGGATAAGCCTAAAAACCTGTTCCATATTTGAATTATGACGTAGGAAAACTTTAAAAAACCTTTAGTTTCTATTTATCTTAAATGACGATTCCAATTGAAAGCAAACCCTGCTGCGCACAAAATAACCAGCAAAACCTAGGTATAATGTTGCATCCTAAGATAATATGTGTTTTTGTGTAGTAGATTTAGGATAAATAAAATTACTTTCATTTCATTTTATTTCATTTCAAATATATTTTTACTGAATCTCTCCGATCATTGAGTTGATTAAATGGGAATTATTCAAAAAATTCTGCACAGATTACATTAATTTATATAAAAACGTCTAAAAATATTTTTTATTATTTAAATTCCAGACACCCAAACAGATCTGAATGTTGCTCATAAAAAACCGTATAATTAATTTTAGAACTATTATTATCGGCCACCCTGACATCTCCTTGTCCTTGATTATTCGTAAAAGTATTTTGAAATGCTGTAAATGTCACACATAGGACAGTTAATGGAGCATTTACATTCAAATGTAACATTTTTATAAATTTAACACACGAAAAAACAAATAAAAATAATAAAACGCGATAGTTAGTCCCATCTTGTAACACTTTAAAGACTTCTAAATTAATTTTATTACCTTAAAACTGACAAAAGCAACATTATTAATAAAAAAATTGACTTCTACCTAGGTGACGATTTTTCTAGGTTAATAGTGACATAAGTTACAAAGTTTACGATCGTGTCATTTGGTAGTTCTATTTATTGTAATGTCTGAATATCTGGGTGTCGTGGTAGGGGATTGTTTTGGCAGTTATCCAATGAATTGATACATATACCCAGATTTTATACCTAGCAATAATTGCAAAAAAACGGTGGACAGTATTTTGTAAAACGGTTGGTTTACATTTTGTTTCTAGAACATTCTAGAGACTCAAAAGTTGCACTACTCTAGTTTCAAGTACCAGGAAATTGTACTTTGTATTAAAGAAAGAAATACACCCAAGACATTATTCTAATATAAGTATAATTTGTATGTCAAAGATAATAACAATAAGTAAAACCATAGCAACGTAACATAGATATAAAGAGTTGTGGATATAAAGTGGCTGGAAGCACAGATATCTGGAAGTGCTTCCTAACATTCCCTCTTCTTTTTTTAATCCAAACTCTTCACCGAGTTTCACCAATCTTGGTTTGTAAACCGGCTTGGTAAAAATGTCAGCAAGTTGTTCTGCTGTCGGTACTTGCTCAATAGTTATCTCTTTTTCCGAAACACATTGTCTGACATAAAAGTACTTCAACTTTATGTGCTTTGTTTTTCGGTGTTGCTCATAAGGAGGGTTGTATGCCAGTTTAATTGCAGACTCATTATCAATTCGTAATACTGGTACATCAAGGTTTGTTTTTAGGTCTTGGAACAATCTCCTTAACCAAACAATCTCACGACATGCCTCACTGGCCGCTACTAACTCCGCTTCAGTGGATGATAGTGAAACCATGGATTGCTTTGAACTGCGCCAGGATATTGCTGAGCCAGCATACAAACAAACGATCCCGCTCGTGGAGCATCCAGTTGCATCATCGCCTCCGTGATCAGCGTCGCTATAGCAGATAAGACGCCTTTGATCTTTCTTGTACTCAAGTCCTGTATCCATCGTTCCTTTCAGGTACCTGAATATCCTTTTTACCTGCTGTACATTACTTTTGGTTGGTTTATCTAGTTTTCGAGATACTACCCCAACTGCGTACGCAATGTCCGGTCTGGTACCAACCATCAAATAGGACAAAGACCCAACAACTTGTCGATAAGGAAATTCGTGCCATTCGTCAGGACTATCTTGCACCTCTGTTTCTTTTACAGGTTTTATTATCGGTGTCCCAACTTCTTTACAATTGCTCATTCCATACTTTTCTAGCAATTTCTTAGTATAAGCTGTTTGGTGGACTTTGATAGTACAATCTTTGAGTTGTTCTATTTCTAGGCCAAGAAAATAGGACGGTTCTTTTGTAGTTATTTTAAAACGTCCTTTTAATTCTTTTTCAATGAAGTTATCAGCCTCTTGTTGATCTGACGCGGCCAATAATCCGTCATCCACGTAGAATGCGAGCAATATTTTCTTTTGTCCCCTTTCTCTGACATAGACGCAGGGATCTGCTTCGCTCCGGATGAAACCTGATTCCATAAGAAAGTCGTGGATACACTCATTCCAACATTTAGGTGCCTGTTTCAAACCGTATAAGCTTCTTTTCAGCTTACATACACGACCTGTCTCGTCATCGTATCCTTCGGGCTGTCGCATAAA
The DNA here is from genome assembly GCA_946478455.1 of Eupithecia vulgata. Lineage (NCBI taxonomy): Eukaryota > Metazoa > Arthropoda > Insecta > Lepidoptera > Geometridae > Eupithecia > Eupithecia vulgata. The sequence goes on from OX297873.1 coordinate 12,983,161, forward strand.
GATTTCTTCTTTTACAGTACCGTATAGAAAGGCTGTAGAGACGTCGAATAGTCTGAGTACTAAACCCTCGTTCGCAGCAATACTCAAAAGAATTCGGATTGTGCTCATCTTGGCGACTGGGCTAAATGTCTCGTCGTAATCGATTCCCTTTTTTTGTGTATATCCAACAGCAACTAATCGTGCTTTGTACTTATCGACTGTACCATCAGGGTTCTTTTTAATCTTAAATACCCATTTGCATCTTAGTGCTTTTCTATTCTTAGGTAGGTTCGTCAGTTCCCAAGTCTTGTTATCTTGTAAAGATTTTACTTCATTGTTCATCGCTTCGATCCACTTGTCTTTTTCAGAACTTCGCATGACGTCTCGGTATGAAGTTGGTTCAGGAATAGATATAGCCTCATTAACAAACTGATCAAAACTAAACCATTGTGGAGGTCTAATCTGGCTTCGATCACGCAGTTGTCGTGTCGTAGGCTCTGTATCAGCTGTCTCTTCTTCTTCCAGCGACTCATAATCCTCTTCGACGCTGTCATTTGCTTCTGAAGGTGGACGAGAATGACTCTCCTCGCGAATTATTTTTGAGTATGTAAGAGGCAATGGGAGCTCGTAAGTATTCATGTCAGGTTCAGGTGATTGTGAAGTCATATCAATCTTGTATTTCTCTAGTAAAGGAATTTCATCAAAAACAACATCTCGAGATCTGATGAGTTTAAGATCCTGAACATTAAAAACTCGATATCCTTCGTCACCGTCATAGCCGATAAGTATCCCTTTTTCAGCTTTACTCGCTATCTTACTTGTTTTCTTCTGTTTCGGGACATGCACATAGCAATCGCATCCAATGACTTTTAAGTGATTGATCCTAGGCTTCCTGCCATACCAGAGCTCATGCGGAGACCTTCCTTCTACAGGAGTAGGTCCCGTTCTGTTAAGAATGTAAACAGAAACTTTGGTTATCTCTGCCCATAAACCTTCTGGTATCTTATTATGAGCGTGCATTAGTGCTCTTGTCATCTCCACAATTGTACGATTTTCTCTCTCACAAGAACCATTCTGTTCCGGCGTGTAGGGCATTGTGAACCTATGCTTGATGCCGTATTGTCTCAAAGTATTGCGTACTTGTTCGTTATCGAATTCGCCTCCATTATCGCTCAATAATTCCTGCACGACGTGTCCGGAAGTTTTTGCTTCAGCTAGAAAGTCCTTCAAGCGTGCATGTACTTCAGACTTTTGTCTCAGAAAGTAGATCCATCGATATTTTGAGTAGGTGTCTTTAAACAGAACATAGTATCTTGACTTTGAGATCGAGTAAGGGAATGGACCGCATACGTCTGTGCTGATTAGCTCTCCAGGCTTTGTTGCTCTTGGTCTCTCTCCAAACTTGTACCTATGGCTCTTGCCGTAGACGCAGCCTTTACAGATATCAGCAGAACTTGAGTCTAACTTCACTCCAAGCTCTCTTTGTATCAGCTTTGCTACATGTCTCTTGTTTTGGTGTCCTAGACGCTCATGGTAAAGTTGAAGATCCTGTGACGTCGTCAGCTGGTTTATCTCAAGCTTAGGCATCAGTACTTTAACATTGAGTTTGTATAGACCACCATAATTGTCGCGATTCCCGACTAAAATGACTTTGCCATCATTCTTCACTTCACATGTCTGAGCAGTTGACAGAAAGATGCTATTCTTTAGCATATCTTGCGCGGCTAGCACAGAAAAAAGATTTCTTTCAATGCTTGGAACGTACCATACGTTTGTTAAGACCAGTAACTCTTTGTAACCGTTAATGTCAGCTTCCAGTTGGATAGAACCTTTACCAATGGCTTCGATTATCTCTCCGTTAGCTGTCATTACTTTATGAGGTTCACCAAATTTTTCGAAGATCTGGAATATGTCTCTTCTATTGGTAACATGGCTCGTAGCGCCATTATCCACATAAAACGAGTCTTTATCTGTGTTCTTACTTTCGCATATTAAAGCTAGGCCTGACAACATTCCAATATTTGAAGAATGCTTTGTAGGTTTGGGGGGTCTACCGTCCGCAATCCACTTCTTGCATGATGTGACTTTATGAAATCCTTCTCTACAATAATTGCATTTCTTCCATTTCTTTTTGCTTTGCCCTTGCTTCTCATACCGTTTATCTCCTTTTAACATAAGAAGTTCATTGGTACTTCCGCCTTCTTCCATATTCTTTTGTTTCAGAGATCTTTCGTAAGCACATACTTGTGTGGTCAAGTTTTCAATATTTCGCTCACTTTTATTCATCAATAACCAGGTTGACTTAAAACTGAAGTACTGTTCCGGAAGTGTATCTAATATTTTACATGTCAATAAAATTTCTGGCATATCATTTCCGTCAATCTCATTATTTAAATCATACCATACAGTTTTGAGAGTCGAAATATGTGTGGCCATATCATGCTCATCGCTTTTCTGGTAGCGGAAAAACTTCATACAGAGATCATAACTCCTGTCTTCCTTTGCCCCATCATAAAGCCTGTGAAGCTCTTTCCACATATCACACGATGTTTCAAAACGCATTACTTTTTGTAAAGTCTCTTCGGTCATATTTGTAGTAAGAATAAGAAGCGCTTGACTGTCACACTTTTGAAACATTTGCATTTCATGATCATACTTTTTTATGTCTTCGGGTTTTGCCGTTACTCCCGGATCTTTTGGTTTAATTAACTTGCCTTCAATTGCTTCTAGCGTGCCTGGAGTACTTTTGAGTAAAAGCTTTACCTTGTACCTCCATGTGTGCCAGTTAGTTGGACCGTCGAGTCGACCGATCTCGATTTTTACGCCTGCGGCTTGCATAATTATTCGAGTTCTTTGTCCACTATTGCAACGAATAAACAATCATTAATATTTATATCGCTCTGCTACCATATTAAAGAAAGAAATACACCCAAGACATTATTCTAATATAAGTATAATTTGTATGTCAAAGATAATAACAATAAGTAAAACCATAGCAACGTAACATAGATATAAAGAGTTGTGGATATAAAGTGGCTGGAAGCACAGATATCTGGAAGTGCTTCCTAACACTTTGGAGTTGGAAGTATTTTTCTGATAAGATATTTTTCGAATGGTTATTATTTGCTTACCGCAATATTTCCCTCGTCCCTGACCGCAATAATAAAGTTATTTTCAGTTAAAGCCGTAGAGAAGCATAGCGCTTTCGTAGCCTCAGTAACCTCAGAACTTCCGTAGTAGTAAAAAATGCTTAAAGCACTTTTTACTACTACGGAAAAAATTATTAAAGGCTGTTAATAACATGCAAAACAAATATCAGCTAGTCAATGCAGATGTGTTCGCGAGTGATATACATATTTACAAACTATTTTCGTTTATTTTCATTACGAATTAATTTCAATTCAATAACTTTTTTAACAGACAACAATCATGGTCTACAGACAAAGTTACAGACTATCACAGTACAAAATTAAGGACAGTAAAATAAAGTAAAATTAGAGCAGGTAGAAATTTTAACACCTACGTGTTACCCAGTGGTGAAAATAAGGGAAATCGTACTTCACTGATAATTAATTATTTTCAGAATGCTGTTGCGACTTTTTCTCATTCTACTCATGCTTAAAACAACTCGCTTCCGTATACCTAATCGCCTCGAAGCCTTCAGGGAACGTATTCTATTCGTAACGTATTCTATTATCAATAAAAAAATTCAAACAAATTGTCAAAAATACCCTTTGTAAAAAGGCTTACTATAAAATATCAGATTATCTAGACGATAAAAAAGCTTGGGACGAGTTTTGCTCCAACTCGAAAACTAACATTCTAACAAGGTAAAGGTTTCTTGTTCGCTTCTTTACTTTACCTTAAAAAGATTGAAGTGGACAAAAAATCAAAGTGATCACTTTATTTCCTAGTTTAACTTATGTAATCTGAGTTTTTGTGACGTGTCCAAGAGTCCTGTAAGGTCTAAAGGAAATAAAGCACTTTGAATTTGATTTTTTTTGAATTCGCAAAAATATCTGAAGCAGTGCTTCACGATTTTTTCTTTAACGAAGCAGCCTCAACTCAACATCATTCTAAAGATGTAATGCCGGAACCAAATCAGTAGAAAATGATAGCTTTGAGCTCTAGGCTATAATTTTAGGTAGGATTTTATTTAATATTCAAAATATAAGCTTGAAATCTTCGAAAAGATGAAGATAATCCTAACTTTTATTATAAACAAGAAAGTATGTTTGTTTGTTTCTATAATAAATCTGGTTTTTATTTTAATTTTTTACCATCATCGAGTTGGGGGAGGATTGGTCATATAATGGCTACGAGTAATATCAGGTGATGAACTCCTTTCTCGAAGCTGGCTTGTTACTTCTACCCCCTGTTAAAATTATTGGTATCCAAGTCTATACCTTACCTTCTTTATCATAAAGTCTGAAAGCCTCCTTCAGTTCTTTTTGGAGCGCCTCATCGTCTTCTTCCAGGAAGTGAGTCGCGACGCGCACGAACGAGTCGAAGTTCAGTTTACCACAGCCTGAAAACAAATAAATAATGGTAAAAACCAAATTTTTAAGAGTCTATGAATCTATCTACCTGAAATCGCTTAGCGTCAGCGATCATATCTTTCATGATACTGAAGCATTTACTTTGAGATTACACCCTGTTAAAACACTTTCACTGTTCAGGATTGATGCTAGAACGCTCCAATAGAATACAAAAAATTCTCGATGAAAAAAAAAAACCAAAGTTCGCTATAAGCTGTATCTCGTCGCTATTCAATAAATAATTCAAAATAAGCCTTGATACTTTGTTAAGTAAACAAATAGAATATAAAGCAGACACACACACCCCGTGTGTTTAAGATTTTTAAAATTAGTATATTTTTTTTTTTTTTTAGTAAGCAAAAACTTGATTTTTGCACTTACGGCGCTCTGTCCACGCGTCTAACTCGAAATCCTATAATAAACATGATATAATTTTGATGCCTCTTGGTTCTTATAAATATTTAAAACTAAATATTGAAAATGCTCCTTAAAGGTGCTTCCACTCTGCCCCAACGAAGCAAAAGGCGTGATGTCCTTAAACCAGTGTTATGTAATATAAGTACTAACCTAACTAACCTAAATTCTGATAATTACAACAAAGTATTTATAGGTTATATATTGAGCTTGTTTGGTTTTCCCTTCGCTTTCGCTTGGTCACCGGCGCTTTGCACTATCCACTTCGTATTCACCCATCTGAACGCGTCATTAATTCTTTTTTTTTTTAAACTTTAGTCTGTCTCCCCAAGCTAGAGCTGAGTCCAGCCCTGCTCCACTAATAGCTTGCACTCCCGGCGGCTTTGGGCTAAGCCTGTACACTTTACTGTGTACTTTACAGAGCTTTAGGACAAACTCAGTTCGATTATAGTGCACTCAGATTGGTAAGTAACAAAGCTTACGAGTGTACACACTATGGGTACATAATAATGTACATACACATCGGCGATACAGCCCTGACTGGTGCGACATTTCAGTTTATGAATATTGTAGACGCGAGGGTCGCCATGAGACCACAAATAAATTGTGGTATTACATTTTTTCTGCGTTCCACAAGCAATAATAGTGCCGGAAAGTAATTTGCCACAAATCGACAACTATGAAAGGATTCTATTAACTCATGATAAAAAAAACTTTGATTCATTTGTATTTTAAGATTTGGGAAATTGTTGATTAAGCACAAAATTTCTTTTTCCCCAAATGCTGGAAAAATAACAGAAACAAAGATGTTTTGCCATGAGTTCATAGAAAATTGTTTATGATTAGTGGCTTGACAGCGGGTTAAATTGTCTAAGTTAGTGGCAAACTACTTTTTTACTACAACTAGTTTTATTGCCTTTGGAACGGAGAACTGTTTTAATACCAATGCATTAATGGAACCCGATTTCCATAAGCCACTTATTCCGATATCAAAACAGATGTTTGAAAGTTTTTACCACTCCTCCTTCCTTGGTATGTCTATTGGAAACCTTTAAAGTAGCAGTAGGCTTTTTAACTTTAATTACTTCGTCCACAAAAACCTTGGGTACAATAAAAACTCGCTCGACGTTACGGGTCTAATCAGACAACAGATGGGTTTCGGGTTTACAAAGTAATATCTTTCAGACCTATTACTCAAAAAGCCCTTAGATTTACAGGTAAATAAAGAAGATTAAGATAACGTATGTCTGTGAATCTAATTAACGGAATTATTTGCTACTTAACAGAATTGTGAATCTAATTAATGGAATTATTTGCACTTAGGGCGCATACACCACCTAAACTAGCGCCGCCACCTACTTTATGTTGTTATTCCGTTTAACAAAGGAATTTTCAAACATCCATCTTCCAGTTTGTGATACCTATCTTAAACTTTTTTTAATGCCTCTGTAATAGTTTTATTCTAATTAGTTTAGGCAGAGATACGAAGTTGCCCTTGGTGGCCACCAAAATCTATTTTCGTATCTTTGCCTAAACTAAATAGAATAAAACTATTACAGAGGCATTAAAAAAAAGCTTATGATAGGTATCACAAACTGGAAGATGGATTTTTGAAAATTCCTTTGTTAAACGGAATAATAAGATAAATTAGGTGGCTGCGCCACTTTGGGTGGGGTATGCGCCTTACATACCACACCAACAGTCAAGTCAGCGTTTTGTAGAGCAGTAGGTAATCGTTCGAAATTAACTAATAAATGGTATTATTGCCCAATCCATCGAATCGACAATGCAATAGATATGTTATAGTCTTGGAGATGAAATAAATCCTTCTCGATTTTTTTGTGAAAAGGACAGACATATATATTTCGCGTTCATAATTGCGAGACAGGGCATAGCAACGCAAGCCCAGAAATCAAGTTGTAGCTTATTATATTAGGTCTTTGAAAAAACAGGAACTATAAAATGTTCCTATATTTCTTGAGAGATCAAGGTTTTATTAAAAATTTATATCAATTGAATGAAAATTTTATGGAATCGTTTTTCGAGACATATGATCGATAGAGTAAGTCCTGAACTGTACCATGTATAAATTTCAAAGTTAAATAGAAGGATTTTTTACATTTGAAGATATTTAGATCTGACGGAGTTGATTTGAGGTAGTAGGTATAACCCTTAAGTAGGGATCAACTGCATCTTAACGCTGATTCTGATGCTGCAACTTTTTTTTCTGACGTTTGTAATTGACGTTGGTAGTGGATGTGTACAGACAGAATAACAAATTGAATTACAAAATATATATTTATGACAAGTTCTATAATACATAAGTTTCTAAGTTTCATACCTACTATTTTACACTTCTTCCACTCGTGGACCAAAAAATAAAGTGAGGTGAAATTCAACAAACACTTTATTTTCTTAATTGATAATAATAATTCAAAGTTTAAAACTTAACTTGCATAAGAGCTTATTTTGTAAGCCTAAAGAAATAAAAGTTATTGATTTCTGGTTACTGACTTATTTTATGTCGAAGACTTTTTCTATGAGCAGACCGGATTTTTATCTGTTTTCCGATATTTAAGACAAATAATATAAAATAATGCCGGATGATCCACACAGCATGATCTGACCGCAAGCTAAGAATTAGCTTAATAATTATTATAAACGTATTAATGTGAAAGAATTTTGAGAAAAAAAACAGTAGTTTCTGAGATTACTCATTACAAAACTTCAACAAGCTCACAACCTCTTTTACTTTGTATGGAAGATTAATAATGAACCTATTAAATAATGGAACCTTCACAAGCCTAAAAACGCTTCCAAAACGACTCAATAACTCCAAATTACCATAATTGAAACACAATTCCCATTTTACAAAACAACAATAAGCCTCTTCGCGCTTGAAATTATAACGAGATATTTTTGCCAACGGTACTTGAATTTAAGCGACGATAAATTTACATAGCTAGCGATAAATTAGGGGTTAGCGGATTCACTGTACGAAAAACAGGGTAGCCTCGGCTTGTTTTGCGAACCGTACTATATACGGGTCGGCTTTTAGTGAGAGAGTTCTGACCAAATGAATACTCCTGTAAGTGGATATTACCTGAAAATGCTTTTACTACAATAAGTGAACGATTTGGTGGGTACATGGATAATTATACCCACTACCTTTCAACCAACTGTTATGTCTTAATTCAAACAATTTTACTAGGGACAGACCCTTAATGGGAACAAAGAAAAGAATAATTCTGATAACGGTCCTTGATAACGGTCCCAAACCCTTGCTTGAAGATGGCACGTTCAGCAGTGGACGTTGACTTAGACAGACGAACTGCATTTCGTGGGAACTGCACGCCAACTGCACACTGCAGTTAGAGTGCATGGTTGGTTTGCAGTTTTAGTCAGTCGTACTAATTGCATTCATGCGTGCAAATTTGCATTCGGAGTAAATTTGAAATACAGTATTTCTGTCTAGAGCACTCGGTTTGCCGAAAGCCCTTGTGTTCGGTAAACCAAAACTGGGGTTAGCTGGCACCAAGTAAAGTAGGTACTATAGCTTGGCGGTTTTTTTCACCCAGAAAACCCTCTCGGCTATTTTAATGAATTATTTAGTTAGGTAACTATATGCACGAAATAATATGACTATATGACGACCAATGTGGCGCGGTGGGCGAAGGTCTGCCTGCGACGCAGAAGGTTGCGGGTTCGATTCCCGCTTCGGGACAAATGTGTGTACGATCTGCAGACATTTGTTCAGGGTGTTCTGGTCGTTTTCTATATATAAAAAAAAATATCTATCTATGTATTGTATAAATATTATGTATATCAGTTATCTAGTACCCATAACACAAGCTCTGCTTAGCTTGGGGCTAGATAATGCTGTGTGAATTGTCCAGCATTTATTATTATTATTATACTAGCTGCGAACCGCGGCTTCGCCCCCGTGGAAATTTACTTTCTTAATTTTTTCTCTTCATAAGAACCTTCTCCTGACAATAACAAACACAACAAAGAAAGAATTAGCGAAATTGGTCCAGGCGTTGTTGAGTTATGCGCTTACCAACACATTTTGCGATTCATTTTTATATTATAGATTATATATTAAAAATAATATATGGCTCTCCCTCAGTTACTATATGGCACACGGTATACAAAACATCTTGTATAGTTATAACATGTTCCTAGTAAAAAAATATATGAATCAAGACAATCATCAATATTTGGAGCACATTGGTACTCGCGGAAACGTGGGTTGTTTCACGAGTACCGAGGTACCGAGTAGGATTTATATGTGGTTACGGACACTTTTTGTTAGCTCCAAGGGAAAAAACGGGTATACCGATTTCGATAAATGGTTTTATAAAATTACTAGTCAGGTTTACTACTTTTTAATTATAAAAATAACACATTAATATTGTAAAGTTTCTCAACCGATTTATCAGCGTGCAAATCACAATTTTTGACAATTTGGGTTATTTTTTTGATTTCATTTATATTTTTAGTGATCACTTACATTTTTACTACCGAGAGTAAACGACCTGACACAAGGTATTCCGTATTTTACGGGAGAAAAACATTACTTTTCAGAAATTCTATTTCTAACATTCGTTTTATTCGAGCTTCTGCTTTTGTATAGGTTACCTGGGTATTTCTGCCTTGATTGGGTTTTCCATCACCGTCTAAGCATAACTCACTGTTAGATTTATTGATGAGCCAAAGAAACATAGACTTATCGATCAACGTTGTTCCCTGGAGCAATGTCATTTCTATTTCACCTTCAAGTTTAAGTCAGAACTTTTCTTTGCTTATAAGAACGAAACTATTTCGAGACCAACTGTTATGTCGGTCGTAAAGTCAATGCTTCCCCTACAGCCTTGGCAGTGACATTTTCCCGATATCTAGAGTAATCTAGTATCGAGCTAACTTAGCGTGATAGATTGTACAATCTAGATCAATCTAGTAATCTAATTATTTACCTGACTACCCAGCTACCTAATCAGAGTTTTGACCCTAATGTTGTTTTGATATACGAGTTATGATACCCGAGTTCTACCAAATCGGAGAGGATGACATTGGCCATCATTACCATCAATATTCTATATTCCAATATAACATTAATTTAAATCTAGTCTTTTAAATTGTTATGAGTTATTAGATTCGTAAACAAACAACCAAAAGTCCCGCACTTAGCTTCAATTTTCTTGCGTTACAAGAATGTCAATACGTTTGACGTAAAATCTTACAAAGTGACGCTAATTTCTCGGCATCTGTCAATTAGCTGTGACGGCTGACATCTAGGAAGTTAACTTGAGACAGTTTGTGACGAGAACTTTAGTACTGGAAAATTGGGAAATTGCGAGAGATGAGTTAAATATTATATACTTACGTTATTTTGTTCACCGATCCTTGCTTTTTATTGAGAGGACTGCGGATGATGATTTACTTATACAAACGATACTACCAAAATGATTTGTAATTCAAGCATAAAAAAAATAACAAAAAAATAAAATATATACCCACCAAATAAATAAAATAAATAAATAATGCTGGACAATTCACACGGCATTATCTAGCCCCAAGCTAAGCAGAGCTTGTGTTATGGGTACTAGATAACTGATATACATAATATAATACAATACATAGATAGATATTTTTTATTATATATAGAAAACGACCAGAACACCCTGGACAAATGTCTGCAGATCGTACACACATTTGTTCCGAGGCGGGAATCGAACCCGCAACCTTCTGCGTCGCAGGCAAACCTTCGCCCACAGCGTCACATCGGTCGTCATGTTGTCATGTTGTTTTATGTATTCAAATAGTATTTATCTAGGTCCCTGATTGTTTTTTTCTGAATTATTGAGCTGTATGTACTCATATAACTATTGGGGGTACCTGTAACTCTTTAGTAATAAACAGGCTATCGAGCAAGACGGACGTATCATTACTTACCGATATACCAATTATTATACACCACTATAATGAAATGTCAGCAAAAATATGCTAAATGCGATTTTGCATAACTTTACGTCGCAAATGTAATGTTTTCGTCCTGTTTGTTTTGTATTAAAACAACAATTTTACGTTTTGTTTGTTAAGGAACATAGCTTACATTGTCTTGTTACAGAATAACTACACAAAGTTGCAAATACAAAAAGTGTTGGCATCCAACAAACTTGTCAATCATTTCTTGTCTTTGAATGGTTTATATCTATGCCACACTCTATGTTACTCTATGGAAATGGTTTAGTTTCCGTTTCCGTGATTGAAAGCACTTTTTATTGCTACTCGAAAATTGTACACGTGCTCTGGAGAAATAAAAATTGAAATCTACTTAAAATCAGTGTTTTATACAAATATAATATAAATAATAATACAAAATCACTCCCAAACACACCAACGCAAACAAAAAGTACATTTTTGTTATTACGGAACACAATAATTTACGAATTGAAGTTGCGAGCAACTGTCGTGTTCAGTCGTGGGGAAACGTTACATGATTGTGTTTTCTAAGGGTGGATCAGAATTGTGAAATTCAAGATCCTCTATCGGTCATCTGTCTGTCAAAAGATATCTGCTGTTGTCTTGGCTGATGTAGACCCAAGATTATTTTCCATTGAGATCCATATTGAGGCCATATTCTACCTGAAATGTACACTGTCATGTACCTATAAACTATTGACCTACATTTGGTTTTTTTCCAAAGTTACTTTTCAACTGAGTCGAAAGGATTGCTAGAATGATTTTTAATATTTTTTTTAAATTTAATTTAATTTTCAATAAATACAAAAGTTTAGCAATTTGTACGCTGTAGTATCACAGTAATAGAAACTAATACTGTCGTACATTTTTATATTATTGATGACTTTCGTAAATACAACCAAAGTATTTTTATGGAAGATTGTATATCGTTTAACCAATATCTTACTTATGTAAGTAAAGATGGCCAGTTTAGCATGTTTCCTCAGTAGATTGAAAACTCCGAGATTGTACTTACTCTGCCGGGGAATAGGGTATATCTCTATATGAGGAAAAAATCTAAAAATATACTATTGAGATTAGCTGAGGCAAAAGCTGTCGGAAAATGAAAATAGAAATTCGTTTTAGTTCATAAAATAAATTACAAAATTAAATTCAAAGTTTTCAGTATTATTAATCTATTTTTAAACACCATGAAATAGAAGGGGCATGCAATTTTGATATATCATACGTGTGGATGCAAACTAAAAAGTACTGTCTTCCATCACATTAGACGCACGAAATTCATTCCACTCTTTGCCGATCTTTGTCTAATAATTATAAATCTGCATTTTCGTTAATAAATTTAAGGATCTTGTTATCTCCAAATAAGACCCAAATTCAAATTTCCTTCTACCACTAACAAACCAGATTCCGGTGAAGCATAAACGTAAGTAACCTCAAAATAGGTTACATCGTCAAAGGAGACCCAATTTGAGGCAAATTACAATTTCACTGCAAGGATAATGTGCTGAATGATATAATAAAAGCCACATTAGGTATTCCCTCGAGTCGTTTGCGTCCGAAAACTCAATTCAGGCGAAATTATAACCGCTTTACGTTCTGGAACACGCGTGAGATCTACTTACTTCTAGTTGATTATGATTGCCTGGTACCTCAATTCAAGTAGGCGTAAAATGGGTAATAAAGATTGATATAATGTTATGCATATTTTAAACGAAACCTGGCAAGAAAATAGTGCAATAGTGCGCCATGATGGATCATGGCTCCAGACAACCCAATATATATGATATTCTACTAAATAAGACGTAAAAACTCCCTTTTAAAAACGTTAAAGAGCGTTTGTACAATGATTACTAAAATGAATTACACACTACTTACTTGCCTACTATGATGGTACAAAAGTATGTTACCAGATTCTCCGTTCCCAGACTGATTCTCATAGTACCAAAAGAGATATTTGCGGAGGACTCTGCAAGCCACTCATGCCTACAGCGGCGATGATGCACTTACATTGAGTGTTGAGTTGAGTTTTTTTAACGCATTCACTGCCCAGCCTCGGTGCTTCTCGCACCGCCTAAAGAACCAGCGGTAGGACATTGTGTGTTCTTTAAGGTTGTTTGTTGCGGTTAGGCGCGAGTATTTTTTTGTTTGAAATTTTTTCCTAAATTTTTTCACCTTTTTACCACCTTATTTTTTACCTATTTTTTCCACCTTATCAAAAAGGTAATTTGCCGCAAATCGTAAACTATTCTATGAACTTATGATTAAACCAACTTCGATTCATTGGTATTTATAGAGCATTTGGGCAAATGCGAAAACTTGTGCTGAATAATCTACATTGCGTCAAATTATTTTTTCGGTAATATATCTTTTTTGCTATATTTATTGGCTGTGGAACTCAGAAAAAATTAAAAACCACAAAAAAATTAATCTCACGCCAACCCGCGGTTACGAACCCATGCCGAATATTTTCTACTCATAAAAACGATACAAGTAAGTCACCGCTAATTCATACCCACTTCTGTTGTTTCTCTGAATTACCGTGAGTGACATTGACAAACGCTCTGAGGTAAAACAGCTTTCAGTGTCAGCTCGTAAACTCTGCGTTTTAGAGTCGCCCGAACGAGACTTGTGGAAGTTTATTTCTGTTTCTTTTGATGGTAGGAATTACTGAGATTAGAGAGTCGTAGCTTTGAAAATTTACAATAGTAGTGGATGTTAAGACATACATTCTAGATAGCATTTTCGGTGAGAAGCGGGAGCGAGCTAAGAGTTTTCAGTGACATTATCATCATCAGCCTATATTAGTTAATATTCTATAGACAATAAAAACACGAAGACACAAGAGTTTTGAGTGACATTATCATCATCAGCCTATATTAGTTAATATTCTATAGACAATAAAAACACGAAGACACAAGAGTTTTGAGTGACATTATCATCATCAGCCTATATTAGTTAATATTCTATAGACAATAAAAAAAGTTAGGTTGACCACAATCTCACATGATTAAAAGTGAAGATGTAGCCGACGATGTATCACGAAGTTCCTGCCACCTACCCTACCACTACCTATTCACTCTTGTCTTGAAGAGACCCAGGTTGTAATGACGGGAAAAACAGCAGCAAGGAGCGTGTTCCAAGCCCCAGCCTACCGTAATGAGCGCCATAGCGTAACAGTCTTTCGCTAATCGTCTTCCCACCTGGTTGGGGGGCTTCTTCCACTACGTTTGCCGCGTCGCGGTCTTCAACACTTTTACTCCAGCGGTTGTCGGTTCTTTTTGAGATATGGCCAGCCCCCTGCCACTTCAGCTTGCTAATCCTTTCTCGACATACATGTTTTCAATGACACCTTCTTCGCGAGTGTGCGTCCCTGCTCACGTGGGACGCGGCTGTTCCCAACCGAACACTAAGTGTTTCGAACGTCTGTCGAGACTTCGAGAGTCGCACGATCGTCATTTACAATCACACTGCACCAGCCCTCACGTAAGTCGTAAGATGGGAAGGCACAAGTGTGTCTACGGATGTACCGGCCAGACAGAAAACGGGATTGAAAAGTCTCATAGAGACATCAAACCTGTCCACACCCATAGAAAAGCTGAAACGAAGCTGTCAATCTCCAAAAGTCCTGCTCCGGGACTTCAAGGAGCTGGGCTGGTTAGGGCCTGGTTAGGCGGAGGGATAATGCACAATACACTCCTATGCGAGATGTCAGTGCAGATTCCAATTCTCTGTTGGCTTTTAACGTGCAGCCTCTGAATCAGTCCACACACTCTTAGAATTTGGCAGTCTATTTCCGATCTTTTCAAAGTGAAAATTAGATACAGAATAGATAGTCTTAGCTATGACACTTTACGATGTTAGGAAATGTCGTACGTTTAACAGTTTACAATGGTTGTTTTTGTCAGTAGGATTTGCATTTGCGTGTGATAAACTTGAGTTAATGATTGGGTTGATTCTTTTGTATTTTCTTTATATTCTTTGGAATTTTATTACGTTTTTGCGAAATTTAAATTTAGGAATCTTTATTATAGAAATGACAATCATATAGCGAAGTTATTTGTGGTTTTTTTCCTTTTGGCTTTAGAATTGAACTTGTGATAGTCGCTGGTAATAAAATTTGTAGACTGGAAAATTAGGAAGATACGACGAAGGTAATTTAAATAATAGCATTATTCTGTTTAACAAGCTCTGTAGTAGCAGTGAATATGCGTTTTCTTAAAAAAATGCTATAAACTGTTCGGCCAGATTCAAAAGCGTGCTGTGACTTTCGACCCATCAAAATAAAATGGCATTATAAGACCTGACATGACATCCTAATATAAAATAAGACAGCCTCTCATGATCATTATGTTAGTTGAGTTTTAATTCTTTGGTAAATACCTTTTATTCGACGTCTTATTTTTAATTGTATGTATTTTTTATGTATGTTTGTTGATTTCTTCGTCAATTATGAACGACGAACTGACTTTAAAGACTGTATGATGATGACCGATTTTAAAAAATATTCCACTATTGTAAAGAAAATGATCCTGAAATGGTCTCATTAAAAATGTATTCCCGAGGGGTTAGATTTATCTTTTATTGGATTAAAGTTAATTTTCCTTATCAATAGCATCTTCGCTGTCCAGCACCTTGTCCAGTTCAAAGTCATCTTAGTTGTTCACCATTGTGCTGAGGGTCATTATTACTTTTCCTTAATTTTTAACCTTTACTACAATGGATTACCGTTCAATTTTCTTACCTATAGCATCTTCGCTGTCCAGCATCTTGTCCAGTTCAAAGTCGTTTTAGTTGTGAAAAATTGTGCTCAGGCTCATCATTACTTTACCTTCACTTTTAACCTTTATCTTAACGGTTTATGGTACCATTTTCTTACCTATAGCATCTTCGCTGTCCAGCATCTTGTCCAGTTCAAAGTCATCGTAGTTGTGCACCATTGTGTTGAGTATCGTCCTTACTTTCTCCTTCTCTATGCGCCCTTGCTTTTCTGAGTCGAACATGCTGAACGCTCTTCTTAGCACTGTGGAGAAAACAATTAGACTATGATTAAATTAAATTATTTATTTAAATTTATAAGACTTCACTAATCTTCTTAAGTCTATGGCTGCCTCGGTAGTATGTGGCTCGTCGTCACATAAAGAAGGAGGAAAGATTGGATAGAATTCATACAATACACATCACCAAATTCATTATCCTTAATAATGTTGTAAATGCGAAAGTGTGTATGTTTGTTTGTCCTTTTATCACACCCTAACTAAGTAACCAACCGACTTAATTTTTGGCATAGTTAGTTAAAAGGACGGAGAGTAACATATGGGGAATATGGGGAAACATACTGGGAGATTTACGGCAATAATCCCCCTAGAAATGATAAAATCAAATTTCCGTCATCCTATTATTCTTTGATAGGAATTATAATTCTCTTTCTGGAATTTCCTTTTAAATAGCATATTTTAATATCATCTTCTGTCTATACTTTTCTTCATATTCTATCTTCCGCATGAAATACCTACACAAACTTGGAATACCTAACTCAAAAGTACCTATTCAGCTACAAATCGTCTCCCAAAACTCTGTCAGTACAAAACAAGCAGCAAATACTTAAGCTAAGTAATACGTTAACCACATACGGAAAGTAGGTGAAACATAAAATCAGTAGGAACCCCAAAAGTGGGCCATGAAATACGTTCTGGCACATTCCGGAGCATTTCCCGTCGTGTGGTTACATTCGCAAACGAAAGTTCACTCAGCCCCTGTAGTATTGTTACGGTATACAATTCGAGAATTGAAAATTGTTTCTAGTACACTGCTGGCCGGGAATTCGGACACGCAAAATCACTTTATTGTAGGTATACATGTACGTACAGTCTGTGTACGGTGTTGTATTTTACACGCACTGTCAAGATACGGTGAGCGCTGTCAAAACTTTGTAGTTAGTACTTACATAAATGATTTTCATCATCAGCCTATACCAGTCCACTGCTGGACATATGCCTCCCCTAATGAGCGCCATAGCGCCCTGTCCTCAGCTTGCCGCATCCAGCATCTGCCAGCAGTCTTTCGCAAATCGTCATCCCACCTGGTCGGAGGGCGTCCTACACTACGTTTTCCGAGTTAATAAATGATTTTAATAAATTGAAAATGGTTTTAGTACTGTATAGACCGTAAAATGGACATACAAAATTATTTCATTGCACTCGAAAATGAGAGAATAAATTCACGCTTAAAAGTTTCCTGATTTTCGCCTGCTAACTCGGTGTTACTCGCTTTGGTTTATTTGTATAACGAAAAGTTGTTTATTTGTATAACGAATTACTGCAAGCTACAAATTGTTGTAATTCTTTTCTGTTGTAATTCACTTATAGATTTCACTAAATTATTTTGCATCTTAATCAAACTGCCTAACTAAACTAAAGTTTATAAACAAATTAGTTAGTCTAAATTGTTTTGTATTTAAATATTTTTACTTGACATTATAGTATGCAGTATTATAATAGCGTAATCTATAAGTGAATATTAATAGAAAGGAAAGTGAATATTAATAGAAAGGAATTACAAAAACTTGTACATTAAGCCTTACGATTTTTATTTATAAAAGTAAAGTTTTTTAGAACAGTCAATGACAGTCATGTACAAAAACACAGATACAAAAGTGCCACAATTTCAGAACCTGCAGTGTACCCCGTTATAAATCAGATGTGAGCCCAAAACCGATGGCTCATCTTCATATTGCTATCCCTAACCCAGATTATAGCAACTCCCAATCAGTTATTACCTTCGCTGGTTCAATGAAATTCCTATGTTTTATTGCGTTAAAGTATTTGGTAGGATTTGGTAGATATGTAGTTTGACTACATAGTTTTGTATTTTTGAATTCAAAACCATTATCATAGAGCAGCTAAAACAATGATATTTTTAAAATTCTGCTCAAAACCAAGCCAAGCTTTAAAATATGTACTTATTTCCAGAACAGTTTATATTGATAAGCTTCTGTTTTATTTGTAAGGTAAACAGAAGAATAAAAATAATTTGGATGGATTATTAGAAACAGGTTCATCTTCAAAATGAAATAAAAGAAAATAATTTTGAAAAAAAAAACCGTTTGTAATCCTGATAAAAAGAGTTTGACCTTATTCTTGATCTAACCTCTCAACTAAATCATGGTAGGTAAATTGATGTCGCAGTTGTCAAGGAAGAGAGCGAAAGTCGTAAAACGGCCAAAGTTACGCAGATGACAGGTGTCATAACTGACATAACCGTCATAAACCCCGTAAGATACGACCATGAAGTGTCACCATGGGACGATGTGCGATATCCAGAAGTATTCTCAAGGGGTTCCTAGTACAAAGAAACTGGCATTGTTTTTTATGCCAAGGGCTAGCATATGTTACATACTTATTTCCGTATTCTTTATTAAGTGAAGATTTTACCAGACTAAGGTTACGTACAGTCTAGATTCTAGAACTACATTTATACAAAATTTCAATAGTATTGGCATGAAATGGTAACGAAAATAATCAATGTGATATGAATAAAGGATGATTGTGTCAAAATAAAAAGAAACATGAATAACTTGAATGGCTGCACTACTTATTTTTTTACTTTTTTTGGTTCAATTTCATCAAACATTAATATGTTTGATGAAACAAGGGCAAAAAAAAAACATAAAATACCACTCTGAGTACGACAACGGAGAGATTTTATTATCTTTGCTTCTTACAATAAACGAGATAGAGATTTCAATATTGTCACAAGACGGGAATAATCCTTTTGTTGTGAACTGTCAATGTCATTATATCGAAGTGTCTGCATTGCCGACAGGTGCTCTATTTGTGCGACAGCATAGCAGAATTATTGCAATCCTTTTGTGTCTGGATAGAAATGTAAAGGTGTCGGTTTTGTCGTTTTGCGGGTGGGAAATAGATTGTGACCTATGTTATGCTTTATGACGTTTAAGTATGGCATACCTCTCGAGTCTTGGAATTTCAGGGGTTTACCAACTAAAGATAGAACTAATCAGGGGGTTTGGATTAGTTGAGTTCATTCAATCCAACTCAATTTATTGAACTCCATCAATTGAGTGCTTTTAATTTCATTAGAGTACCGATGAACGTCACATTTTCAAATAGTTAAATAGATAGTTATTGGTTTTTTATTTTATTAATTAAGTTGCTTTGTTCTTTAAAAAAAAAAAGTTAAGATACAAGAAGAACGTAATTTTTTTTATCTGCTAAATAAAATTATTATTTTATTGACAAGTGTGTTGAAAAACGTCGTATGATACACGTGTGTATTGATGATTACCGTCCTCTGCTCTCTTTAGACCTCAATAGCACCTCAGCGGTAATCACCAACATTACACACTTGTACCATAATGTACCTACTATTATTTTATCAATCGCCTCGGAACAAATGTGTGTACGATCTGCAGACATTTGTCCTCAGTGTTCTGGTCGTTATCTATATATAATAAAAAATATCTATCTATGTATTGTATTATATTATGTAGTATATCAGTTATCTAGTACCCATAACACAAGCTCTGCTTAGCTTGGGGCTAGATAATGCTGTATGAATTGCATTATTTATTTATTTATTTAATCAGACGTACATATTTTTTTTAGTTCAAACAAAATATTTATAACTGTAAGCCCAAAAGAAACAAAATGGCGTTGCCTACTGACCGTGCCAGCTTGAACCAACATGTTCGCAACTTTAATATTTTTGAACTCGCCATTGCAAACTGAAAATGGGTAATTTCTCTAGCCACGCGTGTTGGGAATGTTTTAAGTTTCTAATAGTTTTTATGTTACGAGATATTTTTATTGGGTACCAAACATATTACCGAGTATACAGGGTGGCACATTTAGAGCGGTCAGTATGAGAAAGTCTAAAACTATAAGACATACTTTATTTTGGTACTTACCCAATAAAGTCATGGGTAAGTACCAAAAACATACTATGTCATGCATGATGTTATTTTACATTTTATTAGGTAAGTAACTTCCTAACTGAGCAAGTGCATAAAAAAGTACTTATCTAAATGTAGAGCCTATAATTGAAGTGCGTTTATAAAAGTATTTCCAGATATACTTACTGATAGTCTGTTCATCATCAGGCTTATCTCGTCGGTTCTGGAAGCAATAAAATCCAGTATTATTATATTTATTCACAAAAACATTATTTTTGTTCAAAATAAAAATAAACGCACCACCATTGTAAAAGTTTGAAATTGGAACCCGGTATAATAGAGTGAAAGTGCGGGAGCTGCGTTGCTAGCGCGCGCAACGTGCCCGAGGACAGAACTGGCCTTCTTAGACGTTCGAAATTCAAAAAGGGGCTGTAAGGAGGCTGAATACTTCAGGTTATTTGTTTGAACACATGCTTGTTTATTTTTGGAAGCAGTAACCTTTACACGACGCTATTTTCTAGTCGTCGCTCTCACGTCTAAAAAATGGTGATTGAATCATAAATATGTCTTTATAACTATTGTTTATAAATTCAGGTCTTGAGGAGAGGAAACATTATTTGACAAAAACACAGGGATTCTTATGAAGATTACGATAAAGAATTGATACTTATTTATCACTAATGAGGCGGCGTCGCATTCTTCAGACCAATAAATTCTATAACTAATGGTTGATACCGAAATACTAGGTACCAAAACTAACGTAAATCATTGGTTTGTTAAACAAAGCAAAACAAGAAGAAAATTGTAGCACCTTAGTAGGAATTAATAAAAAGATACAATGAAGTAAGTAATTTACGTAATCATCACCATGCAAAATAACAACTTGTAGGTTCGTATCTACCCACTAATATAAAGTAAATGTTACCAACAAAATGTCGTTTAGGTACTTAACGAAAGGTTTCATAATGTCTATTATAATCTGCTTGATGACCACAAAGTTATCATTAATTCAGGGAGCACTGAACGTGACATTGATATAAAGTGGCTAGCCTCTATTATTATTTGACTGAGCTCCAAAACAAATCAATACTCTGATTTATTATTATAAAACACAGATAACTATAAATCAAATCAAAGACAAGGTATGTTTTATGGTAACTAAACAGATACGTAATCATTTGCCAATTACGAAAAAAAACATAAATTAAATGAAAAAAAAAATTAGGTAGCCAAAAAAATTAGCTAGTAAAAAGTCTTATTAATGAAAAGATGACGTTTTCATTAATAAGACTTTTTTTAGAATTCATGATTATTTTGTAATTAAAATATTGTAGAGAGCCATGTAGAATAGAATAGTGTAGAGTCTAAAATGTAATGAATGATCATTATTTACCTGCGTACTATATTTACTGCTTTACAAGTTCACTGCGTAGTTGTTACAGTTTTTATAGCTGGTTCCAGAATAGGGTTTTCGAATTTTGTCGTTATAATGTGTTTCACATCTGAAATTAACGACACGGTAAAATGAATGTTTAGTGTGGCGTAGAGCAACTACTCTAAATTCTTTTGTTACGATAAAAATGTGACAGGTGACGTTGTTTATATCCGCAGATTTGCAAAAACTGAACGTGGGTAGAAAGCAATTTTTTATTATGTTTATGGCGCCTCAATTGTTTTGAAGAATTCTTGTACCTACTAAATAATGTACCTGAGTACTAAATGTGTAACCAAAATAATATTTTCATTTTTAAAACTTAAGTCATTTCAATAGACCTCAGGGAACCTAAGATCTTGACCAAATTATGTGCAATTTCAGACAGTGTAATTTCATGATTTTTTCCATCGGATTTTGTTGATAATCGTGAAAAAAAAATACGATGGAAACAATCATGAAATTACATTGTTTTGCACATAATTTGGTCAAGCTCTTATAACCATGCGGTCAAAGAAAAAAATATAGAATTGTTATGAATATAGAAAATTCGAGTTTTTAACCGCGGAAATCCTGTGAGTACTGAGATCTAGTCCTACTTTGACAAGCAAAGCTAGGTTCGCCTCTTTAGACAATGATGATAATCTACATAAATTCCTAACTGCAACAGCTATTTATGGGATGACAGGAGATATCTAGCAAGCTGAAGTGGCAGTGGGGTGGCCATCTCTCGAGAAGAACCGACAACCGCTGGGGTAAACGTGTTCTTGAGTGGAGACTGCGACTCGGCAAACGTAGTGTAGAACGCCCTCCGACCAGGTCGGATGACGATTTGCGAAAAATTGCCGGCAGATGCTGAATACGGCAATCTGAAGACAGGGCGTTACGGTGCTCATTAGGGGAGGCCTATGTTCTATGTGGACTGCTAGTTGTTTGGTATCTCCTAAAACTGACTCCCTGCCCAGCCTTCAGTGCAGTTTAGCTGCTGTGGTCGTAATCCTCATCCGAAGCTCTGTGAGCCGATAATTGAGTTGAATTTTGTGGTATTATTTTACTACTAAAAGAGTCTGTTATTTTGCGCCGTTTTTTTGTTTTCTTCTAGTAGGATCGATATAGGAAAATTAATGTTGTCTTCGATTCATAACCAGAAATAAAAAAGGTAGAACAACGGCAGGCACTTTTTGATTATAAAAATCTGTTTTTTTATAGTTCTTTAGACGGTTTGGTTTTCTACTGTTATTTATTTTAATTATTTTGAAGCATTAAAAAAATCGTGCTTATTTCACCTTTTTATAATTGGTTGTATGGGTAGGGAGGGGTAGGTAAATATGATTATAAAATAATTCAAATATTATAATTTTTTAAGAACTCTTTTGCTAGGTTATATTTTACGAAATCACTCTACAGCTAAGTTTTTACGGTAATAACTAACTTTTAATTATTCAACATGATAACGAATTAAAACAAGCGTTGGAAAATGCTTTCAAAACAAAACCGATGTAAACTCGATGTAAAACAATTTCTCTTCAAGCAACCGCATCGAAGACAACCTCAAGGAAATTGCAGCTGACAGCGGCACCGCTCAGTTCTGCCAACTTTGACGTATGAGTTTCCCGCGCATCTGAGCGGAAGTCGCGACGGCTGAATGCCGCCATCTTGTCATAACCACTCGATTGACATGCTCGATATTGGATGTTAGCATGTGGAGCAAAGTTCACGAATACCTTTTATTGGGGCTTCATGTAATTCCGATTTGTTGGTAACAGATGCGGGGCTTATGAAAAGTATGTTAGGGGATTTTATATTTTAGCAACATGGTTTATGGTCAGTTACTATCTACCTATTGGCTATTTGTGCTGTTGCTTAACTCTAGGTACTTATTGGTTCTTCTATTCTATTCTAAGGTAATAAAATAAGGTTTTCTCGCCATTCCATTAAATGAAGCCGTTGTATTTTTTTCTCGCTTGACTTAAAACATCTTGTCACAAAAACAACTGAAAGGTAGGTGTTCGGCTAGATTATCATAATCAAGCTTTTAGAAAAATATTCGAAGCCTTTCATTTTTTTTTTTTTAGATAACATTTTAAGAATCATAATAGATAGCTAGTAGACATTAGATATTCAATGATTTCACGTTTTAGGGAAAAAAGTCTTGTTCAAATAAAAAAAAACAAATTTAAACAAAAGTTCAAAACTATCCAAGATACAATAGAACTACCAACCGAGGGAAATACCATTCTAATTCCAAATTTTCTTCTCTTCCAGGCACGGAACAAACCAGCAGATGGCAGTGGGCACGTCAACCAGAAAAATGCAGCAGGATCGAAAACGTCAACATCATGTCAAAAAGGTGATAGACTCTTTGCAATCCTTCATGCCTGGATGTTGTTTTAACCTGCGTACCTGATAAAGAGCAATAAAGCACATAGGAAGGTAGAAATATGGACTGGTATAGGCTGATGATGCTGGTGATGAAGATATTAGGCTGTTGATGAAAATTAAAATGTAGTAATTATCATTTAGCACGTGCTTACTTTTACTATTAATATGCATCTATATATTATGTCTAGGTACATTATTGTTTCTTTAAAATGTATAATAAGAATAAGCTTTATGAGTCAGATCAAGGAGAAAGTCGTAGTCATTTACTATAAAAAAGTATATAGGGAATCTTGGAAAGAGTAAAGAGGAAGACTTTTCAGTATTGCTTATATAGAGTTCTATACTCCGATTTAGAATCCAAGTTATTTCATGTCAACAAAGACGATGAAAGAAAACTTAACAAAACCAAAAAAACATTAACTAAACTAAGTACGAAAAACTCCATAAACACAGCCAAAAAAAATCCTTAAAAATCCATTTTAGCTATCATCCCAGCATAATCTTATACAAGTACCTTCTCCATCTTTCCCTAAGGTACACCAACAAAAGGCGGTCCCAAAACTCCAGTCAAGCCTTCTGCCCAAAAGGGCTCAGTCAAGATGGCGCCCCCGAAGCAGGCAGCAGCTGCTGCTGGAACCAAGACTCCTCAAGGCAAGAAGAAGAAAGGGCACAAGCATCCGCAGTACGACCTTATTGTTAACATTGATTTGGTAAGAAACTTTATAATAATAATGCTGGACAATTCACACAGCAATCTAGTCCCAAGCTAAGCAGAGCTTGTGTTATGGGTACTAGATACATGATATGCATAATATAATACAATACATAGATAGATATTTTTTATTATACATAGAAAACGACCAGAACACCCTGAACAAATGTCTGCAGATCGTACACACATTTGTCCCGAGGCGGGAATCGAACCCGCAACCTCCTGCGTCGCAGGCAGACCTTCGCCCACCTTTTTTAGCAAGCAAGGAGGTTCATAGTCTATTTATTAGAAAGGACGATAGCTACAGACCGTTCATCGTTAGATGTCCCTGCCTTATTGTCATTAAATACATAAAACAAAATTGTCATCATCACCAGATTTTGCCTCCTGTTAGCCTCAAAACTATTGTTCCACTCTTTACGGTCCTACATGGTTACAGACCCTTAATCGTAAGATTTTCCTTCCGTGATGTTGGCAATTCCCAAGGTACATCTTTTGGTGTAAGTTTATGGTATAATTTTAAAAGCTCGCGATTGTCTTTTGTTTTGTCATAGATTTATCCACGCTGACGTCACAAATACAGGCTTCGTTTAATGTAAAGCAAAACACAATCGTGACAGTAAAAAAAAACCATTTACATAATGATAGGTACCTACATAAAATTATTTGTTAACTCCGCACCACTAACGTAGGCAAAAATGTTAGTAAGTACCTAAGTATAAACATGAGGAAATGTCACAAAAATGCTGATGTTTTGATGACGTATAAATATTTTGTAGAGCAGACTAGGATTTTCGATCAGCTTAATTTCAACACTAGCCCATAAAACAACATTTTAATTGCAATATAAAATGCGATCATAAAATAACCCATCGCGACTAATTTTATTAGGGTTTTGACAGCTTACAAATTAAATTAAATACCAGCAATAAAAAGTTACCAAAAGCTTTTATTTGACAAAAATATTTTGAGAATTTTATCAGTCTCCAAAATATTTTCGAGTTTCTGACAGCTAACGCCCTCTTTACTTCTTATGCTGAATCGTAACGAAGTAGAGAACTCAATTTAGTACGAATCACTTTCGCCAGATGTCTCTATTTCATAAGCGTGCTCTACCCTAGACTCTACGTAGGTTTGTAGCTAGACCATTGACCTATAATGTAGCGGCTGGATCAACAAGTAATAAAAATCATCATGGAGTATTTTTTTTTAATAACACGTAGGTACGGAAGTAGATATAGGTATTTACTGTCCTTACAAAAACAAGGATATATAATAGAATAGGTTCTTATAAATGAAAACAGCAACTTGGGTGTTTAAAGCACAACTACTCTGCACCCACAGACTGCCAATCATGTCTAGTCTAGCAATAGGTACTTGTGGAAATACCTAATAATTTAAAATTAGAACTCTACCTACTAATAATCTCAGCTGACAATGTCGCGTCGCGCGAACTGGCCGCTTTATTTTTGTCGTTTTAAAAATAAACAAATATTTGAAAACAAAACAGTTCCTTTTTCAAAGTTCACTGACAAAAAGTTCGACATCGCAAGCTAGACAATGTGCTCTGTTGTTTGTGCAAAAACTTAGCATCTAATTTCTCTGTGACTTTTTGTGTTTTATTTTCTTTGTCAACGCAACTTAAAGCTCGTCAAAATATTATATATTGTTAACAGCAAGCTAACGATTACTAGATAGTTTTATTCTGTGTCTATATACCTACACAAATCAATCTAAATTAGTTTTTGTAAATAACCATAAGAAATGGACTATTGTCTATGCAAAATGTTAAATGCTCGTTTCACAGTATTTTAGTGTTTTATTTCATGAAAATTATTATCTTCTTATATTCAGTGTGATTATTTTCAAAATCAGTCAAGAGTTACATTCACATAGAGTGAAGAAGAACTAGACAAATCAAAAAAGATAAGGAAGTTCTTACAAAATGGCTGACACGGCACGTTCAGAAGCTAACTACCAGAAGGAATACAGAAGATTGCGAAGGCTGACCAGTGACTTGATGATGCGACAAGTTTCTGTAGGTACACACAGACACACAATTTGCACACCTGGATGTGAACAATTTAAGAATGATGTTGTTTTTTTAATTCTCCAATATCTACAAGCTAGGTACTCGGTAATTTGAATTGGGGTTTGGCTACTTCTTCACGCCTCAACTAGGTCCGAAATCGTCAGACTAAAATATTTAACCTAGATACCAACTTATTCTATGGCTGTATATCTTCACTGATTTGTTTTTCTTTAAATAATTGTTATTTTTGTTTCAGTCGGAGTACGGTCTAAACGATGAGCAAGTTGCAGGTAAGACAGCGTTCATTATTATGCTTAGGCCAGTCGGTGTCTATCTTAAATTCTATTCTATGTAAATCTCTTTGTTTTATTTCTTGTTTTATCAAGCACAAGGATCTTTATACAAAGTACAAGGTTTTTTTATTTGCAGAGTTCAAAGAAGCTTTCATGCTGTTTGACAAAGATGAAGATGGTACTATCGATCTGAGTGAGTTGGGGACGATGATGAGATCACTCGGACAGCGACCAAGCGGTAAGTTCTGAATGTTTTCCTACTCTAGTAGAGTAAGAAGTTCTGTAGGTCTGTGACTTCTGTGAAGAGGTTGCGCCCATAGACCTCTTTGGTTCCTAGTGTCCTTCCAAGGAGTTTACGAACTAAAGAGTCGTTCGCAGGTAGGTACCTACTTTTTCTTTACTAAAAAAATTATCGGCCGGAAAGCAGACACCAAAAGTAACTGAAAATGCAGTTCCCTCCATTTCGCATCGCCCTTCAGTATTAAGAGCCTATACAACCTAAATTTTTAGTAAAAAGGATAGACATAGGATTTTAAAACGCAAGCTCAAAAGTCAAGTTTAAGCTTAGGATATTATTTAAAAGAAAAAAAAAATTACCTTATACTTAGTTCTATTACCATGCTTATTCTGAAAAAATATCTAAATTTCAGTATTTATTGAGAAATTAAGGTTTTAGTTAAACTGTAGAGGAGAGAAAATTATATGGAATCGTGTTTTCGAAACATATGATCGTTAGAGTAAGTCCTGAACCATATATAAATTTCAAAGTTAAATAATATATTTAATAGTCTGGAATTTGATTTGAGGTAGTATGTCCTATATTACCTCAAATCAATTACTAAAGGGTTTTAGTAAATGTTTGAATATTGCAAGATGTGAAAGCTTGAAATTTATTTGTATAATTTTAATGGTCATAATTTTAGACTAGTTATTCATACAACATTCATAGAATCTTATAAATAAACAACATGTTGTTGTCCGATGAGTGAGAAATTGGCATTGGCTTTCTGAGCGTGAGGAAGTCTGCTAGATGATGGTATTTAGCTGTTTGCCAAAATATCATATGACTCCAAGTGAGTCGCAAAAATTATCAATGAATAAATTCAAACAAATTGTTAAACATGTCCTTTGTAAAATGGCTTAGGTAAAAACTCGGGACGACTTTTGCTCCAACTCGAAAACTAACATTCTAACAATGGTTTCTTGACCAGCGTGGGGATTCCGGGCATTACCCCCCCCCCCCCACCTCTCATGAGATAAAAAATCAGGGGGAGGCCTGCGTCCAGCAGTGGACCATTAAAGGCTGTTGAGAGGAGATGATGAAAGGTTTCTTATTCGCTTCTTTACTTCACCTTAATAGGGTTGAAGTGAACAAGAAATCAAAGTGATCACGTAATTGTAAGTAATTTGAAACATGAATATTTTTTAGCATTATTCTAGCTGGCCAAGCACGAGGATTGTTCTTTAGGGTAGAAGAATAGACAATAATTACATCGCATCGTTATATATGTTCCTTTATTATAATTCCTTCAGTACAGTACGCCATTGCGTGCTGTATTGAAGATGAAGGAATTAATTTCAAACAATTTACGCATTTGATGACAATTTTTTGTCTATTCTATGCTAGACAACAATCCCCGGGCTTGGCCAGCTGGAATAATGAAAAAAAAAATTATATAATTTTTTTGTAAAATAAACTGTTCATTAATTCAATAAAGCTGGTAAAATAGACGATAATGGAATACTTACATTCCGTACATTATTGAAGTTGAAAGCATAAGTTTCAAACAATTTCCGCATTCAATGACATAGAGACGTAATTTTTCTTTATTCTACCCTAGACAAAAATACTTGGCCTTGTGCTACAGTTTCAGAACTCCTAAACAAAACAAAAAATAAGTAATTCACCACGAAGGCCCCGACGAGATTCGAACTCGTGATCTCCTGTTTACTAGACAGGCGCTTTAACCAACTAAGCCACGGCGCCTACGGTACGCCTTGTCGAAATTAGCTATTAATTAGTAAGATAAAAAAAAACGGGTAGCGTAGCAGGAATAGTCTTACTTTACAATCTTACCTAATTCAGTAAAGATTATTATTAAAGAATATTGATTATATATGATTAATTAAAAAGATAAGCCAATCCAAATACTATAATTATAATGCTTGCAGTTGATAATACGAAGTTGTTATATCCATACAATTCAATACAAAAATTCTTTATTGTACACCAGAAAACATCATTACAAAGAAACATTACACAAGATAAAAACAATTGAATGCCTTATCGCTTAGAGGAACCGACAATATCTGGGGTAAAAGTGTTCTTGAGTGGAGACCGTGACTCGGCAAACGTAGTGTAGGACGCCCTCCGACCGTGGGATGACGATTTGCAAAAGACTGCTGGCAGATGCTGGATGCGGCAAGCTGAAGACAGGGCACTACGGCGCTCATTAAGGGAGGGTGTTCTGTTCGTTTTCTATGTCTTATAATATAAATATATATCTGATTATGTATATTAGTTATCTAGTACCCATAACACAAGCTCTGCTTAGCTTGGGGCTAGATAATGTGTGAATTGTCCAGTATTATTATTATTATTATAAATAAACATTCGGCCAAAACTATCGCCTGAAATGTAACGTTCAAGCGTTTTAAATGATTTACAATGTGCTCCGTTGAAAACTGAGTTTTATTTTTCTAGCAATAAAAGTTATTTATGAGCTGCAACTGAATAGCGATGTTTTCCGGAATTGCGTCGCAGTTTTGCACGTTCGTATCTGAAAATTTTGATTTATCTGACAATTTATTTTCATCTTTTTCTATCGGTTACAAATTTAAAATTGGGTTTTCATGTAGATATCTAAACTGGCCTGTGCAAAAAAGAGTAACAAATAAAATACAAAAGCGTTTATGTCGTACCATTTACAATATGTAAATGGTACGAATTAAACGTTTTTTGAAATTTGAATTTTTCGGTCATTATCATACATTTGAAGGAAGAAACATTATATTAATCAAAAACAGTTACTATATCATCCCTTTTTTGTTTTACAGAGAGAAATATGATTTTGCAATAATAAATATAGATTAGATTATCTATACTTATACTATACTTCGTACTATACAACTTATTAATACTTAATAAGTTGCCAAAAAATCGATTTCGGCAGGACTCCTTGGACTAACTTGCTTTCTACTCAACTTGAGTTCTAAGATGAAGTGCAAGAGCTTATGCACTAAAATACAAATACCTTAGAATCTAGAATTCAACGCACCATCCACATTTCAGACTTATTTAAGGTTAGTCCAATTTAAGGGCTCCAATCCCGGAGAGGTACCTCGATTCTATCGATTAAAAGTAAATCTTGAAAAAAAGTAGGTAAGTATTAAAAAGTTGACAAAGACAAAAGTTGTCCCTGTAGTTCTGTACAGCATACTCATAATCCGGGTCACTACAAAAAATCTATTTAAATAATCAAGAACCAGTCTTAGAATGATAGTAGACAGAAACGAGGAAAAATGCGATAAATACGTCTCATTTTCAGAAACCACTAAATATATAATTATGCTTGCAATCAAGAGGATAAAATAAATGAAATGAAATGGATTGTTGTGTTGAGTTAGCAAAACACGCTCACCTCCTTGACCCGTATTTGACGTGTCTGTGTTAGATCGCAAGGGAAAACTTAGATTCGGTGCAGGTTATACCGAATGAAATGTTTTCCCGTGTGTCTTATTTACCAAGTTATATTGGTAGTTGTCTATTCACTTACTTTATATATAATATAAATGCCGTAAACTTGGCTACCGCTGTCATGTCAACAAATCACTCAAAATCATTCGAAAACTATCTACTATATAAACTATTATCGAGTTTGTAAGAAACTATTCGTTCGAGGTCATTCTATGAAAAGTAATTCCGGTCGATTAGGTAGGGGCGCTACAAGGCGCTAAATCTATAGTAAGAAATCGAAAACGATGGAAGTATTCTACAGCCCATACTAAACTCTTAGAAAAGCACAAGACATCTGGGAAGAATTGAAAAAATATAGATTGTCTCCTAAGTTTTTGTAGCTACTGGTTTAAGGCTCCTTACTACGACCTCAGTGGCGCAGCGGGCGAGAGTCTGCCTGCGACGCAAGAGGTTGCGGGTTCGATCCCCGCCTCGGAACAAATTTGTGTACGATCTGCAGAAATTTGTTCCGTTGGTCTGGGTGTTTTCTATGTATAATAAAAAAAATATCTATCTATGTAATGTATAATATTAGGTATATAGTTATCTAGTACCCATAACACAAGCTCTGCTTACCTTGGGGCTAGATAATGCTGTGTGAATTGTCCAGCATTATTTATTATTTATTTTATTTATTATTTACTGCCCGTCAAAAATCCACCATATATTGCAATGGATTATGTTGTGTTTTCCAGAAGCGGAATTGAAACAAATGCTGAAAGAAGTGGATCAGAACGGGAATGGCACAATCGAGTTCAATGAGTTCCTCCTCATGATGTCCAAGAAGATGAAGGTGGTGGATGAAGACCACGAGCTTAGAGAGGCTTTCAGGTAAAGCAAAGCTTGCAATGAAGTTAAACTAACCACTTAAATATTGATTGGGAGTCGCATGAAACCAGCGCTCATTAGCGATATGTATCGCTTCTGGGCACATGCTGAGCGATGCTCCCTTTTTTGTCACTATTTTTCATTTTCTTTGTTCGTCTTTTCTTTTTAATTTGTGTTATTGTGACAAAAATAAAACCTTTTAGTTTACTTAGTATACCATACTCGTAACATATGTATAATCGATTATATAGATTAATAGATTTGTGTAAATGAAGGGGTTTCAAAACGAAAGAAATAATTCTTCGAAAATATTTTATGACAGTGATAATATCATCGGAGGAAAACGTAGAAATTCATAACAATGTTTGTATTTCACAGCTTTTTCATCATTTTATTCCTCTCCTTTTCATTTTCAAAGTTAAATTTACACCTTTTTCAATGTTTTCGTGTTCTATCATGACATTGTGTTGTTGAAATTTTTGATTTGGTGATTGACCTTGTTACACTGTTATTTTCTGTTAATATTATGAGGTTCGTTTTAGTTCTTATTCATAAATGTTCTTGGTGGTACAAAATATATAGGATACCTTAGCCAAATTCGATGAAATTGAACAGACCACCCACACTTAACCTAAAATGTGTCCTTTATTTACAAACGAGTGTAGGGATAAAATCTGTAATGGAATGAAAGCAACATTTAGAAGAAACAAGTAGTCACTGTTATTTCTTACAGATGTATCATATACATATGTATGAGGAGAAGGCCTGCGTCCAGCAGTGGACCATTGGCTATTGAGACATAAATGTAATTTATGTAGCACTAAATTTTTAAATAATGGCATTAGCTCCAAGCTTTTCTTTAACAAGTCCAGCATTAATTCTCTTTTCTCCCAAATTCCAGGGTATTCGACAGCGACCACGACGGCATGATTTCGTCTGTAGAGCTTAGACACGTGATGACCAACCTCGGCGAGAAGCTGAGTGAGGAAGAAGTGGATGACATGATCCGCGAGGCTGACCTTGATGGCGATGGCATGGTCAACTACCATGGTGGGTATATTTATAAACCATAGGCTCCTCTAGAAACGAAAGTCAAGTAAATCTCAAGCATCTTTTAGGCTTATTAAATTGTGCTGAGTTGCGTAGAAATAGGGACGTACAGGATGATGACAGTAACTAAAAATCGAATTATACCTGAGCCATAGATTACAAAACATGTATTTTATTTTTTATTTGCACTGCGATTCATAATTATTATTATCTACCTGTAGGACACACTAATGACAGAAAACATTCACTAAATCTCAATAAATAAATTTTGTTTCACTTAATTTCCTATATCAATTCTATGTCAATGTAAATAATTGTAAACCTATTTATTATTGTTAGTCGGTCCTGAATGTCCTATGTTCTCGGGACGTTGTAGTGAAATGTTACTATGCCAGTGCCTATAACTACACTACTATTGCATTTCAACCTAATCTTTTCCTTTGTAAAAATAACACAGATATTAAAATAGATAGAGAGAAAGATTAAAAAGTATCAGTCAAATAATAACCAAACTTAATCCCTCTTTCCAGAGTTCGTAACAATACTGATGTCGAAAAACTAGTATGAGCAACCGACAGCAGAGCAGCCGACTGCGCCGCGGCGGCCCTTAGAGCAGTCGAAACCCCTGCCCTTAGAGCCCTCGCACGGAGACCCCCAGAGCCAAGACCCGGCTGTAAACCCGGACTTGGCCCTGAAGCCGGATCCAAATCTAGCCGGGAAGGAAACTCTGATATAGCGGTCGGTGAAACTGTCAGTGTCGATGTGACTCGTGCTGTGTAAACGTACGTCTTTTATACCCAGTGACTGTTGCTGTTTCATGTGGTGAGATTACTGTGCAGTGTTAGGAAAGACACGGAGAATCAATAAATAAACAAAAAGAAAATATAAATTAAGCTGAAAATAACAAACGCAAAGATGTAAAGGGATAGTTGTTGTAAGAAAGATGAAAATTTAGTGGGAGATCGTAAGATCAGATCAGACTGATGCGTTTAAGAAGACCAAATCACTGGTCAAAGTGAGTTGAGCACCGAAAAGAAAGATTTATTATAGTGTTATGATAAAAAAACCGAGAGAATTAACTGTACGTTACAAGTTATAGAACAGGTTTTAATACCTGTGCGTTTCAGAAATTTCATTACGAAAATTGTTGTTGAAATGATAGTAGGCTTATATAAAATTTCGTAATTATGTTAATGTAGCGTGACTTCGCCCAGCACTGCACAAAATGGTTAAACCACAATTTCCTATCTTCTATGAAAAATGACTTTGTCGTTGTCATTAGTCTTGCTTGAAATCAATGTGAATTACTGCTGTGTTAGTTGACATGTAGTTTTAGAATTCAACGGTGTGTATTGTCCTAAAAACTTGTTCTAAAACAAAAAACTAAGAACTGAGAAAAAAAAGTTATTCGTTTCAGAGGTTTGAACCAACACCTCCTGAACGCGTAATTTTTTTTAAATAAAGTTGGTAAGAACTAGTGTTCGTTTTTAGGACAAAATAATGTACGTATAGTCAAATCAACGAGTAGTTTTCTTTTCATTTTCGTGTTACGGGAAGCAGGGTTGACTGCATTTTATTTTCCAAATCCATCGAAAATTTAATAAACTAATGTATGAAAGAACTTAAATGTAAGTTTTAATGTAATAAAAAAACTGTTTTAAAAATAGCCAAAAATGGATAACTAGGAAATTTATACAGCGTAACAAATTTTTACGATTCATAACTGACTAAATTAATTACTAGTGAAATAGATTTCATCATCCTTACTAACGAAACAAGCCGTTTGGACAAATCTGCAAAATATAGCAACACGAGCCTAATGACTTAAGTAAAATGTATATTTAATTGAAGATTTTAAAATATATGAATTTTGTTTTGTTATTGAAATATGTTTTTAAGGGATATAGACCTGAATCACTGATAATTGAAATAAATAAAAAGCAATTTCTATATTGGCCTTAATATCTTTTGCAATATCTTTCTTGTCTATTTTAGTTCTGGTTTAAATTTAGGTTGCAAATTTTGTTTAATAAATAAATAGACTTTACCTAGCACTAATAGCAGCCTTCTCAGCAACTTTTATGTTATTAAGCTCGTGTTAAACTTGAAAAAATTTGGTTGTGTCGTTTGTAATTCTATTGTCCCGTACGTATATACACGAATGAATGTTGTAGAATTAGATGTTGATGGATTGTTAGATGTTTTCCTTAGTCTTCCAAGGAGGTGGTCGACTGAAGAAAATGATGAGCCAAAGTAACCAGAGTTCATTAATGTTAAAGGAGCAGTTAAGATTTTTAATGAATTATCTGTAGAAACCCCTGACCATGTTAATATTAACAACTGAGGTTTTAAAATCTGCAAAAAGAAACAGAAAAATATTAAAAATATAAACGACATGGCTAGGGGTTAAATTTTGATGTTTAGGCAAATTTGATTTTCAAATTGAGTATACATATTTATACTATAGATACACGAAAGGGTACTTTAATTAAACGAAGATAGTTTGCTAAGCATCAAGGAACTGGTATTTTGTTATGTTTAATCTTGAGGCAATGTAAGCGAAAGATATGAAATACCAGAATTGAAGAATTGAAATTCGTAGTTATTTTAGGCGCTGATATCAGAAATACCTATAATCCTTAGCGTTCAGTATAAATAATGTTTTATGTATGTCTAGACAACCCTAAAGTTAAATTTAACATAAACAGGATTCATGGATATCTGTTTATCTAAAAAGGAATCCCTGTATCAAAGTACAAGGAATTATTTACACTATTATTACTATATTTAATATCACTGTAATTATTACATTTTAAAAAGAGATGTTTGTATTTTATTATAATTATTGGATAATCACATATTATATTTTGGGCTTCCGTCTACAAAATTTTATCGTGTTGATTTTAAATCAGAATAACAATTTAGTTTGTGGTATATGAACGTGCTACATATTCATAATGTTGTATTAAATATATTATGTATGCAAATTGAACATGACAAAATTATTTCGAAATAATGAATAATGACAATAACGCTATATTTATTATATTAACGTTTATAAATAGTCAATTGTGTACATATTTACAAAAATATTTACTTTTGACTTTGCATATCGAGAGCAATAAATTATTTACTCATGTATGTTAATAACTTATTTACTCAGAAATATTATACTAAAGTAGCTCGTACATCAAATTATTTAACTATTATGTCAAAACAAAACATAGATAATGCCGATATATTTATTAGAGATACGAATGTAACAAAAGTTAAAATTATAGATTAAATAATGTACATTTATAATATCTCAAAACTATTTAAATACTCACCCAAACGTGCAAAAACTTCAGATATTATCTATATATAAATAACATTCAAAATTTCGTGAAATTTCTCATAAATATGGTACCTTCTCACGAAAGCACTAAATATGTTATGCAAGTACGTCACACTTATCACTTACGAACATAAATAATAGTCTTTGTTTACACAGATCTTTTACACTCCTCGCTTTTTAGCATAAATTCACCTTTTTTTCATATTTTTTTATTCAAAAATTTCTCGTATTGTCTCGTCCATATTTTCTACCAAAAATACAAATAGGGTTGTCTCTAAATATTGTTTAATCAATGTTAATGTTTGGCCAAACAAATACAATATACGAAAAAAAACATGGTCTACCGTTTTATTTGTTTTTCTAAGCCAATAATGCCTTTAGAGTGACTGTTAACGACAGACACGAAATTTTGCCTAACATTAATTTATAGTGTTTCAAATACACAGTTTATAAAATCTTGAACGTTTTAAACAACACTATATCTTTTAAACAAAAGGTTCTAATTCCCTTGTAAAAAAGTCAGAGCTAGCGTTCAAGATCTTTGCCGATGGCGAAATAGCTATGATTTGCCAATTAGGTATCCGGGAATTGTGTACCGGATAGATGTATATAAAATATATACATTATACTGTTATATAAGTAAGTAATATGTATAATGCAAAATAGATATTCGATGTAATTAGATGAATATACAAGCTTCGTATGAAACAAAAGATTTTAATAAAATTGGTATGTGAACAAGTGTTTTATTGAGAGAAAAATCGTTTTCGAATTCCATGTTCATTTATTTTTATGCTGACCTATCTTTTTTCCTGTGTTTTATAATAGTCAATATTACTTTATTTTACATTGAAAATGGTATAATTAGATATATTTGCCTAGGGATATTTAATTTATCTCTACTGGTTATATAGGTTGATTCAAACTGAAAACATCAGTAGGTAATCGTTTTTCTTAACCTTATCTACCCTCATCCCACTTTTGATAGATTAATAAATAAATAATGCTGGACAATTCGCATTATCTAGCCCCAAGCTTCGCCCACCATGCCACAGAGGTCGTCAAGTGCTATGTTCGGTAATTTTAATACAAAGAAACGAAATGGTCTTAGGTAAGTAAAAAATACCAGCTGTTTACCTATTGGTTTTTGAACTCCAGTGTTATAATATTTTTGATTCCTAAAATAAGGATTTCAAAAATAAGCCACTATACAAATACCAGCCATACTCGAACTAAACTGTTAGTTTATAAATGTTCTTGAGTAGAGACCACGTCTCATTAATCGTAGTGCAGAACGTGCTCCAAATGCGAAAGACTGCAGGCAGATAGGGGGGTGCGTCAAGCTGAAGACAAGAGGCTATGACGCTCGTTTGGGCAGGCCTATGTCCTATAATGTGGACACAGGCTGATGATGTTAATGATTGTCAAACTAGACGCACATGACAATCACACAATTCAAAAATAAGCCCAAACACAACAATAACAAGTAAAGTTCTTGGGAATACAGTTTTTGTTAACACTTCTAGACTATTGCAAACAATCTATAGGGAGCTTAACTAATCCATATCAATACACGCTGGAAGCGACGTGTTACCCGAAAGCTGGTGAGTATCTAGCACAGCGCATCAGCATTGCCATGCCATACAGTGGGGCAATGCAGCAACCGTCTTGGGCACGCTTCCGACTGGTATTGATATGGATCAGTTGAGCTACCTGTAGATTGTTTGCAACAGCCTGCAGTTAGCTCAATTGCTTTAATTGTAAATACTATTTTTAATTTAGTTGTATTAATTGATTGTTAATTTTCTTTCTTATTAAAGATTTAGATAATAATAAAAAACTTAATAATACGATCCCGTTTTACCCTTTGGGTACAGGTTTTTTTTTTTTTATTTATTTATTTCTAGCTCCTCTAACATAATCAGAGACTTTATGTATCCCTATTTATATTTTCTTATGTCTATTGTTTATTATCTACTTTCTTATCTATCAGTTTTACATTTATGTATGCTATATTATATATTTTAATATATATATATAAAACATATCTTATCTATTTTGGGTACAGGTTGTGGTTGAATGCGTTAACCGTAAACCTCTTCCTGGGGGTCTCATCTCAAAGCAGATGTTCAAAAAATACGAGGGCACAGGCTCACGTTAAAATAATTTACGCAATTAATGTCATTGTCGTAATCACCCTAGACAAGTGTACCTACATTGTAATACAGGGTATCTGTCAACAAACAAACAACAAGATAGCGGTTCGTAAAATTAACCCTCTGCAGCTGACGTGGCTCAATTTTTACAATATTACTGACGTGGTAGTACAGTAGACACTATTTCAACAACAAATATTTTTATTAAATCAAATTATGGAGTTATTTTATTTATATTTTTTGGATTTCTAGTCTTTTTTTTTATGTTAAATGATCTTTAAACAAAGCAAACAATTTGTATTTTCAAAAATAATCAGTGTTTATTGACTACACACAAATCAGTCTTCGAAACTCTACTTAAACATTAATGACCTAGAAAAAATTACAAAATCTATTTTTTTAAATTTAACATTAGATATTTTAAAAATTAACAATTATAACAATTAGTCTATGAAATTTAAAAAAGATTCATTGGTTGACTTAAAAACTAGGGAGTTTCAAAATCTCGACTTTTTTTGACAATTATTACATAGTGGCTTGGAGCACTGAAGGCAAAATCTTTTCGAACAATCACTAAAGCAATATTAAGTTTCTCTTTTTATTTCTGACGGACATATTGTACATAGTTTTCTGCCCCTTGGTGGAATAGACCGAACTGGTGGAGGTGGGGGGATATTCTCGGGGAGCTGCAAAAGTTCCATCCGTCGTTCTCTTACGAGTGGAAAGAGTACCTGTCCTCGGGTTTTTACTTTAGTCGGCCATCTAAAAACAAGTTATAATTTTAATAAGATAATGTTAATTAAGCAATCTAATGGTGAAAGAATTTTACAATCGGTCCAGTCCATCAGTGGACTAATACAGGCTGATAATGATGATAATGAGTATAGAAGTATTGAGATATATTACATAATGTATGTAAATAAAATCAAATTCTAAAATAACGCGAAGTAATACAAAAATATATACCATAACGTAAGATAAACAGCTTTTTGTTGACGTGGTAGATTAGGAGACACTATGAAAATATAACAATTTTACAGACGTGGTAGTATAGTAGACACTTACCTTAACACTGATGTGGTAGTCCCGTGGACACTTTCTTCTCCCTACGCACACGTGCGTTCGATATTGCTACCCCCCGTACACTGACCGACGCGCGAGATCACTCCCGTAAGGTACTAAGAACGGCGACGCTCAAATTTAAAAATTAACGTTAATAAACCGAATTTCATATTTTGTGGTGTCCGTTGGACTACCACGTCAGTCGCAGAGGGTTAATCAGCGTGAAAAACATTGTAGACTCTGGCTGACGTCGCCGTGATAACGTTTGTGATGTATGGTATGAGAGTAGAGTTGTCCAGGAACATCATGTTACAGGATTTACAGGAAAATCAGTTTCGGGCAGAGCCTCAAATCCTGTGGACGATAATATCGATATCTCCGTTTACTTTGGGATAAAAAAAATTTAAGGAAATTGAAGCCTTCAGTAAAAAATACAGCAACGACTAGAACATCACAAAAAAGAACTCGACTCTCAACTACAAGGGAGTGGAACCTCTGAATTCTCTAAACTATCGAAAAGAAAAAAAAATGGGATTTCGTATAGCGTCTTCGAACGGATAGGGTTTCTTACATCAATAGTGTGTGGTCGATAGTAGTAAAGCCTTTCTTTAACCTCACTGCTACACAGGTGGCGCGAGAATTCCAACAGCATCCTGAGCTCATTGTTCAATAAATGGGACAGTCCAATGTTGAGACTGTATTCAAACAATGCTGAAATAGCTTTCGAATTGCTGTGTCAAAATCATCAGGAGTGATGCTTGAATGGATACTATAAAAATGATGCCTGTATAGGCCATATAATCTGCTGTTCCTACTTACATAATATAAGTCTGTACTAACAATGGTAACAATTACCATTATGGTATGGATCAGTGTAAAATAAAAACAGTTTTAAACTTCTTTCAACTATTGGGGTAGTGCAGGAAGACCCTGCACTACCCCAATAGTTGGAAGAAAAAGACCGTTACAGTTTTTTTAATTTTTCATTTATTTAAAATTGGGAAACGAAACCGGAAACATTTCAGTATAAGATTTGATTTTCCGTGTTCTGACTTCTTTGAGCTGAATCGATAGGACGAAGTTGGAACACCTCGTTCGAAAATAATTACCTAGTTATGATGTTAATACAAAGAGCCTCTGAATATTGGCTATTTATTCTAAGTATTTTTACATATTGCAGCTTAAGGTTACTAAATTAGTCCTGGTCACAAATTTCTGGAACTGAACGACTTAATTAGCTACTTTAAATAAAATACTTACATGAAAGTAAAGTTTATGCTCATTGGTGTCTTGACTTGGACAAGTAAAATAAAGCCAGGACAGACAAATAAAATACTTATCAATTAAGATAAGAATTCAACGATAGTGACTGTTTGTACAACTCACTACTGGGAGTGTCCGTTATCCAAAATTTGATATTTGTTAAATGATTTAAACCATTTTAGCAGCGCCATCTAGGAAGCCAATGTGCAACGTAACACATTTGCTATTTCTTAAACAAACATCTGGGAAATTATGAAAGAAATACAAACCGGGACAATGTTTAGCCCACAGTAATTATTTCGTCAACATTGCTATAAAGTATATTGAGAAAAAAGAAACAATATATGTTTTTAAAACTCAATACTAAGCGAGGATTTTCGGACACACGTCTTTTCCAATTTTTTTTCAAATAACCCTTTATCCATACGAAATAAAAAAGGATAGCAGATGACCTAACAAAGTTACAATATCCTTTAGACAAGGTCCTTATTTTAGCACAAAGTCAAAGAAGAATATTTTTTTCCTTTATTTAATTTTACCAAAAAATAAAATATTCAAGTAAAGTTGCGCACGAGTCTAGTATCAACCAAGTGTTTGCTAGATTATCATTATCGGCACATTCAGCACGTGTCAGTCGCGTGGCGCGTGACGATCAGTGGTGTGTCTGTCAGACGACTCTTTATTGGCTATAACCGTGTAGGTTAATGCTCCAAACGAAGTGATATCTCGTAGCTCAATCTTGTTTATCCGAAGTAAATAGAGAATAATAAAAGTAAGTGTTTGTTTGATTTGTAAATCTGGCATGATCATCACTCTGTTGATTTGAGACTGATCTTTGTAGAAGACCCTTATCTTTTCCAACCCATCCACTGCTGTACATAGGCTTCCCCTTATCAGAATCAGAATCAGAAATAATTTTATTGTTAACTGTTGTACAAAAAAGATCTTATGGATAATGAATGTGTACAGTTTCAACAGCTTATCGTTATTAGACATACAATAACAGTTGTAGGTAGGTACCTAAGTCTACCTTTATGGGGTATGTTTTTAAGGTATCATGATGTTATTAATTTTATGGACTTAAAAAATAGGACACATTTACAACAACAGTTTCTAGGGTACCATTAGTTGTCAAAGAATTCTTTGAGCGAATAGAAAGCATTTGATTCTAACCATCTTTTTAATTTATTTTTAAATATGTTTCCATCTAAGGTTTTAAGTCAGCGTCATAACGCTCTGCCATCAGCTTGCCGCATCCAGCATCTGCCTACAGTCTATCGGATATCGTCATCCCACCTGGTCGGAGGGCGTCCTACACTACTCTTTTTCTTTTGCAGTCTGCATCCAGAAATCGTTTACCTCAGCGGTTGCCTGTTCTTCCCACTGCCACTTTAGCTTGCTAATTTTGCTTTCGGTTTTTGTTTGGTTTTCTGTCGGATGTAGACAAAATTGTTAAGTACATATTATTATCCTTTCCTTGAGAGAAACTTCAAGCAACTCTATTGAGAGGTATGATTATGGTACACAGCATAATCTGCGAATTTACTTGAACGCAAAAACATAAATAGGAAACTGAACGGAACAGGGGAAAATGGCGACTTCTCTTAACGCAGTCAAAGGATCACTTTGGGTAGCTTAGCTATATACTAGCTATATACAAACAGGAGTAAAATCGCAAATACAGTAACTAATATACGAATTACTGAAACCGATGGGCTGATGAAGCTTGTTCGTCTATGTTTTCTGTAAATAAAAAAGACCGGAGACGTCGCTATCATGTAAATTTCATTGAAAACTCAATTTAGTTTGTTCAATCGTCCATATTTAGCCTTGAATAGGTAATGTGGTAGGAATGGCCTACATTAGATGAATAGGTATCAGAAGTATCTAAGTACATATTTCAAGTTAAATACAAATACAAAGAAGAAGTATCAAAATTCATCCACGTCAAAAATAAAGAGAATTCTCATCTCAAAAAAGTTAGGTCCCGATAGCCCAGTATTTCTCAAATATATAATGAACTATAAAGAATTGTGCGTATTACTGCCCTATACGAATTTTAATAGCAATTTTTTCAAAAGTTAGACTTAGGGCATTTCGACACGGCGGCGTGAGATATATTTACGACCTCTGTGGCGCGGTGGGCGAAGGTCTGCCTGCGACGCAGGAGGTTGCGGGTTTGATTCCCGCCTCGGGACAAATGTGTGTACGATCTGCAGACATTTGTTCAGGGTGTTCTGGTCGTTTATATGTATAATAAAAAACATCTATATATGTAGGTAATGTATTGTATTACTTATGTATATCAGTTATCTAGTACCCATAGCACAAGCTCTGCTTAGCTTGGGGCTAGATAATGCTGTGTGAATCGTCCAGAATTATTTATTTACTTATTTATTTTTTGTGTTTTTAAATTTTTTCTGCGCTTCGCAAGCAATCAAACTAGCGGAAAAGTAATATTCAGCAAACGTAAACCATTTTCTATGAATGATAAAACCAACTTCGATACACTGATAATATTGGTGCATTTGGGAAAATATGAGATTTTGTACGATTTTGTACTCTTAAAATACAAATAAATCAAAGTTCAATCATGAGTTCATATAAAAAGGTTTAAAATTTTGCGGCAAATTATACTTTTCTGCTGGTTTTATTGCTTCTGGAAGGCAGAAAAAATTAATAACCGCAGAAAAAATTGAATCTCACACACATAGATGGCAAGCTATCTACACATAGGTAGGTTGAATAATATAACTTGTGGTATGGCGACCGGACCGGGTTGATAGACCATCTACCTACTCAATAGACCCATGTATTAACTCGAAGACAAGTTGCCATCATTTTTTATTTTTATTTTTTAACTTCTCTAGTTCCGTACGTCATTCATCATCACTAAGGTACATGCTGAAAATCAGCGTTGTGGGGTTACTCGCAACATTCAGCTGAGCATGAACCTATTCTGATAGCGCAGGAACACGGCACTGATCATCACACACGGCTTGCTCTTAATTTTAAATTGCATGTTAATTTTTTTAAGAAGTTTATAAATAGAAGGTTTATATTTTTATGTAATGTGTCGTGTCTATTATTTTATCTGTCGTGTAAGTTTTTTCTTTTTATATATTTACCTGTATATATCAGAATAAATATCATTTCATTTCATTTCATTTTAGCGGTCGCAAGGAGTCGATGGATGGAGGCGACTTAGGGTCAGGACCGATATTTGTGGCATCGCATGAGGGGGTCTATGTCCACCAATGGGCTTTGTGGGCTGATTATGATAGGGAAACTTGTGAACCACGAGATGAAAATGTGCGTTGTAATGAGATGATAGAATAAAATTACATAGAGACATACCTATATTAACTTCATCATCATCATCAGCCTATATTACCACTGCTGGACATAGACCTTCCCCAATGAGCGCCATTGCGCCCTGTTTTCAGCTTGCCGCATCCAGCATCTGCCAGCAGTCTTTCGCAAATCGTCATCTTAATCGGAGTTAGTAGCTATATTCACCTACCC
Organism: Eupithecia vulgata; assembly: GCA_946478455.1. Lineage (NCBI taxonomy): Eukaryota > Metazoa > Arthropoda > Insecta > Lepidoptera > Geometridae > Eupithecia > Eupithecia vulgata. The sequence goes on from OX297873.1 coordinate 13,026,799, forward strand.
TCTAAATTATATTGGATAAAAATATAACTTTAGACTTAAAAGAGTTTCTGCAAAACTAATGCAAGATTAAGACACTATGCTACCGATTTAAATATTTTTAAAACTACTATTGAAAACTAAGCTAAACTTTAAAACTAATCTATTGAAAACACTAGAAAAATCTTAAAGGAAAGGAAGACGGAAAAAAACCAGGATAACTCAACATCTTTCCTATATCAGCACAGCAAGTGACCATTATTACCTACTTAACTATAGATGAAGATGGAGCTATTCTCACCGATACAATACAATAATCATCAAAATTGGCTCATCCTGTTTGTGAATGGCGCCTACGCGTGTAAAACTAAACGTTAGTCTCGTGTGTATTTTGCTTGCATTTAAAGTAATTTATAACGGGATACTTACCATGATTCGATTTTTGAGTTTTCCAATATTTCGGCACAGTTTCATGCGCCATGATCACGGAAGAACTAAAGTCACTGCGAGTTCGTTTTTATTGGCAGATATATTGATCTACCTTCGTTCTTTGTCTTTTGCTAAAAAAACTAGACTACTAGACTACTTTAGGACTAGATAATGCTGTGTAAATTGTCCAGCATGATTTATATAAATATAAAAAATATAAATGCGAAAGTTTAGATGTTTGTTATTCCTTCACGCCAAAACTACTGAATGGATTAACATGAAATTTTGAATACAGGTAGGTAGTTCTAGCCCTGGAATAAAAATACACACTAATACTAATAAAACGTCAAGTGCGAGTTAGACTCGCGCATCAAGGGTTCCGTACAAACTCTTTAGCAAAGAAATCAGTCAAATCCAGACGAATAAGTCACAATAATTTTCTGATTTGATAACGATTATGACGTAACTTATTTTGTCCCTCTAACTATTGGCGTCTCGAGACTAAATAAGTTACGTCCAACCCTAGTGTAACAATGTACTATTTTGTATGAATAAACCACAAATTTACGGTTTTCTGATTTTTCCCTTTACTTGTGCTATAAGTCATTGCTTCTTGCCAAATTTCATGGTTCTAGGTCAACGGAAAGTACCCTACAGGTTTTTGGTCCATGGCGAGATTCGAAAATTATTTTTTCTGTGAATATACTAAAAATTTACGGTTTTCGGATTTTTCCCTTTACTTGTGTTATAAGACCTAGCTTCTCACCAATTTTCATGGTTCTAGGTCAACAGGAAGTACCCTAAAGGTTTTTGGTCCATGGCAAGATTAAAAAAATATTTTTTCTGTGAATAAACTACAAATTTACGGTTTTCAGATTTTTCCCTTTATTTTTGCTATATGACCTTGCTTCGTGCCAAATTTCATGGTTCTAGGTGAACGGGAAGTACCCTATAGGTTTTTGGTCCATGGCAAGATTAAAAAAATATTTTTTCTGTGAATAAACTACAAATTTACGGTTTTCGGATTTTTTCCTTTACTTGTACTATAAGACCTTGCTTCTCACCAAATTTCATGGTTCTAGGTCAACGGGAAGTACCCTATAGGTTTTGTGTGCATGTGATTCCCTTGGAAAATTGAAAAAAAATAGACATAAACAGCTGTAACTTTTGATTGCGTTGACTTAGAAGTTTGATTTATGTCGAGGCTTCAAGAGGTTACGAGCCTGCGTATATGATGTGAATATCAACTCGATAACCCTACGCGTTTCTGAGAAAAGTGGGTTGACAGACGGACAGACGGACAGACGGACAGACGGACAGACGGACAGACGGACAGACGGACAGACGGACAACAAAGTGATCCTATAAGGGTTCCTTTTTTCCTTTTGAGGTACGGAACCCTAAAAAGGCGAAAGTTTATAATGTATAGAGGAATGGATAGATAGATGGATAGTTACTCAATCACACCAGAACGGCTGAATGGATCTTTATGAAATTTGGCACAGATATAGATTATAAGGGTGTCTAAAATAGCAAATAGGCTATACTAATCATTTTATATATGTTATAATTATAATTGTTTCATTGTAATTTTCACTTTTGTTATAATTGTTTCATTTGTAAATTATGTAGATTTAAGTGTGCAATAAAAATAGTTTCTATCTTTTCTATCTATCTATCCTGGAATTCCCACGGGAACGGGAGTTACTTGGGTAAAAACCCGAGGCGCTGCTAGTATCCCATAAATAAGCTCCCATGGGATAGAAATAACTGCGGCCAGCCTGATCCGTTCAGACGCTTTGGTGTGAAGAGGTCACAATCATACAACCATCCAAACTTTCTCACTTGAGTGGGTTTTAAAACCCTAAAAGTAGTAGGTACTTAGGTACTTAAATCAATTTCATTTTTTTTAGTATTTAATTAGAACGGTCCTACAGAACCACTTACAATAACAAATTTTAAGTAATACTATTCAGAGACTAAAGATGTTGCATAAAAAAAGCAATCAAATCTGAATCTATATTTATAAAAGAGAAGACAAAACTGGGTGACATATCAAAAGATTTCTGAAACTACAAGAGCTACGAAGCTGGAATTCTGCATGGAAACTACAGGGCTACATCCTTTTAGGACGTAGGCACCTACGCTAAAAACGGATTTTTGGAAATTCGTATTCAAAATTAGTTAAAATAGGGTCAAAGGTCACATATCACATAGTATGAAACAAAGTCGCTTTTTCTGTCCCTATATCCCTATGTATGCTTAAATTTTTAGGGTTTCAAACATCGGTTTTGAAACCCTTATGGTCTCGCTCTGTCCGTCCCCGCTCTTTCTTGAATATCTCAGTAACTACTGCAGCTATTAACTTGAAATTTAAAATAATGATACATTTCGTGCGCCATTACTGATTTCAAGAAAAAAATATATATATAAATGAAAAATGAAAATGAATAATTTCAATACAAATTTTGATGTTGAAATTTCAAAAGAGACTTAGGAAGGCAAATGGGGGATCAAATGAAAGGTATCGTTTTGTACATTTCAAAACACTTTTTGAAATTTCTGTAAGTTTCATACTTTTTGAAATATTTCAAAAAAAGTCGAAAAATTGCCCTTTCCCCCACCCCTATCTCCGAAGGTTGCAGACCGATTCATGTACAATGTATTAAGCGTTTGTAGACATGGATCTATATTTTACAGGAAAAATATAGAGAAGTCTGTAATAATAACAGTTTTTGAAAAATGGTCAAAAAAGGGGATTTTTTTTCAAAAAGGGGTACCTACCCATGTGGGGTATCAAATGAAAGGTATCGTTTTGACCATTTCAAAACACTTTTTGAAATTTCTGTAAGTTTCATACTTTTTGAAATATTTCAAAAAAAGTCGAAAAATTGACCATTCCCCCCCCCCCCTAGCTCCGAAGATTGCAGACCGATCCATGTACAATGTATTAGGCGTTTGTAGATATCAATCTATATTTTACAGGAAAAATATAGAGAAGTCTGTAATAATAACAGTTTTTGAAAAATGGTCAAAAAAGGGGATTTTTTTTCAAAAAGGGGTACCTACCCATGTGGGGTATCAAATGAAAGGTATCGTTTTGACCATTTCAAAACATTTTTTGAAATTTCTGTAAGTTTCATACTTTTTGAAATATTTCAAAAAAAGACGGAAAATTGACCATTCCCCCCCCCCTAGCTCCGAAGATTGCAGACCGATCCATGTACAATGTATTAGGCATTTGTAGACATCAATCTATATTTTACAGGAAAAATATAGAGAAGTCTGTAATAATAATAATAGTTTTTGAAAAATGGTCAAAAAGGGGGGGAATTTTTTTTCAAAAGGAGGGGTACCTGCCTATGTGGGGTATCAAATGAAAGGTATCGTTTTGACCATTTCAAAACACTTTTTGAAATTTCTGTAAGTTTCATACTTTTTGAAATATTTCAAAAAAAGTCGAAAAATTGCCCTTTCCCCCCCCCTATCTACGAAGATTGCAGACCGATTCATGTACAATGTATTAGGCGTTTGTAGATATGGATTTTACAGGAAAAATATAGAGAAGTCAGTAATAATAATAGTTTTTGAAAAATTGTCAAAAAGGGGGATTTTTTTTTCAAAAGGGGGTACCTACCCATGTGGCATATCAAATGAAAGGTATCGTTTTGGCCTTTTTAAAACACTTTTTGAAATTTCTGTAAGTTTCATACTTTTTAAAATATTTCAGAATATTGATTGTCCAAATAATTGGCAAATGTTTGAAACCCTCGGCGCGCGAGTTACACTCGCACTTGGCTGATCTTGTTAAAACTACGCAACGGATTATGATGCGGTTTTTGAATAGATAGAGTGATTCAAGAGGAAGGTTTATATGTATTATTATACATATAAACCTTCCTCTTGAATCACTCTATCGTTCATATTAACTTTTTTTTATTATGTATTGGTACATGCATAATATAGTACCCGTGCGAAGCCGGGGCGGGTCGCTAGTTTATTATAACTTCAGAACCGTATCTGTTGCCTGTAACAATTTGTAGTGTAGAAAGACACGTGTTTCAGTGTTTTTGAAATTCAAACCCTGAGGAAACGTGTTTCAGTGTTTTTTGAAATTCACACCCTGAAGGTCAATAATATGGAGTCAAAGTTAGGCGACTCAGTGACATATCATGAAATCTCAGGAACTAGAAGAGCTACGAAGCTGAAATTGGGATGGTTTCTTTTATGACCTAGCCGTAGCTAAGAACGGATTTTTGGAAATTCGTATTTAAAAGTAGTTTATATGGGGTCGTAATCGAATGAAAAGGACTTATAGGATTTTTCATAATAACTTTAAAATTGTAAAGGATTGGTTATACAACTTTGGCGGCATGGTTTACGTGGAAACCAAGATACGGATATTAAGAAATAAGTATATTTAAGAGAAATATTTTATTTTTTTATTTTTATTTATTAAACACACAAAACACATTACAATGCCATCTAAAATAATTATACAAAAAGTACTTATTATCTACATTGTACCGTAAAAATATGTGTGTACAGCGAAATATTTAATATCGAACTAAACGGACTAAGGAAAAAGAGAAATTAAATTATCTATATAATAAATAAGATATAAGTCTACGTGAATGAAATCGCAGGCGGGTCAGCTAGTTAAGTATAAATGAATCTACCGAGCACGAACTAAATACATGTAAGTAGGTAGGTACCTACTTATCGGAAATGCGTGACGTTATCTTACAAAAACATGTGTGGGCTCAAGACAATTACAATTATTTGTGCATGTTATACATTTCGTTGATAAAAATGTAGTGACGTAAGAAACGAGCCCACGAAGACCACGCGTGGGGTCTTGAAGTCAGATCTCTAGCGGTGTTTGTTTCGCAATAAACCAGCCCAGTGCGAGTTGGTCCCGGTCTGCGTTGGCCTTTATTTAAACATGGGCTTCTTTTTATCAGATAAAACAGTTCCTATGGGATAAAAACGACCTCAAAAGGTTTCCATAGAAAAAACGCGTGCAAAGCCGCGGGCAGAAACAAGTTATAGACTACATTACAAATATTAAAGTCATTTATAACGGGATATTTACAGAGTTTGAGTTTTCCAATATTTCGGCACACTTTCATGGGCCATGATCACGGAAGAACTAAAGTTACTGCGAGTTGGTGAGGGAGATCGGTATGTCTGCCAATAAAAACCAACTCGCAGTGCCGAAATATTGGAAAACTCAAAAATCTAATCATGGTAAATAAAAGTTTTACATTACAAATAACCACATAGAAACGTGTATTATTTATTAGTGTAAGTACACTATGTTGGTGCACGCACGACATAATGATTCTTACAGCTTCAAGAGGTTCGACGCGGGTAGGCGCAACTTTTTTTGTGGTTTTTAATTTTTTCAGGTTTTCACAATTAATCAATCTAGTGTCAAAGTAATTTGCCGCAAATCGTAAACCATTTTCTATTGACTCATGAGAGGGATGAGTCAGGAATAACACTTTTTTTTGTGGTTTTTAATTTTTTCAGGTTTTCACAATTAATCAATCTAGTGTCAAAGTAATTTGCCGCAAATCGTAAACCATTTTCTATTGACTCATGAGAGGGATGAGTCAGGCAGGAATAACTCGATAAAAACAATTCATGAAAAACCAACTTTGATTCATTTGTTTTTTCGGAGCATTTGGGAATATGTAATGTTTTGTATGATTTTAAGCTTTGTGCTAAATCATCTCATATTTTCTCAGAGGCTCCAAAAAAACAGTAAATCGAAGTTGGTTTATCAGAAAAAAATTGAATCTCGCGCAAACCCGCGTCGAACCACCCTAAGGCGGTGGTGAATGAAAGTGGCACCGCCGCCACCTATTAAATTTTATTAGGTACTACGTTAATCAAAAGAAATTTCAAAAATCAAACGTTCTGTTTGTAATACCTATTATTAGGATTTTTTACGCCCCTGTAATAAATTTACTCTATTAGGTTTAGGCAGAATATCGAAGTTGCCCTTGGCCACCAATATCTATTTTCGATATACTGACTAAACTAAATAGAATAAAACTATTAGAGAGGCCTGAAAAATAGCTAATATACCTACGTATATGGATAAAAAATCAAGGAGACCCGCAACAAATCAAGGAGAAAAAAAGTTAAGGAAGGAAAATAAATCTTTTATAGTTATCGCTACTAAGATAAGTTTTCGTAAAGAGTAGGTATGCATATCTAGTTCTAAGGCCTCTGTATTAGCAATTCAAATTGCCTTTTCCCATTGCTCTGTCTGGGTAGTAAATAATGTGGACTTCCTTCCTACCTACAACACACATTCTACGTATCTTCTGTACTGATACTTACATACCTAACGTAGATTATAGGAGATTTTCCTTGTTTCGATAGAAAAATACATAATTATAGGTAATACAATCTATAGCTACTAATCACACTAATATTATAAATTTGAAAGTTTAGATGCATGGCTGGATAGATGGATGGATGGATAGATGGATGTTTGTTGCTCAATCACGCCAGAACGGCTGAACGGATCTGGATGAAATTTGGCACAGAGATAGATTATACTCTGGAATAGCACATAGGCTTCTTTTTATTCCGGTAAAATTTATGGTTTCCAAAATGTATTGTGGAAAGGAACATACTTTTTAATCGCGGGTGACACCGCGGGGCACAGCTAGTTAAATTATATAAATTATTTTAGCAAAGCTTGGTTAGCGAACTGTATATAAACGAATTGTTGTATTTAATGGGTTTGATTTCTGTGTACTCTAAGATTATAAAGAGAAAAGATTTATATTTTTGTATGTAGCAAATAAACTTAAAAACTACTGGACCGATATCAAAAATTCTTTTGCTGTTAGAAAGCTATAATTATTATCAATGAGTAATATAAGCTATCAGAATATACCCTTGCAAAGCTGGAGCGGACCGCTTGTCGATGATAAAGAGATAACCCTGTATCCAAAATCACTTGTTTAACAATTCAATTCAATGCAAAAACACAGATATAATAATACTGCATTGAAAAGTGTGTATCTCATATATCATCTTATCTCAAGGAGAGCTTTGAATTCCTATCCAACTCTCACTCTCTCTCGTTGTGTTCACCAGAAACTCTCGTCTTACAAGTTCCTGCTGACTCTACTACTTTTTATGAAAAATCCTTCACTGTACAAGCTATCCGTCTATGGAATGCTCTTCCCCTGGACATCAGACGTGCAAAATCACTCCCTATATTCAAGAAACTGCTTCATCAGTATTATCTATCCATCTAACAAGCAAATACTACTTTTTTTGTTAAGTTTAACTAAGTAAGTTTATCATTAGTATAGTTATAATGCATGTTAGGTATTATGGTAGGTAATGGTAGGTACATGTAATGTAGTTATTTTATTTTCATATTAATAAAATGCGACCGTCTCTATTGTTCTTTTATGTCCAGTCCATCCCAATTGCCTAGATGAGATCGTTCAAAGCGATAAGGCCGCCCTTTGTACTTCCTTTATTTTTATGTATTTCCTTCTGTTTTGTATTTTGTGTTTGTGTGGTACAATAAAGAGTTTTTATTATATTCTAATATACATTACCTATATACATATTATATATACCACTTGTATATCTCAAAATATCTTCGTCTTTGATGATATTTTACTGAACAGGTTGTTATCTTAATGCCATGAAGGACTTTCAATGTAAATTACCGTATTTGAATACACAAATTAGAACTCGGTACTATTTCTAATTCAATAATCTACAGGTAGCTCAGCAGCTCTAAAAAAGGGTCCCCACCTCAGCATGTGTAGTAAGCCCAATGCTACGCTGGTTTTCAGGTAGAACCCGAGTGAGTGAGTGATTTGATTACCATCTAAGATACCTACCTCCGTAAAAAAAAAAAACAAAATATTTCTTGGACGAACGTACATCTGGTTGACATAGACATTAGTGACATTGGAGAGAGACATAGGATTTTACAAGGTAACAAGTTACGTAGCGAAATTTTTAATATCTATCTATATATCTTTCTGCCTATCTAACCAGTCGGAAGCGTGCCCAAGACACTGTCTGCATTGCCCCGCTGTGTGGCAATGCTGATGCACTGCGCCAGATACTCACCAGCTTTCGGGTCACGAGTATTACATAAAGGCTACATATAGAAAGATTCTTATTGGTAAAGAACAGAAACTTAACTTTGTGAAATTGTTTTTCATTAACACGTACCAGCAACCAGTGGCTGAGAAAGAAACACCACGAAACCTTCAATTTCATATTTACCATAGCTTGAACGCATCGGCGTGTCCTTGAACTTTGTAAAAATTTCGTTTCAGTTATCTACAGTGACCTATTGGGGTTTTCAACCGCGAAATACCATTGTTCAGATCTAGTTTGAAGGGTTTTACATACTACTGGACTACCTATCGTCTATACAAAAGGTATATAGGGCATTGGATTGACGAGAGGCAGTCTCTCATTGAGCGTATTTGTAGTAACACCTTCTAGCCATCTGCTTTTTTCGATAATTATTAATAAGTAGAAATAAAAAACTTCTACGTCAGTTTACGTTACGAAAACCGCTAAAAACGGATGGTCCTAGAACAAATAAAACACCCTGTATAAACAATAATTATCTTTTAAAAGAGTGCGTGAAATAAAGTGTCAGTTGTTGTTGTGGAGTCTGCGCATTGCGATGTGGCGCGTTGTACTTATCTCCGGGTTGATGGTTGGTAGTTGGGCAGGTGAGTTTTTGAGTTTTTTTTTACTACTGTCAGCTCACGGTTTTGTCCCTTCAATAAATAAATAAATAATGCTGGACAATTCACAAAGCATTATCTAGCCCCAAGCTAAGCAGAGCTTGTGTTATGGGTATTAGATAATTGATATACATAATACCTACAATACATTACATAGATAGTTTTTTTTTATTATACACTAGCGACCCGCCCCGGCTTCGCACGAGAAGTATTTATTATGCATGTTTTATACATAAAAACCATCCCCTTGAATCATTTTATCTATTTAAAAAAACCGCATCAAAATCCGTTGCGTAGCATACATAGGGATATAGGGACAGAGAAAGCGACTTTGTTTTATACTATGTAGTGACTAGTGATGATAGAAAACGACCAGAACACCCGGAACAAATATCTGTAGTTCGTACAAATACTACATGTTTGTTTTGACAAAATATTGGTATTTAATGACTATTCAAATGGATTCTGCCATTTCTTTACCAAATTATATTAAGATTCTGCGAGTCGTTTAGTCGTTATAATGTGTAAATGTGTCCAAGAGTCCTGTAAGGTCTAAAGGAAATAAAGCACTTTGAATTTTGAATGGTAACATTATAATTTTTACCACTCTCCCATGTACTCCCAAGCTAAGCAGAATACGTGTTAAGAGCTTAGACAATTTAACATAATACATAGGTTTGATATAGATTATAGCATAGATGGATACTTTTTTATAAAATATAGTAAAAACCCAGAACACCCGTTATAAATACCAGCAGATCGTAAAACCGTTCAACGTTTGTTCCGAGGCAAGAATCGAACCCGCAACCTTCTGTGTCGTAGGCGGACCTTCGCCCGCTGCTCGACAGAGGTTGTCATAAAAAAATACGTTAGTTTCGTTTTCTTAATTTTAGGGACCATCCTTTAACTACAAAATCACGCGTGACGTGCGTGATATTGTAGTTACTGTGTTGTAGTTACACTATTGTAGTACATGAGAAATCGTGACCGACGAGAAGATGCTGGTACTCCATCTCGATGTAGTGCATCAATGCTATAAAGATACCTTCATCTGAGTCTTGTAGGTAATTGCTAAGAAGAACAGATACCAGCAATTTACGAACGATGAAAGTGGATTTTTAGGTCATAAATAGAATAAAATTAAAGTATTTATTTTGTATGCAGGGTTAGGTCGTATGTAAGAAATAAGTCAAAACATTAAGACGATAGATACCCCTAGCTAATCTGACGCCGCTACCTATTTTATCTTATTACTTTGTTAAACAACGGTAATTTCAAAATTTTCAATGGGCAGTTTGTGATACCTGTTACAAGCTTGTTTTGTGTCTCCATTAGTTTTATTTTGTGTAGTTTAGGCTGAGATGCGATTATTGAGTTTGGTGACCACAAAGTGCAGCATCGTATCTCTGCCTAAACTATACAAAATAAAACTATGCTTTTTCCTGTACTTGTACTGTAAGACCTTGCGTCTTGCCAAATTTTATGACTCGAGGTCCACAAGAAGTACTATAAAGGTTATGTCTGCATCTGATACAAATGAAAATTTCAAAAAAATTGGACATAAGTGCCAGTTAGGTTTTTATTTATATCACGGCTCCAAGAAGTGACAGATTTGAGAGTATTTGATGTTAATTTCAACTCATTTTGAGTAAAAAGGGCTGACAGATGGACTGATAGACGACAAAGTGATCATATAATGGTTCTTTTATCATTTTGAGGTACGGAACCCTTTAAGTAAATAATTGATCTCTTTCTCTATTCTATTATCCTAAATTCTTTTTTACTTATTGCATTACGTTATTTTTTATGCATTTAGTTTTGCTTCCACATCTGGTTTCGATACAGACCTCGTCAAAGTCTTCCACTTTTTTCGTCCTTTGCAAGAGTAAGTGAAGTCCATTCTGGGCCTATTTACTCTAACAGTTTCTCAAGTTTTTTAGGTTTTAAAGTCTTAGGGAATGCTTAGGGAAAATTCTAAGAAATTTAATAACAAAAGTAACAAAGATTTTCGCTTCTTCCACACCCATAATTTGCTTCTCCGCGCGCGCGTGTGTGTAAAGAGCCTTTTAGAAACTTCTCAGGTTTCTGCAATGATCTTGTCTTGTAAATGTCCTTTACCTACCTACTAGATACCTTGCCGTAATTAGGAGTTATCATTCCATATCACAAGGTTAGTATTCTTAGTATTATTCGTCGCCGCGAGCCGGCATTGTGCTACAAGTGGCTCACAATACTCCAATTGCTACAAGGTCGCAAACACTTGGAGTTATTGCACTGCCCTGATTCTACTGTGTTCTTTAGAACTAGAGGATTTGAAGCGGCAGATGTTTTTTTTATCGTCGGGTAATGGCAATGTAGAGCGTTTTTACTCTATGGTCGGACGTTTTAATTTTCTCTTCTCAATCGTAGACAAAATTTCCTATTTTCCCAAATGTAGAGCATTTGGAATGAAGAAATTTTGAAATGAACAGTGAATCGAAGTTGTTTATCATGAATTCATAAATAAAATAAAATAAAAAATAAACTTGACAATTCACACAGAATTATCTAGCCCCAAGCTAAGCAGAGCTTGTGTTATGGGTACTGATATACATAATATAATACAATACATAGATAGATATTTTTTATTATATATAGAAAACGACCAGAACACCCTGAACAAATGTCTGCAGATCGTACACACATCTGTCCCGAGGCGGGAATCGAACCCGCAACCTTCTGCGTCGCAGGCAGACCTTCGCCCACCACGCCACATCGGTCGTCAATTCATTGAAAATAGTTTACGATTTGCGACACTTTGCTCGTTTTACTATATCAAGTTCATTTTTCTAAAATCAAGTTGTAACCAACTAGTATTTACAATTGAAATAATTGAGCTAACTGCGGACTGTTGCAAGCAATCTACAAGTAGCTCAACTGATCCATATCAATACCAGTCGGAATCGTCCCCAGACGCTGGCTGCATTGCCCAGATGTACGGCAATGTTTTGCAGCGCCAGACACCGCTTACTTTTACGAAAACACGGATATCACTACAGAATAACAAAATTGTGTAAATCTTTTATGTTAAAATACAGTTTTAGCAAAAAAATATACGTATAAAAACAAAGGCGTGTCAAATTTCTATGATGCATGAAAAGCATTCGATTCACGTCAAAATCTTCAGGCATTTCAGACAAAATGTTTGAAATTTTACAGTTTTGCACGCTTCAGCTGATGTACTATAAAATGTTTCATTGTTTACAAATTATATACCTAACCGTTTAAAAATATATTTTTCAATAAAGGTAAAACAGAGTTTTTTTAAAAGAGAGACAGTCGCTTTGTAATGACAATGTGACGGTGGCTACAAGCACTTAGTCCACCAATAAAATATAATGGTACCGTTGCAAGATCGTCATCATCTTAAACTTTTTTTATCCATTTATCCAAACTTTCGCTTTTTTTAAATTTAGTATGAATTGTAAATGCTTTAGATAGATTTATAGTTATTTAATTCAAAACCATCGTAAGAAAAACTATCGTAGTTTGACGAATTCATTACGGATGTAAGCGGGTTAACAACGCACCTTATTTGTGTTGGAAGAACACCAACGTTTCGTCCCTTAACGAGGGACTTCCCCTGCTGAAAGGTTTTATTTTTGTCACAATAATACAAATTAAAAAGAAAAGACAAACAAAGAAAAAGAAAAATAAGTGTCAAAAAATAGATGTAGGCTAAGTGGTAATTATTTTTTGCTGTTAAATAAATGTTTTTAACTGTTTGAACTTTTTAGTTAATTCTTTTTAATAAATTTTAATTAACGTTTTGAAAAAAATTATCTGAGCGTCTGGTCGAAGCGACGCGTGACCCGAGAGCTGGTGAGTATCTGGCACAGCGCATCAGCATTGCTATACAGCGGGGCAATGCAGCCAGTGTCTTAGGCACGCTTCCAACTGGTATTGATATGGATCAGTTGAGCTACCTGTAGATTGTTTGCAACAGTTTGTAGATAGCTTAATTGTTTCTATTGTTAATACTAGTTTTAATTTAAATTTGTTATTTGTTTGTTATTTTCTTTCTGAATAAAGGATTATTAACGTTACTTATTCAGATATATTAAAATACAAAGTTGTTATCAATTCTGATTAATGGCCTACTTTTACAAGATAATTACGTATATGTTTATTGAATTACAACACTCTAATCCTAGCAGATAAGTCGAACTTGTCGATTGTCAGTTGTACCTCTAGTATGAGTTTGTTTATTACCAAAACGCTAAAAGTTTTCGAGAACGTGACATTTTAGATACTATCGCATACTTGCCAAAGTTTACAATCGTACTGCGACAAATCACCGTGGAAGAAAGTAATTCTAGTGACAAACTTAGGAACCCAAGTTTGTCGCTGGGAGGCTTAATGATGCCCTTCCAATTTTGGCTTGAGGAAGGAAGTACAGGATTCATTTGAAGGATAATTTTTAAAATTAAAAAAAAAATTGGGTCGTCATATAATTATGTATATACAAGAGTACAATTCAGTGACATTTAGTTTTTAAATAGATAATAGTTATGTTATGTCAAATGTTGAATGTGGCCAAATGTTGATTGAAAATGTCCTGGAGATTAGGGCCTTCATCATCATCTACCAGCCTATATCAGTCCATTGCTGGACATAGGCCTCCTCTAAAAAAAAAAAAAAAAACCTAGTACTTGGCCTAGACACTCATGGTGGCGGCATCATAAAGACATCTCAGCACCTCGATATAACGATAGTCTACTTGGCATCGCTGTAAAGAAAATTTTGCATTTCTTAATTTTTTCAATATAATATATTTAAACCTCTTCATGGATCACACGATATGGAACTGTAAAGAAGTGTGAAGAATGGAAGGAAACGGTAACTTTTATAGTTTCAAGCGATGTTAAACTCGTTCTAAGTCCACTGATGAACCAATTTACATGAATGAGATAACGTTAAGTAGCTAAGACGAGAGATTAATAACTTGAGTGCAATACTTATCTACTGCAACATTGTTATGAACTAGAATTCCAATTTTTTTACGAAAAGCCGAAACATAAACATTTTGATCCAGTTTTATAACCACGACAAATGCCAAGTTCAAAGACAAAACGCTAATATTAAACAAAACGGCTTGATTTGCCGATAATAAAGACTTACCTACCGGAGAAAGAGCTACTTCTTTTGGTGTATTTTAACCGACTTCGTAAAAAACTGGAGGTTCTATGTTCGGCAATGAAAATTATTTCGCTTTTGTATTGAGAATGATACTGTGATGGTCCTAAAAAATTTAGTATGTAGACAAATTTGTATTTGTTCCGAAAAACTTAAAATTCAGTGTAATAACTAAAAAAAAATTGTTTTTTTTTCAACAATCAAGTTATAAAGGGTGTCACGAAAAATGTTTCCCAAAGGGCGATTCTGGATCCCGGTAGAAATAACTTTCTCCTGTTTTTTTTATAAAATTTCTATTTTTTTGGTACATATAAGTTACATTTATAAGTTACATAACGTGACGACACCCTATACAAAAAATAAAATCTAAAAGTTTTTATTTTGTATTCATATTCTAGGCAAGTTTTTATGGGATAAAAATTAAAAACAAACCCACTTCCGTTTCATCAAGTAAACTAACATAATATCTTAATAACAAGACAGAGTAAATAATTCAGTTTGTGACCGTGAAAAGAGCTGATAGTTGACACATTTTTACTTTCGTGTAAATAAGGCAAGCCTTGTGATTAGGTACATTGTTTTGGTAAAAGCAAATAAAGGCCGACCGATAAGAAACTGTGGCATTTAATTTGTATGTTATGTTGGTATCGCTGAATTGACAAGGGAAGGCCAATCTCCGGAAACTCAACGCTTCTAGAGAGATAGATAACATTTTATTGTATCACATAAAAACAAAAAAACAGTACAAAAAACGAAATAGTTCCCAAAAATTGGTTTGGATAAACTTGAATGTTTCCTCTGTAGGTGGAGCTACCGGCGATACAGTCCATAGGAGGTCCGAAAGATTTTTGATGAAACCGACTTCGTAGCTTAGTTGGTTAGAGTCTCAGTCAGTACGGTGCTCTAACTTAGAGCACACCCGTACTGACTGAGGGTGGGGCGCGGGATCGAGCCCCGCCGATATCGAAAATTTTTGGGAACTTATTTCATTTCTAAGAAACCCAGAGTGCGGAAAAGCACTATAACAAAAATCCTCTTTGAGGTACGGAACTCTAAAACAGGCCAACTTTCGTCGATTTTTATGTACCTAAACTTATCTATCCACGTTCATTTCATAATTTCCCTTTACACCCTTTTAGGTTTGCTGTAAAAAAATACTTAGGGTTAAGCTTGCCTTTGTACCTACATGTCCATTATTTGTTAACTTTTATGTAATTTAGGTGATTTTTAGTTACTGTTATCATCCCTATTCTCCAGCATTATTTATTTTATTATTATGTTATTTTTTATTACTCTGAAAAGTCAACACTGAACTATCAGGTGTGCTCTGACGTAATAAAATATGATATCAAAAAACTTTCAGATTTGCATATTCAAATTGTATGTATGACGTATTTTATAGATACATAATTATGCGACCAATCGAACCATGGCTAACCAATTATTGAAATATTTATAGGTAGTTATATCGCAATATAAGATGCCTTATCACGGTCTCTACCCGGTGTTTGGGTATACCTTAACCTCAACAGCCTAGTATAGTCCACTGCTGGACGCAGGCCTCCCCCTTATTTTTGTATCTCAGTCGTTAGTGTAGTTTTATCTTAGTAGTTGGGGATAGCAGTAGTAGCAGTAGATCTATTCTGCAAGAGGCGCTGCTGCCCGCCCTCCGGTGTATGTCCCTTAGTCGCCTCTTACGAAACCCACGAGAAGAGTTGGGTGGTGCAACTTCTAAGCCGGCACCACACGGCATAGGTATACACCGTGGTATCTATAAGATCAATTTTTCCTCAAAGTTGCCCAAAGTTGAAAAGGTACCGTGGGCCTTGTCGTAACCGGAAAAAAACTAATAGCTTTGTAGGTCACTCGTTTCTGCTCATGCACGTATCTTTACACCTGTTTTTCTAGGATAAAAAGTCAAGGTCTAGACTTCTAGAGCAAAACTTTATAATAATAAAATTTATATTAATTCTAATATTCCGACGGTGAGAAAGCTCTACATTTTACACGTTTTACTAAAATTACTTAAAACACTTACATAATTAATGTTAGTTTTTTTATGTATTTTTTATATTTTTATTTGTTTTTTGTGAGGCCTAATAGAGTCCACAGGTGATCGGAATGATGGCTTTTATTTCGGTCAACGAATTAGCACTCTGCCTTCTGGTCTATTGATTTTTAGAAAAAACCTGCCTTATGCCCCTATTAGATAAAATTATAAGAAAACGGAGAAATTTCCTTAAATATTGAGTCCAAAATTAATCTAAAACCGAAACACGAAACATCAGTGTGTTTATTTATACTACACGTAATGTTTTTTTGTCCCTGCTGGTAGGAAAAATTTCCCCGTTCCTCTTGTACTCTGAGCCCAAAGCCTTTGTATGCGAGAATTTTCCTCTTCAGGTATTCAAGAGGAAAACCCTCGCATACAAAATCAATAGCGATCATGAATCGATATCATTTCAGTCGGGGTAGAGCGCGCGCGCCGTTCAGTCATGGCGTTAACGTATTTCTGCGCATGCGCATTGATCGCGTCAGTAACTGCAGTGACAGGTGTGTATTGGGCGATTTTTGACAGATGTGGTTTATATAGGAGTTTTGTGTTGCAAGGGATTTTTTATTTTATTTATTGGTGTCGAGTGAGTTGTTTAAATTAAGTAACTTTTATGTAATGTATTTATGAAGCGTTTATTGCATGTATATTTATATCGTTTATGCTCTTTAAAAATAAAATCGCGCATTGAAATATGGTATGTATTTGCTAAAACAAGCTCACGGGTTCTTCAGTTCTAAAGATTACAGATGAAATTAAAATAAAAACAATAATAAACTAGGAACTACTTATAAAAATATTTTATATCATATATTTCCACCTATCGTGTATTACATTATACACTTGATGTTGTTAATTCTAAGCAATTTGAGTAGGTATAATACATATATTAGGTACACAAGTTATTTAAATTATAAAAGAAAAAACCATAAGGTATTTTACAAAGTTTCTACAAATTTTTTGCCTCTTTCATTGATTTATTTACATACCTATCGAACACTACAGAAACAGAATCGTTTCGATAATTCTCATATTTATCAAAATTTACGCAAGCTTGTCACAGTTTTCTTGCAGATTTTTTATTATCTGTAAAAATATAAAATACTATTTTCTAACCGCGTCTTCGCACGCATTCTTTACATTTATTTTTTTCCCATGGGAACTGATTCATGGGATAAAAAGTAGCCTAGCCATGTCTTATCCCAGGCCTAGAACTACTATACCTTATGCAACATTTTAGCCCGATCCGTTCAGTAGTTTTAGCGTGAAGAGTAACAATCATCCAAACATCTAGACAATACTACAAATCTATACAATAACTTTATTGCCAACAAGTTATCCAGTTGAACGCCCCTGCAACAATTGTTGCGACAAGGTCATGTAGCTAGGTAGGTACTATTTGTTATGTAACAATAATTCATAAATAAATCAAAATAAATTCAGCCTAAAACATCATCATCATATCAGCCCTTAGACGTCGACTGCTGGACATGGGCCTCCCCTATTTATATGACGCTACAAAGAGCGGTCCTGAGTCGCTTCCATCCATCGACTGCGCATTCCATCCATTCCATTCCATCCATTCCATCCATTGACCCTGCGACTGCTACGATGTCGTCTGTCCATCAAGTTGATGATCTCCCAACACTCCGTTTCGCGTTGCATCGCGGCCGCCACTCGAGAACCTTTACTCCCCAGCGGTAATCAGTTCTGCGAGCTATAATGACCTGTCCACTGCCACTTCAGCTAAATAATTCTGAGAGCTATGTCTTTGACTTTAGTTCTTCTACGGATTTCCGTATTCCGGTTTCTATCACGTAGAGAAACCCCGAGCATAGCTCTCTCCATAGCCCGCTGAGCGATAAAACATAATATATCTAAATTAATGATTGAAAATTAGCTAACCTTAACAATTTTTACATAAAATAAGGCATTAATAATATTAACACATTAGTAGTTAATACAACTATTTTATAGAGCTATAAAGATCTATGCAACTGCATACTTTGTAAAACAAAGTAAAATTCAATAATATTTATAGCCTATTGTTATAGTCAAAAACGTGTCAGATCTATACAATTTATAACGAACTGTTTTATTTCAAAACGTGTCTAAAAGGGTCGCCTATTATCGACATTATTTATCTTGATATTTATATTGCTTCAATTATTCAGATTTCTGATAAAAATTTAGAAACGTTGTTAATACCTACTACTTCTTTATTTTAACCGACTTCGAAAAAAAGAAGATTTTTTATTCGGATGGATGTGTTTTTTGTCGATTTCTCCGTTAAATGTTGACCGATTTTAAAAATTCTTATCCTATTGTATTGAAAGTGATCTCAAAATGGTAGTTTAAAAGTTTTTTTCCTGAGGGATTAGTACATGTTGAGCCACACTTAAAATAGTGTAAAATTAAGGGTTTCGAAGATTTTTTCAAAAAAGTCAAATTAAGAATAAAGATTAGATAATATTTTGTTTTTAGTATCAATTTATTCATGACGACATCGTAAATTGCCTCGCTGACTGTATATTGTTTTATTTTAACTTTTAATTAAGCAAAAACTACTAGTAACTGTGGTCATGGTTTTCTTTTATTTTCTTTTGTCGTTCTAACTTGCGTAATACTTTCGATGTTTATGATACTCTGACACAGAGACTGGCAGAGTCGTAGCGAAAAGCTACCGGCGCCATAAAAGAAGACGTTGAAGTAAACATTACATAATTTGTAGTTCCCTTGTCGTTGCTGGTAGTATAGAGCGATGCCGTACTGCATGGAACGTCGCTGGTTTAAGTCCCGTCCCGTCTATACTGTAGCTCAACTGGATGTCAAATGTATGTAAACAAACCACGACGCAATAACTAGAACTCACTCTCTCAGCGTCGAGTTTCAGATAATTATAATTATTGTGAGCTATAATATATTTTAAGACATTTTAAGACAAGTTATGAAATTCTTTTAATGAGACGTGGGAAATCGTGAATTTTATATTAAGTATAGGTGGTTTGTTTACATAGATTCCCCATCGAGTGTGGTTAATGTATAGGTCGCGTATTATGTGGGATATTTTACAAGTTTATAAGTCTTAGGTTATAAAAACTGTCGTAGTTTGGCGAATTCATTACGGATGTAAGCGGTTGGTGTTCTTCCAACACAAATAAGGTTCGTAGTTAACCCGCTTACATCCGTAATGAAGTCTTAGGTTCTCGTACCAACTGGTCGAATTGTAAAACCCACACATATCTGCCAATCGCTTTTCGTAGTGTACCGTGAGGTGATCGAAATCCTAGGCAAAAGTAAAACATAATTTTCTTATCTAAAACTGTAGCATTTCATTAGGTAGGTATGTAGGTACATTAGGTTCATTAGGTAGTAGGTATATAGGTAGGTACTGAATATGAAAAGTTACCGGAACTAAATTGTTTATCGATCAAAATGCTATCGACTACCGTTGGTGTAGCGGTCACGTGTTTATTAGCTGATAATGACGTCCCGGGTTCAAATCCTGGGTCGAGCCAAAGGTTTTATTTTGATTTTTGTTAGGGAGTTAGGATTTTGTTGGTGCTACACCTTGTGCTGGTGCTGTGTCGGTCTGTCGTCCGATCTGATTGTGTTATATAGATAAACTAGCAGCGCCTCGCGGTTTTACCCGTTTAGTTCCGTGATAAAAAAAATAGCCTATGTGCTATTCCTGACTATAATGTATCTCTGTGCAAAATTTCATCCAGATCCGTTCAGCCGGTCTGTCGTGATTGAGCAACAAACATCCATCTATCCATCTAAACTTTCGCATTTAAAATATTAGTGTGATAAATAATGCTGGATAATTCACAGAGCATTATCTAGCCCCACGCTAAGCAGAGCTTGTGTTATGGGTACTAGATAACTGATATGCATAGGTAATACAATACATAGATAGATTTTTTATTACACATAAAAAACGACCAGAATAACCGCGTATAATATTATTATAAATCCGATATCTGGAAACAGAGAGTTTAAGTAACAATATAAGAGTGACGACCGATGTGGCGTAGATTGTTTGGAACAGTCTGCAGTTAGCTCAATTGTTAATACTAGTTCTTATTTTTATTTTAGACGTACATAAGTACCTACTATTTCGTACCAAAAACACATATTTATCGCAAATATTTTATATTTATAAGTACCCCAATAAGAAGGTACCTAGGTAATATTTTGCGTTATGTAAGTGTAAGTAACAATTATTGACCCAAGACCCAAATGACGAGACCTTCGTCCAGCAGATAAAAGCAGGATATAAACATTACTTTAAACTTGATTGTTACGAAACCATATACTATCATGATCACCTTCAAAAGTATTTAAACTGAAAATGCACAATTTTAACTGCATTTCTGCCCGTGACTTTGCCTACCACAGGGGAAGAACGAGCGTAAAAAAATCTTATTTGTGTGGATGTGACAACCCGCCAAATTACCTACACGAAAGTAATCCTAAACTGCTTAGACAGGTTATTAGCTAAAAGTAATAAAACGGCAATAAAATGCCGTGACTCTTCTCAGGATCTCAAAAAAATATAATGGCGGAAAAATTACGAGACGAGACTTGGGGATTTATTTACGTTAATGTTTTTGCTCGATCCTTAATCATCATCAGCCTATATAAGTCCACAGTCCATACAGTTACATGGCTTGAAAACGAAAGTTTTCAATCAGTGCGACCTACCCGTCATGATCTACGGAGCTGAGATGTAGACACTGACGGTAGTTGTGGTCCATCAGTTTAAAGTCACCCGGCGAGCCATGGAGAGAGCTATGCTCGGAGTTTCTCTGAAGGATAGGATTCGCAACGAATTGATCCAACAGAGATATAAGGTTATCGACATAGCTCAAAGGATTAGCAAGCTGATGTGGCAGAGGGCTGGCCAATTCTCGAGAAGAACCGACAACCGCTGGGGTAAACGTGTTCTTGTATGGAGACCGATACTCGGCATACGTAGTGTAGGACGCCCTCCGACCAGGTGGGATGACGATTTTCGAAAGACTGCTGGCAGATGCTGGATGAGGCCAGCTGAAGGCAGGGCGCTATTGGCGCTCATTAGGCTCTCCTAATGAGCGCCAATAGCGCCCTGCCTTCAGCTGCCTTAAACATAGGCCTCCGCCTATGTTCAGCAGTGGACTAATATTTAGGCTGATGATGATATTATGGTCAAATTAAGTTTAAATAATGTATGACAAAGAATAAAAAATCGTCCAGACATGCACTTTCGTTTTTTCATTTATCATAAATTTAATCAAACACTTATGCAACTTTTAAATTATTACCAAGCAGTGAATGCTTGAGGATAAAAATACAAATTTATCTTCGGTGTCGATTTTATACACATCCGAAAACCGCCAACACAAGCCGAGTCTTTTGACACTTTTTGTAATAACACAAGAAGATTTTATTTAAAAAATATGGCAGCCAACAACTGTCTTCAATCACAGCATAATAAGCAATCGCAGTTATTTTTATAACCTTTCTAAGATCATTGCTTGGAATCTCAGAATGAGGTGTTATTCAAAAAGAAAAACGCTTTCTATAAACTCTTTCTATTACTTAATTTTGTTTATTACAACTTCTTAAAAACCAAGAACCTCTTCTGACTCTACCGTTCACGACCGAAAACATTATAGTTTTCGATATGATCTATTTATTTCTTTGCAGAATTACAGAACTTTTATGATTTATCTTTCATTTTTTAACTTTATTAACAAAGAAAGTTACTATAATAGACCTATGTTAAAACTTGTATTTACAACTGAAACAATTGAGCTAACTGCAGAACAGGCTTGATTTATTGATTTCGATTATCTACAAGGCAAATCCTACAAGGCTATACCATAGAGTATAGAGGCTCTATATACTCTTTGGTATATATTTCCCACAGTGGAGGTTTTATTAAACTGTGATAAGGAACCTCTTTTGACTTCACTTTATTGCAGAAAATGCCAGCCCCGCCCCAACGAAGATTTTGGAGTCTCCAATGAAGCCGGTCTTTGTCCCGCCGGAGGAGCAGCATGGAAGCTTCTGGAAGAAGTCCGCTCAATACACACTCCACGCCAAGCTGACGGAGAAACCTAACTTCAACAAGGCCAAGAATGGCATACTCTTTATTGGTAAGTTGGGTTTTGTTTTTTCAACTCTTACATGATAAATCTAGTCCATTGAGATAATCCGTTCACGATGAAAAAGGGACGGAACCACAGATGATTGTAATGTTACTGAGTTTTATTTGAAACCATCCGCGCATTGTCAAAACTGGCTAAATAGAACCTTGTCAAGATGAAAATGCTATATGACCTAAGGAACGTAGGATAGTAGGATCTTTGATTATGACCAACGCAAAATTAAATGTCCTACCGCGTTTGTTTCAGTTCGAAATGGTTCCATCCCAATTATAGAACTACCACTTTTAATAATCGCGTTTCGTGTCTAACAAAGAAGTGAAGTTATGAAGATGATTTGGCTTTTTTCATTGAAAAGAATAATGATACACTACAAGTTTTCCTCAACGGTACTTTACCATTTAAAACACTTCAATGCAATGACCAATTAGATGGGTTATTAATATCTTGTATACATTTGAGATACCTAATAAATTATGTTTCTAAGTTTCTGTTCACATAAAAACATACTTACTCTAAGGATTTGTTTGAAAGAAAAATATATCAAGATTCTCAAGACATGGAACTGAACCTGCATCTTTTGACTCTGAACGGGAATGCGTTGCGATTTATCCCCTGACCAGTTGAAGTCAAGATTAAGCTCAAGCGCCGTCTGGGATAAATAATAAATTCTCGATCAACATCAGCCTATATTAATCCACTGCTGGATGTATAGGCCTCCTGTAATGAGCACCACCAGCACCATGTCTTCAGCTGGCCGCATCCAGCATCTGCCTGCAGTATTTCACAGATCGTCATCCTGAATCCTGACATCCATGCCTGGCTGGAGAGCGTCCTACTCTACGTTGAAAGAAAACCCATTCTCGGAAACTCTTTTTTTAGAAATCTTCCCGCTTTAATAAACACAATAAAACAAAAAAAAACTTTAATTTATACACTTATAAAAAAACCTTCCGTAAAAAAGGTAAGTTTATTATAGGTACACTTAGTACCTACCTATACTGTAAAATATAAATAAAATCAAATCATTTAAGATCCCCTTTTTAAAGTTGAAGCTTTTCGACCTTTTTAACGACGTGAATAAATTATTTTTATCATCACGATTTGCCATTAGCAAGTTTGGTGAAATTCCAAAAATAGCCTAAAGAAAGAAATATTGAACTCAAAATTTGACACATTTCCGACAGTGATTTTTAAGGTTGCCCTTCAGCATTGTAAATTAGATTATTTACCCATGCACCACACAAAGCAAAATGCATGCATGACTAACTTAATCACTTTGTTCGTTAGGTATCTAATTATTTGCGACATTCCAACTTTTACTCATACTTACCAGCTCAAATCAAAAATACACTTCATCATCATCATCAGCCTATACTAGTCCAGTGCTAAACATAGGCCTCCCCTAATGAGCGCCATAGAAATAGAAATAGAAACGTTTATTTGTGAAACAAAATTCAAAACATTAGGTACATTGCTTAAACTAATTAATATAAATTAAATTAAATGTTACACAAATTAGGTCACCGGCTCAGCTTCATGCTGCTATGGCACTAGTGCCATAGCAGCGCTGGTTTTCAGCGGTGCCCGGGTATAGCCCCTGTCTTCAGCAAAAATACAAAAATACACTTACAGCTGAATTATTCACTGCCGGTCGTTATTTATCTTTTCGTATTTACCACAATAAATGACAAAAATGTGAGTTTGCTCGGAGTTTTGGAATACGGTTCTTTACTTGTAAAACAAGATCCGCCAAGTGCGAGTGTAACTCGCGCGCCGAGGGTTTCAAACATTTGCCAATTATTTGGACAATCAATTTTCTGAAATATTTTAAAAAGTATGAAACTTACAGAAATTTCAAAAAGTGTTTTAAAAAGGCCAAAACGATACCTTTCATTTAATACGCCACATGGGTAGGTACCCCCTTTTGAAAAAAAATCCCCCTTTTTGACCATTTTTCAAAAACTATTATTATTACAGACTTCTCTATATTTTTCCTATCAAATATAGATTTATGTCTACAAACACCTAATATATTGTACATGGATTGGTCTGCAATCTTCAGAGATAGGGGGGGGGGGGGGGGAATGGTCAATTTTTCGACTTTTTTTGAAATATTTCAAAAAGTATGAAACTAACAGAAATTTTAAAAAGTGTTTTGAAATGGTCAAAACGATACCTTTCATTTGATATCCCTTTTGAAAAAAAATTCCCCCCCTTTTTGACCATTTTTCAAAAACTATTATTATTACAGACTTCTTTTTATTTTTACTGTAAAAAATAGATTGATGTCTACAAACGCCTAATACATTGTACATGGATCGGTCTGCAATCTTCGGAGAAAGGGGGGGGGAAAGGTCAATTTTTCGTCCTTTTTTGAAATATTTCAAAAAGTATGAATCTTACAGAAATTTCAAAAAGTGTTTTAAAATTTTCAAAACGATACCTTTCATTTGATACCCCACATGGTTAGGTACCCCCTTTTGAAAAAAAATTCCCCCCCTTTTTGACCATTTTTCAAAAACTATTATTATTACAGACTTCTAAAGAGAGATTCTTTTGAGTTTCTCACTGAAACTTATGTCAATAGAAGAAGACAGAGTAAGAAATAGCCATTAAATAGCATTAAATAGCCATGGCAATGCTAAGTTACATGAATGAAGAACACAAGGGAAAATAAACAAAAGAATAATATTCCAGGTGACGGTATGTCTCAGGCGACCATCATGGCTGCCAGGACCTTCTACGGACAGATGGAGAAGGGGCTGGGAGAGGAATCCGTGCTGGATTTCGAACGGTTTCCGGTCAGCGGATTGGCAAGGGTGAGTGCTTTTATATCTTGGGTATGGACTTTGCGGGACATATTGTCAATATGAGGGGGTCACTATAATGCACGACGATTTATTGTACGGCCAAATAATGTACACCTTGATAATCCGTGTCATGGCTTTCAATTAGAATAGGTTTTGATAGGTTTTGACACGGATTATCAAGGTGTACATTATACGGCTATACAATAAATTGTCGTGCATTATAGTGACCCAATAATCAATATGAGGTAGGTTAGGTACTTTTGTCAAGCTTCACGCTGCTATAGTTTATTGGGCAATTTAAACAAAAGGACGTTGGTGCAATTTGCCATACAAATTATTTTAACGTGAAAGTAATATTTAAAAAAATCTTATTAATCCGTCAGTAAGATTAGAAGGTATTGGATACGTACATATGTGCCGCACGGCGTGACATCACGCTTTAACTGGCTATTATCTACATATTGTTTTGTTTAAAATTGTCAAAAGAAAAAATATATGACCAATATCTTCTGATTATCTCAGTGACATGATGGACAAATTCGAATTTTTAGAAAAATTGCCTAATTATGTCTATCACACAGAACTGATCGTAGGGAAGGGAAGGCTTAGACAAAAGTTGCTTAGTCAACAAGGAAGGACAAAATGTACATTTTACTCAGGAAACGTGCGTGCGAAAAGGTGTGCATAAGTGAAATGACCTAGTTTTTTCATAAAACTCCAAAACTTAACGAAAAACCGAGGAACTGTGATTCTACTGCCGCGTGAATGAAAAGTAATCCCGAGTACAAAGCAAAGAGGAAGGTCTCTTGTCATCGTTTACGTAAATTGTGTCGAAATCCGGAGCAAAAAGTTCACAACTTCATGTACAGTCGTCAAAAAAACGCTAAGCAACGATAGTCTTGCGCATTTATAATCCAAAGAGACTTTCTTTACGTCTACTTATAACTCTAACAATATACCTAAGACAGCCAACAAGGTGCGAGTTCGATTCCGCCTTAAGACAAGTGTTCGTACGATCTGTAAATATGTGATCCGGCTGCTCTATGTATTTCTTTGTACGTACGTACCTATGTTAAAATAAAAATATGCAGGTAATTTATATTGTATAAAGTACATCAGTCTTTTTGTACCCCTAACACAAGTCAAGCTCTGCTTAGCTTGGGGCAAGATGAAGCTGTGAGTAATATCCAGCATTATTTATTTCATTATTTGCTACAAAACCGCCTTGTACTGTAATGCCTTGTAATTTATGGAATAAAACTAAAAAATTACAGACTGTACAATTACGACCTGCGACCTTTTACTAGGGATATAATATTTTTATGGACTTTTACCTAAACCATTTTGTCGATGCCTGTACCAAGTATAATCAGTTACGCAAAAATTACGTTTTATCCGAATTCTGATACCTACTTTAGTCACTGTTCAGTGATCAATGGAATCATCTATCGAAAGATAATCGACCTTAACAACACTGGTTTTTATATTTTGTTTAGTGAAGTAAAGCAATATTCTTTGTGAAAGTTATTCTCCGGGTTAAAAATAAAAAATGTAAGTTAGTCCAAATGTGTTTTAACAGAAAAAATGGCAGTTATGACGAAGAAAGTTAAGACATGTTGGTCCTTCGTCTGATCTACAAAATATCAGATTATCCAGAAGACAAAAAAGCTTAGGACGGGCTTTGCTCCAATTTGAAAAATAACAACTAACAGGCTAAAGGTTTCTTCGTCGCTTTTTTACTTTAGTCTACATACCGAAGCGACAAAAATCAAATGATCACAATTATGTCCGTTTTGTTTTATTTTAAGAATTTGACGTTTTTTAAGTGTAAGTTCTTGTATATCTGGAAATAAAGCATTTTTGGCTTGATTTGATAGGACGTCACAAAGAGCGGTCCTGAGTCGTAGTGAGTGTACTCAGGACTGTTCTTTGTGTAGGCGTATAGGGGAGCCCTATGTACAGCAGTAAGGTTGGGCTGATTTGAGTAAGCGAGTGCTCCATGCGTACCAACAGCGGGATAAAAAAAATATAGAAAAAATCTAGCTCTGCTTTAAGTAGAAAAACTGTGTTATTTCAACCGTGTAAGCCTATCATTTACGTAAAAAAGGCAATTTTAAGCAAATTACATGCGTAGTTTGTCATTTTGATGTTTTTATAATCATTATGCGAAAATGATACCTTCCCGAAACACCTACCTTTAGTCATTTACTTAAAGTAGGTGCTTAATCGGTGCGGTTCGAATTCATATTCAATCTGAACTGTACACTAGCAAAACTTGAATTACAATGTAAACAAACAACGACACACATAACTAAAACACACTTGACGTCGAGTTACAGATTTATGTTAACAATTTCTATTGAAAAGGGGATTTTAATTCGACAAGTAATGTAAATTACGTAGTTATAAAAAGACCACAAGCAACAGAGTGTAGTCAAAGGCGGAGAATGCTCGGAGTTTCTCTGAAGGATAGGATTCGCAACGAATACTACCGACAGAGAAACAAGGTGATCGACAAAGCTCAAAGGATTAGCAAGCTGAAGTGGCAGTGGGCTGGCCGTATCTCGAGAAGAACCGACAACCGCTGGGGTAAACGTGTTTTTTTGTTGAGACCGTGACTCGGCAAACGTACTGTCGGACGCCCTCCGAACAGGTAGGATGACGGTTTGCGAAATACTGCTGGCAGATGGTGGATGCGGCCAGCTGAAGATAGGGCGCAAAGGCACTCAATATGGGGAAGGCCTATGTTCAGCAGTGGAATAATATAGGCCGATGATAATAATGATGATGATGGGCGGTCTGCTTACAAACATTTAACATTAAGGTAACCTAGCCCACCTTCGCAAATGCTCTCTTATTTGTTTTTCAATGTCTCCCATAAGCCCTGATCAGACCGTGCTTCTATAAGTACGGTCCCTATGGATTCTCAAAAATCACAAGATAGGCTCTCCGACCAGGTGATTTGCGTAAGACTGCTAGCAGATGCTGGATGCGGCAAGCTGAAGACAGGGCGCTACGGCGCTCATTAGGGGAGGCCTATGTCCAGCAGTAGACTAATATAGGCTCATGATGATGATGACAAAGATAGGCGATTCTATAATATTTCAATACATTTTCAAGCGATTTCATTACTTTGATGATTCTCATGTAATTTCAATTCTCATTTAATAATGATTTTGTTTTTTGATAAAATAAAACGGTTTAAACATAGCTATTTCTTATCCAATTATGTATGCAAAATTTCATTAAAATCGGGGACGTAGTTTCCAAATGAATCGAAAAGTACCTACGTTTGGATGGGAGCTTACAGGTTCGTCCCTACCATAAAGCCTATGTAAGGTTTGCCTAAGCACGGATTATCATCTATTTTACTTAAAATTTAATGTACCTATTGTAGTTAACGTATTTAACGTTATTGGTATTGCAATGGTGCGGTTGAGCTACCTGTAGATTGTTGAATTAAAAATAGTAGTACTAATTTTGTTATTTCGTGGTTTTGTGTTTTTATAAACTAAAACAGTGTAAACATCTATTTCTTATCCGATTATGTGTTCAAAATTTCATTAAATTCGGTTAAAACGTAGTTTCCAAATGAATCGGAGAGTACGTTCATTTAGCTTAGAGGTTTTACCCACCTTAAAAACATCTCATTGTTTTTCATATATAGGTAGGTAACACGTGCTCCACAGTATCTAAATACCTACCTATGCAAACGTACATACCTAATATATGTACGTTTGTCTTATGAAAGACTTCACGGTTTCAATACTACATGTGGACAAATGATATACTATGAATAAAGTGACTTTATGAATAGCTGTATAACGTGGCAGCTGACACATAATGTAAGTGATTGTCAGGTGAAACTAATAGGTGTAGGTATTGTTGGGACTTATGCTCTGTTCTAAAATACATGATATTTTTTGTAAACATAAATATTGCTGAAAAATTGTTTTACTAGTGGTAGAGTTTGCGCAAATCTTTACGAATTCATCTCTAATAGCCTTGAGTGCGAAACTGCCCAGTAGGTATTGGGTTCATTTAGCCACTGAGGGTACCTACACAAGAGAATTCATAACGATTTGCGCGCGCAATCTGCGCGTTATGGGAGCAAATCGTTCGAAACTATTTTTGATTGGAAAGTAAATACATATTTCTGGACAATTCACACTGCATTATCTAGCCCCAAGCTAAGCGGAGCTTGTGTTATGGGTACTAGAATATATTGATATATACATAATATAAAACAATACATACATAGATATTTTTTATTATACATAGAAAACGACCAGAACACCCGGAACAAATACCTGCAGATCGTACAAATATTTGTCCCAAAGCGGGAATCGAAACCGCAACCTCTTGCGTCGCAGGCGTATCTTCGCCCGCCGCGCCACAGAGGTCGTCATTCATTCAGAAGTTTTCATTCATTATTCGTGTCTCGTACGAATTCGAATTTTTGTTCTTGTTTTTTATGGTTACTTTTTGTTAGGTACCTTGTTTTATGGTTATGGTTAAGATTACAAATGAATAAATAGATATTTTTGTTAACATAAAATATGTTGGATTTTAGAATCGAGTAGGTATATTACTTTACCTGTAAAATAATTAGTAGGTGTAATTTACTTCGCGTTCCTACCATTATCAATGGTCGGTAGGTATATAATAATATATAGTTGTACTGTTACATTACTAAGGTTGTAATATGACTTGACTAACAAACATACAAACTACTACAAACTTATCTCTATCACCCAATAAGGTTTGCTGGAAGAGAACTCTTTGTAAAGTTAACCTCGCTTTCGCAATTACTCTCTTGATTCAAGATTTACATAATTTGTTTTTATTTATTAGTTATATAAAGAATATATTATTAAATAAACATTTTAATACTTTCAAATATTCATTGTATAGTCTATTAAAATATCAAGGAGCAGGGAATCGCACCTGCAACCTCCGGCGTCGCAGGCGGACCTTCGCCCACCACGCTACAGAGGTCGTCACTATTTTGACAACACGTACTTTGAATGCTTTAGCATTATCAGTACTGTTCATAGGTAAATTAAATATTAATTAAACACCGAAGTATTACAAGCTGTAAGGAGCCCGTAGAGCTTTTATTGGTGCCTAAAAATAATTTATTTGTATTGAATGAACTAAAAAGCGACTTTTAGCCCCACTTGCACAACAATATTTAAAAGTCTAATTTTGATTAACTTTGACGTATTTGTATGGTTTGACAACTCACTAATCAAAATTAAGCTAGTTAATTATCTTTGTGCAAGCGGTTCTTAATCCCTTTGAACCTGTTTTTTTTTTAAGTTTGGTAGAATAAATACTAATTCCTTTAGAGTAAATTCGGGGTCAACTATACAACTGCAAAATATGTATTGAAATCGGCCCATAAGTTACGAAAAATCGGCGTTCACACTTAAAAAACATACAACCTCCTTATTTTATCGGTCAGTCCGTTTAAAATACAAAAATATGCAGATTGTAATTATTTATAAATTTACGAACAAGGAGGTGACTTTTTGATTTCATTTCGGCATCGAATATAATAAATTCAGATGAGATGTCATCTAAAAAGCAACTTATTAAAAAAACAAAGAAAAATTAACTAGTTTTGGAACTAATAATACCTATTGCCGTTCTTTTCATAACGATCGAAATAAAAAAGTCTGTACCTATCATTTTTAGTGCTTATAAAATAAATAAATAAATAATGCTGGACAATTCACACAGCATTATCTAGCCCCAAGCTAAGCAGAGCTTGTGTTATGGGTAATAACTGATATACATAATATAATACAATACAGATAGATATTTTTTATTATACATAGAAAACGACCAGAACACCCTGAACAAATGTCTGCAGATCGTACACACATTTGTTCCGAGGCGGGAATCGAACCCGCAACCTTCTGCGTCGCAGGCAGACCTTCGCCCACCGCGCCACAGAGGTCGTCAGTTCTTCAGGCTTGTCGAATCAGTTTAGTTTTGGCGTTAAAATTACCACCAAGGGAAAAAGTAGAGCTAGTGCAATTATAACAATTCAGCTAACTACGGACTGTTGCAAACAATATACAGGTAACTCAACTGTTCTATATCAATAAAATACAAAATAAATCAAGAAACAGACATAGACATTTATCATAAAAGCATAACCAGCAGCAACAGCAGCCTGCAAATGATGGTGTCCCGTCTGGACAGTCCCATTCAAAATAAGTGGATGAGGAATTATGATGGGGAGTCAGTCCATTTAAAATTTAATTTAGGTTGGTAAGTAGGTAATTAAGTGTGTTTTTTAATTAATAAATAAATAATGCTGGACAATTCACACAGCATTATCTTCTAGCCCCAAGCTAAGCAGAGGTTGTGTTATGGGTACTAGATAACTGATATACATAATATAATACAATACATAGATAGATATTTTTTATTATATATAGAAAACGACCTTCTGGTCGTTTTTACCTTGAACGGCTGTAGATCGTACATACATTTGTTCCGAGGCGGGAATCGAACCCGCAACCTTTTGCGTCGCAGGCAGACCTTCGCCCACCGCGCCACAGAGGTCGTCAATTGTAATGTAATCAATGAAATAATTATTATTTTGTTTATTTAATTTAATGATTATTATTATTTAGGCTAAGATTTTATGTAATTTGATTTTAATGTGATTTTGTATCCATGGATTTTATTATCTGAAATAAATGAGTTAATAATAATAATGATAATGGGTGGCCTTATCGCTCAGAAGCGATTTCTTCCAGACAACCTTTGGAATTTAAACATCTTAAAGCTTGATGCTTTAAGATGTTAAGATATTGTAGTATCTTTACTATGCATATAATACTTATATATAAATATCAATCGGAAACCATCACTCGGAAGCGTTTTTATCACCAGAAACTAGGTGCATTTTTCTTTTTATTTTTTTCCGTAGTTATTTAAATTTTGTGGGTTTTAAACTTTTTTGCTGATGTTTTACTGTTGTTGTATTTCAAATGCTTTGTTTTTTATACATAAATCGTAAATAAAAATAAAAAATGCATATTAAAACCCATTTCTGTTAAAACAAAATGACCAGAGGGGAGAAACTCCAGGAAGCAAATTGTCCGCAAATAAAAGCCTTCGCAAAATCAAAGCGACTGTTCTAAAAATTGGCTTGGCTATAATTTAACAATCGTCACAGTACGTGCAACCTCGCAAGTTTCATTGGAGTTGCACGTGGCTGTAGCACGACACTCGGTCAAAGACATTTCAAAGAGTTTTAATGATTCTTTGCAAAAAGATAGGAACTACTTACAACAACCATTTACTTCTGCTACCTTATGGCCGCTGTTTTATATGCAATTTAAGTAGTAAAAAGGTTATAAATATTACCACGAGAAGCTGCAGAGTGAATAGAAGGTAGCATGGTGGTTTGGTATTGAAAGCTGGTGCGATCCCCTTTTGCTTTTTGTATGTCTGTATTTGTGACGTCGTCATCGAGAGCGCGTGAATATTTGTACGAAACAACAGGTAGGTCAATCGCGCCAGCTTTTAAAAATAATTTACCTTAGACATTCTGCAACACCAGCTGTTTTTGTATTAAATAAAAACGTCAAGTGCGAGTTAGACTCGCGCATCAAGGGTTCCGTACAAACTCTTTAGCAAAGAAATCAGTCAAATCCAGACGAATAAGGCACAATAATTTTCTGATTTGATAACGATTATGACGTAACTTATTTAGTCCCTCTAACTATTGGCGTCTCGAGACTAAATATGTTACGTCCAACCCTAGTGTAACAATGTACTATTTTGTATGAATAAACCACAAATTTACGGTTTTCTGATTTTTCCCTTTACTTGTGCTATAAGTCATTGCTTCTTGCCAAATTTCATGGTTCTAGGTCAACGGAAAGTACCCTACAGGTTTTTGGTCCATGGCGAGATTCGAAAATTATTTTTTCTGTGAATATACTAAAAATTTACGGTTTTCAGATTTTTCCCTTTATTTTTGCTATATGACCTTGCTTCGTGCCAAATTTCATGGTTCTAGGTGAACGGGAAGTACCCTATAGGTTTTTGGTCCATGGCAAGATTAAAAAAATATTTTTTCTGTGAATAAACTACAAATTTACGGTTTTCGGATTTTATCCTTTACTTGTACTATAAGACCTTGCTTCTCACCAAATTTCATGGTTCTAGGTCAACGGGAAGTACCCTATAGGTTTTGTGTGCATGTGATTCCCTTGGAAAATTGAAAAAAAAATAGACATAAACAGCTGTAACTTTTGATTGCGTTGACTTAGAAGTTTGATTTATGTCGAGGCTTCAAGAGGTTACGAGCTTGCGTATATGATGTGAATATCAACTCGATAACCCTACACGTTTCTGAGAAAAGTGGGTTGACAGACGGACAGACGGACAGACGGACAGACGGACAACAAAGTGATCCTATAAGGGTTCCTTTTTTCCTTTTGAGGTACGGAACCCTAAAAACAAGCAGTACTTGTTTGTATATAAGGACGGAGTGACATATAACTACCTACAGGCTTTTAGCTTTTGGTTTAATGGTGCAACATTGATAAACACATGTATAACCTTCTTAATAAATAAACCATTCATTCAAATATTAATTATTCCAGGTTGAAAACTATAATCCATTTTAGGTTAGGCACACCAGCGCGCGCTGTCACTATATTTTCATTATAAATTTTCCCAATAAACCACTGGGCAGTTGGTAATACATACTTGGTAACACTTATCGAACGTCTCTTTTAATTTCGGCGACAGCTGCTCGCAACTTCAATTCGTAAAATTATTGTGTTCAGTAATACCAAAAATGATGACTGAAAACTTTTTGTATATTCGACATGTGACATGCGACATGTGTTGTTATTCTGTAATAAGACAGTATAAGCTATGTTCCTTATCAAACAAAACGTAAGATATTGTTGTTTTTAATACAAAACAAATAGGGAGAAAACATGTCATTTTTGACGAAAAGTTATGCAATATTGCATTTTGCATATATTTGCTTACATTTAATTATAGGTGTGTATTATTAAGAAAAAAAATAACCAGGGACCTAGATAAATACTATTCGAATACGAAAAACAACATGATATGGTGGAAATATGCTCGAATTACATATTATCATTTTGGTAGTACGTTTGTATGGGCAAATCATCATCCGCAGGCCTCTTAATGCCTCTTAAGAGTTTTATTTTTTCTGGTTTAGCTGGAGATGCGAAGTTGCTCTTGGCCATTAATTTCTGTTAACGTATTTCGTAGGTATTTTAAAATGCCCAATTCGTCCAGCAACATCAGAACAGACAAATTGACGCATTTTTATTATTAGTTAGTATTAGTGGGATGAATTAATGCTGGTCAATCTATTCTCTGATCAAAAAATCAGCAGTGCTTTTGTCAAGGCTTTGATATTGGTAGCATATGTCAAATAAATATCTAAAATTATACACAGAAAACACACATTTTGCCCGCGCGCGAATCGAACCCGCAACCTTCTGCGTCGGATTGTGAACCGCTGCGCCACTGCGGTCGTAATTGTGTGATTTATTTAAATCAAAACCTAATTTTAAATATTAACATTAAAATAAATATGCATGAACTTGTTCGAAATTATTATTTTGCAAGCACTTAGACTTTCATACATATTCAGAAATTTATTGCACACTCCTTACGAGTAGTTTAGTGAAATTAAAACAAGATCCGTCAAGTGCGAGTGTAACTCGCGCGCCGAGGGTTTCAAACATTTGCCAATTATTTGGATACTCAATCCGTCTTTTCGTCTTCGAATGGCAATATTTTGAAAAGTATGAAACCTACAGCAATTTCCATCTATCTAGATATTCAAGAAAGAGCGGGGACGGACAGAACGAGACCATAAGGCCGTCCGCACATGGAGCTACTCAAAAATGACGGAACTAATCAGTAACTGTAATTACAAACTAGTTAGAAACTGTACCTCGCACACGACGCTACTCAAGTTGCAAGGTTTCAGTCACTTCTGTTATTTCTGCTCACATTTTTCACAACAAAAAAACAGAAAAGTCTGTAACTAGTACCGCGGCGATCGGCACGTCGCGTCACGCGTGATCAGTTGCTAACGCGTTACTAACCGGTTTTTGACTAGTAGCGTCGTGTGCGAACCTGTGCGAGAATGTATGGGCGGTGACGCTCAAGTAACTCCTTAGTAATTTGAGTTTGTAACTAGTTCTTTTTGAGTAGCTCCATGTGCGGAGGGCCTAAGGGTTTTAAAACCGATCTTTGAAACCCTAAAAATACGTAATTCAATATTTATACCAAATTTGTAGTGAATCGAACCAAGAAATAATAATTTTCCATAGAAATATTACCACCATTTTTAACCACTTAAGAGGTTAGTTTTTGAAAATATGATTAGCCTATTTCTTATTCCATAACCGAAACCTTCTACATACCAAATTTCATCTAAATAGGTTAAAGTAGTTACGGAGATACGTGGTAACAAACATTCACACAAACTTTCGCATTTATAATATCAGTACTAATTCCTTTCATGAAAGTGTATATTCTGTTGCTAGAGTGAAACTAGTGCACAGTTTTTCGATAGATGTCGCTACTAGAAAAATTAGAAGGCGCTAACGAAGCGTTCCGGGTTTTTGGTGGCGTCGGAACCATATTTGCTGAACGGTAATAACCAAGCCCAAAACTGCTGGGTATAGGCCTTCTTATTACTATTTTTAATAGCATTATTCCCACCAAGTGGTAAATGCTGATTTAATTATTATTATTAATCGTAAGGGAATATTTTATTGTTTTGTTTGATTGAATAAATTGAATTGAATAGGCTTTGAAATTGAAAATTTGAAACTACTAAATCGATTGAAATAAAAGTTATTTTACAATTAGAATATTAAAAAAAAGTACTAAAAATATCTAATGTTTTTATTTTATTATACTTTTTTTAAGCCCCGACAAAAAAAGGGTAGTTTGACATGTGGATCTAATGTGTCTGTATCTATATGTGGGTTGTAGTTGTGGGTCGTTGGCTATTTCTGCGTTAAAGACACGAAACCGTTTTCTAAAACGGTCAACTATGTAGTTGAAAAACCAGTTCGCACAAGAAACGTTCACACCATTTTTATAAAAAGGAAACACAGAATTTTTTCGGCGAAAAGTAAGACACAACGACTTTTCATGAAAAAAGCAGGTACAAATAGTTTAATTCTTCTGAAAAAAAAAAACTAATGAACGACTTCAAATTTCATTGGGACAAATAGGAACTAATCCCTTGAGTATAAAAATCGGGACCTTCGTCTTGGTGTTTTTCTCTATACAAAAGCAAAATCGAACCACTATCGAATCAATCAACATACTTAAAAACATTCAACAGCATAACAAAGAACCTCCCCTTTTTTTGGGGCGGTTAAAATTACAAAGGGTAGGCTGTAAAAGACCTATTTTGATCGAAGAAAGGCTAATTACATTTCCTCCTTGCATTTCTAACTTTATCAATTTTTTAGCGTACCTATCACGAAAGCATTTTGAATCTTATAACCTCAACCAACAACCTGCGCCTACCTCTACCAGCCTTGAAGATTGTGCCCTATCGTACTTCCTTCCTCGTATTGTTTTGTTGTCACCATTGTACTATGAGAACCCTGATGACTAGTTAGTGATTTTCATTGCGAAGGTCTATGAATACCTTGTTATTTTGCGCAGTCCAATTAAGTTTATGTACTGATTGAATACGTGTCCTTCGGTCCTTTCACGGTAAAATATCATATTCAGTGGATCCGGGGAGATCGGGGAGAGTTAAGCGGTTACGGTTTCCAATACATGATACAAAAACAAATACATACATTTTCTGGTAGGGTAGAGCCGGCGACTAAAGCCCTGCCCTCTACACATCAAAGCTGCTGAGCTTGTTTTGCGATATCTTCAAAATGTTTTAAATCTATTTGGCCCAATAAAGCCTGAATAAATGCACAGCATGGATGCTCTATGGTCAAGTCTCGATCTAAATCTTCACTCAAAAACTGTGGCTATCTTGGAGCATTTAGAATCTTGGTATGTTACCTGGACTGATTTTGTTCAAGACGCCTATTTTCAATGCATCAGCATGTTTTTTGTTGATCCCTTCCTATATCAAATGGAAAGTCATTGACAGTTAGGAAGTCTTGCGTACGATGGCGCCTGGCGGTGCGTCATTGGAATTTGGAAACATTATTATTATATTAGCGCTGCCATGTATGTTTAGATGGGATATTTAAATTGTTTCAGTTGTGTGGTATACTCGTATGACCTTGATAATATTTCCCTCCTTTAACCATCATAGAACCTAGAGGCTAGGTTCTGACCTATAGGTTCTAGCCTCTATGTCCTAGAGGCTAGAACCTACAGCTCAGGTCCGAATAAGGTTCGATTCAAAATTCACTTATTCGACCTATTTGTTTCTGAGTTCTACAATTTAACCAGCACCACGCTACGTGAGCAAAACTACGGGGAAAAGTTGGAAATGCATCTCACTTTTCCATCATCAGTTTATTGCTTTAACATCGGTCCTAACTGCTGTGAAAAATATCAAAATGTATTTTCATTTTTTTGATAAATTTTGTCCATTTCCAGACGTACTGCGTAGACGCTCAAGTCCCCGATTCCGCCTGTACCGCCACGGCATACCTGACCGGTGTGAAAACCAGGTCAGGAGTGATTGGCATAGACGGCAACGTGACCCGGGGGCATTGTCCATCGCAGCTGCACGAGCCCAATTGGTCGCATTCTATTGGTGCCTGGGCGCTGGAACGGGGGCTGGATGTTGGTGAGTAGACCATGATACTATTAGATCACTTCGCTCGTTAGACCAGGTCAGGATTGGCATGGATGGCAACGTGACCCTAGGGAATTTCTCATCACAGCTGCACGCTCAGCGTGTGATTTCAGGTCTTGCAAAAGGTATATTCAAAAATGTATACCAAATTCATTCTCATAAAAATGTGAAAAGTATGAGCAAAAATTTCCAAAACGCAAAATCAGCAATGCAACCACAAAGCCTCATGCCGCTGAGTCAAGTCAATCCATTTGCCTATTCGATATTTGTCCCTATTCCGTATGACCACAAATTTTCCGAGACGTATTTGACCCCTTTTTCAAACCGAATGGGACAGGTACCAGGTTTTTCCATCATACTTTTGACGTCATCTGAACTCAGTTGATGACTCAAAATTGGTTCTTGACCAACTTTGTAACTTTTTATTGGGTTATTGTTGTCTATCTTTGTTTTAATTGACGTATTGACCTGCCTCTGATGAAGGGGATGGGAGGACGCACGTTTTATTTTAAACACTTACAAGCATTTGCGCGTTCTGAAAAAATAGCTAATTTAACTGCAGTAAAATTTGTACATGAGCGCTTATTGGATTAGGTAGGTTATTAGGATGTACCACATTAGGTATATTAACCAAATAATCTTTGTTCCGCGATTTTATTATCGAACAAAATAGGTATTAAAGGTAGAGGTAATTTGCAATAAACTTAATCAAATAATAATTGCTTCCGACTGGAATTGATATGGATCAGTTGAGCTACCTGTAGATTGTTTACTAGTAGATTGTTGCAGATAGCTTTGCAGCAATTGTTTCTATTGTAAAAACTAGTATTAATTTAATTCTATTCTTTATTCTATTATTTGATTGTTATTTTCTTTCTATATCAAATAATACCTTCCTATTCATAGACGATGTACCGATATTGGTTTAAAATCGGTGAATTGGTTTTCAGTCAAGGTTACAAATTCACAATCAACCTTAGATTTAGATTTATATTCCCACCGTGACCGTGTGTAATTTTATTGAATCATTCTATTTTATTTGCGACCGATACAATGTCATGAACGTAAATTAGATTTTTTATGCTACGAATATCTACCAATAGGCACCAATTACTGGGTTTGCGAATAATGTCATAAGCCCAAAAGTTGTCGGTAACATTTAATGTTACCAGTAATAATTAGGTATGCCAGATGTGGAATTTTTGGTTACCGGTAATTATTAGATTTCTGATTTATGTATCAAAAAAAAAAGACTGCTGGCAGATGCTGGATGTTAGGGGAGGCCTATGTCCAGCAGTGGACTGGTATAGGCTGATGATGATGATGATGATGATGATTTATGTATCACTCTATTACGACTGTTCCGAGTGTTGTGCTGAAGACGAAAAACAAAAGGAGGCAATTTCGTGTTCGGCTGTATGGTTGTTTTACAAATTTATGGTATACGTAAAATAAAGACCGGTTTGGAAAATAATTTCACTATTAAATAAGAAAGGGGACGATCCTAAATTGATTCTATAAAAATGTATTTATGAGGAATAAGTTGTCCCGAAAAACTAAAAAGAAGAATATAACTATAATAAATAAATAATATAAATAATGCTGGACAATTCACACAGCATTATCTAGCCCCAAGGTAAGCAGAGCTTGTGATATGGGTACTAGATAACTGATATACGTAATATTATACATAACATAGATAGTTTTTTTTTATTATACATAGAAAACACCCAGACCAACGGAACAAATTTCTGCAGATCGTACACAAATTTGTTCCGAGGCGGGGATCGAACCCGCAACCTCTTGCGTCGCAGGCAGACTCTCGCCCGCTGCGCCACTGAGGTCGTCGGACGGAGAATAACTTAAAGCAGTATTAAAAGCCTTGGCATTTTGGTTTTTAGTTTTTTCAAAACATCAAATTGAAGGTATTATAATGTCTCGATTTTATTACCACAATATTCGGATACAAAAATAAACTAAGAAACATTTATAAAGAGGAAAGACTTGTTTGTTTGCTTGTTTAAATTGAATAGGCTCCGAAACTAAAAGAGCGATTTGAAATATTCTTTCACCATTAGAAAATCCTACATTATCCCTGATGAACATAGGCTATAGAATATAAATATTTATATATATAGCTAGCGGTCCGCCCCGACTTGCCACGTTTATATTGTATAGCCTATGTTCATGAGATATAATGTAGGATTCTAAAGGTGAAATAATTATATAAATTTTAGATATTTTTAATTATCTGAGCACCACTGCTAGCATTTTATTTTTCAAATGCAATCAATAACGTCAGAAACGCGAACTAAAAAGACGATTTACGAAAGAATCTCGCTAGCAGAGGTACCAAAAAAAAAGATATTTGATTATTAATTTTCTTCTCAGGTGTGGTGACTACAACCAGGATAACCCACGCGTCTCCATCGGGCGTGTACGCGCACATCGCTGAGCGGCAGTGGGAGTCAGATGCTGACCTGTCAGAGGACGCCAGGTCCCTGGGCTGCAAGGATATCGCCTATCAGCTTATTAAGGAGAACCCTGGGAAGCAGCTCAAGGTATATCGTAATTACATTAAAGCCATACCCCAACACAAACTAGAGCCGCCAGCGACACCTCATCATCATCATATCAGCCCATACACGTCCACTGCTGGATATAGGCCTCCCGCATACGACGCCATAAAGAGCGGTCCTGAGCCGCCTCCATCCATCGACTCCCTGCGACCGCTATGATGTCGTCGGTCCATCGAGTCGATGGTCTCCCAAAACTCCGTTTCGCGTTGCTTCAGCGACACCTATGTTATCTTACTATTTTGTTGAACAAAGAGAATTTAAAAAAATCATATTATGGCAGTTTGTGATACCTATTAAAAGCTTTCTTTTAAATGCAATATTATTTTTATTTTTTATAGTCTATGCAGAGATGCGAAAATAGACTTTGGTGGCCACAAAGTGCAACTTCGTATGAAAATGTTTAATTTTAAATGCTGTTTTTTGGCACTTATCG
The DNA here is from genome assembly GCA_946478455.1 of Eupithecia vulgata. NCBI lineage: Eukaryota > Metazoa > Arthropoda > Insecta > Lepidoptera > Geometridae > Eupithecia > Eupithecia vulgata. The sequence continues at coordinate 13,067,994 of OX297873.1, forward strand.
ATTGAATAAAACTTAGTTATTTCTTTTAGCGTGATTAAGACATATTTCTAAAATCTATGACTGTGAAATTGGACCTAATAATACATATAGCGAAAGTCAGGATAGGATTGTTTGTTACTTCTTCACGCCAAAGCTACTGAACGGATCGGGCTCAAATTTAGCATTAGTTTGGCAAGGTACCTACAAACTTTTATCCCATAAATCACCATGAGATATAACATTTTTTAACCTTTTGCACAGAAACTACGCGTGCAATACAGCGGGTTGAAACTAGTTTTAAATAAACGCTATGTAAACTCAGCTTTATAGGGCCCTTCATAAAAAAATATTGCCAAAATTTGTTGAGTTCCTACTAGTGGCTAAACCAATTATCAAAAATCGCAGAATGTATTCTTTACTATACCAATATCGACGACAAATTAACAAAACACTATCGGCTCAACTGCCTATTCCCAACAACACTATACTCCATGACATTAAGTTAGTGAAATTAATTTTGTAATTTATTTTATCATATTTGAAAATTGACATCATTTATTTTAATTATAATTTTTGCCATTGCATGTATATTTATTTGAAATTTGTAATTTTATTTATTTATTCTTAATTTAGATTTGACTGTTAGTTTTTTTATGCGACATTTGTATCCTTAGCCTGTATAGTATTACTTAAAATTAGTTAGTGTAAGTGGTTCTGTAGGACCGTTCTAATTAAATAAATAAATTGAAATTGAATTTAATTCCAAACGTCTCACGAGAATCAGAGCATTTTCAATTACAATTTCTATAGTCTTTTAAAGGCTCTTACCCTCATTTTTACATCCTTCCAGGTGATAATGGGTGGAGGACGCTGGGAGTTCCTCCCGAACGACACGCACACCAGCTCCTCAGCTGGCAAGCGGCTGGATGGACTGGATCTCACTGAGGAGTGGCACAAACAGAAGCAGGAGATGAACGCTTCTCATCTTTATGTTACTGACCGGCAAGAGCTGATGCAGGTATTGTTTTTAACTAATTTTTTATAGACTAGCTGCTGCCCACGGCATGCCCGCGCTTTTCACGTATCCTATTAAAATTTCTCGGGTTAATTAAAAGCCTATGACAGTCACAAATCACGTGGCTTTCTATTGGTAAAAGAATTTTCGAAATCGGTTCAGTAAATCCATAGATCATCCCCTACAACCTCACCAAACTTTACCTCTTTATATTTATTTATTTAAAAAAGGGCATAGTAGGTGCACTACAAAATCTTATCAACTTTATGTTTTACACTTATGGGACGACACAGCGTGCACAAAATGTTTACTCAGCTTAACAACTTTTAATATAAATACCTTCTTCATAATATACAACTTATTATATTATATCTATATATAATATTATATGAGTATAGATATAGATTTACAATCCATAAAGCTGTTTTAGCAAATAAATAATAAAAATGTTATACTAAAACAAGATTAATTTATGAGAAATAAAGCTTCAAAATCATCTTCTGTGATGTGTTGCTTCATTGCCCTACATCGTAGTCTCTGCAACACGCCTTACCATCTGCTATTGCAATCCTCCAGGCATTCAGTTCCGACGACCTACCAGAGTACCTTCTCGGCCTCTTTCACAACGACCACATGGATTACCATCTGAAGGCGCAGAACCAGCCCTCGCTGGAGGAGATGGTGGAAGCCGCCATCAACATGCTGAGCAGGAGTCCTAAGGGATACTTCTTGTTTGTTGAAGGTAAGGATTAGAAAAAAGTCGTCATAGGTCGGAAATCATTTTATTTTTCGACAAGAGTTTTATCACAACTGGTTTATAAAATCACAACAAGTATGTGATTTGAACATCGCAGAGAAGTTTTAATGATTGTTTTTTTGGAGAATGTTGCAGAGCATTTAGATTAGATGATATTAACCAGCTTTGCGAAAGACTGCTGGCAGATGCTGGATTCGGCAAGCTGAAGACAGGGCGCTATGGTGCTCATTAGGGGAGGCATGTCCAGCAGTGGACAAAAATAAGCTGATGATGATAATGATGAACCAGCTTTGCCCAAAACTAGGCTACACAAAACAATGTCTTTTGAAAGTTATCAATATTATATAAATTCAAACAAATTGTCAAACTATCTTTTGTAAAAAGAATTACTATACAAAATCAGACTATCTAGATTCTAGAGGATAAAAAAGCTTGGGACGAGTTTTGCTCCAACTCGAAAACTAACATTCTAGCAAGGTAAATGTTTCTTGTCCGCTTCTTTACTTGACCTTAAAAAGATCGAAGTGAACAATAAATCAAAGTGATCACTTTATTTCCTAATTCTGAGTTTTGTGACGTGTCCAAGAGGTCTAAAAGAAATAAAACACTTTGAATGTTGAATTTTGAGTGCTCCCTCAAGTAGGTACCTACAATTAGCTTTATATTTATTATGTATCTAGTTTCTTTGTCCAAAAGATCATGTCGAATATGTAGCAAATTTCCACCAGTTTCGTACATAAGAATAAGACTCCTAATCATCCATATCTTTCTTAACCAGGAGGCAGAATCGACCACGCGCACCACGACAGCCAAGCACATCTTGCCCTCGACGAAACAGTTGAATACTCCAAAGCTGTAAAGAAAGCAAAGTCCCTAACAAATGAAGAGGATACCCTGATTGTCGTCAGCGCGGACCACGCTCATACGATGACAGTCTCTGGTTATCCATCCAGAGGGAATGATATACTTAGTACGGTGGATACAGCGCTTGCGATGGATGGATTGCCGTACACGACGATCAGCTATGCGAATGGAAAAGCTAGTTCTTATTCAGCTGCTGGTAGGGTTGATGTTACTTTGGACCAGCAGGTCGAGTGAGTATTTATTAGGCACTTACTCGGAGTTTCTCTGAAGAATAGGATTCGTAACGAATACCGACAGATAAACAAGGTATCGACATAGCTCAAAGGATTAGCAACCTGAAGTGGCAGTGGGCTAGCCGTATCTCGAGAAGTACCGACAACCGCTAGGGTAAACGTGTTCTTGAGTGGAGTTTGCGACTCTGCAAACGTAGTGTAGGATGCCCTCCAAACAGATGGGATGACGATTTGCAAAAGACTGCTGGTAGATGCTGGATGTGGCAAGAAGACTAAGCGCAATGGCGCTCATTAGGGGGATTTCCAGCTGTGGACTTATATAAGATGATGGTGATGACTATTTATTGATTGTTTTCCTTATTATAAACTAGTTTCTACCCGCGGTTTTGCCCGCGTTCGGTAACCCCTACACTGGCTTGGACCCGAATCAGGGATTGGTTTTACGACTATGTTTTTCATAGATTTTTGAATCGGAGTGTGTTGTTTAAGACTATAATGCTTTTTCTTTTACAGGAGACCTCGACTACTCCTACCCAAGCCTGGTCCCTCTAGACTCGGAAACCCACGGCGGCGAAGACGTCTCAGTCTACGCCATCGGTCCCTACCAGCATCTCTTCACAGCGAGCTACGAACAGAATGTAATCCCTCATCTCATGGCCTACGCCATGTGTCTTGGAGACGAAAAGCATAAGAACTGTGAATCTGCGAATTATAGAACTTGGAATAACGGGTCTGGAGTGAAGCCTTTTGTACTATTCGTCACTGTGATTTTAGCTGTAGGATATTTATTAGGTTAGTGTATAAAACTTGTAGTTAAAAAGAGAGTTATTTTTATGTTTGTGAAGTTGCAGTAGAGCAGAAAGGGAAGAGTTTTGGTGTAAGTTTAGTTAGGTAAAATGTACATAACTAAAGCCATTTTGGGTAATCTTTGGTCTCAGTTTGAGTAGATTTTTACAAAGGCTGTGAGTACAATCGATTTTGCTAAGTTAACCTATAGGTACTTTAATATCGTATCGGTTGTAAGTTTAGTTCTTGGAGAAGCACGTTTACACTGTAAGATAGGTACTACAGAACATCTTAGTGCTGCCGATTGGACCTGGATAAGTTGATACTATATAAAAATAAATAAATATTATATATAAAAACATTAGAAATCTGAATTTAGTACACCAGCTTAATTTCACTTCACTGTAATCATTAGGGTGAGCGTACATTAGGGCAATGTGGACACGATATTTTCTAAGTCTCGGCTGCAATGCTCGCTCCTTTTTTTTTAAATTATCCCATTGTTAAAGTTATTTATTTATTAATGGCTAGATAGAAATTTTTAGGTATCCTGTATTTTGTGTACCTACACAGCCCGATTATGTCTAAATGTACGCAAATTGAAATTAGTTCAATTTAAAACCTTTTTACCTTCCTATTAGGTTTAATTTACGATGGTTGTGAAATGTATGTAAACCTGCATTAAGTACATTATTTATTAAGATAAAAGTAAAATTAAAAATAATAACTAGATTGTTAACGGCGATAAAATCAACGAAATATTACATATTAATGAAAATATTCATATTTCTAAAGTTTGTTAAGTGCAATAGATTGTTTAAGTAAATTTATATATAACTATAATTTTATATTACACAATTTATTTTTGACTTGTCTGTTTTGTGTTTTTATTCCTACGTACCCTACAGGACTTGTTGTCTTAAATGCTTTTGTATCGATGCATTTTTTTAAAAGACAATTTTTTGGAAATTTGGAAATGTAGTCTGACTGAGCTCAATTGCGAGCGCGCTTCACGGTCGGCATTTACGCAAAAAATTAGACCACATACACAATAATACTACCATTAACCTACCTAAATTTTCTATATATAATAAAAAATATCTATCTATGTATTGTATTGTTTTATGTATATCAGTTATCTAGTACCCATAACACAAGCTCTGCTTAGCTTGGGGCAAGATAATGCTGTGTGAATTGTCCAGCATTATTATTATTATTAAATTAAGAGGGAGACGCGTAATATACAAGGTGGACTTTAGAGACGTGACAGTACAATGCGCGCAGCCAAAGATGAGACGGATCACGTAGTTACCTTCGACGTAGATAGTTCGCAGGCCATTTGAGCGGTATGCGAAGCAAGCGGGGAGGGACGGGACCATTTTATATGTACATAATATATGTATAGATTAGTATTTTGAGCGCGACTATACCTCTGCAAAATCCCCTCTACTAGCATCTGACAGGTATTATCTTTGGCTGTCGCATTATACATATTTTTTAGAGACTGTTTTATGATTAACAGAAATAAAAATACAGTTAGCAGAAACATAACAGATGCACAGAAAAAGTTTTGGTGTAACAACCCATTTAGTTGTGTTTTTACACCAACACTTTTCTGATGGAAAACGATCCTGTTTTAAAGGATCGCAGTTCGGTGGTAGATCTATTCTGCAAGAAGCGCTGCTGTCCGCCCCCAGTGAATGTCCTTAGTCGCCTCATGAGATATCAACGGGAAGAGTAGGGGTGGTGCAAATTCTAAGCTTAAAAATTTTCCTCTTCCGTCCCATTATAAGATTTCTAACAGAAAGTAACAAAAGTACCAACTATCGTCCACACACTTCTCATGCATGTAATCTTGTAGGTACTATACCTTACCATTATTGTTTCCGCTAATTAGTCCGTTAATTAAATAAAAATAAAATATGCGACACGTATTTTTTTTGTCAAGTAACCAAAAAATTATGAATTTATAGACGGTTAAAGTTCGCGTGACATAGCGTCGTGCGACACTTTTAGCACCGCGTGACGTCACGAACTCTTACTCTTTTTTTGATTGACGAACAGAAAATACCTGTAAAATATTTGATAGTCTGTTAAACGGACTAAATAGAACAATTTTTTTACCCAGTATGTACACTACCCCACTCATAAAACACATCTATCACCCCAGTGCACGAGCACTCAGGTGCAAGAGTATCCACGTCATCGAGGATGCGCAAACACACGGTTCTACCCAAACGACATTCGATTTGCGAGTCTTCGATACTTCACTCATGACAACCCAGTATTCGATCAACAGCCGAACGAAACTGACGCATCTCAAACTTATATTTAAATTTCCGCGGTAAATCATGGAGAAGCAAACCCAAGTATTTCTGATACTGATTTTTTTAATATCTCTGGCGTATTGCGATGAGAGTGAGCTGATGAGAAGAATAAGGAGATCCGTATTCAGTGGAAATGGTAGTGGAGGAAGCTGCCCTTACAGATATAAGTTAATCTTTGGACAATGTTTACCCTGCGATTAGTAAGTACCTATTTTTGCTACGTACGGTAAATATGTGAACCCTTGCAGATAATTGAGACTAAAATTAAGCTTAAAAATTAAATATAAAAAAAAGCGGAGAATAAATTGACAATAAATTACAATGACAATAAATTGACATAAATATTTCCCTACCAATATTATAAAAGAAAAAGTTATTTTGTCTGTCTGTCTGTTACCTTTTCAAGCTTATACGGCTGAATGGATCTTAGTGAAATTTGGCAGGGATGTAGACGGTAACCCGGGATGGACTTAGGATACTTTAATTCCGGAAAACTGCGTGCGAAACCCCGATAAAAGTAGGCCCCTGGAAACATCAATCAGGTATCTTGGCGCTTACTTTCGTAGGTTATTTCTCGTATCGCTTTCATTTTGCCTTGAAATATTACTGTTACGCGGAAGCAAAAGCCGGAATTATAAAGCATAACCGGATATGAAAATGCTTCCTTTGAGATAAAAAGATACGAATCCTAGCCACGGATTCATTCATTAATAATTAACACATTATTTTCTTTTAATATTAATTAAAACAAACCTTTCAAGAAGGTTTATGAAGTTGTGCTAAGGTTTATAAAGCGCGTTCTTGAGCAAGAAGTAAAAAAAATCCGATATTTATTATAGTAAAACGTAGAAACGTTTTACTATTTCCAGCCAAAATATTGTTTTAAAATATATTAAAAAAAAAAACAGAAAAACTAGGCGAAAGACGACTTTCCGTGTACTTTAGAAGTTTACAGAATGTCAACCTAGTTTATCACTTTTGCATACCGTTGATGACCAATAAATTATCAACTCGCCAAAATAGATCCGTTTTATCAATAACTTGTCAGTTTGTCATCAAACCCATGTTCCTGTGTGGGAGTCATACGCTTGTAATCTGGTTATCAATTCTGTTTGATATGAGATTATATATTTTTTGCAAATTTTATAGCTACTATACATACGGATATAAGGATAGGATGCATAATTAGACTACAGAATTAAAATTATAACTCAGGTGTACATTACAGTTTTACATTAAAGTGATTTAAAGAAAGGACAATGACAAATACTTCTACAACAAAACTCCAAGTGAGTTGCAAAAATTATTAATAAATAAATTTAAACAAATTGTCAAACATATCCTTTGTAAAAAGGCTTACTATAAAATATATAAGATTATCTAGACGATAAAAAAGCTTGGGACGAGTTTTGCTCCAACTCGAAAACTAACATTCTAACAAGGTAAAGGTTTCTTGTTCGCTTCTTTACTTTACCTAAAAATGATTGAAGTGGACAAAAAATCAAAGTGAACACTTTATTTCCTAGTTTTACTTAATATTATGTAATCTGAGTTTTTTTGACGTGTCCAAGAGTCCTGTAAGGTCTAAAGGAAATAAAGCACTTTGAATTTTGAATTTTATAACGGGGTATTTACCATGATTCGATTTTCGAGTTTCCCAACATTTCATAACTATCTGTTAGGGTTACCTGTGTCATTGATTTCTCATAATATCTATCTTGCCGGGCTTGATCGACTCGTGGGTCTATCACTCAAACTATATTCGCTGCTTAAAACTCAAAGTCCACAATTTTTTGTAGTTTTATTAGATAAGTGTGCCGTGTGGTGCCCTCTAGAATTTGAAGCACACCAATCCTTCCCGTCGGTGTTGTAAGAGGAGACTATAGGATATCCATCCGGAAGCGGGAACTGAATCCGGATCCCCTGTGGAATAATAATCTACCACCGAACTGCGATCATAAACATTAACCCCCAACCCAATAAGGCGCTTATCGGCATAAAGCCTGCGTTCAGCAGTGAACTAAATAAACCAAAAGAAAAAACACTAAATAATCGGCTGTGGCAGTGAAGTGCAGATTAGATATTCAGCTTTAAAATTGGCGGAGATACACTTTATTCGAACAATAATCTTTGAAAATATAAAATGTAAGAAAAAGAAAGTAAAGAAAAAATAAATAATTACCTTAATTACAAAACAGATTACAATTAAACATAAGATAAACTAAAAATTAAGGCAATGGGAGTGAATTCAGCTTTTTGCTACATAAGTACATTATTATAAGTTGCATGTAGCGCTGTTTTTCAAATTACTCCTCTCGGGTAGGTGGTCACCGAAAGGTGCCAGCGAGATTACAGCAAGACGAACAATTAAATAAAATAAATACTGAAACAAACAGATAGATTTACATTTACAGTTAGGTATTATATAATATAAAAAGTGTACACATTACATAATATCATTAATAAACGACGATAAAAAAGTTGCTTTATTCGGTTTACTGTAAACAACTTAACCTAGTCAAAGGCTGGTCAACTTCTCAAAAACTGAAAAGGGCCGCAACATTAAGTTAGGGACTTTTATCCGGTTGTGCTAGATGGATAGATGCAAGCAAGTAGTTCAATGTTATGTAGGACTCAAAGGGCCTTGCCCTTGCACCTGAGTGACTTGTTTTCAGAGTGAGGTAAAAGTCACATGTGTGACTCACACGCCTTCGCCGGTGATTCATCGATTGACTAATCTGCAAACAAAAATGGCTGGCGTTTAGAATATAATCTTAATATTTTTTAGTAAAACGTTAGGTAACTGTAACTTTGGATTTTGTTTGTCATTGGGTTTCTATATTGCTACTAAATTTTTACGATTTTATTGGAGTTTTGGCACGCTTTCATATTTATTTCGAAATCTATATAAATATTAAAAGAGTTCTAGAACAGCCATATTCTAACAGTTTCTTCATCTTTATTCGAAACTTGTAGTTCTTGTAATTGTGACATTAGCAATACTAATTTCATAATTTAGGAAAATTTGTTGCGAAATCGAGAAATTGAATCATTGGTAATCTTTATTTTAGCGTTTTCGACGGTAATAAAAAAATAAAATATTATTTTCGTTAATGTAAAATTATAGAGCTTTAGATAGAGTGCAAAAGTGAAAATATACCTCGAAATCGTTAAGAGGGCGATATACGACGCCGTTTTGCGCAAAGGATAGGCATAGGATTTCACGTTTATAAAATAAATAAATAAATAATGCTGGACAATTCACACAGCATTATCTAGCCCCAAGGTATAGAAGCGGAACAGAACGCACAGCCGCGTAAGCGCAAAATAAGCCAAAGGTTCCCTTGAAATTCTATTATATAATACGGTGATGACAATAAAAAAAACTTGTGACTGATAATATACGAGAAAACGGATGGCACACGTTTGCGTTTTTTTTTTTTAATTTTTGAAACCAAATCGACCTGCTTTGTATCCAATAGATCAATTTCGAAGCTTTTTCCGGAGAGATGACTGAGAAAAAAGGTTTTAGCGTAACCCAATTTACGTTAATTCACATTATATACTTAAGGTTTTTTGGAACTACATAATTATAAGAAACAGTTTCAGTTTTTGTTTGTGCGTAAGCCCTCACGCTATGTGATTATACCTACTACAACAATGAATTCCTATTATAATTGTTCTTATTTCATTTTTAACAGTTTGAGCTTGATTCTAGTACCATGTAGCAAAGTGAAGTAAGTATTCTCATGTGATGTGATGATAGATTGAACACTTTATGACCTTGTTTACTTCTCAAAAGGCCACGGCAAAAACGCTGAGTTCCTTATGTTTGACATTTGAATTAAGTACAGAGGTAGGTGATCTAATCCTCGTTTGAGATTTTGTTATAAAGATACGGAAGAAAACAGGTTATCCATGAATGTATGTGAATGTATGTAAATTATGTGAAATTAATATAAACAAGATCCGTCAAGGCCGAGGGTTTCGAACTTGCCCATAACTTGGACGGTAAATTTTTCGACTTTTTTCGAATGGAAATATTTTGGAAAGTATGAAACCTACAGAAATTTCAAAAACTGTTTCAAAATTTACAAAACAATGCCTTGCATTTGATACATTTGATCAAGGTACATCCTTGGCCCTCCCTTTCGAAAAAAATCCCCCCTTATCGACCATATTCAGAATTTTTTTTTTTTTTTAAATGGTCTTTTTTACAGATTTCTCTATATTTTTCCTGTAAAATATTCAAACGCTGTTAATAGCTGCAGTAGTTACTGAGATATTCAAGAATGAGCGGGGACGGACAGAGCGACACGATAAGGGTTTCGAAACCGATCTCGAAACCCTAAAAATGAGGTATTTGTATTTTCTAGGTTCTATGAATAATAAAGAAAGAAGAAAAAAAAAAATTGTACGCACATTGTAAACCTAACATCTGATTAAAATCTAAAAACTGAACAGCTATCAATAAATTTGTAAAAAAAATGACTTCTTTAAAGCTAGTTCTCTTTCTTTTCAAGCTAGTGAACTGACAGCTATTCATATGAGTAGGTTCCAAAATGCTTTAACTACATTTTGAATTATCACCACGGTACCTAGCTTTTGTACTTTTTCTATTACTCATTTTTATTTATATACTTTCGCTCATTAAACTGACATTATAAATTTTATAACACATTTGCTCGTAAAGGGTCTCTTATTTCACCAATTTCAATAGCGTAATGTATCTCATTACGTACTTGTGGGGTAATGTAATGTAAAACAAACGGTTTAAAAAATTCCATGTTTATCAAGATGCTCCGTCTAAAACGAACGGTACTTTTACAAATCTTAGCAAATAGTTTTTATGCCAGAAAAGTGGTCAACATTTTATGAGTAGAATTAACTTTAGGAGGTTAAGGAGATAAAATATAATAAATAAGCATTTAATTCTTTAATTTAATTATTATTAACCATAAATTGCAACCATTTATCTGTAACAAAACACAAATATATTAATTTACTTTATTAGTAATACTGGCTGTTTTTGTGCCTTTGCCTTATTTTTACTTGAAAATGTCGTCAAGTAATGATGAGTTTATTAATTTAACACCGCCAGAAGTCTCAGATGCATCGAAAAAGGCTACTCTAAGCCTCTTGCCCGAAAAATTGACCGATAGATACTTACAAGAGTATAAAAATTTATTCGAAAGTCAGAGTTTTATTTATTGCCTCTCAAACGTCGTATGACATACGTGCGCTTTGATAATTACAGCCTCTGCTTTCTTGTAAGCCCTTGCCTACGGCTCGGGCTAGCAATATCGCCTCGGCTGTAGTTTTCAACTTACCGCACTTGTATCATAATGTACTATTACTGCACAGTAACACGCCTATTTCTTTTCTACCATAAAGAATCCTCTAAAAATCTCTTAAGGTTTTTGAGTTAAAAGATAAAAACTAAACTTGGAGTATGGGCACAGATGAAATAATGTTATTGGGGATGCAAGGTGAACTCTGATCTATTTTCCATTTCGAGACGTCTCACATGTCATGGTCGCATGCCGGTAGTTTCCTCAAATGATACATACATTCAGCGTTGTTGATCAAGATCATTATCGAGTCAATTTTGTATTTCTAAGATTTACTTTTTAGCGCCTTTGAAGAGTTTATTTTCTACTAGTTTCTTCCCGAGGCTTTGCACGCGTTATTTCTATAGAAATGTTTGAAGGTTATTTCTATCCCATGGGAACTGATAATTATATGGGAAAAGCAGCCTATGTTTTATTTCAGACCTAATTAGTATTACTATTTATGCAATGCTCAACCCGATCCGTTCATTGGTTTTGACTTGACGAGGTAACGAACATCCGTCCAAACATCCTTTATTTATAATTTCCATAATTTCGCATTTATTTATAATATTAGTGACTAGCGTCAGTTACATTCTATAGCACACAGGTTTTTTTCTCATTTGTTTTTTTTTTCTCTTGACAGATGAAGAAGTTTTATTATACGGTCACATTATGTAGATTGTTCTGCACTAAACAGAAATTTTAGTGTATAACCACATTATTGGTGCATGACATTTTATCATTATGCACACAGCTACTATCACGACCGATTATTTTAGCAAAAATATTGCAAACTAAAGCAAAATGTGTACATAAAATGTCAGTATAATGCACTGACGTGTGTCTGTTATCTTTATCGTGAGTTAATATTTGAACAGGCTATAAACAATGGCGAATAATGAATACTGAAACAACTTCGTAGCGTCATTCATTATAGATTGAATATATTGTTGTAGGTAAAGCACGTTTCAGGAATCAAATCTCGCAAAATATGCTGGAACTACGAAAATCTCAATTTTTGTATTTACTTACAAATTTTAAGTTACTTTATTCCTTCAACGGCTTCGCATCATAATTACTAGGATAAAGCTTAGAATCAAAAGTTTGTACGATCTGCAGATATATGTTCCGGGTGTTCTGGTCGCGTTTATATTTTAATTAAAAAAAATATCTTTGTACTGTATATCCGTTATCTAGTACCCATAACACAAGCTCTGCTTAGCTTCCGGCTGGATAATGCTGTGCGCATTGTCCAGCATATTTTTTCATCTCATTCATACTAGACATTAAGCCTCTACAACTCATGAAATAGCGGTCCTGAGCCGCCTCCATCCATCGACTCCCTGCGATCGCTACGATGTCGTCGGTGCATCGGGGTTTAGTCTCTCAATACTCTATTTCACGTTGTATTACATCATGCTTTATTAATTTGACTGAGCACATTTAATATCTCACTGAACCTAACACGCCAAAGCCAAAGACGTAGCAAACGAATTCGTTCTGGGTTTGTTTGACACGGCGTGGAATGAGTGTACGAGATCTCAAAAGTTTTTTTTAAAGATTTTTAATTTATTTTATTGTGCAACACTGTTTTTCTATCTCTTCCTGTATTATTTTCTGTATTTTCTTGGTGTGCATTAAAGTGTATTATATAATATCTTCTTCTCTTACTTTGACTTTTCATGTGTTAAATATATTTTTTTACACTTAATTTACCATAACAGTTCAATGTTAAAGTAGTAAATAATTGTGTACCTACCTACAAATGTAAACATTTTCACGACAAACAAGTCGAATATTGTACCTATACTCATGCAAATAAATATTAACATTCATTCATTCAATTTGCTTACAGTTAACTGGGGATAGGTGAAACCTAGTGCTATAGCTTGGCGGCTTTTTAATCCTGAAAAGCCTCTAAGCTACTTAAAAGAATTTTCGATGTTGTTCTTAAATTTGAACTATTTACTTACCTACCTAATGTCGCACAATTTTTTGTACTATGTTTCTAAGATATAATATGGCTAACAATTTTTTTATTACATCGGTCTTGTGAGCCTTGTTTTTTCCGGTTCTGGCGTCGCGTAGATCAACAATCATTGTAACCCGTTACCGTATGGCACACGGACTGCCAAACATCCTGTGTACCAGTAATATTAGAGCTACATCATGCTGTATTAGTTTGTACCTCATAACCAGCCAGGTGGTTTTGCCATACTCAACAAGCTTGGCAGGCAAAACGGTATACGCAGTGGGAGTGTTACATAATATGTAGAACGAAACATCTCCTTCCTCAAAGACTTGAGGAAAGAGATGTTTCGTTAAGATGGTTCGTTGAAACTGGATAAACATCCAGTTTCAAGGTTAGGCTGAAATCTTAGCTTGTTCAGAAGGCGTTCTATAAGGTGGATGAATATTTTATTAATGACAAAGATAACTAATATACCTAATAAAAATAATGTAATCATGTGTTATTATTGTATTTTATGTCACCTACAAAAATTTAGCTAAAACCTAGACTTGTAAACTGACCATTTAACAATAAAACTGTTTATTCTGTACAAATTAAGTGTTCATTCATTCTTTCCCACAGTCGAATCTTACAAAATCCTGCCCTTTGTCCCGTTCACTGGTTCAGTTAACTGGATCACCGAACATTCTTCCATTCCGTGTTCCAACTCAATGGGACCACCGTTAAAAAATATCTTCGCTGGTACAGTTAACTGTGATCACTCATTTTGTGTGATTCCGTGCAAGGTATTTCATAAGATAAGATCAAATGTGAAATTTAACACCTAATGTCAAAATTGACAGCGAATGTTGACAAAATTACACACAGGACATGTCGCGTCACGGTAAGCGCTGAGTTTGAATGAGCAAAAGTCGATTTAATTGTAGTTTTCGCGTGAATTGCTTGAATGCTGGCGCAGAGTACCTACACCGTAGGGGCTGATTTTTATCCCATGCCTGCCACGTCCAGCATTGTATATAAGAACCTTCAGATCTATCGATTAGTCCAGCAACCTACATAATGCTATTTTGGTCCCATACGACCTCTGTGGCGCGGTGGGCGAAAGTCTGCCTGCGACGCAAGAGGTTGCGGGTTCGATTCCCGCCTTGGTACTAATATTTGTACGATCTGCAGGTATTTGTTCCAAGTGTTCTGGTGTTTTTCTATGTATAATCTATCTATGTAATGTATTGTATTTAGTTATCTAGTACCCATAACACAAGCTCTGCTCAGCTTGGGGCTGGATAATGCTGTGTGAATTGTCCAGCATTATTTATTTATGTATTTATATTACCCCTAAAATTTGAATCTCTTTGTTTCAGTTATGAAGAAGTGACAGGAGACCCATGCTAAAGGATCCATCGACTTCGGCTCCTCTTGCCGGAATATGTAACATTCCATAGAAACTTGAAGACTGAACCCTGAACATAAACGAAGCCCTATCTTAGAGCGAAACGTTTAGTTCAAGTCCTTATTTTATTTGTAGTCTACTAGATAACGTATTTATATGTATATTAAATAGAATTGTGATATCTCAAATGCCTAATAATAATGTATGCCACAAAACACGTGTACCTACAATCACTTGTACATTACAGATTGTACATGTACTTATACATTTTGGACCCCAAGGTGGTAAACTTTTGTTCGGCTATTTTTCCTCAATTTCGAATGTATATATTTTCTTTTAAAACCTAGACTTTTTTTTTCATATTGATGTTCTTTTACGCAAATTCGTATAATAGCAACTAAAAATATTGTTTTGAAATTGCAATGGCAACAAATTTGTAAAATAATTTCGCACTTTTGGCAACATTATGTTTAATATTGACGTTTGTGTACTTTTAATAATTAAATACAGGAGGGGTGGGGGGCGGGGGGTGGGGGGTGATTTCTTCCGTCCACAAAAAATACTTAGTTACTTGAAAATAAACTATCATTTCACTTCGACCAATCTTTCCTATTTTTATTTAATATTTTAGTATTGATAGAGTATAAGTATGGTATGTCTCATGTACTAGTGCCAATCACATTTAAGAAATATTAATTATGATAGGTAACTAATTTATGCATATTTATATTGTGAAAGTTATTGTTATCTTTGTAAATTAGGTAACTATGAAAGTGTATTGTTATATGTAATAAAATACAGAATTGTAGTTATAAAAGTTTATTCAATCCTTCAAAACCCATACAAGATTGCTATAGCAAAAAAAAAGGCACTTCAGTAATCTGTCAAGGTACTCGCTCGTAAACTTTAATCGATTAAGATTAACCATTTTACATCATAAATTCTTCCTTCCTTTATGAATTTCCTTTGACTGAGAGAGTTTTCTTTGAATTCCCATCGTAGGAGCTTCAGTTCCCGAAGAGCTCTCTAAAGCTGCATTCACATGGCGCACATAGCCGCGCCGTTTGACGTCGACTTTCCGATGCCAGGTGATCTAATAATCCAGATCGCAGTCTACAGAGTTAGGCCTGAAAAAGAAGAGATCTTGTCTAAATAAAACGCCTAGGTTACTACTTTCATGCGACTGCTGGAATGAGAGCAGAATAGTTTTAATAGGTAAAAGTTGAATTTTCAGATATTGCTTCCCTGTTTCTTTCCTGAAAGGATCGGGCTGTGTAATTTTCATAAATGTAGTTTTCTAGTCCTGAATTAATTAACACAAAATACTACTTTTAATCCCGAAAATAAGCATAGAAAGCCGTGGGCAGAACTTAGTATAAAATATAACTAAATAGTAGAAGCCGACTACGTACAAGTAGTATTTTTATTCTGTTTTAATAAGGAAATATTGAAATGGCAACATTAAAAAAATGTGCAAAATCGTAACTCGCAAATTTATGAAAAAAACATAATGTTTAAAAATGAAAGATTTTTTTTGCCGAAATTTAATAAAATATATAAAGACCAACCGATAGCTTTATACTTATCAGTCTGTCAAATTTGCTCACAATCACATTAGCAGAAATCGTAGAGTTGATAATAAAATTGTTTTCGGTTTAACTGTGATAAAAATCACTATCGATTTTTATCACAGTTAAACCGAAAACAATGGTAAATTTATTTTAATCATAAGAATTTTGATGTATTTACGAAATTTTTGAATCTTTATTCTTGCTGAGCCTATCGACATTCGCGAAAGTTAGACCTGTAAGACTTTGCGAGCGATTTCAGTCGCCATATGATAGTTATCTACGTCGACTATGTGAATGAAATTTTAACAACAACTGAATAACAATTTCAGAAAATAACAAGGTAACAGCAACCAACGCATAATCGTAAATATGCACACAGGTGCAGTGAAAAATTTTTAAAGTTGAAATCGGAAACGAACGAGAAATAAATAAAAGCTTCCAAAAGTTGTTTCAATAGGTGTGTAAACCAAGGATTAAAAAATATCCAGCTTTTTTAATTGGAGTATAGGTATGTACTTAATTAAGGGGAACTCCTCCATTTCGTTAGCTATAAAAAAGTTGTCCGACCTCACATGACTCAACATGATCGATGATTTTAGTAACTAGCGTAATTGATTTTTTTAATCGTGTTAGTAACGGTAATAATAAATAAATAAATGATATCTGAGCAGATACAAACTACAATAGCTAATGAACTAAAAGCTAATTTTGCACGAAAATTTAATTATGTCCAAATAAATTTCGATTTCGGCAGGATAGGAAAATTTTATGGGACATTATTAAATTTTCGTGGAAAATTTGCCCAGTGTGAGTAACGCACTATAAAGCAAAAAGCTAAGTTTAAAAGACAATTACAGTAAAAGTTGGCTTACGAGCAAGGTATGCACCTCTGAACGAATTTCATCATAACATATCCCTCAGGACACCCCGTTGCTGACATGAAAGATCTTTTGACTCTGATAAGTCCTTCACTTTGCGTAGGAAACATTGTCACACTAGACACAAAAAACATCACTAAAACCACTGCAAATAAACACTTTGTCCAAATCATGGTTAACAGAGTTTAAAAAGGCTTTTAAAGTTCTAAGTTCTTTTTCAAGTTCTTTGCAAGGACTTGTGTCTTGCGTAAAGATGAATCGATAACTGTGGTCTGTCTGAACTCTCTGTAACTTATATGCTTAAAGTGTTTGTCATTATGTTAATTTAGGGGAATTCCACGAGGCTGCTCAGATGTTGGGCTTTCACAAGGTGATGATGAGCCGTAGACACGTGCTAGACATTACAGTTTACTTTTAATCAAACATTAAAAATAAATAAATAATGCTGGACAATTCACACAGCATTATCTAGCCCCAAGCTAAGCAGAGCTTGTGTTATGGGTACTAGATAACTGATATACATAATATAATAAAATACATAGATAGATGTTTTTGATTATATAGAAAACGACCAAAAGACCTTGAACAAATGTGGAATGGCGGGAATCGAACCCGCAACCTTCTGCGTCGCAGGCAGACCTTCGTCCACCGCGCCACATCGTCAAAATTTAAATCAGATACCTACCTCCCTTTATGTAAACGTAATGTATGTATCTTAAAGTTACATAGGTAATTTAGTTACGTGTGAGGTGTGACTTATGCATATAAGCAATCTAAGTACTTATCATAAATTAAAAAATAAATTTACTATCTTAGAACGGTAAACTGACCAACTGCAGACTGTTGTAAATAATCTACAGGTAGCTCAACTGACCCATATCAATAATAGTCGTTACTTAGTTAAAAACTTTGATGAGATAATGTAGATTAATCTTAAATTACTTTATCTCCAGGAATGTAAAAAAAGGCCAGGCCATATATTTAATGTTAGAAAACTATTTTTGTCTAAGTAAATATATTAATTCATAAAACACCTATTATATTCAAACTACATAAAAAGCATTATGCATATGTAAATTAATCTATCGGATACATTGATCTCATAATCCAATCCGGTTTTTCCGAACCTGCTACTAGCATCTCAATCGAAATTCCTAAGGGGTTTTCCGAAATCATGAAAGGCTATACTTAACTACTACCTAATCTAAAAAAAAGCCAAATACCATCAATATCAATTTAAACATAGCATTATGTTTAAAATGATAGTGATGTGATGTGACAGATATTTATTATACAAGTTAATTGAGGTAAATCCGCGTCTGTCCGTAATAAAAACAATTTACGAGACGAAAAAATAGCAATAGCGCAATAAAAAATGGTATGAACTTCGTATTGATTGATTGCTTGCATCAGTCTGCAGTTAGCTCAATTGTTTCTATTGTAAATACTAGTTTTAATTTAATTCTATTATTTAATTTATTTAATTTTCTTTTTTATGGGAGCGTATTAATATATTAAGTATAGTACTAGAAGTAAGCTTCTAGTTCAAACAAATACATAATAGTTAGGTACACGTTGTATTTATAAAAATAATCATTTTTTTCAAGTAACCAATTCTCAAGACCGACTCGTGGTGGAACACCCTGATAAAAAGCGTTTTTATAACTTTTTATTTTCGTTTAAATCCGCAAACTTTCGTGTCTCAGACGGACCTCTGCTCCGTAGGTCCTTTGGTAATTGTTGTTCACATCAAGATGCCCTATCAAGTTCCATTATCAAAACACCTAGACAAATGCTATTCTTAGCCTTAAAATAAGTGCCACGCGAACGAGATCAATTCATGGATTTTACAAGGAAAATGTTTGGAATAACAGACCAATTAAATACTTGTTTTTGAATGCAGCTTCGCACGCGGCAAACCAGTTCTTTTTATTGTAAAGTTAACCTGACTATAAGTGTCCCTAACAATGTACCAACTTATGTCACCTAAGTCACATAATGGTACCAAGTAAGGTTTAAATCAAGTAACTGACGATGTTTTGGTACTTCCTACGGACTCTAGTGGCGTAGCTCCATCACAAGGGAAACATTTGAAGTTTATCCAATCCTGTTATATATAAATAACAACTAACAGGCTAAAGGTTTCTTCGTCGCTTCTTTACTTTAGTCTATATACCGAAGCGACCGAAATCAAAAATATCACTTTATTTTTGTGTCAATGTTTTATTTTAAGAGTTTGACCTTTTCTAAGTGTACATTTTTGTATTTATGGAAATAAAGACTTTTTGATTTGATTTGTTCAAAGTTACATTCTTGTTGGTTTTTTATTGGGATATTATTAAATTTTTTAGATACTAAGTAGTCCAACTCAGTGTGTCTTAGCCGATAAGAGAAGTTGCCATTTTTCTCTGTGCTGCGCAATTTGTCGTCAGTTCTCCGCTTGTAGCTCACGTAGGTAAAAATACAAAAAGAAAGATAGCCTAACTACTTCTAATAAGGCAGTATCCCGACGCCCACTATTGCCACCACCTAATTTTTTTATATTACGTCCAAGAAAGGAATTTTCTAAAATACAATTGTGCAGGTTGTTATATCAACATAAGCTTTTATAATGTCTTTTTAACAATTTTATTTGGTAGAGATGCGATTGAGATTGCTTTTTTTCGCATCTCTGCTTAAACTATCAAAACTAACATTATGAAGAGACTGACCGAGACCGATAGGTAGTTCAAAATAAAACTCAATCTGCACAATGGTTTTTTTGAAAATTCCAATATAGGTTCCTTATATTATAAAAAAAATTGGCTCCTATTCTAAGTTCCAAATTAAAATAGATTGCTAGAGTGAGTCGCGTACCGCCTTAATAACACAAATTGTTTATTGATGTTAGATATGTCATCTAACATTATGAGAAAAAAGTTAAAACATTGGAATTGTAAGTTTTTAACATTTAATTTAATATTTTTGGTATTATTTATTCCTTAAAACTAACACTATAAACTAACAAACAAAATATGTTTTTCTAAACTCTCTTACTAATCCTGTAAATATAAGCTAAAAAGTTAACTAAATCTATACTAAATGAAGATAAATTCACGCTTCAAACACATGCTACAAACATTTATCAAGATAAAATGCTGGATAATTTTAGTTCTAAGGTTCGTATGATGTAAATCGTATCTATGGCCGAGCAAGCTTCATAATCCGTATTATGAAGCTTGCTCGGCCGTAAATCTTAGCTTGAGTGACATTTATGACTCAGAAAAGCGTTACTCAAGCATCCATGACTGAGCAGGCTTTTATAATACGATTACGAACATAAGATTACTTACATCACTGCATAGCTTTATCGTTGTACATACAGGTTTACGATGATCAATGATTCAAAGAGTACCCACCAAGTAGTGTGCACGCTCTTTATGATATGATGATAACCTCTTCGCCGAATTTTAGCGCAGCGGCAAGTCTTAACGGAGGCTAGCAAGATACGTAGGACATATTTTAGTGCACAAGTGTGTACGCAAACACAGGTGCATTCTCTATTCCCTCACTCTCATATTCCGATGGAAAGCAGACCGACACGAGACTGTGACACGATACTGCTTTTTTTCGAAACACATTGGGACTACCTAACCTATTCATTTTTGACCCGGAAAATTATCTACACAATTCTTACTAAAGGAAGGTCCCATTTTCTGACGCCGGGCTGCTACTGTGAACTTTTTTTTGCTAGAAAAACACCATTTACATCTTTCCGGACCTTAAATGGTTGCAAAACTCTAAGCTCCATAACATACAAATATACTTTCACTTCCGTCACTTGGAAGCACCCCACCTTAAAAATATATGACCAGTCAATACAACGAACAGTCAATGAAAATGCTCTATTGACAGTATATCATGGCATGGTAGTGTCGGTACTGAGATATGGGTTAATCTTTTGGGGCAACTCTACCAATAAAATGATCATAATTTAAGCTACAAAATCGATGTATGAGAGCCATGTTTAAAATAAAAAAAAGTTGAGAGGTGTCAAGGGACACCCGGATGGAACGAAGTTCCTTTCTATAAGAGAGAGAGAGAGACAGACAGAGAAACATGCGCACGCCGCACGGCTTACAATAGCTTACTATAGCAAAAAGTGTCGTTACAACTTTTCGTGAGAATTTTTTCCGTCCAGCCCCCTTTCACTTTCACAACGCGCGATAAGGAACTTAGTTCCAATTACCGCTAACGATGAAGCCTAAAATTCTGTCACTCCTGTCCCTCTACATACATCGGTCGCTAAGTCGCTCTTTTTGTGAAAAAAAATTGTTAAGACGCCGTAAGTCGAAACAGACGGAAGAATACTAGGTTACAATAATATCCTGTTAAAACAGCTCTAATGCAGAAAAGTATTATTAGTGTCGCTTCTAAAAACTATAACAAATTACCGAAACTGTATAGAAATCTTAATAATCAAAACTATAAACAGAAACTTTTTAAACTTTCGCGATTTGATAATATATTTAAGATTATTTATCGGGTATTTATCGCGTACCTTTTGCTTTCTTTTCCCCAACGATCGCTGAAACGAAAGCAAAAGGTACGCGATAAATACCCGATAAATAATCTTAAATATATAAACAGAAAGTTAAAATATTATTAATCTCATAGTGCTATTATAGTCTAGACGAATTTCTTAATGATAAATTGTAGTTAGTTTTTATTAAATATTGCAAGCTACCTCTCTACTTATTTTTGCATACCGTACCTAAGCATGTTGTTTCTTATACCTATATTGTTTGTTACCTTACACACACATGTTTTTTTGGCAAGTTATCTTTATATTTAGCCGTTGATATTGCAGTCCCTTTTTACTAATTAAAATAAATAGTATGGCTCACGTGTACGTACGTAGGTGTATACTCCATAATCATAAACTCAGTTATATAATATACATTGTTTGGAATATTTACCCTCAATACGCACCAAAATTCATGATTTCATGGCAAATTTTGGTGCGTACGTGTTGCTATCTAAAACAGCATTATGCTGAGGGCCCTTTCATCTACAATTTTAGTTACAAGGTTAATAATGTTCTATCCAATTTAGTACGACAATTTTAAATTATTTCATGTTGGAGTCCAAATAAATAATTTTATTCATTCAATAGTTCCACTTCTCCTGGTTAGCTACGAGCGAGACGCGGCCACGTTGCGAGTGCACCCGCGTGAGGAAGCTAGGCGTGTAGTCTAGGGGCGAGCTAGGACGCCTCGCTGGAGACGGCCCTGTGCGTCCTTCTAACCAATACGTGGTCATTTCTCCTTTGCCCTGAAATTTAAGCGGACATTGCATCGGACTTCGCAAAAATAAAAAATAAGTAATTAAGTTTAACATTGACCATAAATTACACGGCTCATTCCCATCACATCCAAAAAATATTCCCCAATTTCATCCAGCAGCATTTATTACATTGAAAATTTTGTTTCCACTCACATTCACGAAAGGTTTTAGTACAGTCAACATAAGCAAGGCTTCTCTGGGTGTCATTTATTCGTATGATGACGACGATCTTTAAGGCGCATACACCACCTAAACTAGCGCCACCACCTACTTTATGTTAATATTTTGTTTAACAAAGGAATTTTCAGAAACCCAATTTCCAGTTTGTGATACCTATCATAAGCTTTTTTTTAATGCTTAGTTAAGGCAGAGATACGAAGTTGCTCTTGGTGGCCACCAAAATCTATTTTCGTATCTCTGCCTAAACTAAATAGAATAAAACTATTACAGAGACATAAAGCTTATGATATGTAGGTTTCACAATAATAATAGATGGATTTTTGAAAATTCCTTTGTTAAACGGAATAATAAGATAAATTAGGTGGCGGCGCCACTTTGGGTGGGGTATGGGCCTTAAGGTGCGAGTCTAAAATAATGCTTGGCTTTACCACAGTATTTTAATTGTTTTTTTACATCTGAATTTGAATCATAGTTTGTTATGCACACTTATTGTGCATAACAAAATAAACTACTCTTAGTGAACTAAGTTCATGCTCAAAAGGTCACTTTATTAGGTTTCTTAACTGTTACAAATCGACTCTTCCGGAATTTCGAACAAACTAAGCAGACAACACCGATCTTCGATTGGAATGATGTTGATGTCATCGCCGGATCATCGAATCTGCCCGTTTGTAAAAGGACCCAATTAAGTTAAATGCCTAGGCTGATTTTAGATCGATCCAAGTTTACGTTCAACCATTGGCTGACAATATCAATGCAATCTAGATTTGGTTTGACAAAAAAATCTAACTTTTGGTGATACTGGAATTTAAACTGAGATTGAGAAACTGAGTTCAAGTTATGGAAAAAATTACAATCAAAGAATGGAAACAAATTAGAACAATTGAAACAAACAAACTAACTGCAAACTGTAGCAAACAATTTACAGGTAGTTAATAATTGATGGAATCGTCGTCGTTAGGAAAGTATTTTTACTAACTCACCTTCACGTCTACGACTCCTCGTGGTGTGGTGATAAAAAGGCCTGTCTTGTCCAGCGCTGTCTTCACGTCATCCGATATTTGGATCTTCATGGCTGAAATAACATAAATTTACTTAATTTCGCAGAAAAGAGTTTGATATTCAACAAAGTTATTTAACATTGTTAAAAATCAAACTCTTTAGATAGGTACTGCAAAATTAAGTTCAATATTAACCTCTTCACAGAAATCTCATGGCCATAGTTATAGAGTACTAAAAACGCGGCTGTGATAAAAAGATGCTTTCGAGGCGATCTTAATTTAGAATTATTGGTTTGAACCGATAGGGTTCATAATAAATTCAATTAGGATAGATGTGAACGATAGGATAGACGATCAAGAGCTCTCGTCTCCTTTGGCTAGAACTCAACGGACAAGGTAATTGAGGAGGATCGGGCTGTCCAGGAAGCTTATGAGGGAGAACCACTGCGGTTAGCTGCAGTCGGCCGCTCTATCTCAGTGAACTCAAAGCCGATAGCTTAGAATCGAGATGCCTGGGAAAGACTTCTGTGACAAGACAAGAAGCCATTGAGCTACAGGAGTTAGTAACCATACCCGTCCACAAATTTATTTTAAATCTATACTAATATTAAAAAGATAAAGTTTGTGATTTGTGAGTTGTTTGTGAATGATTTGTGACGTTGTTGTGTTGTGAAACAGGTAAAATAGTAATTATTATCAAATAAGAAATAAGGTGTCATTGATTTCGTCCACTTAAATTTTTTGTGGTTAAGTGGAGGAAGTGGAAAATAGACGTCATGTCAGTCGAACTACTAAAATCGTTTCATTGAATAGGTTCTTATAGCTTTAGGTATCTGTTGGATATGTTTTAAAACTTCGTACTATCAATTTAGACTTACGTTCTCCCGTGCTCTCCATCCGACTGGCCGTGTTGATGGTGTCTCCGAACAGACAGTAGCGAGGCATCTTGGTGCCTACTATGCCAGCCACGCAAGGACCCATGTGGATACCACTTCGCATGCATAGTTTCTGAAAGTACGTTATAAGACTTAGAGGCTTAGAGACAAACCGAATTACGGTTTAAGTAAGCTTTTAAATAAAATAAGCAATTACTGTGAAACATAAAAAAAGTACTTGATCAGAGACGGCGGGATCGAGTGGTAATCTAATGGATGGTCTTTTATTGCACTATTACCATGGGTCCGAAGTACGTGCGAAATGTTTTTAAAAACTTCAACAAATGTTCACGAGCTTGGCTTCAAGTTATAGATTTATTTGTAAGTAATATTTATTGAAGGAAAGATCTCAAATTGACAAGGAATGGTGATTGCTTATTACACGGTATAAAATACATGGCAATGAAATTTTAGGTCAAGTATGAGCGGTTTGTTTCCAAATATTTCACAACTAATTTGGCTTCGTTAGTGTGATCTAATATACGGCAATAAAAATAGATCAAAGCTGATACAAAAATGCGGATTCCACCCTTTCCGTTAACGCTGGTAAGATATTTTGCAAGATAGCAATATATTAGGGTAGATGAGGGTAAGTGGATTGTGTATGTTGATTTAAGAAAATAAAAATTAATGCGTCTGGAAGCTCACACCTAGACATGATGCGATGTGACCCTGCGCACACTTTCCAAGATAGGGATTTTAAATATATCTTTATTTAGGTACTACGCGAAAAGTTTTAGACTTAATACGAAAACTCTCCGCGGCGTCGTGCGACGCATCGAGATGCCACATGGAGAATGCCACATGCGAGTACTATTTATGGTAGTGATTCAAAATATAACTTTATTTACTACACAAGTTACGAATTTTATTGACTTATTATGAAAACAATCATGCAGCGCCGAACTGCGTTTCGAGATGCCGCGCACACATCACTTCGGTCCCCTCATGTCGCGTCTCGGTGCGAACTGATCCTAATCCTACTCATATTATTAAATGGACATAATTATTAGAGAACTGAATTAGTTTCCCTTACAGCTTCACAGCTACGCTCAGATGTTGATACATAAAGCATACTTATACACTGATAAATATTACCTAAGTACCTGATCGGGCCGGTGCGGTAGGCGACACATGGCCGTGGCCTCGAGCAGTTCCAGAGCCATGCTGGCTATCTCTGTGGCGTGCTTGTTCCCTGGTAAACAAATAGGAACTGAAATTTAAAGAGATAGGGGTATGAATGACATGATGGGTATGTATGACAGGAGACAGATAAATAGATAATGCTTTATATATCTATCTGTGTTTTGTCCGCAGTTGTGGTGTTCAAATCATCTGTGGTACTATCTCCAGGAGATTACTTTAGGCTGTGATGATGTAATGTAATTTGAAAAATGTTTATTACTTGCACAAATTCTATTCAATGCCTCATGCATGTTTACGAAACAGTAACAGCGGCTACGAAATTTTTCAAAGGTCGCCTCTCATTTTGCGTCTGTTCTTAGTCGTCTTTGTCTGTTGAGCCATCTCTAGGAGAAGGGTTAACAGACAGGTAAAAAAGAAACATGCAAAAACCAAAGAGTCGTGTCTGCTGCAATGTTTTATGTTCATTCAGTCATTTTTAATTTTGTATTGACCGTAATCATACTATGATATTGATGTAACAATTTCCCTGTCTGTTCGTGATGATGGACAAAACCAGCAGTCATATATCATCATCAACAGCATAGACTACTATTAGATATAGGCCTCCCATGAGTAGTTTACATAGTGTCAGTGAATTACCACTAACCATGTTTAAAAAAAGGTCCTCCTTAAATAAGAAGCTGCCCTTCTTCTCGGGCAGCTTCCTTTTTGTGTGCGACATGTCCGAAAAGTCCGTCCCGGGATACTACTTACATGTTTCCCGAATTACATTAAGATCTGTTCAGTTATTTAGGTATAAATAACTTTCTCTTTTATATTATAGGTATATATGGTATAGCTACCTACTTATCTGTATGCCAGGCTATCCTAGACCTTACCATTTCTGACAGGTAGCCCCGAAGCGACCATGTACGAGTCTCCAATTGTCTCGATCTTGTAAACGTCGTAGCATTCAAGTCGCTCGTCGAACAACTTGTACACGGAATTTAGGAAACTAATTACCTAAAAATAAAGTAGAAAATTGTTGAAGTCCTTTTACTTATTCTTTTAAGACGAATAGTGAGGCAAATGACCTTGGACCTTTCCGCGCGCCTTTATGCAGCAAAGAGTGTTTGTTTTCGGTTCAGCATGCCATGTAGTGCCATAATCAACCAAATAATATGATCCTCTGCGGTTGGGCGAAGTGTAACTAGCCAGATTTGTATCACAGATTTTGTAGGCGAAAATACGTTTTTATGTTTGATTTTATTATTTTGACTACTTTTTGAATCTAATGGACCTCCAAGAGATAGGTATGAAGTATATGAATCACTATACTGAATTTGGTACTAATCGAATTTGAGACGCCGATAAAAAGTGGGTTCGAAGCCGCTACACATACACTATAACTAACACTATAACAACTACACTATAATTAACGGTAAGCATTTGGGACCGCCAAGGGACCCTTCAGGATGTGTGTTACAGGATATATAAATTTCAGAGCTCTACATTCAATATTTTCGTTGGAAAACGGGTTCGAAAACACCTAATTTTCTTGATTTTGGGTTACTATGCGCCTTAAGTTGAAAATACAGTTAATTCCACCATGGTTACGCCAAACTAAAGGGCTATTTCTTTTTAGGGTTTCAAAGATCGGTTTTGAAACCCTTATGGTCTCGCTCTGTCCGTCCCCGCTCTTTCTTGAATATCTCAGTAACTACTAGGGCATGGACACCGGTATTCGGTATTACCGAAAAACCGGTAATACCGGATGATTTAAGGCAGATCCGAATACCGGTATTGAAATTGCAAAAACCGGTAATTCGGTATTTAGAAAAAACAAAGTTTTATTAATAAATATGCGTGAAGAAAACCCTTATGGCGGCTCTAAAATACGCAAATATCTACTACCAAACAACTTCTATATAAAATATATAAATTTTATGATTGTAAAATTGATAGCCAGTCTATGTTTTTGGTCATAATGGTTTCAAAAATTGACAAACCAACGCGCTTTCCCCTTCCACTCCAAGCAACACAAACAGGACAAGCAGATTCACATCGCAATACCACGGTATATTCAGCAAGTAGGGGAACTTGGTGAACGTCCACTCGCATTAAGCTGTTTTCCACCGCCTTTATCATTCGTACCGCTGGGGTTTGGAACACGCTCCCTGCTGCTGTTTTTCCCGTCAATAACAACCTGCGTCTCATAAAGACAAGAGTAAATAGATAACTTTTAAACCTTCGTGATACATCGTCGGCCACATCTTCACTTTCCATCTTGTGAGTTTGTAGTCTATAGACTATAAAAAAAGTATTTTAACGAATAAATGCGCGTAGAATACAAGTAAGTAGTACTGATCCTGTATTTTTTTTAAAATACCCTATCTTTCTTTGCTACGCACATTTTCATGATTTTTTTATATGTTTTTATTATTGTGGCAAATATTTGATTGTTCATGGTAAATATTTATTTGTTTTTACATTAACAAAGCAAATCACAATCAAATATTACAAACAAAAAGATGGAATTAGTATTTACAATTGAAAGTAGGCTAGGCAGCGTAGGATCTGTCAAGATCTGCATTTTAGCAACTCTTGAGATCCTGAAGCCAAATCTGCCGCCGCACTAACCCTTACGGATGTCCGAGAAGATGGAAAGGCGCAAGTGTGTTAATAAGTAGCTTCCCACAAATTGGTTTCCCTAACTCAATTCCCATGGGACTACTGTCATACCGTCGTCGTAGCTTTTTACTATCGTCATGCAAAATACCATTCGGTTCAAGAGTAATTTTTACTTTAGCGGTGACAAGGGCCCGATGATGTATTTATTTATTTATTTATTTACAAGATTTTAGGAAAACTTACAGCTAGGTTTGATAAATAGAATTAAAAAATATAGAACATGCCTGGATAGACCAATGCATGTTTTTTGAAGGCTAATTACAAGTTTCCGCAAATAGGTAAATTAGAAATAGATGATACAAAGTGAGTTGACGACTTATTAGAAATAACAAACATAATAAAACAAAGAAATAATGAAGTACTTAATTTAAAAAAAAAATAGGCGACATTGCTAGCTTACACTAGAAACAAAAAAATTGCTCACTCAGTAAGCGTCTAAGCTTACTTGTACTGGTGTTGAATAGATCTACCTCATTATTAACTGTAGCATGGTATGGCAAGATATCTGACTGGCGGGCGACCCTATAGTACACGACAAGATGTAATGAGCTATTAGACAGCAGTACCTCACTGGCATTGATGAGACGCGCAACAACTTGCACCCAACTGAAGATCGGAAAGTTACGAGATCCGATAAAGTGCCAGTGTTATAATCATATAGAAAGTGCTTGCAATTAATGTTCTGAATACCATTTAGAAACGGCCAGGAAACGAGCACGATCTGCACAGCTGGAGCACGTTTTTATCAAACAATTCTGTGTCAACTCGCACAAAATCCCGTCCTATTGCCATTAGGACAAAAGATATTTTGGGGAGCCACATTGGGGCAAGCACTATGCCAAACCGTTCTAATTAGCTTAAAAACTAAATATTGATGAAATTCCAGGTCCAAATAAGACGACTTAGGCTCTAAGAAAAAATAAACTAAAGTGATTTAGATGGAAGTCAGGAACGACGTCAGGGCTACATTTTTGAGAATACTAAGCTCCCAAATTTGACAGGCAGAGATACAGGTAGCAGGCCTTGCCCTCCTAATCTGGATTTGATTGTTTAAGTAAAAGAAAAACCATAATTATACTAGTAAGGACCATTTCAAATTGTCAATAAAAGTTAAGCTGGTTTCAAATAACATTTCTTGGTACATTTATTCAGTCTTATACAATATTAAATGTACCTAGTAGATTTTTTCTGATATTTTAGTATTTATAGTGTAATACCGAAAAAATACCGAAAAACCGGGATCCCGGTTTTAAGAATTTGGATACCGGTAAATTACCGGTATTGTAATTTAGCCCATTACCGCCATGCCCTAGTAACTACTGCAGCTATTAACTTGAAATTTGAAATAATGATACATTTCGTGCGCCATTACTGATTTTAAGAAAAAAATTTATAAATAAATGAA
This sequence comes from Eupithecia vulgata, assembly GCA_946478455.1. Lineage (NCBI taxonomy): Eukaryota > Metazoa > Arthropoda > Insecta > Lepidoptera > Geometridae > Eupithecia > Eupithecia vulgata. The sequence continues at coordinate 13,097,761 of OX297873.1, forward strand.
AAATGAAAATGAATATTTTCAGTACAAATTTTGATGTTGAAATTTCAAGAGACCTAGGAAGGCAAATGGGGTATCAAATGAAAGGTATCGTTTTGAACATTTCAAAACACTTTTTGAAATTTCTGTAAATTTCATACTTTTTGAAATATTTCAAAAAAAGTCGAAAAATTGACCATACCCCCCCCCTATCTCCGAAGATTGCACACCGATCCACGTACAATGTATTAGGCGTTTGTAGATATCGATCTATATTTTACAGGAAAAATATAGAGAAGTCTGTAATAATAATAGTTTTTGAAAAATGGTCAAAAAGGGGGCGATTTTTTTTTCAAAAGGGGGGGTACCTACCTATGTGGGGTATCAAATGAAAGGTATCGTTTTGACCATTTCAAAACACTTTTTGAAATTTCTGTAAGTTTCATACTTTTTAAAATATTTCAAAAAAAGTCGAAAAATTGCCCTTTCCCCCCCCCCCTATCTCCGAAGATTGCAGACCGATTCATGTACAATGTATTAGGCGTTTGTAGATATGGATCTATATTTTACAGGAAAAATATAGAGAAGTCTGTAATAATAATAGTTTTTGAAAAATGGTCAAAAAGGGGGGGAATTTTTTTTCAAAAGGGGGGGTACCTACCTATGTGGGGTATCAAATGAAAGGTATCGTTTTGACCATTTCAAAACACTTTTTGAAATTTCTGTGAGTTTCATACTTTTTGAAATATTTCAAAAAAAGACGAAAAATTGACCTTTCCCCCCCCCCCTAGCTCCGAAGATTGCAGACCGATCCATGTATAATGTATTAGGCGTTTGTAGATATCAATCTATATTTTACAGGAAAAATATAGAGAAGTCTGTAATAATAATAGTTTTTGAAAAATGGTCAAAAAAGGGGATTTTTTTTTCAAAAAGGGGTACCTACCCATGTGGGGTATCAAATGAAAGGTATCGTATTGACCATTTCAAAACACTTTTTGAAATTTCTGTAAGTTTCATACTTTTTAAAATATTTCAGAAAATTGATTGTCCAAATAATTGGCAAATGTTTGAAACCCTCGGCGCGCGAGTTACACTCGCACTTGGCGAATCTTGTTTTGACAGATTCTCGACAGTAATCAATTCACAAAAAATTTGCCGTTGAATTTCTTTTATGCTACGTCAGTTCGCGTAGCCTCGTATAATCTCTACTAATTTATTTGCAAAATTTTCTAACTAGATAATGCTGCGTGAATGGTTTAGCATTATTTATATATTTATTATTCTTTTTTATGGGTTGGCCTAGGTCCAGCAGTGAACTGTTATAGGCTGATGTTACTGTTGTATTCTATTATGCGGCAAAATGCCATAAAAAATGTTAGAAATGAATAATTGGTATTTTATTTTAGAAAGTATTATTCTTAAAGCATTATTCGGCCACATCACTTCACTTTCTATCAGGTGAGATTGTGGTTAAACGAAGGGTTATTAATTAGACAATAAAAAAACCTTTTCACTTCCTTCATTCTTAGCATTTTCTTCTGTATTTTGTGTTTTTGTAGTACAACAAAGAGTTATTATTAATAATTTACTTAGAAAATTAAGTCCTTCGACTCACATTCGAAGGTCCAAATTAAAGTAAAGACCTTACTTGGTAGGGTGTGGAGACAGCTGCGATGGCTGTGAAGCCGACAATGTCACTGAAATACACAGTCACTGACGCAAAAAACTCGGCTGGGACCTGGACAAGAGAAATTATAAATCAATTACAACTATAGAGTACCTACACTTATAAAACTAATATTTACACTTACATCTATTTTCTAAAAATCTAAGCCGTCACCAGAATGCAGAGCGCCTAGAATGCTGGCAGCATTGCCACGTTGAATGGCAATGCTTGTTTGTTCAAAATTCAAAGTGCTTTATTTCCTTTCGACCTTACAGGACTCTTGGACTCGAAACTCAGATTACATATGTATAAGTAAAACTAGGAAATAAAGTGATCACTTTGATTTTTTGTCCACTTAAATCTTTTTAAAGTAAAGAAGCGAACAAGAAACCTTTACCTTGTTAGAATGTTAGTTTTCGAGTTGGAGCAAAACTCGTCCCAAGCTTTTTTATCGTGTAAATAATCTGATATTTTATAGTAAGCCTTTTTACAAAGGATATGTTTGACAATTTGTTTGAATTTATTTATTGATAATTTTTGCAACTCACTTGGAGTTTTGTTGTAGAAGCGTTTAGGTACATTGTCCTTTAAAAGATAGATTAATCTTGTGTAGCCTAGTTGTGGGCACAGCTAGTTTATTCTTAATTCTAGTATTTAAATTATGTATATCGCTATTTTTGGGGAACCGATTGATATTCTTATGGGTGCACAACAAGTTTTCATAAATATGTTGACCGAAATAAAAGCCAGCATTCCGATTCTATTAGGAGTTTTGTTTTGTAACATTTTTGTATATAGCGTGTGCCCCAGGACCCCAAGGACCTAGGGTTTTTTAATAACAAATTAATAAACATATTAACCAGTTTCCGCCTGCGGCTAAGGAACGCGTTGTATCTATCATCATCATCATCATCAGCCTATACTTGTCCACTGCTGGACATAGGCCTCCCCTCGTTGTATCTATGGAAACGTTTAAAGGTTATTTCTATTCCATAGGAACTGCTTTAAGGAATAATAAAAGGATAACTTTTGTCGTTGATAGCTTTGTCCTCAAATTCGTCGCAAATCGCATGTATTTGTTTTTGTAACTTATGTTAAAGTAACCGAAATAGCTTACACACAGTTTATCCGCATGGCGAGCCATTGAATGGGATGTTTTTTAAGATAACGCCGAGTATTAGGGATGAAAAGGACGGAGTTTAAGAGGGAGAAAAAGTGTGCGTCCCGGCGAAGGTGGATTGACAAAATAAAAAGTTTTATTAGGTCTAAGATCGCATAAGAATATGATAAATACGCAGTTAATTCTCGCTTAAATGTAGTTCGAAAGTAATGTTAGAAAACAAAATACTTCACGAAAATGCCTTCAAGCTTCTTGTAAACAAAATCTTCGAGTCTTTAGAAAGCTGCAAGTTTTCATCAAACTCATTAAAAATTTCTTCAATCTCATTAAACATATAAACTTAGCTCGGAAGAAGTCTTACTTAGAGTAATGAACAAACTTTGAGGAGATGAGGAACATGGTGAATTATTGAAATTGCAAACAAATAAAGTTGGTATTATTATAGCATGGTGAACATTTTATTTATTTATTTTTGTTAATCAGCCGTATATGGGACGTATTTACACGTACGTTTAAGTTGCGTTCTTTTTAAGTAGGTACCAATACTAGAACAAATAATCAGATGGAATCAGTATTTTGTTCAAGTAAGTCGTTCTAGTCAGTTTTAGTCAGTTTAAACACTTTGTGGGCTGTCACTTTTTTAGTGAAAAATGCACATTGCAACATTATTTCGGTTTTTGGTCATGTGTGGAAAATCATTAATTGTTCTAGTAAAGACTTTGCAAAAACCGGTGCAAAACTTGTTTTAGCACAAGTTATTAAGAAAATGTTGATCTGATCAACATCATACAAAATAGAAAAAAGTATTACTTACTTCTTTGAATGAAGGTTTAATACGTAATTTTATTAAATTTTTGTAAGGAACAAACGGAAAATTTCGCTTTTATATTATTATTAGTAGGACTCTCTGTATGTGGTAAGATTGAAAGACGTAACATACCTGTTGCGTTTGTTTCAACTGCTTAGCTACAGTCGCTGGCAACATCTGGTAGAGGAGAGAGTCACTTAGTTCTTTCTCGTATTCCAACTCTCTCGCCTTCTCTGACAAGTTTCTTGCATAAACCTGTAATAAAAAAGAATGTTACTATTTGTCTTGCACTGATAAGCAATAAACACAAAAACTTGTCTAGTATACTGAGATGGGTGACCGCATCATGATGGCTTTTTCTTTTTAATATTAATCTGTGTATTAGGGTTGTTTTTGCGAAATATTCCGTGAGCGAGCCGACTCGCACTTGGTCGGCGTTATTATTAACTATTTTCGAAACTCCATTTTACCCATGGACCGTGTCAAAGTCAATGGCGCTAACTACATAATATCCCACTCATGTCTTGAAAATATCCAGAAGGTAATTAGCTTTTTTTATGATTATCTATATTTTATTACAATGGAGTTTTGTCACAAAGTGACTATGTCACTCCCATAAGAAATAAATTCCATACATACAAATAAACAATGTATAACACTACATAACTCGCAAATAACGGGTAATTAGCTTAAATACTTACTTTCATTATGTCGTTATGGTCATTGTTTTCATTTTCAGCATTAGTAAACTCACCTGTATAGTGTTGACCGCACTCCTGACCAGCGCGATGATGATGGGAGACACCACACACACAAGCACCAGGATTCCCGCACACACCAGCTCACTCTGTCTCGCTTCACGGAGGTTTTCATTCACCCGGTCTCTGGAACAGTCATCTTCATCGTGAGCCTTAACTTGTTTACTGCTGGATTCCTTTGAGCGCTGTAGCAGCCTGTCTTCATCTTGCCGCACCCAGCAGTATGTCGTAGATTGGCATCCCAGAATGCCAAAGTTATCATATCTAGCTAGAAGGGCGTTTTTTACACTAAGGCCCGAAGTAGAAAGCTTGCTCAGACATGGATTTTTGCTTGAGTGGCGTTTATGATATAGAAAAACGTTACTCAAGCATAGATCGATAATCTGAACAAGTTTCCATAATACGGACTTAGGTGAATTTACAGAGCCGTCAAGGAAAGTTTTTCCCTTAATGATTGTCAGTCTCTTCGGATACTTGCGTACTGTACATAGACAGTGGAGAAATTGCTAGGCCGTTGCGTCGTCAATGTTCTTTTTTTTCAATATTGTTTGTGACGACACCATTTTCAAAAAGTCTCTTGAGTTTGATGACATTGAAATTATACAACTTGACAAAGATACAACTTATTAGTTGTATTCTTTTTTTCGTCAGTAAGAATTCACTTTCTCCAAAAGAATACAACTAATAAGTTATTTCAAAAAGTTTGTCCTGTGAGTGTTCTAGTTGTGAGTTAGTAAAATGATTCTCTATCTCCAATTGATAAGGAATGAAATCTTACCTAATGTTTTCTCGGAGCTGCTTTTGAACAGCCCGTGTCTTGTCCAGGAACGTGGCAGTCTGGTCAAAGTGCTCAATAAGTTCGGACACGCTCCTTTTTTGTCGCTTGTTGTATATTACAGCTTGGTCCTGTTTTACCGATCCTCTATTCCTAATAGCTAAGAATGTCAACTTACCTAATATTTTCTCGTAGCTGCTTCTGAACAGCCCGCGTCTTGTCCAGGAACGTAGCAGTCTGATCAAAGTACTCAATCGCATCGGACACGCTGCCTTCTTGCCTCTTGTTGTCTATTATCAGCTGGGTCCTGTTGGTTTAAGGTGTTTTTCAGGGCAATGGAGGCGAAAACAAAATTTAATAGAAACTCTTTCGTAGTTTGAAGTTTTTATTATGAGCATACCATCTACCACCGATGAGCATTATCGTTGTTAATCCGTTTACATTTAAACACACAAGAAACCATTTTATACTACTTTCTACTAAGTAACCGAGTCCGAAATCCATTTCAATTCAATTCATTTATTTTTTTTAATTAATACGCTAACACCAATTTCATAACAACAACTAATTACAATAACTTAATTTCTGAAGGCTTCCAAAATAAGCACTTAGATAAGTTCAATTTTAGTCTTTGAGATACTTGTCTTTCTTTTAGGCTAGATAAATCCTTTATTTAACTTTTAGTCTCTAATATTACTCTTGTAATACCAATGGAATGAGCTGACTCAAAGAAGTCGGTAAAAGATTTACGGTCGATGTTTTGATGACTACCTAGGAGATTTGATAGCTGAAATAGCTTATTAAGCCCCAATCTAACCTTACACTAGAATCTGAAAAGGTGAGTGCCCAGGGCGCTCGAAATAAATGGGTGCTTATCTCGTGAAAGTTTTGTATCTATATGCAGGTCAGGTAGGAGGAGGTTTTTATGAAACAAACAAATATATAATAATGCTGAACAATTCACATAACATTACCAACCCCTATCTAAGTAGAGCTTGTGTTATGGGTACCTACTAAATAACTGATACCTACATACAATACATTACATACATAGTTTTTTTTTTATTATGCATAGAAAATATCTAGCACACCCAGGAAAAATCCTATCAAATATCTGCAGATCATACAGACATTTGTCTCGACGACGAGACGAGAAGCGAATCCGCAAACTCTTGCGTCAGAGGCGGAGTTTGTGGAAATGGGTCGCTTCGCTTGCCGTTATTTCTTTTACAATGCTTTCTTATCAAAGCTGATATGCTGATACCTAAATTAGGCGCAGCCTTTATGAAACCGATGTTGCACTTAAAAACTTGATTATCGTTAAAAGATTTCACTTACTTCTTCTCCAATACCTTGAATTCTGAGCTTCCTTCTTTAATATCTTTATGAAGTGGAATGAGAGACGGCACCAAGTTCAGAGTGTTGTCTAGAAGGTCTCTGCCAAGCACCATGTGGGCGATGAAACTGGAACAAAGAATGAATGAATTAAGACCTATGTCAGTTTTTGTTCACAACATCGTTGTTTTTTTTTATTTTGCTTTTACAGTGTCACTTAGAAACGAATCAACGAACTGTGATTGCAAGAAATCTAAGTTTAAAGCACTAGCAACAACAAAGCAAAGTAAAAAAATCGAAGTATGCATAAAGACATATAGTGATACAATTAAAATTAGAGAGCTCAGCAGCATGCCTTAGAATGCCTTAGACAATTTAACCCGATAAGCGCTCAATAGACGAAGCTAAAATATATATTACTATAGCAAGCTATATATAAAACACCGCACTACCGCAGAGCTAATGAGTGCAAAAATAAATATCATAGAAAAGCCACCGTCTGTGGCAGCTTGCTATACCGTAAAATATAGCTTACAACAATAATATATGATACAGCTCCGTCTATTGTGGGCTTTACGGTGACGGTTGTACAAAGAACATAAACCGGTTCATAAAAATAGTCTCATTTTGTAGAAAAACCCAAGCTAATTTTCGAAACCGGTTAAAACTGCAAAGTGTCTTAGCAGGGGTTTCCGATACTCAAACATCTTAACAAAAGTCACAAAAATACACAGATGAAAAGAGAAGAAGAAGAGACAGTGACAAAAATAGATAGGTAAACTCAAGATTCTCACCGTTCATACGGTTTGTTTTGAAGAAAACCCCGCGCGAAGTAGTTTATCCCGAGCACTGAAGCGATGCCTTTGCATTCGATGCTGCGCAGGAGATTCTTGAAGCCGACCAAGTATCTGTCAAAATCATACAAAAACTTTACCAGCCTGCGGCGCGATTTTTGCGGTGCCGGCTTAGAATTTGCACCACCCCACCGACTGGCTATCTAGAAGTATTCTAAAACTTAATATCTCTAAAACCAAATTTATGACCTTTTCTCTTCTCAATAAATTTCAACCTTCCCCTGATTTTAAAATCGCTGCCCACATGGACACTACTTCACCTAGCCTTTGTGCTCAAAACTCTTGTGATTGTCCTAAGCTCCAAAGAACCTCACAAATCCGTTACCTCGGCGTGACGCTTGACTCCCGTTTATCTTTTGATCAACATATCTCATCACTTGTGGGTAGAGTAAGGAAATTGATAGCTGTTTTCAGTAACATTCGCCATGTCGCCAAGAAAGACACAATACGCACTATTTATTTCTCTCTTTGCCAAAGCCTAATTACATATTGCATAGAGTCTTGGGGTGGAGCCCCTAAAACTCTACTGCTCCCACTAGAAAGGGCACAGCGCGCTGTGCTTAAAGTCAGTATGTTCTTGCCCTATCGGTTCTCTACTGCTGCGCTGTACAAAGAAGCTGATGTTTTGACAGTACGTCAATTATTTGTACTGAGACTGCTAATCAGTCAGCACAGATTGTGCCCAGCAGAGCGGGGCAGGCCGGTGCAGGCCGTCAAAAACTTTGTAAGCACGTCGACCAACGTGCTTACAAAGTTTTTGACGGCCTGCAAACGAATACTGCTTTTCTTCAACGTTTTCCATGCTTCTTAGGTGGATATTTATACAATAAACTATCGAAAGAGGAATGTTTACGTGAGCTTACCTACTTCCAACTAAAGTCTAACATCACCAAACTTCACGATAGCACTGAGGACTTGCTGATTGTGATAAAATAATTAAACAAATTATAATTAGGTTGATATAAATTTTCGCATAATCCATATCTACTTTAAAGACTTGCATTTTACATGTTATTTTTAAGTTTATTTGTCTAATTAATAAGTCAATTGAAGTTTGACATAGAGTAAATTTAGTTTTATTAATATTAAATACCACATTCTATATAAAATAAATAAATTAAATTTTGTTTAAATTTTGTTTAATGAAATAACTATAACCAGAATGACTTAATTAATACTCATAATCATTTGTAAATCTTTCTATGTAAAATATTTATAACAAGATTAGAATCATGGCAATCTGTAACAAAATCTTCGTACTATTTTATGTTTGCATTTATTTATAAAGACGTCACAATTCTTTTATAACTAACATCATAGGGGAGCACAGCTGCCTATATTACAGACTTTTCAGTCTAGTTTAGGCATCTGAGGCTAATGCATAATTTGTTTTGAACAAGAATATATCTTTTTTGTGTATTTTCATAATGTCAGACAAACTGTTATGTAATTATTTGTAATGATTCTTTTGCAATAAACATCTTATCTTATCTTATCTTAACTATTCTCGTGGGTGTCGTAAAAAGCGACTAAGGGACATACACCAGGGGGGCGGGTAGCAGCGCCTCTTGCAGAATAGATCTACCACCGGACTGCGATCCCGAACCCATGCCCATGCCCAGCGTGGGGATTATGGGCACTACCCCCCTTGAGATAACAATTCAGTGTAGGCCTGCGTCCAGCAGTGGACCATTATAGGCTGATGAGGATAAGGATGTGCAATAACGCAAAAACCACCAATGGGTGGTAATAAAGGGCTTTCAAATGTCAATAGAATGCTAAACTGACATTTGAAAGCTCTTTGAATGACTTTAAAACCAATTTCATCGGTCTTCGCTTTAAAAATGCAAATTATAAAACCCATACAAAAGGCTTTCGAATGTCAATACAGGATGGGTGGATTTTGCGTAAACGTATGTACAGCTGATTATTTTAAAAAACTCAGCACAATTTGCGGGTTATGTTTTTCAAAGTGTTACAATTACAATGTGGTTATCTGATGCTGTTTTTTACCTCGAAGAATATAAACGAAAGCTGAGCTGAGCTGGTTTTGAATGAAGTAGGTATAGAAATACTAATATAAATTCCTATAGTGCTCTCTTTGCTGATAGCTACATATTTTAGGTCATTGTCCTCTCATTATTATGTATTCCATGCATAAAGGTGAAAATGGCCTGAAGCGTTTTTATAGCTTTCAATATTTATTCGGGGAGCGTCACAATTCAGTTCAGAATAGGTATTAAACATCAAGTATTCTTTGGACCAATGATCAAGTGAAATTACACTGAATACAATGGCGTAAGTGCATTCTTGGTAAACAAACAAGTGTCAGATCGCATCGATGGCTCCACGATTATGTGTTCACTTTAATAAGCGGTTATTGCAGTGACCCATATCGGTGACGTCACTGTACACGACAATCTTGCAAAATAATGGCTAAGCAATAATATTTGCCCCACTTTCTGGTTCGAATAGGTTTCATTCAATTCACGTTCAGTGTCAATATCACTTATGATATTGAGCGTTAAACTTTATCTATATTAATAAATTTAAATTTAGATGCGCTCGTTTTTCGATGAAACTAGTTTAGGAATGTTGCTATATTTATATATTGTTCCCTTCTAATATTCCATATTAATGTTTACGAGTATTAACTCTCGTTTTGCTGAAAGATTTTTTGTATGCTTTAATTGTACTGTGTGAAAAGTAAATAAATGCATGTCTAAATTGTCTATGTCTAATAAAGGTAGGATAACAAATTCTTTGCATATTCTTTGCACACACTATACCTATATGCATTGATTTTTTTATTATTTTAAATCGATTAATAGTGCTATTATACATATGTATAACCGAAAAAAACTGTTATCACTCACTATCTACTGTGGATACTTATCGACTATTTTTAATTTATAAAGAAAAGAACAAACAATAAAACTGCACTCAGTTTCGGGTGATAAAAACGCTGCCCTTTTTCTGTGACATCACCGTTCGGTTTGTCAACACAAACTGCTTTCTGTTCCTTCAATTAAAATCAGTTGTATGTGTATCGCTGCGACCCGTAGAATCAAACCGTTTTTAGAATTGCTAGGCAAATTGAAAAAAAAAACGATTTAATTAACTGCCAATGCCGATTGTTAAAAATCAACGTTCAACAATATGGCTAAACATCTCTTAGCTTATCACGTCAAATGAAATTCATTAGGTATTCCCTAAAAATCTGCGTTCGTTTTCCAATCGGCCTAACCGTTCTAAGACCGGTTGGATTACCAGGGTTTCTCAAACTTTCGGCTCCACGTACCCCTGTTAAAGTTTCCAGGTATAACTTATACAATCCGGCGGCTACATGTATACCAACTCCTGACAAAGTCTTTTCTTGTAACCGTTTAGGTTTTGTCATTTTGCCTAAAAAACAGGTTATCATATCACCTAGCGTGTGCCTGAAGCACACGCATTGTTTTAATTCTATTACAATGAGAATATTTGTATACTTTGCTATCCTTTTGGTTCTAAGATCAGAACGTTTTCAGCATAAAATTTGAGTTTCTTGACTCGTCCCACTGGATTCGAACCAAAGAGGGACGAGTCAGGAATAACTCTTTGAATAAATTATTTTATTTAACTATGGTGCACCGAACGATAGGCTATTGCAAAATCGACTACAGTATAAACGTGTTTTCTACATCAATGCATCTATAATGACGCTTTGAGACCAGTGGCGTCGGCTGGGTGGGTGGGATATGATTGTCGTCTGAATGGCGGAAGATTATATTTAACTATTAGTTTCCGCCCATGGCTTTGCACGCATCGTTTCTATGGAAACGTTAATAGGTTAGATCTATTACGTGGGAACTGATTTATGGGAGAAAAAGTGATCTCTATTCCAGGTTCACTAGTTTCGGCGTGAGAAGGAACAAACATCCATATATCCATCCATCCAAACTTTATATAATAGTGTGAAATGTGATTGTGGTACCTATTCAGTTCTAGAATCTAAGAATAATATCTTAGATTATCTTAGTCTCGAAGTCATTATGTACAAATAATTTTGTAAACAAAGACATTTATATAAATTATGAAAACTTAATAAGACTAATAGGTAACTAAAATGGAAAACAGCAAGGTAACAACTAAAAAAAATATCTCAACCACGCGTGACTGCACATGCGCAGCAAAAAAGGCGGACATTTGATTTTGAAAACGTAATGAAGAATTTTGGGGAGGTATGTTCAGGTTCACATCACGGGCCGAAAGTTGTTATTGAAGTTTTGCCAGCAAGAAAGCTCACAGCAGTAGCCCGGGATCAGGTAACTGGTATTACATCCTCGTGCTTCGTACGAAAGGTTTTAGACGTTGTTGGTATTGCGCCTGACCACTTCCCGGTCATGGCGGTCTGCCGTCCCATCGGATTGTGAGTTTGAGGGAACAGAGAGTGCACATGCGTTTGCGCACATACACACACAACAAACACACAAAACAAGTCATAGGGCACATACTTGTGCCCTATGACTTGCGCACATGGCTAGTCTGCGTTGAGACTGCCCGCCGCTGGTAGTAGCAAGAGGAAGACATGTACGGAGTCGACCTATGTCTGTTGATCATCATCAGAACTCATAAACTCCAAGTGAGAACATAAAACTACCTCAGAGTCCTTACTCTGTCATAATTTCTCTCAGGGTGGAGGGGGTTAGCGTCTGAACCTCCATTGGAAACTACGTCTCCGATTTTATGTCATTGCAATACAGGTAGTTTCCAAATTAATCGGAAAGTACGTTTGTATGGTAGCTCAGAGGTTCGCAAATACATCCAAATATTACCAACATGACAAACAAGGTACAAACTTTACCATTTAATTTTATTAGTTTACTTATATGATTCTCGGGTTTCCTCAACAAGTAGCTATCATTAATTTTATTACTCAAACCTCATTTTTATATATTCATTTTTTTTTAATATAGCTACTTGTTTGCTGGTGAAACTACAAGGTCACGAGCTCGCTTGTTTTTCTCAAATGCAAGACCAACACGTGTAGAGCACTGCATCGATTGACACACATTGTGTGAATAATGGGCAGTTCTTACCCGCATGGCTATGTTTTTCGAGAGTTCTACCAGCACATAACAGCTGTAAATAAGCGGTTTCAAGGTCTTATCTCGGTTGTCTCGAAGCATCTAAACGGCTAAAGCGATACTAGATAATGTTGGTCAATTTTATCTTTATATGTTACCCACAGACACAGTATATTTTACTCCTGCAATTCACATCGCTGTCTGTTTTTGTTTTTGCACCTTGTATTATGTTCCCAATAAAGACTTTTTCTCTTTAACTTATTTTACCCAGTCAACTTTATATTTTTTATTAAGTACATTAAAAGCAAGGTGATATCGAAATTTTAAATGGATAGATGGATGTTTGTCGCTCAATCACGCCAGAACGGCTGAACGGATCTGGATGAAATTTGGCACAGAGAAAGATTATAGTCTGAAATGGCACATAGGATTATTTTTATCCCGGTTAAATGTATGGTTTCTGTGGGATTGTTTTGTTTGAATTTTGTAAAGAGCAATGGATCGTAAAAGACTTCCTTACTCACAAAAAGCTGTTGCCTGCGGCTTCGCACGCGTTGTTTAAGGTTATTTCTATCCTATGGAAACTGACTAATTTAAGAGATATAAAATATGTTGTGCCTCCATTCTTTCAACTAAATCTATGCCGAAAATCAAGTGGATAGGTTGCTTAGTTAGAGCGTGAAGGAAGGACAAACAAACAAACACACTTTGGAATTTATAGTATTAGAATAGATTTAGACTATAAATAAATAATGCTGGACAATTCACACAGCATTATCTAGCCCCAAGCTAAGCAGAGTTTGTGTTATGGGTACTAGATAACTGATATACACAATACAATACATTACATATATAGATATTTTTTACTATACATAGAAAACGACCAGAACACCCTTAACAAATACCTGCAGATCATACAAATATTTGTCCCAAGGCGAGAATCGAACCCGCAACCTCCTCCGTCGCAGGCGGACCTTCGCCCACCGCACCACAGCGGTCGTCAAAAGACTACATATTGATTAAAAAAATCTAGATACCTAAGTAATACACTGACCTCCATATCGTGGTGCTATCCGTATCCTTGATCTCCTTGGTGAGGTGGTTGAGGAGTGCAGCGTTAGCATTGGTGTACCACTCAACAGCCTCGGTCATTGACGTGCCGTCGTTGATTTTAGCCCTGCGAATAAGATAGGTATTCTGGCTTTTAATCTTAAGCTATTGATATATTCTCAAAATATTGCCATTCGAAAAAAGTCGAAAATTTGACTGTCCAAATAATTGGCAAATGTTCGAAACCCTCGCGAGTTGAACTCCCACTTGACGTATCCTGTTTTTCGACCTTTTGTATTATTAGTTATTTTTTTATTAACCAATTCTAGTAGGAACCTTCCTTAATACTAAAGGATCTTTGACCGCACTATAAAATGATTTTCGCTATAAATAAAGCTCCCTACCGAGTTCATGGATGTCAAAACCGACTCTCGATCTATTGTGATAACCCCGGGGAAGTGTCGATCCCTATGTTTTCCTATTCTGTGGTGAAGCTAACATTTGCACACCGGCTAATTTGAGGGAAGCAAATAAATGGAGTAAAGGATATTGAACCTATGCCATTCAATAGCTGGATTTTAGAAGCACAGGCAGTGCCTCTAACGTCGAGCTATTAAATGATGGATTTCTATTTTATGTACCTACCTACAATCTTCGCTTTTTGCTTTATAGCGCATTACTCGCACTGATTAATACGAGAGATTTTCTACGAAAATTTTACGAAAAAGGGTGGGGCGCAGGTTCGAATCCTGCCGAAATAGATTTTTTTTGGGACGTTATTAAATTTTCGTAGAAAATACCTACAATCTATTAACATTTCAACAATTACATGAATATAAAATGAAATAAGTTCACAAAAATTTTCGACTTCGGCGGGACTCGAACCCGCGCCCCACCCTTAGTACGGGTGTGCTCTAACCAACTAAGCCACGAAGTCTCAGTCGGTTTCATCGAAAATCTTTGGGACCTCTTAAACCTCGACCTCCTCTCTCGGACTGTTCCGCCGGTGATGAGAATGGGCCAAACGTAAAACCTATCTTTCTTCGTTGGGATCGTTTTTAATTTAACATTGGACCTTTGATCGTTTCAGAAAAATCAAAGCAATGATCATAGTAACCTCCTGTCACGCGTGTTAATTATTTCCTTCAATACCTATATAGTAGGTAGAAGCAGAGATCGATTTTGGTGAAATCTGGAATTTATCTAATTTTTCATATGCACCTTACATAAGCGTAAGGTTACACTGCTACAATATTTTATGGCTATTAAACTAACGACAGAACTCTAAGTCTGAACTCTTTCTATATTTTTTATTTGGAATACGCCAGCGGAGTGCACTCAGAATAGAAGCCACGAGAAGATTTATATTCTTCACATTACATTTTAACATGTAAGCTTGAATTGCATTTTATGATAAGACCGACGCAACAGCACGAAAGCTAATTACGCAGGCGACAGACGACGGTTTTTAAAAAAAATGAGAGGTGTCATGGGACACCCGGATGGAACGAAGTTCCTTTGTATAAGAGAGATAGAGAGAGAGACAGAGAAACATGCGCACGCCGCACGGCTTACAATAGCTTACTATAGCAAAAAGTGTCGTTACAGCTTTTCGTGAGATTTTTTTCCGTCCAGCTTCACAACGCGCGAAAAGGAGTTTTCTTAGTTCCAAAAACTAAAACTTTTGAACTATTTATTGAGACTCTAAGCTTTTACAAAGGTCGTAGCATGTTATCCTAAATAACAGTATTGGCATCTTGGAAAGTCAATCATCCACCAAGAGCACCAGTTTTAAACTCTGATTACCTAGTTCGTGTAAAATTGGCATAGTAAAATAATGCTAGTTGCCTACCTAGTTACAGATAGATAAATCAGCAGGAAATTTACGATGTGTCTGTAACCTGTCTGTAACTTTAGCTATCTCAAATATCACTGTCATAGTTTCTCCAGTACTTCATTTATTGTAGTGTTTAGTGTAAGTTTTATAAAAAAAAATATATAAAGAACTTTCTCTATGTCTTTATTTGTGTATGCTAAATAAAGTTTTATTCTATTCTCTTCTATTCTACTTTATACCTTAAGAACTAAATGACATAGGTATTTTAGGTAGGAAAATAAATAGGATTTGCGTTGTTTTTAACTACGCAAACTTTACTAGCTGCTGGCGAGAGACAGCTCAGAACCGATATACCTGGAGATGCCTTTTGTCGGAGGCTAAGATTCGCTTCAGGTCGTTGAGCGACAGGAAAAGGTAACTAAAGTTTATTTACGTTTCTCATTTCTAATTATAGAATGCCATGCCCGGGCGTCACCTACAAAACCTATTAGTAGCCGAATGAAAAGATTCCATTTGTTTGAAATTTTTGTAGCTTTTTTATGATTCGTCAATAAATTGATAATAAAGTTTAACGAGTGTTTTATGTAGGAGCTATGTCCTCGAGAGTGTATGGCTGCACCTTGTCACTGGTCGTTTACGTAGAAAATGTGTGTCGTTTTAGGTACTAAGTAGAATTAATTAAAACTACACTTTACAGCAAGGTTGCTTGGCGTTAGGAAATAGAAAGTCTTTGGTATTATTTCTCCTTTTATGTAGGTATCCTTTCTATTCTACATCATGCATAGAGATAAAAAACATATAATTATTATATATATAGAGAAATAGTTACAGGTGCGGTGCCTATCAATCTTCCACTGCATTATTCACATATAAATACTACCTACTCGAAAGCATCAAAAATTCAGGCTGCAACTATTAGGTAAATGGTTCCTTTTTAAGATACCAATAAACATTGAAAAATATTTAAACAAAGAAAATTTAAATCAAATAGAATTAAGTTAAAACTAGTAATTACAATTGAGCTAACTGCAGACTTTTGCAAACAATATATACCAAACGGAAGCGTGCCCAAAACGCTGGCTGTATTGCCCCGCTCTATGGCAATGCTGATGCGCTTTGCCAGACTCACTAGCTCTTGGGTCACGAGTCGCTTCGACCAGACGCTCAGATAAATTTTTGAAAACCCGGAGAGCCTCGGTACCCCGCGGACTCCAAGGGGAGCAAATGCGTAGGCTCTGTCGAGACCTGCATATTTGCGCCTCTTGAAGTCTTCAATAGCCAATACGGCCATGGCATTCATTAAATACACGTCATGTTAAATGTGTGTCTTGGAGAGGCGCCAAAGTCTTGTTCGTTTTCAAACATCGATCCAACCCAGCCTCTCTCTTCACAAATAAAAATCCAGGGTTCGTTGCCCGTTGGTCATAATTTGTCTATTGTTTAATAATTTCGACAAAAAAATAATGAAAATTTACAATTAAATACTGCAATAAGGGTCCCAGAGAACTGGATTCGAACCAAAGTGGGACGAGTCAGGAACATGACAGTCAATATTTTTGTGAAAACTTGTCTTACACTCATAAAAATACCAATCGGTTCCCCAATAATAAGACATACTTAATTTAAATACAGAAATAAGAATAATTTCGATGTCCCCAAGACTATTTATCTTATGAACGTAAGGGCAATGTAGGTATACGCTTCTACAAAACCCCAAGTGAGTTGTAAAAGTTATGAATAAATTCAAACATATCCTATGCGTTTTTACACGCTTACTATAAAAATATCAATTATCTAGTAGATAAAAAAGCTCGGGACGAGTTTTGCTGAAAAACTAACATTTTAACAAGGTAAAGGTTCTTGTTCGCTTCACTACTTTAGCTTGAAAAGATAATAGTACGAAAAATCAAAGTGATCACTTTGTTTCCTAGTTTTACTTTTGTGTCCAATAGTCATGTAAGGTCTAAAGGAAATAAAGCATTTTGAGTTTTTGAGGCGCTGGAAAGCGCATAATTCGGAAACTGTGTCGCACCACACTTTCCAGAGCCAGATTTCACAAAAACTGAATTAACTCTGACAATTATCTTAAAACTTATTAGGTTGATTGTTTTTTTGCAGTCGATTAAGCGAACGTCATTATCAAGTTTAACCTGTTCCTAACGAGTGAAGGAGTGGTATGCCATTAAAAGCTTTTACGATATTCATAGGAAAACCCACAACACCCACTCTAAATGATTATTGAATACTGCATGTGAGTGTTATGAGTATGACACAGTTTCAGTAGAATTTCTAAGTAATCGCTTGAACGCACTTGATATTATATAAAACTTGCATTATAATAATGTTGGAATGGTTTTCGACTAAAATAGCAAAACAAATATGTAATAAATAATATGTAAAATTGACGAGGGAGACAAAATTTAATGAAAATGTTTTTCATACATTATTTGTATAAAGTTTATTTAATATAATAACATTTTTACTATTGTAGATTGTAGGTACTCTATTCGTTTTTTGTGTGTATTTTGAAATTTATTGTTTATGACATGTGTAAACTATTATGATATGTATAATAAGGTTTCAATATAATTAATAAACTGTGTAACGTCTTTTCTGATTCTAAAGCGGAACGAAGTTTGGCGGGCCAGCTAGTTAATAATTAACAAACGACATTTCACTGATAGAACCAAATTAGAAAAAGTATTTACATTTTAAACAAATGAACTAAGCTGTTGCAAACAAAAAAACATGTTTACCAAACTGTTATTTTTTTAAATAATCCACTCGATATTCCTAGGTAAAATTAACAACAGAAACCTGTTCTCGATCAACCACTAATCTCTTAAGAGACAAATGAACATCCCCTAATGGAATGCAGGGAGGACGATTAATCTTTATTTGAGAAGATCCAGTCAAGACAGATTGCTGTAATCAAGGGTATCATTGTGTTTTATTGTACAATTGAACTCTGATCCGCCATAAACATTATTCTCACCTTTGGAAAAGTCCTGAACAATCCTTATGGCAGTGAAGAAGAGACTGTAAAAGTACATACATTTGGGTCGTAAACCGAGCTAACGTTGGATTTCAATAGAACCCAATGGGTTATTAAACGGAAAGGTGTTTTTCATTTAATAACCCATGGGTTATGAAAATGAAGAACACCTTTTAGGCTAAGGTCAAACCAGCGTAGTTTCTTTTTGGGTTTTTTCATACAAAAGTCAGTACTTTTGACAAGCAGGCTTGTACCAGACAATGAGTTGTCATTATCTGTTGAAAGGGCGGTTCTTATTACTTGACTTACGAATCCAATAAAGTGGGTTTCTTGCACAAGCCACAGCATATTACAGCACAGTTTTCTGATGAAAATGCGCTAGGTTTTCAGTAAACAGCAAAAACTATTTGACGCATTCAAAAGAAAAACGGTTGAGCGATCCATTAAATATTCACGAAACCCCGCTTTCAACCCCGCTGTCTTCTTTTTTCTTTCTGGAAATGAACCCGAAGACAGGTTTCCACTAAAGCTTTTGACATGATTAACAAACGATAATAGTCAGTGAACGATAAATTGGCTGTTTTGCTGAAGGGTGACGTCTATTGAAGTGATTAAAGTAGATAAGTACAAAGGATAACTTGACGTGATTGACTGTCATAACACTGCAGCTCAAATCGCTGAACGTAGAAATTTTGAAAGAAAATTTCTAGAGATCAAAAGGCAATCATAAAATTCGGGAGTATTTCTATTGGGAAAAGCCCCAAAACTTTATAAGTTTACCTATTAATTAGTAACTGTATAACTAACGTTTAGGTACGTAATAGTAAGGCGATGTTTTTTCAATCGGACGATGAGGTTTTTCACAGAAATTTTAATATAATTTTGGTCACAGTTATCTGACAAGGTTGCTGATCGTTCTCACTCAGAAAACGATGCCCAGTTCGCAACTTACGAACTGTATATCAAGAAATATGTCATGCACTAAGTAACTACCACCCCCCAGGTAGTTCCATTAACGAGCTGCAGATCGATTACGGTAAAATACCCCATCCAAATTTGACATTTGAAAGCCCGTAGGATGGCCTTCGAGCCTCCCATCCATCCAATTGTAAATAAAGTAGCCGTCACTGAGACGATTGCCAGTCCCAGCCGAAATTGAAGCCCATGAATGAATGAGATGAATGCTTTTGACAGTAAATAGAACGATTTTGACGTAAGGTTATTTCTTTTCATTTGACATTGACATACTCTAATTTCCAGTTGACGCCCCCTGCCACCTATCGATTTATTTGGAACTATTTTTTTTCTTTTTTAAATGCTAATAGAAAACCCCTCATTATGATGTTATAAAAGTTGATATTGCTCACATTCACATTAAGATAAATAAAACGTCAAGTGCGAGTTAGACTCGCGCATCAAGGGTTCCGTACAAACTCTTTAGCAAAGAAATCAGTCAAATCCAGACGAATAAGGCACAATAATTTTCTGATTTGATAACGATTATGACGTAACTTATTTAGTCCCTCTAACTATTGGCGTCTCGAGACTAAATAAGTTACGTCCAACCCTAGTGTAACAATGTACTATTTTGTATGAATAAACCACAAATTTACGGTTTTCTGATTTTTCCCTTTACTTGTGCTATAAGTCATTGCTTCTTGCCAAATTTCATGGTTCTAGGTCAACGGAAAGTACCCTACAGGTTTTTGGTCCATGGCGAGATTCGAAAATTATTTTTTCTGTGAATATACTAAAAATTTACGGTTTTCGGATTTTTCCCTTTACTTGTGTTATAAGACCTAGCTTCTCACCAATTTTCATGGTTCTAGGTCAACGGGAAGTACCCATAAGGTTTTTGGTCCATGGCAAGATTAAAAAAATATTTTTTCCGTGAATAAACTACAAATTTACGGTTTTCAGATTTTTCCCTTTATTTTTGCTATATGACCTTGCTTCGTGCCAAATTTCATGGTTCTAGGTGAACGGGAAGTACCCTATAGGTTTTTGGTCCATGGCAAGATTAAAAAAATATTTTTTCTGTGAATAAACTACAAATTTACGGTTTTCGGATTTTTTCCTTTACTTGTACTATAAGACCTTGCTTCTCACCAAATTTCATGGTTCTAGGTCAACGGGAAGTACCCTATAGGTTTTGTGTGCATGTGATTCCCTTGGAAAATTGAAAAAAAATAGACATAAACAGCTGTAACTTTTGATTGCGTTGACTTAGAAGTTTGATTTATGTCGAGGCTTCAAGAGGTTACGAGCCTGCGTATATGATGTGAATATCAACTCGATAACCCTACGCGTTTCTGAGAAAAGTGGGTTGACAGACGGACAGACGGACAGACGGACAGACGGACAGACGGACAGACGGACAGACGGACAACAAAGTGATCCTATAAGGGTTCCTTTTTTCCTTTTGAGGTACGGAACCCTAAAAATGAAATGTAGGTAGGTAGGTAGTCGTAAAAAATAGATAAATAAATCAACAAAAAGAAAAAGGGCAAGAAAATGGCCCAATATGCTAAACTGGCAACATTTCACTGAAAACTTCTAACATGACAATGACAGTTCCGATGCATGTTCTTGATAACGTTTCATTCATTGCCGCAATTCTGACTCCAAAGACAGTAACATAACCTTCATGATATTTTTATTTCATGTACCCTTATATTTTCTTAGGCAACCCAACTATTAAATGTTTCAGCCTTAATATTTATTATTTCAACACAGACTATGAAGCCCCTAACGTACTTGGAGAAGAAAAGAGACGTTTTCTAAAATTTGTTAAATCATCAGTTTTAGGACAATATTTAGGCAAAATCGAAAACGAAACAAAAATAAAATGGGGAATCCACTTCGTTCACTCCGTGTTCATTCACATTGACCATCCAGCCATAAAATTTAGTGCAATTCTATTTGTCCCATCGATGGAATCGAACCCAGTCGCCCATCCATTGATCCATTGAGAATAGCGTAATCACTCTGCTGGACGGGATCGGAAAAGTTAGATTAAACTCAGAACTTCTCAAGCTTCCCTTGATCGATTGCACCACTCTACAACTTAAATGTCTACTAGAGTTCTAAGTTACCTACTTAATAATATCAACCTTGTTAGCTGACACCTGTCGGAAACTTGCATTGTGGTAGATAAATTATGGGATTGTTTACGTCTGTGGAAGAAAGGAAAGGGGATCTATTGCAAGTGGTATAAGGCTTAAAATGATATTAATTATTTCTAGGGTTCAAGCATTTACTAAACAATAGGATTATGGTCACTCCTTGGTCTCAACGTTTAAGAAATACTTACTGTTATTGTTTTTCTATACTAATATTATACAGAGGAAAGATTTGTTTATTTGTTTTTTTTGAATGGAATAGTCTCCGAACCTACTGGACTGATTTGAAAAATTCTTTCACCATTAGAATCCTACATTATCCCTGATAAAAATAGGCTATAGAACATGCCCGTGCAAAGCCGGGGCAAACAGTTTTAAATATTATTTCACTAAACAGAGACGACATCTAAGTAATTTATGTAACAGAATATTTTCCCTGATAAGATTTTTGAGTTTTCCAATATTTCAACACAGTTTCTTGCGCCATGATCACGGAAAAACTGCAGTCACTGCCAGTTGGTTTTTATTGGCAGACATACCGATCTAGAGAACGGCTCTTCAGTCAGTAGCTCTTCAGTAATGACTGAAAATTTATTGACTGTTTTAAAGTAGGCCACTAATTGCAAGCATATTTATTATTAAATTTATATAAAAATTTATAAATTATAGAAATTATTATAATTAATGGGGTCCATTGATGTTTATCATTTTGCCTGAAAAACGCGTATTAACCTAGTTCAGGCACATGCATTATCTTATCCCTTAAATACTTAAATTAGAAAAAGTACACTTTGTCAACTGTTTAGGCCTAATTTATTTTAGAATAAATTATATAAATAAATAAATAAATAATGCTGGACAATTCACACAGCATTATCTAGCCCCAAAGTAAGCAGAGCTTGTGTTATGGGTACTAGATAACTGATATACGTAATATTATACATTACATAGATAGATATTTTTTATTATACATAGAAAACACCCAGACCAACGGAACAAATTTCTGCAGATCGTACACAAATTTGTTCCGAGGCGGGGATCGAACCCGCAACCTCTTGCGTCGCAGGCAGACTCTCGCCCGCTGCGCCACTGAGGTCGTCATTATTTATTATATATTATATATATATTATTTATTTAATATTTTATTGAAAGCGAAACAGCACGTTGTTAGTTTAAAATACTTTGCACTCAAAATAACGACTCGCCAGGGTTGAATTCTCATGCAACTTTTGCAATGTCGCTTGATTTTTTTATATTTTCGAAAAAGAAAAAGGACCAACCAAACTGCCTCTAGTGACTCACTGACGTGGCACTTGAGAATGAGCAGACTTAAGATCAGGTTTTTTACACTTCATCTATTTCGGTATCTAAATGTTAGAATAATAATAATATTGTAAGAAGTTAGATGATTTGATTTAAATTTGGACGTTATTTTTTTTCTGCTGAGCTTCAGTTTTTTTATAGATATACTAATATTATAAAGAGGAACGTTTTTCTGTTTGTTTGAATTGAATAGGCACCGAAACTAATGGACTGATTTGAAAAAAATATTTCACCATTAGAATCCTACATTATCCGTGATGACATAGGCTTTAGAATATACCCCTGCGAAGCCGGGGCGGGCAAGTTTTTAATATTTGTACCTACTTGGGGTCTAAAATCATCCCTTTCGGCCTAGTACCTACACGAGTTCCGTGGCACCCAGTATTTATTCCTTTTTGAAGCTTTTCCAAAAAAACCCACAAACAAAGACCCGTTTTTGTTTGGTGAACAAAAACCTTGATATTAGGATGAATAGAAGACAGAACTTACCTCAAGTCGTTGAGCTCAGTGAGGAACACGTATTCAGGGATGGCCAGCGTTCGGTTCTTGAAGACCAGGAGAGGCAGGTCCCCCATCTGTTGGATGGCTAGGTCGGTGGCCGCGAACCGCTGAGTTAGGTTTGACCTGTACGCAAAATTATTACATCACACTAACATTACAAATGCGAAAGTTAAGTTAGAAAAGTTAGTTAAGTTAGTTAGTAAGTTAGAAGTTGCGAATGTTTGGATGTTTGAACCTCTTCAAGCCAGTTAATACTAGGTACCAATGAGTCCGTTCAGTTCAGGCTAAAATTTTGCATAGATGTAGTTTTTAGCTAGAAAGAGGCGTGCCAAGCCGCAGGCAAAAGTTAGTAAAAATTATTAATAAAAACTTTCTTCTATATTCTTATAAGAGAGCAACCATGTCGTAAGAGTCAAACAAGGGGCTAACCTCCTCCTGGGCCAGGCATCCTCTAGCTAGGAGGAGAACCTCCTAGCTAGAGGAAGGCATCCCGCCGCCATGCGCGGTAACAATGGCAAAACCAGACGAATGATGATGATGAATTTATTTAAATTGGTTACCTCGAGGGTTTACCTTTTTAAAAAAGGGCAAAAAACAGCGTAAATATCCTAACACATTTGGCTTTAGCAAGAAGTAATATTATAATTGAAGTAAATATACGAAAACATATACGAACATCATAGAGACATAAAATAACAAAAGTGAAATTTATATTAAAATAAAATCATAAGATCTTTAGTTTTCGCCTGTACTTAAAGTAAATTAACGAAAGACCGACAGAAAATATTGATGTAAACTTTACTTAATTGGGGGAGAACGAACTGGGTAAATACGGGACCGAGAATAAGGGACAGAGTCTGACGGAGGCGTTTCTTCAGTGGTCTAGCCCATCTAATACTCCCCTCACCTCCCCTCAACAGCCTATAATGGTCCACTGCTGGACGCAGGCCTACCCCTGATTTTTTATCTCGTGGGGGGTAATGCCCATAACCCCCACACTGGGCATGCGGGTTGGGGATCGCAGTTCGGTAGATCTATTCTGCGAGAGGCGCTGCTGCCCACCTTAGTCGCCTCCTACGACACCCACGGGAAGAGTTGGAGTGGTGCAAATGGTATGATAAAAAAGAAGCTAGTCCATAGCCTCGTTAATTGTATTAAGTTGGGTCTCTCATTTTCGTAGTTCATTTGAAGACACCTTTTGAGACATACCGATTGTACAAAAAACTCAGAAGATAAAGTAAATTAATTTTCACAAAAGGAACCAAATCAGAGTCCAGAGAGTGTGAATAATTTATCGTTCAAATTAAACCCCTCAGGGGCATTATGCCCTATGACCAAAGTGATTCCTTGCCCAAATCGTGCTACGTCACAACATGTTTTTAACACGAGCGTGATCGTATCGTGCCTTGGGTGTGAAATCAAAAAATGGTATTCTGTATGCGACAAGATTAGTTGTCTATGGCCCGTTTATTGTGTTTCGCATGTTTCGTTCAAAATCTTTATCCAATTTACTCGGAAAATATCGGTTTTATTAAAAAATATTTTTTGTTTCCAATTTTCAACTTAATTAATAAATATCTGGAATTATAACCTTGTATAACAGAACGTTTTCCGACTCAGATTCTAGGAAAACTTGTCGTATAAAGAATAACTTAAATATATGACCACAAAAAGAAAAGGAATACAAAACACAAACAAAAGATGATTGATGTCATCAGAAAATTTGATTGATTTCGAAGATTTGAAGATTTTCGTTCCATTTTTGAAATTATCTTTTAAATTTAATTATGGAATAAAAGCTGAGCGGCCATTAACATAAGAAAAAGTTTGGGGCTTCAAATTAAACGAATACTTAGAGGATGCTTGAGCTGTGAAACTTTTTGCAAGGAAAATAAAAATCTAGCTAGAGTTTTACAAAAAGGTTTAACTTAAGTACCTAAAAGCAGAGTTATCTTACTAAACGTCTGTAAATTCAATTTAGTTTCTCTGTTGATATTATTGCGTATACCGCTGTAAAGGAAGCAATCCGTATAATGTGTTTGTGATGAAAACATCACAAGAAAATCTCGATGCATTTTTATTGTTGTTGTAAACATTTCACGAGGAAATGTTCAGAGTACATTTACATAAAGTATTCATACGGATTCTGTGATACTTTCATTATTTGTAGAAGCAGATTACAGTTTATCACACTAAATTATAAATGCGAAAGTTTCAATTTCAATTTAATTTCAATTTATTTATTTTCTCTCACAATAAAAGCTTAGTTGATAGAATAACTGACTAGGTAAGTAATGCTAATATTATAGCTAACTTTGTGAGAGACTGGTGCCTGTTTTAGGTTCACAAGAACCTGTATTACGGGTCACCAGGTCCACTCTGTGAGCTAGAATATATTAAAAATCTAGATTAGAGTTATGTACAAAAAATAAAAATAAAAAACTTAGTAAATAATAATTACAATATGTACCTGAAGTCTGACATAGGATGTTTATATGGATGGATGGATAGATGGATGCTTGTTACTCAATCACGCCAGAACGGCTGAACGGATCTGGATGAAATTTGGCACAGAAATAGATTATAGTCTGGAATAGCACATATATTTTATTCCGGAATTCCCACGGAAACGGGAATAATGCGGGTGAAACCGCATGGCGTTGCTACTTTATATATAAAATAAAATTATCGCTTTTACGCATACAAAGCTTATAAGCAAAGTTTTTATGCTATTATAAAAGGTCATAAAATACCTGAGAGTACTTCCGTTGGTAAAGATGAAGAAAGCGACTTCGGATCGCTCCTGCTGCAGCCTCGTTACTAGTTTTCCCAGCTCTGTGGCTCTGCTGACCTGAGGACAAAGAAGATCGTGGAACTAAACAACCTCATCGGTAGGTCAGCGATAAAGTCAAAGAGTTTTCATCTCGTACTCATGATACTCTTTGTACAAATTATCCAACCTCTGTAGTATGACGATTAGTAAAAATAAAAGAGTTTTAATATCCGGGTAGTTTTTCTTTGCCTGTGTTATCAAATCGTGGTTAGTTTCAAGATGAAATTAACCACGATACCTATATGAATCACGATAGTGATCATTGGTGGCGTGACATCAAATATTGTCTAACGTAGGGCAAATAACTATAAGGCAGGTTAAATATTAAATCAATAAGTGCCATAAAGCGCGTTTTAAATTTACATTTTGAAAATGTAAATTTAAATCACGTTGCGCGCGTAAGGGCGCGTTCACATATAACGTCCGTTTTACAGGTCCGTTTAAACGTATGTATTATTGGCGTATGTAGTTGTATGAGCCAGTTCACACCATAATACAGTATTCCGGATCCAGTATACTGATCTCCAGTAGCGACGGATCCGTTAAAAAGGATCCTGTAAAAACGGACATTATATGTGAAAGCGCCCTTACTTGACGAAAACACTGGACGCAGGGGACGACATTTTGCTTTATGGTTATGAGGTCAGTTGGTTGTGGTACCTAACCAAATACACTGATGTTGCTGATGGCAAGTTGATACTTTTTGGTCGGCCTGCACAGCCGTATGACATAATAACAATGCGATTACTATTTCATGGTGTGTAAAAACAAATTAAAGGAATCTGGAAACTGATTTATTTTGTTATGAACTAAAACTATTATTTTACGATTGCTTTTTGCATGAGCTATCCCAATAATATATTATTACATTATATCTCATATAGAGTAAAATACACTATTATGGTAGTAGGTATAAACGAATACCTACCAAATGTTCAGACAACTTCCAAAATAAGGAGTTTCTAACCATGTGCGTTTTTTACTTTAAAATACTTTAAATTCTCAAACACAAACTCAAAAATTTGCTAGGAAGTTAGACGAAAGATCCCAGATATGCACATAGGTATACTTAGGCGACTTTTATCCAGAAAAGTGCCAACAAAGCCACGGGCAGAAGCTAGTAATGAATAAAACCTATTAAAAATAACCACCATATTTTTTAGGTTTCATATAAATACGTTAAAGGGTGACAAGTAAACAAGCCCCGGTCACAACATTGACTTTACCACTCCTGACCTTCACATCTCAAGTATTTGGGTCAACTCACTCCTGACCTAATCGGGAAAACGACCGATACATCAAACAAATATATTGATTCGCTACTGAATGTCACGCTAATATTATAAATGGGAAAATTTGGATGGACGGTTATACTCCGATTCAAAAACCTGGTAAGTTTATGTATACAAAGGGCTAGAAAACTCAAGGAATATTGTAGGAAAATATTTTAACGAAATTGGTATAATAATGCTGGATAATTTACACAGCATTATCTCATCATCATCAGCCTATACCAGTCCACTGCTGGACATAGGCCTCCCCTAATGAGCGCCATAGCGCCCTGTCTTCAGCTTGCCGCATCCAGCATCTGCCAGCAGTCTTTCGCAAATCGTCATAACACCTGGTAGGAGGGCGTCCTACACTACGTTTTCCGAGTCGCGGTCTCCACTCAAGAACACGTTTACCCCAGCGGTTGTCGGTTCTTCTCGAAATATGGCCAGCCCACTGCCATTTCAGCTTGCTTATCCTTTGAGCTATGTCGGTAACCTTGGTTCTCAGTCGGATGTATTATCTAGCCCCAAGCTAAGCAGAGCTTCTGTTATGGGTACTAGATAACTGATATACATAATACAATACAATACCTACATAGTTATTATTTAGAGACGACCTCTGTGGCGCGGTGGGCGAAAGTCTGCCTGCGACGCAGGAGGTTGCGGGTTCTATCCCCGCCTCAGAACAAATGTGTGTACGATCTGTAGACATTTGTTTTGGGTGTTCTGATCGTTTTCTATGTATAATAAAAAAAAAATGTACATTTATGTAATGCATTGTATTATGTATATCAGTTATCTAGTACCCATAACACAAGCTCTGCTTAGCTTGGGGCTAGATAATGCTGTGTGAATTGTCCAGCATTATTATTTTTTTTTTTATACATAGAAAACGACCAGAATATTATTGGATAAAAGCACCAAAAGCTCGAAACAATTTTTGGTTTGAAAGCTTCATCATTTAATAAAGAAAATTAAAATCTAATACTTAATAAAAACAACCATTTAATCATCTCTTATTCGTTTTCGATTTCAAACTGAAACATTTTTCGATACTCGTGTGAGATTATGCGTTGTTAAAGTTTGTGTTTTACTTTTTAGTTGATAACCTTGCTGTAACCTTGTTGTTTTCCGTTATTTTTATCAGTTTTAGTAGCCATTAATATAAATGTCTTTGTTGACAGAAAATATCTTACTATTATATACTATTTAAAAGTTAAGATATTTATAACTTTTTATTACTGGAAGGATCGTAAAATTTTACAATGCGAAAGTTTACATTTTTATTTTGAATATAGAATGATCGGGGGGGGGGATCCTTTAAAAAATGTATTACGAAGAATTCCCATTTGTCCTGCAAAACTTAAAAAAACTTTCCTTTAAGACTGATAGGATTTCGAAGTCCGTTCTAAGATTTGTAAAGAACTTCAAATTAAAAACGCTTCTGTTCATTTCCGACCAAACGCGAATGTTACCTCATTCTTAGAAAAACGAATAGGCTTCCTTTTGTCCTGAAAAAGTCAGGCAAAGGCGCGAACAGAAGCTAGTAGGTCTTTAACTGTCTCTATATACAGTGTCTATAGACAGTGGTGATAGACATACAGACGCCACCTCAACAAGTTGTTTGGTTGTTGGAGATAAAGATGTCGTTTGCAAAGTATTGCAAAGTAGTTTGTAGAGCGTGAAAATTTATGATTGAATTCTTCTTCCTGTAATTTATGAGATGTCATCATCATCCATCAGCCTTTACCACAGGCCTCCCCTAATGAGCGCCATAGCGTCCTGTCTTCAGCTTGCCGCATCCAGCATCTGCCAGCAGTCTTTCGCAAATCGTCATCCCACCTGGTCGGAGGGCGTCCTATACTACGTTTGCCGAGTCGCGGTCTCCACTCAAGAACATGTTTACCCCAGCGGTTGTCGGTTCTTCTCGAGATACGGTCAGCCCACTGCCACTTCAGCTTGCTAATCCTTTGAGCTATGTCGATAACTTTGGTTATCTGTCTGTATTCGTTACGAATCCTATCCTTCAGAGAAACTCCGAGCATAGCTCTCTCCATAGCTCGCTTAGCGACTTTAAACTGGTAGACCAACCCTACCGAGAGTGTGTAATAAATACGCCACTACCACTGCTACTTAGGAGATGTATCACTCATGAATTATATGAAATTATTGAAATATAGCATGAATGTTGCATATTAATTAGTGTTATGTGAAATTAATTAAGTAATACTTTGTGGTAAATTAAGTCACAGTTGAGACTCCGTTATTAGGTTAATAAAAATGCAGTAACAAAATTGCTATCGATGCTAACATAAAATAGCGAGGTAGGTATTTATTAAAAACTAGCTCCTGTGTATGACTTTGCTTCATTGGCTTTGACTTTGTTTTCCGGGATGAAAGTATCCTATAAAGTTATTTCAGGTCTAGAGCTGCATCTAAACAAAATTTTAGATAATTCTGATTCCCACAGTAGTTTTGGAGAGAAGTTACAAAGATCTATCCATCCAAACATTCACTTAAACAAACTTTTGGACGCGTTTTCCAAAAAAAAAAAATTATGAATCTGTCATGGCTAACATAAAAGTAATTTATAACGGGATATTTACTACAATTAGATTTTTGAGCTTTCTTATATTTTACCACAGTTTCATGCGCCGTGACCATGGAATAACGAGATCAAAAATCAGATCATGGTTTTCCCGTCTTAAATGGCTTTTGTGGACAAAAAACCGGATCTTTTGTAAAGTTGTGGTCTATCGCCATATTTTGGCTCTGATTAATCTAGGTCACATACTATGTGCAAATATAGGTAAGTACCTACCTACAGTTGGCTAGTACCTTACTTACCTACCAACAGTGAGTTTCCATAAATATAATTAATATAATATAATCTTCAGTTATATTTTATAAATCGACCCGTCATAAAAAAGCGTATCTATTCCACAGGGTCTTGATGCTTTTATGCTGCAATGGTAATTTTATTTCCTAGTGTAGAGTAGATAAAATTTCCTAGTTTCCACTAGCAAAATGTAATTTGCCTCACGTCAGATCGCGTAAGTCACGGACTGAACGAGGTTCATGAAAATTTATAACATCACTGGAAAATGCTGGAAGTAATCAAAGAGAGCTGTTGCACATTCTGTAACCTATATTTTATTCTAGAAACTTGTTTTAGTAATTGAAGAATGAATGGAACGAACATAATAATGAATAAATGGTGTAACAGCTAAAAATAAAATTGCTTGACCTCTTCCTTGTGGATTTTGTGGATGTCCGCCATCTTGGAATGGATCGTGAAACGCATCTGTGAAACCACGTCGTGGTGACAAACACGTCCTGCAGGGCTATTTTAATTCATTCGATTCGTTTCCGCAGCGGAAACGTCCGATTCGAATTCGATTCTGCGAACGCTATTTTGATTTCGTTGCGGATTGATGATCGAAAGTATGAAACTCTCCTAACAAGGATCCGAATTCGAATGTCAAAAGTTTTCGAATCCGCTGGTTTAAAATAGCGTTCTTCGACAAAGTTTCCAATATCGAATCCGAAGGCCTTTCCGACGAATTAAAATACCCCTGCTGGACACGGGTCGGCGACGCCGACGTCCCGCGAGTGTAATTTTTTTACTATTTAGAACTTTTGTATGCAAAGTCATAAGATAAATAAAAAATGCAAGTATAATATACTTTTACAGGTCATATTTAATATTAGAAAAAAGTATTTTGATCTATGGTCAGAAAAGCATCACTTCGTAGAGCAAGGTGTTGGCATAAAAATACTCTGAAGCAACTACATTTGTTAGCTTCATAAAACAAAAGCTTTCAAATAAATTTACATAAAAAATATATCCATCACCATCAGATGGCTAAAACCATCTTGTAACCCTAAATATAATAGCGTCAAATGGAAAGATTAATTTATTCAGCAAAAACAATATTCTTTTCTCGACCGTCTAAAAAGAAATGTACAAAATGACCCCAGTGTCACATGGTCAGGGCGTAAGCCCCTCATGCTAACCCTGTATATATTAGCGTCAATTTCTAAAATGTTGCGCTACCCGATATTTTTACCAAGCCTGCTCCAATTAAAAACACCATTAGATTCAATGTCACAACACCGCATCATACCCCTTTTGACATGGTCTTTTGATACCAATTCTGCGACATCAATTTATTTCGTAACTAGTTACCCGACCGGGCTTTGCACGTGTAGCAGAGCAGGGCTACTGGAAAAACGATCTCTCGATCTTTACTGATCCGTTTCAAGGAATAGTCCAGTCATTATAGTAAGTGCACCTCGGAATTCGAGATACCCAGCTGTAAGTCTGTAAATACTTGTATATTGACACCCTAAAAGTTGTCTCAAAACCTACGTACTAGTTGCGCAACTATTAAATTTAAAGGCAAAAACGGTTTTTTGCGCTTTTTTTGTAAATATCTCATCAACATTGTATCAATATTGTAGAATACAAAATTCTCTATAAATTTTGTTTAAAAAAAAATATTGACCTTACGGTTTCCATCGCGTTACAGCAATTGTGGTCACGGGGCCACCCGACAAATTCCTAATAATTAATAGTATTAACAAATCCCGAAAGTTTGAAAATACTTTAACCCTAACTGGTTAAGTGGATGAACACACGGACACACGCGAAACGCGACATTGTTGTACTATATATAGATACCTAGACGAGAGAGCAGTCAGTGAGTAATTTGCTTCATCTTGAGTTTATTATGATTATAATTAACTTTAGCTTGTTTATGTCCCTTTGTTTGAACAGATTCCGCGAAAGGTAAACGTTTAACCAAAAATTACTTTACTCTTGACTTTGTTATTTACGTTTTCACGTCACATTTCACTAATAAATAGAAGCGAATAAAATCAATAACATCATATTTCTCATTTGATAATAATGACTCTTTATAAACCTGTGTTTATAGTATTAAATTTGACTTGTCTAAGTGCTTATTTTGTAAGCCTAAAGAAATAAAGTTATTGACTTTGATTTTGAATAATAATCGCGAATTTTTGATGGATATTAGTTACCTCTTCTTGCCAAACTACTGAATTGATCATCCTGAAAATACAGGTAATTCTAAGCCCGGGTAAAACGTAGACTTTTTATCCGATAAAACAGTTCCCATTGAATATAAATAACCTTAAACGACGCTTGCGAAGCCGCGGGCAGATACTAGTTTGTTAGGCTTTCTTTACCCAAACGGTAAAACGGAACCCTATTACTAAGACTAAGCGGTCCGTCCGTCTGTCTGTCTGTCCGTCTGTCACCAGGCTGTATCTCATGAACCGTGATAGTTAGACAATTGAAGTTTTCACAGTTGATGTATAACAATAAATACTAAAAAACAGAATAAAATAAATATTTAAGGGGGCTCCCATGCAATAAACGTGATTTCTTTGCCGTTTGTCCCCGTAATAAATCTCTACTGAAATTTTTATCGGAGTAGGTATTTTAGCAATAAATTGGATCGGTACTTATCAGCTCATACACTGCTGAACGTGATTCCCCGGTACATTGGCATTCACTAATATCTATACCTATGTAGACATTTGTTAACTCATTCACTGCCCAGCCCTTGTACTCGTCCGTCGCAGCTACACGATGTCACTGACGTACATTTGCGTCTTAGGCCATGAACGTGTGCGTTTAGTTAAGTACTATGAAGACGATCTTGATTTTCTGTCTAAGCTAGGTACCTTTTTTCAAATTTATCGATTTTTTTTTCTGACATGGTCTTTACGGCCTGAATTTTTGTTATTTGTTTGTCTATACATACTAATACGTCTATTATAAAAAGCGGAAGTTACTCTGTCGGTCTACCATTCACTCCTAATCGACTGAACGGTATTAATGAAATTATGTAGGGAGGTATATAACGCCTGTTCCACATATCCCTATTAAACTATCCCCACTGGTAGGGAAGAACGGATTTTTTTCCACCTATTACTACTACGGTTAATAGTTTTCCACTTAGATCTACTGTTATAATAATTCAGGGAATAGGTGTCATCATATGGAAAATGTATAAGTGCTTCTTTGTAAAACAATTAAAACCCCCCTTACCAAGAAAACTGAAGAAACTCTTTCAACACTAAATCTAAGAAACGGGTATTTATACGGAACGGAAAAACGAATGCAAATATTGTAATAGTTTGTAAGTCATATATACACTTACTAGTGGTTTATTTTCCACTTCTTCCACTAGTGGACAAAAAATTGAAGTGGACACAATCAATAACACCTTGTTTCTTATTTGATAATAATTATTATTTATAAAAGTGTTAATAGTATAAAATTTGACTTGTCTAAGTGCTTATTTTGTAAGCTTAAATAAATAAACGTTATTGATATTTGATATTAATATCGCTACTTGAATAGCGCGTGCGAAACCGCCAGCAGAAGCTTGTTAATCTAATATTTTATAAAATTACTTTTGTGGCCTATTTTTATAATGATTTTGTATTGGAAATTGGGCCAAGCGCTTCAAAATGTGTTCCTATGGTCAAATAAATAAATCTGACACTGAAATCCACCCATAATGGAGATTTCATTGTTTCACGCACGTTTCACTAGAGAGGGATTATGTCGTAAGTGTAATTTACATTAAATTTGCATATTATGATCCCTAAAGTAAATTATGCCAACGACGAAAGATTATTGGCTTAGAAATGATCGAATTTCTATGTTCTTGTGATTGTTCCTCGATTCGAATAAATAAAAAAAATTGTAGAGGATTTTTGTTTGGTTCTGAAATGTTTTAAAGCGTGTTGTTTTGATCTGTGTCATTATTAATTTCATTTCCTTTGTGTATATCGTCGTAAATGTATGACGCCATTTTGTAAAAAGGATAAGTATAGGATTTTGGTTGACAGAGCAGAGAGGGTTTTTGATGATTCTCTATTATATACGACATTTATTTGCAAAAATAAGCCGATGCTCCCCTATTATTATATAATACGATGATGTAAAAAAATCTTGTTGTTGATAATTTAGGAGAAAAACGGTATTAACTAAGAAAAATGATGGTTACTCTGCACAATTATCTCTAATAATATGAAATAAGTAGCTGTTTTTTTTTTCATTTTTGTAACGAGGGGCCTGCTTTGTATCCCATAGATTAATATGTATTTTTATCGATAATGATAACGGATCCACGCCTTAAGTGCACACTTGTGCACTTATGTCTAAAAATATGCTCTGCGCGCGCACTTGGCTAATCTCCGTGAGACTGGCCGCCGTGACCGAATTTCGGCTAGGTGGACATTATCATTACCTACCTACATTAAATTTATGCTTCCGGCTTTTTCGACCTCTCTGCGTTTGACTATAAATGGGCGTTCAGGAAAAAATAAAAGCTTTTTATTTATGAAAGGAAAATGTTATATATATTTTCAAATCTTTTATTTGTGATTGTCCTGTCTGATGAAAAAGTTATGTTAATCATAATTTATTTAAGACGGTATTTATAAAGACATATAGTTAATAAGCATGTAGGTATTTATTTGTAATTGCAGACTGTTGCAAACAATCTACAGGTAGCTCAACTGATTCATATCCATACCAGTCGGAAGCCTGCCCAAGACGCTGGCTGCATTGCCCCGCTGTATGGCAATGCTGATGCGCTGTGCCATCAGGCACGCGTCGTCGCTTAGACCAGATGCTTAGATAATATTTTGAAAACCCGGTGAGCCTCGCTACCCTACGGACCTAGGGTTTCGACTTCAAGGGGAGCAATTGAGGCTCAGTCGAGACCTGCATATTTGCGTCTCTTAATATTTTCGGCCAAATCTGCCGCCGCATCAACCCTCACGGAAAAAGTTAGTTTTCTGCAGTTAGCTCAATTAATACTATTATTTGATGATTAAATAATAGAATTAAATTAAAACTAGTATTTACAATAGAAACAATTGAGCTAACTGGAGACTGTTGCGAACAATCTACAGATAGCTCAACTAATTACAATTATTTGATTGTAATTTTCTTTGTTATTAAAGATTTATAGTTTTAATTTAATTATTATTATTGGTTAAAATATCCTCTATTTACCCACTTTTATAACTTGGTCTCTCTCTCTCCCAATAAGGTTTGCTGGAAGAGAACTCTTTTTAGGGTTAAGCTCGCCTTTACCATATTTATCAAATTTGATGTTTTATGTATGTTTTTTTTTTTTTTTCTTGTGCAATAAAGAATAAATATTATTTGTTTGTAATTGCGAAGATAAATGTTTGTTTTAAGTTACCCTTTAAGTTTTTGTCTTCTTAGTTTACCTGTTCCTCCACATCAGCTACCTCCCGTCCATTAGTGATGCTGATCTCGAGAGACAGCGTGGTCTGCACTATGAGAGCCAGGATCGGGATGAAGGGCAGCAGCAGCAGGCGCCATAGCTGACAGTTCCGGGAGTGGCACCAGCGACGCAGGCCTTCGCTGCAGGACAAGTCTTCAGGCTTGGTGGGAGCTGGTGAAGCAAGTTATAGGATATTACATAAATAAGGTTTACAAGTTATGCCCGAGTTATTCCGGACTTGGAATTTGGTACGAATCCAGTGGGACGAGTCAAGAAACTCAAATTACGTGTTCGAAAATTCAAACGTGTTGTTTCTTTCATTTATTTTTTATTTCACAAAAGTTAGTACGATACACCTACAAAAGGTGATGTTTTCGATCATGATCCATAGACTTGAATGTTAAACTCCTTTGTAAGACTAGTGTCTGAAAAGGTTTCTATGGAAACGTTTAAAAGTTGTTTCTGTGTCATGAGAACTAATCTAAGTAAAGCATATGTTTTATTTCATGCCTACCTGTAGTGTGAGTGTGTGTGTATTGTGTAAGCAAAATTTGAAGCCGTTCTGTGGTGTGCGTGAAGAGGTAACAAACATCCATCCAAACTTTCGCATAATATTTATAGTGTGATAGTATGAATGTGATTAGGGTCGGTGCCGCCAGATTCCAATGGCTACTTAAAAACAATAAAGAAATTTTATAATGGTTCTCAATACCCAAACTAATAACTAATAAGGAAGATGGTTTTATAAGATTTTTATGGTCTTTCTATGGAGTACCTACATAATATAATTCAATAGATATACGCTGCTTTACTTTTTCTGAAAATTTGTATGCAATCTTGTTTTTTTTTGTTAACAATTATTATATTCATGATATTACGAAAATTTATTTAAAAAATGCCATAACCAGCTTATCTATATAGATGAATAGCAATTTAAATTAAGAAACAAAATTAAAATTAAATAACAGGATTAAATTAAAACTAGTATTTACAATGGAAACAATTACTATAATAGACATATAGTTAATAAGCATGTAGGTATTTATTTGTAATTGCAGACTGTTGCAAACAATCTACAAGTAGCTCAACTAAATAAATATAAAAATTAAAAAAAATATCGTATCTTACTTATATATTATAATTAAAATGTGTAGATACGGTCCATTCATACCTACTATTTCTCACATGACATGGATGCCTTTGTTATTCTGAAGTCCCGTCAGGTTTTACACATAACGTACTGTAAAATGTGTTTATGGAGCTAACACCACGACAGCGTTGAAGGCAGATAATTTAGTTTACGTAGTAAATCCTATTTGTGCCTTTGAATGAATGTTCCCTACTGAGAAAATAATGTTTATCTTCTTCGATTTTCTCGGTAACTTTATTAAATTATCAACTCACAGAGTTCAAGAATGTAACCTACGTCTTTCAATAAGGCTACTTAACTGAACTCAATAAGAATATACTATTAACAAAAAAAAAACAAAGCAATAAACTAATTAGATATAAGATTTACAAAAAAAAGTATGCAGAAATAAATGCATAAATATAAATTTCCAGAAAAATAAAAAAATCCGTGGTAAAAATGTTAAATGAAAATTAAAGTGAAAAACATACTCACCCATCGAGCTTACAAAATCACTTCACAAACTATACAGCACTTCCCGACTTACACAACCACCCCCGTTGGGTGCCGCAAGCCTACTGAATAGGGGATGATTTTACGACCACCAGAACCTCGGAATAAGCACCTCTTCGTTTCCTAAAGAACACGAGCCACTAAAGTGCAACGCGCGCAGTAAAACCTCATTTACTACAGAGCACTTTTCAACTGTTTTCAATTTGTAACAAGCACATGTTTTTAAACTTTTAATAAAGGTGGCGACTGAGTATTTTCAACTGATGATAAATAAAAAATAATAGGCTGTTCATAATTTGTCTATATCTGTTTTTATGTAGGTATGTACCTACTCGTATATTACGCGATATCTACCACCAATCATTGTGCAATTTTGATAATTCTTTTGCTTTTGCACATAATGTACCTAATAATCGCGAGATGTTCCCTTAATTTATTTGTAATAGAATTCTCGATGGATAACTCTTTGATCCGTAAAACTTAACAAAACATTATAAATACCACGCACGCCTTTTTCTTAACAGGTTCATTCAGTACCCTTTATACGGTAACAAGATGTTTTGTTAACACCATTCCATTTTAACTACACAGACAATTATTTATAAAGAACACTAGTAATTGAATCGCGATAAAAATCACAAGAAGTATGTAAATACACGGGAATTTCTCGCGTTGAATCCAATAAATCTAAAAAATACGTGCGTTTAACACAAGATCACGTTAGACTAGCCATGAATGTAACATAAAATACGTAAGAACCTAATCTTTATTGGTAAGCTACTTAAAACTAGTTTTTGTTCTTCAATAATTTTGAACCTTATCACCAGTCATAAAGGTTCAACACTACTCGACCTTACAGCAGAGCGATCAACAATCGTGCCCGAAACTATAAGTTTAGCGTTTAGCGTTATTAGCATTATTTTTATGAGAAACACAATCTATAACTGTATAAACAACTAAATAAAGTTTCAAATATGTTCCTGTTTGATAAAATCATTAAACATTTGAGTCAGCGATGATCTTTAATATCGTAACCAGGATTTGACGACCTCTATGACGCGGTGGGCGAAGGTCCGCCTGCGACGCAGAAGGTTGTGGGTTCGATTCCTGCCTTGGGACGAATATTTGTACGATCCGCAGGTATTTGTTCTGGTCGTTTTCTATGTATAATAAAAAATATCTATGTTTGTAATGTATTGTATTATGTATCAGTTATCTAGTACCCAAAACACAAGCTCTGCTTAGCTTGGGGCTAGATAATGCTGTGTGAATTGTTCAGCAATATTTATTTATAAAACCAATATTCATGTTTTTTTTTGTAATGTTAGACATTGGGGGGCTTTCAGTTTGGCCTAAATCTACAAAATTATCAGGCAATATTAGTTCCAAGTAGTTCGATAGATGGCATTATGACGTAGAATTACTACAGCTGTAAAATGGTTCAAGGTTCAATCATTTTTTGAGTCAGTCTATCATCAAACCTCTGCTCGTTAAACTTCGTAAAAAAATATTAGGTCCTTACATATGAAATTGGCGTTTTTCGTACTGGCCACTTTAATCACAAATTTCTCCTCTTTGGTAAGGAATTCCAAATTCAAATTTGTACAGCTATAGACTCATGTATTTGTGCTTCGATGATCGTCATTCATTTGTTTTTTTTTCTTCTGTTTTTTTCTGTTTGCGTCACTCATTTTACAAAATGGAAAACGAATTGACTGAAGCAAACCGGCAAACGCGCGTCGACTGCTGCGTTACATTACTAAACCGGCACAATAATGAAGGTATTTTAAACCGAATCATTACCTGTGATGAAAAATGGGTTCTTTACGATAATCGGAAGCGCTCAGCGCAATGGTTGGATCCTGGCCAGCCAGCCAAATCCTGCCCCAAGCGAAAATTAACCCCAAAAAAGTTACTTGTAAGCGTTTGGTGGACTAGTGCCGGTATTGTTCATTACAGTTTTCTCAAATCTGGCCAGACTATTACGGCTGATGTCTATTGTCAGCAATTGCAAACCATGATGGAAAAGCTAGCGGCTAAACAACCTAGGCTGGTCAATCGCTCCACGCCACTGCTGCTTCACGACAACGCTAGACCACACACTGCGCAACAGACGGCTACTAAATTAGAAGAGCTTCAATTGGAAAGTCTAAGACATCTTCCGTACTCCCCGGACCTTGCTCCAACAGATTACCATTTTTTTCGAAATTTGGATAACTTCTTGCAAGGGAAAAAATTCAACTCCGATGGGGCAGTCCAAATCGCCTTCAAAGATTTTATTGATTCCCGTCCGACTGGTTTTTTTAGTAAAGGGATCAATGAACTACCTATAAGATGGCAAAAGTGCATAGAAAATAATGGTTCATACTTTGATTAATTAAATATATTATATTAAAAAATATTCGACTTTTTGTTCCTCCCATACAAAACGCCAATTTCATATGTAAGGACCTAATATATTCACTGCAAAACTGAGCTCTTGTTTAAAATCACCTTTATCGTATGGAGGATGGAATAAGAAATAATATGGAATAAGGACTAGCGATTTGAGCTGTTTCGAAAAGTTGTCAGTAAATGATTAGTTTGGCACAAAAAAAATATGGCATCGTTCTGCTGTGGCCTGCACACACCTTTATAAAGTTTGTTCGGTGAAGAAAATATTTTGTTTGCTTACTTTTTTCATTATTCGTAAATATGTGCTTGGAATTCATCAGTTTTGTTTTTCAATCCTACAGATGATGGATAAAGGTACTTACACTTACGTAATAAAACAGGAGTTTATTTGTATTATTTTATTCCAAAAATCTAAAATTTAATCCTAAAAAACATTATGAACAGATAATTTAAACTATTTATTAATAATTAAAAAAGGTTCATTTATTTGGTCATTAAGTTACGTTAAAATAACATAAAAACAAATAAGCAAATAAATAAATTATTTTTACATTTAAATATATCATTTCTAATTATATGTCTATACTTGCTTACAGATTGCACTTAATTTTTCACTAAAACTACATAACTACTAATAAATTATAACTACATAACCTAGTTATAAAATTAAGCGTTGAAACCATCGATCTTGGTAACCGGTAATCGATATTGGTAACCGGGGGACGGTCGGACCTGATCAATGGTTTCAACGCCAACGCTGATCGATGGTTGAAACAATAGTATTCCATGTTTGCATAAA
Source organism: Eupithecia vulgata (assembly GCA_946478455.1). NCBI lineage: Eukaryota > Metazoa > Arthropoda > Insecta > Lepidoptera > Geometridae > Eupithecia > Eupithecia vulgata. Next base: position 13,138,195 of record OX297873.1, read on the forward strand.
ATAAACAAAAAATCTCATCTTACAGCATTGTCTGTCTACTCTACAAAGCTAGTTAAGTAATTCAGATAAATCATCTACAATAACTAATTTACCTTATTTTTATTAACAACTTCTAACTACAACAACTAATAGGTTTTTCTAGCGTGTGTTTGCACGCGCTTTTTATGTACTCTATGGCCCGTAATCAGCCCGTAGCTTGCTTAGTAATCGGTCTTGCTTGAGTAACGCTTATCTATGACATTTAGAGCTTTCATAATACGGGCATAAGTTTCTTGGATACTGTTTACCTTCTTGCAAAATATCATAAAGATCCGTTCAGCTGTTTAAGTGTGAAAAGGACAAAAAGGACGAAAAAAGACTAACACCAAACAAGGACAGAATTACTTACGCTCTTAATATAATACTATCCTAGCAGTCAAAATGAGCTCTTAAAACTTTTTTTGTTATTTAAATTGTTAAAAAATTCTAACATCGCTTAATACGTTAGCTTTATTTGACATACACTGGTATTCCTACAATAACCTATTTGCATTCGATAGTCACAACGAATAGGTAATTCAGATCAATGCTGCACTCGTCTTATAATATTATGTATAAATTGTTGTTTTTAACTAAATACATCGGACAAAATAAAAACAAAACATTTATATTTAGAATGTTCGCGACCGCGTGATAATTTTTTTTATGGATGGGTTCTATTTCGACTTCGGCAACAACACTTTTTTATGTAGTTTCATTCAGATGTATCAGTGAAGCCACAGTTTCGACACAATACCGCCACAGTGCGAAATATATACTCTTTCATACATTTTTTAATTACGCGTACGAGCACTGTGACGCCACTGAGTGGAGATGCGTTCATAGAGAATGTATAAGAATATTTAGCACTGTGCCGATACTATCCGGGTACTGTTTCAGAACTGTAGCTTCACTGGATAATATCAGTGAAGCTACATACGCAGACTAAAGGTCGTATCACACATATTATGTGTAAACCGACCTTTAGTCTGTTTACTTTGAAACATCTTCAAGATAGTTATACATATCATTTTAATCTTCAAAAAAAGTTTTTTTTTCTATTTTTTATGTGTTCCGCGTCAAATACGCTATGCTATCTATTCTATTCCTTGTCAAACCACATTTGTTATATTTGATTGAGCTGTGGGGTAGTAGTTACTGTAAAATCAAAATTAGCTAAACTTTAAACATCACAAAATAAACTTGTCAAATTACTTTTTAATATTCCCTACTTAACTTTCACCGAAACAGTCTACAAAGTAACGAAAATAATGAACATTAAACAGTTATAGGTACAAATTACAACATGCATCCTAGTCCGTAAAATATTAAATAATAAAATTCACACAAATTTAACTTACACTAAAGTGAAAGAAAAAAGAAAACATAGTTCGCGTCGTGCCAGCTTTTTCGTTCTACCGAAAACTCTGACTAACTATGGAAAAAATACTATACTATGCGAATGCGCACAGCTTTACATTATTTTACCCTCCCAAATTAAAAGTGTAAGCTCATTTAATGCGTTCAAACTTAAATTAGCTCAAAATATCATAAATGATGATTCGCTTCTTAAAAAAGTGAAAACATTACATGAGTCATCTATTGGACGACCACAACCTTATGTACCTATCTATATTGTTCAAATTTGACTTCTTGGGAATAAATGATTATTACACTTATTTGGTCTTATTTATTCCAGTATAAAAAGACTTTATTTTATTCCAGGTCATCATCGGTCTTCATCTACGCACAATTTCAGCACGGTCGGCCTTTTTGTTTTGGTGTGACCTGGTAACAAACACCTAATAATTCGTATTTATTTCGTATATGTGATTTTCTTTTCTGCCCCTCAGTCATCATGATTCACATTAACTATTCCTTGATCATAATTCAACTACTATTCCAGCATTGTCTTGGCATACAAAAGCGTTCATTGGCATGAAGTTAGCCCCGGGCCGATACAAGCGGCATAGCCGATGGCATGGGGGATGTAGTTCTGCTCATAGCTGCCAGAGAAGAGATGCGCCCAGGGTCCTGTCGCAAAGACGGCCACGTCTTCTCCACCGTGGGTCTCCCGTGGGATCGGCACGTGGGATGGGTAGGCAAAGTCTAGGCTATCTGAAAACGATTATTGCTTGAGTAGGTATCATCATAATCATTAGCCTATACTAGTCCACTGCTGGACACAGGCCTAATGAGCGCCTTAGCACCCTGTCTTCAGCCAGGTAAGCTGTCTTTGAGTACCTAGGTATGGTGTGGTAGAAATTATAGATAAGATTTTGCTTTATCTATGACCTTGGAGGCCTAATTTGAAAACGATAATCGGAACATCTCATTCGTTTTCGTGCAAAACAAACTAACAAGTACTGACAAAAACGAATCAGAAATTTCGCGTTTCGTTATTACAAGTACGGGCTCTGAGTTACAGACGTTTAATCGATCCAGAAACTCATAGATAAAGCTAATTTTAATGCCTAAGTAGGAATAAAATTACGAGATGTAACTAACTGATGTCTTCCATTCGAAGTTGCTTTCTTTTGAAAGGCATATGTGCAGCGTTGAATCCTGGACCATTTGCGTAGCTGAGGGTTGTGTATGGAAGGCGATCAGATGCGTTCATCTAAAACAAAATACTTTTAGGTAAAAAAAATAGGGACACTCTGAGGTAGGAATCACAAATAGGGTGTTGCATCCATTTTTGAAATGTGTCTAAATTAGTTTTAATATGGCTAAATAACCAATTAAAATAAAATAAAAAATTCAATCTATGTGTCCTAAAAACATTTAAATTTACATCTTCAAGAAGCACGCTGTACGCAGTGGACGCCATATTACTCTGTGGTCATGACGTCAGTTGGATGTGTACCTACCTGAAAAATGCGCTGATGTTGCTGCCTACACAGTAGTATGAGATAGCATTGCGCCTACTTTCATGGTGTTTTTTAACAGATAAATGAAACTAAAATTTTGGAAATGAATTTTTAAATTTATTTTGTTACTTTTTGAACTAGAACAAAAAATTTCAGACTGTTTTTTGCCTAAGTTGACTCAATAATAATAGAAGAAAAGAAAAAAATGTCTAAAATACATAATTCAATTGTATTTTTAGATTTTTTTTCTTTTCTTCTCTTAGTACATACCCTAATTCATTTGTAGTTCTGAATGTACCTCCCATAACTACTGTAGAGGTTTTATTACTATTCAATCCGCCCATTAACCCTATTAGCTCGTTAGCTCAATGGTTATCCAGGCTCTGTCGCCGCTGGCGCAGGTATTCGAAGCATCTTTTGTTTAGCATAATGATTTCAGCACATAGCCATGAGGGCGATACTACTTGATTACCACCTATATATATAGTGTTAGCTGGTTAATGCCTACATATTTTTGAAGGGTCGTATTGATCATCATCGGTTACAGCCCAATTGTAAATCCTACTATCTAGCAGAAACAATAATATAAAGAAAATGCCGAGAATTGTGGATCCACTTTACAGCGCCCACCTTTCATCTCAGTCTACCCTGAGATGGACTGGTTGGGATGAAATCGCAAGCTATGTTCAGTGACATAAAACAACGTCAACGATAAAAAAAAGAAGAATACCTCGACTGCGAGGGCTTACGCACTATAATAACAAAAACGTCATTGATAGCTTAGCTAATAGCTATTCGATGATAGCAAAATTATAAATTATGATTTTAATATTTATGTAATTTGTTTTTTAGCATAATATTTTCGGATAATTTATTCTCTTTCTATGTGTGGAAGCTGCTTACCAAATTTTTCTAATGTTAAGTGTTTAATTTTCTAGTTTTAAAGCTTTTTTCCTAAGATAAATAATAAAACAAAATAAATAAAATAAAATAAATGCACTTACTCTGTTAGTAAACCCAAGGATATCAGTCCCCCTTTTGCTGTACCCGCTATAGGTCATAGTGTGGCTGTGGTCCGAAGTGACCACCACCAGGGTATTTCTCAAGTCCACCAGACGCAGCGCAGCTTCAACAGCCTTCGCCAGCTCCGCTGTTTCATCCAGAGCTTTTCGAGCTTTACTCTCGTGGTGGGCTGTGTCTATTCTTCCACCTGGAAAGTAGTTTTTTGTAGGCTTTTTTATGAGTATTTATGGCACTTGCCATGACTAGCCTACCAAGACGAATAGGTTGGGTGTGGCGCGTAAAAATTTCAATTACACATTTTCGGAGCGCCCGATTCTAAATCACGCGGTTCGAAATCCAACTCACTCAAAATCAAACGATTTCACGGAATAAACCCATAATTCAATTTCAATGTTTCCTTTGAAAGTCGTCTTAACCCAGCTTAAGCACCATCTTACATTCAGTTCAACAAACAAGGAGAATCCCTGTTTCTCGACATCTTCGCTTCCAGTTTCCAGGTACGGCATGTGTTTGTTAGAGACTTAGTATGCTCGTGTATTCAGGCATAGAAAGTTCTAATAAAGACTAGAATGTGACTATAAGGCACATGACCATGCTATCTATTGAAATGTGCTGTACCTTTGATGATTCTCGGAGTTTTTCTGAAGGATGTATTCGCAACGAATACATCCGACAGAGAACCAAGATTATCGACATAGCTCAAAGGATTAGCAAGCTGAAGTGGCAGTGGGCTGGCCATATCACGAGAAGAACCGACAACCGCTGGGATAAACGTGTTCTTGAGTGGAGACCGCGACTCGGCAAACGTAGGGTAGGACGCCCTCCGACCAGGTGGGATGTCGATTTGCGAAAGACTGCTGGCAGATGCTGGATTCGGCAAGCTGAAGACAGGGCGCTATGGCGCTCATTAGCTGAGGCCTATGTCCAGCAGTGGACCAGTACAGGCCGATGATGATGATAAAAAATAACGCGCTCTTGGCGCTCTCAAAGGTACATCACCTTTGAGAGCGCCAAGAGCGCGTTATTTTCAGGGACACAATTCAACTAGGAACACTCACTCTAGTAGCTCCTGTTGCTCAAATTCCCAAAGACTGTTATTCTCAGCAGCAGCAGACACAGAACTTACCCATAATATGCCATTAAATCTTATAAGTGACATTTACCTTCAACGAACAAGAAGAACCCTTTATTGTTCCTAGCCAATAGCTGCACCGCTCGGACCGTCATCTCGGCCAGCGTTGGCACCTCGCTACCAGCCTCCAAGTGGTACGGCATGTGATCAGGAGAGAACAGGCCGAGGACGCTTGTGTATATGCTCTCGTCGAGTTTTAAGAGATTCTGTCCAAGGAAACAATATTTTATTGGTACTGAAGTGTGATGTAATACTGTCTATCAGTCAGCTGAACGCTGTATCAAAGCTGCTACTGTAAAATTAAAGTCGTTTTTGTGTGGCTGAACCATATTCGAACCACTTATGTATATTACAAATGAGAATGATGAATTTGTTACTTCTCTTCCTTCTTGCAAAAACGACTAAACTAAAAAACTGAAATATCAGTTCCCATGGAATAAACATAACTTTTAAACGTGTAGAAACAACGCGCGTAAAATCGCTGGCAGAAATAAGTAAATGTATAGACCGTTTTTGTATTGTAATAACGTTATAAAAATAAACTTAATATAAATCCCAAAAACAACGACGACCTCTGTGGCGCGGTGGGCGAAGGTCCGCCTACAACGCAGGAGGTTGCGGGTTCGATTCCCGCCTTGGGACAAATATTTGTACGATCTGCAGGTATTTGTTCCGGGTGTACTGGTAGATTTATATGTACAATAAAAATATCTATCTATGTAATATACTGTATTTTGATATCCGTTATCTAGTACCCATAATACAAGCTGTGCTTTGCTTGGGGCTAGATAATGCAGTGTGTGTTCAGCAATATTAAAAAATATATAAAAATCCTTTATTGATGAAACCTACATTGCGATCATAGATATAGCAAGCGCTTTCATTCCTAGCCTGCTTCTGAACCAGCCATTTGTCAATGAGGTTGGTGCCGTTTCGGCGGTTCCCGCTGAATCCTTGCTCGTCTTTCTTAGACTTTGAAATGAAGTTCTGTCTGCCACCTCCAAATATAACCTGTAAATGGCCATTTATTAGTTGGTTTCTTGCTTTCTTTCGGTCTTTTGCGTGATGAGATGGTAAGAGGCCCGACGGCATGACCCAAGTCTCATGGGAGTTGGAGAGGTCATTTAATATTGAGCATTTAAACAAAGTTTCAAAACAATCTAAATGTCATGAAACTTTGGGAACTTTAACCCTCTGTTTAAATTTATATTGAATTTATAAAATCTTGAAATTCGGCACCAAATTTCGATTTTCAAACTTTATTGATAGGGATTTACCCAGCTTTTAGGCCACTGGTAACAGAGTTAGAAAAAACATAATAAAAAACTTCAATCCCCCTTTACACCACCTAAAAGGTGAAATTTAAAAATTTAAAAAAAAAATTAAAAAGATTCCCTTAACGAAATAAAAACAAAAAAATGTGTAGCAAAAGGTGCATTCTAAATCTCAGCTTTTTTGTTTCAGCGGATTGGGCTGGGCGTTGTTGTCCCCAAAAAATCGCTTGTTCCTTTCTAGGTATATTAAAAATACCGCATGTTTCCTGGCTTACTTGGAGTCAGCCTCCCATCATCTGTCGGCTGAATGCGCCTACGCAGCCGTGAAACTTGCGTGCGCCACTCGTATTCTCCACTCTCTTACTTACATCAATATGACTGCCAACCCTGCTATTGACCAGCTGAGAAGCAATGTCCTCGCACTTGTTCCCTGGTTTCATGTCGGAGTCGGCCTCCCATCGTCTGTCGGCTGAATGCGCGTACGCAGCCGCGGGACTAGCGTGCGTCACTCGGGTGGTTGTCACTATTCCTGCAACGGAACATCATCATTTTACGACGTCTGTAGCGCAGCGGGCAATGTTTTGCCTGCGACTCTGGAGGCTGCGGGTTCGATTCCCACCAAATGTCTGTGTAATGTACGATCTGCAGATATTTTTGTTAAAATATGCGAATTTAGCTGATTAGACTATTTAGATTATTTACGGATCACGACGTCTTTAGAATTTTTAAAGCAGATTGGACTTTTAATAACCCAATCTGCCCACCGCAGCACTGAATAAAGCAAAGAGTTCATTATGAACAGCTGTTATATGATTTAGTCTTAGAAACAGCTGTTGATTGTAAAATACGGTCTGTACCTTTTTTTTGTACTACCATTGTATCAAACATGTATAATAGATAAGTAAAAGGAGGTCCGATGATATATTATAAACAGTCTCTTAACACCTGTGGGTGGGGTCAGTTTCTTTTATTTTTCCTCCACTTCACTTTGCGGTGCAAAAGCTCCTAGAACATAAAACATACCAGTTGCCTTGCCCTTCCGCTGCGCCCAGTCAACCAGTCCCGTGACGCTATGCTGGCCTACCCTCTGCGCTTCGCAGTCTCCTCTCTTGACTCCTGCACCCACGCCCACGGTACCACTGTTGGCCTTCACTCCGCTGAGGTAAGCTGTGCCACTGCAAGCGCTATCGGCTACGTTGCTGTCTACGCAGTAAGTCTGAAAGAAAAGGGAACATTGATTCAGATTCATTACCAAAAGCTATAGCGACCAAAATCAAAAAGTAGGTACCACTATTTTACCCGCAAGGCGCAGTAACGTTTTTTGAGTGTTTCCATATGGTTGGACACTTTTTGCCACCTCCAAGCATGATAATAACCAGAACGAAATTGACGAAAACGCTGGATTGTTCTGCGATCATGACGTCAGTTGGCTGTGTATGTAGATACCTAAATGTGCTGATGTTGCTGATGACGGATGATACTTTTTAGTTTACCCTCATAGCCTATGAGGTAAAAAAAATATGACTTAACATAGCGCCTACTATTTCATGGTATTAAAATACATATATAAACTCTGAATTGAATTTAAAAATTTATTTTATTATTTTATGAACCAAAATTAACATTTTCCGACTGCTCTTTGCCTAAGATCATTTTAGATTTTTTATTATATAATGAATTACCCTATTTTAGAATTGAAGCTTGTTTTTTAAAACTATTTTTAAAATTTATATTTACCTACCATCAATCATTTAATTTGATTTTTATGCAATGGGTTTATATATTAGTTGTAATTGTTTTATTTTGTTATTGTAATGTTGAATAAAATTTTATTTTCAGTTGATTGAATAATAAAACATCTCTCTTTTTGTACCTACTCGAATTTTAAAACAATGAAAGTATCAATAATTTGTTCCACAACCGCATTCTGAAAAGTTCTGTCGATTTGTTGATGACATAAATCTATATGACAAAATTTAATTACGTGGGTTCAAATCTATTCATACTGCGGCAGGCTATGTCTGTCAACCTATCTGAAGCGGACTAATGTAATGATATACATACCAATTTATCATCATTATGATCCAATTTCTGATCATATTTTTTATTACTTTCATTTTACTACGGTATACGGTCACCAACATGAAGGAGTGTTTCATGAGGTAGGATTAGGTGAACAGTAAGCCCCCATGAACTCTCCCAATTTTCACACAGCGAAAGTAATAAAATCGCTTGAAAATGGCTTGAAATTAATTTTCGACCTCATTTCTCACCTGGCAACAATTAGGGAACTTCATAGTCGTGCTTATAAAAAATATAAAATAAATTGATATAGTGAATCACTGAATTACTGCCTTGTAGAAAGAAAGAAGAAGAAGAAGAAAGATATTTATTTAATCCCATAAGATAATAAAATAAGCAAAGAGAATTTAACACTAGGAACTATTACTACAGACAAAACTATACAAACAAAACACAAATGAAACAAAAACAAAAAAAAACATAGAGATGGGAAAAAAAGGGTCCCCACCTCAGCATGTTGTAAGTAACTGTAACTTTGAAGTTTGCCTTGGGGCTAACATAGCTATTTCTTCTCCAATTGCGTATGCAATATTGGGGACGTAGTTTTCAAATCAATCGGAAAGTACGTTTTCATCCCATCCATTCGAAAAGGACGACTTGTTCACGCAAAGGTGGTGTTTTCTATAACAAACTTTTAGCAGGCAGTAATGAGTTTTTAATGCTCTTTATAAGTACGCCGCAATTATCTTTGCCGCGCACTTTTTGAATTTGGAAAGCGCCAAGGAAATCGAACGCAAATCTTGTTTGAATAAAGACTGGCTGGAACGACGGCCCAGAGTCGCGCCGCCCGCGCCGGTTAAATAAAAAAAATAGAAATCAAATTAAAAACGCGCAAAATACAGCCCACGTTTTCGTCAATTTTCACGGATTATTGGAAATTCATGGTTTTGTTTTGAAAAATGAGTTCTTCAAGTGACAGGAGTTAATTCTATACTTTCATAGAATTAACTCCTGAAAATATTAAAACTGACGCAAGAACCTGCAAAATCCCGGGAGAAATACATGAAAGCCTATGGTAATTTTATTGAATGGAAAATGCAAGAGGTGCCTTTTATTTTCATAGGGTGATGAAAAATAGAGTCTAAGTAGTAGAGTTCTACTAAAGAATCCCTTGCTACGCTCGGGATTCGACTCTTGAATCCCTCACTTCGGTCTGGATTCAAAAAAGCGCCCTCACCGTAAAAATATTATTTTGCTCTCTTATAATACAATCTACTATTGTATGGGACTTAAAGGTTCGCATCCACCATAATGGTGAGTCACAAGCACAAAAATAAACAGGGTCGACTGTATCTATTCGAAAAATGATAATTTTCCTTTCTAAAAGATTTGTAATGAAACTAATTCAAAGCCAATGTTATAAAATGTCTTTCTCACAATTTATTGCGGTAGGGTTTCACGTCGCTCGTGGGTCAACAACTCAATTACAGCACGTGCGAGATTCGTCATCCGTGGTGTGTAGTGCCAGTGACTCAGATAGAAACATGAATGGTTGACGTTATCAGGTTGGTTAATTACGTCGATGGGCAAATTGTGGGCATCGTGAGAATTTAATGCTTGAGTAAGAAAGAAAATTACAATCAAATAATAGAATTAAATTAATACTAGTACCTAGTTACAATTGAAACAATCTACAGGTAGCTCAACTGATCCATATCAATACCAGTCCCAAAACACTGGCTGCATTGCCCCGCTTTAGTTAACTTTTTACGTTAGTATTATTATACAGAGTGTAACAAAAATGAAGGACCAAACTAAGTTCAGCTTCGATCACAGAATACGGGAAAAATGTTTTGGAATACGAAATCCCACTATTCAAAATTAAAACGTAGTTCAAAAACAAATTTTACTGGAGAACCAAAAAACGTGCTCGCGTCGCATCTCGGTGTGAGCTGTCCCTTAGATCACTAAGGGTCAGCTGCTGCGGGCACTTTGATTCAAAAAACTTTATAACTTCGCAAATTTTTAATTAACATAATACAAAAACTCCCCGCAGTTCCTGGCGCTTGCGCCATGCGTCAGTTCGTATATTCTTGCGTTTATCGCGCGGCGTCTATTCTCGGTGTGAGCTGACCACTGGGTCACTTTTCAAAATTAACAAATCGAAAACAACATTATGTTTTGATTTTGACGACCTCTGTGGCGCGGTAGGTGAATGTCCGCCGACGCTGGAAGTTGCGGGTTCGGTTCCCGCCTTGGCACAAATATTTGTTGATCTGCAGATATTTCCGGGTGTTCTATGTATAATAAAAAAATATGTAGGTATCTATGCAATAAATTGTATTATGTATATCAGTTATCTAGTACCCATAACACAAGCTCTGCTTAGCTTGGGGCTAGATTTTCGAAGTTTAAACTATGTAGATACCTAAATATGGAACATGTGACTTGCTTGAACTCTGATGTAGGGTAAAGGAGAGCCCTCGAAGGAGAGGTTGTTTTGGTCTGAGTCCTTGAACCCAGTAGGTTATCCGAAATGTGCTAGTTATTATTATTTAGGGTTCGTAACAAAATGGAACTGTGCCAAATGGTTGGATTTTCTTATCGTAGCGATCTAATAGATGCACATAGAATGTGACTTGTTGTTTTTATTAGCAATCTTTAAGAATGGCTTCACATTATTTGAGAAACCCTTAGTATCTAAGTTTATAAGCTTTTTGTTATTATAATACTTAAGCCCTCACAATCGGGGTAATTTCAAAGAAATCTAATAATATCCCAAAAAATCGTCATCGACGAGAATTGAACCCCTATTCTTCCCTCAGTACGGGAATGCGCTAACCAATTGTGCCACGAGGTTAAGTGACATAGGAGTCGAAAAACTCTAGGGGCTTCTTTCAGAGCTTTCTACGTTACCTATGTTAAATTGTTGCTTTATACTTTACAAAATATAAATTTATAGCTGATGAAATCGTTTTCCAACCCTACCTCATCAGCACAGCACATATATACATCCTCTTCTGAACATGCCTCGGGGGGGAGGGGGCAAATGGCAAATCTACCTTCTCTCATCCACTTGGCAGACAAATTGGTTACCACAGTAAAGTTGTTATAGTACACAGACAAAAATAAAATACATTTATTTGAAAGTAGACTTAACACATTATACACACACACACGACACATTACAATAACAATTAAGTACAAAAAACATTTATACATACGAAGAAGGAAGATAAAAGACCGATTCAAAAAATTTGTTACTGAAGGGACAAAAAGGTCCTTGTTTCAGCATTATGCCGCTACGAGCCGTGGAAGAAGAGAGGAACGGCGCTGGTTTTCAGACAATACGAAATACAAGAAACACGGAGGACCCTAGTGCCCTTCCTCTGGTTTAAAGAAGGGACGTTTTCGATAAGAGGTGGAGGAGCACAGAGCAGCACCGAGCTGGGGTGGAGTAGCAATCAAGTCTGTGTTGTGATGTGGCATGGCAAAGAAGGGTGAGAGTGTTCGGGACAAGTAAGTACATAGGATTTAATAGGCTTGAGCTACCTGAGTTGCTCATTTCTCACAGTTTCGGTCCGTATAACTGCGAAGTTGACAGGATCATGGGAAGATGGGGAGATTGCCCTTCCTCTGGTAAATATCCTTCAGCTTCAACTAACTTCAACTCTCGTGGATGTCGTATGAGCTCAATTGACTCATACGACATCCACAAGAGTTGACTATCTATTCATAAGCCGCGAACTCGATTCAGTTTACCCACGCTATCTACTTACTTAATATTTTACGATGATTCACACAGTATCCAAGTTCTAAATATAGATTATGAGCGTAGACCATGGGATGACCCTTTCTTAATATCCTTTTGTAATTCCTAAGAAATGCATCACCCTCTACAGTTCTTCGTTCGTCAATTACTACATGACACGTGCAACAAAAATATGACTCAAACATTATTGAGGTAAAATTACAAAATGTTAACGCACAGTGGGAAACTTTGTGTTTTCCCTTTTCGGTCTCTTAATTCGTTCACGAGTCTAAAAACATTATGAATTTAGAAAAAATATTAACCCCTGCCTTTTCCGCCGATCATTCTAAACTAGTTTCTACCCGCGGCGTTACGCATGCGTTATTTATGGTTAGTTATATTCCATGGAAACTGATTTTGGGATAATAAGCCTCTGTTTTAATCCTAGAACTGATCCGTGCAGTAGTTTTGGCATGATGTAACAAATATCCAAACATCTACACGTCAAAACTTTCGCATTTTTATGATTACCTTGTGATTTATCGTACCTAGTAGGTAGGTAATGAGAAAAAAAACATTTCAGTACTATTTCCAACATACATATAAAGTACTAGAAGCCCTTTTAGGGTGTTATTCATTTTGTGAGATACCCATTATATACGAACACAAAGAAGCACATAATAAAGTCATGAAATTACATGATTGCCTTATGATGTCTAAATAATTAAAATTTAAATTAAATCAATACAACACAATCTTTACTCACATCATTTATGGCCTTTAAGTTTAAATCCACGAAGAACGATTGAATTACAAACGGTTGAGTACAAAAAAATCTACAAGGAGTTTGGCTATAGGTTTACGATTGTATACTCATATATATGTATATATAGATACGTATTTAAATTATTTACTACGCTTCGTCTCATGCCCTGTCTGCGCATGCTAAGATGAATAGCTCTTATCATTATGACATGCTAAGATGAATAGCTCTTATCATTATGACATCATGCGTATCCCAAGATGTGTCATGAAGGTCAATGTCAAGAGCCGCTGATTGCAAGACAGCAGAGTGGATTGACCACTAATAAAATCTGGCACGCGACCACAGAACGATTACCGGCACCGTGTGAGTGAGTCAATGCCGGATAAGATTTTGTAGAAAACCTACATTAATTCGTATATTAGTCACTGATAGAATCCTTGCGGTCCTGAATATATAAACGACTCAACGTGATATAAAATTTTACGTAACTGATAACAATTTATCTACTTAACTTAAAAAAATTGATAGGTATGAGAAATTAATCATCACTTTTTTCAATTGCTATAATGTTAAATGCAGAAACTCGTTTTTGACATAGGATGAAGCTCTGTATCAATTATTTCCACGGGTGTCGTAAGAGGCGACTAAGGGACGACATATACCGGGGGGCGACTCTTGCACAACAGATCTACCACCAAACTGCGATCCCAACCCGCATGCCCAGCGTGCGACCAATAAGGTAATTATCGGGGGAGGCTTGCGTCCAGCAGTGAACCATTATAGACTGTTAAGGTTAAGGCGAGGAAGCTCTGTTGTGTGTCTCCCGCGAGCTCGATGAACAGCTCTATTATGACAATTTAGTTCTGTGATATGGAAGCAAACATAATAAAAAACTAATTTTGCGAATAAGGTATGTATGTCTTTCCTTTTCTCGGTTGTAAAAAATGACCTTTACTATAACTATAAAAATGCTGTAAATGAACTATTGGTCATAATGTTTCAGGAACCCAAACATATACTGAACAAGATCTGTGAATTTTGAGCAGAAGTTGTTTCAAATACAGAGGGTAAAATAAATAGTGCTATAATTACTGCATTTTCACACCAGATCATCAGGCCTTAAACCAACTTAACTTTTTGCTTGCTGCTTAAATAGAAACAACAAGTTAAATATTACAATAACATTCAGTTCTATTTATAGTTCTAGTCTAAATATGATATATAACTTCTTGCTATCTTTTTTTTACAGCAAGACTAGGGAGTTTTAAAATAGGTATGACTTCAAACTTCTCAGGGATGTTAACTATAGTAGAACGCCCGTGCCGCTGTAAGTACACAGTTGTGTTGTACTGGGCTTCTAGCATATTTTCTTTGGAGCTTTTATTGAAGGTGCATTCGATTTTGTCTCTATAGTATAGTTCTGATAGCGACAGTTAGATGGAATCTGTCAGAGGAGTTACCAAACTATAAACGCCACTATATAAACCCACTACTTCCAAGAAATAAATAAATTATTCCACCGTCGAAGGTAAAACAATAGCTTAACTTTTGACGACCAATGTGGCGCGGTGGGCGAAGGTCTGCCTGCGACGCAGAAGGTTGCGGGTTCGATTCCCGCCTCGGGACAAATGTGAGTACGATCTGCAGACATTTGTTCAGGGTGTTCTGGTCGTTTTCTATATATAATAAAAAATATCTATCTATGTATTGTATTATATTATGTATATCAGTTATCTAGTACCCATAACACAAGCTCTGCTTAGCTTGAGGCTAGGTAATGCTGTGTGAGTTGTCCAGCATTATTTATTTTATTTATTATTTATTTAACTTACCTTGGCCAGCCCTGTAAACGGGAACACCTCAAAGCTGAGCTTGAGCTCCTCGCCAGTGAGGCCATGCCGTTGACCGAGGTACGCCCGAGTGGCAGCCAGGGTCGTTATACTCATGCCGTCTCCGAGGAAGAGGATCACGTTTTTAGCCTTGTTCTTGTTCAGCGGAGCGCGGGCCTGGAATCACAATTTTAATATTACTACTAGCTGACTACAAATTGAGTATCAGACGCACCACATCAGCATTACCATCTTCGTCATCAGCACACATTATGTCCATTACTGGACATGCCCCCAGAAACAAGGATGATTTTGCCATAATCAACAAGCTCAGGCGATTCGGTGATCGAAGAAGAGTTGGAGTTGAGTTCCCTTCTGCGTAGGTATTACAGAAGGTACAGGTAGCTGATGCCTTCTGATTGATGGTTCCCTTAGTTGGCACTTCCAAAACCCAAATCAAAAAGCAATTTGGTCGCTCAGTGACCAGGTCCACATTGCGTAATTGGTACATTTTTACAATATTTAACAATTACGATATGACTGTCTTGTTGGTACACGCGGTAAAATTTCGCCGATTCAAATCCGCAGAAACTCGATTTTGAAATTTTTCAACCTTATATTTAACAAATGAAAACTAAAAACTAAACTTACAAAAATAACTTATTAGAACAAGGTTATAAATTTTGCGGGCTTCTTTAGACGATGGAATGGACTACATACATTTTGCTAACTTCATACAATTTAGCCACTCACATTTAGGAAATTCAGTCGTTTGTTTGCGCTTTCTACTCATTCCAATATGACATTGATGAACATCATCAATACAGATGTCACAAGCTGAGGGGCTCATCCTCACCTCACCTCAACAGCCTATAATAGTCCACCGCTGGACGCAAGCCTCCCCCTGATTTTTCATCTCATGGGCGGTATAGTGCCCATAATCTCCACTCTGGGCCTGCGGGTTGGGGATCGCAGTTCGGTGGTAGATCTATTCTGCAAAAGGTGCTACTGCCCGCCCCCGGTGTATGTCTCTTAGTCGCCTCTAACGACACCCACATGAAGAGTTGAGGGTTCATACTGCACTCCAAATGACGGCATAAAAGCCTGTAAAAGTACTTTGTCGCGTAATATGAGGCAATAAGGCGCATAATAATTATTATTAATTGGCCTAGCCGTTGACGAATATAGACTGGTGTTGTTGTTAGTAGGACTTCCCCGGACGAGTTTTATACAAAAGAACAACTGCTGCCAAAACTGTGTCATCAACTAAGTATTCGGGTGGGACTGGATTTTAGCAACCCGGTAGAGCGGGCGCGATTCCATATAAATGTGTCATATCATAAGAGGCATGTCGAGGACACGACCACAAACACCGCATTTACGAACCTCCGCATATTTATTTAAATGCAATATGTTTAATACGTAATGTAAATTTTTGTAAAGAATAATCCTTATCAGCAACAGAATCCAATGTAAAAATACAGTGCAATTTTTTTTTTCAAAACAATCGGTTTGATTTCCTAGAAAATGTAAAGATCTAACAAAAACTACATTATGCAGTATTTGTTTTCTCGTAAAACGAGGTTATGACTCGTCTGATCTCTAATTAACATGGTTTCGGAATTGGCCACCCTTGTTTTTTGTTTTATGTGGCGAGGAAATTCGTTTACGAATAGACTGGTCTGGGAGGGACCAGAATGATGTGGGACTCGACGCCCTGAGAAGGATCCACTAAAACCTCTCCGGTTTTCGCCAAACCGCGGGAACATTAAAACCTACCGCGGCCCGGCTGGCGTCCCCTCTTCCTCCCATACTTGGCCGGCGAGCAAACCGTTCCACACACTCGCCGACACCATTCATCCGTCACCTTCCCTCCCCCCGATTGGGACACAGACACGACAGACGCAGTTGAAACCGTGAATGTCGATCTCTGTGTCCAGATGGGCATTTCCGTCGCCCCATACTATCAGGTGTGGGTGGGTCTCGCATTTACACACACACATATTCACACTCTCACAGCAAATGAATGTAGGTATGTAGACAAGTTTGAGTGGAATTGACCACCCTAAGGTATGTTCTGCGGATCACAACTTGTAACTTGTACAGTTTTGTAGTAGGTACTTACGGTCTGTTTGACATGAACGTAAGTACGTTAGACAATATCTGACGTACAGACCAGTCACCGTAAGATATCCTGCCGTGATGTACCCACTCGACTTTCGCTACTGCTCAGGGTAGCGAATAACGCGTAGGTCTGAATAAATAAATATTTAATGCTGGACAATCCACACAGCGTCATCTAGGCCCTAGCTAAACAGTGCTTGTGTTATAGATACCTTGGGAATTGCCACATCACGGTAAATGCACGGTCTTTACGTAGTTAAAATTTTGCAAATGCGTGACACATCTTTAGTTATGACACTTTGAAATATCAGGGAGCTGGTAAAATATTTGCATACCCATTACGAAATCGGAGAAGAATGAATAATATCAAGCGCTACAAGATACTTACAAGGTAAACAGGTATGCAAACAAAACCGGCTGCGGGAGCTATCAGCTGTTTTCTCTCACGGTCGAGTTCATTCCACTCCGGTTGATTCATGTCTTTGTTTTATGTTTCATCGGTCAGTGAGCTTACACTTAGTTTTAATAATAAATTAATAAATAATGCTGGACAATTCACACAGAAACATCTAATCGCAAGCAGAGAAGAGCTTGTGTTATAGGTACTAAGAAACAAAAAAACTATGTACTTACCAACTTCCGGCTTTGCATACGATTTTCAAAATTTAAAGTAGCCTTCTTATTTATAAGTCTAGAGGTTTAAATAGAGATCTAGTTGTCCTGGCCTTGAAGACTTAACTTAAATAAATAAATAATGCTGAATAATTCACAAAAACACACGTCAATGTGTTCAGTTAGCGGCCCCAAGGTTTTATGGGTACTAAGTACTAGATAACTGATTAACACATATGTGTATTCTATTATTATTATGTAGATATTTTTATTAAAAAAAAACTACTTGAAATATTTACTACAGCAAGCCGTTCAGTTGTTTTGACTTGAGTAATATTACCGAATCTCAAAGAACAAAACAAAAATCACTCTAATTATATATGCGAAAGTTTAGATGGATGAATGATGGATGATGGATATGGATGAATGGAAAGATGGATGTTTGCTGCTCAATCACGCCAGAATGGCTAAACGGATCTGGATGAAACTTGGCACAGAGATAGATTATAGTGTGGAATAGCACATAGGCTATATTTTATCCCAGAATTTTGATGGGAACGGGATATACGCGGGTGA
This sequence comes from Eupithecia vulgata, assembly GCA_946478455.1. Classification (NCBI taxonomy): domain Eukaryota; kingdom Metazoa; phylum Arthropoda; class Insecta; order Lepidoptera; family Geometridae; genus Eupithecia; species Eupithecia vulgata. The sequence goes on from OX297873.1 coordinate 13,156,192, forward strand.
AACCTCGAGGCGCTGCTAGTATATAATAATAGCTAATCGTTTAGAAGTGATTGTGTGAAGTTTTTCCAAGATGAGCTGGACATCTTTGATTCAGTATGAGCTCAGCATGCCTAAATCAAGAAGTGTGAACTTACATCTGTTTTCTAAAAATCTAAGCCGTCACCAGAAGGCAGAGTGCCTAGAATGCTGGTAGCATTACCACGTTGAATGACGATGCTAATTCGTTGACCGAAATAAAAGCCAGCATTCTGATCACCTACACCTGTGGATCCTACTAAGAGTTTTGTAACATCTTTGTATATAGTGTGTGCCCCAGAACCCCAAGGACCTAGAGAGTGAAAGATGTGTGAAAGTCCAAATAAGGGTTAGTAGTAGAACACGTAAAGATTATGTTCTTTGAAAGATGATGTTGATTCTTAGTTAATGGCAATATAAGTCTGGTTGGACTCTTTTCTGCCAGTGTCAAGTAATGGAAAATAATAGTAAAATATGAGTTAGCAAGTTATGAAGAATGTTGATATTTTCACCAGAGCCTAGTTCGTTATCTAGCAGGGTACACCACGTGCAGGTTAGGTTGGCTTGGGAGACAAGATCTTGGAGTCTCCCTTGTACCCCTCTTTGAAAGATCAAATTCGTCAGTTAATTTTGACGAATAATGTATGAATGCTTCTGTCAAAACGTCATGCGTCAGTTAGGATACAGTCCCCAATTTTTTTTAATTCATTATGCCAATAGTATTGGCTCTTTGTGTTATGTAATTTTCAACAAACCTTATTCTGCAGCGTCCATTGGGCTTGTAGATTCCAGTGGTCTGTATTTTTCTCATCGAAAGGTATTTTAATCCTTTCAGCTGCATCTGAAACAGAGAGTTTAGCCTAAGATCCAGAGTGCCAAATACGCAATACCTACGTAAGAATTGTACATAATTTGGCACTCTGGACCAATAATAAGATAAAAAAACTATAAATATGAACTTCCAATTCCTGAATTACGAATATTGGTTTGGAAGTTATTTTAAACTCGGAACAATTCGATAGCGCTATAAAAATTTCAAGTCGCGACATCTAGTTCAAATACGAGTAACTACTAATTTAGTTTGCTTATGTCCATTGCCATGGAAATCATTTGTACCAGTGATTCTGGATATTATCATGTGATGATGTTTTATAATACTTAAGTACGTTTTATGGCGCACATTTACATAAATTCTTCGATGGTCAAATTTTTATGATTCAAAATAAACTTTTATACAACAAGGGAAAAAATCATCAAAACTATGTATATTGTGAATTGGCGAAGATATATCATAAAAATTGGATAATTATAAACAAGGTTAATACTATAATTTAATATTACTAGTACAAAATATAATTATCTCCAAAATAGTTTTTTCATAAGAAATTAAAATAAATAAATAAATAATTTTATTCAAAAATATCTTAGGACAAGCGGTTAACAAAAGAGTAAAAATAACTTAAATTCTAGAGATAATTCATGTGCCTGAACTAGGTTAAACCTGTATCTCAGGCGAAAAGTGCTAACAACGTTACTAATAAACAATAATCACAAAGTTAAATAAGTTTTTTTAATTAAATAAGTTCCCAAAAAAAAAAGATTTCAGCAGAACTTAACCAAACTTAAACTCAATAACAATTTCTTTAGGCTTACAAAATAAGCACTTAGACTAGACAAGTCAAATTTCAGTCAAAGCTGTATAAATAGTCATTATTATTTCAAATAGGAGTCGAGTCTTCTCGTCATCTATACCTACCGCTATGCTTGAAAACGAAAGTTTTCAATCAGTGCGTCCTATCCGTCATGACCTACGGAGCTGAGACGTGGACGGATACGGTAGGGCTGGTCCATCAGTTTAAAGTCACCCAGCGAGCTATGGAGAGAGCTATGCTCGGAGTTTCTCTGAAGGATAGGATTCGCAACGAATACAGCCGACAGAGAACCAAGATTATCGATATCATAGCTCAAAGGATTAGCAAGCTGGCCATATCTCGAGAAGAACCGACAACCGCTGGGGTAAACGTGTTCTTGAGTGGAGATCACGACTCGGCAAACGTAGTGTAGGGCGCCCTCCGACCAGGTGGGATGACGATTTGCGAAAGACTGCTGGCAGATGCTGGATGCGGCAAGCTGAAGACAGGGCGCTATGGCATTCATTAGGGGAGGCCTATGTCCAGCAGTGGACTAATGTAGGCTGATGATGATGATCAAATAAGAAATAGGATGCTCCCGAATCCGCGCCCCACCCTCAATACGGTGCTCTATTTACGGGACAAGTACAATCATAACAAAAAACGTATTTATAGTTTAAACATAGTGATGAAATGGCGCATTATCAATTAAAATATCGTCAATCATTTGCATCCATCAAGTGTGATTACAAAATGGCGTCGATGCATTAACGAGATGTTAATCACTTCGCCGCATCGCGGGCAAGGACTGAGGCGATCATTAATCAATCACTCATTTAAATGCTCATTTAGGTTAGTAGGTATTCAATTATTATTTTATCAAATGAGTATTTAATATTTTTTTTATACTTAGCTTTTTGCTATATAGTGCGTTACTCGCACTGGGCAAATTTTCCACGAAAAATTAAGAAAGTCCGAAAAATTTTCTATTTCGGCAGGATTTTGTAAGTAGGTATTTCATATTTAATTTATTCTTATGTAAAAAAAATATATATAGTTGGTATATAGTAAAATATTGCATAAGTATATATTATATAATGCAATATTTTACTATTCATTCTAAAACTCTTTATCAGCATCATCATTAGCATATATTAGTCCACAGCTGGACATAAGCGTCCCCTAATGAACGCCATAGCGCTAACACTCTTAGAAGGTAGTACTAATCTCATTTAATATATTTTATAAGTAAGTAGGTATTTTATATTTCATTTATTCCTGTATACCATTATCCTGTATATCATTTAAATACCATTTATAATGCAATATTTTACTATTTTAATGTAACACTCTTAGTTGTTAGTAATCTCATTCTAGTTCTAGGATCAGTTGAGCTACCAGTAGATTGTTTGCAACAGTCTGCATTTAGCTCAATTGTTTCAATTGTAAATACTAGTTTCAATTGAATTTTTTGAGGATACAGGCGACTGGGCCCATACATAACTAGGACCGCGGTCCCAGTTACCTGATCACATTTTTGAATCGGTCGACTGGGACCATATACCTAATTTGCTTTAATGTACAGTTAACAGAAAAATCAAGTTACATAACTCAAAATTTATTTTATGTAGTACTAGCTTTTACCCGCTACTTCGTTAGCGTATAGAATCTACTCAACACTTTCATTTTTTGTAATATTTTTTATAAGTTGTAAATAATTTTATTCTGTGAAATTTGTGTTTATGTGAGTTTTTATTAAATTGTGAGTATTTACATATTTTATAATGGATTGTGGTTCAGATATAAATGAGTTGGGAATAATTACTCAAATAAATGCACCAATACTGATATATAGTACTATAGTATTAGTAAATACGAAAGTGTGTTTGTTTGTTTGTCTTTCCTTCATGCCCCAACTAAGCAACCAATCGACTTGATTTTTGGCATAGAATTAGTTGAAAGGATGGACAGTAAAAAAAAGCAAAAAAAAGTAAAATAAAAGCTTATAATAGGTATTACAAACTGGAAGATGGATTTTTGAAAATTCCTTTGTTAAACGGAATAATAACATAAAGTAGGTGATGGCGCCACTTTGGGTGCGATATGCGCCTTAAACAACGAGTCCGAAACCGCGGGCAGCACCTAGTTATTTATAAACCGTTGGAAATGACTTGGCAGGGCTTCCCCATTAAGTAATGCAATTGCGTGTACAATTTCTTGAATGGGGAATCCTTGCACGACGAAGTGACAAAATGACGAGTGGGAGATCAGCTAGTCGACATTGGAATGGAATGCTATAAGTGTACAAAATACGAATGCGAGAAATATCGTAAGCTAATGCAAAACTTCTCGTAGGACAAGGTTAAGGACTCGGAACGTTGAGTGACGCTTTATTTTAATAATCTGAATGGACTGACGTATCACCTACGACATAATGCAAACCTTTGCTCCTTGCTCGAAAAATTGAACCCTGAACTTGTTTTTTTTATATATTTTTTTTAAGTCTACTAGCTACTTATAACCTTAAAACCCTGGAGTAAGATCTATTAGGCAAGTAAAGGTCTATTCAGCCTTTTTTTTAAAATTATAAAATAAGTTTGATTATGTCACAGAGTTCTAGGATGTGTGATCCTCACCCAATACCTTCCTATAAACGCTCCAGTGATTTTTTCATAAAATTAAATACATCCAAGAACCTCGATCCGTCTTTGTAGGAACGCTTCAGAGATTTTTACCTAAATTCAAGCTTAGAGGTCGCTACAAAGCAATTTATTTCGAAACATCCAATAAAAAAATACCTACTCATATTTGAAGTCGAGATACCAAAATAACTTATAGGTAGGTAGGTACTTAATTCGTAAACAATATTTTATCGAAAAAAAGGACCTCAAAACGACAATTACCTAGTACTCTAAATTGTGTTAAAAAGGACCTCAAAACGACAATTACCTAGGTACTCTAAATTGTGTTAAAAATCATAAACAAGAAAGTTTATTTTTGGTTAGTTACCTGCGGGATTGTGTTACTTACTTTTTGCAAATTTTGGTAGGTTGGTTGGAATAAAAGAGTTTGTTCACTTTACTGAGTCTATTCAATAAACAGAGACACGACTACAAGAAATTACATTTGCTGATAATCTTACATCCTCTACATTAGGATAGGTGTGTTCAAACTGTTCAAAGGTAGCTTTATTTAATTCAATTCGTTTATTTCAGACAACATTAATTAAAAATTATTATTTTAAAATTATAAATGGAGTGACTGGTCGATCTTGGCTTAACCGATTACTTTTTAATCTGTGTCACTACCTACATAGATAATTAAAAAATCAGGTATAGATTAGAAAGGGCCGTTTGTAGACATCTGCAGTGACCGCGAGCATGACTCACCACACAAGACAAAAGTCCTTGAACCTACGAACTTAGCATTATAATAATCTTGTTTTACGCAGGGAAAACCCCGTAAATTGGTCCGACCTTTAAATGGCTGCCAAGAAGTGAATCCCCCAATAAAACAATTAGCTCGTGCACCAAACATTTATAGGTAAACACGCAGTTTTTTTTTGGTGTTTCATCGAAAAACCGAATACACGTGCCTAACAAGCACAAGTCAGATTCGCATTTATCCTGTTTTGTTTTTTGCGACTATTTAAGGTACTTTTTGAGCTTAATAACCTATATTAAAACTTAATTATCCTAGTACCTACTGCTTGAGGAAATTACAAATACTGGAAAATCCACGTCCAGTATTTTATTAGACACTAGTATGTCTGCAGATCATAGTCATATTTGTCCCGAGGCGTGAATCCAACCCGCAACCTCCTGCGTCGCAGGCAGACCTTCGCCCACCACGCCACAGAGGTCGTCATGGAATGGATATGCCATGATGGGCATATCCATTTATATGACGTGTACCTAATCATCATCTGGTTTATTTAGATGTGCTACTGATGTAGCACATCTAAGTCAACCAGATGAATCATTCTGTATGTCGAATGAAACATTCTGGTTACTAAGAATGAACCAATTCACGGTCGCAATGGTTTCGCTTTCAATGTTATCATTACGTGATGTTATGTTATAAAAAGTAATTTAGACGTAAAGTGCACCGAAAGTCTTGGTGTGTTCTGACCTTCACCTAGTTGTAAAAGTCATTGACACTGAAAACCAATTCTATTGCTTGTGGTACAGTCGCATACAAAAAATAATTTATTAGTAAAACTATACACCGAACAGTGTAGTAGGTAGTACAAATTAGTCGTTTTGTTACTATAAATGAGCTGTCACGAGTATTTTTACCTATATTTAGCTTCATATAAAGCCAAGCATTCATAAGGTTTTGTTAATTTATGTATGTACCTACCTATGGTGTTTTCATCCACCCAATAACCCTTAATTATTTATTATCTGACGAGATGCTTTGATTAGTCGTATGAATGGAATTGCGTTTCGTTTTTCCTAGACCTTGCTTGGACTCAGGGCTAACATAGGCTATTATGATGTAGCTAAATATATATTATGTTAAAAATACTCATGAAATACTCAAGTACTAATAAGTAGATAGGTAACTACATAATCTTACCACCTACGGCACCTACCTACATTGTTCGGTGTATAAATCTCACGAAGAAATTAGTTTATGTGTGCGACTGTACCACAATGCATATTTTGATCTTAGAACATTAGAACATTTAGAGGCATTTTGTGAATAGGATAGGCATATGTTTTCGCGTTTAAAGGAGCGGGATAGAACAGGGCGGTGTAAGCTCAAGAATCAAGTTTTTGCTGATTATCTTTTAATTAAGACATTAATTGAAAAAAATAAGCAGAAGGTGTCCTCGGTATTCTTTTGTTTAATATGGTGATGACAATGAAAAAATCTTGTGATTGATAGTTTAGGAGAAAAGTTGTAAAAACTAAAAAAAAACAAATGGTATTTGCACAATTATTTCTGATATTTAAAATAGTTTTTTTTATTGAAGGTCCTGCCTTGTATCCCATAGATTAATATGTTTTTTTTTTTAAAGCTTTTACAATAAAGATGACGGTAAAAAATTGTTTTAAAATAACCCAAATTCGAAGAACTATTACGCTTTTTAATGGGTACGCTAGCATAACGCCAGCTCGGGTGTTATTTTATAATCTTGTTCCATTATCTCCGTTCTTATGAGAGCAATCATTATGAAATTTTGCATAGCTCGGACGCTATTCATACTCTACTTTTGTGTATAAATTTTGTTTCTATAGTATAAACCGTTTTTGAGAGCGGTCGTGTGTACGCTAGCTTGATTGTTATGCTAGCGTACACACAAACAATGGTCATTATTTCTTAAACCTTGCACTATTTATTTTACTTTTGCACTACATACTCTATTTATAAGCTATTTATTAGGTATAACAACAAACGTGAATTCGGTTATGTGTACAGATTACCCTGTGTGTGTACGCTACCATCATGGACACGCATTTAGCTACAGCCTATATTATATTTAAGACTATTTATCGGGTATTTATCGCGTACCTTTTGCTTTCTTTTCCCCAACGTTTCAACCGCGTTTCAGCGATCGTGGTCAGTCGCCCCGTGACCACGATCGCTGAAACGCGGTTGAAACGTTGGGGAAAAGAAAGCAAAAGGTACGCGATAAATACCCGATAAATAATCTTAAATATGTTATCAAATCGCGAAAGTTTAAAAAGCCTATTTATTGCTCTGCTCTAGCTGTTGCTCTGGCCTCTTCCTGGTCGTGTCGTTCTGCCGTCCCATCGAATTAAGAGAGTGAGGGACAAGCGTGCACCAGTTTACTTGCGCGACACTTATGGACTATAACATTATTATAGGGCGCTCTTTCACGTAGACTAGCCATGTGGCTAGTCTCCGTGAAAGCAAGCGCAGAGGGCGCTTCGCCCCGGTAAAGTTAGATTGGAACAACACGTATAAGGGCCACCACTTAGTTGCGAGCCTCGGCTTGGACTGTTGCCAGATGCTAATTGAGAAAAATGGAGGTTTCGCCTCGATTAAAAATACACCTAAGGGAGTACTCCCTATTCGTAAATTTAAACAGTACATAAAACGACATCTTATAAAGAAAGCCTATTACTCCATAGATAATTACATCAATGATGTAAATGCTTGGCCAGATGTCGCTCAGTTCCACACCGACAATGGTATTTAAGGGAAATAATGTTAAGCTTAGTTAGTTTTATATAAATATTGACTTATCTAAATTAGATTATATTTAGACTTTGATATGCAAATATTGTATTAGTTTGTAAGTCATATATACACTTACTAGTGGTTTATTTTCCACTTCTTCCACAAGTGGACAAAAAATTGAAGTGGACAAAATCAATAACACCTTGTTTCTTATTTGATACCTAATAATTACTATTTATAAACGTGTTTAAAGTATAAAATTTGACTTGTCTAAGTGCTTATCATGTAAGCTTAAAGAAATAAACGTTATTGATATTTGATATTTGAGTAAGTAGGGGATTCTTTGACCCTCCGGCATCCTTGCATCCGGCGGCAGTTTTGTTGGGCGTGTAGTGTGCGTAAGCGAAACGAGACAAGTTGCTTTCACTACCGGGTTAGCGGTGGTGATTCGGTCAGCGGAATCGCCGAACGTGTCTCATTTGACGAAAATAATCAATGAACACTTCATTTTTCTAAAAATTAACGTTATTTAAAATAATTAGGGTAAAAAAAGGGTTTATTTTAGTAGGTATATTTATTTTGCTGAGAGCAATTGGAAAAGGTTTCCTTAAAACGAAAAAAATATTAAGGAAAACCATTTTTCATTGAACCCCGTGGTATTTATATTAAGACTTCAAGCCAGACGCGTATTGAGGAAGTAAGACACAATACAAGACCTGATAATGTCTTGTAATTGTTTTCAGATTCAATATTATGAATACAATATTCGACGATAACATTATCTTGTGTAACAAAGACGACTTGATTCTGCAATGAAGTAGTACAGAACAAAATGTAGCTAGATGGGATGACGATTTGCGAAAAACTGCTGGCAGATGCTGAATGTGGCAAGCTTAAGACAGGGCGCTATGGTGCTCATTAGGGGAGGCCTATGTCCAGTTGTGAACTAATATAGTCTGATGATGATGAGGTACCTACCTATTACGAAGATCTATAAACTGGATCAATTGAATCAATAATTAATATAGATTGCTCCTATAATGGTATAATCCTATGATGTTGAAACTTCATTGTTATGGTTAAATGACCCTTAGCCCTGTGGTGACAATGCATTGGAGACGAAGCACATTTTGTGTAACGTGCTATAATGGTTCGGGCTGTATGTTACTGTTGCGTTAACCATTATGAGGTGCTTATGGCTATTGAGAATGGCAAATGTTGTCTAGGGTAGAAGAAACGAAAATGACATCGCAGCGTTATACTATTTAGTGCGAAAAAAATATGGTAACTATTAAGAACTGGCGTGGCAGTTGCCACACTTTTTTTATTTTTTTTATTCGATTGTTTATGTTGTTTCACCATCGAAAAAATATAACACCCGCAAATTTTTGATAAAAATTTAAGAAAAAATGCATTTAGTTTCGGCTGATTAATTTGCTGCCCTGTTTCTGTGACGTCACCGTTCAGTTTGTCAGATCAAAGTGCTTCTGTTAATTCAGTGTAAATAAAATTAAAAAGAAATAAATGATGCAAACCACCATGACTATACTTACTACTTATATGTTCTTTGTGTTTTGTACCTAATAAAAAAAATCTTTCTTTCAAAAATGATATGCCGCTAAAAGCTTCATGACAATAAGGTGAACGATAATAATTGATACATAAACTGGGTTTGGCTTTGGCTTAAGTATAGAATTTGTCAAATTTAGTTTCAGGCGTATAATTATGTTTAGTTAATTCACGATTTTGTGAATGAAACTAGTTGAACAGTTTGCAGATAGCTCAATTGTTTCTATTGTAAATACTAGTTTTAATTTAAAGTTGAACTAGAACTTTGGCCTGATGTTCTGCTTTTGAACCATCATCATCATCAGCCTATATTTGTCCACTGCTGGACATAGGCCTCCCCTAATGAGCGCCATAGCGCCCTGTCTTCAGCTTGCCGCATCCAGCATCTGCCAGTAGTCTTTCGCAAATCGTCATCCCACCGGGTCGGAAGGCGTCTTACACTACGTCATATTTCGAAACAATAAAACTCAGTTCTAGAATCATTAAAAAAATCAAAGAAATTTAATGTTAATGAAAAATATTTACGACACCTATTAACGGAGCAATTCGCAGAAAGTCAAAATAATTTTAGGATTTGAAAGTTTTATTCATCGTTTCTCTTCTCTTGTCTTTTTCCAAACTAGAATTTGAACTACTTTTTAGCTGCGCGAGTGCAATAATGCGATTTTGAACATAGATGAATACCTACTATTTACCGGAATTTTAAGTCGGTATAATGTACAAAACACGGCAAATTATGTAGTATGTCTTGATATATGATTTGATTAACCTGCTGTTACCTTATGTTTCCTGTTATTTTTTATCAGTTCATTATTATATTAAAGGGGTTTGAAGATTTTTGTATGGAGGGTGGCCCTAAAATTTGTTAATTTTTCAAAATCGCCGCGCACAATGAAAGTTATATATTTGGATAGAAGACACCAAAACAAATTAAAAATGTTCTCTAACATAATGCCCTAAAGCGTCAGGTTTCCGAGATATTCACATATAAAGAAAAAAAATATATTTTCATCTGTGAATATCTCAGAAACCTGACACTTTAGGACGTTATACTATGGAATATTTTTTATTTGTTTTGGTGTCTTCTATCCAAATACGTAACTTTCATCGTGCGCGGCGATGTAATAAAACAAAGTGATTGCCGATGTTAGGGTAAAAATCTCCAAGACCTCTTTACATCTGTAGACACTGCGTTTTAATGGTAGGTATAATAAGTTACAGACATCAAGGTAGCCTTTCGAAAAAAAACTAGTGCTGAAATCATTTAAACCAGGAGGCTTCTTGTGCTAAAACCAACCATGGCATGAAAGAGGTTCTAAACCTCAAACTCAGGTTCGTTACCTTCTTGGTTTCTATGCAAAATGAGGTTCTCACCACATCTTAAAAAAATATGCGCGCGCTTTTCGTTCTCGGTATAAACTAGAGATTGGTCTCGTTTTTTTATTTATGTTAAATAAAACTGTTATGTACTGTTTTACTTAAGTTTTTGTTGTTACTGTTGATTGTTAAGCTAGTTAATATTTTTTGACAAAATGTCAAACCATGTTGGTGCCAGAACATGTTTTTTTGTGGAATCAGCACTATCCCTGGCCCACGGCGAAGATCTTCACGTCCTATACAGTCTTATTTGCTGACTGAAGTCTTCATAGCCAGTCATCCAAGCATTATAAACTATTCACGGCACTTATTCGACGACCGTCAGGTAAGTAGGTACTTTTGTTTGACTTGGTACCTATAGCTCAAAAGCCATGAAAAAACATTTCAAAATAACTCTCTTTTTCAAATTGTTTTTTTATGCCAGTCATATTTTAATTTATTGTTGTTAAAATCCTAGTAATTAATTGTAGTACCACATTTTCATTCTAATAAACGCTTTCTGAATCAGTAACATTGGTTTGTTCTTTTCTCGTCGGCATACCTATGCTTTACAATATACCTACATATAATAGGTAGGCAGCAAAGATTCTAGCGGAACGTAGGATCTTTGGGTAGGTAGGTACTCAAAATCATCAATCGGTACGTTGCTAGGCAACGTGAAAACTGATGAAAACAGTAAACGTAGATAAATTCATTAGAGCAATAGTGATTTTTATCTGTGAATATCTCAGAAACCTGACGCTTTAGGACATTATGTTACAGAACATTTTCTATTTATTTTAGTGTCCTTTGTCCAAATATATAACTTTTATTGTGCGCGGCGACTTTGAAGAAAAAACAAAATGGCGGCTGATTTTAGGGCCAAAATCTTCAAACCCCTTTCAAAGGACTTGTTGACATTAATATCTTGTATTCCAAAACCGAACGTAACCTATTTATATTTTTAGTTTCCATAATCTACAAGGCAAGATCGCACCTTCTTACTAGAAACTCATAGAGTAAGAAGAATTTCCTACGGTCCGTCAGACTGACGGATGATCGTTCTGTTTATGGCTCACGTATTTGAACAATTGCTTTCTACTTTCTTATTTTTTGTCATCTTTACACTCTACAGCTTGCCAATGTAAACACTGAATTGTACATACAGGTTTACAATAAAAATATTCCAAACTTGTCTGAAATTAATACAATCCAATCAAATGAATAAAAATCAAATAAAACTTACTGTTTAACGCCTTGAATGCTTTATGCACACTTCTTAATCTCGCTAAATCCAGAAATATCACTAAAACAGCTGCGCAACTCCAAAATGTCCTTAAAATTCCCATTTTTACAACATTTATCATAAAACTACCCACATTTATGGATAAATATTAACAAGCACTTTGTTGCACTTTGACACTTCAGTTCATACTGTCCTGAATACAATAATTTAACAATATTTAAAAGTAATTGAGATAGAATAAGAAAACTAAGGAGCGTGAGTTGGGTGTATATTTTTTTCCCTTGAACTCAACCTTGAGTTTTACGTGCTAGTTTAGGCGATTGAAATAACGAATGCCCTAGTGGGTTTCTATTCATGCGTTATTAACACGTAATTTATTGCAACATTACGTCGATTTACGCTGCGTTATTTGAATAACTAATTTAGGTGCACCGATTTTAATCGGATATGTTTTACAATAGGTACAATGTTATCGTTTATCCTAAGTCTTAAATTCTTTATAAAGGGTCATGATAGAATATTTAAAACTTCCTGAGATGAGTTGAGGTTGAGGTTACTTTACCTTGAACCTGGGTGCAGCAAAATTAATTTCAAACGAAACAATATTGTCTGAGGAATCTCCACAGTTTTCCAAGTGCCAAACTTTCCCATGGTTGTTGAGAAGAATAACATCCAACAATTATTATAGTATCCAGCATTATCATGGGGCTATTCTTATTTTATGCATCGACATTTGTGAGATTCATAAACGATGAACTAAAAATATCGCATTCGATATTTTTAGTTCATCGTTTCCATTTTCGATATAACGATAATTAATCTTAGATGTCAAATATTTTCTGTGCGAGATTTGCATTGTGATAGCGAGATGTATGAATATGTATTCCTTCTTCTTCCAGACATAGGTATTTCCATATTTAACTATGAATTAGATTTTTTTTAACCATTTTTAAATATTCTGTTGCATAATTGAAGATGTTTCTTTTGAATAAAGCATACGCAAAAAAGCAACTAAGTAGGTAAGGTATGCAGCATATCATAGGCTGCTTTGCTATTACATGTATGTACCTATCGTTTTTTGAGTGTTAGTTAGTAGAAAATTACATGTCACGTGTGATAATAAATCGACATAGTAGCCTTCGATATATACAAAAATATTTATTTCTTTAACTTAATGTACGTGTTACAGTATTTGAGATTCCCTTTTAAGTAAAGAAAATACCTGTGTTAGGGTATCTCGCTCTTCCCAAACAAATTATATTAGTAGAGTAGATTAAGTTATTGATAAGTATCGAATATTTATAATTAAACAAAGTTAAGCAAAAGCACAGTTAAGAATTATGATTCTAATAATTTATAATTAAATGATAACATCTTTATTCAGAAAGAAAATAACAATCAAATAACAAATTTAAATTAAAACTAGTATTTACAATAGAAACAATTAAGCTATCTGCAAACTGTTGCAAACAATCTACAGGTAGCTCAACTGATCCATATCAATACCAGTTGGAAGCGTGCCTAAGACACTGGCTGCATTGCCCCGCTGTATAGCAATGCTGATGCGCTGTGCCAGATACTCACCAGCTCTCGGGTCACGCGTCGCTTCGACCAGACGCTCAGATAATTTTTTGAAAACCCGGAGAGCCTCGGTACCCCACGAACCTAGGGTCTCGACTCCTAGGGGAGCAAATGTGTAGGCTCTGTCGAGACCTGCATATTTGCGCCTCTTGAGATCTTCGGCTAAATCTGCCGCCGCACCAGCCCTCACGGAAGTCCTAGGAAGATGGGAAGGCGCGAGTGTGTCGACACATGTAGCGTCCCACACAATAGGCCTCCCCAACGCCCATGGGACTAGAGTCATGCCGTCAGGCCTCTTACCATCGTCACGCAACAGACCATTCGGTTCGAGAATAGCTGGTACGTTAGCGGTGGTAAAGGCCCGCCGGATGATGTCGTTCAGGCTGGCATGACGAGATATCCGACCGGCAGCCCTAGTACACGATAATCCGTGATGACCGAGCTGTTCGACAGCAGTACCGCACTGGCATTGATGAGGCGCGCAACACCTTGCACCCAACCGAAGACAAGTTGCGACACGGAAAGTTACGGGATCCAATAAAGTGCCAGTGTTATATGAAGGAAGTGCTTGCAACCAATTAAATTAATGTCACGTGTGATAATAAATCGACATAGTAGCCTTCGATATTTGGGTGTCATAATATCGAAGACGCCATAATATGCACTTTTGCTCGCTGTCAGACTGCATTGCCTGTAAGGCCAAAGTATTCATTCATGCACAACAATGTAAAACCTAATGTCTGAGAAAACATTAGGTTTTTACTAATTGGGTTTTCGGGTCGCAAATAGCCTATGGAGAATAAGATTATTTTCAATGGACATTATGCTAGTTTTCTTAAAAGTTCTAACTAGTCCGTCAGTAAGATTACAGAAGATGTTGAACAAATGTTTTCTTTTGTCAATCAAACAAAAAATGACAAAGAAAGAGCGCGACAAAGTCTGGGAGTGGGGCTCGTGACGTCACAAAGTCGCTATAAAGTGTCGCCCGGCGTGACGTCACGCGTAACTTTAACTGGCGATATCTTCAATTGTTTTTGTATAAGTTTCAAAAGAAAAACTGTTAATCTAACTGACGGACTTAGGTACTAGTTTTATATGTTAAGTGTTTTATTATAAAGCACTTACCTATCATATAAAACTTTTATATGATAAGTGACTTGAATTAGTGTAAGTACTATTGTGTAGGAGTTTTAGGGTAGGCCCTTACACTCCTACACAATACACTAATAAAACAAACTACAACTTCATTTTTTTGTAAAAAGGACAGACATAGAATTTTGCGTTCATAAGAGCGAGACAGGGCATATCAACGAAAACCCAAAAATCCACTTTAAGGTTATTATCTTGTCATTAGGACTTTATTTGAAAAAAAAAAAACGGAAACTTAAAAAATATTCTTTATACTTAGTTCTATTACCATGCTTATTCTCAAGATAAATAATTGTATTTATTGAGAAATTAAGGTTTTATATAAAAAATTAGAGGTGACTGCGATTTTTTTCTTTCGAGAAAATTACACCGTACACACATGCATGAGAAATCGGAAAACCCGCCGTCAGAAATTAACTAAGAAGTCCTGTATTGCATAACTGCATTCAACTCAACAATGTCCTCAACCGGTTTTTCCTCTAATGCTGGCGATAATGTATCATATGGTGACATTTGCAGAAATCCGAGTTCCGGTAACTGTTATGGTAATCGGATGATGAGACTAAGGGAATAAGGACAGTAGGTTACACCTGTGTATATAAAAGCTATGTGCAATATTTTTATATGCACATGCATATTCGATGTAACAAAAATAAGGACCATACTTTAAGGAGGGGGTTTGAACTTAGATCACAATACCCTACGAAATTATTTGCAAAAAACCTGACGTTCGAAAAATAGAAGAGTAAATGACTGATGCCTTGTCTAGCGGTCATTTTGTTTTTAATATATTTTAGTTGATCTACGTTGAGACGCGGTTAGCTTGGTTTCAGCTTGTAGTCCACAAGCTGTAACCAAGCTAACCGAATCGACTTTTTTTTTAAAATAAATAATGATGGGCAATTCACACAGCATTATCTAGCTCCAAGCTAAGCAGAGCTTGTGTTATGGGTACTAGATAAACTGATATACATAATATAATACAATACATAGATACATATTTTTTATTATATATAGAAAACGACCAGAACACCCTGAACAAATGTCTGCAGATCGTACACACATTTGTCCCGAGGCGGGAATCGAACCCGCAATCTTCTGCGTCGCAGGCAGACCTTCGCCCACCGCGCCACATCGGTCGTTAAACTTTCGTTTTCTAGTATTGTGGTATGACGAGAAGACTCAACGTAGTTTCTCAAACGCTGCCCAACCTTTTACCAAACTGCAGAATCTGCCATGGTAAGATTACTCGGAAACAATTTCTTGTAGGTGGCCATGTACGACGACCGGTCCCGGATGAATGTGGCTATTGATCATGATCTTGGTCTTATCCAAGTTCATGCCAAGGCCGATGCGTCGTGAGGCTGAAGCTAGGCCGTCCAGCACTCGGTCGGTACGGTACGCTATACATATATCCGGTTAAGCTCCACCAGCGACTCCGCCATTAAGACTATGTCATCAGCGCATCGCAGATGTGAGATGTAATCGCCATTTATGTTGATGCCCAATCCAGTCCAGCGTCTTATCGTCCAACGCGCTTCTGAACAGTAATAAATTTGACATGTTTTAGTATAAACCTTCTTCGTAGATATACTCTGGTATCTAAGATCTTTTTTTTTTTTTGGCTCGCTAGTTTTAGCATTTGCCATTTTCTGTTTTTTTTATATGTTATTTTTATTATTGGAAAAAAAAATTGGGAAACATTTCAAGATTGGGATGTTTTTAAAATAAAACGATTACGTAGTAGGTCATTAAAATACAACCATAAAATTGGCCTGTTTATTATGGACCATAACGTTCAAATAGAATTCTGAAATGACATTTCTACAATATTTACAGTAATTAAAAATTATAACTAATAGTTTTCTACTTAGATTTATTCCAAACCATGGAAGTTTTACAGATCGATGTATAGGAACAGTTTAACAGAAAAAATACCTTCCCAACTTATATTATTTACACACACATAAATATGTAAGTACATATAAGTATTTCGATAAAAAATCGAAAATATTTCGTAATCTGATCTGACCAAACAACATTATTAACTTACACGTGGTTTTAATAGGTTATTATATTAAAATAAGTTAATAAGTTACTAAAAATAAATTTGAAAAAGCGCAAAGCACTTTTAAACGTGTTTATATACCTAATAATATGTTTAATATTGTCTAGGATAAATGTACACTAGATTTGCATTTCTTTTATTCATACCTAAATAAACATCTTTTAAAATTTTTATTAATTGACTGGCCCAGTAGTTAAATAATTTATAAACAAAGAAAATTACAGTTAAAAAATAACAGATAAATAAAAAATTACAATAAAAGAAATATGTAGTACTATATTTACATGGTTCATATTATGATCTCACATTATTCTAATTCCTAAGAACCCGATGTACCTACACTTAAAACAACTGAATAACTTAGACTATGAACAGTTGAGCTATCTGCAGACTGTTGCAAAGAGTCTAGTAAAGGTTTAACTGGTCCATTATAAATACCAGTCGGGAAGCGTCCCCAAGACGTTGGCTACCTTGCGAGTTTTGCCACGCTGTATGGCAACATTATTGTGATGCGATGCGCCAGATACTCACCAACTCTCGAGACACGCGTTGCTTCAACCAGACTCTAGGTTTTAGTGATGGCCAATCTTACCATCGTTACGAAAAGTATCAACTAGGTGCCTATGCCATCAAAACCTAGGTACTAGGTAGGGTCGAATTAAGTATATCTAGACACCTACGTAATTAATTTTAGTACATAAGGCGCTGCGCAAACGTAAACACGTTTAGTTTCCAGTAACCGACACCGAACACTTTTTGATCGCCAATGAGCATGTGTTAAGCGGGAGCAACTGAACACACGTATGCCAAGGAGTGGATGATTTCATACTGGTTCTAGAGAAATCAAATATTCATCGGTAGCTTGTATCCGATACAGACACACGTTTGCGCAGCGCCTAAAAAGCCTGGGGACCAATTCTTTAGTAGCGACAAAAAACACTCAAATAGACCTAGTGAAATTGATCTAAGTTATAAAATAATAAATAATAATAATAAATATAATAAAAAAATTCTTTGCAATTTTTTTATTGGTGATGGAGCTTTGGCTACCATCATCACTTGAATGAGTGATGATGTGGTCTAAGATGGAGCACGCTGCCTGAAGGAACTTATTCACTCTGGATTTTGGAGCGTTCAATGAAAGGCCGGAAAGACTCTCAGATTCCACTGCATCAGCTTTATCTTCACTTTTAATACCTCTCTTTTCGCTTCTCCTTTGACTACTGCCTCTTACAAATGTCCAAATGTCCGTTTACTTCGTAAAAATCATAACATTAATACTGTAGGTACTTGGAACAAAAATTAATGACCAAACTTTAAGAGTAAACTTTAAGTTTCAGGTTCGACCATAGTTCACTTTTTTCGAAAACGGTATTTTTTTGTACTTTTCCCGTGTTCAAATCTAAGTCAGCTAGTTTTTAACTAGTTTACTTACACAAAAAAAAATAGTATAAAGAGATTTTTTTTTTGGTAACACTATGAAGTCATATAACTCTTAGCCATTCATGTTGGATCTTACTAGTGAAATTCGCTACAGTCAGTACAAATAAAGCTAGTCCTATTCACGAAAAAAGTCCTCTAGACACAGCGTTATCGTCAGTGCGTTTGTATTAATTTAGTGTATTTAACAAAGAAAAAAAATTAGTCGATCAATTGCCGCGAGACTTCTGTCGTGAAAAGCCATGAAAAGCACTCAAAAGTCAATTGTTTTCGAGCCGTATGACGTCACAGCACAAATGAATATACCTACTTATATAATTATTTTACTTCTTAGGCTGCAGCGTTTTCGGCTGTTTACGAAAAGAACAGTTTTAAAGTTTAGTAATTAACTTTTGCTGTTTTGTAGGTCGTGAAAAATATGGTATCTATAATACTTTTTTTCCTCTAATCGGACAATAATTTCTTCTTTTATTTCATGTTTTTTCTTTTGTATTGTATTTTGTGTTTGTGTGGTACAATAAAGAGAGATCTTCTATCTATCTAATAATTTGTATTTAAGACCTACTTTAAAAAGAGTCAACTAGCCTAATTATCTATTTCTAGGCCCAACACTAGCCAAACTCGATTTATAAATTTGTAAACAAATAACTAAAACTCGCGTGCTTTGCGTCGAGTATCACATCATATTTATTGAAAGAAGGATCTCATATTGACAAGTAACGTAAACTGCGTAATAAAAGACGCGTTAAAAGAGTAAATTTTAGGTTAAGTATGAGCGGTTTGTTTACATTATATTCTACATAGAGTTTGGCTGATGGATATTATTTCCCTATTACTTTACAAAATTATACTTTATAACTAAAGTGTAAGTTTCATTATTGAATAAGTATTTCCAACAAGCTCTGCTCATAGTCGTGCAACCGCAGTGGCTCCATGCACTCCGACTGCACTCCGCCGGTTTTGCTCACCAGCCAGAATGTCTCCATCTCTCCTTTACCCTGGAATGAAGAATTCACATAATGTTTCACTATAAAAACTATTGTTATTTGACGAATTCATTACGGATGTAGGTAACCTTATTTAGCCGTGTGCCGGCACGGCTTAGAATTTGCACCACCTCAACTCTTTCCGTGGGTGTCGTAGGGGGCGACTAAGGGACATACACCGGGGGTGAGCAGCGATTCTTTCAGAATAGATCTACAACTGAACTGCGATCCCCAACCCGCATGCCCAGCGTGGGGATTATGGTCCTTGACCACAAGACATAAAAATCAGGGGAGGCTTGCGACCAGCAGTGGACCATTAAAGGCTGTTGAGGTAACCTTATTTGTGTTAGAAGAACACGTTCGTCTGTTCTGCGGTGTAAGCAGGTTAACTAGGAACTATATTTGTTTTTCATTCCTTTATGATGGACTTCTTTAGAATGCGGTTCTAGACCCCACTCGCCAAGAACCGCACTCACCCTGAAAAAGTCCCTCGTAAAGGGATGAAACGTTGGTATTCTACCAACACAAATAAGGTTCGTAGTTAACCCGTTTACATACGGAATGAATACGTACATACAGTATAAGTTTTGGGTTCAATTTAGGAACCTAATTGTGTACCTACATAGTAGTTTAAAATTAAAATTTAATGCAAGATGTCGTAGGTACATTTTTTTTCAATGAGACTAAGTTCCTTAGCTAAGGTTTTTCGCTTGTGGTCATCAAGTCATCATATCAGTATGTATTTTTTTAGTATTATATTGGAAACCGAAATCGGAACAGTCTCCCCGCCCCACGCGTGGCCGATTCATGCCGACCTCAGTGGCGCGGTGGGTGAAGGTCCGCCTTCGACGCAGGGTTCGATTCCCGCCTTGGGACAAATATTTGTACGATCTGCATGCATTTGTTCCGGATGTTCTGGTCGGTTCCTATGTATATTAAAATATATCTATTTATGTAATAAATAAATAAATAATGCTGGACAATTCACACAGCATTATCTAGCCCCAAACTAAGCAGAGCTTGTGTTATGGGTAATAGAAAACTGATATACATAATATAATACAATACACAGATAGATATTTTTTTATTATACATAGAAAACGACCAGAACACCCTGAACAACTGTCTGCAGATCGTACACACATTTGTCCCGAGGCGGGAATCGAACCCGCAACCTTCTGCGTCGCAGGCAGACCTTCGCCCACCTCGCCACATCGGTCGTCAGACTTAATGTATTGTATTAATATATCAGTTATCTAGTACCATAGATAAATTAAACACCATTGCAGTACCTACCCATAACACAAACTCTGCTTAGCTTGGGGCTAGATAATGCTGTGTGAATTGTCCAGCATTATTTAATTTATTTATTTAGTCTCATTGCCCCACATTGCCAATTCATGGGAGATTTAAGCGTAATCGCTCAGATGGTTCGTAAACACCCAAATGCGCGCAGGAGATGCCTAGCGCGCATTTGGATATGTTCGGAAATATGGTTTTTAAAACGCGCGTTACCAAAAAAGAAGAAAAAAGAGTTGTTAATATTTACAGCGATATCGATGACTCCTCTAGACTCCGTCTGGTAGTTCCCTATCTCGTCCAAGGCTTTCTTCGTCGTATACGATATGTGAATTTTCATTGCTGTAACAAACAAATTCATTCATCATTTATGGGAAATTGCGAACGCTTCTATAACAAGCTTCCATCTGAAGCAACTGAGCTCCCTATTCGTAAATTTAAAAAATATATAAAACGAAATCTTGTAAAGAAATCCTATCACTCCATAGATAACATCAATGATGTAAATGCTTGGCCAGATGTCGCCCAGTTTCACACCGACAATAGTATTTATGGGAAATAATGTTAAGCTCAGTTAGTCTTACATATATATTGACCTGTATCTAAATCACATTATATTTTATACTTAGATATGCAAATATTGTATTAGTTTGTAAGTCATACTTACTAGTGGTTTATTTTCCACTTCTTCCACTTGTGGACAAAAAAATGTAGTGGACAAAATCAATAACACCTTGTTTCTTATTTGATAACATTTACTATTTATAAACGTGTATTATAGTATAAAATTTGATTAGTCTAAGTGCTTATTTTGTAAGCTTAGAAATAAACGTTATTGATATTTGATTTGAAATAATAACTTAAATAAGGCATTAAATGGACAAAGCAACGTGGAGAAGCACGTGAAGTCGCTAGCGAGTATAGATTGATAAAACTCATGGTAGACGTTCAGTATATTTCTAGCTACAGTCATGATGTAGGTATACCTTCTCCCGTGCTCTCCATCCGACTGGCAGTGTTGATGGTATCCCCGAACAGACAGTACCGGGGCATGGTGGTCCCCACGACCCCGGCGACGCACGGTCCCGTGTTGACGCCGGCACGGATCCGGAGCAGTTCCGTAGGCCGGTGCGGGACGGTGGCGCCCTCTAGGCTTTGCATCAGGGATAGCGACATGTCTGCTATCTCGGCGGCGTGCTTGTTACCTGAAAATAATGAGGTTTTGCTTAATCATAAATACAAATTACTGGACAATTCACACATAATCATCCTAGCCCCAAAATAAGCAGAGTTTGTGTTATGTGTACTTAGGGTTGCCATCCGTCCGGGTTTCCCCGGATTTGTTCTAGTTTAGAGGGCGTCCGGGGAGCGTCCGGGCGGGTTTTCATTTTGTAGTTCGGGTTTAAAAAATTCAAATCTTGGCCGCCGCTAGGCGACGCAAAAGCACGGCAGCGCGATACGCGCTGTGCCCGCCGAATAAGAATATAACAGCAATTAACATTTATAACAGAGTATAATTTGTGTTTTATTATAAGAACAAAAAAACTGACTATTAAAACAATTCATAAAACAATTTGTAACAAACTGTAATCAGATTGTATTTTGTGACATTTAAAAAGATGATTAAATTTAACATTTAAGTATGAAAATAAAATAAAAAGTTATATGACATTTTCAACTGATTTTTGTTATAGATAGATATCTCTATTGCACCATCAGTAAATGTATAGTTATACTGCTATGTTAAAAAAAACCTGTTGAAATGTCCGGGTTCTGAGCTCCAAAATCCGGGATTTTTACGCGTTTTGTCCTGGTTGCCAAATTTAAGAGTAATAAGTAATTGTAAAAAATCCTCACCGTTCCTCTGTGGAAGACCAGACACGACCATGTACGCATCTCCTATTGTCTCCACCTTGTATACGTTGTATTGCATTATCTTCTCATCAAATAACCTGGAATTAAAGTGGTGCTTTTATGTATAAAACTTTATGAATGAATGGTTTGTTCTTATGCTTAAAGTTGAGTTATTCCTGACTCGTCCCACTTTGGTCTGATTCCAGTAGGACGTGTCAAGAAACTCAAATTTTATGGTGAAAACGTCCCATTTAGTCCATTCTCATATTTGATGTTTGGTAGTTCGACTGACAATCAAATAGTCATTTCATTCTTTCCGGATTCGATTTTTTATGATTTTGTTTTTGAAGAAGTTATTATATAAAAAAAAATAACTAAGTAACACTAATATTTTTAATATGCTTAAATAGCACTAATAATATAAATAACAAAAGTCGTACCTGTATAACATATTGAGCATATTAATAACCTCCATAGGCGTGCTAGAAGCAGATATGTTAGTAAAACCAACTATATCGCTGAAGAATATAGTGACAGCGTCGAACGACTCCGCGGGCACGGCTCGCTGCGCTCGTAGCCTCCTCAGGACAGGTATCGGCAACATCCGCGAGAGAAGCAAGTCGGACTTTTGCTTCTCTGCGACGAGCCGTTGTGTACTCGTCTCTATGGATTTGGTGAAGGTCTGGAATAATAGGGAAATAATTAGTTTAAATAATTTTATTGAGATTGTATTAAATGAGATTGTATTTACATTATTCTTAAGCTTAGTACTATTTGAAGTAATTAATTAATACACTAAAAAATGGGAAAATAAGTAGCAGACTTCGCGAAACCCCAAAGGAAACTACCGCTACGGGGTAGGTAATACCGCGTAAGTCTTAACAGTACGTCTACCATGACTTTAATCAATCTATACTCGCTAGCGGCTGTAGTTAAAAAAATGTATGAAAACTTTTACAGCGCCTCTAGCAGATAGTTGGGTACTAAAATTCGCAGTATGAGTCACGTAGATAACTATGCTACGTCACAGTGTAGTAAACTATTCTCTGTAGTTTGGGCTTTATTTGCTTAGAATTTGGTAGCACGAGTTACAAATTCGACAGGTGTCATAGTAACGTACAATTACTACTATAGTTACGTACAATTACTACTATAGTTACGTACAATTACTACTATAGTTACGTTAGTTAGTTAACTATACCATCTACGTATTTACGTATCTACTGTAGTAACGCCAGGCAATCTAACTGTGACAACTCATGGTAGACGTACAGGCCTTGAAGTAGGTACCTGTATAGTGCGAACTGTATGCCTCAGCAGCAGCACCAGGACAGGCGAAGCCAGGAGCACCAGCACTAGTATCGAAACGCCGACAAGCAGCGTGCGGCGTGCGACCCACACTTCACTTCTTACTGATTCCCTGAAATTAAACATAATTTTTCACAATAATTAAAACAAAATGATATTCTGGGGTGATGGGAATGCTGGTTTTTATTTCGATCAACGTGGCAATGCTGCCAGCATTCTGGGCACTCTGCCTTCAGGTGACGGCTTTGATTTTTTGGAAATAGATGTAAGTGTAAATACTAGTTGTCATTGTTTTAATAAAATATAATTTATTTTTACAAGTTCTCTTTCGGATAACCATGGATCTATATTTAGTTAGTGCTTCATCATCATCATTATCATCATCATCAGCCTATATTAGTCCGCTGCTGGACATAGGCTTTCCCTAATGAGCGCCATAGCGCCCAGTCTTCAGCTTGCCGCATCCAGCATCTGCCAGCAGTCTTTCGCAAATCGTCATCCCCTGGTCGGAGTTAGTTAGTGCTTACTAACACCAAAAATACAAAAATGCAAAGAAAGAAACATAACATGTGTTAAGATTTTGCCAATGAAATAATAAATACCCTCCTAAATTAATTAATAACAGTTGAGTTTAGTTGAACTACCTGTAGATTGTTTGCAACAGTTTGCAGTTAGCTCAATTGTTTCAATTGTAAATACTAGTTTAATCTTTGGTTCCAAGACAGGAATCGAACACGCATCCTACGTCACAGGGTGCAGACAATCATCGGTAAAGATTCTTTATTTTCTCAAAGAAAAAAAAATAGTACACAGTTATGAGAAAAACAAAACTTGTACCTATGTTTAAGTATCTACTTAAATTTTATATCTAAGCTCGAGTGTGTTGTCTAAGTGCTTATTATGTAGGTAAGCTTCAAGAAATAAACGTTATTGAATTGAATTGAATTATTAACATAATCGTACTTTATTAAGAAAGAAAATTACAATCAAAATATAATAGAATTAAATTAAAACTAGTATTTACAATAGAAACAATTGAGCTAACTGCAGACTGTTGCAAACAATCTAACTGATCCATATCAATACCAGTCGGAAGCGTGCCCAAGACACTGGCCGCATTGCACCATCATAATCATCATCAGCCTACATCATGGCTGGACATAGGCCTCCCCTAATGAGCGCCATAGCGCCCTGTCTTCAGCTTGCCGCATCCAGTATCTGCCAGCAGTCTTTCGCAAATCGTCAGCCCCGCTGTATGGCAATGCTGATGCGCTGTGCCAGATACTTACCAGCTGTCTGGTCACGCGTCGCTTCGACCAGAATACATTTACTTATATTTAGTACAAATAAATAGAAAAATAAACACTATGCCAATAAAAATCTTTCAATCCTTACCTTACAATGATCCACAAGCCGAATCGCGCCATCCTTCACGTAAATCAATACAAAAAAAAAACACTATGCCAATAAAAATCTTTCAATCCTTACCTTACAATGATCCACAAGCCGAATCGCGCCATCCTTAACGTATATCAATAGAAAAAGAAACACTATGACAATAAAAATCTTTCAATCCTTACCTTACAATGATCCACAAGCCGAATCGCGCCATCCTTAACTTTCGGAGACATGTTTCTGAATCCATAATGTATTTGTCCGGGGAAACATTTTCTTCGAAGGGCAGGCAGCTGAAATCGAGTTGTTATAAATTACCTACAGACGTATTTACAACCAAAGCTTTTATTTATTTATGCGCGGTTTTGCTTTCAGGGAAAACGAGACGCTTTTATTTCCACCTTACCCTGGTTAAATATTTGAGACTCAGGATATAGATAAATTTTAGATGTTATACTTTGTATTCTTGTATCGTGAATTTTTAATCGAAGATTTACAGAAATATTTTTAATTTAAGCTGAGGTCAAATGGCACATCTTTCTAGATTTTACAATTAAAAACACGTCATCATGCTTACAATAATTAATAAATTCGTTTCTCCTCGCGGCTTTCCATGCATTTTTCTATACTAATAATAAAGAAAGAGAAGAATAAAAGGGATAGATTTGTATTTTTGTATGTAACGAATAAACTTATACTAATAGACCGATTTCAAAAATTTTACCATTAGAAAGGTTACTTTTCAGGGAAAGGCAAAGGCTATGTTTAATCTCGGAATTAACACGGAAACTACGCGGGTGAAACCACAAAGCACTGCTAGTCTGGTATAAAGATGTAGGTGCTTACGTTATTCCATTTAGGTTTTAGAACATCTGCCGAGCCCGATCCGTTCAGTAGTTTTGGCGTGTAGATGTTACAAACATCCTAAATTTCGTATTCTTAATATTAATGCGACGTGAAACTTTGGATTTTTGATGTTCTTTCAAACTCTTTGTGTCATTGTGTCATTTCGAACATTTTCTATCATTTATTAACTTTTCTAGCTAGACATTCGGGCAGGTAGACCTAATAGACCGAACCCCTTCAATAATCAAATGCAACTCAGATTTTTAAGCATGTCTCTATTGACGAAATTTTGACACATTTTCATTGAAAACTGACAAATTCCTCGAGGGTCAAACTTTTATGAGACTACCTCAAAATTACCAGAAACACCACAATCAAGAATCACCATACCTGACAGCAGCGCATTTTTTCTCTTCGCATCAAACTTTATTATGAATTGGTGAAGATATTAACAAAATTGTTGTAGCTAGTCGTAATTTTTCATGTTATTTTTTTAGCTTACCGGGATTAACACTAATCCCTGGGGAATATTTTATTATTGAACCAATTCTCTAGTCTATACAATAGCTATATCATTTTTATGATCTGTCTCTAATTGAAGGAGAAATCGACGAACACATAAAAAATACACACAGCCCAACGTAGAGCCTCCCGAAATCGGTTAAAAAACACGAAGCTTGCGAATCTGTAGTGTATAATTGTGTATCAGTACGTTTGATCAACTCACTTATGTGTTATTCTAGAAGACCTACATCGAAGCAAATTTTTAGCTCGATCTGTTAAGGCGAATAGTAAGGCAAATGAACTTGGACCTTTCATATTATAATAATATCGTACGTAATATCGTTATTTTGACTGCTTCCCGAAGCTAATAGACCTCCAAGAGGTATGAACTATGTGAATTACTATACTGAATTTGGTACTAATCGCATTTGAGACGCCGATAAAAAGTGAGTTCGAAGCAGCTACACACACTATAACAACAATATAACAACAACACTATAATTAACGGCAAGTATTTGGGACCTCCAAGAGACCTTTCAGGCTGTGTGTTACAGGATATATAAATTTCAGAGCTCTACAATCTATATTTTCGTAAGAAAACGGGCTTTTATAAATAAATAAATAATGCTGGACAATTCACACAGCATTATCTAGCCCCAAGGTAAGCAGAGCTTGTGTTATGGGTACTAGATAACTGATATACGTAATATTATACATTACTTAGATAGATATTTTTTTATTATACATAGAAAACACCCAGACCAACGGAACAAATTTCTGCAGATCGTACACAAATTTGTTCCGAGGCGAAGATCGAACCCGCAACCTCTTGCGTCGCAGGCATACTCTCGCCCGCTGCGCCACTGAGGTCGTTTTTGCCTTAGTATACGCCTTAAGTCATTTAGGCGTCAACAGTTAAACAACATACATTCATTTGCAAACATACACCCATACTTTTAAATATAAAATTATATTCGTGTGATTCAAATCTAATTTGAATTCATTCAGGTGGAGACTGATAGAATATTATATTCTATGCACATAAAGCATTTATCAAAAAGTTGTGAATCAATGGAAGTTTCGAGACGAACCTATTCAATGTCGGTTTGAATTCAATAAAGTTTGTCCTTTGTTGAAAACTCATAATTGTTCGGCGGGTGGGCAATAGATAACTAATTATCTAAGTAACTCTTAATCACAAAGAAAATTACTCTCGAATTATAGAATCATAGAATTATATAATCAAATTAGAACTAGTAGGTATTTAAAATTAAAACAATCTACTGGTAGCTCAGCTCATAAAGGTACATACATTTATTTGGCCATTGACAGGTGCATACAGGTTGGGTAAGGTATAGTAGTAAATAGTTTTAAGTTATAACACAAATTCAAGCAGAGAGTCAGCTGTATTTTTATTTCTATTTATGAGTATAATTTATGTATCCAGTGACTTGGGCACGCTTCCGACTGGTATTGATATGGATCAGTTGAGCTACCTGTAGATTGTTTGCAACAGTTTGCAGATAGCTCAATTGTTTCTATTCTAAATACTAGTTTTAGTTTAATTCTATTATTTGATTGTAATTTTCTTTCTTAATAAATATTTTATTTACTTACATAACAAAAAAGAATTTTGTATTGTATTTATAGTATTATATATGAATCCGGCCAATGTTGGCCGCTATTCAATGGCCTATGGTATAGGTCAGCGACAAGCGGCTACCATTGGCATTGGATTGCTTATAAAACAGGCCACCGCGACCAGGTCGCCAGTGCGTAAGCACGCTTACACGAGGGGAAGGTTGGTTCTTATTTTATTACTTGAGAGACCAAACAAGGGTTATCTATGTTTTACAATCCTAAAAATTGGTGCCAAAATTCCTAAGATTACCCTTTGAAGAGTTTGAAGCCCAGAAATCAATTTAACAATTGGTGCCCTATTTCAAAGCTCTTTGAAACAAGAAAACTTGAATTCAACTGATATAAAGTTTCCATAATCTTTCTGCTTTTATTCTATACATGAGTACTGTACGAAGAAGCTTGTATATTGTTAACAAGATATACCTACGCTTCTTGGACTGTAGTCCACTATTCCAATAACGCTTGCCTTGATTATGACCGTGGGGATTATGGGCGTATGCCCATAATCCCCACGAGATAAAAAAATCAGGTTGAGGCCTGCGTCCAGCAGTGGACCATTATAGGCTGTTGAGGTGAGGTGATTTTGACCGATGATGTTTATCGAATGATTTTGAAGTTTTTTGTTTCACTTTGACATAACAGTGGCAGTCGCGTTTGCGACATTCATTTATAAAAGTAATTTTAAGGAGCACTATAGCTTGGTCATAAAGAAGTCTTCAATAGGTGCTGTATGAAAAATAAGATTCGTCAAGTGCGAGTGTACTCGCGCGCCGAGGATTTCAAACATTTGCTAATCAAACTAAAATATAACATACTCTAGGTACCCGTAACAAATATTACAATTTAATTCACATTCAGACTGTAAATTTTTCGATATTTATCAAAACATTTCGCTTCGTCGCTTTTAAGCGATAAGGTTGTACTTTTATGTTTCTTTTGCTTGATTTTGTGGCGTACAATAAAGAGTCTTGTATGCATGAAAGCACTGAAAATATAATACGTAGGGTATTGTATTACATCTTCAGGGCTTTCATGTATCATCATCAGCCTATATTTGTCCACTGCTGGACATAGGCCTCCCCTAATGAGCGCCATATTTCATGTATACGAGCGCCCAAATGCGAATAGGAAAATAAGACGTGTCGCATTTCTTTGAGCTATATCTCTTTTGTGCCTTGTGCCTACATTCTTAGCCTTTTTCGTGGAAGACATAAAATGATTCTGTATTACTTTTATCGAATGTTTTTTCTGATATTTGACTCGGATTACTGATACTCTGGAAGGGTTCTTGGTATTAAGCCTATTAACAACAACAACATAATTTAGCTATTTTATAGGAATTTACCCGAAATGATCTCATAAAAAATAAATCCCCAAGGGATTATTATTTATCCGATCAAGCTTAACAAAAAACATACCTAATACCTTTGAAAAATCACGACTATCTCCAAGAACTTTGATAATACCTTCGCCAATTCTTAATAGATTTTGATGGTTCTTTCTTTTTTGTTTATATAAAGGTTAATTTCGAGATGGTCTAACAAAAGTTTGATCTTTGAGGAATTTATATGTGCGCCGTACAACGTATCTGAAACATCACCACATGATAATTTTAACAATCACTGGTAACTAATAGTTTCCATGGCAACGGACGCAAAACAAACTGAATTAGACTTAAATTTTATCTATAGGTGGCCTGTTTAAAAAAAAAACGCTCTATCGAATTGTTATTTCAAAACCCATTTTCATTATTCAGGAATTTAAGGTCGGTTCATAGTTTTATAAACAATCGGAGGTAATGACCTTCCCCACGCTGGAAATGCGGGTTGGGCATCGTACTATTAATTACGTAGTTAATGCTACTCTTATTTTTATATGGCATGCATAAAAAACAGGAAAATAACCACATAATTTAAATCCACACAGCATCATCTAGCCCCCCACCCCCCACCCAGCTATGTTAAGGATGTGATAAGGGTACTAGATAGATACTGATGACTGATATACATTTAAGAATACATTTTTTTACATTTCATTAGACTGATATTTCTTTATTATACACAGAAAGTACACCCGGAACAAATATTTGTCCAAACGCGGGTATTGAACCTACAACCTATTGCGTCGCAGGCGGATATACACCCACCGCGCCACAGAGGTTGTCAACCATGATAGTTACACAGCCTTTACAAACGTAGATCAAAAATAGTCAAAAAGTCGCGTTTTTGTACAAGTCGTTGTTTTTAGATAAAAGCTGTTGAAGGAGTCTCAATTTATGAGAAAATAAAAACTGCATACTGCTTAATATTACTTATAGGTAGGTACTTTTAATTTTTATGCGGAATTTTTCATTAAAATTTACTACATACATGCCGGATAGAAGTTTTATCGACCATAAACCCTATCTAATATACAAGCTAAGTATCCTGGCTAGCGGCAAGGACAGTTGCGTTGAAAAGATTATTTAAAACTAGCTGCGCCCCGTCGTGTTACCCGCAAGATAAAGCCGGCATTAACGCCAGAGATGAAGTGCAAGAGTTTAGGGCAGGTAGATACGTCGCAAAGAAGCAGCGTGGAGGATCTTGGGCTTACCGCTGCACGAGAGACACCCACAGTCATCCACCTGGCATTCCACTTAAGGCGCAAACACCACCTAAACTAGCGCCACCACCTACTTTATGTTATTATTCCGTTAAACAAAGGAATTTTCAAAAACCCATCTTCCAGTTTGTGATACCTATCATAAGCTTTTTTTTAATGCCTCTGTAGGTTGCTCTGTATAGTTTAATTCTATTTAGTTTAGGCAGAGATACGAAGTTGCCCTTGGTGGACACCAAAATCTATTTTCGTGTCTCTTCCTAAACTAAATAGATATATATCTTTGTGCTAAATTTCATTCAGATCCGTTCAGCCGTTTTGGCGTGATTTAGTAACAAACATCCCTCCACATTTATACACTTTCACATTTATACTATTAGTGGTATTTTCAATGGAGTATTTTAACGAAAATTGTAAAAAAATGCCATTTTCTTTCAGTTTCAGCAACTTGTTTCTTTGCGAAAATTGATCCTTATCAGCAACCAAAGCCGATTTTGTAAAAATAAAGGATCTCATATTTACAAAAATTCAACAGATTGAATTTTAATTACCTTCCCAAAAAAAATTGCAGTATTTTTTAATCATAAATTGAGGTAATGACTTCACGATTTCTCAGTAACTCGCATGTTTACGGATTTGGCCATCCCATCTCAAAAAGTCATGGGGCAAATGTTTGACGATCTACTGATATTTGTTCCGGGTGTTCTGATCGTTTTAATAATAAATAATAATATCTATCTGTGTTTTGTATTGTATTATGTATATCTGTAATCTAGTACACAAGCTCTGCTTAACTTTGAGCTAGAATGCAGTGTGGATATTTTCCAGCACTATTTACTTATGGTTTCTGATTTGGCCATCCACTGTCATATTAAAAAAGCCTTCTATTATAATTATTTAGTAATATTGTCTACTTACTGCATATAGCTTTCTTTCACAGCTGAAACTTGTCCCCACATTCGTTCCACCTCTAGATACTGTAGAGATGACATGAGGTGTTCCCTCGAAGATCTCTGATGCATTACCACCTCGTTCAAATAACCTTCGTAGAGGTATGCCAGGGATAAAGACATTTGTTCTAGAGCGCCCAGTAGTTCGTAGCTTGCTGATAATTGTCTGAAAAAAAAAACAATAGGTTTAATTTTAACACCCCATTTCATAATTTTCCCTGGTCATCATTGATGATGATGAAATTAAAAAAACCATTTATCAGACAGAATGAGAGTTATGCATATAATGGGCTAATTTCGTAATTTCCTAAAAAAACCTAATTAGCACGTCAGTTAAATTTTATCAAAAGTCGCTTAAAAGTGTAACCCAGCATGACGTCACGCGGAACTTTAACTGCCTTTAAATTAAACAAAAAAAATACAATCAAATTATAGAATTAAATTGAATAAATGATTTACAATAATTGGAACAGTTGAATCGAAAGCGTACCCAAGACACTGGCTGCATTGCCCCGCTGCATGCAATGCTGATGCGCTGTGCCTGATACTCACCAGCTCTCGGGTCACGCGTCGCTACTGATAATTTTTTGAAAACCTGGAGAGCCTCGGTACCCCAGGCACCGAGAGTCTAGACTCCAAGGGGAGCAAATGCGTAGGCTCTATCGACACCTGCATATTTGCGAAAAGCATAAAACAAATAAAAGCATATTCTAAACATATTTTTTTGTTTTATTGACAAAAAGTAAAAATACGTTTTCAATATCTTATGATAATAATTTAACTGACGGACTAACTAGATTTTTAGGTTAGGTTACACACGCTACAATGATTCCGTATTTAATAGGCTAGTTCTATTAAATACACGCTACAATGATTCCGTATTTAATAGAACTAGCCTATTAAATACGGAATCATTGTAGCGTGTGCTGATGGATGGATGTCTATAGCAGTGGACGTATATGGGGTCATTATCATATTTAATAAATATTATAAATGCGAAAGTTTCAAAACACGATTTATTACTTCTTCACGAAAAACTGAATGAATCGGGCTGAAATCTCGTATCGATAAAGGTCAGACCTTCAAGATAACCTGAAATAACGCATATGCTACTTTTTACCCCTTATATGCCCTAAAACAATATGTAACTCTTTGTGGATCTCTAGTAACGTATCCACCTTTAAATAAGCTATTTTTAACTCAAGCGAATGTAGTTTAACATAAAAACATCAGAGTTATTTAAAACTCTTTGACCACAAACTAACTTTTGATGATAAAAGCAGATTAAATAAATGACGGGCTTAAAAACAAATTTGCGAACTTTCCACAAGAAGCTTTTAAGATGATTCTGCCTGATAACATTCGATAGAATAATTAACTGCCTATCTTTTAATTCCCCTAATTGTACCGAGAGGACATTTTGGGGACCAAGCGGGATCAAGTTGCTAATTTCGATCCCGAGCTTTACGAGGTTAAGGTTGAGTTAGGTCCATTAGCTGTCCCAAAGACGAAACGGCCTAAGTAGGCTTTCGGTGCCCTTGTTCACTCTTAAAATGACTTAACATCTGGTCACATAGCGATGCGCGTCCATGCACGATATAAAAGATTGAAATTTCCACTTTTCGGAGGGTTTCGCAATATGTGGAGCGTCTCTGTTAGGGCTCGTGGAATCACTCTCGAAAAGAGCTTCTTTTGAGAGTGATTCCACAAACCCTAACAGAGACGCTACTAGCACCAGGACACCGTAAGATTTTAGTCTATAGGAGTCTGAGACATGTCTGACATTATCTTCCGCCTGGAGACAGAGGATTTCGAGGGTCCAATGGCTGCCATTAGTCTACCTATGTTAGTCAAAGCAGATCACAGATGGATGCTCGCGACTGACACATGTTGCCTGTTGGCGGCTTTAGATCTAGTAACAAACCCGCCGTTAGTGTCACCGAATTGGTAAACATTGCCGGCGGAAAGAAGTCAGCAACTTTCGACAAGTTGCATAGTATAGTGGACATGTCCCTGGCAATGCAGAAGCGGACACGTCGCAAGAATTCGGCGTGCACTGTCATGTCGCCGACATGATTATAAATCAATAATGTTGACCGACGTTCTAGACTTTGGTGAGGGTCCTTAACCGATTTCCAAACAACAAAAAACAGCAACAAAACACGTTTGAGTTTTATTGGTTTTTCTCTATAAGTTTTGGCTTTAACCCTGTAACTTATGGGCACGATTGTCTTTTGATTTCTTTTAAGAAATATAACGCCAGAAATACGTCAGCACAATATCCAATATTACAAAAGAAGCTAAATTCTGGTTGCAGTAAATAATAATTCTATACTCCAAAAGGTATGCACATAATTCAAGGGATATGTGCGTATAGAATATTGAAAAAAGGCGAGTATTTTGTTCTACAAAGCGGCGTTAGTTGAAATACCTAAGATTTAAACGCTCATAAATTCGAAACGAAAAATACATTGCGCGCTTGGGATTCAACCCACGTTCTTCGAGCTGGAGTTAGATTGATGAATTCTACCGAATATATCTGGTTCCTACAATTTATAAGTAAACATTCTTAAACATGCTATTTCCTTAAATCAGGTTACCTGGAAAACTTTAAGCTTACCTAAAATCTAAATTTTGCGGAGAGTTGTTCA
Organism: Eupithecia vulgata; assembly: GCA_946478455.1. Lineage (NCBI taxonomy): Eukaryota > Metazoa > Arthropoda > Insecta > Lepidoptera > Geometridae > Eupithecia > Eupithecia vulgata. Next base: position 13,190,432 of record OX297873.1, read on the forward strand.
TTTTATTCTAATTCATAATTAAGTCCGATTAAAAAAACTGATCCATATCAATACCAGTTGGAAGAGTGCCCAAAACACTGGCTGCATTGCCCCGCTGTATGCCAATACTGTTGCGCTGTGCCTGATACTCACCAGCTCTCGGGTCACGCGTCGCTTCGACCAGACGCTCAAATAATTTAATGAAAACCCAGTGGGAGCAAATGCCCTACGCATTTGCAAGCTATTTAGCTCTGTCGAGACAGAGTTGAGCTACCGATTGTTTGCAACAGTCTGCATTAAGCTCAATTGTTTCAATTGTAAATACTAGTTTTAATTTCATTCTATTATTTGACAATTTTCTTCAAAAGTACAATCCGCCATACGTTAGAAGTTAACCTTGGTAAATAAGTAATCAATTTTCTATAAATAAAAGTACAAACCGCCATACGTTAGACGTAGTTGACTTCACCCGTCGCTTTACTTCCTCCTGAAGAAAATCGTTTGTTTCTTCGTAAACCAATATCCTTCTGTCACTCTTACGGTATTCTCTGAAAAACAAATAAAATCAAAAATTAAAATTATTTTATTATTTTTATTTCTCTTTATCGAGTTATTCCTGACTCGTCCCACTTTGGTCCGAATCCAGTGGGACGAGTCAAGAAACTCAAATTTTATCCTGAAAACGTTCCTGATTCGTCCCATTTTGAGATTTCTTACAGAAAAGGAGCAAAAGTACTATCGGTCGCACACTTCTCGTGCAAGTAATCTTGATTACCATTGTTTCCGAAGGATTTTTTAACTATCTCACGCAAAGTACTAGGAAAGTAGAAACTAGTAACACTGTTAAAAAGTCAAATTCTTAAAATAAAAAGTCATGGTAGTTAAGCGATATTTTTTATTGATGTCGCTTCGTACCTAGACTAAAGTAAAGAAGTGACGAAGAAACCTCTTAGTTAGCCTGTTAGTTATTATTTTTCGAGTTGAAGCAAAATCTGTCTTAAGCTTTTATTTCCTATAGATAAACTGATAATTTTTAGAAATCCCTTTGGGTACAGAAAGGTTTTGACAATTTGTTTTCACTACAAAAAAAGTCGCTTCTCGCTGTCTGTCTGTCAAGTATGCTTAGATCTTTAAAACAACGGATATTGATGCGGTTTTTAAAATAGAGGTTATATGCATAATATAGTAAATGTACGAAGCCGGGCGGGTCGCTAGTAATATATATACTGATAATTTTTGTAACCCAGTTTGTTAGTACCTACTGTAAAAGCATGGTCAGTTATCAATCTACGCTTTTCTATGGCGTAAACGTCACTCGAGCATAGATCTATAACTGAGCAAACTTTCTAAGTACAGGCCTTAGAGTTATTTTGCAGAAGATGCATTAACAATTATTTCAGGCTCAGATGTACGATTACGCAAAACCCACCCATCCCACAATTGATCCATATAGCCATTAAACAGACTTGAAAGCCATTTCATTGGCCTTCGCCATACAATTGCAAATTTACGAAGGCCATTCAAAGGGCTTTCAAATTATGTCAGTATACAATGGGTGGATTTTTCGTAATCGCTTAGAAGAACCAGTAAAAAGCCCTTACAACGGGCAAACAAATCGTGACTGTACTTTTAATTAGTTTTATAAACTGAGACGATGAACAAAAGACTCAGATCGCGAATGTTTTCTTCAGAGTTTGAAAGCTGCTAGCCTAGGGGACCCATTCTACGAGGGAGGGAATTACCGCCTTTAAATAAAATGAAATGAAAATTATTCATCAAAACAGACGGTTAATTATCTACATTAATATTGTAAAGAGGAAAAATTTATCTTCTTGTATTTTTGAATGTAACGAATAAACTTATTTTGTTTGCCGTTAGAAAGCTACATTATCACTGAGTTACATAGGCTATAGAATATATCCGTGCGAAGCAGGGGCGGACCGATAGCGTTTGATATAAATCTAATAAGTGCTGATGATGACAGCATCATCAGCACTTATTAGATTTACCAAACTGGTTGTTGGCTACGAAGACTGTATGCCTTAGACTTAGGGTTTCAGTCCTAAGAGTGTTAGTTTAATACTCTTTCGTGCACTCTTCGTGGCTTTTCGTGCCCAAGCTTGTTGCTGAAGCGATTCGTAGAAACGAAGGTTTTTTTTTATAGACTCGACAATGGTTGTTAAACCTTTGTTTGGCCACAATCTCACCTGATGGAAAGTGAAAATGTGGCCGACTATGTATTCCGCAGGTCTAGAAGATACCTATTCACTCTTGTTTTCAAGAGACCCAGGTTGTAATTGACGGGAAAAACAGCAGCAGGGAGTGGGGCGTGTTCCAAATCCCAGCGGTACGAATGATGAAAGTGGAGGAAAACCGCTTAGTGCAAGCGGACAGTAAATCCACCAAGTAGGAGTGGTAAAGCGCTGTGCGTCTGCTTGTTCTGGGTGGAATCAGGTCATATTTCCTGAAAGCATTCTCCGAAATGTATCTTCAAAAAAATCGAGAGATCAAGAGACAAGCGACCTTGCGGCGGTATTCGAGACGTTGGACCTTAGCCTCTGCTAGGTACTGGTCGTCAATCAGTCCGAAGACTCTTCAGACGCAGTTACTTTAGGTCTAAATGCTGCTTACGTAATGGGAGGAAGATTCTAGTATGAACGTAGGATCCTAGGATCTTTGATTAATGTCCACTGGTGGACGTGCTTTGAGCTCGTCCCGGGCTCAGTTTCAAAAGTGTGCCTATGAGGCTCCGCCATTCTGGGCGCTGAGCTGTATTATACTCATATTTATTCTCCTTTTGAAAGGGCTTTCGAACTTTGCATAGTTTCATGTGTTTTTTTAGGATATCCTTGTATCTCAGGTACGGGTCCACCGCATTTTCGCTTACCGTACTGCTGTGGAATTACGCTAAAACCACCCATCCTATACCTGACATTTGCACGCCATTTCAATGGCCTTGATAGCCTTTTTATGGCCTTCGCCATACAATTGTAAATTACAATGGCCATTCAAAATGCTTTCAAATGTCATTATAGGATGGGTGGTTCTTGCGTAATTAAACAAAAAACCTTTGGGTCGCCTGCCCGAAAATGTGAATAGCAATAATAATGATAATCATGGTAAATATCCCGTTATAAATGACTTTAATGTTAATAACCATGATAGTTTTAAAAGTTTTATATATTTAAATGTGAATCCAAATTTCGCATAAGCACCCTCGGCAAACGTAGTGTAGGACGCACCTCCGACAGGGCTCCGTGGGGTGACGATTTGCGAAAGACTGCTGGCAGATGCTGGATGCGGCAAGCTGAAGAAAGGGCGCTATGGCGCTCATTAGGGGAAGCAATGTCCAGCAGTGGACTAATGTAGGCTGATGATGATGACCCTCAAGGTTATCCACACGTTATGGCCCAGTATATAATATTGTAGTATAAAAATATAGAGTCCAACAATAGCTCAACAAATTGTCAACCAAATTGCTTATATTGACCCACTATCCGCCAAGCGTTGCCGGCAATGAATGTTATTGAAAGCTGGTTCGATTGTCTTTCGTTTTTCATACAATTATTCACTCTAACGTCACAAATCCGAAACCCTAGAAGCCTACTCTAGTTCATTTCAACCGCAGTTGTTAAGTAAGGTCGTAAAACTTAAAGTGTAGCCACTAACTACTCGTACCTTCTTACGATTGGCCCGACCGATTGAGGGCCGTTATCGTACGAATTTTATTACTTTAAGTTTTTAGTGTAAATCATTCTAAGTATCAAAAATTTAGACTGATAGATAGTTTAATTTACTGTCATAGAGAATAAAATTCACACTTTCATCATTCGAAACTGAAAAGGCAGCTCGGAAATGTCGTACGAAATTTCAGTTTTCATTTGATGAGCGTTCCGAACAAACGAATTATCGTAATGAAGTATACGAAAAAAAAACGTCAAGTGCGAGTCGCACGCGTGCACCGAGGGTTGTATAATTGTAAGACTTTGTGTATTGCTAAATGTCATGATTCTAGGCTAACGATACGTACCCTATAGTTTTTAGTCCAGGGTGAGATCAAATTTTATTTTGGTAATAATCCGCGAGAATCGTTTTTTTGACTGAATTATCAACAAATTAACGAGTTTCTTAATTTTTCCTTAACAATTGTATTGTGTGCATGTGATTTCTAAAAATTTAAAAAAAGATAATCGCGCCAGCTTTCAGTTACATACCTATAGTTACAAAAGGCCTATCGCATTTTTTGAGCCACCACACCATAGATCAGTGAACCGTAATTGGTGTTTCGTATCGTCAAAGGGTAATTTGGAATTCCGTACGGGACGCACTGTATATTGATAATATGGAACTTGGGATGAATAATAGCCTATTAATTCAAAATGGGGCCTATTCATCGAAATTTCTCTATGGGTAATCTTGTCGAAAGTGTGAGATTAATACATAATAATACTATTTAGTTAGATAGTCACGGAAAATTTTCTTTTCAGTCAATGTTCTTGCTTGAAAATCTGGACAGTAAAATAGATAGCTGTATATTTTATTGCACAAAAGTTGTACATAGCTGAACATAATATGCAACAACAATAAACAATAACAATACTAGATAGCATTCTCTACCTACTAACCCTAGGGTAGCAACAATTATTGTCCTTAGGTAGTGCTACGATACAGAATTTAACAGAAAAATCAGAAAAAAATATAAATATGTTAAGCAAAAAAATATATTTATATAAACAAAATAAATATACCACTCAAAATAATACTTATAAAATAAAGTATATATGATTTACTATTTATAATAAATAATATAATAAATGATACAGGACAATAAAATTCACACAGCAAGCTTAGCCTCAAGCTAAGCAGAGCTTGTGTTATGGGTACTAGGTAACTGATATTCATATAAAACAACACAATGCATATTTTTTTATTTTACACAGAAAACGACCAGAACACCTGGAACAAATACCTGCAGATCGTACAAATATTTGTCCCAAGGCGGAAATCGAACCCGCTACCTCCTGCGTCACAGGCGAACCTTCGCCCACCACGCCACAGAGGTCGTATTTATTTATCGAAGGTCACCAAAAGGATTTACAATATATCTCGTCAAAACTCTGGGCTTCGTCCGAAATGTCCTTAGACTTTTCTTTGACTACTTTTATAGTAAAATAAAATATTTTCTAAATAGGACTAGGTACACAATTTAACAACTTACTTTATACCAAAGAACGTAGGATCCTAGGATCTTTGCTATATACGAAGAACATGCATGAAACTGAAGATAGAGGATGCATATTTGTGTAAAAAATATTCATAAGAAAACAGTTTTAGTTACTTCTATCTCGCTTACACGTACAAAGATCAATGAAGCATGAAATTCCGTCAAAATCAGTTTCTGTCGAATCTCTCAAAACCATTCAAAAAACTATAATCGAGTTCGAATTAAACAGTTCAATCTGTCAAACTTCGAAAGGTAGATTTTAATCAAGACAAAAAAAAACATTTTTTGGCATTGTAAACTTATGCACGAATTGACGACCACTCTGGCGCGGTGGGCGAAGATCCGCCTGCGACGCAGGAGGTTACGCGTTCGATTCCCGCCTCGAAATGTTTATTCTCTGCATATATGTATGTATCTGCATATATTTGTTCAGGGTGTTCTGGTCGTTTTCTATGTATAAAAAATACCTGTCTATGTATTGTATTATGTTATGTTCAGTTGTCTAGACCCATAACACAAGTTCAAGGCGTGCTGATTATGGGCATTACTCCTAATAGAACTTTTTTATCTTATGGGGATAAGATAAAAAAGTTAGGGAAAGACCTGCGTTCAGCAGTGGACCATTATAGGCTGTTGAGGATGAGTTAACACAAGCTCTGCTTAGTTTGGGGCTAGATAATGCTATGTGAATTGTCCAGCATTATTATATTATTATAATTCATACTAAAGACTCTTCTATTACGTTACTGCAATATCTTTGTATTTTAATTCATGTTTCGTATAACGTTATGTTGGGTACTCTCGATGATATAGCCCGAGTTAGGTAAATTACCTTAACAAAGGCTGTGTTTACGCCTCGGGCCTCATTTCATGTACGTTTGTGAAAACAGAGCTGGCAGCTTCAAACGTGTGTAGAGAAAATGAGATACATTACAATTTCTGTAATGATATGTGGTACCGAGCTTTACAACTCTCGACTGCAGCACAAACTTGATTCTACATTATTATTTTTACGACTTGGAAAGGATGTTCTAGGTTCTATTAGAGTAGTCTATAAGAGTGCGCCTAATGTAAAAATGTGTGTATTTATAAACACTTGGATTTATGCTACGAGTACGTTTGTAACGTACTCGTAAATTTTCAGATGAAAAAAATACGGCAGGGATGGTAGGGATGGAAGGTAGGGAAAAAACTTGTAGTCGAGTAATCGAACATAATTTATGAAAACAAACTGTTTATTTTTAACAAAAAAATTACAAAATTCGCAAAAAAAATAACGTTTTAATCAAAATGCTCTAATAACAAAAAAAGACCACATTATTTTTTCGAATCATCTCTTTTTTCGAAAAATCTATTAAAGTAATCGTTTAGTTTTTCTAATTATAATACTTATATTTTGAAGAATATTTTGAATGATTTTTGCACTGATGTTGCTTTGTTCTAACCTTCTCTTATGAACGCGCAATTTTGACATCTTCTGACTCTTTTAATCGTCAGAAGTCCACAACAGACTAAGCCATATATATTTTTGCACACATTTAACTCGCTGCGGCCATCGTTGTATATTGCACGTCTTACTCTTAGACAATTTAATCCGCTGTCAAGTCATAGTATACCAAAACATATCGTGCTATTCTGTCGAAATCATAAAAATATACGTTATAGCTGTGTCTGTGGTCACTCGCCAATTACTATATAAAATACAATAAATAATAAACCTTGCTATGATTTACATTTACATCTACGTCTGTTCGGCTATTTGGCTTTACTTGGGTCCCAAGTCTCTAAGGACTCTCATTGAAATTGGACACTGTTGACATTCCAGCACGTTCTAAATAGAGTGCAGCTTACGCTCTGATGACTTTAAATCAGAAATAGTTACAGTTATTTCAGAAAAGTTTGACCGTGTTTCCCCGTCCACTCACTTATTTGCTGTTGAGTAATGCACAACTGTGAGTGAGGTTCCATATTTGTTGAAGATAGGTGGTATAGGTAAATCAGAATGAAGTATTTTATAAACATAGTTACTTTTGACTGGTAGTGATAGATAGATAGATAATTCTTTATTGTACCACACAAACAAAGAAAACAGGTAAGAAATAAATGCTACAAGTTGTATAAGTACAGAGGCGGCCTTGTCGCTATGAGCGATCTCTTCCAGGCAACCTTGGGATGGACTGGACATGTGAGAACAAAAAAAAATGGTGGCAAAAATAGAGAAGCAAATCTGTCGACTCGAGAAATATATGTGGACTTGTGAAAGTTTAAATTTTTATCGAGCGGACAATATTATGTTATGAGGATTATCCTAGTAGATGATTAAAAAAAGGATTAATGTCATGGTTTAACACACTAATTCAATCTTTTCTTATTGTCACGGAAAAACGCGTATAATGCGGGCATTAGCAAGTAGCTAAGAAAACAACAAAAATAATACTATTTTATTCTATTAAATAATCTAGTTCCAAAAATAAAGTCATTTAGACGCCTGGGTAAGGTCTGTAAAATAACACAAAATGTTGAGAAAACTAACAAAAGGTACAACTTCTTCATAAACAAAATAGATTGTCATAAAAAATCGAATTGGTAAAACCTACATAATTAGGACATGACTAGATACCTATTTGATTGTCAGTCGAACTACCAAACAGCAAAGAAGAGAGTGAGTGAAATAACTCTAGTTATCTTATTAAACTAACATAATAACATCACTACAGAAAGATTAAATAATAGTATATTATGCACCGAGGGCACAAAGCAATCTCTTACGTCATGCAGGCATTGAATCCCGAGCGATAATTCTAAAATTACTCACGAGCGAATCGAAGGAGTTACCAGAATCGTGAGTGTGAAAGGGATTTCATCACGCCCAAGACGAAAACAGCGCTATGCACGAGGTTTCTTTCTTTTCACTCTATCTTCGAGTAAATTGTAAAAGTTTGGTAACGTGTTTGTTCGCGCCATTAGTTTTTATTCCGCCTTCTTAACAGAGGTCAGTACGAATTTTGAAAAAGATAATAATAAATAAATAACGCCGGACAAATCACACAGCATTATCTAGCCCCAAGCTAATCAGAGCTTGTGTTATGGGTACTAGATAACTGATATACATAATGTAATACAATACATAGATAGATATTTTTATTATACATAGAAAACGACCAGATCACCCTGAACAAATGTCTGCAGATCGTACACACATTTGCCCCGAGGCGGGAATCGAACCCGCAACCTCCTGCGTCGCAGTCAGACCTTCGCCCACCGCGCCACAGAGGTCGTCAAAAGATTTCATTGTACGCTAAAATTTACACATATTTGGATGTTCCAAATTCAATCTCTCACAATCTCTCGAATACATTTATTATATTATTTATTGCAAAGATAGAATACACCTTCGTGATACATCGTCGGCTACATTGTCACTTACTATCACGTGAGAATGTGGTCAAACGAAGGTAGAAAAAAAAGAAGCAGCAAGTTTCATACATATAAGAGTCGCACGAGAGCTAGTCGAGTAGTGAGAAGGGGAACATTAAAAAATCGTTACAGCTCTCGTGTGAGCATTATAGGAATTATATCATCAACGAATCTGTTGCCATGGAAACCATTTGGACTTTGAAAATTCTTATGTGATGATGTTTTAGATGTATTTTAATTGAAAGAGAAATTATCGATTCCTCAAGGGTCAAAGTTTAATGAGACCACCTCAAATTCAACCTTTAAGAAACTATAACAGCCTCAAGTTTTTATGAAAACGATAGACAAGATATTGCGTTCATAGGAGCGAGACAGGGCATGCCAAAACAGCGCAACGCAAGATCAAGTTTTAGCTTATTAATTAATTAGGACTTAGGTAAAAACCGAAACATATAAAATATTTTTCCTACTTAGTTATATTACCATGATTGATTATTCCCAATAACTTAACTTCTGTATTTATTGAGAAATTAAGGTTTTAGTAAGAATTTATAGGTAATTAATTAATTTTTAATTCTTATATTTTCACATTACAGCACAAAACTTGACGAAGAAGCGGCCACACAGACACCGCAACACCATGATACTTGTTGGCTGGTCCGGGGTATGCAGATCGCTTGCCGAATAACTTAACTTTGTGATTTTTTTCTATCGAGAAAATTCTATGGAATCGTGTTTTCGAAACATATGATCGATAGAGTAAGTCCCGAACTTAACCATATTTAAATTTCAAAGTTAAATATTTAGTATTTTGGAAGATATGGAGATTGACGGAGTTAATATTTTGAGGTAAGTAATATAGGCCCTTACAGGATCATACTCCAGATTTTTTCATACAGTGTGCAACGGTATTGGAAGCAGGTTTTTAGATAGTTATCAATTAAACATTCGCCCTCGGCAATGACATTATCTTTTAAAATTTGTCGAAAATATACCACTGAAAATGCACACGGTTGTTAATTACTAACATATAGCTTTACCCTCTTAAACATACACGATTTTTTGTTGTAAAATCTAGGGTTCACGCCGTATTTCAACAGCCGCATGTCAACAAGCTTCCACAGTGTTCCGTAGAACACGTACGACCGTGCCTACACTCGGCGGTGATAGATGTTAATTGGGCGAATTTGGGTTACATTAAAACAATTTTTCTCCGTCATCATTATTAAAAAAGCTTTGAAAAAAAAACATAATCATCTATGGGGTACAAGGCAGATCCACCTTCTTTTCGAAAATGAAAAAAACTTTTTTAAATATTAGAAATCATTTTGCAAAGTACCATCTGTTTCTTAGTTTTTACAATTTTTCTCCTAAACTGTCAATCACAAGATTTTTATTGACATTGCCGTATTAAACAAAAGAATACCAGGGAAGGTTCCCTACCTTCAGCTCATTTATGCAAATAAACGTCCTAAATTAATAGATTGTCAGCAAAAACTTAAATTTAGCGTTTACGCTGCTCTGCTCTGTCCCGCTCCTATACAGGCGAAATCCTATGTCTATCCTTTTCACAAAATGGTGTCATATATTGCCCCTTAACCGTAGATTTTTACGACGAAAACTCGTTTGTGGACAAGAGGGCTGAACGAAGTTACGACATTAAAGTGTGTCGGTATTCATATCGGTTGATATCTAGGTTTTAGAGTGCTGTCAAATTAATGTAGATTATACATACACTATAGCTATGGGCCACGGCTTCGCAAGCGCTTTTTGGGTCTACTATTTCCATGCCATGCATGTCCTTTCTGCCAAATTTCCTTGAGCCACGAAAATTTAATAATCCCTAATTTTTTTTCGAAATCTATTCGAAATTATCGTATAAAATTTTCCCAGAGCGAGTAACGCACTGTAAAGCAAAAAAAGCGAAATCCAATTTTTAGACGTGATAACAGATAGACGTCCCGATAGAGAGAGTTACTTTCGAATTTATAATATTAGTATGGAAATTTAAAAGGTAAAACAAAACACAACTAATCTCCTTACAGTAAGGTATTGGGAATTGGCTATAATTAAGTTTTTTCCTAATGAACAAAAGATCTACGTACACCGGTATCCCAACATTTGATAAACGATGCAAGACTGACCAAATATATAGACTACTAGCAGCCCGCCCCAGCTTCCCACGGGTAGGTTCTATCGCCTATGTTCATTAGGGTCACAGACTTTACACTGGCGGCTGCGCTGCGCCCTAAAGGATACCTAATACTGGTGAAAGAATTTTAAAAATCGGTCCGGTAGTTTCGTGGCCCAATCAATTCAAACAAACAAATCTTTCCTCTTTATAAAATTAGTGTAGATAATGGTCAATATCAAAAACTAGCAGCGCTCGCGGTTTCACCCGCGTAGTTCCCGTAGTGGGAATTCCGGGGTAAAATAAAGCCTTTGTGCTATTCCAGACTATAATCTATCTCTGTGGCAAGGGGTACAAGGGAGACTCCAAGATCTCGTCTCCCAAGCCAACCTAACCTGCACGTAGCGTACCCTGCTGGATAACGAACTAGGCTCTGGTGAAAATATCATAAAATCTTTATAATCGTACAATGTATAAATTTTTTCCATTACTTGACACTGGCAGAATTGTCTAACAAAACACGTTGCCATTAATAAAGATTTCATTCATTCTCTGTGCTTCATCCACCGTTCAGCCGTTCTGGCGTTATTGAGCAACAAACATCCATCTATCCATCCATCCATCTATTTCGCAAAAACGCTTGTCAACGGCAATAGAAGAGTGTAGCGACCTCTATCAATTATGAACTGAACTACAAAGCTGACATCAATAAAAAAATCATCGGGCAAGTGAACCAGCTGAGTTAGCCCAGTCAGAGGAGATCTCCCTTTGCCTCTGTCTGAATATTTGGAGGAAATGCCATGTTCTCCCCCAAAAAGAGAAAGATATATTTGACAAGAGATTTGATCATTGATTTATTTTATCAGGAAGAACCATCCGTAAGTAAGTCAAGAACCATCTGTAAGTGAGTCAAGAACCATGTGTAAGTGAGTCAAGAACTATCTGTAAGTGAGTCTATTAATCAGTCAACCTCGGTCATCATTATAACTGAACAACTAGCACGTCCATGGCTTTTATCAAAATTGACATTAATAATGGTTTTTAGCACTGGTGATAAAATATCAATTAATTCCATTTCCAGCAACGCCAATATCAATAAAATAGTTTTCAATAATAATAAAATTAAGTACACTTACGTTATATTAATAATATCCTCTCTAAAACGGCTGCATGCAACGAAAGCTCTTTTTAATATAATAAGTAGGTACACAAATAATATATTAACTTCTGTAGCTGGTGAGTATCTGGCGCAGCGCATCAGCATTGCCATACAGCGGGGCAATGCAGAGAGCGTCTTGGGCACGCTTCCGACTGGTATTGATATGGATCAGCTGAGCTACCTGTAGATTGTTTGCAACAGTCTGCAGTTAGCTCAATTGTTTCAATTGTAATTTCCATTCTTAATTTTGATTCTACATATTATCTGCTTGTAAGTTTCTTTGATAAAGTTACTCGTTAATAAAGATGCTGGATGCGGCAAGCTGAAGACAAGATGCTATGGCGCTCATTAGGGAGGCCTATGTCCAGCAGTGGACTAATATAGGCTGATGATAATGATGATGATATATGTATATATTACACATTAAATTATATTACACAATAACTATATAAATATAAGGCACTAAAAATATCAAGTAATATCTACTAATGAACTGAAGTTTCGTGTGGCGGACTGTGGCTCGTTTTGGTTCGTAGTGCTGATAATTCTAAATACACATAAATAAAAATAATCCTGGATAAATATACAGTTAGAATCAACAGCTGGTCCAATGAGTTCAAGCAGAGTTAGAGCGAGTACACAACACTCGTTTGAAAGCAATCATGCTGAGTCGAGACCTTTTTGCTGCTGTAACACAGCAGTCAGTCTTTTTACCACTTTTTTTTTCAAATTATATTCTTATGTGTGTTTTGTACTGCAGCAGCAAATAAATAAATGTCTATGTCTATGTCTAAAGCGCGCGTTTACGAGCGTACTGAACAAATTCTGAAACGCGCTAAATTAGAAACTTATTTATTAATAGAAAAGAAAAGAACGAAAGAGATGTGTGTACACTATTGTGCACGGCAAAAAAAACCCAAGGATTATAGACACTAAGAAGTTAAGTTTAATGCGATTGACGAGAGGTCAGTCGCACTAAACTGTAAATTTAGTGAAATTTCGCATTGTTTTAAACTTTGGTTTTTGCTCTAGTCTAGTCTAGTATAACACGATCACTGCTGACGACGGCGGTGCGACCCGCAGGGACGCACCGCCGCGTCGCGAGACTAATCCGCATATCGCACTCTGTGTTTTCATCCATGAAAGTGCTAATGTAGTTTAAAGTGCGTAACTCACAAAATAACTGACTTATTAAAATTCAAGTACTTATTTTATTTTGCAAACCCAAGATCTAAAACAACACTTATGTTGGGTATATGTAATTATTCTGTTTTAAACAATTAAAAGCAACAGTAGGTAGTTGTTTAATTATTATGGACGTTTTTAACTGAATTCAGTCAACATCTCTAATTAAATTAGATTGGAAAAAATTACCTTTAATCTAATCTATCAATAGATTAGCTCAGTAGATCAGTGACTCAGTGGAGCAGTGTGGACTGGGGCATATTAAGTTTAAGGTGAAATGAGTCCCAAACCCCACGTGTTGACTGTACGGAAAATCAATGTTAAGGCAATAAAAACACAATATATTTTAAAATTATTTTTTGATAAGCATCAAAAGTTTAGGATTTTTGTTAGAACCTAAGTTATGGGAGTCGAAACAGGATTGACTCAACTTGATTCGATAGAAAAAAATCGCAAAGTTTCCTCTAAATTTTCATTTTGACTACGGAAAACCAGTTTCATTTGCTAGTTAATCATTAACATATTTTAATGAAATGTCTAAAAAATACTTGGCTACACACTTTAGACGATTATGTAGATTTATTTTTTCGCAAAACAGTATTATTTTAGAGCAATAATAAATTTATACCGGCTCTTGCCTTCCTTCACCGTGCGGTGTTCGCTCGTCCTTGTCTCGAAAAAGCGAACCTAATGTAGACCAAATGCTTAGTCAAAAAAGTTTGGCTTAGCTCGAATAGTCAACACAGTTTCTCATACATGTGTACATACTGCCAAAATAAGCTCAGTGATATGAAAGAATACGTCAACTATGCAAGCTTAGCTAGAACAAAATAAGCTTTGCGTCTGCAACCGGCATGGCATTTAAACTTATATACAGGGTTATTGGTAAATTACTGACACGTGTGAACTGTTAGGACTACCCATCACCACAAACACGGATATTAAGAAGCCAGGTCTTAATACTCAAAGTCGTTATTGGTAGTATGTATACCTCTTGAAAATCGTCTTTTAAAATAAAATAAATAAAAAAATAAAAATGTTTTATTTCAAACAATAAAAAAGTCCATAAATATTCGAGTTTGAGTTGTTAACATACACATTAAAACAAAACAAAATAGGCAATCCGGTAGAATAAATGGATGATGAATCGAGGATGATCAGTCAAGGAAATAGCTTCCTTCAGTGATCACCCTCCGCACCAGACACTTCCAGAGTGGAGATGTTAGGCACTCTGTTTTTAGAGAGGCTTAATTATAAATTATACTTTAAAACGGCTCTGCCTTGAATAAGCAATAGGCGTGGGAGTGAGAGATCGGTCATTTGTGAATTACGAGACTTTTTTGTATTTTCACCTTTGGACCAACGTTTTTTTCTCATTTTGTATCAGAATCACTACTCATTCGCTTACAGCTGGCATAGTATTTATGCGATTGGTGTGGTGAGTCATCCTGGCCGACACGCGAAAGTGCGTTTGTTTGTTTGTCCTTCCTTCACGCCCTAACTAAGCAACGAATCGACTTAATTTTTGGCGTAGAGTTAGTTAAAAGGATGGAAAGAAACGTAGAGTAGAATAGGCTTTTTATCCCATAAATCAGTTCCCATGGTATCGAAATAACCTTAAACAACGCGTGTGAAGCCGCGGGGAGCAGCTAGAATATAATATTAACAACATAACAACGTAACGTACAGAATAGCCCTCGATCGACAACCACGTTCCGTCAGTTAATACGCTACTACGGCGAATAAACAAAAAGGAAAGGCCAAACTTTGTGGATAATTTTATATTTACGAGTAGGTTTGAATTTCCAATAATAAATCCAGAATTTGTTAGGTATATTTCTGTATTTTGTGACGGAAAGTGAACCACTCTAAAAAGCAATATTAACTCATGAAATTATCAAAAGCGGTTTCCATTTTGAACATAACGCATCGCCATTTTAGTTAGGTAATTTGCGGTAGATAGATAATCCGCCCCAGAATCTTCTAAACTATTATTAAAATGTGATGCAGCAAAATTTTACCATGTAGGTATGTGTTCAGAGTGACTTTTTGAGATGGCAGTCTGAAACCATGAAGAGTGGTAAATGTCCATCAGTAACCGCCTTTAAATCCATGAGAATGGTTAATGCGAGGTATTCCGCGTAGCGCACCCAGATGAACCGCACCGGTGTTCGTGTTTACTTGTTTAGGGTTCTGTACCCAAAGGGTGAATACGAGACTTTACTACTAAGCCTCCGCTGTCTGTCCGCCTATCCGTTAGCGGGCTGTATCTGGTGAATCTTTTAAGGTAAATAGTTGAAATTTTTGTAGAATATGTTTTTTGTCTTTCTTCTTTAATAATGAGTAACAAATAATAGAAACAAAAATAATATTAAAATAAAAGGGAGCTCTCATTAATTTTTTTTTTTTTGCCTCTACCTTACTCGAGGCTGTAACTCTTGAACCGTAATAGGTAGATAGTTGAAATTTTGACAGGGTGTAGATTACTATTGCCGCTATAACAACAAAATTAAAAAAAAAATATTTAAGGATCCAATTTCTATACAAAGTTGAGTACCGAGCAACGTCGGGCACGGTCAGTACTTGGATGGGTGACCGCGTCATGATAGCTTTTTGCTATTTTTTTAATCTCTTTTCTAAGAGTTCCTTTTTAGAAATAGTTATGTAAGTTGGACCCGAGGGTCATACATCAGGGGCGGGAGTACAGCAGCGCCAATAGATCTACCACCGAACGGCTATCTCCAACCCCCGTGCCAAGCAGCCAAGCGTCGCGTTAGTTCGTTTTTATAAGGTGGTACCAGGGCACAAATGTCACACGCTTCACAAATGCCATTTATGTCAGTGTCAGCCAACTTTCACGATTTGTTGCGGTTTCGTTCGTCCAACACATAATTTGTTAGTCCATGTAGGTACGTAGGTAGGGATCTTATTTTATTAACTCACTCACTCGGGCTCCACCTGAAAACCAGCGTAGCATTGGGCTTAGCCGAATGCTACACATGCTGAGGTGGGGACCCTTTTTTTTCCCATTTACATGTTTTTTTTGTTATGTTGTATTTATTTTTTCTTTGTATACCTAGTTTTAACTGTAGTTATTAGTACCTAGTATGTAAGTCTTATGTATCTTTGGGAAAAAAATAAATATTTCTCTCTCTCTCTCTCTCCCGTGGGGATTATGAGCATTACCCTCTATGAGATAAAATCCACTAAGGCGAGAATATCAGGGGGAGGCCTGCGTCCAGCAGTGGACCATTATAGGCTGTTGAGGTGAGGTGAGGACGGTACACTCCATGTGCAAGCGGACTCACACTTGGCCGGCTTTATTTGGCACTCACGTAGATGACTTGTAAGGCCTATACATGAACGACAGATGTCACCGCAGTATTGGCATTCATGCAGTAGAAAGTGGGGGGAGTGGGGGGGGGGGTAACAAAAATGACCTGATTATTATAAATATGGATTTTTTTATGTTAGGATGTTTGTTTACCTCTTCACATCAAAACTGAACCAAACCGAACAGTTTATGCTGAAATTTTGCACATAGAACGTTTCTAGGCCTGGATTCTTGAATAACATGATTCTTACAAAAACTAACCGCCTTTTAACTCTTAGAAATTCTTCAGTACTACCATTTTTAAGTTTTTCGGGACTTGCGCTTATTATCCTTGGGAAATATTTTTTATATATGACTACCATTCTCATATTCTATAGAAGAGTTTTCCGAGTCCAACCAGGCTTCACAAAATAAATTTATCTTTTAAAGGGCAATGTACCGATACGCTTCTACAACAAAACTCCTAGTGTGTTGCAAAATCTATCATTAAATAAATTCAAACAAATTGTCAAAACCTTTCTGTGCAAAAAGGCTTACTACCAAATATCAGATTATCTAGAAGTTAAAAAAGTTTCTGACGGGTTTTGCTCCAACTCGAAAAATAACAACTAACAGGCTAAAGGTTTCTTCGTCGCTTCTTTACTTTCGTCTACATACCGAAGCGACCGAAATCAAAAATATCACTTTTTTCCGTCTCAATGTTTTATTTTAAGAATTTGACCTTTTTTTGTATTTGTGGAAATAAAAACTTTTTGATTTGATTTGAGTCGATTTATTTTTCAAAATTAAAAATACTTTACACCTAACAAAGAAAATGACAATCAAATAATAGCTTTGCTCAATCACGCCAGAACGACTGAACGGATCTGGATGAAATTTGGCACAGAGATAGATTATAGTCTGGAATAGCACATAGGCTATATTTTCTTCCGGAACTCCTACGGGAACGGGAACTGCGCGGGTGAAACTGCGAGGCGCTGCTAGTTTATAATATAGGTATAACAAATCCTGGACAGCCGAACATAAAAAACTCAACCTTCACCCTTTGTTTTTAAATTACGTCAGTTATAAAAAATACACCAATCGTTTTTGAGTACACTAGCCTTGTCAATATTTCATTTGATAAAAGCTACACTATTCCTGGACAGCGTTAACGCCATGTATTATTCAAAGAGGTTTTACGAGTAAAACCGCTAGTAATTTATATTTCATGTCCACCCATTGCTTCAAAGCTTTATGAATACTTATTTTAGTTGTGGCTAGACAATTTAACGAGAAATATGCCAGCAAATTTGTAGTTACGTATTATTATTTATTGAAGATTAACTTCGGTACACCCCCCGCCTGGTTTTTTACAAAGTAGGGTTTATACATTAGTTTTTTTTGGGTCAATTATTAATGAAATATAACACCCACTTTTTTTAACTATTAATCCTATACCTCGAACCAAACTAGCAACAACGCCTATTTTATCTAGAGATACCTAGATCTAATAAAGTTTCGTGGCCACAAAGTGCAACTTCGTAACTCTGCCTAAACTAACAAAAAATATATTTCTAAGGCATTTGAAATTATCTGTGATCAACGAAATATTATGATAAAATAGGTGGCGGCGCTAGTTTGGCTCGGGGAATCGTCTTAAGGAAAAAAATAAAACTGGACTTTGTTTCTTGTGATAAAAACGGTGCCCTTTATCAGTGAAATAACCGTTCAGTTTTTTAACTCAAACTGCTTGTATTCCTTTAGCAAAAGTAAAATTAGAAACATTTTAATAATAAAAACCGTAATTTTAGTGTGCCTAATAAATAATTTTCTTTTATACTTCCTTTCAAATAAAATATCCCGCTAAAATCTCCATGACAATACGGTGAACGGTGACGTCATGTTTAGTAATTTTCACAATAATTTGCCTGACTTTTCGCGAGACGTTGAGGCGTAGATAATAACCCTGTTATTCAACTGGATTATTATCATATGGATTCTGGACCTACATCTATGCAAAATTTCAGCATTATCCGTTTAGTAGTATTGGCGTTAAAATGTAACAAACATACGTACCATCCATCCAGACTTTCGCATTTATAATATTAATGTAAATTTATGAGGGATCTTGAAAAGGGACTACAAGAATGTCCAAGGTTAATATCTCACAAGTCAATGAGTCAATAGAATTTATGGCCGCGACGATAAGGCCAAGGGGATTATTAGATTTTGCTAACTTATGGCCGCGGCTTCGCATGTGGTATATTATTTCTTATGGTGTAATGGAATGATAAAGAAGAGTAAGAGAGAAGATATATACATATCTTCCGCCAGTTTAGCTCAACTGACGGTAGACTTGTAATATATTTACGTAATATATTATATGAAATATATTTACAAGACGACCGATGTGATGCAGGAGGTTGCGGGTTCGATTCCCGCCTCGGGACAAATATGTGTACGATCTACAGACATTTGTTCAGGGTGTTCTGGTCGTTTTCTACGTATAATAAAAAGTATCTAAATAATAAATAAAATAAATAAATAAATAATGCTGGACAATTCACACGCAGCATTATCTAGCCCCAAGGTAAGCAGAGCTTGTGTTATGGGTACTAGATAACTGATATACGTAATATTATACATTACATAGATAGTTTTTTTTTATTATACATAGAAAACAAACTAAATCTATCTATCTTTATCGTATTATATTATGTATATATCTAGTATCCATAACACAAGCTCTGCTTACCTTGGGGCTAGATAATGCTGTGTGAATTGTCCAGCATTATTTGTTTATGCTGCTAGCTTAATTATTTAAATTATAAATAAGTCTTCTAATATATAACTATGTAGCTACGTTCACACTATTAATATTACTAGATGTTACCTAGATAGAACATCAAAGTGTGTTTGTTTGTTTGTCCGTC
This sequence comes from Eupithecia vulgata, assembly GCA_946478455.1. Lineage (NCBI taxonomy): Eukaryota > Metazoa > Arthropoda > Insecta > Lepidoptera > Geometridae > Eupithecia > Eupithecia vulgata. Next base: position 13,209,776 of record OX297873.1, read on the forward strand.
CTTCACGCCTTAATTAAGAAATGAATAGACTTGGTTTTTGGCATAGAGTTAGTTGAAAGAATGGAGAGTAACAAAAGCTACTCTTTAATCTATATATCAGTTCCCATGGGACAGAAATAACCTTAAGGCTTTATTATGATGCTTAATTCTTTTCACAAAACGGCCAGAGAAGAGGCCCCTTAAACAACACGTGCGAAGCCGCGGGCAGCTGCTAGGGTATATATTACGTTAGTGACAGAATTTTCGAAATCGTATCAGCAATGAATGGATTTTTTTCCGTTCACTGCTGACTAAGGCCCGTATTAGGAAAGCTCAGTCGTCGATATATACTTGGCTATCAATGACTGAACCATCTATCATAAAATAATACGGGATTTAGGTATTTCCTGACGAGAGACCCCACTCACAAACAAACACATAAACTCACTAACAAATTTGACCTCCTAAAAATATAAAGGCTGTAGAAGTATGGATTTTATCAATCATTTTATCATCATATATATCAGATTCTGTTGCTTGTAGCTTGTTCGGTTAATGAAAACCAAGGTTTTTTCTGTTTGCATGTAATCTTAGTTAAACTAAAGCTCACAGAGTTATAAGACTTTAAGGGGACGCACGGCGATTCCCGGGAGATAATCATCATTGAAGTATAAATTTGTGCATGCGTTATGCACAAATTTCTGCTAAGGAAGGATTGGTGTACGTACTGTAAAACAACCTTAGTCGAGACCGAGAGTATCTAGATAGTTCTAGGTACATAAAAATGTATATACCTATAGATTTGTATGCTGTTGCACCACCTTCTTATTATTATTTTAGTAGTTACGTTAGATATTAATTATATAGTACATATTTTTAGTATTAAATATGGGAAGGAGCTGTTCTCCTGTAACACAGCTACATTGTAGCTACCACGGGAGACAGAGCTCCAACTTTATTTGTAACTAATATTTTTTTGCTGAATAAATGATTTTGTATTTGTATTTTTGAAGGTGGATTGGTGACCATTAGGAAAAATCCAGGAAACACATTTTCTGTGAACGCAGCCTCGGTTCATAATCTAATCTTTCACTGATTCAGACAGCTTCTCGATATGCCGTCCCGAAACACGGTAAACAACCGAAAATAGATAGACGCTGATTTCATAAAATGAAAAAATCCTGTTACTTAGAAGGTCGATCAGACACTGTTTTGTAGCATTTTGCAGGAACAATCAAATTGAGCCGACAGATATAATCTGCATATTTTGATTTTACGTGAGTTTCCTTTTGCGCAACTGAGGTTGCTCAACTGCGAGTAGTTGCGCAACGGGGCTTCCCTTTTGTTCAACTCATTTTCTTAGCTCAACTCGATAATTTTAGACGAATAAAAAACAGTCATTAGGTACTAACAACAAAAAATCAATTAAATAATAGAAACATTTTTCATTCATTGGAAATAAATAATGTCAAAAATAAGAGCCAATACCAAAAATGACAGCTAAAGCCAAGAATGTAGGTTTTTAACATATTATATGGCCATTAATTTAAGCTTAAAGATGTAATGTTGTTTGCATTGACTTTAAAAACAGGCATAGCTTGGTACAGGTAATTAGTCACTTGTGGTCTAAAACGTAAGTAATCCTGTAATATACAGGTTGTTTTTTTTTTCAGTACCACTGAGGGGAAGTCTGAAACCCGTGAAAGTTATCAAATAGTCATATTAGGAGTTTTGTGATCGATTTAAAAAAAAAGTTCTGCATTAAATGAAGACGAACTTTTTTAGATTTTATGGAAAAGTGTGATCTAAAAAAATGAATTATGGGGTTCTTTAGTTATTATTATAAATAAATAAATATATGACGACTATGTGCCAAAAGTTGTTGGAAAACCTTCAAAATTGAATTGAAAACACCCTGTGGTTTTTCTAAGCGTTTGTGAAATAAAATTCAAGTAGTTTGTATCATCATCTTAATTTAGAAATGGAAAAAAAAACATAAACTTTCAGTTGGCTTAATGTAGTTATAGCTGTAATTTTTATGTTAAAAATTACAGTGAGCTATTACAAAACATCTCATGTTACTATAAATACAAAAACGATCATTTTCTGAAGATGCCGTCTTTTATGATCGAATAGAACTTCTATTGGATTGTACCTTCTCCTGGCAAAATTTATTGACTTTCAATCTTGGTTTGTAGATGGAACAATATTATCCATCACAGGCAATGTTTTTAGTTTTTAGGGTTCCGTTGTCCACAAGAATCCCTTACAGCCTCGGCATGTCCTTAGCTTAGCTCAAAGTCAAGATATACTAGAAAACTGAAATTCGGAATGGGCTCTGTATTATACTAATACTATTTACACCGACGTGTAGTGTAAACTAAATCTTAAACAACCCCTTACACAGGGTTACTGGTAATTTTCTGACACTGCATGAACTCGTGACGCCACGTCTTCACGGACGTGTTCGTGAAGACGTGGCTTCTTCACGAAAGTGTTCGTGATGTTTTTCAGAACATGCAGTTCAAGCAGTCTACGCCACGTCTTATTTCCTAAAATTTAGTTTAAATCACTTTCCATAAAAAAATAAAAACACGTTTGTGCAGAACCCAATGAATAACTAAAGACTTATCTTCCACACCCACTCTCGCTGTTAACTTAGGGTCGAGCCATTTTTAAGTTTAGTTTGTATTGGTAATTTGGTAGTAGAATAACACAAAGTTTAAGAATTAAGGAGCGAATATTATTAGGCGGAGCATTATTACTTTAGTGTGTAAGTGCGAATGTTTACGTGAATCTTTGGACTTTTTAGTGAAGTGCCGTGACGCAAATTTAATACCAGTGTGCGTGCGAATTAAATCGCGTAATGACATTCCGGGTTCCGCGAGTATTCTACGACAATTCTTCCGTGATCATGGCGCATGAAACTGTGCCGAAATATTGGAAAACTCAAAAATCGAATCATGGAAATATCCCGTTATAATGACTTTAATGTTAATAACCATGATAGTTTTAAAAGTATTAATAGTTTTGTTTCTCAAAGCCAGTTTTTATGAGTTGCGTAGTGCTCCTATGAACGCGAAATGCCTATCTTTTTCCGAAAAGACGCGCAATATGTCGTCTCAAGATCTTGTGTTTTCACGAACGTATTCGAGATGATGAGCAGAACAGTTCACTCAGTATCAGTAAATTACCATTAACCTCAAATTAAATCCCATAATGACTAATGAGAAGTGGATTGTTTTTTGCCAGCCACAGTGTAGGATTTCTTTAACAGCTTTATAAAAAAAATTAAATCACTTCATAGTACCTATAATACAAAGTCGTTTCCCGCTGTCTGTCTGTCCCTGTGTATGCTTAGTTCTTTAAAATTACGAAACGGATTTTGATGCGGTTTTTTTCAATAGATATAATGATACAAGAGGAAGATTTTTTTAAAAAATGACATCGAAGCCACTCTCATTAAGAAGAGTGGTCTTAATTTTTCACAATTTTAATTTTATGTAATTCTTAATTTTTATTCAAATTTTAGAGCTAGGTAGGTTTCATTTTCGAATCAAATCAATGAATTTATTGTTTTACTCATTAATTGCCCCATTTAATTTTAATGCATGCTCTATATTTTAATATTAATCACCATTATTTGTCTACACAGTACTGCTCTGTATAAATCATGCTGTGTACACTACTTAGGGATACAATCTAGATCACAATACTGTGACTTTCATATTTTTAATTTTTTCATTGTGTTCCGTTTTGTGTGCCAAATAAATAAATAAGGTTTATTGTATGCATGTAGCATAATATAGTACCCATGCGAAGCCGGGGCGGGTTGCTAGTGTGTTATATAATGTAATCATTTTAGTACCTACGGGCGTTGGCTGCTAACATACACCTTAATGATCTGTTAGTAAGTACCCATTAGGTATCTGCCACGTTGGCTGCTAAAAGTTCACAAGCTTTAACCGGCATATTCACATTCCTGTATTACCCGAGGCGGCATGTCGATAATGTTAAACATATTCTGGATAATGAATACGCGTGTAATGTAAATTTACATATTATATATAGGTATAGGTCCAAAACTACGCCTCCTACTGTGAATGTTAAGGATAATGAGCACTTGTTTCGAAAACCGGAATAAATTAGGTACTCCAAGAAAGAGTAAGTAGCTACACACTTACCTTGTTGGCCAGGAACAAGCACCTTTTCTCTGAATGAGTAAATTTGATTACAAAATAGCGACAAAAACGAATTAATTTCTCCGCTCACGTAAGGAGTGATCGGGACGCCTCGTCTATATGAACGCAAAGCTACGGTTAGAACTCTGTATGGCTAAGAAATTATAGTTATATCAGCCCATAGGTACACGTCCACAGCTGGACGTGGGACTCCTCCATACGACGCCACAAAGAGCGGTCCTGAGCCACCTCCATCGGTCGTCTAAGTGAGTCGATCTTTCTGCGACTGCTCCAATGTCGTCGGTCTATCGAGTAGATAGTATCCCAACAAGCGTTGAAATGCGGCTGCCGCTCGAGAACCTTTACTCCCTATCGGTTATCAGTTCTGCGAGCTATATGACCTGGAGGTCATTGCCCACTGCCTCTTCAGCTAATTCTGAGAGCTATGTCGGTGAGGTTGGATATTGTGGATTTTCGTATTCCGGATTCTATCACGTAGAAAACCCTGAGCATAGCTCTCTCCTTAGCCCGCTGAGTGACTCTAAGCTTACGAACGATTCCTTATAGTTAGCGACCACGTCTCAGATCCGTCATCACTGGCAACACAGATATAATAGTATGGCTAAAAAAACGTATCGTGAAAAAGCTCCCCAGGCTAGAACGCCGTACGGTTATTAAAGTGCGAGTTTGTACAATGTAATAACACGGATAAAACACTGGACGTCAACGGCCTTTTTTCTTTTTTGAGAAATGCTTGATTGCCGCCATGGAAAACGTCCGGCGTAGACACGGCGCGCCGAGGTGGTTACACGGCGCAAAGCGCGGCGTCGCGTCGCCATGCCGTCTGCCTGTCACATGCAGAGCAACGGTTGACACGATTTTGTTTCAAAGTGTCAGTTGATCCTTGTCACAAACATTTATATGTATAGATATTTAGATAGTATTTTATATAATTTTCTATATTTGAACTAATAGGTCTTTGCTGTAGATTTTAAACTGTCCTATTGGGGGATATAAAATGAAAGGCGTTTAACACTATAAATGAACTGTAATAAAGAGTCTGCAGATACACGGACTTATGTAATTACACAAATGTCTTTAATCAATAATCGTAAGTCGATGATGGACTGAATTAGGCGAGGATCGGATAGTAGCTATCGATTGCGCCGCGTACTTGATATGGACTGAACTGTGAACTGAACTGTTTCACTACAGTATCCTTATTACACCATGAAATTTTATAAATAATTTAACAAACGGTAATTTACTACTAATAACTAATGTATGCATGTTAAGATAAACATGATTTCGGTACAACCGTTCCGCCCCGGCGATACATAAAGGATGACCGGCAAACTGACGGCTTAGAAAAATCTAAATGTTCGTCTTTTAAGCGTGAATTTATTTTGTGTAGGCGTCGATCAAGTTATACGCCGATACCTTAGGCCTAGAGGAGGCGAATGATAACTGATCGAAGTTCTAAGGTTAAAAATTTACAGGTAGACAAATATTTTGTTATTTCCATTACATCCGATCTCACCGGTCGTAACTTCGTAAGGCTCTCGAGTACGAAATACTCGAGATACAAAAAGTGCCATTATTTTAAAGAGAGGCGAAAAGTGTCATTATTTTAAAGTATCGCTGAAACGTTTTTAATGAGTAACAAGTATTGAAAATACTGCATTGAGTTAATCCAATTTCAGTGAATCATTTGTTAACGAAAACCTCAAACAAAATAAAGGAAAATCCTGGAAATCCCAGTAACTCGCATTATTCAGTCTGTTATTTCCGTGTTTATATTGAAAAAACCTTTTACAAAATCGGCGAGCTGCGGTTTGCTCTGATGGAGGATATCAGTCGTGTTGTTAAATGTTTTCCGCCAATTATTTTTTGGTTAACACCAGACTTCAAAAAAGGATGAGGTTTTATGTTCGGCTGTATGTTTTTTTGTTTTTATGTTCGTCGATTTCTCCGTCAATTATAAACCGATTTTGATGATTCAATCACTATTGTGTATGATTCCAAAATGGTTTCAAAAAAAAATATTCCCGGGGGAATAAATTTAGTTTGCAATTCACCGTTGAAACTAAACACGTTCAATTGAAGCTTAAACGCGTTTCCTTTTAAAACTGAGATTCAGTGGTACATATTATGAGATTTCACCAGCATGAACAAAACGTGTTTATATTACTGTCAATGTCATTGTATACTGTTTTGTGTTTCCCGGAAATCGTTTATTTAAACGCGTTTTAAGATACTAACGGTTAATTCCTCTCTTAGTATTTGCCCCGCAAAACTTGGGAATTTGAAGTCGATTTTTATTTTGTTTTTAGAGACATTCATATAATGTACCTACTCCTTTTTGACCAAATATATCTTACCTTTAAACCCCGAGTTAAAAACCCAGTACGAACGAAGTGTCTAACAGGCAGTAGCTATTTTTTAATGGCCTGGATACCTAGATACGACTTCACGCTAATCAGTCAAGTTTCGTACAATATCACCAAAATCCTAACTACTAAAATAACAATCACTTTAAACGAAGTATCGCTGTACCTTTTCAAATAATTTTGTGTCTGCAGACGTTTAAAAACAAATCACAAAATATAAACAATATCATATCAAAACAATGACCAATAAGGTGGAAATTGTTTTGGAATAATATAAATGTCTTTCTATGTCGGATAATCTTGATGTGAGGCAAGGAAATAGATTGTATCCCGGGAAGGAAGTTACTTTTATGTCCGGAAATGTGTGGGTAAAACCGCAGGCTTGTGTTGGTCCAAGACTCTCTTCACTTCAACATCTGAAGGATTTTCTTTGACATATATTCAAAGCGAGTGGGTGAATACATATTGGTTCAAAATCGAGATTTGAAATCGGATCAAGTCTCAGGGGTGACGCGCGACCTCACCCAATTGTCAAAATTAAACATTCCGGTCCCGTGTTCCCTTTAAATTAAAGTACCGTTAAAGAGTTAGGAACAAGGGACAGAAGTTATTTTTCGCCAGCCGCCCCTTGCTACGCCGTAGCTTGCTACGAAGTTGCTACGCCGCCGTAGCAACTTCGTAGCAAGCTACGGCGTAGCAAAAGTCTTTAACGCATTCACTGCCCTCGACACGGACCCGAAGATCGACTTCTGCGTCTTGGGCCATAAAATTGGTAAATTATGTGCAATGTAAACAACACGTAGAGTGACAGTTCTTATTACCAGCGTTAAGCTCGCGTAGATAGATAAACGCTTGTACATTGGAAGATCTGATAGGCTATTTGCTTTATAGTGCGTTACTCGCACTGGGTAAATTTTGCAGGAAAATTTAATAATGTCCCAAAAATGTTCGATTTTGGCAGGATTCGAACCCCCGCCCCACCCTCAAATACGGGTGTGCTCTAACCAACTAAGCCACAAAACCACTAGACGGTTCAACCGAAAATCTTTAGGACCTCTGATGTATGATATAGCTGTGAGATAACCGTCAGAGGTCCCAAAGATTTTCGTTTGAACCGAGTAGTGGGTGAAAATTTTTGGGACAGAATAAAATTTTCGTAAAAGATCTGATAGGATTTTTATGCATTGTGTACTATAAGAATAATACCAGTATGCACAAAATCACATACAAGATATGAATAAGATGTAGATGAAAGTTGATGATTATTGATTTCAAGATGTGGTGGAAACGGACCAGCGAGGGCTACCTACAAGTGGAGGACTGACGGGAGAACGCACAAAACAGACACAAATGGGATATACTTATAAGAGGATAAGACACACTGCGGGTCGCTGGATAGGAATAAGTTATCATACGCTTCTTCAACAAAACTTCGCATATGTGAATGCGGGCATGTATTTTTTTAATTGTTGCGAAACTAACTTATAGTCTGTTTCAGGTGGTTTTAATAGAGGCTGCCATTTTGGCGCGCTGTTTCTGTGCACAAGTATTTTTGATTCATTTATTGGTATAGCACTACATTAGTAAAGTAAAAGCTAAAAAGCTACACAATACGAATGAAAAGGACGAAAAATTTGTGTTGAATATTGTTTTGTTTCTATGTGCAAAAGTACGACGCTACTATTCTAGACAAAAAAAACCTATTAACAAAAATCAATGGTTTATTTATAGTTACCATTTAATAAATTAGGAATCTGAACTGTATAGATTATCATGATAGAAAATTAAAGATATTAAATATGTTTTTTTAATTTAAATTAATCTAAAAAAATATGTTTTTTTAATATAAATTTAAATTAATCTTTTTATTGAACGAAAATAATATAAAATAGGTTGTCCTATACAATATTTTCACATAAATAGCATTTTTACCAACGCAAGAATCGCTGAAAATTTCTAATAATGAAACAATAATGAAATTCACGTATATACATATAGGCTGGTTACGGTGATGGCAAAGTCCAAAACAATGAAAAGGAACTTTACGAAGCTCGTTACGAAACCTTTGAGAGCTTACAAACCTCATTAAGATAATGAAATTATTGCTATGTTTTAGGTCGCAACTAAGATTTGCAATTATTTCTGTGCATTGTTTATTCATAATAAAATAACTACATTGCTTGATATTTGTCCAGAATAAATTATGTAATGATATCAAATGTAGTAGTCTTTAGCGAGACGTATGAACGTATGCACTGGAGTCAATGGAAACCATTTTTAGCAACATATTAGTTACTAGCGACCCGCCCCGGCTTCGCACGGGTACTATATTATGCATGTATTATACATATAAACCTTCCTCTTGAATCACTCTTATCTTTTAATAAAAACCGCATCATAATCCGTTGCGTAGTTTTAAAGATTTAAGCATACATAGGGATATAGGGACAGAGAAAGCGACTTTGTTTTATATTATGTAGTGATGTAGAATTGAGATACTAAAAGTGATTTGTAAAAATGTGCTATTTCCTTAAATTTTTAGTACCGATTTAATACTGATTGATCCTTATCAGCAACAGAATCCATTGGTTCAATAATCTGTTCAAATATTTGGGTATTTTTTAACCATTCCAAAGTAAAAGATTTCAAAAACTAAATAACGACTTTTTGTTTTCTTATAAATGAATAAATAATGCTGGACAATTCACACAGCCTAGCCCCAAGCTAAGCAGAGCTTGTGTTATGGGTACTAGATAACTGATATACATAATATAGTAGAATAGTCGATACAATAGTCGTTTTCTATTTATAATAAAAAATATCTATCTATGATATTTTTTATTATAAATAGAAAACGACCAGAACATCCTGAACAAATGTCTGCAGATCGTACACACATTTGTCCCGAGGCGGGAATCGAACCCGTAACCTTCTGCGTCGCAGGCAGACCTTCGCCCACCGCGCCACAGAGGTCAAAATCAAGGGCATGACTAATTTCACGACTTGTTTCGAACTTCCTTGGTTTCGTATTTGGCTCTCACCGCCCTTCTCAACAAAATAACCCTGTACATCACACTAAAATTATTAATGCGAAAGTTTAGATGGATAGATGGATGGATTTTTGTTTTTTTTTTTTGTTGCTCAATCACGCCAGAGCGGCTGATGAACGGACGGATCTAGATGAAATTTGACACAGACACATAATATAGCCTAAAATAGCACTTTACTTTACTTTACGATACATGAGTATGAATGCGTAATGCGTTATAAGCTTTACCAGATTTTCCGGTAATTTTCACAATAAATAGTGCCTGCACTCATGGACCCAACTAATTACCTTTAACCTAAATAAGTTTCTGCCACGCGTACCTTATTGGCTTGCTGGTAGCTCACGCCGCCGGGCTCGCTCACCTATGACTACTTTATTACGCGATCATAATTGCATGAATTAAAAAAAAAAAAAGTAGTAATTAGGATAAATAGGATTTTTTTTTAAAAATTAATTTTAAATTAAATCAGAATTAATAATAGATAAATAAATTTATTCAGAAATAAAATAAAATATCAAATTTAAATTAAAACTAGTATTTACAATAGAAACAATTAAGCTATCTGCAAACTGTTGCAAACAATCTACAGGTAGCTCAACTGATCCATATCAATACCAGTTGGAAGCGTGCCTAAGACACTGGCTGCATTGCCCCGCTGTATAGCAATGCTGATGCGCTGTGCCAGTTACTCACCAGCTCTCGGGTCACGCGTCGCTTCGACCATTATATATAGATAAATTGAAATAGACATAAAGTATATGTTTAATGCTGGATGCGGCAAGCTGAAGACAGGGCGCTATGCCGCTCATTAGGGGAGGCTTATGTCCAGCAGTGGACTAATGCAGGCTGATAATGATGAAATGTTTAATTATTTGTGGTGTGCACATAGCTTACCTACGTCTCAAGCCAGATCGTATTTTCTTAGATTGTTCTTGTGTTATATTGCTTGTGTGTTATGGGTATAAAATTAATCAAGTCGGTACCTACTTCAAACCCCTGGAACAAAACGCGGGCTTAAGCTAGTTAAATAATATAATAATAAATACCATTATCCAATGGCTTTGTTCAGTTCGAACCAAAATTATCAAAATCACATGAGAAAGTTTTCATGTTTGCGACTCCTTAACGCTAAATTAGGTTGAACTTTTGCATAAAAGCTGTGGTATACAGATCTACCACCGAACTGCGATCCCCAATCCGCATGCCCAGCGTGAGGATTATGGGCATTCATTCAAAAATCAGGGGAGGCCTGCGTCCAGCAGTGGACCATTACAGGCTGTTGAGGTTGAGGTTGAGGCTGTGGTATATTTTTAGGTTTAATTAATATGTAATGCCATTTTAAGCTTTATTTAATATGTAAAAAATATGTCGAAAGCAGTAAGTAACTTTATTTATAGACTGATTCATTCGCAATTATTTTTTTATTAATTCACAAATCAGATTTTCCTTTTCCATCAGGTGAGATTGGGGTCAAACGAAAGTCTATTGACTATAAAAAGATACCAATCGATTTATGTATAATCTTATAGTACCTACTGTTACAATTTTGACCTAGATCGGTATCAATTACATGACTGGTACCTACGTAACTAGCAGAAAAACTCCAAACATGACGAAAAACTCTAGTACCTATCCATCTTTCCTGTAAAAGCTGTACGCGTACTTTGAAAACCGAACGTAGTTGACGGATGACGTCAATCGCACGGATCGAACCACCTTACCACCAAGCACCAACAAGTAAAGATAAAGAAATTTATTTATAGGCACACACAATATGTTCTACAAAAAATGAAAATACAAAAAACATAGGTTATGGACCTATTCAACCTTTGGGATCAAAATTTTAAACATATTATAAAATAAGCATATAAAGTCCCAAGAGTAAGAAAAATTGGTCTTTCCCTATATGCGCGGCTAATCAATTGTTCTGGTAGCCTGGAAGAAATCGCTTTAAGCGATAAGGCCGCCAAATCCATTGCTGTTCTATTTTATATGTTAAATTTAAAATAATCAAATTTTTTTCTTAACTGGTGATGAATACAGTGTCTCTATGTATCTATCTATCAGGTCGTGCTTCAGCTTGTTATCATTATCGACCGAGGACGATAACGACACTGGTTTTCAGTCAAGTTACTTTGAAGCTTCTGCAATAAGGTATTAATAAGCACCGACAATGTAATGTCTCTGACCCAAGGACATTCTTGGTGTGAGTGAGGTCAGACCTGTCATGAGGCTTCCCAGAGGAAGGGACTCTTAATAATTTATCGCTTTCGTAGGCCACCTGAGCTAGTTAAGAGGTCTTCAAAAAACGATAACGTCTATAATTCGTAATGCGTTAATCACACTTCACTTCACACTAACATGAACGCGAGAGTTTGGATGGATGAATGGATGTTTGTTACTTCTTCACGACACTACAGAAATGCTACAATTTTGCATAGATTTAGTTCTATGCCTGGAACACATAGGATTATAATAGGTACTTTTTATAGTTTTTTGACCCGAGAGCCGGTGAGTATCTGGCACAGCGCATCAGTATTGCCATACAGCGGGAAATGCAGCCAAAATCTTGGGCATGCTTCCCACTGGTATATTGATATGGATTAGTTGAGCTACCTGTAGATTGTTTGCAACAGTCTGCAGTTATCTCAATTGTAATTTCATTCTATTAATTGATTGTACTTTTCATTCTATAAATCAGGTTATGAATAGAAAATACATTCAAATGTGTCCATAGAAACAACGCGTGCAGCCGCAGAAAGAAACTAGTGTTAAAATTATTTTATCTGGTGACAGCAAAGATCAAGGACTAAGGGGGTGCTCGGATCTTTGATCGATGGGTGACAGCGACCAAATTTGCTGAATAGAAGATAACGCCCTATTTCAACGTTTTAAGGTTTTATAACCCTTGGGTTTTTTTGTTAAGTTGTATACAAATGAGCTTTAACCTATGTTCTGCATGTGCACTAAATTGGATCCTGATTTATTTATTACTTTTCGAGATCAAACATATCTAATTTCGGGGCAATGCACTGAGCGTCTTGGGGACGTTTCCGACTGGTATTGATATGGATCAATTGAGCTACTTGTAGATTGCTTGCAATAGTCTGCAGTTAGCAAAATTGTTCCAATTGTAAATAGTAGTTCTAATTTGTTTCTATTATTTGATTGTAATTTTTTTGTTAATAAATATTAAACAATATAATATGAAGTTACGTGAATTGTTAGGACCTAGGTAAATCTGTTAGTGAGGTGAATTAATAGGTCCTTAGATATATTTCAACGTCAACCTCAACAGCCTATAATAGTCCACTGCTGGACACAGGCCTCACCTTATTTTTTTATCTCATAATGCCCATAATTCCCACTCTGGGTATGCGGGTTGGGGATCGCAGTTCGGTGGTAGGTTTATTCTGCAAGAGGCGCTGCTGCCCGCCCACCGGTGTATGTCCCTTAGTCGCCTCTTACGACACCCAAGGGAAGAGATGGGGTGGTGCAAATTCTAAGCCGGCACCTCACGACATATATGTCAAACCCTACGTCAAACCCTATTGCATTATATTGATATTGCATCTTACTGCATCTAGGACTGTCCCGTGATTCCTCGAACTCTCCTGCTCACCAGTTCGTTGAGCAATGGAGTTGTTTAACGACGACGGCAATTCATTTTAGAAATAAAGTACCTAGAGCATTCACTGCCCAGGCTCCGCCACCGCCACGAGTGGCAGCGCGGGGATTCGTGCGTCTTGGGCTAAAAAGTGTTAAATAGTGAAGTGGTTATTAAAGGTGATGTCCATATAGAAACGCCTATGAAATCAACATTGCCGAGCTGTTTTCTACGACTTGACTTGACTATACCTAGCTAATTTTAAACTTCACAGGACAGAACCAAATGGCTACTTCTAACGGAAGGAAAGACCATTTCAGGTCGCTGGCCCAACGAGGTAAGTGCCTCTTTAGTAAGTAGGTAGTTTTAAGTACCGACTCGAACACTAGTGGTTGATATAACATTGTGTGCAGGTCTACGTCATGGTTATTGTCATCATTCTAACCCGAAAGCCTTATTACCGACTTCAAGAAGGAGGTTCTATGTTCGGCGTGTTTTTAGGGTTTCGAGATCGGTTTCGAAACCCTTAAGGTCTCGCTTTGTCCGTCCCCGTTCTTTCTTGAATATCTCCGTAACTAATAAAACTAATGCATCTATTTACTTGAAATTTTTAATACTAATACGTTTCGTGCGCCATCACCGATTAAAAGAAAAATAAATGAAAATGCATATTTTCAATAGGTACAAATTATAAAGTAGAAATTTAAAAATAGACCTGTGTGGACAAAATGGGGTATCAAATGAAAGGTGCTTGTACATTTTAAAACAGTTTTTGAAATTTCTGCAAGTTTCATACTTTTTGAAATACTTACTATGAAGAAAGTAAAAAAAATTACTGAATTATATGAATAGCTAAGCTTCTACCGGCACAGATGAAATAATGTTATTTCGTAACCAGTATATTTATATAATTGTTTGTATGTTCTTGTGTACAAGGAAACCCTCTGCGCGCGAGTTACACTCGCACTTGACGGATCTTGTTTTATGTATGTTCATCGATTTCTCCGTCAATAATGGAATAGTCATTTATATTATATTGTATAAAAACGATGCCAAATTGTTCCCATAAAAATTATATTCCCAATTGATTAGTTAGATTAGTATCCGTGAGGCTAAAAAATAACAAAATCACGACAAGCTATGGTTCTTTGTTTTTATCTAAAAGTCAGATTCTCGAAGAATGTGTCCGCCATCAAACGCATCCAAAATCATCACATAATTTTCACTCACTGGTCTAATGCTCTGAGGTCTAATGGTTTTCATAACAACGAGCGGAAACAAGAAGTTTAAAAAAGTTGACCGGATGGATAGCTTAAAACGAAGGAGGATCGATTCTGGACTGATGATTTTATAAAGGTTTGGGTGCGCAAAGAGTCCCAACAAAAATCCTATTACAAAGTCTTCTCTGTCTCTGTCTATGAGCAGGCTGTTTTTTCCATAGTGAAAAAATTCTATGTCTATGGTTTTTTCAGTATTCAGGAACTTGAAGTCTTGAACTTGATACACGCCAAATTATTTTGATTATTTCTATGGCAACACTATTGCGGACTACAATATACTTTCTTATTGAACAGTCAGAAGGTTAGCATCCCTACTACATCTGTGGTGAGAAGGAAACTCGTCATTCTGGGTACATTGGTCCCTTCCCTGTACTGTGATCAGGGGCGGCCCTAGGGCGGTGCGAGCGGTGCGACCGCACCCGGCGCCGGCATGAGGGGGGCGCCGAAATTACCAGATCACCGATCGACTATCGATCATGGCCGCAAATCGTGTTGTTGGCTGGCGACAACGACGACAGTAGAGGTAGTGTCGGTGCGTACGGTGCGGGGAGCGGGTGAAATTTCGTTTCGTCCTTCCTTCAGTCACGCACAAACATCGTCAGTACGTGCATGGGTATATTTTGTGTACTTTTTTAATTGTGTATCAAGTCATTATTAGCAAAACCGTTACCAGAATTATTGTTTTTCTATCGATGAAACTTCAAACAATAATTACTTTCGTAGTAGACACAGTTCAAGTACCTAACTAAGTATTTATGCGTGTTAGAGATATTACACCGGTCAAATTCTGATTTATTAAACTTTCACACGAAAAAGTATGTCCCTAGGATAGTTTCAAAGCCTTATTTATCTTCTAGTAGTTCAAAATAACGTAAAAAACTATTATTTGAGTATGAAGCTGTAGATGAGACACCAACAAATCCCGAAGAACTGTATAATATTAACGTATTTTACCCAATGATAGATATACTTAGATACACTTGAAAATGCATTTTGGGTTCAGGCCCAAAATTTCTTCAACCAATTCGCGACTAGAGACGTCACATTTTTTCCCATCGGTTGAAATGATTTGCAAAGCTGCACAGGCTTTTTGACAATTGACAATTGACGGTTTGGACAATTATCGAAAATATCGAAATTCAATGATACATGGTCTTTTTTGTATAACATCAAAATCATTCCTGATAAGTCTTTATTGGAAAAAGCCTGTGCAGCTTTGCAAATCATTTCAACCGATGGGAAAAAATGTGACGTCTCTAGTCGCGAATTGGTTGAAGAAATTTTGAACCTGAACCCATTATTAAAAAACTTTGAATCAACAGAGCCATTAAAAGTTCTTCAACTGATTTAAAAAAATGATTGGCAGGATATTTTGTCCGAATGTGTGGATAGCGCTTCGGATTTTGCTGACCATCCCAGTAACTGTCGCCTTAGGAGAACGAAGCTTCAGTAAATTAAAATTAATGAAAACATATATTTTACGTTCGACTATGAGTCAAGAAAGACTATCAGATCTTGCAATTTTATCAATTGAAAATGGTCGAAAAATTAAATTAAGCTGATTTAATAAAAAAAAATCGCAAGCGCAAGCAAAAGCAAGAAAAGTGGTGTTCTAATTTTTTTTTATAACACATTTGCTCGTAAAGGGTCTCGTATTGCACCAATTTCAATACTGTAATGTATCTCATTTAGCACTAGTGCGGTAATGTAATGTAAAACGCACGGTTTATCAAGATGCTCCGTCTGTAGTGAAAAAATTCTATGTCTACGGTCTAAAACGAACTGTACTTTTTTAAATCTAAGCAAAGAGTTTTATGTCAAAAAGTGGTCAACATTTTATGAATAAAATTAACTTTAGGAGATAAAATATATTATGATAAATCAACATTTAATTCTTTAATTTAATTAATATTGACCATAAATTACAACCATTTATCTGTAACAAAACACAAAAATATTAATTTACTTTATTAGTAATAGGCTGTTTTTGTAAGCGGCGCGCATCGCTAATTTATGAAGAAGTAATAATTATTACGGGCGCTTTACTTTTCGCTGTATTGTTTTTGCTTGAAAATGTCGTCAAGTAATGATAAATTTATTAATTCAACACGGCCAGAAGTCTCAGAGGCAGCGAAAAAGGCTACTCTAAGCCTCTTTCCCGAAAAATCGATCGACAGATACTTACAAGCGGATGAAAATTTATTCGAAAGTCCGAGTTTTATTTATTTTCTCGAAAATATGTTATAAAACGTCGTATGACACACGTGCGCTTTGATAATTGCAGCTTCTGCTTTCTTGTAGCCCTCGCCTATGGCTCGGGCTAGCAATATCGCCTCGGCTGTAATTTTCAACTTACCGCACTTGTATCATAATAATGTACTTACTATTTAAGTTTCAATTTTAAATAAACGTAGTCAAACATATATGTTTTCTGTTATTATTTTTCATTCGTCGTACTTACTAGGTACTTAAATCGTGGTATGTGTTCAGTCTCTAATAATAAAATGTAAATGTTATCGAATAAAAAGATCTCGTTTTTTTGTTACGAGGGAAGGGGCGACACAACGAGATCTCGCACCACCTAAAAAATTAGCTAGGGCCGCCCCTGACTGTGATTCTCTCATCTTTCTATTTACTTATTTGGAAAAGGATCGCCCGCAGCTTCATCTCAAAATTGTTATAGACTGCCTCGTTGGTCTAGCGGTCGCGTGTTTAACCATCGATAATGAGGTTCCGGGTCCAATACCCGGATCTAGCTAAAAGTTGTTATTGTTGTTCATACTAAACGAAAAATTCACATTTGCACCTCTCAATCAGGAAAGTACCGGGTCTTGCGTCTGACTTCTTCCAGGTCGTGACGGCCTGTCCCATCGGACTATGAGAGAGAAAATAGAGAGTGCTTCTGTATGTTTTTCTCACATGCCTAGACTAGGTGTTTGTAGAAGTCATCATAAACTGAAAATGATCTGCGTTTTTTTATATATGAAATAACCGATCTTGCTTAAAGGCGAAACCGCATTTCAATTAATGAATATGATAATACATGGAATTTATTATACATACATTTTTGTGTTTATTTGTGTATATTTTCATCTAGCCGGTGACCATAACACGAACTCTGCTTGCTTAGGACCAGCTGATGATTATTTGAATACCACCATTATTTATTAATGTGGTTTTAAGCGGGTTGACGCAAAATACAATTTTGTTTTGTAGATTTAATTTCTTTTTGCGTTTTATAATCAATAAAACTTTCGGAAAGGTTGTTTGCCGCAAATCGTCAACTATTTTCAACCAACTTTAATTAATTTGTTTTTTGAGAGCATTTGGGAAAATGTTGATTTTTAGCACAAAAGCTCATATTTTCTGTAGCGGCAAATTACTTTTTCGCTAGTTTTACTGCTTGTGTAAAGCAGAAAAAATTAAAAATCACTAAGAAACTTGAATCTCGTACCAACCAGCGTCAAGCCACCTAAAATTCTCCTTCTACTTTTTAATTATTTCCACGTGCCCGCCCAGTTATTTTAATGATTTCATTCGAAAATGAAAGAGACCCGATAATTTTGCAAAATTTCATTAATTATTGAAATTATAAGGTTCTCGGATATCCCGGTTCCATTAAAATAGACTTACTATAATTCCGTTCTGAACTCGCTGGCCGCCGGGACGAGTTCGAGCGAAAGGTCCGTAGCTGCGAATGTTTGCAGCAAACCTGCCCTGGAACAAGGAACTGATTTTAAAAACAAATAAAACACAGGTCTTGGCACAAGTTTTTTAATGTTTCATCACCAGCGTGTATTAGTCCACTGCTGGATATAGACCTCCCCTAATGAGCGCATATAGCGCCCTGTCTTTAGGTTACCTTGCTTTTCATTGTTTACGAAAACTATATGGTTAAAGTTAACTATAATATTAAGATTTTTTAGATATTCTGCCCTCATCTTTTCATAGTTTTCTTACAGATCCTTCAACGTTTGTTTTAGGTCATAAAAGTAGAAAATATTGAAAGAAGTTCATCAATTCAGCATAATATCCGCGATACAGGCTTTGCCTAGTGTAGAGACCGCAGGAAATTTAGTACCTACGTTATACTTATAGGTTATTTTATAAAACAAAGATTTTTTCATTTTCACAAAAGATTTATACAATTTATTATCATAAAATTATTTACATAATTAACATAATTAATCCTATCCTATCCTACTAATATTATGAATGTTTGTTACCACGTATATCCGTAACTACTTAACATATTTAAATAAAATTTGATATATAGATTGTTTACGTTATAGAACAACACTTAGGCTAAAATGCAATGAATGTTACACCGTAAAATCATTTTCATTTAAGAATTCTTACACTCTTTAAAAGTTTGCTCGAAAAGCCAGTTCTTCCGTTTGTTTTTCAAGCTTGGTGGCTTCTATAAAAGGTTTCGTTTCCATTGAAACAAATTAGCGCATCACGGAGCGGGACCTTGGAAGCCTGATCCTGGATACCGAGATGAACAACTTCTCATGATCATGACAGTGATCAAATACACTGGCTTGCTAAACTAAGTATCACACCTGAGTATCACAGTTTTAATTTTTTTTTTCTCAATTATATATGTTATAGATTTTAAATAAAAAACTTTTTATAGCTAATTTTATTTTGCTTTCTTTGAAACTATAGTAAACTAAATACATTAGTAACATTTTTAACTTTAAAAAATAAAATAATACAATAGAATAGCAATTTGTAGCTTAGTATCCAAAAACATAAGTAAAAGAAATCGCTTCAAAGCGATAAAAGCCGCCCAACATACTTTTATGTTTTTTGATTATGTATTATGTTTCTTTTAAATTATTTTGTGTACATAAAATAAAAGTTTTGTACGGTATTGTATTGTACTATGCCAAAATGGAGTGATTCCGGGTTCCGTGAAAGAAAAGACATAAAAAAAATTTGTTCGGAATTATCTAATTGCTTATTTTGAAAGCCTAAAGAGATAAAGTTTTTGACTTTGACTTCATCCACTTTTGGCTTAGCAGGTAGATCGACTGCGTGGCACATTTTAAAGAAAGGTGGTAAAATATACAAGGGCCGCATTCAAGTGCAAAGGAGTAGTTCGCTTATTCTGAGAATCTAGACGTGGTTTTATGACGCTGTATAAATATTATGAATCCTGTCAAGCTCTAACATAAATAAACGAAACGCACTAAAAACGTTCCGTTACAATATGAAGGTAAAGTTTTCATGTTTATTTAACATTTGTGTACATCGATGTGTATAAATTACACATTATCGTGTATACACATACATTTTTATTATTGTTGTTTTGAAATATCAAAGAAATTACATCATTTTTATTTCAAAAAAATACGACAACAGATTTTTCTGAAAAAAAAACATGCTCAGTAAAGTCAATTTCTTTCTTTTTTCCTAAAAAAACACCTTTTAAAACAAACATGCTGGCTTTTATTTCGGTCAACGAATTAGCATTGCCATTCAATGTGGCAATGCTGCCAGCATTCTGAGCATCTGCCTTCTGGTGACGGCTTTGATTTTTAGAAAATGGATGTAAGTAAATATTAATTGTAATTTTTTATTCTGTTTTTGGTATAAAATAGGTAAGTGGAAACGTATTCCTTATTTATTCCGAGCAAAAAGTTGTGATGGACGGACAGATAAACGGAGAGCGAGAAATAATACGGGTTCCGCTTTTGCGGTTTGGCTACAAAACCTTGTCAGAATAAATCACAGTGTTTGTTTGGTATAAAGAGCAGCAAATTTCCTATGACATAATTATTTCGCATTTTCCGAAAATTACGGAGATATATTTCATGTAACAAGAAACCAAACATGTGGTCTTATTTATTTTTGGTGTTCGATTACATATTAATTTATTACATACACCTGTTTTCAGCTTGCAGATCGTCAACCCACCTGGTCGGAGGGAGTCTTACACTACGTTTGCCGAGTCACGGTATCTCGTCAATAACACGTTTACACCAGTGGTTGTCGGTTCTTCTCGAGATATGGCCGGCCCATTGCCACTTCAGCTTACTAATCCTTTGAGCTATGTCGATAACCTTGGTTCTCTGTCGGATGTATTCGTTGCGAATCCTATCCTTCAGAGAAACTCCTAGCATAGCTCTTTCCATAGCTTTGAACTGGATTATAGTATAATAGATTTACATAAGCAAAATTTCCGATTCAGGTAATTTTAAAAGAAATGACACAATAGATATTAATCTATCCGTGCGAAGCCGGGGCGGGCCGCTAGTTATTCATAAATTTAAATTGAGAACAATACAGATCCGTTAACCGATCAGTTGATCGATGAACAGTTAGATACTAGTTTCGGCCCGCGACTTTGCATGCATGCATTGTTTTTATGGAAACGATTAAAGATAATTTCTGTCTCTCGGGAACTGAGTCATGGAATAATAAAACTTTAAATAATAAAAAGTGCGAGTTGGACTCGCGCATCAAGGGTTCCGTACAAACTTGTACTCGTAAACAAAGAAATCGACCTCAACGCACAGTTCACAATTTTTTTCTGATTTAGTCACAATTATCCTAGGGATTTTCGAGGTACGGAACCTTAAAAAGTAAGCCTAGATCTATCTGCAGGCAAAATTTCAACTCGATCCGTTCAGTAGTTTTGGCGTAAAATGGTATCTACCTAACCAATATCCATACATCCAAACATCTATACACCCAAACAGTCGCATTTTAATTATATGTGCGATGTTTATGGTAGATGCGTAGCTTTTTACCTATCAGCAAATACAATCGTCAGCTAAAAGCTTTCCATTGACAATGCTGAAAACCCTTTTCCTTTGTTGTAAAAACATGGTTTTAGATTAATTTCCAGATATTGAAAAGCAACAAAATTCGTAATGCCATGTGAATATTTACCCGCATTTGGCTACTATATACTAAATAATGCTGAACAATCCACACAGCATCATCTAGCCCCAAGCTAAGTAGAGCTTGTGTTATGGGTACTAGATAACTGATTATACATAATATGATACAATACAATACATAGATATTTTCTTACTGTTCAGACCCTAAAAAACGACCAAAACACCCGGAACAAATATCTGCAGACAGTACAAATATTTGTCCCAAGGCGGGATTCAAACCCGCAACCTCCTGCGTCGCAGGCGGGCCTTCGCAATTCGAATATGGGAACACGGCTAGTCTATATTACTGCAAAAAATCATCCAAAACGGCCCATAAATGAGGGAGAAATCGATAGGACCTTTAGCACAGGTATATATCATTGCGCTCTGCAGCGCGACTATCTTAAAGATAATTACAGTTCAGTTTTTTATTTATAAGAAAGATTACTTCCAATACATAATTAACAGTTTTATGGTTATTATTGTTTTAATTTAAAACAAGCAACATTTGACTTAGTTAAGGTACAAATAAGCAGTTATATGCCTAAGAATCGATTGTTCATACCAGTTTTACAAAAAGGTTTTTTAACATTGATTCAAAATATAACTAGGCGCAGGAGGTTGCTGGTTCGATACCCGTCTCGAGACAAATGTTTGTACGATCTGCAGATATTTGTTCAGAGTTTTCTGATCACTTTCTATGTAGGTATAATAAAAATAACTATCTATATATTGTATTATATAATATTTATCAGTTAAAAAGTACCCATAACACAAGCTCTGCTTAGGTTGGGGCTAGATAATACTGTGTGAATTGTCTAGCAATATTTATTTTTATTTATTTATACCTTCATTTACCACTTACTCCCCACAGGGGGGCGAACTACGCAGCGCTACGTCGCGTCGCGCCACGCCGCGCTGCTTTTCAAGATGCCTCGCGTCGCGTTTCGTAGCTAACCCTTACTATTCGCAAAACCGTGTGCAAAGACTAGTTTTGGAAAACTGTATGTGACTTATATCCCTGTTTTAACGTCTGTTAGTGTTTTTGTCCTGAAAGCGCTTTTTTTATGATACGTTCAATCGTTAGATATTAATTTTATGAGGTCTATAAATAAATAAAACGGTCAAACAGGTCAAGCTTCATAAGAGAACTAAAAAACGAGCAAAGCCTTAAAAAGTAGGTCATATTTTATATGTTATATGTCGAATTTAACTTTTATGCTTACCTTAGCTAAGGTGCCTATAATACAATAACAAATATTTTTTATTTCACATTATAATTTAAATAATCGTAGAACACAAAAACAAAAACAGATAATGTACAATGGGCACCCTTATCACTATGAGCGATCTCTTCCCGGCAACCGTAGGATGGACAAGAAGCCTACTTTACCATCTTTATCTACTTTACTTAAAGGTGATGCTTTCAAAGAACCAAAAATGGATATTGATTTCTATTCTAAGCAGGTGTTCTTAACGACATACGGCTATAATAATTCAACGGTATCAATTTACTGGTTCAGTCAAATTGTTTATAGTTTTCCACTTTTCTTTGGATAAAACTTCTGACCTTCAAAGTCGCCTGCCTTCAGAATTATTGACGAGCAGTACCGACCTTGCGGAGACTAAAGCCTGTATTATCAAAGCTTGCTCAGTCGATCTATGACTGAGTAACGCTTTTCTATAGATCATCCTTGTGGTGCCTGTTTAGAATTTGGAACACCCCAACTCTTCTCGTGGGTGTCGTAAGAGGCGACTAAGGGACATACACCGGGGGCGGACAGCAGTGCCTATTGGTGAATAGATCTACCACCGAACTGCCCATCGTGGGGATTATGGGTATTACATCTCATGATAAAAAAATCAGGGGGTGAGGCCTGCGTCCAGCAGTGGACCATTATAGGCTGTTGAGGAAGCATAGATCTACCTATGTATTATATTTCTAAAGTACTATAATCTCACTGTCAACGGTACATTACGCTGTCTGACATCTCCCTCACCCCAATGAATTTCTGACTACGGCCTTCCTGTACGTATTAGTGGCATTCTAATTTCGGCATTCCATGGTATTCTATGGAACGTAACTCGAAATACTGGAGAATCGAAGAGAAATATCCAGATAGAATAGAAAACCGCACAACGAAATACAGAAAACACCATCAGGCAGTATCGGAATAAATTAAGCACTTAACTTCTAGAAACTGAAGAGCAAATAATCACGTTCTCGAATGAACGCTATACCTAAAGATCGTGAAATCGATGGAACGCTATATCGATTTTTTTTTTCAGTGTTGTAGGTACGTTACTTTTGTCATACTAAGATCTCAAAAGGTTAAGAACTCTTTCTGTATGGGCTAGTCTTACATGACACTTATATGTAATATAAATGCGAAAGTTTAGATGTTTAAGATGGATGGATCTAAATACTTCTTCACGCGAAAACTTCTGAACGAATCAGGCCGCAATATAGCTCTCAGCCTAGAATCAAACAAATAAACAATTCCCATGAAATTAAAAAAAACATTAGACGATCGATTGTTAATGTCACTGGAAATGAATATTTATAGAAGACAAGAGTGAATAGGTATCTTCTAGACTAGACCTTCGTGATACATCGTCGGCCACATCTTCACTTTCCATTGAGATTGTGTTCAAACGAAGTTACTTATATAGAAAAAAAACAGGACTAAAAAAATCATCGAAAATGATATGTCATTCCTAGCAACCCAGATTGAAGTTGATAAGAGATTTCATCATTAGTTAGAGATGAGGGCGATTCTTCATTAACAGCCCCGAGTCGGCATCGAACCCGACAATACTCGACCACCCGACACCGGCAGCATTCTACCCACCCGATACGACACCGACATGCTCCAACACGACCTAACGGTTTGAAGGTCCGTTTATATCTAAATAAAAAATAATTTTATTCGAAAATATCTTTGGACACAAGGTTAATAAAAAAGTAAAAATAACTTACATTCTAGAGGTACCTGATTCTTGTGCTAAGTTAAACCTGTATCTCAGGCGAAAAGTGCTAACAACGTAACTAATAAAGAATAATCACAAAGGTACTTATAATAAAACGACAACGCAGACTTTTAGAAATAAAACGTATGCTTACTACGCCTAACTAGTTTACATGGGTACTAATAAAGTATGTCTATAAACCCTGCTGAAACTACCTGCTGGACCAAACGCAAAGGCATCAAAAATTTATAACAAAATACCGGAAGTACTAAAAGACGAAGAAAAAGACAAAATATTTGAAACCAAATTAAAAAAATACCTCTTAATTAAATGTTATTACAATTTAAACGACTTTTTTAACGACAAATCTTAACAAAAAAGAAAACCACCTATTATTAATAATAACTACTACTATACCTAACTTCATACATTGATACCTAAAAAAAAATATTTAATACCTACCATCGAGCTAGAATTCTATAATATTATACCTGCTTATCCATAATATTACCTTATCAATTGAATTACATTTTTCTGCTAGAAACTAACTTAAGATTTTTCTAGAAACCCGGTCCACTTCCACTCTCGATACCTTTTGCTACGCCCTATTTGGGTACCATTGTGTCTCTTGAGCATTACCTTAATACCTAATAATAAGACCTGAATATGTACACAGTGAAATAAATGAATATGAAAATAATTATGAATAAACATATTATATAATCGTCACTCTTAGGCGCCTCCGTAACCCGAGTTAGTATCGAGTCGAATATACTATTTTCTGCCATTGTTTTGGCCGGACAGTCAGCAAGCTTTTGTCGGGTGGGTGTCGGAAAATAGAAAAGGCCAAAAGAGTGACGTACTTGAGGTTGGACCACTGCAGCTAAATGCGATCAAAAGCTTTTATGCTTTCGCGATTTGTTAAGATATTCAATGATAATAAATCGGGTATTTACAGATTATTTTGTGTTTTTATTTTCCCTAAATTTCCATTTCGTTACAACGATCGTTAAACAAGAGGAACGTGATAAATACCTCATAAATAAATCTTTAATATCGTAAAAAGTTTGTACGGTCTGCTGGTCAATTAAGTTTTATACCTATGCCTATACCAACGCAACAAAAACATATTATTTTTTCTATAATTTAGATTATTCGTGAGTGTTTCACTCTAATATAAGCCATAAACGCTACGGTCTACCAGAAAGGTTACGTGAGCGTCTGTAGCGTGTATGGTGTACCGGGGCGGTCATCAGTTCCATTTGCGATACCTTACGGTGTCACTAAGAAAGAAAGAAAGAAAGAATTGATTTTCATTTATGCACCGGTCGCCTGCACATGTTCAAAAACCTGCACATGCTTCTCTCCTCACACACGCTCTGGTATACCTGTACAGGCAAAGGTACTTGCACAAGTTAATTAATAAATAATAATGTTGGACAATTCACACAGCATTACCTAGCCCCAAGCTAAGCAGAGCTAGTGTTATGGGTACTAGGTAACTGATATACATACCTATTACAATACATAGATAGATATTTTTTTATATGACGACCGGAGAACGCCCTTGGGCTTGGGGCTAGATAACGCTGTGTGAATTGACCAGCATTATTTATTTGTTATACATAGAAAACGACCAGAACACCCTGAACAAATATCTGCAGATCGTACACACATTTGTTCCGAGGCGGGAATCCAACCCGCAACCTCCTGCGTCGCAGGCAGACCTTCGCTCACCGCGCCACAGAGGTCGTCGATTATTGAATTATTTTGCTTAGGACAATTGTATTTAATTATTTGTTGGTTGTATTGTATTATTTTGCTTGTTTAAATTAAAACTAGTATTTACAATAGAAACAATTAAGCTATCTGCAAACTGTTGCAAACAATCTACAGGTAGCTCAACTGATCCATATCAATACCAGTTGGAAGCGTGCCTAAGACACTGGCTGCATTGCCCCGCTGTATAGCAATGCTGATGCGCTGTGCCAGATACTCACCAGCTCTCGGGTCACGCGTTTTGCTTGTTGACACCTAAATATGAATTTTATATATAATTAAGAATATTTAAATATTTAGCCTAATGATTTACTTAAATAATTATACTGATGACTACTCTCTAGTATTAGGTCTAATCTGTAATAATAGAGGTTATATTTTAAATAAATAAATAAATGAAAGTTGCACAGGTAGACCTCTCCGGTGGACCCTAGCGTCCAAGAAAGTTCGGTGGGGTAGAAGACTCCAACGAAAACCCTTTTATGTATCTTTTAACGTAATGAATAAAGTTATACTTGGAATCAAAGTGCGCGCAGCGTTGCGTTTCGGTGTTGACCCTAACTGTCTCTGCTTGTGATATTTAATATTGAAAAAGAGTAACAAGCTCAGAGATAATACCACACATGTGAATATCTCAAGCGTCTATCTAGCTGTTGCCGTGATCAATATCGAGTAAAAAAAATTACGTTTGTTGACTTTGTTGTATAGGCCCCTTAAATATTTATTTAATTCTGTTTTTAAGTATTGTTCGTTAGTATTTGTTGTTACAGCGGCAACAGAAATACATCATCTGTGAAAATTTCAACTGTCTAACTATAACGGTTCATGAGATACAGCCTGGTGACAGACGGACGGACAGCGGAGTCTTAGTAATAGGGTCCCGTTTTACCCTTTGGGTACAGAACTCTAAAAACAACAGATAATAAACTAAAAAGTAGGACTCTAGTGTTTACTTCTAGTATTAGATTAAGTGCAGATTTTTATAAAAGCTCAGTTCAATGGATATAAATTAAGTCCTCGAGTTCTGCAATATGAACTTTATTCTCGTAAATTAAAGGCATAAAATGCTTTCTAGTGACAAAGTACTGCTATTCTCTTGAGATCGTTAATAAGACCAGATAGTATAATTAACCGAGGCTTTAATAACAATGTTCCTATCAGGGTATTTTACTCATTATAAAAGTAAAAGGGTAAAAGTAAAAACATAATTATTTAGATAGCGTGGGCAAAAAGCAGTCCGAAAATATTTAAATAATGTTACAGTTCATAAAATAACAAAATAAATGTTAAAACGCAATTTTTTTCTGTTTTTATCATCACTATCAACATGAAATAGTAGGCCCAATGTTGTTATGTCATACGGCTGTGTAGGCAAACTAAAAGTATCAACTGTCTCAGCGCATCTGGGTCTCACATCCAACTGACGTTATGACCACAGAGCAACATGGTGTCCAAAAATGTCATAATTTTTTTAGTTTAATTGCATATTTAGGGCACATAATAGATTGAAGATAAGTTTTTGTTTGTCAGTTCATTAGCACTAATTATAGAACTTAATTGAGTCGTTTTTCAAATTGAGTGTAATACCCTATTAGATACAATTTTCAGTCGAGTGTTTAATATGTCATGGTATAAAGAATCTGTCTTCAAGATGCTTTTGGAACTCCTCGGTGCCTTGTGATTTGGAGTGTATTGGGTCCGAGCATGCACTTTATTAGACGGTTATTCTTTCGAACTTCAAATTAGTAGGTATTGAGAGAGTCCAGGACCAGTCAGTGATCAGACCCAGTTACCTACCTAGTTACCCAGTTTTTTACCCCCTTATACATATTTTGAATATGTGCTTTATATCCGTCATGATGAAGTCGATTGTTCGCTCGTTTTTGGTCACAATGCTTTGACAAATCCACTAAACTTTAGGCAGGCTTCTCATAAAGAATTTACCACGAAGATCCCTACTTCTCAAGGAAGTTAGGTAGCATCTGATCTCGGCTTTTTTTGTATTCGTTGCAACTTAGAGTCAACCATAACATTGTAGTGAGCCTTGGCTTTTGGGTTTTCGACATATCCTCCATTACTTCAGTGTGACGAGGTCAGTACGTAGACCTGAACGATCTTCATGCTATAATCGTTAAGATAGTGAAAAGTAAGGTATGCTACCCTGCCCCCCTAGCACGGGGATTGTTGTCCAGGGTAGAATAGAGAAAAATGATATCGCATCGCCATTCATTGCGTATATTATTGAAGTTGAAAGAATGCATTTCAAATCATTTACGCATTCGATGTCGAAGTGGCGTAATTTTTCTCTATTCTACCCTAGACAAGAAACCCCGTGCTACACCTGCTGATCGACACTCTGGAGATCATTTCAACGTTGTCGAATAGAAAACCTACGCCTCTCTGCAACGTTTTACCACTCTCGCAAAAGTCACACTTTATACATCACACTTATATTATACATGCAAAGGTTTGGATGCTCAATACTCAACACTCAAAGATGTATTGCTTGCATGTGTACAATAGTTCTTAATAAAATAAAAAATGTCCTGCAAGGGCACGGCAATATAAATTCTAGGTGGTTACTCGTATGTACACTGCTGTGTTAAAATCATACATAATCGTACATTGGGTGCTTATTCTATTTACTTATTTACTTCTGAATATGTATATTTAGAGAAACAAAATTATACTTAATACTAAAACTTAATAATCTAAATTAAAACCAAAACAGAGGGAGATATCAAGGAACATCAATTTGTTAGAACTATTTTTTCAAAATATTCTTCAAGGCTATAAAAGCATGGATATAACTATAGATTGTTACTTCTTCACGCCAGAAAAAATTTAACAGATTAATATGAAATTTTACCAAGGTGTAGCTCTAAGCCTGAAATCAGACATACTTAGTTACTATCCTTTAAATCAATTCCCATGGGATTGAAATAGCCTTTAAACGTTTCCATAGAAACAATGCGTGCGAAGCCGTATGGAGACACTAGTCTCTACTGGTTTCTCCATACGGCCTGAATATTACCAAAGTTTGAAGTATTTTATGTTTTCGCAGCGTTTGCTTTTTCGGGAAGCTAAAAGACTCCTATTTAACGGTTGATTGGCTGATTGGTTGAGCTCCAATGAAAGTTGGAACCAGTGAGCTGTATTACTAACTGCATAATTAACGCCAAAATAACCAAGAAATTATGATGAAATTGCATTTCGACAGTGTTGGTTAGCATTTGAAAACAATTTTAATTGGAAAATAAGGGCCAATCACTGCGTCTCACTGGGTATTCTAGACCAATTACTATTCTAATATTGCCATTACGTGAACATACATTCGCTGCATCTGCTACGTTCATTAAACACATAATTGACCGTGATAAATGTTTTGAAATAAAAAGACTATCGCGTTGTTTCTTGTTTCTCAGAGGAAAGAGTCTACTTCGAAATAATTTTGTATACCTACCCTATTCGTTTCTACCCGCCTGGTACTTTGAGTGAGATAAACGTTGTTCAATATGATCCCTATGGATTCAAAATACTTTTGTTAGGTACCTTAATCTCCTACGCATCCTGGTACTTTGCGTGAGATAGTTAAAAAATTCTTGGGAAACAATGGTAAATCAAGATTACGCCACGAGTAGTGCGCAGACGACAGTACTTTTGTATTTAGACATCTCAAAATAAATAAATAAATAACGCTGGACTCGATTCCCGAGGCGGGAATCGATCCCGCAACCATCTGCGTCGCAGGCGGACTTTCACCCACCGCGCCACAGAGGTCGTCAAAATAGAACGAACCCGGAACTATTTCAGCGTTAAACTTAAATTTTCGTGTTCGGGCTACTACTTTGGGCCGAGGCGAGTGGGACGAACCCGAAATACCTTTATTTTTAGTGATGTGTTGCGTTTTCTTTTGTTAGTGTGGCAAATGCATTTGACGATAGCAATTCTCCGTCACTCGCGGTCAGTTTTGATTGATATACCTATCTACAGTTTTTTTAGCAATTTTTAGCTGTCTATTCTCTATGTATAAGATCTTTTAAACTACGCAACGGATTTAGATACGGTTTTTTTTTTCAAATAGATAGAGTGTTGTATGTTTAATACATGCATAATATAGCACCTGTGCGAAGCCGGGGCGGGTCTATGGTGTAACTTTGAAAGAAACATTATTTCCACATTCGTTAAGCTCATAGTTGATTGATGAAAACGAGCAAGTGAGTTATCTGTTACGAAGTATCATTACTTAATCTGTGACTGTATGGACACCGTATCGTAACGTGATTGTATTGTATTATATTGTATTGTCACGATCACGTCCCGTTACTATAGTCAAATAGAATCACCCCCCAGGTTAGAAGGTCTAAGGGGGCGTCTATTAATTACGTGAGGTGTTAACCTCTTGTCTGTGAGTCGTTATTTTGCTCCAGCTGTCAAAAAAGGTGCGTCAGTCGGTTGTCAATAGGTGAATGTCAGTCAAATGGAGGTTTAATCAGAGGAAATATACTCACAAAGGATTCTTTTGGAGTCTGTGGTAGTTGTTTTTGTTTTATGAATACAGATCTCTCTATACATTCGGACAATCTGCCTTCTGGCCGGACTGGCTCCTCCCTAGTCGTAAACAAAAACTGGCATCTGATTTCTGATATTTTCGAATTCCGGTGTCTCTTGCCTTTTTTCCATGAAATATGTATGTAGGTGTAGATTTTTTAGCCACGTTATTGTAAATAAGTAAGGTCTTGTATACATAAACAAATGTGTAGATAGATATATTTTATAATAATAATGTTTCTTTTAATAATGTTAGTATTATTACTAACATTATCAAAAGAAACATTATGCGAACTAAAACCGACAGTAGATAGTAGTAGTAACTCGTACTGAAAATAGTACCTACTTCCGTTTTAATTTTTCAATAGAAGTTAATTTTAATATCATTTCATGCAATCAATGCAATTTAGTAGGTAATTTCATCAGGTTGAAGGAAAACTAATAAAACGGGCTTCGCAAACAAAAATTCAGAGCAATCATAATTTTCAGGATCGGAAGTATGTCGCCGACCCTTGTCTGCAGCGCAACCACTATGTGCCAACCAGATGCGCATATCCAAGATAAAAAATAGTATCAGGCGTTAGGTACTTTGCGGAAATCCATTGCAAAATATAAACATGAAAATATTTAGTAATCATTCCGCGCAAAACCTCCTCCGATAAGCTCTAACAAAATGTAGTAAGCGTTGTAGTTGTTTTCATTTCGTAGTTGGTGTGGTTTTTTTTTATCGGAGGAGGTTTTGTTACTAAATATTTTTATCTTTATATTTGGCATATTCAAGATGGTGGACGAAAGGCCCCCAATTCGTCTGTGGGTCAAGGTCGAGCCAAATCACACCCAATCTCATGTGGCTCCCCACATGAGATTGGGTGGGATGGGTTGTTGTACATTTGCCACAAAGTAAATTCGTCACGAGAAAAAGTATGTGTAAGTTCGCCACACTTCTGTTTTATTATTTATGGTTGTTGTAAGTTCGTCACATAGATTTTTCCGTAGAGACAGCAGAAAAATCATACAATAAGTAGAATAGAACAAAACAAATGTTTTCACACTCATAGATATGGTTAAATAAAATTCCATATAATACGATATTAATTTTTAATGATCAGGATTTTGAAAATTTCACCTTTCATTATACATAAAAATAACAGTTGAGAAAAAATAAAAAAAATAATTCTGGACAATCCACACAGCATTATCTAGCCCCAAGCTAAGCTGAGCTTGTGTTATGGGTACTAGATAACTGGTATACGTAATACAATAGACTACATAGATAGATATTTTTTAAAGACAAGGTCAAGGTGGTCACTGCACGCACTGATAAGATGTTAGAGATGCATCGACTGATACGGTTAAAAAGAGATATACACAACGAGTGAGCGAGAGCGTGATAGCGTGTGCCGGAGCCTAGGGTTAACCTGTTAATTCATAATCATAAATATATATATATATATATATATAATATACTATATATAATTTATAATTATTGAGCTATGGAGAGAGCTATGCTCGGAGTTTCTCTGAAGGATAGGATTCGCAATGAATACATCCGACAGAGAACCAAGGTTATCGACATAGCTCAAAGGAATAGCAAGCTGAAGTGGCAGTGGGCTGGCCATATTTCAAGAAGAACCGACAACCGCTGGGGTAAACGGGTTCTTGAGTGGAGACCGCGACTCGGAAAACGTAGTGTAGGACGCCCATCGACCAGGTGGGATGACGATTTGCGAAAGACTGCTAGCAGATGCTGGATGCGGCAAGCTGAAGACAGGGCGCTATGGCGCTCATTAGGGGAGGCCTATGTCCAGCCGTGGACTGGTATAGGCTGATGATGATGATGAATTCATAATTAATTTTGGCAATAGGCCAAAAATGCCATTAATAACCTTTGATTCATTACGAGCGCCAAACACCATTCACTTTACTTGCTAACCCTACTTTATGATGAACTTTACTTACCTATGACGAATTTACACATATTTTTTATGCATGTGACGAATTTACTTTCAATGTATGGAGTTTACAAAAATGTGACGAATTAACTTTGTGGCAAATGTACAACAACCCGGTGGGATTTGGAGAATAGGTATATTGCCGATACATGGTTAATGGAAATTAATAATTTATACTTTTATTGAAATAATATTTGAACTACGCTCTGCTTTAAATAAGTAAACTTAAAACGACAAAGTAATATTATCTACGTCGAATTTTGAGCGTGCATTTATATTCATAATATTCCAGTTTTCGCTTCGTGCCTAACAAACCAAATGTGGCTGTGGCTAGCATCCCGTTCCATGTTATGTTATGTTACCTAGAAAACCGGAACTTTAGACATTGTTCCAGCGCCGGCAGCCATCATGTTATTTGATTAATTGTTTCTCCTTGATAATATTTTTTTTTACAAATTAATGGCTTACGTGGGGTTTGAACCTGGAACCTTGGGAACGCGTTAACAATTACGCCACAAGGTCAACTACCCATCTAGTCGAAAATCATTGGGACTTTACCTCGTACTCAAGCGCCGCAGACTAAAAAATACTTAAGAATATAGTAATACGAAACCTCTCATAAACGAACCAAATTCATTTTATTATTTAAGCATGATTGCATAACTTCAATGCAACAATTAATTTCTTCCCTGTAGGTGGAGCAAACGGCGCTGGCATCCGTAGGAAGTCCCAGGTTTTCTTTACTACCTAACCTACAGGCTACATTTTGTATCTAGACGTAAGTAAGTGCCGTGTGGTGCCAGCTTAGATTTTGGACCACCCCACCCCGACTCCGTGGGTGTCTTGATTATGATGATGATTCTTTTGTGTCTATTTAGAGTCTAAACAGACACATATTGCTATACACAAAGAATTTCATTAGCACTGGAAATTAAAAAAGTAGAATTATAAAAATAATACTGGACAATTCACACAGCATTATCTAGCCCCAAGGTAAGCAGAGCTTGTGTTATGGGTACTAGATAACTAATATACATAATACAATACATAGATAGAATTAATAAAAATTAAATAATAGAGTTGTGTCTAAACTTTAGACACAATACTGCCTGTGATTGTTCTTCTGAATTGTGTCTAAAGTTTAGACACAATTCTGCCAGTGTTAAGTACCTAATGGTTAATAATTGTAACTATCTGAGTTATCAAATTATGAAGATTGTTTGTTATTTTCACCAGAGCCTAGTTCGTTATCCAGCAGGGTACACACCACGTGCAGGTTAGGTTGGCTTGGGAGACGAGATGTTGAAGTCCCCCTTACACCCCGTGGGTGACATAAGAGGCGACTAAGGACTAAAATATGGGCAGGCAACAGCGACCTCTGCAGAACAACTCCACAGCGGATGTTGGGGAACACACATGTCCAGTGTAAGAATTATGGGTATTACCCTCAATAATGCTCTATTAGGGAAGGCATTATATCTAGCTGTGGACGTCTATAGGCTGATTATAATGATGATAACCGACAACCGCTGGGGTAAGCGTGTTCTTGAGAGGAGACCGCGACTCGGTATAGAACGCCCTCCGACCAGGTGGGATGACGATTTGCGAAAAACTGCTCGCAGATGCTGAATTCGGCAAGCTGAAG
This sequence comes from Eupithecia vulgata, assembly GCA_946478455.1. NCBI lineage: Eukaryota > Metazoa > Arthropoda > Insecta > Lepidoptera > Geometridae > Eupithecia > Eupithecia vulgata. The sequence continues at coordinate 13,244,053 of OX297873.1, forward strand.
ACAGAGCGCTATGGTACTCTTTAGGCGAAGATTATGTTTAGCTGTGGACTAATATAGGCTGATGATGATGATAAGTCTACATCGTGATCAAAACCGCAAGCAAAGACTAAAAATGCATATTCAAAAGTCAGTTTATTAGGTTATGCTTGAGCATAAAAGCATTAATTTGGATGGCTTATTCTCATTTTCATTCTCGTAAAAGCTCTCTACGGTATACTAAATCTAGAGCCCGCGCGAACGAATTAGGGGGCGGATACATTCCTCTTGCATGTAGCATATCAATTCACTTTACTAATAGCATGGATAATTTGCTATGGCGGTTTCAGCCTCCAGATTAGGGCTATAACTCACTGGAACGCTGGACAGCATGGTCAAATAAGTGCCACATAAACATTGTCAGCATTATCTACTATAACGCATTATTATTATAAATCCGCTATTTTGCTTGGATACTGGGCTTACTGCCCAATTAGATGATAAGATAATCCTAGAAAGAATCTCAGGACCTTGGCGTAAAATAAAGGAAAACTCACCCCCAAACGCGTAAATTTTGAGGAACCGCAATGTTATTCAAATGCAGGATCGGATTTCCGAAATTATTTTTGTAAACGGTCAAAATTTTATTCACGTTTTCGTCTACACTTTATTTTATTGCATTGCATTTTTATTAATAATAAGAAGGATCGAGATTGTTATCTGTTTTAGCACATGGCTAATCTCCGTTGAGACTGATGCCAAGCGCCGGCGCCGCCCCGTATTTCTTTTCGTATTTAGTTTAAAAATTAATACTTGTTTAAATGTATCTTTATAAAACAGACACTTTAAATATAAACACTATTCTGATTCTCAAAAACCGCTCTTGCCTCTGCTAACCAACCGTAAACAGGAAAACAAAAAATAAAACACATTTCTACTTTCTTAGCACCTTTGTACTTTGGGACTTCACTAACCACTTAAAGAGGCCACTTACCTGGCCACACTGCCTAACATCTCGATGAATAATAGATAAGTACTCGCTTCTACCAGCTACCAGCCCACCAGCATTCTATTTTCATTAATTGGTTTATTGATTTGGTAATTTGTAAGATTTGGGCAAAGCCGTTCAAAGTAGTCTGAATCGTACAGATAAAAAAATACTAATTGGTTCTTTCGGCGCTTCCATCCCAAAAATATGAGTATCTATATGTAGACCATTATTTAACACAACAAATTAATATAAGGACCCGTGTCAAACAGGCTTGACTCGGCTTACACGTGACGGACCATTACGTCACGTGTAAGCCGAGTCAAGCCTGTTTGACAGAATGTTCAAGCATTCAAGTAAAGGCATGGTATGGACAGGTACAGACCGTTCATCGCAAGATGTCCCCTGCCGTGTTGGCAATTCCCGAGGTATCCATAACTCAAGCATTGCTTAGCTTGGGCCTAGATGACGCTGTATGGATTATCCTTATCCAGCATTAATTATTCAGTCAGACGAAAGTCGAGTGGATACATCAAGGAGATATCTCTTCGGTGTTCATTTACGGTAAACAGTGTGTAGTTTATTGGTCATCATCATCAGCCTATACCAGTCCACTACTGGACATAGGCCTCCCCTAATGAACGCCACAGTGCCCTGTCTTCAGCTTGCCGCATCCAGCATCTGCCAGCAGTCTTACGCAACAATTACAACAATTACATAAAGGATACAAAAAAAATACGATTTTTGGATTTTTTCCTTAACGTGTGGTATAAGACCTTGGTTCTTGCTTTAATGATTCTAAGTTTTGTGTGCATGCATGTGATTCCCTTGGAAAATAAAAAAAAAATGGGCATAAACGGTTGTCACTTTTGATTGCTTTGATTTTTGGATTGCAAGAGGTTATAAACATGTGAATTTCAACTCGATACCTCACGCGTTTCTGTGAAAAGAGGGTCGACAGACGGACAGACGGTAGAATTATCAATTATTTGCAATCAAATAATAGAAACAAACTGAACTAGTATGTACAATTGAAACAACTGAGCTAACCGCAGACTGTGGCAAACTACAGGTAGCTCACATGATACATATCAAAACCAGAACCAGTCGGAAGCATCCCCAAGACGCTACAGCGCTGGCTACATTTCCCCGCTGTATGGATGGCAAACGATGCGCTGTGCCAGATACACACCAGCTCTCGGGTCACGCGTTGTAGCTTTGAGCTGACGCTCAGTATTAATAAATTTAGTACCTACCTACAGGGCCCCTAACTAAGCAGAGCTTGTGCTATTGCACAAGTTCTGCTTAGTTCGGGGCTAGATCCTGTGTGGGTTGTCCAGCAAAATTTATTTATCAGCAAATAGCCTACCAGTGAGTAGTGTTCTCCCGGAGCACTCCTAGTAGAAACTCGATGACATGCTGTCGCTCGTCTTGCAGTGAAGATATCACCTCCCCCATGGTCAGGATTGTCTCAGCCTGGGGAACAAATGTGAAATTTATTTCAGGCTAGTCTCTGTTCATGGCTTCACATGCGTTATTTCAATAATAGATTATGCACTGAGGCCATAAATCTGTGTCTTAAGTCACAAGTGTCATTGTCAACTCAGGATTGCAGAATAACTTAAACATAAAGCAAAAAAAATTTAGTCCCATCTTAATCGAACATTGTCGTGGGTGGACTGCCCCTTTTAATAGAATAATGATAAATAAATAAATAATGCTGGACAATTCACACAGCATTAGCGTCAAACAAAACGAAAAGCCTTACACGCTTTTCTTTTTCTAAATATTATTGGTGTTCGTGAAAAACTGACAATTTCATCTAGGTAGGTATATAATTTTAGAAAGCGTTTGGACAACATGTGTTTGGTTAAAATGTAAAAAATAAATGCCTTTAAAACCGCTTTCACGCCTCAATAAAAACGCAATTCCCCATTGATAAAATCCGACAGAGCACTAGTAAAGAGTCGACAAACATCGAAAGCAAACAGAATTAAAATGCTGAAGTGGCCATATTTGTAGAAGAGCCAATATCTGTCGGTGTAGGCGACGCCTAGAGAAGTATAAGAGAGTAAGAATCTAAAGAAAGGGTGTGTACTCATAAATATAAAATAGTTTCATGGAATACCTATTTATTTCTTGAAACTATTTTGCTTAGCTTTGTTACTCGCACTGGGAAAAGTTTCTACGAAAATTTAATAATGTCCCAAAAATTTTCCTTACTGAAATCGAAATTTTTTGGGACATTAAATTTTTAGTTAGTTAAGTACTTTCTTTTTAGTTAAGTTGTAGTCTATTTTATTAAAGTTGCTCAACATTTTATACAGACCTTACTCAGGCGTCCAAATGATTTTATTTATGAAATCAGAATATTTAATAGAATACAATAGTATTATTTTTATTATTTTATTTGATAGGTACTTGGTTCTGCCCGCGGCGTATTAAAGTAGACAGATTGAGTTCTGTTGTAAAATATTATTGTTAAACTATTTTCCATACATTTTCGTGGAAAAAATCATATTGAATAATCTTGTTTCATACTATTTCGGTTCGATAAAAAAAGAAAGTTTCGTAAATCCCCATATTTTTCGAGAATAAGTATCTTAAAATAACCATCACAGAGCGCTTAAAATTAGTTTTGAACTCGAAATTACCACCAATACATAAAGTACATCTATTGATTCATCTTACAGTCTATGATCTTACTAACAATTCAAGCAAATAAGCTTTATATAATATATGAAAAGTGTGTGGTCGACGGTACTTATGCCTGCCTTTAAAAAGTGGGACGAATCCGGAACGTTTTCAACATAAAATTTGAGTTTCCAGGGTCGTCCTACTTTGGGTCGAATCCACTGGGACGAGACCGGAATAACTCAAAACAAACGTAAGAGAATACAATAACTACGTAAGAAAACAAATGAACAAATTAATGTAAATGATGTCACTTTGCCTTCAAGGTGGCATTGACCTTATACTCCCTGTGTAGACTATACTTTCTCTGAGGGTGTAACTATTTTTAACATTATGAAAACGCCTTATTGGTATTTTAGTTCCACACTCACAAACAATTCTCAAATAAGGTTGTTAAAAATTTCATTCGAAAGTGGAACGAGCACTTGAGCACTCAAAGTTTACTCAACTTCGATGCCGACTCAACCTACGGAACTTCTGACCGAGCCTATGGAGACAAGCCTTTTTTGGTTTTGGACTTTTTTGTTCGGGAACTGTCATGTCGACGCTAAAATAAAAGTTAACCAAAAGATTTAGTTACTATCTTTACGTAAAATTTTATTATAATTTGACGACATCTGTGGCGCGGTGGGCTAAAGTCTGCCTGCGACGCGGTTGCGGGTCAATTCCCGCCTCGGGACAAATGTGTGTACGATCTGCAGACATTTGTTCAGGGTGTTCTGGTCGTTTTCTATGTATAATAAAAAAAACTATCTTTGTATTGTATTATATTATATATATCAGTTATCTACTACCTACCCATAAGACAAGCTCTGCTTAGCTTGGGGCTAGATAATGCTGTGTGAATTGTCCAGCATTATTTACTTATTTTGTTTATATATTTATAACGTACATTCTAATAAGTTTGAGTAGTTAGTCCGTAAAGCCAACATGTGGCTCTGACGGAAGACCAGCGTTGGTTGCTAGCTTGCTAGTCATCCAACACATGCTGAGGCAGAGCCATTTTGTTACTGGGCCTACACTACGAGTATGTATTTTAATCTAAGTTTATTATGTATTTTAGTCGTAAGTTTAGTATGTGTAAGTCTTTTAACAAATAAATTCATATTCTATTCTATTCTATTCTAATCGGTACAAAGGGGTTTACTTTTTTCATTGAGTTAACCCGCGACCTTGGACTTTAGCGCGCCTTATTATCATTGCGGGATCCAAGCCTACAAAAGTTAAGTTTCTTATAACCGCGAGGGAGCCCTTCAAAATTAATGTCAATAGAGAACAATAGACTAGAACAGTCTATAGAAGAGTGTAAGATTTTATGAAGGTAGGTAAGATCATTGTTTCGTGCGATCATTATGAGAATTAATTTTTAAAGTATTTAATCAATCATAATTTTTGGGTGTACGTAATGTTATGACGGAATGCTAATAACCTTAGGCATTTCTTCTAGATGTTCTCAATTCTTTTTTATCTTCTTGATTATCTAGAAGATAAAAAAGCTTGGGACGGGTTTTGCTCCATCTCGAAAAATAACAACTAACAGGCTAAAGGTTTCTTCGTCGCTTCTTTACTTAAGTCTACATACTGACGCGATCGAAATAAAAAATATCACTTTATTTCCGTGTCAATGTTTTATTTTAAGAATTTGACCTTTTCTAAGTGTACATTTTTGTATTTATGGAAGTAAAGACTTTTTGTACACTAGTATGGTGACCAGATGTCACTGCCGTATTTTAAGATCGATCTGATTAGACTCTGGCATAAGTGTAGAACGCTGCTTAGTTTATAAATAAATGAAACCTTTTCTTATGCGGTTAATAAATCCAAGAAGACGGAAACCTCTGTTAACAATATAATCTTAGTAACATCTGAAAATTAGTTTTCAAAAATTATTACCAAGTCTTTTGTAGTGGATGTGCGAGGCAAGGTAGGTACTGTCAAATATTAAATAATCAAACCGAGTTATCTGTTTTTTCTAGAGAAAGAAGTTACAAAACATTTGTTAATATCTAGACCCTTGCAATTAACAGAGTTATAAAACTAATTACTTAATTAATTTTAATCGGCCATCTTATTAAATAATTCTGCACCACTAGGCAGTCGTCTAAGCTATCTAGTAAGTTACTGGCTGTTGATCTACCCCCTGACGAAACCGTTCTGACTCAAAATAAAAGTGAAAAACGGTAACCTAGTCGGGTTTTTAAAGTTTTAAATTGATTACTTCTTTGACAAAGCACTGCCTAGGAAAATACAATAATAATTTAAGAGAGGCTAATGCAAAAAATTGTGAAATGGATAGGCATAGGATTTCGCGTTCATATGAGCGGGACAGAGTAAAGGAATGTCAGTGCAAAAATCAAGTTTTTGCTTCTTTTTTATTAATGATTTAAAATTTAAGCATTATATAGAAAAACTACACAATTCCTTAAATAAAACAGTAGTCTGGCTATGTAATTCGTAAAAATAATATGGTGTTGTCGCTGATACTTTAGAGCATTTTAATTAAAACAGTGTTTGTAAAGAAACCAGTTTATTTTTCAAAATTCTATTCGATTACTCGACTTTTATGGGTTTTTTATTAGAATTATTAAGTTCGTTACCAGATGTAAGGGGTTAAAAATACACAATTTGCTTGATTTTTGCATTAGGCGCACTCTTTAGTGTTTACTCACCTCCGTGTTGAGATACAGAGCAGAATCCAGCGTCTGTGAGAGCTGAGCCATGATGGTGCAGTTCTGTATGATGAGAGCCGCATGTGGAACGAAGCAGAGGACCAGCATTTGGAACAGGAACATGCGTCTGCCCCTCCTGGTGAAAAACAAATGAAGATCAATAAAATAATAAAATTATGCATGAACGCACCTGAAAGAGTATCCTGATTTGGAAACGGAATCTAAATATCTAATCACTAAGAATTGTATGAAATCGTATCCCTGTATAGGCAGGTATTAGGGAATTAAATACTAAACAATCTATACCTTAAATAAATAAGTAATGCTGGACAATTCACATAGTTTTATCTAGCCCCAAGTTAAGCAGAGCTTGTGTTAGGGGTACCAGACAACTGATATACATAATACAATACATTACATAGATAGTTTTTTTTTTATTATACATAGAAAACGACCAGAACACCCGAAACAAATACCTGCAGATTGTACAAATATTTGTCCCAAGGCAGGAATTGAACCCGCAACCTTCTGCGTCGCTGGCGGCCTTTCGCATAGAGGTCGTCGAGAGTTAAAGTACTAACGTCAATAAATTAAGATCTGAGACACGCACTAAACAAAAGAAGAATGTATTTTAGTGCTAACGTGGTGCAGACATTTAATTTACCTAGGGACATCCATACTTACACACTAATATTACAAATAGCGAAAATAATTCTGTCTGTTAACCGTAAGTACTCGCCTAAACGGTCAAATCAAGATCTTTCAGTACCAGGGAGGTAGACGACATCCAGGGGACAGATTTAGGCTACTTTTTATCCCGGAAAAGAGCATGTGACACCACGGGCAGAAGTCGTATTTTATTATGAAAGTAAGTTTTTTATTTTACGAGTATCTAGCTGTTCCCGCGGTTTCACTTGCGTTAAATTTGAATATAACATTTCTAGGGGGAATTAGATGTTTTACTAAGAGATAAAGAAGTCTATGTTACTCACCATCTTTTCAACTAACTCTATGAAATCAAGTCGATTGGGTGCTTATTTATGGACTATGTACATATGTGTAACTACTTACTGTCTCTGAAATAAATGTGATTTATTTATTATTATTTATTTATTATTTAGAGCGTGAAGGAAGGACAAACAAAGAAACACACTTTCGCATTTATAACATTATTTAGGATACTCGAATAGCCTATTTGAAATTCAATTTCCAAGATCCAAACCTTTTTATTGTGGTTTACATCGCTTACAACTCAATCGCAGCCGATTTTTGTCGATAATCGAGGTTTTATCATCTTTATTCCAAAACTAGAACCTTTATTCCGCCTTCACAGTCAATTTAGCTTTAATAAAGTTTAAGAACCTCTGAGGAAAATATTTTTCAAGGTTCCCATTGTAATGTAAAGAAATGAAGTCAATAAAATCTTGGCAGAAAAGATCTCAAATTCTCTTTGATGGTGAAGAATTTGATTAGGTAAATTAAACTGAAATGGGTATGTTTTTGAGGATTTCGAGATTGGTTCCGAAACCCTTATGGTATCGCTGTGTCCTTCGTCCTTGTTTCTTGAATGTCTCAGTAACTACCGCAGCTATTCACTTGAAATTTACAAAAATAGTACCTTCATTTGCCGCGGAACAAATTTGTGTACGATCTGCAGAAATTTGTTCCGTTGGTCTGGGTGTTTTCTATGTATAATAAAAAATATCTATCTATGTAATGTATAATATTACGTATATCAGTTATCTAGTACCCATAACACAAGCTCTGCTTACCTTGGGGCTAGATAATGCTGTGTGAATTGTTCAGCATTATTTATTTATTATTATTTATTTTATTATTTATTTTATTTTATGCACCATAAATTATTTGAAAAAAATATGTTATATGAAAATGATATTTATAAATATTGGCCCCCTTTTTGACCATTTTTCAAAGTGTCCTAACATTTCGAAACGAAAAACGTTTTTGAAAAGGGAATGTTCCAATTCCGCTGCCGACTGTACCCTCAAAAAATACGGAGTCGACGTGAAGGGAATTGAGGTGCGGTCGACTTTACGAAAGTCGACGTTGTGGGAATCGACTCTAAGGAAATCGGCGTGATGGGAACGATTCTTTTTAACAACCTACTTTAATGGAGTATCAAATGAGAGATGCTACCAATTTGTTTGAATTTATTTACTGATAGATTATGCAACTCACTAGGAGTTTTGTTGTAGAAGCGTATACATTGGCCCTTTAAAAGATACATTAATTTTGTGAAGCCTCGTTGTAGGCACAGCAAGTTTATGTTTATTTCTAGTATTTATATGATGTATATCGCTATTTTTCGAGAAGCTTTTGATATTTTTATGAGTGTACAACAAGTTTTCATAAATATATTAACAGGGAACGGTCATTATGTTTATTTCTTTGAATTTATCACGCAGGGATTCTCTGGGACCCATATTATAGATAGCACGAACAGCCCTCTCGATTACGTAGCATAGATCTAAGCCTGGAATCAAATCTAGACTACTTTTTATCCCATAGAACAGTTCCCACGGGATAAAAAAACCTTTAAACGTTTCCATAGAAACAACGAGTGCGACGCTGCGGGCAAAAACCAGTAATACATAATATATTTCCTAACAATAGCTATAAACCTTAAGAAAATTAAATGGGATCGAAGCTTTGTATTTCTTAATCCAAAACAGTGTTTTTCTTTTCTATCAGAAGCAATGCCCATGGGCTCTTCCCTGATTTAGTAAACAGCCCAAATAATCACAAGAAGGTATTTCTTTATTCGGAAGATCTCTAGAGCCCAATTCTGCTAAACAATCGCTTTACTATGACAATGGTATCGTCGAAGAAGAATCAAGTAGCAACCCTCGATGAAAGACACCATAGGTAGTGCGTAAAGCGCTGTTGAGAGGATTAGATGAGATCCAAATGTTAAAAATTTCCATCCTTTGATTATCGTGATTTATCCCACGTGCTCAAAAAATAGGTAGGTACTTAGTCAAATTTTGTAAATATAGTTTTTTTGGATTTTTGAGCTAATCGGTATTTATCATAAAAATACTTAGACAAAAGTGTAGAACATACTATTTTCTACAAAAATAATCCTCACATTTCTTGCTTGAGTATAATCTTTATTGAGTTGTATCGGTTTTTCCTTTAAGTCGGTCTGACTAACCTACATTGCATAGTCTGAACGGCTGGTTGTAAAGACTTGAAATTGAGTTGGTGTGTGTTCCTCTCTGAGAGTTGTACTAAAATAGAAGTTTACATATCGTACAACCCTATTTTTTTTATATACAAAGTTAGTAGGTACCAATAAAACCTTATGAGGTTGGTCTCGGGACCCACGTAAATATCTAATATAAGCCTACCATACTTGCATCGGCTTTCATGTTCACTCCCATTCACATCCCATTCATTTAAAATAGGGGTTCAATGTAAAATCAAAATGTACCAGAAATCAGTGAAGAGCGCGTTTGGAGCCGCGGGCAGAAGGTCGCGTAAAAACATTGACGTTGCGCAACGGAACATTTGCCAGTTTATTACAATACATTTACATTGTGCCAATTGCACAATCAAGGTTGATTTGTATCGTTTTGTTATTTCGGACCTCGAAAACCAACTGCTGTAAATGCACTCACTGCCTAAAGGAGTTGATCAGATGAAGACTCCAAAAGCCCGTGTACACACCAAACCAACCAAACTAATTTAATATTTAGACTTTTTGCTATTTACGTGGTTCTTGTTCAGCGCATTCTGTCTGGAGTCAAACTGTTTTAGCGAGCTTAGGGATTCCTTAATTTAGCGGTTTCTGTGGCTTTGTGTACACGGAGTTGTGAAATATTCAGTTGCTCAACTCTTTTAGGCAGCGACTACAGCTTCTGAAGGGCTTCAATTTAGTAGCTTTAGTCAACGTGTGGTTAAGCAGTTTTGTAGTTTGTGTACATGTTTTGGAAACTTCATCTGTCCAGCACTTTTAGGCTGTAAATGTACCTATCCGAAAACCCACGCTTTACCAGTCTCGTGTCGCAGCGGTCCGTGATATGAATACGCAATGAAAATATCATTTGTAATGAAGGGATAAAAGAACTTTTTGCTTGATAGGATTCTAAGGAATGTGGCTATCTGGGGATTACGAAAGAAATGACAGAGAGAGATATGAGGGGCTTTGTATACTGATAAGAAGTAATTAAAACGCACGAAGAATATCGAATCGCGATCTATAATCTGTGGCTTTAGAATTTATCTAATCACTTTGTGAACTATTCCCCACTGGTGCAGATATAAATAAATAAATAATGCTGGACAATTCACACAGCATTATCTAGCCCCAAGCTAAGCAGAGCTTGTGTTATGGGTACTAGATAACTGATATACATAATATAATACAATACATAGATAGATATTTTTTTATTATACATAGAAAACGACCAGAACACCCGGAACAAATACCTGCAGATCGTACAAATATTTGTCCCAAGGCGGGAATCGAACCCGCAACCTCCTGCGTAGCAGGCGGACCTTCGCCCACCGCGCCACAGAGGTCGTCTATAGATATATACATTAAGAGACTAAATATTTATTAAGAAAGAAAATAACAATCAAATAATAGAATTAGATTATATTAAAACTAGTATTTACAATTGAGGTAACTGCAGGCTGTTGCAAACAATCTACAGGTAGCTCAACTGATCCATAAGCGTGCCCAAGACACTGGCTGCATAAGAGATTATACCTTAAAGGTGGTATATGTATATTCAATAGGTACGCATAAAATAAAAGCATTTTCACCTCTCATACTCAAAAAGTATGTCATTGTAGCGTAAATAAAGTGCCAAGTGTTTACCCTAGGATTGATGTCTCCTTTTTTAATTTTTATCTGAATAGGTAAGCCGGCACGTAAACATTGTATATATAAGACAGATAGATTAGGAATGATTTGTTTCCATGATTTATTGTGTATGATATTCACGTGTGGTGGTACTAATAAATAATATAAATAAATGATAATATTTAGTGACGCACAGTGAGTGATAATGTAGCCTAATGATGATACATTAGCACTCTGAATCTGTCAGTTCTCGTACTCCTCCATCAATAGAAAATCAGGGACTTGCTACAATATGTATATAATGGACTGTTTTCACCCATTACTTACAAAAACTTATAAAAATATGTTTACGAAATATGAAAATCACTACATAGTATAAAACAAAGTCGCTTTCTCTGTCCCTATATCCCGATGTATGCTTAAATCTTTAAAACTGCTCAACGGATTTTGATGCGGTTTTTTTTAATAGATAGTATTCAAGAGAAAGTTTTATATGTATAATATATGCATAATATAGTACCCGTGCGAAGCCGGGGCGGGTCGCTAGTTAATGATAAAATATCTAAAAATATATTATTGAGACAGGTCCGATTTCAAAAATTTAAGGTTGCCCTTGGTGGCCACCAATATCTATTTTCGATATTCTGGCTAAAACTAAATAGATAGCTTATAATAGTATCACAAACTGTACGATGGATTTTTGAAAGTTCCTTGGTTCAACGTGTAATAAAATATAATAGGTGGCAGCGCCATTTTCACGCATACCAGCGCCCTAATAACCTGGATAGTTTTAACAGTTTTGAACCCACGTTGTCAAAGAAACGAACCCACGCAGCTAAAATGCACCGTGTGACCGTCCGCAGCGCGCGTGGCGATGGTAAAACGGCTTTTTGCTTGGCCATAGAGCTGGCGGAAGCCGTGTCTGTATCGCCTGAGCCCCGTACGTGGTACATGTTACATATCTCGTACTCTTGTACTCTTTTCCTGTCCTTTTTCCTGCCCTGTTCCTGTTTATTTGACTTATCTAAGTGTTTTTTGTAAGCCTAAAGAAATAAAGTTAAGTTTGAGTTTGTCATGCGGATTACCGTCCCGCATCCGGATAAGATCCTTGTGCGGGCGAACTAAAACCTATCAAAGCAAGATCGTCAAATAATAATTAATCAAAGGACAAATCTCGGAACTCTATTGTCTAACCTGACCCGACGCAGGGCCGTATTCAAGGAGTTCGACCCGAGGGAAGGTTCAGTGCGACGACGACGGGTTGTCAGTTTTTAGAGAATGTTTTACCCGACTACCGACAAAGGTGGGTTATGGGGTTAGCACCATGTGTGTGTATGAAGTATTATTGTTGAAGATAAATTTTATTTTAAGAGCGGCCAACCCGTCTTACTTTTCCTCGTACGTGATTATGTCGTTGTAACAGATATTTCTTTGAAACTTTTAACTAATAGGTATCTTGTGCACTATTATCTAGGTTTCTGTTGTAACAAAAAAACAAAATTTGAAGAAACAAATTCAGTATAAGCCTCCAAAAATTTGCTTTATTGCACAAATTTTACCTGAACTTTGGACGTTCTTATGTACTCTTAAATTGTAAAAATAAAGAAAATATTTCAATAAAAACCTTGCAAATGTAATGGAGATTCTAAACGACAAACTTCTATTTAACAAACTTGTAAGGCTTACTGAAAATCACGTATTTCCTGGAGCATGTTTTATGAAATTTCCGCACACTATTTTACATTCAATGTTATCGCGTTCTCAAAAAAACCGAAAGTAACCGAATGCCAACCGAGCGCTCAGGCGCTTTCTCTCTCTTTTCGCTTTGCCTTTTTTTCTAACATTGCGCTGGATGAAACAACAAGCTTTTCAATCACGCTCGCGTTGACGATAGTAGGACCGGGAAGGGTCCTCTTAAATGAATGGCTTTCCCTATGATAAGACGGAACAGCTTCTTATGTTTTAGTGTAAATAGATTAGATACCTACTTACTTTTCTCAATTTGGCAGACTAATGTACTCTTACTACTCTCTACTCTCTTTCTTACCACTCTACCACTCTTTTTTAATACTCTATAATATTCTTTTTCAATTCATTTTATTTTACATTGTTTGATTTTAGGCAAAATACCTAATCAAAACCTACTTATTTTTGGTTTTCATTATTTACTATTCGTTTAAGTAAATAAACTAATTTTCAACTGTATTGCCTGTGTTATAGTTATATACGCCGAGCACTAAATTTCTAATTCTGAATAAATTACGAACATTGTAGTCTGGCTTCCTCGATACAGGCCTAGCCTGTGAGGAAGCCGACGGAAATCACTGTAGAAATAAGCTCAACAAATTATGTACAAAATTAACTTTTTCGTGTGTTTTAGGTTTACGTTTATCTACTAGGTAAACTTTTTTGTATCATTTGCTGTAATAAACATTTTTTACTTTTTTTGCCGATTTTTAATGTTCCTAAGTAACACTGAATGAAACTACTACTTCTTCCGATTGCAACATATGACGTTTCGTATGATTCATTTCAATTCCCTGTATATAGCTACTAACTGTCGCCTGCGGCTTCGCACGTGCTTTTCAAGTAGCCCATGTCCGTCCCTGGGATACCATTTACCTTCCTGCCAAATTTCATTAGGATCCGTTCAGCCGTTTAGGCATGAACAGGTAACAAACGAAAGATAGTGTTACTTTTGAATTTATAATAATGTATGGATCTAAAATTAGTAAAACCCTACTATCACTAACATTTTATACGTGTAAGTTTGAGAGTGAAGATGTATCTAAACATTTGGTAGACAGACAGGCCCTTAAGATCTTTAAAACTACAAAACAGATAAACATGAAATTAGGCGTAGGTACACGAAGAATAGAATCCTAATTAAATAAGAGTGTAAGTACCTACGTTTTATCCATAAATAGTTATTCGTATAATTATTATAATAATGTAATTACTTTCATAATAGGTCAAATGACAAAAAGTTTTTACTCTGAATACGCCGTATGATTTGGTCTCTACCGTACTATTCGAAATAATAATTGAAAAAAGAACCACGGGAAAATCGTACACGCGTATTTATTGCGATTTTCCCATAATTCGACTTAGCATTTTCAATTTACATGAGTGATTTTGAAGATTTTTAATCGTAAGTGTAGTAAAAAGCGCTATGTATCACTTGAGAGAAAGTACCTATCCAACCTCGTGTGTATTAAGGCCAAATGACACACACTCGATAGAAATCTGGACCAGCTCGCCTAGTTGTACTATGTACTATTTTCAAACATCATCTGGCCCCAGAATAATCTAAGCATAGCTTGTGTTGTGATGCTTAGGTGACGTTATTGGTAGACTCATACTTACTTGGTGGACGGGTCGATGTGAAGGCAGCCCACTTTGACGGTCGCCAGGGTCGGATCAGGACGGTCAGAGGGGGTGGTGCAGTGAGACGGATTGTCCACTCTCAGAGTATGTGACGTCATCATACTGAAAAAAAAATACGTAAGTAGACGAACGGACCAGAGCCCCGAATCTGGTTGACGATAGCACTAACGTTCTTTTTCTATAGGACAGCGCCCCTATCGTCCGAACAAGGGACTACTAATATTCCATGCAAAAGTTTGACGTCACGAGCACGTATAAACGACTAGTTATTTCCCGCGGTTTTACCAGCATTAAATTCGAATTTCACACTTCTAGGGGATAAAAAGGTCTTTTTTCCGTATATCTCCCATGATAATTTGATATTTTACCAGGACAAATAGCCTATGTTACTCTCCGTCCTTTCAACTCACTCTATGCCAAAAATCAAGTCGATTGGTTCCTTAGTTAGGGCGTGAAGGAAGGAAAAACAAACAAACAAACGCAGTTTCGCATTTAGTATATTATTTTGTATAGTCGTTTGCATCGCGTACGACTTACTATAGTCAACCGGACTCAGTTTACTTTACCTACCTACTTTTTACAGTCAGGTTGTTTGAAATCATTAAAATTATTTAAAAGATAGTGTTTTTAAATCACACTTTCTTAAGGTGGTTCGACGCGGCGCATTTTCTGTGTTTTTTAATTTTTTCTGCCTTTAATAAGTAATAAAACTAGCGGAAAAGTAATTTGCCGCAAGTCTTAAACCATTTTCCATGAACTCACGATAAAACTAACTTTGATTCACTGGTATTTTTGGAACATTCGGGAAAACATAAAAATCAACATTTCCTCAAATGCTAGTTGCAAAGTTGGTTTTATCACGAGTTCATAGAAAATGGTTTACAATTTGCGGGAAAAAGCTAGTTTTATTGCTTCAGAAACACAGAAATACTAACAACAATATAAAAAAAATTAAGCTCGCAACAACCCACGTCGAAAAACAAATCGAATCTACTCACTTCACCTCAACAGCCTATAATGGTCCACTGCTGGACGCAGGCCTCCCCCTGATTTTTTATCTCGGTAGGGGTAATCTACTAACCAAACATAATTTTCGCAGACTTTTCCATACATCAGAGGTCTCCATACTGTTCAAAAATCTTTACCATACATAACTAAACTGCCGACCAAACCTTAAAAAGGTATACAGTATGAAATTAATAGGTCATAAATCAGTCCTTTCGTATAGTCACACAAGAAGGTACATAGTAAAAGCCCTGGAAAATAGTAAGCACTCTCGGTGTTCCTAGGTAAACAACTCGAAGTGAGCGAGGTGGCTCGATTCTGGTGACGTTGAATATCTGCCAGCAAAGTTCAAGTACAATTTATTATTTTAGTTTCTGACTAGATTTTGCGGATTTCTTCTCGAGTTTCAGCCATTATCTTAAGTAGGCAAGTAAATGATTGTTGTTTTACCCATTTCCCGACTGAGGCACGTTCAGCTTGTGCTGGTTTATCTGTAAAGAATGATCAGGTTGAATTAAATTGCTTGCGAAATAAAGCCTATTTTAGCTTGGTTTAAAATTTCAGTCAAATAAGCTGGTATTAGTAAGCTGTAGACGTGCTACGCAATGCGCTACGAAGATTTGCTACGCCGTAGAGGGTCTTTATTACCTATAACAAAAGTTGTTTAAATGGTTTCGAACGGTTTTTCTACAATGGGCTTTATTTCTTACAGTATGGGATCTATCTTTGTTTCTAACTTTGTGAATTAAACAGCATTTTGATGCATACACTAATGGAATCAATCTGGTTTTAAAATTCGAGCTCAAACATATCGGCCCATTAGCTCAGTTGGTTAGAGCGTCGTGCTAATAACGCGAAGGTCGCGGGTTCGATCCCCTCATGGGCCACAATTAGTTTTGCATTTAGCTTTTTGCTTAATAGTGCGTTACTCGCACTGGGCAAATTTTCCACGAAAATTTAATAATGTTTCAAAAAAAATTCTCCTTGATCCTGCCGAAATCTAATTTTTTTGGGAGATTATTAAATAGTTTTAATTGTGCCCAAATTTTATTATTTCCTGCCGACGGTGATTTACTGATCATCATGTTTCATATTACTATTCTCAGTTTTATTATTATTATCTTATTCTCCCATCTTAATAATGCTAAATATATAAAAGATTTTATTAATCATATTACAAGTTTTGAGTCAAAATCAAAAAAAAAAAACAAGTAACAAAAACAAAAATTTACTTCACGAGCTTGGCCTCGAGATTTAGATATAATTTTAGAAAAATTTATTGAAGGAAATATCTCAAACTGACAAGGAATGTAAATTGCGTATAAAAATATAAAAGTAATAAAAAAGATAAGATAATTTTATATACATTTATTATTTTGTCATTGTAAAAAACACAAACACAATACTTAGGCTGAGCGCAGACTTGATTCAAGATAGTCTTAAGACAGTCTATTGCTTTTTGTAATTTTTCTAAAGCAATAGTCTGTCTTAAGACTATCTTGACTCAAGTCTGCGCTCAGCCTTACCTGGCTTCCTCGATACAGGCCTAGCCTAGTGAAGAAGCCGACGGAAATCATTGTAGAAATAAGCTCAGCAAATTATGTACAAAATTAAGTTTTTCGTGTGTTTTAGGTTTAAGTTTGTCTACTAATCTATTTTGTATGAAATAAACATTTTTTACATTTTACTTTACTTTATTTTACTTTACCTACTAAAAAATTTATATAAAGTCCGTGAATAAAACAATATGGGCAAAAGCAAAACAAATATATTAAAATTTTGCTTGAGTATGTATGTAGTGCTTATGTAGTGTAAGTGGATGTTAAACAAGATTCACAACTTCTATTAGGAAGTTATAAGCGAGTTGCATAACTATACAAACAAAGTCAAATTATTGAAGGGGTTAACACTTTCAATGCCACCCTTGTACATGCGTTAAGTTCATCATAAGTACGTACTACTACGTAATATGATCCGTAGTTTAGGTATTATTATCGAACGCCACCGTTTATATTATTCTCTTAAGTCCTAGTCTCCAAGTGGGTTGCCCGGAAGAGATCGCTCAAGAGACAAGGCAGCCCTTTTGTACTAATTTGATTCCTATCATTTCTTTCTGTATTGTATTTTGTGTTTGTATGGTACAAAAAAGATTTATTTATCCATCGAATTATTATCTATCTTTCTATGGACGACTTCCACTTAGTCCAGCAGCGCGGCGTGCCTCTGCGTGTCGCACCGCAGAGGCATGGCAGTGAATGTGTTAAGATTATCGACTACCAAACTTTACTAAGGTTGATCGTTTCGGGTTAGCGCGAGATTTGAGTTTTAGGGTTTTTAATTTATTCTGCGTTCTACACGGAATAAAATAGCGGGAAAGTTAGTATGTCCAATTGAAACTCTTGAGCTAACTGCAGACTGTTGCTAACAATCTAGAAGTTGCTCAAACGATCTATATCCATACCTACCTAACCTCAACAGCCTATATTGGTCCACTGCTGGACGCAGGCCTCCCCCTGGAAAGAGCCTCATTGGCTTTTATCTCGTGGGAGGGGGAGGGGGGGTAATGCCCATAATCCCCACGCTGGATATGCAGGTTGGGGATCGCAGTTCGGTGGAATAATTGTTCTACAGGAGGCGCTGCTGTCCGCCCCCCGGTGTATGTCCCTTAGTCGCCTCTTACGACACCCACGAGAAGAGTTGGGGTGGTTCTAAGCCGGCATCACACAGCTATCAATACCGACATACTTTTCAACAGTGTAATAAACTATGGCGCAAATATTGAAAATACCAGAATAAATTTAACTATCTAAAGCTCATAAAATAATATCCTTGGCTGGCAGGTAAACACGGGGCAGCAACTTTTGCCCACTGCATAAATTTAAGAACTTGCGTACGAGAGCATCCTGTATTTTCAGAAATTTCATATAAAATTATTACGTAGATTGATTACTGCCTGCGACTTCGCTCGCGCTTTTCAAGTAGCCTTGTCACCAAAACACCATTTACTTACCTGCCAAATTTCATTATGATTTGTTAGCCGTTTAGGCGTAACAGACAAACAAATATACAGACAGAGTTACTGTAAAATGTTTAATGATGGAGGTCTTCAAACACTAAACTACGATTCAAAAATCTTAATATTTTTTGTAAACAAAGGGGTTACAAAATTAAATATTGGTGGAAATATTTAACGACCATCGTTCATTAAAGAAAGCACAGAAGCTTGAAAATTTTTGGTTTTGAAATCTTTCATTCATTATTTAATGTTCTCTCATTCGTTGTCGGATTCAAATTTTTCACTGCACATGTACGTAAGATTATGATGCGTTGATGAAGTTTGATTACTAAAAACTAAAACACAGCCTTATTATTTTCTGTTATTGTTGTCGTCAGTTTTCATTAAATTTTTATTCATTTTCAAAATGGCTATGTTAACATAAAAATTAAATATCAAAAATCAATAGTAACTTTATTTCTTTAGGCTTACGAAATAAGCACTAAGACAAGCCAAATTTTATAATATAAACAGCTTTTTATATAATAATTATTATCAAGGAAGATGTTATTGATTTTATTCACTACAATTTTTTGTTCACTTGTGAAAGAAGTCATAAATTATCCACTAGTATCTTGTTTCTTAAGCAGATTAAAAGAACATTATGTTATTTATAAACAATTCAGCTGAAAGAAGAGTTTCGTACGAAATAAATTTAAACAGCTTACCATTTTAAATACTTCGTTTGCAGTCTAGCAAGGCTCTCACAGAAAATAAGTCCATTCACACTAGAACATAAAGTTGGTTATTCTCTTCAAAACATTTTAGATGTAAATTATCTATTATTCTCGTGGAATTTAGAATATTGAGTGAGGAAGTATGCAAAACACAAGTGTATGAGTAAACAACTACTGTTTATGGATATACGGGGGTGTTTATTATTTTTATAGTCAACCTCCAACTTTGTTTTTCACGTAAAGAATTCGATAAGTGTCTTCGACGGGACAACCCTGCTTCAATGTCCCACCAAAATAACTTTGATAGTATTAGAAATGCCGAATCTAAACACAAGCAGCACTTTTACGCGTTATTACAATAAAATTTACTCAGAAAACGAAACAAACTAGTTAGTTTTTGTAATGGTTGTCATTCGCAAAGTATTTTTCGTAGAATTTGACACAAAATCAGCGAAATGTGGGTAAAGGACCGCGGCGCGCGCCTGATCTGTTTGCCTGAGCAAAAGCTACTGGCCCGGTTTACGAGAACACAGTGTTGCCAACTTGAAATTACTTAGCTTGTAATTAATTTTGTTGTGAAAAGTTTATGGCTTCGTTCAAAGAGTTTGAAATTGAAGTTATAAGAACATCGTCGTGAGTTTATAAGACTTCGTTCCATTAGTGTTTTACCATCTCGGTAAGGGTTAATTTTGAATAGGTTTATTTATTTATTAATACCTAGAAACCTTAGCCAGAAACTAATTTATAGTTTCTAGCTAAGGTTTCTAGGTATGAATAAATAACATGCTTCATTGCTTTGGTTGGTAGGCATCGTAATATAACTCCATACCGACCTAACTAAGTCGTTCGTCGATGTACATTCTACGTATTATTTCCACTAATATCGAACTGAGACTGGATTGCACGCGCCATATGGTGTCTGCCGCATGGTGTGATTCATCTGAATGGGATAATAATTACCTAAAAGGCAAGTCATTAAAACTTATTACCATTAAACACGAATTTATCTATAAATAATGAAACTATCATGTTTAATAACTATAAAGCCATTTTTACTCAAAAATCAAACCATGGTAAATATCTCGTTATGAATAACTTTAATATCTACGTACATTGGTATTGGTACATCCATACATCATCCGCAGCCGAATTTTACCCACTGCTGGGCACAGGCCTCCCTGAGTTTGTGCCATCCTCCTGTGCTAATACATAAATACATTTTATAAATAATAATACAATAGTTAAAAGTAATATAATGTTTACGTAAATCGGGTATTCTCTTGAACATAATATCACGGGCATTATTAATTTTCACCGAAAAGCGGTCAGATCTGGCGAAACGGCGTGAGTTGGCAACATGTCGGATGAAACGTGAATGCAGTGTCGTCGAGAGCTACGCATCTTCCGGCAGGCGTTGTTTGCTTTAACCTAACTTATTGTAAATTTTATGAATTGCTTCCTTTCTTTCAGCATTTTTGTGCGTTTTTGGGGACAAGATAGAGATATCTAGCTTTTTTACACAATCAAGGTGGCAATCAAGCATGCGGCCCTGTTGGAAAGCAACTTCAAGCAAACAACCAACTAACCGAGTAACTTAAATTCAAGTATAAACTGATTGGATTGCCTACTGCCTAGCCTTGCCACGTTGGTTCGACGCGGGTTGGCGCACCTCATCATCATCACCATCATCATAAGCCTATATTAGTGCACTGCTAGACATAGGCCTCCCCTCGTGAGCGCCGTAGCGCCATCTTTAGCTTGCCGCATCCAGCATCTGTATATTTCAGTGTATATTTTCTTGTGTAATAATATAGCCACCTCTTATCGAGGGAGCACTATAGTATCAGACAAGTCAGAAGTATAGCATAACTTTCAGGGACAATCTGAGGTGTAAAAGTTGAGTAACAGCACTTGTAATGTATGTACGTCTCGTTGGCCAATTTGTAAAAACTTCTATTGAGTTGTAACACCAAATTTTTATTTACTATCATCATAACAGGTTTTTTTTAACAATAATAATAATCATTTATTTCAGACCATAGAAAAGTTACAGATCTCATTTAACTTATTCTACAGTCCATAGTAATATATACCTTAAAACTAACATACATAAAACATTAAAAACTTAACTAATGACACGTTTTTCTGTTATAACGGCGACGACGTGTAGATGACGCAATCAGAGTGTCAGCTGGCGACGGTGCACCGTAAGGCAATACCTAAGGAGCCTACCTATAACCTAGGTATACTAAACTTATTTAAGGTAAATGCAAGTAGTTAATAGACCAATCCAAAACCCATTTTGATTCTATCACGAGCTGCGCCATTTCCATGACTTTTTTTTCAGGTTTTGATTTTTCTCTGACTGTTTTCGGACAGGGTTTCAGCAAAAAGATAGCGACATTGGAGGTAAACTTAGGTTAGTCTACAGCTGGGCACCGCACAGCTTTTGCTGATTATCTTTTAAATAAGGGTATTTTTCTATTTAATATGGTGATGAAAATAAAAATATCTTGTGATTGATCCGTGTGATTGATAGTTTAGGAGAAAAATTATTTGATTGTAATTATCTTTTTTAGGAGAAAAATTGTAAAAACTACGAAAACAGATAATACTTTGCACAATTATTTCTGGTGTTTAAAATAGTAGGGGATCTGCCTTGTACCGCATAGATTATTAGGTATTTTTTTCAAAACTTTATCGATAAAGATGACGCAAAAAAATTTTTTTAATATAACCCAAATTTGCCCATTTCACATCAATCCAGGTATCCACGACCTATGCAAATTTTCACAGCGAACTGGATTCGCCAAAAAATCTCATGGGAGGCCTATTATGTATGTACATAGATGTTTGTGGGCCTTCGGTGATGATGCGTAAAACTTACTCGTATATATGCCTTACTTTTTGAAGATATTGGACGCTAAAATATTTACTAGTTAGCTTGGTACCACCACACCACCCTCGAAAATTAAGAGGGCGGTGAATTATGAGAGGTTAAAACCGCAATAATTAAAAGGAATTTTTCAACGGGACCCTCTTCTTGAGAAAAGCCTTGTGATTAGGTTAGACAAAAATGTAACAATTTTTTTTTTAACGTTTGAACTTATTCTAGGAAAAGTTATAAATACGGGTTCCAATCCAATAATCATTTCGATGAAGTTGAAAAAGTCGATATTGAACCTACCAACTTAACAATAATTATAAATTGGTAGAATGTTGCTTCATAAAAAGACTCAATATTGCTTGCAGTCGCAAATTTAATTAAAAAGTAAGTAAAGACCGGAGGCATCTTCAATATAGCTAAAATTTTAATATGAGCTCTCTAATAAAATTCTCGCGCAAAGAGCTTAGGAGATTCCAGTGACATGTATGTAATTTATTTTAAGTACCTATATTAAATAGAGCTCGCCGCGAAACAATATAATTACATTAAAAAAAACTCTCAGGTATATACACTAATATTATAAAGAGGAAAGATTCGTATTTTGTACTTATGTAACGAATAAACATAAAAACTACTGGACCTATTTAAAAAAATTCTTTCTCACCGCACACGTCCGATTTTTTGTCTGATGGGTGTGTTCGACTATCTGAAGGCGATTTGTATATTTACAAATACATATAAGGAACGAACGCTTTAGGAAAGTCGAACACGCTTATCCATAGACAATTTCATCCGACAATCAGACAAAAAATCGGCCGCCCTGAGACCGTTCCGGCCACTTTTGATCGCGCGCGTATTATTAGATAAAGGAACATATCGTCAGGTGATACAAGGAAATCCTGATTTTGTTCGTTTGTTGGTGTTTGTTTTCGACCATGAAGATTGTTTTGATAGCCATGTTGTTTTGATTTCGGCTTTCGGAAAGCTCGATAATTCATACCACGGTAGTACCTAATACCTATGGTTCATAAATTAAAACCAAGATTTATTGGAGTGTTTTATTTTGTGCGAACTTATTTCGAGATGCTTTTTAAATAGTCATGCGGGCCTCTGGGAATAGATGCGTATCACGTTGGGCTTGGGAATGACTTTCAATATCTTCTTCATTCATGTACCTACTTGTGTTGACATGAAAAAACATGATCCGTCAAGTGCGAGCGTGACTCGCGCGCAATTTTTCTGTAAAATTAGAATTTAACGGCGCATGAAATGTAATATTATTTAAATTTCAAGTGAATGGCTGCGGCATTTGCTGAGATTATAAAGAGGGAAAGAGGACAGACACAGCAAGTCCATAAGGGTTTCAAAACAGATCCCACCGAACCCTAAAAACTGATAAACATAACAAAAACCAACACAACCACTTAAAGCAATCACTTCAACAACGCGAAACTAAACAACAATTATTACCAACAAAATTTATATGTTTTTGTAATCTTCTTGATTACAAAAAAAAACTTAGCTGAGTTAAAAATGTTCTATCTGTGTAAACTGAGAAGTACAAAGAGCGGCCTTGTCGATTTGAGCAATCTCTTCCAAGCAACCTTGGGATGGACTGGGCATAAGAAAACAATTCTAGTTAGCCAAAGACGTCCTTTGTTGCGCGGTGAGTAAAGGTCCGCCTGCGACCCAGTAGGTTGCGGGTTCGATTTCCGCCTCGGGATTCGAACAAATGTTTGGACGATCTCCAGATAGTGGTTCAGGGTGTTCTAGTCGTTTTCTATGTGTAATTTTAATAAATATCCATCTATGTATAAAATATTTATTAAGAAAGAAAATTACCATCAAATAATACATTACGCATATAAATAATAATATAATAAATAATGCTGGACAATTCACACAGCATTATCTAGCCCCAAGCTAAGCAGAGCTTGTGTTATGGGTACTAGATAACTGATATACATAACTTAATACAATACACAGATAGATATTTTTTATTATACATAGAAAACGACCAGAATACCCTAAACAAATGTCTGCAGATAGTACAAACATTTGTCCCGAGGCGTTATCGAACCCGCAACCTCTTGCGTCGCAGGCAGACTTTCGCCCACCGCGCCACAGAGGTCGTCAGGCACAAGTTTTGCTTAGCTTAAGGCTAGATAGATAATGCTGTATGAATTGTCCAGCATTATTTGTTATTTACTATCGGTCCGCCCCGGCTTCGCACGGGTGGTTATTTTATTGTCAATTTTCCAATATTTTTACAACTTCTTATCCTATTCCGGACTAAGAGAAATCTAACAAATCAAAAACCATGAAAGTCGGTCCCATCCCCGTCGTTCTTGAGTTATAAATGGTGTAACTAACACGACTTTATTTTATATACATATATACCTATAGATTTATATTGCCGTAGCTGCGAAGGTATCTATGATGTATGTATGTATAATTTTATTGTTATTGTTGAAAGGGCCGTAGGTAAGTAATGTTTTAACCCAAATTTAGTTACGGTTATCCGATTTTCGAGTTTGTGTTACCAACTCCAAGTTACTAACTGTTGTAATAACTTGGTTACCTAGCCTTCACTGAAAATTTTACTTAATTACTCAGCTTCTGTTTCTGGTTTTCTTCGCGTAGGTTAAGTATTAACTACTGATTATTGAACTTTGAAATTTATATATGATAAAGTTCAGGACTTATTCTATCGATCATATGTTTCGAAATATCGATTCCATAAAATTTCCTCTATGGAAAAATCGCTAAGTTACCTCTAAATTCTTACTAAAACCTTAATTTTTCAATAAATACAGAACAATATAACAGAAAACTTTTTTTCTTCAAGCTTATATACAAAATAAGCACTTAGACAAGTCAAATTTTATACTATAAACACGTTTATAAATAGTAATTATTATCAAATAAGAAACAAGGTGTTATTGATTTTATCCACTTTAATTTTTTGGTCACTAGTGGAAGAAGTGGAAAATAATCCATTAGTAAGTGTACCTATATATGACTTTGCATATCTAAGTCTAAATATAATGTGATTTAGATACAGGTCAATATTTATGTAAGACTAACAATAAGCTTAACATTAGTGTTGCGCCCTGACAGGGTTTTTATGCATTGTATACCCACTAACACTACCTACATCTAAGAAAAATTAATGTATGCATAAAATCACAATAAATGATATGGTATGATATTTTCCTTATATACTATGAGCGACATCTGGCCAAACATTTACTCTTCCTTTGTAGCACTTCCTTTCACCACCCTTCTTCGTCACCTTAATCGGCTCTTACGACCACGGTCTGAGTTGGAGTGGTCGATTCTAACACCGCCGCGCGCCGCCGCCACGGCTATCATTTTCTTATTACTGTGGTTTATTGACCATCTTTCCAAAGTCAAAGCCAATAATTTTATTACTTTATGCTTACAAAATAAGCACTCGGAAAAGTCAAAGTACTACAAACAGCTTTGTAAATAGTAATTAGTATCAAAATAAATGTTTCGTCTAATCAAGTGTACATGTATTATGTATTGTATTTCTGTGTCTCATGTATTTCTAACCTAACCTAACCTAAGCCGTTGGTAGTGCGCCTGACCTCTCTCCGGTCGTGTTCGTCGCAATCCCATCGGATTATGAGAGTGAGGGAATAGACAGACAGTGCACCTGTGTTTGCGCATACACATGTGCACTAATATTTCCTGCGCACCTGGCTAATACCGGTTGAGACTGGCTGCCTTGGCCGAAATTCGGCTAGAAGGACACCACCATCATTTTTACTTGAGGCTTCTGGTTCTGAGCATACGTACGTCTACGTACGTCATAGTACTTCTACTCGTACGTAAGGGATCAATTATAAATAAATAAAAAATGCTGGACAATTCACACAGCATTATCTAGCCCCAAGCTAAGCAGAGCTTGTGTTATATGTACTAGATAACTGATAGGTATACATTTATGTCAAACGATTTAATTGTGTTCGACCTACGAGTAGGTATATTAATATAGCAGTAGGTCACCACGGTTCAAATCCTTTTGATTAAACTATGTTGATTAAAATTTTAACGTGTAAGTAACTAATTACATAAGAAAACTTCTAGAGTTCGTCTAGGAATCAAAACTCAGTGCTTTATTTCCTTTAGACGTTACAGGACTCTTGGACTCGTCACAAAACTCAGATTACATAAGTAAAGTTACGATATGAAGTGATCACTTTGATTTTTTGTCCATTTCAATAATCAATTTCTAAAGTAAAGTAAAGAAGCGAACAAGAAACCTTCACCTTGTTGTTAGTTTTCGAGTTGGAGCAAAACTCGTCCCAAGCTTTTTTATCCGCTCTAGATTTCCATCAGGTGAGATTGTGGCCAAATGAAGGTTTATAGACTATATATAAAAAAAAACTTGGTCTCTCAAACGAAAAGAACTATTTTTAGGATAACGCTCGCCTTTGCGATATTTTTCAAGTTTTTTATGTATTATTGCTTTTTTCTCGTGCAAGAAAGAATAATACGTACATAAAAAAAGATAATCTGATATTTTTTTTCTATCATCATCTCTAAGAAGACATTTCTTTCGTGTAGCCTTTGGACGGACAGAAATTTGAAAATGTGTGTCGAAAAACAATATAAACCTTTAAGAAAGGTTTATATTGTTTTTCGACTACGACTGATACAAGATCAGGTACCTATTGTTAACACAGGCTATCGCTACATGACAACTTCATTCTACGTTCCACGGGTCTACGGTTTCGAATTACAAGGTCTATATACAGGGTTACTGCTAAGTTAGTAACACTACGCGAACTGCAGGTTCTGCCCATCACCACGAAGACGTTCGTGAGGATGCCAGGTCCTAATTCTTGAAATTTGATCACATCCACCTCCCATACAAACTAAAAAAGCACTTTAGTCCGGAACCCAAGGATATAATAAAGATCGATCTACCCCTCCCACTTTATTTGAATCTCCCACTGTTCATTCAGTAAAGAGACTAGTGTAGACCCAAGCATTGAGGCAAAAAATGCCTACAAAGTATCAGTGATGAATTTTGCCGAAATCATTTGATCCACAATTTGTTTGAGTTTAGTTCCAATAAATAAAGCCCCTATTATGATTGGATTTAAGATGTTTCATACTGGTAAAGTAAAAGCAGAATGGATACAATTACTTACATACCTACTCAGGTAAGTCCTTTGTAACAAGTACCTACTGTTTAAATTTGTAGAGACTGGTATTCTTTAAAAGTTTAAACGGTAATTGACGCATAAATAAAATTAAAAACTCCCGTTATTTTTGGAACAAGCAAAAGGCTTCTCTAGGCTTGTTTTTAGTCAAGAACGCAATGAACTAAGTATGGTTTAAGATATTTATTTACTTCTAAAAAGATTAATAATCACTGGTGAGAAACAAAATAAGCTTATTATTGTTAGTTAAAAAAATCAAATACGAAAGGTACCTACAGTAACTGGTCACTAGTTGATAAATTCTCTATCAAACACATACACAAATTATTAAGGAGCTGATTATTACTGGCCCTATCAAGGGTCCATCGACAGATTTCACAAATCAAATCCACATTTAACGCAACAAAATTAAGTATTTCATATTAAAATTATCAAAACAAAGCACGAAAATACATTTCGAAAAATCAAATTACTTAGACATACTGACACTTGTCAGTAAGAAAGTCAGTTTGTTTATTTTTCAAGGAGGGTTTTCGTTTTCGGATACAACAAAGAGGTTAGTACGTATTGGATAAGTAGCCTTCATTTTAATAAATGGCTTCTCAGTCAATATTGATTTGCAAAGACAAAGTGGCGTTCCGTATTTGTAGGTACTGGTGGTTCAATTGCTCTATCCTATGGGTAAACAATAAATTCTTTGAGTTCTTATGTGGCGAATCTATCTAGGTATTGCATCTTTGAAAGTTGCTGTGTTTAACTTTTTTGATAGGCTGATAAATCATAAAAAAGAAAAACCCAATTGTTAAATTTGTATCAAAACACTTTAAGGCACCCCGCCCAGTTCATCCCACATAAAAGCTATTCTAACGCCTTAAAACACCCTTTTAATTCTGAAAAACTAGCTGTTGCCTGCTACTTCGTTATTGTATTTTTGTAACTTTTACAGTGACAATACGAGACCACCTTTATTAACTAACCTACCGTGATACGGCTTTAATGGCAGGTAAGGTAGGTAGTTCAGTAGGAAAGTAAAAAACATCCAGAATACCTACACATTATTTATTAAACGTTTCTACATATTTTTTTTGTAAAAACCATAAACTTGCTTACATAGGTAAGATATGCTACACGGTTTTTTCTGGCGAAATCGATTACCTACATGCTGGAGTGAGAGGGCCGATGCACTAATAATAACCGACATCCATTAATTCGTTAAACCGTCTAGGCATCAAAACTTGCAGACAGACAGATTTACCTACTTTCGAATACATAATAATAGTTTGGATACCGCCTTCCAAACTCTCAATTCTCAATCCCAGGTCCAGAGCTGGGAAGCACAAAAGTGAATTAGTTACTTAAGGGCCTGTTCACACCTAATGTGGTAATCGCTAACCAAAGCGGCAGGCAAAAACTGCCGGGTATTTGTACTGTATACCCACTCAGATTTCACAGATTTTACTCACTCTGGGTAGTGAATTTTTTTATTTGATATCGAGCAAATCATAATGTCTAATAATCTTTAATATCACTTGCATATTTAAGAAAGCGTTTAGGTACGCGAAAAATTATCAGTAACTTAGATTACCATTAGTACCTTTTATGGCCGTTACCGTTATCGCATTCTAATAAAGCCTACGCAGAGAGCGTAGGCCATAAGAGTGCTTTTAATGCAAAAGTCAAGCAAATGTGTATTTCTAAACACTTAGCTTTATGGGTGCGAACATAAATGTTCAAATAAAAAAAACGATAGGTAGGGACAAAATCTGTCGGTCGACTTTTCGACAGATGCTAGCATGCAGCACCAATAGTCTTCACGTCTCATCACACCAGTGCGGTGCGATGCTATTGACATATCTAAAATAGCTTTTTTTCCTCTAGTAGGTAGATAGGTGTAGAAAACCATCCTGCGAGGATATAAAAGCATCCTTCGTGGCCTGGCTTAGAAAAATATTCAGTATTTTATTTTGCGAAACTAATACAATGTGAGAGATCTTTAAAAAATCACCTATGCTAGGTATTAGGAACCTATGTCTGTGCAGTAGGTACTTGATTTGACAATTATTGCTGTATCAACAGAATCGTTAAATGGCAGGATTACGGCTGTTAAAATTAGTAACCTACCTTAATAGGTAGGTAGGCAAGTAACAGTAAGTAGGAACCTATTTACCTAGTATGTAAGACGTTTTTGTTAAGTATGTATCTTAGAAAAAAAAAATATTTCTCTCTCTCTCTTTCTATTTATCAATTCTGTGAAATAAACAACGGGATGAACTTGAGCGCTTATGGTGCACACCATGCCTAAACTCTCGATACAAGAACATTGAACACCCGTAAATAGTAGGTTCGTGCATAATCATCATCATCATCAGCCTATATCAGTCCACAGCTGGACATAGGCCTCCACTAGCGAGCGCCATAGCGCTCTGTCTTCAGCTTGCCGCATCCAGCATCTGCCAGCAGTCTTTCGCAAATCGTCATCCCACCTGGTCGGAGGGCATCCTACACTACGTTTGCCAAGTGGCAGTTTCAACTGAAGAACACCTGTTTACCCCAGCGGTTGTCGGTCCTTCTCGAAATATGGCCAGCCCACTGCCACTTCAGCTTGCTAATCCTTTGAGCTATGTCGATAACCTTAGTTCTCTGTCGGATGTATTCGTTGCGAATCCTATCCTTCAGAGAAACTCCGAGCATAGCTCTCTCCATAGCTCGCTGGGCGACTTTAAACTCATGGACCTGCCCTACCGTGAGTCAGTTGTTGGTGGCAGCCTGAGGTAGCACGGTGATTCCTAGCACCACCTACCCCGCCGTTACCATGGCCAGGACTAGCAAGGCGGCCGCGAACTGGGGGCCATTTTTTGTCTCCTTGCATCATTGGGGGGGGGGGGGGGGGGAATGCCCATAATCCCCACGCTGGAAATGCGGGTTGGGGATCGCAGTTCAGTGGTGGAATTGTTCTGCAGGGGGCGCTGCTGCGTTTTCGTCTTACGTTCTCACTGGTAGGTATACATGTTTAAAACATGTTGAATTCAATACTTGTTGGATAAAATTATTTGTAAACTTCTCGCTGTGCGCTGCATGTTTTGGTCATGTCAATTGATACCTATTTATCGCAACATATTGTCAACTTGTTGGAAGAAATTTGTTTCGTTCAAAGGTAAAAACCATAAAGCTAGCTAGTTGTAAATATTTTCTTCTCAATCAAATAACAATTTGCCCATTTGCAAAGCAAAGCAAGTTTTTTCGTGCTTATTCCAAAAGCATTATGAACGTACAATAGCTCAATTAGATCTAAAGTCGTCCTTTTTGACCACTCCATCCTCCAATAAGTAACTATATTCTTGATTTTTTATTGATTCTAATCATCGAGAAAAATGTGGCCCCTTTAACTTATTGCTACATTAGATTTCTTTTGATTTCACAAAGTTCATGTCAAAACAAGAAAAGTTTAAAACTTTATCCAAAGATGGATAAAGTGTAAAACGTGTTTGCATCAAGTATTAAATAGTTTACATTTCCACCAATAGACAATACTTATCTAAAACACGACTGCTTTTGCAGTGAGAACGCTGTCAATGTTTTGAACATGTCATTATAAGTTTAGGTGTAAACGCATCAGTGTTTTATGTTGTGTAATTCTTGATGGCTACGCAGTGTGAACGAAAGAGTGTTTAAGACTAGTGAATAACAGTTTTGCATGCAACGAGTTGTAAACATGTTTCTTGGTGTAAACGAGGTTTGACTAAGGTGCCCATTCCACGCATCCAATATCTTTGTCAAGTTTTTTGTTCAATATTTGATCAAATTTATCTTTCATCTTTAAATTTCTTGGATGGATGCCCATTCCACTCATCCAATATCTTTGTACAAGATTCCTAATTTACGTTTTCATAGAAACAACGCGTGCGAAGCCGCGGGCAGAAACTAGTATCCAAATCTTTGATCAAATATCGCTGTTGCAAGTAAATTGGATGAAGTCATCCACGTTCGTTAATCAAAGAAATTGGATGAGAACGTACATTGGACAAAGAAATTGGATGAGTGGAATGTGCACCTCAACAACTGACGACGACTAATAAAGTCGTCACGTGCGCGACGACTTTCGTGGTGCGCATCTTAGCCCTGCTGGTGACGTCATAGATAGCACTTTTGGCCTAGCTTTAGCCTTTGAGCCTAGCTAGGATAATGTTTTTGCAAAATAATACTATGGTCAAAGAAAATTCGACGTGACTCCCCGGAGTGACATGAACAGAACAACGTCACTGTCCAGTTGCCACATCCCCCCCTCCTCACCT
Organism: Eupithecia vulgata; assembly: GCA_946478455.1. Taxonomy (NCBI): domain Eukaryota; kingdom Metazoa; phylum Arthropoda; class Insecta; order Lepidoptera; family Geometridae; genus Eupithecia; species Eupithecia vulgata. The sequence goes on from OX297873.1 coordinate 13,275,712, forward strand.
CAACAGCCTATGATTTGATGAATGGTCCACTGCTGGACGCAGGCCTCCCCTGATTTTTATCTCATGGGGGGTAATACCCATAATCCCCACGCTGGGTATGCGGGTTGGGGATCGCAGTTCGGTGGTAGATCTATTCTAAAAGAGACGCTGCCACATAATGCAACAAAACATAAGTTGGGAAACAAAATATGTGATAATTAATGGTCAGTTGTAAAGAAAAAAAAATGAGATCAGTCAAAACAGTGTTAGTTAAACACGAATATACGTTTTTACACGTTGATGTGATCAATAATTGGAAAATACAAAACACATAGTTTTAAGTTCACCATCAAAAAACAATCATCGTCCAGATTGGTTTTCGTAAACCAAATTAGGTTCATGTTAGAATATTCTGAAAAAATCTTTAGTTTTTGTTTTCAGTCGATTAACAATTTAGTAAAAAAAATAATTTTTTTGATAACTAATTAAAACTAGGTTTGCACAAGAAACACAGAATCCACTAATATTATAAATGCGAAAGTGGGTTTTGTTTCTTTGTCTTTCCTTCACGCCCTATCTAAGCAACCAATCGATTTTTGGCATAAAGTTAGTTGAAAGGATGAAGCTTTTTGGTTTGCCCTAAAAACGTGATATTTGAATGTAACGTGGGTGAAACCTCGGGGAAAAGCTAGTTGGTTAAATAAATTAAGGAACCGGAAAAATTAAAGCAGTAAATAAAACTATTTACCTACAGAAAATAAAATAGTTAGTGCTGGTAAATTTAAATATGCTATTTCATATTTAAATATGCTATTTCATATTTAAATTACACGCGAGAATATTTTTCAAATAGCATTGGAATAATTGGTAAATAACAATTACGCGAGTTCATTTACGCAGTCCCTTTTTTTGTTTTTTACTTTTGGTGCGGCCGTTTTTCCTACGTAAAGTAGACGCGCCTATAATTCACCTACATTGTGTTGTGTGTCTCGCTGCCGTCGCGTGTAAAGGTATGCATTCGGGAGTCAGTTTTAACTAACGTAAATCCTACGCCTTTCGATTGGCAGTTGCAGGTGCGTGGTATTCAGGGCATTCTCTCAGTTAGAGTGGTTGTAGCGACTGAAAGCTGAAAGTACCTACCTTATTTCCTAGGCATGAATTAGATAGAGTAACAATTATATTCCGAGGGCGATCTGAGGTAGCATTTGACTAAGCAACTCTACGGCAGGCGACTATTTTCTGTTCGCCAAACTATGCTGTACTAAATGGTAAACTCATGCATGCACTGGCTTTGAAACAAACACATCGGGTTTTCACCGCGACTACAGCCTGGATCTCTAGATTTTTTGGAAAGGTCGACATTGCTCGAAGAAGGCTCTTAATAGGGTCCTTATTTTAATAACCTTATTTAATAAGGTTATTAAAATAAGGACCCTATTATGAGCATTTTTGAGTAAAAGATGACAACGAACTGTTTTGTACTTGTAATTTGGATGTCTTTTCATTGTGTTCTTTTTCTGAGATTTGTAATAACTAACACGGATAAATATTGAAGGCCTAGCCTATATTAAAATAGCAACCTGTTTTAATATTTTGCGCGCTATTACGTTTGTCAATGAGAGATCGATGCGATCACGGCGTTGGATAACAAGCGACGTCAGCGCCTTCTGTGGGTGCAATTATGTCCGTTCGCGACAAAAAAAAAGATACATCGCTGCGCGATCAAATTGTCTCTAAATTGAACATATGTGCATATTTGTGACTCTCTAAACCTGAAAGCACTAGAAAGACCACGAACTACCTATGGGATTTATTGTAACCATCTGACTATCTGTAATGTGCTTTTCGTTTGAAAAGGTATCTAAATGTACTTACTAGTGCAGTCGGGTTAGAAGACAGAGGCCTCCCCCATATTAACTGATATTTTTCATAATTACATTCAACACGCGTAATATCGCGTAATACGTGAAATATCGGTCGGACAATTTTTTTTAGCAAGGAACTAAATGTAGAGTATCAAATAATTATAAATTTCAGTCAAGATTATTTTTATAGAATTTTTAAAAATGGCCCTTTATTGACGAAAAATTTTTACACAGAAATTTTTTACACAGGTACTCCGTTATTTTTACTACTTCTCCGTAACTTTTACGTACTCGTTGAGTTTAGTCGCCATTGAGTTTAGACTCCCACTCATCGACATCATCATGTTGATGATGCTGACTATTCCAAAAATTATTGCATCAGCCTATGTTAATCCCCTGCTGGACATAGGCGTACCCTAATGAGCGCCATAGCGCCCTGTCTTCAGCTTGACGCATCAAACATCTGCCTGCAGACTTTTGCAGGTCGTCATCCCATCTGGCTGGAGGGCGTCCTACACTACGTTTACGGAGTCGTGGTCTCTACTCAAGAACACGTTTACCCCAGCGGTTATCGGTTCTTCGCGAGATATGGTCGGTCCAGTACCACTTCAGCTTGCGAATTCTTAGAGCTATGTCGATGACTTTCACCTTTGTCGGATGTATTCGTTAATCCTATCCTTCAGAGAAACTCCGAGCATAGCTCTCTCCATAGTTTTGGTGATAAGTCATCCCCTGTCTCACTCCTCTGCGCAATTGCATTGGTTTAGACTGCTGGCCCTTTACTTAAAAACTCATGGTCGCGTCTTCGTTGGAGACATCTCAACACCTCAGTCTACTTGTCTCTCGTTCTACTCTAAGTATTCTAGAAACGGGATGGTAATTAATGCTATTTGTAATTCTAACCCACGGTATTGCACAAATGTGACAAAACCTTTACTAGATTTGATATCCACCCATGGGCGTGGCCGTGACGCCCTCTGCAATTAGGGATCCTTGTGATGCGACAAAATCTTTTTTTTAGGGTACCGTAACATATTCGGATTAGGGAAAAATCAAATTTTTTTTTGAGATTTTTACCCTTTTTTAACCGAAATCTAATTCGTTGCCATGTTCAAAAATAGCGCGCAAAAGGATATCAGCTAATAACCAATAACCCTGTATATTGAGATACAGTGTGTCCCTGCTATGCCAGGCCGCCATTGTTGTAAGTATCGGTTAAGGTTCAAAAGGAGTTCTATTGTAAGAGCAAAGTTCATGATCCATTCTTAAAATATACCAAACAAAATCTTGAGCTATTTGCCAATTTTGTAACATGTTAAATTAAGCAAATAAGGTAGAATAAAACGAAATCAAGTGGTCGAAGCGACGCGTGACCCGAGAGCTGGTGAGTATCTGGTACAGCGCATCAGCATTGCTATACAGCGGGGCAATGCAGCCAGTGTCTTAGGCACGCTTCCAACTGGTATTGATATGGATCAGTTGAGCTACCTGTAGATTGTTTGCAACAGTTTGCAGATAGCCTAATTGTTTCTATTGTAAATACTAGTTTTAATTTAAATTTGTTATTTGATTGTTATTTTCTTTCTGAATAAATGTATCAATATGTACATGAAATAAATAAATGAAATGATGTATAAATGGTAGCTGGAAAATGCACACAAAATCAAATCATCATGATCCATTTATAAATGATGTAAAACTTTTCTCCTACCTACCACAATAACTAACCTCTTTATCCTAACAGATCGTATCACGAAATAACTATTGAAACGATTCAAAATTGGAAACCCTGTCTAGGGTATTCAAATTACAGGGCCCCGAATATGAGCAACGGTTTTATAATAGGTACCTATTCGAAACAAACAACATAATCTCGGATACCCATACGTACAAAATTCAGATTCAAATTATTATTAAACCTTTTACTCATGTTTGTTACCTTATGGAACTTGGTGAGTGAATGTAGACTGGATGATAGAATGCAATATTTTATAGAAACAGTTACTTTTGACAAATAGAGACATGTGTTGACTCGAAACTATGGGGTCTTATTTATTTATATATATATTTATTTGAAAGCCAGACAGTACATAGATGTATGAAGAGATACAATAATATTTTCTTACACGTTACGTTTTTTCCATGAAATAGTATAAAGATTATACAGGGTTATTGGTAAATTAGTAACACTACGTGAACTGCAGGTTCTGCCCATCATCATTAACACATTTCTGAAGGCGAACTCTTAATTCTTTAAAAAAAGTATTATCTACCTCAAATACAAAATGAAAAATATACCTCTGTCTGGAGTCCAACGAGTTACTAAAACCGATCTTCCACTTCCATACCCACTGTTAATTAAGGGCAGAGCCGTTCTTAAGTTGAATTTCAAATAAAACCGATCTAAAGAACGATTATTGAATTACTATTTTTACTACTAGTACTATTTTTCCCAATACCAAGTTTAAGAATTAAGAACTAGCGTCTCCACAAACGTGTGATGGTCAGAACGTGCAGTTCACGTAGTGTTACTAATTTACCAATAACCCTGTATATATAATATAAGTTTGCCACAGTAGCTTTGTCTGTCTTACATTTTTATCACAGAAAAACGCGTGTAATGCCACGGGCTGAAGCAAGTAGCAAATATAAAAATAATACTATTTTGTTCAACTGAATATTCTGAGACAAAATAAAGTCATATAGACGCCTGAGTAAAGTCTGTAAAATATAAAAAATGTTGACCAGAATAGATTGTCTTAAAAAAATCGAATCGGTAAAGCAAGACACGATTATTTGATCTTACCAAAAATCATATTTTCATGGAATAACTTTAGGAAGCTACAAATTGTATTGTATACTTACCTACTTTTGCATTGACGTATTGCCCGCCAAAAAATATTTTATTTTGCGCTCAATTTATTTATTAAACAATATCCACAGGCCTTAATTAATAAAATTATAGGAATTCGTTCTAGGAATAAAACTATTGTAATATTACATTGTATACCAAGGCGAGAAAATGGCTAGTTTTAAACAAAGTTTTAAACAAAGTTTTTTTATAAAACTTCCTATAGCCTAAAGATCTTTATTTGACCACAATCTCACCTGATGGATGTGTCCGACGATGTATCACGAAGGTCTAGAAGATACCTATTCTTTCTTGCCTTGAAGAGATCCATGTAGCAGCAGGTAGCGTGTTCTAAACCCCAGCGGTACGAATTTAGAGCATTTATAAATGCTCTAAGGTTACGAATGATGCAGGTGAAGGAAAACCGGTTAGTGCGAGTGGAGGGTACATCCATCCACCAAGTGGGGTGGTAATGCGCTGTGCATCTGCTTGCCCCGAAGTGGAATGGGGATGGTGGAATCAGGTCATATATTTCCTGTGAGCATTCTCCGACATGACATGTATCCTATAAGTGGTCGAGACTTTGGACCTTAGTCTCTGCAAGGTACTGCTCGTCAATGAGTCTGAAGGCTCTTCGTTCTACCAGTCTAAGGCTGCAAGCTGGTACATGGCCGAGCCGTCCCAAACATGACAGCATACTCCAAACCAGAACGGACCTGACCTTGATAAAGGGATAGAAGCTGCCCCGGTGTGAAGTATCGCTTAACCTTGTTAAGGATCTTTTAGCTGCAGAGTCTACATCCGATGTAAGGCGAACTGACCTTACATTATATGTGCATAGCTAGACTATTGTAGACTCTCCAGCTAAGCACAAAAGCATGGAAGCTGTTATACCAACAGATAAGTGACCGGTCAGTGCTCCATTTTTGCCCTAGTTGTGAAAAGGTTCTTGTGCAGCGGTCATTTGTCGCATCGAAATCTTTTTGATTTTCTTTTCTAAATAGCGCTACCCTAGACGGACGTAACGTGATGTGCATCTGATATTCACTCAAGACCAGCGCTGGGGTCTATAATAATAATAATAATAAAATCGTTTATTTGTTTAATCTATACAAATCTGTAAATTGCTTTGGAAATCCCCTTTTAAGTATAGCTACCCCGCGTTGGTCTTTAGTACTACTAAAGAAAGACTGAACGACACTGAAGTCTGTCTGTGTCGTTCAGTCTGTGTTCAGTATTCTGTTTTGTAAATGTTTATTTAATAAACATGAACATAACAGAATTAAAATCATTATCAGTAGGTATTCAGACAAACATAATAATATTAAATAAATGATACAAATTACCTTAATAAAAATCTTTTCAAAAAATCGATCGAAGCGACCCGAGAGCTGGTGAGTATCTGGCACAGCGCATCAGCATTGCTATACAGCGGGGTATGGATCAGTTGAGCTACCTGTAGATTGTTTGCAACAGTTTGCAGATAGCTCAATTGTTTCTATTGTAAATACTAGATTTAATTTAAATTTATTATTTGATTGTAATTTTCTTTCTTAATAAAGTCTTCCTAACTAAATAAATACAGACACTTAAACTTGATAATTATACACATGAAATATTTATAATGTATTTAGATACATAATAAACTATTAGACTTACTCACGTCTTGTGACCCTCAGTGTACAATAGTCTACCGGACCACATAGTCATCTCAATATGTATCCAGTTTCAAGGTTAGGCTGAAGTCTTGGCTTGTTCAGAAGTCGTTCTATAAGGTGGATGAATATTTTTATAAATATAAAATGATAACGATAACCAATTATGTTATTTATTACCTTTTATTACCTTATCGTCTCCGCTGGCCTTCCTCTAGCGCACACCTCCGTCGGCTGATCTCACGGCTCTTGCCAGTCAAGCGTTATTTTCCAAGTTGGGAATCGAACCCGCAACCCATCAAGTATCGCTTGAATCTTACGTCGCGCCGCAAACGCCTTGACCGCCTACAGTTACAGTAACATTAAACCATGTTGTTTTATTATGTAGGAATTTTATGGTAAAAAAATCTGAATAAAAAAGCTTTTTCAGCTAATTGAGCATAGTCGGGGCCCTGGGATTCGTGTAGCGCAGTAATGGCTTGTGCGGTGTAATGCAAATTTGGAATAAGCTGGAATAAGACACAAATTGGATTTAGCAGGAATTAGATTTGAGAGTAGGTATTCATTTAGGGAATAAGCATGAGTATTCACCATTCATTTAGGGAATTAAATACATTGGCTTTACTTCACTTCTTGCACAAGTGGACAAATAAAACCGGCCAAGTGCGAGGCGGGCAAGCGCACAAAGATAAAAATGGCATTAGATGTCATAATGTAATGTTGTATGGGAATTTAAGATAAAATCAATAAACGTTTTATTTGTCACTAGCTTCTGCACGCGTATTTTCGGTGTATTACAAGTCTTTATTTAAGTTAGGCTATGTTCTAAATGCACACCAAATTTCATCTTGATCTGTGAGGTAGATTTGGAGATATTAGGTATCAAAATAAAATTCACATTTCAATAACTTATATGTAACTTACTTAACTTAACTTATTTAACTTATGTAACTTATATGTAGCTTTATATGTAACCAAAACGGTCTTAAATAACAAATATAGTTAGATAATTTATCTCCATCCAAAGATTGCCTGGATGAAATCGCTTCTAAGCGATAAGGCCGTCCATTGTACTTTTATGTTTAAGGTCTATAATATATCTGTTTTTTTTTAACGAAAACGTCGATTGATCCGTTATTTGTTATAATAGCATGGGTAGACCAGTTGCTATGCCCTATCCAACAGAGTACCTGCCTTCATTAATATTAATACTACACTTCTAATAAAAATCTGTAATATTCTTTATGTTTTTAGGATTCCGTACCTGAAAAGGAAAAAAGGAACCCTTATAGGACCACTTTGTTGTCCGTCCGTCCGTCTGTCAACCCTCTGAAACGCGTGAAGTTCAAGCTCGTAGGTAACTTCTTGGAGCCGCGATATAAATCAAACTAAGTCAACGCAATCAAAAGTTACAACTGTCTTTGTCTATTTTTTTTTAATGTTCCAAGGGAATCACATGCACACAAAACCTATAGGATACTTTCCGTTGACCATGAAATTTGGCAAAAAGCAAGGTCTTATAGCACAAGTAAAGGGAAAAATCCGAAAATCGTATCATCATCACCATCAGCCTATATTTGTCCACTGCTGGACATAGGCCTCCCCTAATGAGCGCCATAGCGCCCTGTCTTCAGCTTGCCGCATCCAGCATCTGTCAGCAGTTTTTCGCGTTTGGCAAACTACGTCGAGTCTTGTCGTCATCCATACCCCCAATGCTTGAAAACGAAAGTTTTCAATCAGTGCGTTCTATCCGTCATGACCTACGGAGCTGAGACGTGGACACTCACGGTAGGGCTGGTCCACCTGTTTAAAGTCGCCCAGCGAGCTATGGAGAAAGCTATGCTCGGATATTCTCTGAAGGATAGGATTCGTAACGAATACATCCGCCAGAGAACTAAGGTTATCGACATAGCTCAAAGGATTAGCAAGCTGAAGTGGCAGTGGGCTGGCCATACATATCTCGAGAAGAACCGACAACCGCTGGGTTTTTGTCTTAATAGCACAAGTAAAGGGAAAAATCTGAAAACCGTAAATATGTGGTTTATTAATAGAAAATAGTACATTGTTACCCTAGGGTTGGAAGTAACTTATTTAGTCCCGAGACGGCGCCAATAGTTCGAGAGACTAAATAAGTTACATCATAATCAAATCAAATCAGAAAATCATTATGCACTATTCGTCTGGGTTGATTTCTTTGCTGAAGAGTAGAAGTTTTTACGGAACCCTTAATGCGCGAGTCTAACTCGCACTTGACGTTTTATTTACATTAACGTAAATATAATTCATCAATCCGTCTACGTCGGATAGGATACTAAACTAATATTTACCGCAGATTCAGATTGTAAAATAATTTATTGAGCAAATAACAAGGCTATGTACACAAACCTTATCTATCAGTTGGCTGGAGTAAGCAATAGGTCCGGAGGCACTTGTCCTAGGTATAAGTACTTATCTAAACGAAACTTTAAATTATGAGCGTCTGGTCGAAGCGACGCGTGGCCCGACAGCTGGTGAGTATCTAGCGCAGCGCATCAGCATTGCCATGCAGCCAGCAGCGGGGCGTCTTGGGCACGCTTCCGACTGGTATTGGTATATGGATCAGTTGAGCTACCAATCTCTCACTTTCTACGATTAATTTCACTTTGACGACCTCTGTGGCTCGGTGGGCGAAGGTCCGCCTGCGACGCAGGAGGTTGCGGGTTCGATTCCCGCCTTGGGAGAAATATTTGTACGATCTGCAGGTATTTGTTTCTGGTGTTCTAGTCGTTGTCTATGTATACTTAATAAAAAATATCTATCCATGTAATGTATTGTATTATGTAGTGTAGGTATATTATCAGTTATCTAGTACCCATAACACAAGCTCTGCTTAGGGGCTAGATAATGCAGTGTGAATTGTCTAGCATTATTATTTCTATTTTTCTATTTCTACTATTTAAGATTATTTATCGGGTATTTATCGCGTACCTTTTGCTTTCTTTTCCCCAACGTTTCAACCGCGTTTCAGCGATCGTGGTCACGGGGCGACTGGATGTACTCGGAGTTACAACCGAGAATAAAAAAGCAAAAGGTACGCGATAAATACCCGATAAATAATCTTAAATATGTTATCAAATCGCGAAAGTTTAAAAAGTTTTATTTCTACTATTTCTTCAAAACCAATCTGTCAAGGTAGAGGGAACAGTTTGCAATGAGTACCTAGATATATAGATAACCTTACCAAGTCCTGAACTGGATAACAACAAAGGTTCTTCACACTAATTATTTATCTACTTAGTTAAAAGGTAGCTACCGACACCTTGTTCACATCATTATCAACATTTCACCTACATAACATTGATAAAGAACACTGCAACTGTCACCGTGCGGGAGATATAACCGATATCCGAGCTCAGTGTCGCGCCAGACAGATGCGCAAACGCACGTGTCTAAATCAAAATGGCGGTGTTTACATTTCTTCTTATAAGTTTGGCTGCGTTGGCTGTATCAGCTGAGGGCCCGAACCCTACGTTGAGGATAACAAATGGTCTTGTTCAGGGGGCATGGAAGGTTTCTACAAAAGGCCGGCCCTTTGCCAGCTTTCAGGGGATCCCTTATGCGCGTCCGCCGGTCGGCAAGTACCGGTTTAGGGTAAGTTTTAGACTTTATAATAATCCCTCCTTAGGTAATGGAAATAAAATAGATTTGTTAACTAAGACCTAACTGAGTAAAATATATGTAGGTAAATAAGCGTCCTGTGTATTCTATTTTAAAAAGGAGGAGGTTCTATGTTGTATGTTTGTCGATTTCTCGTGGGTTGATTTTGAAAATTATTTATCTATTGTACCTTTTGAAAATAATCCCAAGACACGAGGTTCCCAAACAAATGTTTTATTCCCGGGGGATAAGTAATGGCACCTTTAAAATTTGTTTAAATGCCTAGGAATTTCAAGTCGATTTCCAAAACAATTATATACCTACATAAGTACCTACATCAATCATTACTTTATAAATATCTGTCAAAGAAATTACCTAACTTCTTCCTAAATGCCATTATTTAATTTCTCATTCCTTTGATCTAATTTCGTTCAATTAAATAGCAATTCCTGTGTGACCTTTAGTAAATTTTTATACTCGTAGCCATTTATTAATTTACTAGGGTAGGAATTTAAACGCAGACTAAAATACATAACCCAGTCAAAACTTTGGCTCATCAAAACAAAACAAAGTCGTTCAACCGATAACAAATGACACCGGTCACACGGACAACCAACACATTAGCAGGCAGTTCGCGGTTGACCACCGGCACCGGTTCTAAATGGACAACTATCAATTAATTAGGTTGAATTGGATACCAGTTAGATCGGTTCTAGGAACGTTGCTTATAGAGAGTCGGTACTCGGTACCTACCCTACGTAGGTAGTTCCCGTGAATTTCTTGTCACCTTGAATTTTCGTCCCAATTTTTTTCCTTCTAAAACCCTCTATAGGAAAATGAAACTCGTACTCGTAAATAACGCGATATTTCAAGTTTTCCATTTTGAAAACTAAGGCGGCGGCGGCCACATATAAACAACTAGCTTCCCGCGGTTTCACCCGCGTTAAATACAAATTTCATATTTTTAGGCAGATTATCCCCGTAAATCTCCCACGGGAATTCGATGTTTTACCAGAACATAAAGTAGCCATGTTACTCTTCATCCATTCAACTAACTCTATGCCAAAAATCAAGTCGATTGGTTGCTTAGTTAGGGCGTGAAGACAAATAATCAAACAAAACTGCTTAGCTTGGGGCTAGATAATGCTGTGTGAATTGTCCAGCTTTATTAATATTATTAAAACACACTTTCGCATTTATAATATTATTTTAAATAAATAATAATTATTAAATAAATAATAAAGTTTTCAATCAGTGCGTTCTATCTCTGTGGTTCTACTCGTCATGACCTACGGAGCTGAGACGTGGACACTCACGGTAGGGCTGGTTCACCAGTTTAAAGTCGCCCAGCGAGCTATGGGGATAGCTATGCTCGGAGTTTCTCTGAAGGAAAGGATTCGTAACGAATACATCCGACAGAGAACTAAGGTTATCGACATAGCTCAAAGAGACTCTAGACTAGACTCTAGAAGAACCGACAACCGCTGGGGTAAACGTGCTCTTGAGTGGAGACCGCGACTCGGCAAACGTAGTGTAGGACGTCCCTCCGACCAGGTGGGATGACGATTTGCGAAAAACTGCTGGGAGATGCTGGATGCGGCAAGCTGAAGACAGGGCGCTATAGCGCTCATTACGGGATGCCTATGTCCAGCAGTGGACAAATATAGGCTGATGATGATAATGATGAAATAAATAATGAGTTAGGATTTTCACGAATACCTTACATTCCGTTTACGGAAAGTAGGCTACTGCGATTAGAACAAGCAAACACGGCCTTTTTAAACAAATAGTCTAGTCTAAATAGATTATCTACAGGAAAAATAAATAATGGTCTATTGTTCAGCTGCCTTCTGGCTTCAGATCACGATCTCGGTGCATTAGAATGCAGCTCGGGACTCGCCACCAGAGACCAAACGTAGGTACCATAGAGCTATTGAACTGTTAATTGAACTATTGGGAGTGAGGGAAATTCCCTCTTGAAATAAATAAACGGAAGAAAGAAAAAAGAAGTCTGTATGTATTTACGTGTATTTGCTTATAGTTAGCTTTATAACAATAACCTTCTTTTATTATTATTAAATACAATCTCATTATGCCTACTCCAGAACCCTCTTAATTGTTCTTTATTTGTTACAAAAGTGCTTTGTTACTTTTATTTTATAAAGAAAATGTCACGTCACACTGACGTTCGTAGGTACTACAGTTGTGCCTGGATAGCTGGGTAGGTACCTACTTATTTAACGTAATAACTCTGCAAAGGTAATCAACAGAAAAAATATATGCAAAAGAATTGATAATGATATCATTTTAGGGTTCCGTACCTAAAGGGTAAAACGGGACCCTATTACTCCGCCGTCCGTCTGTCTGTCCGTCTTTCAGCAGGCTGTATCTCACTAACTGATATAGTTAGACCGTTGAATTTTCACAGATGCCACTCCCCCCCCCCCCCCCCCCTCTTAAATATTGATTTTGTTTTTAAGTATTCCCATACAACAGACAAGAATTTTTGCTTTTTTTATAGATTATGGTACGGAACCCTTCGTGCGCAAGTTACTCTCACTTTGCCGGTTTTAAATCACCCTTATATGGTGGGTATGGGCTACATAAAATAGCAGATTTAGTCCTTTTTTAAAAAATTTACTCTTTGAGCTTAGGCGTTTTTACTCTATAATTTTGAGCTTATAAACTCGTCATAGAATACCTATAAATCGATTTCTCGATAAACCTAAATATTAGGTTTTACGACGTTTAAAAAGACCTGTCATTTGTTTAAAAATAACTAAAAAAAAGTTTTAAGTAACTAAGCAATAAGTAGGCACATAGTAAATCAAGCCGCCAGCAACATCGAAGTGTTGATGATTATGATGAAGCATAAAACTTATTCAGTCCGAGGTAGGCACAACAAAAGTCTCTAGGGTTACTCCCTAGAGACTTTTGTTGTAAGTTAATTTCACGCGAGCTTACTCGCGCAGAAAATATCCAGACCCTCGACATATAAACAACAAAAGATGAATCTTTCTTGCCATACCGGAAGAATACGAGAATTCGTCCACTTTTTCTTTTCAACCATATGGATGTCAGGGAACCTTTTGATCCTTTGCTAAGCGTTTGAACCATTGAGTTTTCCGTTTAGCCTTATTTAACTTTTAAGCCAGACCCACTATGATATTTTCTCTGTAGATAAATACAATTTTATCCTTTGCCAGAGTTTCACACAAAACTACATTCATAACGGTTCATAAGCATGCAAGAATATACATATACCTATCTATCTACAATGTAGATATATTCGAACACAACTTGATGTACATTTTACCGCGTCAAGCCAATGGTCCCTAATTTATTACAGACTAACGGTCCGCCCCGGCTTCGCATGGGTATATTCTATAGGCTATGTTCATCAGGGATGATGTAGTATTCTAATGGTGAAAGAATTTTTGAATTCGGTCCAGCAGTTTCGGAGGCCTATTCAATTCAAACAAACAAATCTTTCCTCTTTATAAAATTAGTAAAGATGTACCTAAAAAAGGCACGGATGCGAAAAGGTACAGAAAAATGTTGAACTTTCGCAACAAAACATCCACCTGACTGGAGGTGCCTTTAAACTTGACAAGGACCTTTGTTTCAGGAGCCGCAGCAGATGAAGCCATGGTCAGGGACGTGGGACGCCACGAAGCCTATGGCTGCGTGTCTGCAGTATGACCCCTTTATCAAGAGGATCACTGGTAGGCACCTCTTTTTCTGATGAGCTAGCTTCTTTTGTTTGGCTGACGGGCTAAAAACACTTGTTTTAGAAAGTGCGACCGTCTTTTCTTCTCATAGAAGTGACGTCAGCGCATGACGTCACAAATCTCGCACAGCATGCAACAGAAGACGATCGAGTTTGCGTACCAGATTCAATGTAAGTTCATAGCTGCGTTTCTGAAGTACAACCCCTTCATGAAGAGGATCACTGGTAGGACCCTTATTTTCCTCATCTTCATATTCATACACTAGCATACGTATGCTAAACGTTCCTCCAAGCAAAGCATGGGGATATTGGACATGGGGACTATGATCACCATGCTTGGCAGCCGGATAGGTGATCGCAATGTAGAACCCTTCGTACTCATTGCAATGACGTCATTTTTGCACAAAGCCCTAAGAAGACCACCAAACACAACTCTAAGGGTTCTTTTCCAACGAAGTCGTGCTACGTCATACGTCAATTTAATCGCGTAATTTTCAAAGCTAACAATAATGACGTTATCATGGAGTGATCCTATTGGTCTGCTGGAAACAAAGCAACCTAGCACTCTTGCTCACATCTCGGGAGCCTCTATTAGTTATAGGAAACGAATTAAAATAAAAGTTCTTGGTCTAAGCGTCAACCGATCAGCATTTGTAAATATAAAAATTCAAATTCGTTTTTATTATTTGATTTTAATTTTCACAAATAATTTTAGCTTACATACTTCAGTAATGCCTAATTTTCTACACGAGACAGATACTTTCTAAGAAGAAAAAAAGCTATACTAATTTAAAAACAAGGATACTGCTGAGCTACATAATCTATTGATCCAATTGTGTTATTTCTTTTCCGCTGTAAAATCTTCTCTTGTCCTCAGGAAGCGAGAACTGTCTGTTCATAAACGTGTACACCCCCAAGCTGACGCCGGCTGCGAACCTGCCTGTGCTGGTCTTCATCCATGGCGGAGCTTTCATGTACGGAGAAGCAGGCATATACGACCCCTCGCATATCATGGACAAAGATATGGTGGTGGTGACATTCAACTACAGGTTAGGGCCATTAGGTGAGTGTGTATTCCTGTGTAATGGGCATTACCCCACATGAGATAAAAAAATAATGGAAGGCCTACGTCCAGCAGTGGACTATTAGAGGCTGTTGAGGTATTCCTGTGTGTGTGTGTTTTTTTTTATTATTCTAGCTAAGAGGTTTTAGAGTTGGAAGTGGTTAGCCTAAACCCAAACCCTAAGACCCTGGAACCCTAAATGACTAGTACCCCTATCACAAGCTCTGCTTAATTTAAAACTAAATGAAATGCTGTGTGAATTGTCCTGCATTATCAATTAAATGATATGCAGGTATCGACAGAGCCTACGCATTTGCTCCCCTTGGAATCGAGATCCGTCCCGAGTCCGTAGGGTACCGACGCTCTCCGGGTTTTCAAAAAATTATCTGAGCATCTGGTCGAAGCGACGCGTGACCCGAGAGCTGGTGAGTATCTGGCACGGCGAGACTGCATCGCCATATTCGCCATACAGCAGCGGGGCTATGCTAGTGTCTTGGGCACGCGCGCGACTGGTATTGATATGGATCCGTTGAGCTACCTGTAGATTGTTTGCAACAGTCCGCAGCTATCTCAATTGTTTCTATTGCAAATACTTGTTTAAATTTAATTCTATTATTTGATTGTAATTTTTTACTCAAGTAGTGTTACCGTTTCTCCAGGTTTCCTCAGCACTGGTGACGAGACTATACCTGGCAACGCGGGTCTGAAGGACCAGTCGTCCGCGCTGCACTGGGTGCGGCACAACATCATGCTGTTCGGAGGGAACCCTGACAGCATCACACTGACTGGGTGCTCCGCGGGGGGCGCTAGTGTGCACTATCACTACCTCTCGCCGCTTTCTAGAGGTAGGCCACCTAATTTTAAGGCGCATGCCTCACCCAAACTGCGCCGCCACCTACTTTTATCTTATTATTCTTTTAACAAAGGAAGTTTGAAAAATCCATCGCACAGTTTGTGATATTTATTATAAGCTTTTTATAATACGATCACTGCTTGCGTCGGCGCGGCGGTGCGACCCGCAGGGGCGCCGCGCCGTCGCGCGAGTGATTCGCATATCGCACTCTGTGTTTTCAGCCATAGTCTAGTATAATCTAGTCTAGTCTAGTATTATCTAGTATAATGCCTCTGTAATAGTTTTATTCTATTTAGTTTAGGCAGTGAATCATAAAATAAATTTTGGTGACCACCAAGGGCAACTTCGATTCACTGCCTAAACTAAATAGAATAAATGTATTACAGAGGAAACAAAAAAAAAATCATAACATGTATTACAAACTGTACGACGGATTTTTCAAATTTCCTTTGTTATAAGAATAATAAAATCCACACCACCCAAACTAGCGCCGCCACCTACTTTAGGTGGCGGCGCTAGTTTGGGTGGTGTAGTAAATAAAATAGTAATCTAATTTTTGAAAACTGTCGCGATTGTCTTTTAGTTTTCCATACAATTTACCACGCCGACGAAAGTGGGCGCGGTTGTCTTTTGTGAATTAAATGATAATTATTATTATTTTGTTCTTCATTTACTCACTGAAGGCCTGGATTTGTGACATCACGATGCCTCCATTAGGTAAATGAAGAACAAAAGACAACCGCGCCCACTTTTATAAGCATACATAAAAAAGAGAAAAAATTACTTATTAGATTAAAAGAAAGCGAAATATTTACTGGCCCAAAAAACATAAAAACATAAACATGAAAATATATTTGTTTCAGCAAAAACACATTAGGTACAGTAGGTATTTAACATAATGGGTAGGTAGGTAGAGTTTCATTATAATGTATTACAATGGTCTGTTAAACTGATAGAGGTTATTGCTGAGGGTTTGGAGACAATGTTCTACTTAAGGATCTCACACTAGGCGGAGCCTGTATCGTGAGATCCAAGCTGGTGATTCTTACAGACAGACACATGCGGGTACTTTGTCTCGGTGTGAAACGTACAATACTTAGTTAACACTTAAATTATCTTATCTAGTGCTAAAGTTCACAATTGAGCGAGTCTAATAATTTTAAAAACAACCGGTAGGTATAATTATAATTTGTTTGTTTTGGAAAAAAACAAAACACAATCGAATGATCATTCGAATTTCAAAATGTTTAATTTCTAAATATAGGGGCGTATGCACTGTCTATAACAATTTTAATTTATCAAGAAATTGCGAAGTTAGTAAAGTTTTCTTTTCGTGGATTTCGAAACGCGTGCTCGGTGTTCCACTTGGTATGATGACGTCACCATCACAACACAACGCGCTTCTCATGAAAAATCAATCGCGCTGGTTTGGTTAAAAAGTTTCGGATTTTGCGCTCTTATTATCACATGTATTGTTTGTTTTTCGGTTCCGTGCACAAAAGAGAAAGAGCTATTGTCAAGGTCGAGTAAAAACCGAGGAAAAGAAACATGTAAAATTACGATTCAATAAGTTCTTCCCTTTACTAATATCATCGAGTTACCTTTTCATGAAATTGTTCGGATGCCAATCAACCAAACAAAAGACGATCAAAGAGGAGACAAGTTGATTTTACACAAATGTTTCATTGTCTGTTGGTGCTGCTACTACCTACTATTTTTCTTTCTTTTTTGCTATAGAAGCAAAATGACATGATACATTCTGTGTAAAAATTGCAACTGAGACAGACAAACAGCGAAGGCTTAATTTAAGTAATAGGGTCCTGTTAGCACCCTTTGGTAATGGAGCCCCACATTTATTAACTTATTTACCAAATTATTTACCAACTTACAGTTTTATTTTTTTATTTTGGTTTTGTACCCAGATCTATGGACTCTTCTGGGGCCCGACCCCAGAAGAGTCCATAGATTCCATTACTATGTTCAACCATCTGCATCATCTAGTGGTTTTCGAGATCGGTTTCGAAACCCTTATAGTCTCGCTTTGTCCGCCACTCTTCTTTCTTGAATATCTCAGGAACTACCGCAGCTATTAACTTGAAATTTGAAATGAGTCAAAAGTAGAAAAAATATAACATTTTAATTTCTGTACATATCAATACAATAGAGAACACAAATACAAACACTTAATCAGCTTTTTTGAAGTCGCATGCTTACCCTATTTTGGGGATATTTTAGCGAATTCTTAAAAGATTTCGATGGTTATTTCATTCTTGTATATACATAGGTTGGTTTTGCAATGAGGTGTAAAAAAGATTGATCCTCAGAATTAATATGTGCGCCGTAAACGTATTAAACATCATCACATGACAATTTTCACAACCATCGGTGAAAAATGTTTACCATGGCAACGGGAGTAAAAAAAAGGTCTTTTCCTTCATCACCCATGTGGCATCCTCCATCACTCATCACATCACTGTGTAAATTGTCCAGCAATATTTTTTTATTTATCAAACTAAATTAGACTCTAATTTTAACTAAATGATACATAAACGTGACTAATCCTCATCCCATAATATTCCGTGTTTATAAGTTCTGGACAAATACAAATCCCTCGGGGATAAAACTGCTACGTGATCATCTAGGGATCATTCTCTAACTGCACACTAGCGAAAGAATTATCAAAATCGGTCCAAAACTGTAGGAAAGATCGAGGAAAAGAAAAACACATAAAAAAACATACACACAACTAAACCTTAAAGTCTCCTCCAAGTCAAAAGTCGGTTAATATATAGATATAGGTACCTAAAATTCAAAGACGTGCCAATGAGCAATGACCTCGACGGTGCGTTTTTGGGCAAAAGACGCAGATGGTAACATTGTTTTGGATCTGAGTTTATAAAATAGTTTGCACTCGAATTAATCTTATTCCTTATTAAATAGCATTTAAGTAAAACGCAGATATACATCAGTCCATCATAGTCAATTAATGTATATCAAAATTAGAAAGAACCTAAATAAAAGTAGCTAGCAAAAATTACAGAAAAATACCGGCATACCGCGCGATTTATTTACTATACTAATGCGTTCGAACTCGAAGTTATTCAAAGATATTTGCTATAAATCCCAAAGGAAAAGATTGTACAAATTACATGAAAGAACTCTCGAAGCCAGAATTGCATTCCATTGAAGAGCGAGGGAGTTATTTACAAAGAAACCCATTCCAATGTTGCTCTGTGATTCCAACTGCAAGAGTTCCTGCTAAGAATTCCGTTTGGTATTAATTATTTCGCCTGTACGGTCATAACACTTCTTTAGGTTCTGTTAAAATTTTACTCCTTTAAAACGAATAAGAAAATGTTTCGTAAAAGCTACCGAAGTAATTAAAACCTGTGACGAAAGTTTGGCGACTTTAAAAGTTAATGGCAAGGCAACATTGAACATTTTCTCGGAAATATTTGAGGCTTTTTGATGAAGAGTTCGCTAAGTAGGTATTATATTTATGATATAGTATGTGTACCTACCTTACACATATTAAGTACATAATACACATAGGTATATTAAGTACAGAAGTACACAAGCATACCTTTCCAAAAAAGAGGGATTTCATGATGAGGGATGACGTAATTGAGGTCATCAAAATAAAACTATATTCATTATATAAATCAGATGGACTTTAAAATAATCCCCACCAAGCAATATTAAAAATTTTAGTCGGGAAAACGCCAAAACTTTTTTGAAAATTATTATAATCCTTACTGGTGGGGGACAGCTTGGTGGGGATTATAATAATAAACCAATTTACAGCGCACCTTTTTTTGTTGCAATTGTAAATACTAGTTTTTATTTAATTCTATTAATAGATGTCTACAACTGATCCATATCAATAGCACTCGGAATCGTGCCCAAGACACTGGCTGTGACACTGGCTGCATTGCTTATTATTATTTGATTGTAATTTTCTTTCGATGAAGTAGGACTCAAAACCCTGGTTTTGTCTGTACGAAAAATCCATTTTAAGGCAAGAAAACATTACTTTTTTAAATCTTTTTTGATGATCCTCAAGTTTAGGATTTTAGTTAGTGCGTTATTATAGCAAAGTTTCCTCTAAATTTTCATTTTTACTACGGAAAACCAGTTTCATTTGCTAGTTATTTAACATATTTTAATGAAATGTCGTCTAAAAAATATTTAACTAAACACTTAAGAGCAACATAGTTTTATTTTTTTGCGATAGAGTATTATTTTAGAGCAATATCAAATTTATAAATTAAAAGGTCGGTTCTTGCCTCCCTTTCTTGCCTTCAACGCGCGGTGTTCGCTCGTCCTAGTCTCGAAAAAGCGAACCCATAAAGATTTATACTTTTAGATTTACAGCGACAAGTGAAGATGCAATATACCTCGTGGAAATGAGTTACTAGAACTTGGTTTGCTCGGTTTAACGGCAGTGATTGCTTACATATGACACCGACCTAGATAATTGCCAATTAAGGAGCTGGTTGCCTTTCGGAGAGATGACCTGTAAGATAAATAACGGGAAGTTTAATAACTAAATGACGATAGAAATAGACTCGTTTATTTACAGCTCGAAGCTTTACCTACGTATTTCGTATCATGATCGTGCTGCTATAATGCTAATGCTAATATAATGCTATAAATATATGATAATAATTTGTAAAATTAAGTACATGGTGTAAAAATTAATGTTTTTTCATTAAAATCAATTGTGCCATGCAGAAATCAAGAGGAAGATCCAGCTAGGCTGGGCAGCGTTTAATACGTCGAGTCTCCTCGTTATCCATACCACAATGTTTGAAAACGAAAGTTTTCAATCAGTGCGTCCTACCCGTCATGACCTAAGGAGCTGAGACGTGGACACTCACGGAAGGGCTGGTCCACCAGTTTAAACTGTTTAAAGTCGCCCAGCGAGCTATGGAGAGAGCTATGCTAGGAGTTTCTCTGAAGGATAGGATTCGCAACGAATACTCCGACAGAGAACCAAGGTTATCGACATAGCTTAAAGGATTAGCAAGCTGAAGTGGCAGTGGGCTGGCCATATCTCGGGAAGAACCGACAACCGCTGGGGTTAACGTGTTCTTGGGTGAAGACCGCGACTCGGCAAACGTAGTGTAGGACGCCCTTCGACCAGGTGGGATGACGATTAGCGAAAGACTGCCGGCAGATACTGGATGCGGCAAGCTAAAGACAGTGCGCTATGGCGTTCATTAGGGGAGCCCTATGTCTAGCAGAGGGCTCTAAATGTAGGCTGATGTTGATGATGATGATGACGCAGAAATCGAACCTTCTTCCCACGCCTAAGTCGGCTCTTCACCTACTCTGCTAAAGAGGTCGTCGATTCTATTACGTAACCTTGGAAACGAGGTTAATCTTCGGACCTTATTAAACCTAATTAAAAGTAATAAAGGGTAAGTATTTATCCCGTACCCTTTGTTTTACAAAATACCTCGTTGCCTGGCAGGTTATTATTAACCGACTCCAAAAAAAGAAGAAGGTTCTTTCATATGTACGACTGAATGTACCTATATTTTTTTGTTTATGTTCTTCAATTTCTCGGTCAATTTATCGACCAATTTTGATGATTCTTTCGCTATTGTATAGAGAATGGTCCTGTGAAAGGTAGATATTAGATCGTATTTGTCGCGCAAAAGCTAAAAAAACAGTGTACAATACATTTATAGCAATTAAGGAGTCGTTTTTTAGTTTTCCAAACAATGTAGTTGTTATAAAAATCAAATTATTATAACAACTACACATAGGTAATCTATAGGGTAAAGGACTGGAAAAGATTGCTTCTATGCAATAAGAATACAAGAATTTATTAATAAAAATAATATTTTACACGTCAATTTTTCGATTTCATTAATTACAATACATTATAATTTATGAATAAATAATATTAATGATTCATCTTGTGAAACATTATAGTAAAAATATAAATATATAGTATTTAATTATGTAGCTACTTTGTTGTATTTGTATAATCCAATAAAAGTGTATAAATACCTTATAAATAGCATTTGGTACTTCATAACCTGTTGGTTGAATAATAAGTACCTACTTAACCATAGATAAATAAATTAATCCATGACGTAACTCTGACTGACTATGTAAGTTTGTTGCATGGACTAACTTACATATAAAACAGGTAATAAATTTTAGGCTCCCAGGTATTCAGATGACTTTAATATACTTACCCCCGAATACTCAAACGCAACTTATATTTAAGTTCGTCTTAAGTCGCGGTTTTTTGACATAATTCAATGAAAATGTGTCAAAAAATCGTCACTTGAGACGTGTTTAAACCTGAGATGCGTTTGAGTATTCGGGGGTTAGTTTACTTTGACAAGATCCTCTATCTACATATAGTAATAATAATAATAATTAGATATAAAGAGGGAGTGACGAAGGCTATGTTTGATCCCGAAATTCCTACGGGAACGAAAACTACGCGGGACACGTACAGCATATAATCTTGTTTTGCAATTTTATTTATTTATATTTGTTTATTACAATATATTATCCTTTATTATGTTTTTAAAATGTAGGTAAATTTGTCGTTAGGTTACCATATGTGTGTTCTAGATTTCATATTTGAACAGCATAGGATCTCAAATAGATTACAAATATTCACACTTACATCTATTTTCTTAGTGTGTGTGTTCTAATAATAATACGTGTTCCTATCCTATTAATTATTAATTATAAAGTCGAAAAATCGTGAGTTGTGCCGTTGTAAAGATGTGTGGCCAAAGTAAACGCCAAAACTACTGAATGGATCGGGCTGAAATTTTGCACACCTAAAGATCTGTGAACCTAGAACATAGTATGGAGACTATTTTTTATTCCAAAAAACGTTGCGAAGCCGCGGAGACAAGCTTTGATATATCAACTGAACAAATGTTCTGAACCTCGTCCTTTTAAAAGTTGGTTAAAAATCTATTAAACAGCACTTAACTCCCCTATCAAGATGTCAGTAACTTAGGTACGTAGTTCTTATAAAACTTGCAGAGAAACTGGGGTACTACCCCAGGACTGTGATTTAACAGAGAAGAGGAAACTCTATTGCAAACTTTAAGCGCAATAGTTTACAACTCGTTTAAACGTTTGCTGAAGTTCTAGTTCTTAAGAAAACTGTTGTTTCAATCTAGATCGGTTAAATCAATATTGAACAGCTATGTAATATAAAATCCGCACCGCGACTCGGAAAACGTAGTGTAGGACGCCCTCCGACCAGGGTGCGATGACGATTTGCGAAAGACTGCTGGCAGATGATGGAGGCTGATGATGATGAATATATAATCTATCAGGGTAAATAATCAGATAATTTGTGACGATTGTCTTGCATCATTAGTAGAAATAAGAAGATTTTCATTTAAATTTTCTCACAGGGCACGACATTCAAATGTTTTTTTGTGGTTTATAATTTCTATGTTCTACAAGGATTAAAACTAACAAAAAAGTAATTTGCCGGAGATCGGTAATTATTTTGTATGAAACCATGATAAAACCAACTTCGAATCAATTGTATTTTTGAAGCACTTGGGAAAAGGTTGAATTTAAGCCCAAAATCTCTTACTTTCCCTAATGCTACTAAAATTCCGATGCATAGTTAGTTTTTTCATAAATTTATAGAAAATTGTAAAAAATTTGCGGCAAATATTTTTTTCGCTAGTTTTATTCGTTCGTCGAAAAATCTTACTAACCCAATCCTATTGTCACTCCAGGAACCTTCCACCGCGGAATAGCATTCAGTGGCTCAGCTTTCGCCTCCTGGACCCATGCAGTCAAACCAGCTCACAAGGCGAGAGCCCTGGCGTCCCTCGTGGGCTGTCCTCTCACCAGCAACAAGGACATCCTGGAGTGCCTCAAGTACAGGCCTGCGGAGGCCCTGGTTGATGCGCAAGTGGATATGATGGTAAGTGCTCTGGACGTGCTCTGGACTCCTTCGTACCCTAGCCTCTTTTGTCTCACGTGAAAGCTCTCGTAACTAGATTTATTTGTTACGTAGGTACATTAAACTCCTGAATTCCTTGTTTACCGTTGATTCCTTTAACAACTAGAATTCTTTGGTTCTTGAATCTCCTAAGATTCCTTTCGTCCTATTCGTCTGAACTTTTGGAATTTGTGAACCCACAGTGGCTCCCTACACTTCCCATTTATTAAACCTGTTCTTTAAATTTTCAGGATTGGAAGGTCCACATGTTCACTCCATTCACGCCAACTGCCGAGAAGGGTGCAGTAAGGGAGCCATTCCTAAGAGATTACCCGTACCAGGCGGCCATCAACGGGAATATGGCGCCCGTGCCTCTCATCACATCCGTGACCTCGGAGGAAGGACTTTACCCTGCTGCTGGTAAGGTGAAAAATCTATAAGAATGCATCTCGTAGGATGAGATAAGATGAAGACTAGGAATCCGCAAACCCTGTATCTAGCTCAGCTAACTCGATATTATAAAAGACAAACAGGATCTCACCAGAAAAGGGCAGATATGTAGATAAATCCACCTGCCAAATTTTTAAAACCCTCCATAATCATGATTCATTTAACCCATTTGCACCCAATATTAAAAAAGGTAATAATAAGGCCTTTTCTTTATCGCGTGACTAGCAGTTGCACCCCCTGAAATATTCAAGTTCCCATCAACTATTCGAAAACCTTTAAAAAGACTTATGGTTCCATATTGCATACATGGCCCTAAATTTAAATTGTTTACTTCCATTTTAATCTATATCACCAGCATTTACCCCTCAGCTTACCAAGCGGAGCCAGGACTACTCGCTGAACTGGAAACCAACTGGCTGCAGTTAGCCAGCAACATCTTCGAGTACAACGACACGCTTCCCTTGGCACAACGCGCTGACGTGGCAACTAAGATCAAAGCGCAATACTTGAACAACAAGCCGGTTGATCAGGAGACGTTCCCGCAACTTGTTCAGGTACTAATTATGGCATTTGTAGTTACTTTGACCCACCTTGAGCGCCTCTCTGACTAAGACCAGTCTGAACCCGTCTGCGTCAGACTGGTTGCTCTTATTTTTTAGGGTTTCAAAGATCGGTTTTGAAACCCTTATGGTCTCGCTTTGTCCGTCCCCGCTCTTTCTTGAATATCTCAGTAACTACTGCAGCTATTAACTTGAAATTTGAAATAATGATACATTTCGTGCGCCATTACTGATTTTAAGAAAAAAATATATAAATAAATGAAAAATGAAAATGAATATTTTCAGTACAAATTTTGATGTTGAAATTTCAAAAGAGACCTAGGAAGGCAAATGGGGTATCAAATGAAAGGTATCGTTTTGTACATTTCAAAACACTTTTTGAAATTTCTGTAAATTTCATACTTTTTGAAATATTTTAAAAAAAGTCGAAAATTTGACCATACCCCCCCCCCCCCCTATCTCCAAAGATTGCAGACCGATCCACGTACAATGTATTAGGCGTTTGTAGATATCGATCTATATTTTACAGGAAAAATATAGAGAAGTCTGTAATAATAATAGTTTTTGAAAAATGGTCAAAAAGGGGGAGAATTTTTTTTCAAAAGGGGGGGTACCTACCCATGTGGGGTATCAAATGAAAGGTATTGTTTTGACCATTTCAAAACACTTTTTGAAATTTCTGTAAATTTCATACTTTTTGAAAAATTTCAAAAAAAGACGAAAAATTGACCATTCCCCCCCCCCTATCTCCGAAGATTGCAGACCGATCCACGTACAATGTATTAGGCGTTTGTAGATATCGATCTATATTTTACAGGAAAAATATAGAGAAGTCTGTAATAATAATAGTTTTTGAAAAATGGTCAAAAAGGGGGGGAATTTTTTTTCAAAAGGGGGGGTACCTACCTATGTGGGGTATCAAATGAAAGGTATCGTTTTGACCATTTCAAAACACTTTTTGAAATTTCTGTGTGTTTCATACTTTTTGAAATATTTCAAAAATAGTCGAAAAATTGACCTTTCCCCCCCCCCTATCTCCGAAGATTGCAGACCGATCCACGTACAATGTATTAGGCGTTTGTAGATATCGATCTATATTTTACAGGAAAAATATAGAGAAGTCTGTAATAATAATAGTTTTTGAAAAATGTTCAAAAAAGGGGAGAATTTTTTTTCAAAAGGGGGGGTACCTACCCATGTGGGGTATCAAATGAAAGGTATCGTTTTGACCATTTCAAAACACTTTTTGAAATTTCTGTAAATTTCATACTTTTTGAAATATTTCAAAAAAAGACGAAAAATTGACCATTCCCCCCCCCCTAGCTCCGAAGATTGCAGACCGATCCATGTACAATGTATTAGGCGTTTGTAGATATCAATCTATATTTTACAGGAAAAATATAGAGAAGTCTGTAATAATAATAGTTTTTGAAAAATGGTCAAAAAGGGGGGGAATTTTTTTTCAAAAGGAGGGGTACCTGCCTATGTGGGGTATCAAATGAAAGGTATCGTTTTGACCATTTCAAAACACTTTTTGAAATTTCTGTAAGTTTCATACTTTTTGAAATATTTCAAAAAAAGACGGAAAATTGACCATTCCCCCCCCCCCTAGCTCCGAAGATTGATGACCGATCCATGTACAATGTATAAGGCGTTTGTAGATATCAATCTATATTTTACAGGAAAAATATAGAGAAGTCTGTAATAATAATAGTTTTTGAAAAATGGTCAAAAAAGGGGATTTTTTTTTCAAAAAGAGGTACCTACCCATGTGGGGTATCAAATGAAAGGTATCGTTTTGACCATTTCAAAACACTTTTTGAAATTTCTGTAAGTTTCATACTTTTTAAAATATTTCAGAAAATTGATTGACCAAATAATTGGCAAATGTTTGAAACCCTCGGCGCGCGAGTTACACTCGCACTTGGCGAATCTTGTTTATTATTTTACAGACTTTAATCGGACGTCAGAATTTCTTTATTTTTGGAATTTGATTATTCAAAGAATAAATAGTATTAGGTATATTTGTGGTTTCATTTGCTACTTGCTTCTTCTCGCGGCACTACACGCGTTTTACCGTTATAAAAAGTAAGACATACTGAGTAATTTTACTTATGTTTTAATATTATGTTTAATTAATTAAACTAATTTATAAGCTGGAGAAGCCACTGGCTCCTGAAACACAGTTTTTAACTAGTTCAGGAGCCTATGGACTCAATATTGTGTGTCAAATTTTATTATGTCAATAAAGCAATTTTTACTTTACTTTACTTTTACTAATTGTGGTAAACTATACTTACTTATAAGTTACATGCTATTTTCAAAACTTTTTCAAAATGTTTAGCAAGCACAAATTTTATTTCGCTAGCTACCTACATGTGGCGCAGTATATTCATATAATGTGGCGAAGTAATTGTGGTGCCGGAGTGCGGCCTCACTAACGAAGAACTTCTGACGCAAACAATATTCGTGGTTTCATTCAGTGCAATAAAAACGCATACACAAACAAATAAATAATGCTGAATTAATTAAAATCTGTGTTCCAGGCCTTGGGTGACCGTCTGTTCGGGGCCGACGTCGGACGCTTAGCTCAGCTCCACGCGAAGAAGTCCAGACAACCTGTGTACGTGTATCGCTACTCCTACCGAGCAACCTCTAGCCTATCCAGACTCATGGCGCATAATGAAGTCAACTATGGTAAACTTACTTAGGACTCTATCTCTATTAAGACTCTACTTTTAGAAAGATAAATCTTTCAATATTCGGAATGGTTCTAACCTCATGACGACTGCTGTTGCGCAGCTTGCGTAGACTCGCCTGCGACGACGCATGAGGTTGCGGGTTCGATTCCTGCCTCGGAAAAAATGTTTGTACAATCTTCAGATATTTGATCCGCGTGCGAGGTAAAATAATATAAATTGATATTAAATGGAGATCTCGACTCGGTAAACGTAGTGTAGAACGCCCTCCAGCCAGGTGGGAGGACGATCTGCGAACGACTACAGGCAGATGCTGGATGCGTCAAGCGGAAGATAGGCGCTATCGCGCTCATTGGAGGAGGCCTATGTCCAGCCGTGGACATTTTTGTCCACGGCTTGACATAGGCCTCCTATCCTAGGTTGATGATGATGAAATATAAATAAAAATGTTATGGGTAGATTTAATAAGGTATTTATTGGAATGTAGAGGGATTGCTCTATCTTGCGGTTCTAAAAGCGTTCTCTGCTGTCTTTTTCGAGATGCCAAACAGTCGAAAATCATACAAGTACCTAGAAACCCACTTACGATTGCCAGACGATATTCTAAGAAAGCGGGGTGAAATTTGCAAATATGATACTTATCCATCACAAAGGTTTATAATTATACACCTTTGTAATTGATAAGTATCATATTGATCTTATAGATTCTATAAGATCTGTTTTCAATCTATTTTGATACGAAATTATATGAAATTTATCAAAAAGTACCTAAACAGTTGAAAGAACTAAAGGTTGAACTCTTTAGGCAGAAATTGAAAATGTTTTTATACCTTAAGTGTTATAGTTATATTAACGATTTTTTCAATGATAAATTGTAGTAAATAAAATTACAATGAAATAATAGAATTAAATTAAAACTAGTATTACAATTGACACAATTGAGCTAACTGCAGACTGTTGCAAACAATCTACAAGGACGCAGGTCTCACTCAGAACGTTGCAACACCCTAACAGGGTTCATGTAGATTCTACCATAAAAATTATAACAACTTGTAATGGACATGAATGCAAAAATAAATACATAAATATTAATAAATAAATTTGTTTATTCAGAAAGAAAATAACAATCAAATAACAAATTTAAATTAAAACTAGTATTTACAATAGAAACAATTAAGCTATCTGCAAACTGTTGCAAACAATCTACAGGTAGCTCAACTGATCCATATCAATACCAGTTGGAAGCGTGCCTAAGACACTGGCTGCATTGCCCCGCTGTATAGCAATGCTGATGCGCTGTGCCAGATACTCACCAGCTCTCTGTATAAATAAATACATATATATAAATAAATAATAAATGCATAATAAAGACAATCTGAACCGACGATCAAACAAACGGCATGTGGCCGCTTAGGTATCCTCCTCCAATAGATCAGGAAAAATACCTACCATATTTCATGTAGGTTCTCTTTCGATGCAGTAGGTTACGGATTCGATTCCCGCCTTGGACAAATGTTACTATCAGATGTTGGGTATTTACTATGTATACTCAAAAATATCTATCTATAATGTATTCTTTAAAGCCCACACCACACAGTGCTTATCTTGGGGCTAGCGCTGTGTGTATCCAGCATTATGTATAGTTTATTTATTTACTAGAAGATTATATATGACTCTACCCATGGTACACGAAAATACAGTTGGTGGTTTTGATTATGATAAATAATTAAACATTCCACCTTCCCTGCAGGAGTGAGCCATGCTGACGACGTGTTCCGCATCTTCAAGTTCCCTGGCCTGGAGGCGTCGTCTCCGGAGGACATGGCTATGACGGATGCATTGCTGGATATGCTGTACAGCTACGCTACCACCGGGTAAGGATAATATCGACGTTGATTATGATTGATATGCAGTTACTTGAATATGTTATTAAAAAGTGAAATAAGTGACATTAATGTCACTTATTCCCACCAAAATTAGTGTCCAAATTCTACAGTCAAAGTCTCATCCGAACCCACGACTGCTCCCATAACTGACCGACTCATTAAAACACATGCAAGCTAAATTTGAAAATTCGAAATTAAAAAAAAATTGCATGTCCACGATTGCACAAGACGCGCTTCCGGGCTTGCGCGAGCTACCTTCTTGCCGTTCACACACTCCGTCTTACCCGCGCAAACAGCTGTGCTAGGATGGGTCTTAATTATTAACATTCAATGGCCATTTCAATGGCCTTAAAAGACCTTTTAATGGCCTTCGCCATACAATTGCAAATTACGAAAGCCATTCAAAGGGCTTTCAAATGCCAATAGAATAGGTGTTTTTTGCTCGATTCCACAACTGGCTTGTACTGTACCTACATGCATGCTTGCAAGAAACGGGGCTTGTGGCCCGGCTATTACATCTGTAATAGATGACGTTTTTAAGAATAAGAATAAGAATCTTTATTGAGAACTGTGTAACATAGTTGGTCTTTGTTTTAGTTTCGTTGTCCGTAGGGAACTAACCTTCCTATCTAGGAAGGATTCCCTACGGACAACGTTAGTTCCCTACGGATAGCAAAGAATGATGAGCTTACCTACTGCCTAACGCATTTGTTTCATCTTACAGAGTCCCCAGGCTAAGCAACACCGCCCCTGAGTGGAAGACAGTAGCACCAGAAGACCACAACCTAACCTACCTCGAAGTCGCATCCCCGACCAAGATGGAGCTAAGAGTCAGCCAAGATTTCGGGCACAGGACCTTCTGGGACGGACTCGGCTTCCTCGAGAACAGCAACTATTACCATCAGATTAGAGATGAACTTTGAATATCAAATTAATTCAATGTTTAGGATAATATCCTCCTAAACATTAATAATATCCTTCTAAACATTGAAATAATTTCAAATTCAATTTCAAATCAATTTAATTAATTTGTGTTAAAAAAAACTAAATTCAATTAGGAAATAAAATATAATTATAACTCATAATTGAATTTAGGTTTTTTTTTCAAGATAATTTAAATATTAATTATTAAACTTAGTCTAAAGATTGTGCTCTTATTAGTGCCATTTTAACAATATTTTTATAAATTTGATCGAATAATAATTTGAGGTAAAATTGTTTACGTTTAGGCAGTTTAATTTCCATCTCCCTTAGTTTGTAGGACTTCCACGTGCACAAGTTCACACAAAGCTTCTTGGAACTTAAGTAACTTTTAACTTTGGCCATTGAGGAAAGGGAAGCCTCACATAGTCTTACTTAGGTAACAACGTCAAATTGGGAGTTGCTGATTTATGTAATAGTCAAACTTTTAAGTGGGTATGCATGCATGTAGGTACCTTACATTCAAGTTCCTGCAGAAATGTCTACGGTTTGTAATTTCGCTCAGACAACCAAACATGTCTACGGAGAAAGAGTTTTCCGCAAGAACGCCATGGTATAGAATAGAATACTTATGTAGAAGAAAAATTTATTTACTTACTTATCTTAAAATTACTAGATACCTATATACACAATAACCTTAAATCTACGTTAATTAATAGGTACCTGGATCACTGAAGTATTATTACTAGTACTTAGAACTCAATGACCTGGATGGAATTTATTTCCATCCACCATACATATAACTGTTTGGTAACTAGGCAGGGAGTTGGTAAGTCTTGGTGGATATTACCTACCCAGTAGACCCACCTTAGGTAACTTTACTACGTAACTATTACCCTAAGAAATAATATTAATGTTACACCTTTTTTTCCAATGGACTAAAATACTGTTGACTGCAGTGGCCATGACAGCGTCCGGACTTTTGGCGGGCGCAGAAGGCGCCTCGTCGATAAAGTTAGGTTGCGGCAACACGCACAAGAGCCACACCACTTAGGCGCGAACCTTGGTTTGGGCTGTTGCAAGATGCTACAAGAGGGAAATGGATGTTTCGCCGAGGTGCACGAATGTACCTGAGGGCAGAAGCTGGGAATTCTTCGACCCCCATCCGGCGGCAGGGTCGGTTTTTGGTCGGGTGAGTAGTGTGCGGAAGCGAATCGGCACTTGTTGCCGTCACCTCTGGGTTAGCGTCGGTGATTGGGTCAACCGGGTCACCGAGAACGTGTCTCGGTCTACGGAGGAGAGAACTCGTGGGAAGGTCATCTATGGGGTATGGATGATATCAACGGATTGTAATGATTTGAGGCCGTTTCATAAAAACGCTGGGATGCATTGCATCTTTATGAAGTGGGCAACCGGGGGCAACGGACTCAAAATGAGGATCTCGATATGCACCACGGGTGGTCAGTGGCTTTGCGCGTAGGAATCTATTTTGGACAATCTGGATGTGGCGGACGTTGGCTGAATGGCCAAATACTACGAGGAGTAACTGGACGTATAACCGATTCGTAAAGCGTCACCTTATTTCTAAGGGACATGTTACTCTTCGCTCTAAGGAGGCTGTTCAACCGGCTAAGTATGAACTTAGCACGGTTGGCAATGTGGGGTTGGAAACCAAGGCGGCGATCTAGTATTACCCCTAAGTATTTATCAGACTTTACCCAGGGAAAGGGTTTGCCAAAGAGCAATAGAGGCTTAGAGAAACCCCGCGATAAGTACACCGCTACTTTTCGTCGGATTCACTTCTATGCGCCATTGTCTGAACCAGGCACCTAGTTGTCTAGTGCGGCTTGCAGTCTTAAACTTATACCCGACTTGAGTTCAAGTCGGATGTGTACAGAGCTGTTGTATCGTCCACGAAGAGGGCAAGTTCGACTTGCGGGTGACGGGGGATGTCGCTGGTGTGCAGCGTAAAGAGGAGCGGGGCGAGGTATGTAGGTACCTAGGTACACCTAAATTATTTTTTAAACACTTAAATTAGTTTTCAAGGTTTGTACCTACCTCGTACGATCGACCTATTCTTAATAGGCTAGACTACTGCTAGACTACCTAACTTGGCATTCTAAAAATGTTTAGTGGTGACTCACACAATCTTTTTTAAGAAGACAGACGTGTTTGTCTGCTATTGAGTGCGAATGACATCAGACCTCCCATTTAATCGTAAAGAAGGTAGGGTAGGTGTACCAGTTAGGCGTCCAGGCCCATATCTCGTCCTTTCACGGCACTACTGGTAACATTTCGTCGAAAATAGCCTTACTTACACTCGCACACAATGATAATCAGTTATATCAATAACCTGGATGTGTAAGCTACGCATACAAGCAAACTTCACATCACTAGCACCCAGCTAAATAGATAAAACAAATTAATCAATGTGCGGTCGAAAGAAAAAAGACGAAACGTGTCTGGATTCAACGGAAAAATTAGCAGCATGTCACATTTTTAACGGTAAGTTTTACATTGTTTTTATGCATTTTAGAGTTGATGGTTATTAATGTGACATAATCTTGGATTAAAAAATATGGATTTGTGTTATTCTGTCTAAATTATAATCAATAAATTTGAAATTTTGCGTGGACGTGAACTGTACCACGATATTTTGAGATAGTCCAGTTGTCGACCGGGTGGACGCGAAATGGACATATCGTGTCAATAAGGTGGTCTCTTGTATTCATTATTGTATGAAAATTTACTCAAACTTTCAATTAAATTTGGACCTTATGCTCGTAAGCTATCTAAAAACCATATTTCGTCCAGGCTTAGAGCAACGAACCATAAAATACTGAATGTTGAAATTTCTTGTGGACGGGAATTGGACAAGGTTAAGTGAAGTCCTGATTTCGACCTTAACTTTAAAGATTATGTAAACCAAACAATATTCTAATAGAATTGCGTATAATAAATCATTGCGTTATGCTCGTAAGCTATCTAAAAACCATATTTCGTCCAGGCTTGGAGCAACGAACCATAAAATACTGAGTTTATGAAATTTCTTGGTGGTCGGAAATTGGACAAGGTTAAGTGAAGTCCTGATTTCGACCTTAGCTTTATAGATTATGTAAACCAAACAATAATCTAATAGAATTATAAGGTTTTTTGTTACTATAAATTTTATGAAGACAAGGAAAAAACAAAGAATGATAGAGCAGAAATATCAAGAAAAAGAAAATTAGCAAGAATACAGAAAAAGAAGGAAAAGGACAGTCAAAATCAGGTAAGACAATTGGAGAAGAGAAAAAAGAAAACACCAACTGGAAAAGTTAAACCTAGCTTTGGATCAGATAGTATTGTCGAAGCCGGAGATCTCTACTGAGATAGAGGATTTCTATGGCCGTTTATACGCTGCACATGCCCCTCATGCCCAACGGGACGACCACGATTCACGAGCCACCCTGACACGCCACTACACCGACGAACTGCCAGACATCCGTCAAGACGAGATCGTGATGGCTCTGAGGCAGCTTAAAAATGGAAAAGCCCCCGGTGAAGACACTTCAGAGCTTCTGAAGGCAGGAGCCCCTGTTTTGCAGGAGCTTCAGAACCTGTTCAACACCGTTATTTGCAGTGGGAGAACTCCAAAGGCGTGGAGCGAGAGCCTGGTGGTGCTCTTTTTTAAGAAGGAAGATAAAACCCTTCTTAAAAACTACAGACCCATCACACTCCTGAGCCACGTCTATAAGCTTTTCTCACGAGTGGTCACGAATCGTCTCGCCAGGAGACTCGACGAGTTCCAGCCACCCGAACAGAGCCGGAGGACATGGCACCATAGACCACATACACACAGTGAGGCAGATTGTACAGAAGTCCGAATAGTATAATCAGCCCCTGTGTCTGGCCTTTGTGGACTATGAAAAGGCCTTTGACTCTGTCGAAACCTGGGCTGTTCTAGAATCCTTACAGCGTTGCCAAGTAGACTATCGTTATATCGAGGTGCTGAGATGTCTTTATGATGCCGCGACCATGACTGTCCAAGTACAGGGCCATCAGTCCAATCCAAACCCATCCAACTGCGCAGAGGTGTGAGACAGGGGGATGTTATATCCCAGAAACTGTTCACAAGCGCGTTGGAAGATGTGTTTAAGACGCTGGACTGGAAAGGTAAGGGCATTAACATAAACGGCGATTACATCTCACACCTCCGATTCGCTGATGACATAGTCTTAATGGCGGAATCGCTGGAGGAGCTTAACCGGACGCTGGACGGCCTAGCTTCAGCCTCACGCCGCATCGGTCTTGGCATGAACTTGGATAAAACCAAGGTCATCATGCATGATCAATGGCCACATTGATCCGGGAACGATCGTCGTACGTGGCCACCTTCTCGAAATTGATTCCGAGTACACTTACCTTGGGCAGATTCTGCAGTTGGGGAAAAACAATTTTGAGAAGGAGGCCAAGAGGAGGATCCAGCTAGGTTGGGCAGCGTTTGGAAAACTACGTCGAGTCTTCTCGTCATCCATACCGCAATGCTTGAAAACAAATGTTTTCAATCGGTGCGTCCTACCCGTCATGACCTACGGAGCTGAGACGTGGACGCTCACGGTAGGGCTGGTCCACCAGTTTAAAGTCGCCCAGCGAGCTATGGAGAGAGCTATGCTCGGTGTTTTTCTGAAGGATAGGATTCGCAACGAATACATACGACAGAGAACCAAGGTTATCGACATAGCTCAAAGGATTAGCAAGCTGAAGTGGCAGTGGGCTGGCCATATCTCGAGAAGAACCGACAACCGCTGGGGTAAACGTGTTCTTGAGTGGAGACCGCGACTCGGAAAACGTAGTGTAGGACGCCCTCCGACCAGGTGGGATGACGATTTGCGAAAGACTGCTGGCAGATGCTGGATGCGGCAAGCTGAAGACAGGGCGCTATGGCGCTCATTAGGGGAGGCCTATGTCCAGCAGTGGACTGAAAAAGGCTGATGATGATGATAAAAACAAAGAACTTAAAGTACCTACCTACTTACCTGTTAAAATTTGTTATTCGTAAGTAAATAATAATCATTGTGTAAAACAGAAGTTATTAATTACTGTCTGGTGTTTGTAGCTGATTAGGATTGACTTTTTATAATTATAACTTTATTCAATAATGTGTGAGACAGAACCTCGTATAAAAGATGACTAATTACTAAACACGAGTTTTAATAAACCCTCTTAGCATAATAATTTCTAGTGATTTTCCTATCAGATTATATGGTGGTCGAAAACTGGGTAACAGGGGGTCGAAAACTGGAAAATTTGGACGAGAACTGGTAAAATTAGGTATTTCGGCTTAAAATATTTTTTTAAAATTAACAGATAAATTTAAGAAGAAAGTCTTTTTTTCTAGTGACAATAGAGTATTTTAGTCATGTGGTGAAATCAATTTTATTCCAAAGAGCTCACTTAAATATTTTTTTTTCGCTATTTGAATCTGACAACTCCACTAATTGGACGCAAACTGGCGCATTGACCCTACCTACAGGTAGGTAGTTAATTATCTATAGTATCTACCACAGAGAAAATTAGACCCTATCTACACCTAACAGTATATAGGTAGAGGATGGTACACCGTACAAAGCAACGATTATATTGTAGGTAATAATCGACATTTTACCCAGTAGGGGGTAAAATGTCGATGGTTTAACCTCATTGGAATAAAGCATGTGTGAAAATGAATGAAATGTGTATGGTGGATGATGCCGTAACTGTTGGTGGATAGGCACGTATGTACTTGGTAGGTATAACAGTGTAATACCAAGTACATACGTGCCTATCCACCTATATATACCTAGGTTCCTATCACCTTATTAAGTGGGTCGTGGGTCTGTTTGTGTAATAATTACACAAACAGACCCACGACCCACTTAATAAGTCGGTAGGAACCTAGGTATATAAAGGTACCTAGTTATATAAGTAATATGATATTTCCGTGTTTTGCTGCAAAAATAGACTGTGAACTAGACATGCGCGCCGCGCCGGCGCCGCCGCGCCGCGCCGCCGTTTTCCCGCGCCGCCGCCGCCGTGTATTCGAGTCGGCGCGCCGACTACTACGTTCACCGTAAGATGACCTGCCTTGTATGTAATTACTACAAATCAGGGGGTCGTCTTAGGGTGGATACAGAGTCTGTAGGGACAAAAAGCAGGATTTCCAATGCTAGCCTCCTTGCTTGGGTTGTGCTGGCTACTCCTGCTACTAGCACGCCAAGCGAGCGGATTTTTTCGGTAGCAGGACTGGTCCTCAATGCGAAGAGTCCACGCTTGAACCCAACCCAACATAAAATTGTTTTTATTCACGACAACTGCATATACTTATTATAATTTATGCAAAGAAAAT
Organism: Eupithecia vulgata; assembly: GCA_946478455.1. Lineage (NCBI taxonomy): Eukaryota > Metazoa > Arthropoda > Insecta > Lepidoptera > Geometridae > Eupithecia > Eupithecia vulgata. The sequence goes on from OX297873.1 coordinate 13,312,178, forward strand.
GTCTAATATTAGTGATCTGTTTTCTGCAATTAACTTTTATTTCAGTGTTTACAGTAATGTTTTATTTATAACACATTTGCTCGTAAAGGGTCTCATGTAAAACGCACGGTTTATCAAGATGCTCCGTCTAAAACGAACGGTACTTTTTTAAATCTATCTAAGCTAAGAGTTTTTATGTCAGAAAAGTGCTCAACATTTTAAGAATAAAATTAACTTTAGAAATATAATAAATAAACATTTAATTCTTTAATTTAATTAATTTATTGACCATAAATTACAACCATTTATCTGTAACAAAACTCAAAAATATTAATTTACTTTATTAATAATACTGGCTGTTTTTGCGCCAGAACTCTCAGAGGCAGCGAAAAAGGCTACACCAAGCCTCTTGGCCGAAAAATCTACCGATAGATACTTACAAAAGTATCAAAATTTATTCGAAAGTCCGAGTTTTATTTATTTCCTCGCAAATATGTTATAAAACTTCGTATGACACACGTGCGCTTTGATAATTACAGCCTCTGCTTTCTTATGATGAGCCGGCTGTAATTTTCAACTTACCGCACTTGTATCATAATGTACTATTAAACCCAGGTCTGAATGACAGAATGGATGAAATACTAGAGCAAAACATCCTTTTGCACAGGTCTGATCGATTTATACAGGTGAAAAGTCACGGGCTAAGGATACTTTCACTGCTACTAGCCAGGTGATGTCTTGCTCCAGTATTTCGTTCGTTTCTGTTCACCCTGGAGTCTCTATTGACCCTGTTTTACGGTACTTAGATATGAGATAGGAAAAAATCCAGCCACGCCGGCGCGGCGCCGCCGCGCCGACCTCGGAGGTCGGCGCGCCGCCGCCGGCAAATTTGAGGTCGGCGCGCATGTCTACTGTGAACACATTACGACTGCACAGCGATTTAGATGAAAGTACGTAGGATGTCACTGAAGAAATAATGTTACTTTGTATTTGTAACCCATGAAGGAAATAAAAAAATATGTTAGGTCATTAATTCATAATACTCTTCTGTTCTGTAATCAAAGTTTTAAATCTTACGGTACGGACGAGAGAATGCGTTTCTCGTCTGTGATGTGATGAGTTATGCCATTTCTTTTCGAGGTAGGTAAGTAGGTAGGTACCTACCTAAAATCTATTCTTATGGTATAAGTATCTGTCCTACCTACTTACCCTAAATAAATTTATAAACCTGTTTATAGTATTACCTATAAAATTTGACTTGTCTAAGTGCTTATCTTGTAAGCTTAAAGAAATAAACGTTATTGATAAGATAAATAACGGGAACGTGTGCGCCTGCAAAAACTTTTTTTACAAAATACAAAAACCTACTACCGGTCTACCTACCTTCAACGATTTAAATCTTTGCCTACCCTTAGATAATAGGTACTCGTAGTAAAAAAGTGACGATTAAGTACCTATACCAACCTAAGTACTAGCTTCTAGAGAGTTGAAGACTCAAATTAGGTCCACCCACCTCAGTCATAGTCAGAACGGGGGGCGCTGCCTCCGCGTCGCCGCCGCCGTCGCCCGCGCCGACGTCGTCGACGGCGTTATTGTTTCGCGTGCTAGCTACGACGACGACGTAGTACTTCTATGCGATTTGTTAACTAAAAGTCTATATTATAGCAAACAGATATCAAAAACCACGTGTTCGTTTACTAGGTGCACAAATAGCTCCAGAACGAAAAACAAAGCCCAAGGCATCACTTTTAATCTCACGTAGGTACCTAATCTAAAAATGACACACAGCAAAACTTAAAATTTTTCGAGATAATATATCTACTGCCATTATTCACCACTTAGACGGTTTATGCTTAGGTATAACACAACACAGGCCATTTGTTGAGTTAGCACTAAAACGTGAACTACCCTACGTCACAGATTTAAATCTTTGCCCTATCTTCAGAATTTTACTTAGGTTAATGAAGGTAAGTAGGTACCAGATAATTAACTGTGCAAGTGGAATTACGGAATGCAGAATCTTATACTTACTTTAAAGTAGGCTATCTTCAGCAGTGGGCGTCTTTTCCCTTGGAGAGATGATGATGATGACTATAGGTAGAAAATATTTACAATCTCTCCAGAAAGCACAGATGTCACAGTACCTGACAAACAACCCAATATCGCAATAAATTCAATTGTCTTGTGGGGCTCTGAGACACTCAGTAATGTAAATTGAATGAAGTCGAAGCCGACATGACAGGAACTTTCTACAAGGTTCATTGTTCAAGTTATGCAAACAAGCATCTTGGTTCATTTAAGAGCAGCGTGTCCTTCGACTGTACAGACGATTTTGGACTTTGACACTCACTAGTAGACATGTTTATCTTTGTTTACCCATTTACTCCTCATAAATTAGGTAGGTACAAGTATGTACCTATCTACTTGAGTCTCGGAAGGATAACCACAATCTCCATTTTAAAAATGTGTCACATCAGTACCTAGATATTTAGGTACCCGGTACCCACTTAGTTACAAAAAAGAAGTTTAATGCATTTTAGAGAAAGGATATGGATGAAAAGGTAGTAAAGAAACTCAAACTATATTTTAGAACTTTTATAATAAAAAAACTTCATCCCATCTCATGCGACACAAAACCAAAACATACAAAAGGAAACCCAAATAAATATTATTCAGACTTATGAACTACAAAAATAATATACTACTAAACATTTTTTTAACACTTTCTTCAAACCCAATTTTGAAACTTAAGCAAAATGGAAACTCATTATTCATGATAAGATTTTATCAGTGTTAATAGTACAAATGCTTAATACATTGGCACAAAATCAAAGTACACACACATTACAGATAAAAACCAGAACTTAAAACTTGTATTTGTAAAAGCTTTTTGTTCAATATTTTTTTATGCCTACTCTAGAAGTTATAAACATAAATCACTTTTGATTAATTAACAATATAAATTTACATGAATTGATAAGTACAAAGATGCAAGCCTCAGCCTTTTTAATATTTAGTGACAAAATGTTGATTTTCTAATACTATTTTTTATAAAAAAATGCAAGATAGCTATAATAGTATCCTAAGCCATTATTTTAGCCACCAGTTCTTTTCTGGAACATTTGTAATGATGGCTACAAAAACAATGGCAGATGAAAGCACTCTTTTTATCTTTAGATGGAATAATACCTTACAAAGTAGCAAAGTAGGTGCTCAGATAACAGACGAAGCATTATTTCAATCAGACTTTTGCGGATTACTCATCTTTCTTGGAATCTCCACCACTGGCAACTGTAATCTTCTTCTGCAGTTTGCTGTGTTCCTCGGCCAGTCTGTCATACTCCTTGTTCAGGCTCTCTGCTTGGGATTTGACAGCTTCCTTATCTTTCTTTTCTTTGGACAATTCTTTTTCTAGAAGAGCAATTTGGCTCTGTAGTTCTTCAACCTCTTTCTTGGTCTTTTCATCTCCGGCTCCAGCCTGGTCCAGAAGAGTTCTGGCGGTGGCTGTGGCACTTTTCGCCTGTCGGAAGTTTGCCTCACATTGAGCAGTCATGGTTGCCAATTGTGAGATCATCTGCACAAGACGGCGAATTACAACGAGCAGGAACAGCGCAAACCCAGAAATGTAGAAGTTCCTCTGAGCACGGAACAAGCGCATGTTACCTTGCATTTCCGCATCTAAATGTTGGTGGTCCGTAGATTCTAGGCTGGAATACTTTTGCATCTCGCGAATCGCGTCTAGAAGACATAGCACTAAAACTCCGATCAGGATGAAGAAGTAAATTGAAGCTTGTCCGCTTATGTAAGCGAGGAATTTTGACTTGAAGAATTTAGACCATTTACTGGGGCTCGCGATCGGCAAGGTGAGAAGTAGCACAGCGGCTATTTCTGCGTACAGAAACCCCGCGATGATGGTCCACTGTAGACTCATTGTAGCACTTGTTTATCACTGTTTGTTTCGTTTGAAACGTGTGCCGGCACCGGCTACTAAGTTTTATGTGGTGGAAATATGAGAAATTACTGAAATTATGACGAAAACGAAGGTCAAAAATATCGGTGACTCAAGGTTTGTTCAAAGTACGTAGACGAATGACATCAAAAGAATGACGTGTTATTATTCTATTCCCGAACGAAATAATCAGCTGTTTTGCAGAGTTCAGACGAAAGAAAGCTCGATGAAAAACTGGGGAAAACTGAAAACAGCTGTAGGCCACCGAAGGTGACGACGATACCGCCGCGCCGCCCCGCCGCTGATATAATTAAGATAGGTATTTTTATCGTTTAATCTTGGTACTTTCACAAAAATCCAAACTTGAAAAGATTTTATTTGATATTGAGGTTCCAAAAATTTTAAGTTTATTGACGAAAATAATAACTTCATTGTCACAGTTCGAATTAAGTCAATGTCAATGGCTGTCTAGATGACGTCAATCACTTACTGCGCTTTGTTGTACAATCACATAAATTATTTAAAATACATTAAATAGCAGTGTACGAACGAAACCAGCAGAATTTATCAAAACAAAAGGGTTTTCAAATTATCGCTATGGCTGATCCAAAATACGAAAACCTGCCAGGAATCGTGAGTAATCAACAAATATCATAGGATATTGATTTTCAGATCAGTTTTAAATTTTCAGACCATCCTCTTACTTTAAATACCACAACTAACTGGCCCTTATTCTTAAATCTAGCTTTTTGTCGACATTTACAGGCATACGACCAACCCGATTTTTATGAAACTGGAGACTTACCAGAAGCTGATCAGCAAGACCCCTTTGAAGAAGAAGAAAACGAATGCATCGAGAACCTTCACCTTTCCGTAAAGGACTCCTTCAACAAATTTAAAGGGAAATTCCTGACAGGAAATGTGGACTTCTCAGACAGGCTTAGTCGGAAAGCTAGGATTGGGTACAGGTATAAACTTACTTTTAGATGTTTCCATTGTATGGTATGAACACGCTTCAATATAATGTGACAAGCATACCTGAAGCTCGCATAGTTTAAGTAGGTACGAAGGCTCAAATTATGTATGCTCAAATATCAATGATTGTATGCTTGATGGTACAGTTGGTAAGTGACAATATGTTCAACAATTTATAAAATTCTAGGCGAGAAATATCTACACACTTGTATGACAATGTTCAGAAATCTTTGAAATAAGTATTTGTAGAACATTCTTAGTCTTAAGTGGTCTATGGATAATGATTTGTTCATACAAACGTACCACCAAATGGATTGACACAGAATTATCTAGCCCCAAGCTAAGCAGAGCTTGTGTTATGGGTACTAGATAACTGATATACATAATATAACACAATACATAGATAGATATTTTTTATTATACATAGAAAACGACCAGAACATCCAGAACAAATAACTGCAGATTGTACAAATATTTGTCCCAAGGCGGGAATCGAACCTGCAACATCCTGCGTCGCAGGCGGACCTTCACCCACCGCACCCTCTGTGGCATCTAGGTCCCTGGTTGTTTTTTCTTATTAATACACACCTAAGTTGCGAGCAGCTGTTGTCGGATCCTTAACTTTATTATTTTATCTAAATTTTCAAATAATTAATGCAATTTCAAACTCTAGAGCAGGAGAATGGGAGCTGGCAGCTGAAGGCACACAGGAGACAGTGCTGGAGCGCTACAACCGACTGCGCTGTGAGTTCTCCGAGCTCTTGGAACAAGTCACTGAGCAGCAGAACAGCTCCGCTGAAAGTGAAAAGGTAACTCTAAATAACCTACAACACAGGAAAATATTTGGAAATCTTAGCTCAAATAGTTTAGATTTCTAGATATTTTACTATTATATAATGTAGAACCAATAAGGTGCTTGTCAGGGCAGGCCTATGTCCAGCAGTGGACTGGTAAGGGCTGGGGACCAAAATCTATTTTCGTATCTTTTCCTACTATTACAGAGGCATTAAAAAAAGCTTATGATATGTATCACAAAGTGGAAGATGGATTTTTGAAAGTTCCTTTGTTAAACGGAATAATAAGATAAATTAGGTGGCGGCGGGGCGCCACTTTGGGTGGGGTATGCGCCTTAACTAATGTTATTAAAATTCCAGGAAGACTATTCAAAACTGGCCGCTCAAATCAACTTGACAAGGAAACTTCTGGAAGGATTAGGGTTGGAGGAAGGAGAACAAATTGATCCTAAAGCTGAAAAGTTAAAGTATGTACCTATTGCTTTATTATAGTAAAAGTCCTTGTAATTTATTAGAGTGCATAAGCCCTTGCACTCGGGGTAATCTCTAAGAAATTGAATAAGGTATCATCATCATCATCCGCAGCTGGATTTTACCCACTGCTGGGTAGGCCTCCCTCAGTTCGTGCCATCCACCACGGTCCTGTGCTAACCATCGAATAAGGTATACAGTATATATTTTTCGATTTGGCGGTACTTGATCCCGCTACCTTCTCAGTACGGGAATGCGCCGAAATCGTTTTTAGAGTTCCGTACCGAAAGGGTGAAATGGGACCCTATTACTAAGACTCCGCTGTCCGTCTGTCACTAGGCTGTATCTCATGAACCGTGATAGTTATACAGTTGAATTTTTCACATAAGATGATTCTATACTGTTACCGCTATAACAAAAAAATCATATGAGGCGACTCTGAACGTGTTTTTTTTGCCGTTTTTATAGATAATACGTACGGTACGGAACCCTTCGAGCGCGAGTCTAACTCACACTTGGTCCGTTTTATTTTTTTATATTATTAAACAATAAATAAAAATTATTGTAAAAGTATCTACCTCTTGTTTGAAATGAAGCATACACTCTATTTTACCTCAAAAATTTAATTGAATAAATTAATGTATGGAGGATAATCCATAAAGCGTCATAATCATAACCTAGTTTCAATACTCATCACATCACAATGTGTATCAAATCAAATATATAATTATTCTCTTTCACAAAAGCTTAGTTGCTAGAATACATGACAGGAGCAAGTGTACATATTTATTGTAATAATGTTGTACATCGTGTGGTCGTATTGTATTCATCATCATAAGCCTAATATTAGTCCACTGCTGGACATAGGCCAAATGAGCGCCATATTGTATTCATTTATTCCTTATTATAGGAATATACAGGATTATTGGTAAACTAGTAACACTACGTGAACTGCAGGTTTTGTCCATCACCACGAACACGTTCGTGAAGACGAATGGTTTTAATTCTTTAAAAAAAACATGAACCTGTGATACGTCTGTGTCTAGAATTTAACGAGTTACTGAAGACTGACCCACTTCCATAGCCACTGTTAATACAGGGCAGAGCCGTTTTTAACTTCAGTTTTAAAGAAAACCTCCCTCACAAACTATTTAATCGAGGGGGGTATCTATTACCCATACCAAGCTTAAGAATTAAGACCTGCCATCTTCACAACCGTATTTGTGATGATGGACAAAACCTGCAGTTGGTGTAGTGTCACTAATTTACCAATAATCCTCTATAATAATATCCTAATATAGGCTGATGATCATGATTTCATAAAGATACATTGATACACTTGAAAAAGTCAATTTTTATACATTTAAGTTACAAAATAATTTGAATAGAATGGGTGGGTTGGTAGCCGCGGCTGATGATGAATATTACTGAGAATCCTTTTCTTTCAGGGAAATCCTGTCGATAAACGGTAGAAGAAAGCAAGGCGACATCGTCACTGCTCACCTGAAGCTCAAGCCCGACGTAAGCCTCGCGCAGACCACCCGAGTGGCGCAGCTCGAGCACAGGTACTGAAGCCCTAACCAATATTATAAATGCGAAAGAGCGTTTGTTTTTCCTTCCTTCACGGCCTAACTAAGCAACCAATCGACTTGATTTTTGGCATAGGGTTGAAAGGATGGAGAGTAACATAGACTTTTTGTCCTGGTAAAACATCAAATTCCCGAAAAACTACAAAACGAAAAAATAATACTTTTTAATGTGAAATTCGAATTTAACGCGGGAACAGCTAGTTAATAAATAATTCTTGACAGTTGACATAGCATTATCAATACTAAAGCCTTATTCGATGTGAAAGATTTGTAAACAAAACCGCCCGTACTTAACCTAAAATACACTTTGTTTTCGTGTACCTAGTTTAAACGCTACTTACCTATACTTCCCTCGTCATTTTTGGATATAGTAAATAGTGCTAACAATGATGCCTGAAAGTTAATGTCAAGCATGTCAGTGAATTTTAATTTTCTTGCTGTGGTTTGTTTAACGCCAAATTTGGCTAGAGTATAGTTGGAAAATTAAAAGAGGAAGGGCAGAATTTGCATTCTCAAGTTGTCTTCTATTCCTAGGTTACACAAGCTGGAGCAGGCAGCTGGTGTCAGAGACGAGGAAGCTTTTAGAAGACTACAGGCGTCCACTGGACAGGTAAAATCTGCATACTACACTCACTCCGGGTTTTCAAAGAAATATCTGAGCGTCTGATCGAAGCGACGCGTGACCCGAGAGCTGGTGAGTATCTGGCACAGCGCATCAGCATTGCCATACAACAGGGCAATGCTGACAGTGTCTTGGATACGCGCGCGACTGGTATTGATATGGATCAGTTGAGCTACCTGTAGATTGTTTGCAAAAGTCTGCAGTTAGCTCAATTGTAAATAATAGTTTTAATTTAATTCTATTATTGATTGTTATTTTCTTTGTTATGTGAGGAGAAGGGAGTTAATACTCCAAATAAATGTAATTTTTTTTTGGATAATTTTAATATAGGAGGGTTAGGAGTTATCCTTAAGGAGTGCAAAGCGAACCTAGCGTCTTTGCTTGTCAAATCTATACTCACGGGATTCATGAGGTTAAAAAGTAAAATTACTTAAAATTCTAAATTTTTTCAATAGTTTTTTGAACGTGAAAAAACGAATAAGAAAAAAAAATCAATAGAAAGAAATCACGAGATTGCACTGTTTTGCACATAATTTGGTCGAGATCTATGGAACCCTGGGATCTATTGAAATTACTTATGCTTTGATTCGTAGGTTATTATTATTAATAATAATTACTTGGTTCTTTCAGATAGTTTTGTCATGAGTTGTGGTAGTTTTCTTGTAAATAAGCAAAAGCTCCATAATTTTCAGTTGCGCCGTTCTAACGCATGCTCTGTCCCGCTTTTATGAACGCGAAACCCTATGACTATCCTATTCACAAAATGGCGCGTATTGCGCCTTCTTAAGAGGCGAACAAAACTGGTTTGGTCGTCAAAGTAGGCCTAGCTAGATCCTCAGTATTCACGGAATCGCCATGGTAAAAAACTTGAATTGCATAAAATTCACTTTTTTTTCTTTCTTTGGTTCTTTGAATGTAATACGATTAAGGGGCGATATATGACGCCATTTCGTGAAAAGGATAGGCATAGGATTTTGCGTTTATAAGAGCGGGAAAGAGCATAGCCTCGTAAGCGCAAAAATCGAGTTTTTGCTGATTGTCTATTAATTAGGACATTTTTTAGCAAAAATAAGCCGAAGGTGTCCTGTTTATTCTTCTATTTAATATGGTGATGAAAATAAAAAAAACTTGTCAAAACTATAAAAGTTTAGGAGAAAAATTGTAAAAACTAAGAAAACTGGTGGTAATTATTTCAGATAATATTTTTTTATTTCATTGTCAAAAAAAGGGGATCTGCCTTATATCCCATAAATAATTATGTATTTTTTTAAAGGCTTTTTCGATAAAGATAAAAAAATTGTTTTATGTAACCCAAATTCGCCCAATTCACATTATCACCGCCTCAAGAACTGCACAAGTGCGGGTTTACGCTTATGTTACATGTCAGTACTCTAAACTACTGACATGTAACATAAGCGTTAACCTGCTAACCACACCATATATGTTTTTTACTAATAAAAAACATATTTGGTGTGTTTAGCAGTCAACTATTGCACGCGTCGTGTAGAAGCATGGTTGGCATGCTGTGTTAGCAGAAAATGCTAGTCAAACAGTCGGTGATGTCTACCGCATCTTGTAACTCATTCAGGACCGTAGTTCAGGACGTTTAAAACACTAAGTATAAGGATGTAATGAGTGGTTTGTTTGGTTTCCACGTACGTAGTTCCCTGTCAATATATTTATGAAAACTTGTTGTACACTCAAAAAAATATATAATAATAAATAATATAAAGTCTTTATTCAGAAAGAAAATAACAATCAAATAACAAATTTAAATTAAAACTAGTATTTACAATAGAAACAATTAAGCTATCTGCAAACTGTTGCAAACAATCTACAGGTAGCTCAACCTGCCTCAATAATATAATAAATATAGCTTCCCTAAAAATAGCGATATAATACCGAAGCGATAGAAATAAAAAATATCACTTTGAATTTGACGTTTTCTAAGTGTACATTTTTGTATTAAGACCCATACCCCACCCAAAGTGGCGCCGCCACCTAATTTGAATTGGATTTGGATTTTTGAAAATTCCTTTGTTAAACAGAATAATAACATAAAGTAGGTGGTGGCGCTAGTTTAGGTGGTGTGTGCGCCTTAATGGAAATAAAGCTTTTTTGATTTGATATGTTTCCAGGCGACACTATGCGGCGCGGCGGCCACACTAGCGGCGCAGGCGGCGCTCGTCCGCGGCGGGCCGGAGCTGGCGGCGGCGGAGGCGCGCGTGACGTCACTACTCGCCAACGTCGACGCGCTCAAGCAGGCGGTGCGGCCCGTGGAGCCCGAGCTCGATGCTAAGGTAACTGTTGATTTTCAACCGACTTCGTAGATGAAATGGAGGTTCTATCTTCCGCTATAGATATTTTTATGTATGGTCGTGGATTTAAAAATAAATAATAAATAATGCCGGACAATTTACACAGCATTATCTAGCCCCAAGGTAAGCAGAGCTTGTGTTATGGGTACTAGATAACTGATATACGTAATATTATACATTACATAGATAGATATTTTTTATTATACATAGAAAACACCCAGACCAACGGAACAAATTTCTGCAGATCGTACACAAATTTGTTCCGAGGCGGGGATCGAACCCGCAACCTCTTGCGTCGCAGGCAGACTCTCGCCCGCTGCGCCACTGAGGTCGTCATTCGATTTCTCTGTTATTTATGGACAGATTTGGATGATTCTTTTGCAGTTGTATAGTATAGAGGATTATTTCGAAGTGAGCCCATAAAAATAATATTATCGAAGGATTAGTACCAACTTGACAAACTAAAAAAAATTGGTTATTTTTTTTTACCTTAGTGCTCGGATATTGGGGACAGGAACATTTATGTTCCGATATTGCGTCTTAAACTAACACTTTCATGGTCCAAGACGCAGAATTCGATCTGCGGGTCTGTGTCGCGACGAGGCAGTGAATGCGTTAAATCGAGTTATGGTTGATCGTTTCGCGTTGGCGCAAGATTTACATTTTTTTATGTGTTTTTATTTGCATTCTTCAAAGAATAAACATAGTGGGAAAATTGTTTGCCGCAAATCGTATACATTTTTGTTTTAACTTGTGAAGTAATTTGGCGTGTTTTAAAAAACTATAAATCGACTTCAAATTCCTGAATAGTGAAAATAGGTTTGGAAGGAACACTTCGATAGCGTGGTCTGATTTTTCAAGTGGCGACATCTTGTTCAAATTCCAGTCTAATTTAGTTTTATATTATGGATGAAACGACGAATGAAAATACCTTGTTTACCTCCGTTGCCATGGAAACTATTTGCCACGAGTAATGTGAAAATTACGATAGGTACGTTTTACGGCAAAATTTTGATTAGATTGAAATTCCACATGTGAATTTCTCTAGGATCTAACTTTAATGAGACGACCTTAAAATCAACCTTTAAACAGCAAAGAATGAATCATTCAAAATAGATTAAGAACTAGCTGTTACCCGCGACTTCGTCCGCATGGGGTTAAATTTCATAGCTATTCCTCAATAAGAGTACCTAGTACAATATTAAATGTAGAATTTAATATAGTATACATACATACATAAGTGATATAGAGAGGTATAAGTGAATAGAATAACTTTCAAATTTCTGAAAACGAAGAATAAAATATGTGTTCTTTTTGTAAGAAAGGAAATAAAAAAAATATTTTTGTTGTTATTTAACAACAAAAATATTTTAACTTGGTTATAAAAAAAAATGACAGAATTTCAGAAAACAATGAATCAAAATGTAAGACCATTATGAAAGACGAATCATCTTCTATCGTTCTATTGCTTATGTGTACTGAATTGAAAAGCAATTTTGCACACTTAAAAAGCGAATTTTCAAAATTCCTTTCTTAGTACACCAACACTCCAAAATCTATAGAACCGGAGTGGTTCGGGCTCTGAGTTGTCTGTCAGTGTACCAGTTACTCCTTTATAATTATAAATAAATAATGCTGGACCATTCACACATCATTATCTAGCCCCAAACTAAGCAACGGCTTAAATTATATAGCCTACGGTTTATTTCAGGTCAAGAGCTACAATTATGCAAATTGTCATCTGTTATGAAGTTTTGGCGTAAAGAAGTAACAATCATCCATCTATCCATCCAAACTTTCCCATTTTTAATAATATTATTATGTAATATAATTTCATTTGAAATCAACTACGCAAATTACTTAGGAATCTTGGACAAAGATATTGGATGAGTGGAATGGGACCCTAAACGCGTATTATTTGGTTTCAGGTGAACGAACTTTACAAGCTATTGAAGCAGATAGAAGGCATTTCACATTCCGAGATTCTGGAGCGTATGGAGGCGCTGGAAGGCCTGCATAATCAAGGTACTTACCTAATCTATAATAATGACCAAGAGAAGGTGCTACGTAATTCGGCCTCTTAATTTTCTTTAGCTTTAAGATTTTTCTCAAAGTAAACTGTTCGCAAATACGTTTTAAACGCATTCACTGCCCCGATTACACGGACCTCCTCCTGATGAACGAGTGCGTCGAGGGCTATTTATTTATGCCATGAAAGCATTGAATTGATCTTTTTGCTGGTGGTAGCGGTGTTGGATTAATGTACGCGCTAAGCGCAACCTTTGCGTCCTAACCTGCCCTGTTATGCCAATAACCATCAATTATTTCCACAGCAAGCAACTTCAGCAAGTCCCTGACAGAGTTGGAAACTCTCCAGAGTACAATATCGAGCGGAGTTCAGAACAACAAGGAACTGCTACAAGGAGTTCAAGAGATCTTCGCGATGAACATTGATAGCATCCAGAAGGAAATCAAGAAACTCAACGAAAGGATCGGGAAGCTTGCTGCGTGATGATGACGGTTCTAATTTGATTTTGCACTTGCGTCTATCCGTCAACATTTGATTGCACAGTGAAGCTTGCTTAAGTATTTATACTCTATCCACATGTTTAGTTAACTTTTGAAGAACTCATGCTTTCTCAAAGTGAAAAGTCTTTATTTCCATAAATACAAAAATGTACACTTAGAAAAGGTGAAATTCTTAAAATAAAACATTGACACGGAAATAGTGATATTTTTGATTTTGTTCCCTTCAGTATGTAGACAAGTAAAGAAGCTCGATCCGATTAATGGGCTTTTATTTTTTTAATGAAACAAATCACTCTTTCATCTGTAAACAATTATTTGGAAATTTATACGCGTGCATGTGTCAAAAGTAAAATAAAGCTGTGGGTAGTGTATAGATAAGTGGGCTTTTTATTGTTCCAAAATGTGTCACTCTACAAATAGAACAACTTATTTTTTAGCAGAAATTCATAACTTATGTTGTATTTTCTGTACATTTGCTATTTGTTTAATTTCGTTAGTGCATTTTATGCAAAAAAAACCTAATCATTTGAAATATCTGAATTTACCCAGTATTGAATTGCCTGGCTTAGGTATATGTACTGAATTTTACCTTAATTTAGTTGATGGTGGATAAGTACCAAGCTAGTTAGATGTTGGACTCATTATTTACAGTTAATCTTTAATGTTACTAATAATTATAATATTTATCAATCAAATATAGACTGCTTAAATTGTTTATTGTAGCCTTGTGTGTTTTTATTAATTTCAGACCCAAATTTAGTTTTATCAAATATTATTTAATAATCAAATACTTGTGCATTGCGATTCATCAGTGCATGGGTACTGGGAGCTATTTTAACTAGCTTATTTTGTAGAAGAGTAACACAACTCATAAATTTTATTATTATTATTATTGGATTATAGACGAGCAGCTGAGAGCTTGATGTGTCTATATCACAGTGCTTTTAGATTTTCACTACACTTGTTTGTCTCGTATGGTGGTTAGTTTGTGCGTTCGTAACCAGTGGTCAAGTCTGTTTTTAACAGGTTAGCTGTCCGATGAGGCACATGTGCCTCATGGGTGATTGCACTGGTACGTCCATGAGGCATATGTGCCTCATGGCCAATGATGTAGATAATGCAATCGATCTATCGATATTTTTTTTTAATAATTATATTATTTGTAGCATTAGTAAATTATACTACAACCAAATTCTACCAATCAATTTATTATTGAACTTAAACAAAAAATAAATTTCACTTAAAAATTAACATTAACCTTTTTCAAACACAAAATTATTCTTTCACCGATGTTACTATTATTGTGAGACCCTTTGAACTAGGGTTGCCAACAAAAATTAGGAAACTAGCCTATTATCATCAAAACCGAAATGGCGATTGTAGACCTGCGATTATATTCCCTCATGTATTTTTTTTTTTAAAACATAGCATACAATATGAAATGTTACATATTGTACACTCAGTTGATACCATTTTAGCCTTTTTTCCAGCATCTTTGGATGATAAACGTTTCTTTTTATTTTATTATTACGCTGTCGTGGCATAGTAGTCAAAAAATGACTTGTGGACGGATTTGCTGTTTTCATTAGTGATGACGATGACGTAGATATTTGCAATAATTCTTTGACAATTTGTTCTTGACCAGAAAGAATTGATAGTTTGTTACTGTCCTCACGAAACTCATTGTAAATCAGCACGGAATTTATAATCGAAATACAGAGAGGATCAGCTGCTATTTTTTTATACCAGATGATTGTTTTCAAAAAGATATTTTTCAGATGTCTAAAGTGTTACGAACATAAACGTACATTTTATCATTAAACGTAAATAATTAATTTCTTATACTCATCTAACATTAGCAATTATCGATATAATTAATTTCAATCACTAGGACACACAAAGTATCATAAAATACTTGAAGAGAATGACGTAACTTAATACGAAACTTCATGAGCGTTAGCTGTCATTATTTACTACGAGGACGTGTACAAAGAAGATCGAAACTTGCTTCGGGACAGCTAACCTGTTAAAGCTGTTCACAGAGGGAGCTGATATGATTTCTTCAGGAAGCCCGTTCAAATTGTGCACTACTCGGTTACTCAGGAAGTGATGAGCAATGTTGGTGTTTGATGATGTTCGAATAACTCTGAGACTATGGCATCGAGCTGATTTGAGTGGCACTTTCGGGGTATATATTTTGTGTATGTCGGGCAGGCTGTAAGTGTGCAATAGAATTTTGAAGGTTTCTATCAGGTCGCCACGGAGGCGCCTATCCTCCAGAGTAGTGAGGCTTTTCAGTATTCTCAGGATCCAGTAAAACCACAAAATACATTACAAGTAATGTTTATTTTTTTTACTTATCTTAGAACCTAAGCTTCTGGAAGAACCATTTGTTCTTCCCACTCTTGTATCTCTCTTCAAAGCGTACCCTCGTGTTGAAACGGAGCTTCTTACGCTTAGCGGGGTCTTTCAGGTCCTTGGCAGCGAACTTCTCAAAGCTGAAGTCTACGGAGTAACGGGTAGGCATCAAGTGATTGTAGTTTACTACCTGGAAATGATCAGAACTTCATTAAACCTTATTTTATTATAAAACCACTGACTAGGGCCTAATGGCTAAACTGAAAGGAGCTCTACATGCCATAAATAAAGTTATTTTATTGTAATTTGCAATTGCATAATACAGCAGTAGGGTTTGTGTGAGACAGCTTAGAGTAAACAAAGGTTTTTTTTCATTAAATTCGTGGCAGAACACTAGATGTGCATCAAGTAACTTCTAAAACTATAGGAAGTTAGGAATTCCGGGAATTCGCGAACTTGACACATGGTAGTGTGAAAAAGTATAATGTCAAATCAAAACAAACTTTTAGGTTAGGTTACACCGAATTTTGAAATCCTCCACATACCTTGACGAAGGGCTTGACTTTGGAGCGCTTGTGGATTTTGCTTTTGCCCATCCTCTTGTGTACTTTGCGGGGATACCTGTCGATGCCGGCCACAAAAGCGTGTCCGTAGGGCTTGTCAGACGTGCCTTCGTCGTAGTTTTTGACGACGATGGCCTTGCGACCTGCGTACCGGCCGCTCAGGACCAGCACGACCTTCCCAGGTTTCATAATCTTACCCATCTTGGATGGATCTGGCGAACAAAAAGTAACCTTCAATTACCAATGTTTATCAACTTTACAACACTCATAAATCAAACCACACTAATTGACAAGCACAGATCACTTCTCTGGTGTAATTTACGAGAATATTAAACTAATAGCAAAATTATAATCTATATAATTTTGCACAGATATCACTGAAAACTTTAGTAATAACACGGATCTATCAAGTCTGTTTTAGACGATTAGTCTGCAACGTTTGTGGGAAATAATCTAATGCAACGGTGCTCTGTGTCCCAAAATAAACATTTCATCACAGGATTATCTAGGATATTCACAGGATACATAGATATTTTGAGATATTTTCGAAAATCATTCGGAAACTCACATTCCCTTTACCAGTCAACAAGAAAAGAACACAGTGTTGCCAAATTAAAAATAATTTATTTGATGTGACAACTGACATTAAATTGACACCTGTCGACTCTGCTATGAATTTCTGATTTTCGGAAAACTACCGTTTTATTTGTAACTCCGCACCAGAGTAGATATTCTAAGCTCCGCACCAATGAAAAGTAATCCCCTTAGACTAGATCAATGTTCGCACCACGGAACCCAAGATTTTTAGATCTTTATTTCTCTACGCTCCGCATCCAACTTGGAACGCATTGGCTACTGGATTTGTTAAGACGCTTGCGACCACAGATTTATAAGTATAGTACTAAAGTACTTGCGACCTAACGACCCTCACGGGATCTCTAACCCCCCATTAGGTTCAGACAATTTAAACTAAAAAATAACTATTTTTAATTCTGTGCTTGGACGTGATGTAATGTAAGTTGTAGTGTAGGTAGGTACATATTGAAAAACTGTGTTCAATTTGGTAGTAGGTACAGAATATAACATATTTTTTCATAATCAGAAATGTCATTCTGAGTCAAGTGACCATAAACCAAGTGACTGAATCAATCATGTGTTGAAATAAATAAATCTGTGCCTAAAATTTATGCAACTCAGACCAATCATAGAAAAATATTATCTGAAAAGTTCAGAACGTGTGGGTTGAATTTGTTCCGGACATTATAAATCTTAATTGATTGTAGATTTAGTGATGGATTCAGAATATCATTAGGAGCGTTGTTGGTAAGGCCAGATTCCTTAGGCAGGCCTTATACCTACAGACGAAATTTTGTAGAATTCTGAATTAATATTCAATACCTACCTAATATAATTCAGAAATGTATCTATAACGCCAGCCGTAGATCGGTTGGATCTGAATGGTAGATACTTCGGACATCATAATAAATACCTAAACAATTACCTACCTTGTCATAAAATAAATAACGCAATAGGGTGGAACAAAGTAAAACGCTTATTGGAAGATTTATAAATGTAGGTTGGTATGTAACTACCTACATAAATTTATTTTCACCATCTATCTAATGTTTCTTCTAACGAGGGCAAATTGAGACATTTTGTCCTCGTTTTTTCTTCACGGAAGCCTGAAATTGTATATTTACATTCGTTTCAGTACCTATAGCACGTGCTGCAGTCAACTTACCGATTTGTAAATTATAGTCACCCTACTTCACGAGAAGAAAAAAAACCGACCGATTTAATCTGTCTCGGGCTCAGGCAGTGGGATCACAGATGTACTAGGGATGCTAACGCATAGTGGGATGTAGTGGTCTCTATATAGCGCACACTAGTATTAGGAGGGAATACAATTTTTTTGCTCTACGGTGACTGTCTGTTAGTTTATTCAATGAAAAAAGGGTAATACTCCATCTCTCAGAGCTCCATCTACGGAAAAAAGAGATCCCCTTCGGTAGACTTTAGAATTACAGGTATTTACTATAATATAGGCACTAGATGGCGCTATTAGGTAGAAAACGAGGGAATTACCCAAATTGAGATCATCATCATAAGCCACTTCCTGTGCCTTACTTGTTCAGCCATTAGCTGCAGTGTTGCATTGCAAGCAAACACGGTCTTTGGTTGCAAGCACATTGCAAGAGATAAACGTCCCTTCTTTCCAATTCTGCATTTAGCTGAATAAAATTGTATTCGGATCGCCAAATTAAATAACTACAGTGATGATGATTATGATACCTACCTAGTACCTACCATAAGACTATTTAAAGTCAATTAGATTGATGGCTGAAAACTAACTACTTTTACCTGGTTTCAAAATAAAATAAAACATAACTTGATTAATTGAGTTTAATATCAATAAAATAAGAAAATTATTTACACAAATTTTATCAAAATACAAAAATAAAACACTGCCACATTTACATACATAGTAATAACGTTTTTGTGGAGGTACTCTATGGATACAAATATTCTTAAAACAGTTTGCTGCACCTTTTCTAACTATTTTCTCTGTTTACGGACAAAAAAACCTCAAAATACAAACACTATTTTGTACATTGTTCATACTAGGTATAAATGACAATGCCCAATGTATGGCTTACGCATTCCTGCCTTTCAGACCCTCAGAGCACAAGTAGTGCCCTCATAAAATCTCTCGTAATTTGTGTAAAAATAAATTTCTGATTATTATGACACTTTTAAAGTTTTTAACACAAGAGGGCGCCACTTATGTTCAGGGAAACCACATGTAATTGGACAACCTGTGACTTATCCTTAAATTGGAATAACTGACATTAACATGAGTGTATTTTGTGGTATCTATTATAAAATAAGTGTACGTTTTTTTATAAAGCCTGTGAGAGACCAGAAATGCCACAAATCTCCTTGCTTTAAAAATATCTACATTACTGCTCACAATTAGTCAAGTACAGGTTTTACATAGATTTAAGACTGATATAAACAATATTGTCTTACTCTGCAAACTTGATATTTTTATATTATCTCTTTGTTTATATTTATAAGGCATGTTATCGATTCGTTACTATTCGGAAAACTTTAAATTTTAATCTCTAGAACATTTCACCTTCAACTTAAATTAGCTACGTCGCGTCGATTCGTCTTGATACACTTTGGTTTATTGATATATTCAGTATTTGCCTATTTAATTTGTACATTGTAACTTTAGGTCTGTAAGTTTCGATAAATTAAATGATCCATAATACAGGGTGTTCGACAGACCGTGTGCCATATGGTAACTGAAGGTAGGTTGAACTGATTCCAATAGCTTGGCGGGTTTTTAACACTGAAAAGCCGCTCCACTGTCCTTAATACTTTTTTAAGATTTATGGATTTTTTCAGAAATTTGAACTAATAAGTGCTGTTCTTTTATGTACGAAATAATATGGCTTACTTTTTTTTTACATCTAGCATGTTAGTACTTACTCGGTAATATAAACGAGATTTCAAATTTCTATTGTATTAAATTTTAATACAACAGAAATTTGATTAGGCAGGGGGACAATGCACAATACACTCCCATGCGAGATGTCAGTGCAGATCCCAGTCCCCCCCCCCCACTTTGAATTAGACCCCCAGTGACCATGTGGCACACGGTCTGCCGAACATCCTGTACATCGAAGTCTGTAAGTTACCGGACACTTTAAAACGAAAAGAAATGCCATAATCAAAAGGCTGACAATTAGAAAATACTTATAACTAAGAAAGTTAATGAAATGTTAGTAATTAATTGGTAACAATAGACAGCAGAACGAACTATAAACAAAACGTTAAGCTTCTTTCAATTATACAGGGTGTTCAACTAAACTTGAAACAAGTGCGTTATAACATTTACCACTCAGAAAGTGTTTATCAACACCCTGTGTTATTTATATTTGGTATTTAATTCTGTATATTACAATTCTAGTGTCATTTTGGATCTTAATTATGTCAATTCAATACGCCTAAGTTAAGTACCAAACAACACGTATGTGTCAATTTACTTTACAATTAAAATAAAATGGGTACATATCGGAATGTGAAAAAAGACAGGAAGGATTTATCGGAACAAAGCTTCATTCACCAACTAATTATACTAATAAAGAGTAGGAAAGATACAATTTATCAGCAAAATATGTCATTTAGCGCCATCTAGTGCCATGCGTAGGTAACAATATCAAACGCTATCTCTGTGGACTCCTTTTGGATTAGCCAAGTTTGAATGAATATTTGAAGCTTGTGAACGTTGTTCAAACTGGACATAATAAATATGAGGTCACCATTCAATAATCATCATAAAAATTAGATATGTTGTTATTTTAGTGATGATCTGCAGATAGTTCGCGTAAGTGTAGTTCGAGCATTATTTACAATACAAAAAATATTTCTAAGAACAGTCAGGAACAATAAAACCAACTTAAAATTTTCCTTCTCAAAATGTACACATTGAAAAAAAAAAAGAATTATAAATGTGTACTTATAGTGAATTTCAACAAATAGGCCGCAGCGCAGACATTGCAGTTTGTGGATATTAACATGGCACTGCTGCTGGTACAAATAAAAGATATTTATTACTTTCCAGTATTGTGGGTATCGCAACGTAAACTGCCACATCAAATAAATAATTTTCAACTCCTACATCCACAACAGAAAGAAGCTATAATACAAATTATACAAAATTATACTTAGATATTTTATACTCCTATTTATTTACATACTTATGACTTATGAAAACATCGTTTATACAAATTATTAAAATGTTGAATCAAGTTTGGTACATTTATTTATATTTTGTCATGATAAAACTAATAATAGATAGGAAGGAACTGAACGGAATAAATATAAAACTGCGAACCCATTAGTTGAGGGCTAGATGGCGCTGGCAGAAATGGCCATTGTTAAAATATTAGAACGAAAGTGAAATACAAGGAGAAAAATTATCATATTTTCTTCGTTGTAATTATAACTAACATAGGGATAGAAATAATTGTACCACTTGATACAGCAAATCTTTAACACAAATTATTTACAATCATAATCTCAACATGACTGCCATCTATACTTCCTGTGCTAATAAATATTTATTATAATAAATAATATAAAATCTATGCATATACATAAACTATAAATGTACAAAATCTAAGTACGTGTATGAGACTAAATTCGGCATTGAGATCTGTGAAAATAATCCAATCAATAAACTAAATGTGTAAATGTTTAATATTATTCATTATTTAGTCCATATACTTCACATCACAATCATGAAATATTCGACTAGCATAGAATTGATATTATCTATTTATTTAGTCGAATTATCTCATTACCGATCACATAAAGTTTCGGACCAAATCTGTAGCAAAAAGTCAATTTACAAAATCTATTCAGAATGAATTATCCAATCTCATTCCAATGTCAATATAAAAATGTATCCAGCCCGATTTTTCCTTAGAAAAAAGCCGTCGAGCAATTTTTCATTTAAAAATCTTTCTAAATCGGGAACAATTTGAGATGATTTTACATTGAAAGGTACGATGTGCACTAAGCTACTGTGACTACGGAATATTTGGCACATTTCCATTTGCTCATCTCTTTCTGATCTTCGTTGTTAGAAGAAGAAGGCAATCTATACGTCGCTGGACTACAGTCAAAAAAGCAGATTAAAGAATCAGTCAATTCCTTAGTCTTCATCATGAGTCATTTATAACAGCCCAATTTATAACTTTACATAATTATTATCAAAAGTATACAAAAACCGCGACGTTTAAAAAAATATGATACATAACATGATATTCTTCATAGGATAATTCGACAATTTATTCTGCCTTTGAACACAATTTTTATAAGCACACTTAATTATCCTCTGGCTGTTGAATTAATATGAGTGCAATCACGCGTCTCGGAATCACAACACTGGGGGACTATTTACAAACTAAATTACAAATATACATACATTTACTGCCACTCCGGTACAATACAAATGCTAGTTCACTAAGTGCTTACGCATTGTGCGTGTGTCACATGAAGCGATATCACATCACTATAGTTTTCCAGCAATGCATAGTTCACTATATTATCTGTCCAGCGCTGAATAATGTAATGTCGCGATCAGACGGAGATCTCGTAGTTGCAATCGTAGACAGACGCCCGGTCCGGCGGGTCTGGCGGCGGCGCGCGCGCTTCTAGCTGGTCCTGGACTTCTAGAGCGCGCACGAATGATAACGGTCTGGGGGGGTGGTGGGGGTTGGTCGGCCGCTGCGGCTGCGGTGCCGGCGGCGGCCGTCTGCGGGGTAACGGAGAGGGTTGGGGAGGGAAGACGGGCACTCCGCCTCTGGGCGGATGAGCGTGCCGCTCCGCCCAGAGGTAGTTGCCTCGTTGCGGTGAAGCGGCGAGTTCTCTGATGTCGTCTGCTGTGGGGCGATGCGGTGCCGGCGGTTCGCATCGCAGCAGCTCGCCCTCGGAGAGGAACCGCCGCTGAGGACTTTGCCTGCCGTTGCTCGCTACGCTGATGAAGTCGGGCCGGCGCGGCTGGGTCGGTGTGCCGGGGTTGGACCTGGGCGTCAGGGGTATAATCGCGCGTGCTCGTCCGAGCCATCGCTATCGTTATCGTACGCCCTACGGACAGAGGAAAAGGGAGCTGCGGGGCGAAGCGGTTGCGCGTGCGGACGCAATGGCCGCCGCCGGGCGTTCCCGTTCAGAACTTACTTACTCGGAATAAACCTTTTGTAGTCGAGAATCAATCATGTAGTTACGATACGCTATTTCAACCAATCATATTGATATCACCACTTATCGTTTCCCTTTGTTTAATTCTTTTTTGTTTGAAATTTATTCTTAGCACCATTTTCGATTGATGCTATAGTCTAGGAAATAATGAAATGAAACAACTTGAATGTGGCAGTTGCAGACGATTACTTAGCACGAGATAAAAAACATGTAATGCTGATATGGCAAACACAACCTCGACAGCAAGCAACCCACTTGTAATAAAAATATTGTAGGTAGCAGTTATTGATTGATTCTCCACGAAAACAAGGTAACAATTTTGGCCCGTGTACATCAACTAGTTTTACCCTTACCGCTTACCCGTCTACTCATTACCAGACCCCGATATCTTAGAAAGAAATCGCCACCATAATTTCATTTATAACCGCGCCATCTATGAACGCACAACGGTGAACTAAGACGCCATATTTGTGTTGGTTTTGCTCAACTATCTATTTTATGGTCACGAATTGGTTCTGAGAAAATTCGGGGGGTAAAGCTAATCTACAGTAGCGTTATTAGCAGCGTCATAAACAGGTTACAATCACTTCAGTGTTTCTTGGCAAACTTTTTAAACTTTCAGATCAATTAATAAGAAAAATAATTTAATTCGTACGGTTGTAGTATGTGGTTACTTTAAAAAATATATTTTTTTAAAAAAGGGTTTTAACCTTTTTGAATCTAGCTATACTTAAAGGGAATTTAAAAAAAAAAATATTAGTGTGGTTAGTTTTTAGAATGAAACTAGATGGCACGGCGAATTTTTCAGAATTTTATATTTCTGTACAAATTTTGAGTGAAAAATAGTACAGTATTCAATGGACTATCCGATCTGTTCTGATGATCTATTTAATGCTGAAGTGACTGAAACCTGGTTTAGAGGCAAGAGCGGGTTCATAGTTCTGTACGGGGCGAATCTGAACGGCGCCCGGCAACGGCGGCTGCGATGCGAGCATGCCAACGCACATGCCACTGACTGTACACATTATACATTACATACTATACATACTATACATACTGCACCAAGTAAATAGAAACTTTAGGCTATAATTCATTTAACTCATTTTAATAATCCAATAATAATAAATAATTATTTAATTAGTAAATTTCACGAATAACATTTAAGGCTAAACGCACATTGATGTCGATTTTGTTGTAGCCGTATCCGTAATTTTTTTCTATTGTCGTTTTTCTACTTACACGCGGCGGCAATGGCACAATTTTACCATTGTTTGTATTTGCAATTCTTTATGCAAGTAGTTGATTGATTTTGTTACATCGGTGTATTGTAAATGAAGCCAATAATCATGATTCTTTGATCGTTGTTCTAGATACTTGGCGCGAGCTTAACTAGCTACTAACATGCTTGTAATGGTGCATTTGAAATATCTACAAAAGATTTGAAGTGCTTATCTCCCATAATATTAAAATAGAAATAAAAGTCTTAAAATTGTAAAGCGAAGGTACTAACAGAATTTAGGTTCAAATAGCAAGAAATTTATTTAATACTAGCGGTCCGCCCCAGCTTCGCTCGGGTATATTTTTAAAGCCTATGTTACTCAGTGATAATATAGCTTTCTCTTTTTTTCGCTAAAGAATTTTTGAAATTGGTTCAGAATTTTTAAGTATATTTGTTACATACAAAAATACAAATATTTCCTCTTTATAATATAAGTGTAGATTATATTCATGTTGTATAAGTGACATTAACAAAAGATTCAAAATAATACTACATACATATTATTTTGACTGAAAAAAAAAAGTTTTTAAGAAATTGAAATGCGTTTGCGTAAAATTAAGGCTGTGTCCCCCCCAGTAGGCAAACTGTGAGCGGCCGACTGAGTTGGCGGCGTATCGGTTCAGTACGCCCTTCCATATATTTTAAATTGAGTGTCCACAGTTTGCTAGTTTGCGCTCACTGTTCGCAGTTTGCAGCGTTACGTGCGCCGACTGTCTCTCTCAGTTAGCGGCCGACTCGCAGCAAAACCGGTTCCAGTCGGCGGCGGCGGTATGGTTGTTCGCCGGGCGTGGTGAGTTCAGTTCGCCACAAATTTGCGGCTCATTTGCTTCTGACTCAGTCGGCCGCTCACAGTTTGCCTACTGGGGACACAGCCTAAGACTTTGTGTCTTTAATTTTACGTAAACGACTAATTAGACAATAAGCTCCATAAATGCTTTCATGTTTGGCAGCAGAATCTAATGATAATAAATAGTTAATATGCTTTAGACATTAGAGGAGCCTGGCACTTCAAAAGTAATCCTGCATAGGTAGATAGTTCAAGGACACCAGAACAACATGCAACAACCCGAAATAGCTTGACATATACAATGGCTGATGAAAATGAAAAGAAAAATGCAAAAAATGTTGCGAAAACTACAAATTTTAAACGTTAAAATGAGGAGAGGAATAAAGGGCCTAAAGGAAATTCTGGCCTAAATTAAGTAAAAATTACCATAGGGTTGGTTGCCTATGGTCTTTATAATTCGACCATAGGCAACCGTTGGTATGTACCAGCCATTGTATATTGTCTCGATCTACGTTTTCGCTCCTTTTTGGCACAACAGCTTGCAAATAAAAAGATAAACGATTAATATCTTGTTTAAAATGAATTTTATGTACATAACTGCAGACCTAAAGCCCTGGGAATTTGCAGCTTTATGAAAACACTATAACATTCTAATGAATGGAAGATTAAACTGTTTGCTAGAAAGATATATAAATTTCTCTATTTAAAAACAGCAAAGAATAATGACTAGAAACTATGAAATATTCCTATAAATATTCTCTTTTTGACAAATAAATATTTATTAAACAATGTGCACATCCCAGGCTAACAAGGCGCAAATTATCTATGGAATCAAGGTATATAGGTAGGGAGGCCTATGTCCAGCAGTGGACTAGTATAGGCTGATAATGATGATGATGAATCAAGGTATAGCTATTGACACTATAGTTTTAAACAGTAGGAAAGTAAATCTTGCACCAATGAAAACATATTATATATTATATACCTTTGAGTCACATGGATAATCAACGGTGTTCATAACTATAGCTTGTCTTTTTATGATCGAAAATAAAGCTTGGAATAAAAATGTATGCTATAACCATGCTTCTAAGTAAATACTAGACAAAAAGTGCTGCTTTATGGGATATATTTTAGGAATCAATATTTTTAATACTTTAAATAAATCTATGTTATTATAATTATGTTCCATCTTAGTGTAGATTTAATTTTTAATTTAACGAGAGTTATAGGTAATTAATTTAAGTAATCCGTATTTACCGTTTAGATCTGTGAATAGTGCACAAAGAAAATTTAGAAAGAAAATAAAAGTGCAGGCAATTTACAACTCCGGAATCTGCGCTGGTGGACACTTAAATTAAGATTTATAAGAGTTAAAAAAATTAGATTCCGCCGATGTCGAGTATCAGGACCTCGTTTAATATTTCAACGCGGAACAACAAAAAATGCTGGTATAGGCATTTGTCTTGTTTGAAGGCGGTAACGATTAATTTAACATTGATCAAATATCAAATATCAATAACGTTTATTTCTTTAAGCTTACAAAATAAGCACTTAGACAAGTCAAATGATAGGATTCTGATCTTGATCCTGTAGATTTTCTAGTTAAGTATCTTGATTATTCGTCCACCAACACACATTATCCGTATGTACAAACACGCACACACACAAACCATAACATAATAATTTACCGTATTTCGCTGTACACGTTACGTCCACCTGCGCGTAAGTGTAACGGTAAACTCGAGTTTTGTCACTAAAAACTGTTAGTTTCGCATTCCTGGTGTCATGGGTTCGCTTACAGGTTGAATTTTAGTACTTTATACATTACTACATTGGTATTTAATGTTGATTGGCTTGTTACTACAATATTGGTGTCAATAAACTAAACCTATTTGGCAAGTACAAAACACTTTGCCGTCTTTTAATCGAAATGAGGAAAGCCGCGTTAAAAACGCAAACTACTGTTCAATTTGTTTAGTTTATGTACCAACAATATCGTACACAATTCTTGAATTAAGCATCACTTTGTTTTTTTTTTACATTAATTTACCGCAAGAAATTTTGAAAATTTACCTAAAACTAATTTAAATTTTTTATATAAAAATAACTAAAAGGGATCGTTCGAGCATTTAAGCAAACCACATGACAACAAAGCACAATTTACACATTATACAATCAAACATCATTACAATATTCCATACAGTGTTCCCGATATTTAACCACTAAAACGGTGATAATGCAAACCAAATTGACATGCAAATAAACACTTAGAGTAACTAAAATTCAAAGCGATGCATAGGTTGTAGGGAATTCTTTTCTCATATACGATATTATTTACATAGATTTTACCATTCATTCAGAAGTTTGAAGTAAACATTTAGTTGCGAGACCAAATCTCAAATTTACATAAATTTTTACCTTAAAAATTTACATTATAAAATTTAAGATTCGGTTACGTAACTTTTTAACTGTGAAAACATTAGTCAAATGAAAGGAACAGGCCATGACACATGTAAAATAATAAATACCTATAACATTATATGGGAACTTCTTATCGCCAATTGGTCCGAATTGTAAATTTTGAGCTGAACATTGTAAGCACAATATAGTGTACCTACGAACGTTTTGTTCGTAGTGGTGTGGTTGTAACCTTACAAACGTGGAATCACTCATTATTGGGGGCCGAAGAATACACCCGATAAAAAAAACCCATATAAATAGAATAGAAATTTCACTTCTCGTAACGTAAACGCTCGTAACAAGAAAGGCCAAAGTTTTGTTTGATCGATCAAAAATATACAACATAGAAGATGATGTAATGAAGTTCATAATAACTATTATAAGTAATATGGCCAGAAAAAAATTACAGGTTTAAATGGAAAATTGAAAAAAAAAAATCTCAACCAAATCCTGCATAAATTTTGTATAAATATAGGGTTTGTGATAATTTATTGACTAAAAAAATTCTTTAAATTTTATCTCAGGTTGTTTTTCAATGTTTAATAATAATCCTCTTGTATTATATTATGTATATCAGTTATCTAGTACCTACCCATAACACAACCTCTGCTTAGCTTAGGGCTAGATAACGCTGTGGAATTGTCCAGCATTATTATTATTATTTCAATTTGTACTGTATTCTTTCAGCCCCCTTTACCCCGGATCCCCACATACCTTCTAACAGGGCTGCTGACTGCTAAAGGTGTGGGCACACCTAACGCCTTGATGCGTTGTTGCATCGTAGGCGACGGTCGCGCGCCGTTCGTTTCGCATCGGAGTGGTTCCATCACCACTCTGTAACCGGTTGTCGTTGTGCCGCTATGGCTAGAATAACATAACATAGATTGGCTTAGGTTGGTTTATTTTAAAAACTTACCACCCATAAAAAAATATTTTAACTTTTTTATTTACATGTGCTTGTGCATCTCTGAATTTTTTCGTAACCGTTTAGGAGGAAAGCATCTGCCCAGCAGAGCGTCAGTAGGCTAATAAAAAACGTTCTCAACATTTTGTTCATTTTTTCCTTTTTTTTGGAAAGGAATTTTAAAATTGAACAAACAACCAATTTTACAGTCCACCCGCATACATCCGTATTGTAAGAAAAAATATAAAACAGAACCGCATCTGATGTGAGAAATCATGAATAATGGCGCGTCCGCAGTTAGCTCAACTGTTTCAATTGTAAATGCTATTTCTAATTTTTATATATGTATTCTTTACTTTTAACTTTGCTTTGGTAATAATTAATTGAATTGTAGTAAAAAACAGGCGTTACTTGGCGGAACTCCACTGCACAATAATAAGATGAAAAAATATTTAGTAACAAAGCCGTGGTACTTTTTTCATCCTTATATTGTAACTTTATATTTTATAAATATGTAGCAGTATACATTACCTCGTATTCCTTGAAAGTGGACTAAGTCTCGGATAATGGTGCGGCCTGGGCGGCAGATGATGATGCGGCTCCCCGGGCGGCGGGAACAAGTTTGCATTAGAGCCCCGTCGCTGCAAGGGTGGGGGCGTTGGCTCGCAGTCAGCGCTTTGCGAAGCCCCAGGGCCTTCCAACTCGCCTTCATGCTCCTCTCGACCAGGTGATAGCTGGGAAATTGACTTGGTGATGGATTTATGGGAATTTGGGTGTGATTGTGTGCCATAACAGTAATACTTTGTGTGTATGTGATACATGGGGAAGAGTTGTTGATTTGGATCTTGGTGCGGGGGAATAGTCTTGGTGATATGTGTACAAAGGGATTTTCAATCAATCATTTATTGCATTCTTTTGGTGTACAGAGGTGCTTATCTAGGTTTTTAGTGTCACCACTATAGACCCTGCTTGCTGGGCACACAATATATTATGGAGAGAGAGGACTTCATAGTTTTTCGATTTGGACTTTGTGTGATACAATTCTGATCATACTTTGTGGAGTATTTGCATTCTTATTGGTCAGCGATTTGACTTACTTGGTGTACAAGGGGACTAAGATCTTTTGGAGATTTTGGTGTGACACAAGTCTGCTTTTGGATTTACTTGCATAGTTTAGTGGTAGTTAGACTGATCGTATGTGCCATAAATCTTATAACACTTTACTTTAAGTGATAGCTGGGGAATCGAGTTGGTTATGGGTACAAGGTGATATGGACCATGGGGGTGTGCTTTAGGTTAGATTATGCTTTGTGTTTTTTTTAATTGGGTGATTGAGGATTAAATAGAATAGATAAACAGAACTGAGTAGAGTAGTAGCTAAATAGAATATTATGAAGATATATTTTAATTGTGTGAGGTCAGCCCGATTACAGTGCAATAGATAGTAACAGAGTATGTGACATTCACTAAGATAAATGCGTAAAGATAGTTAATACAAAAGGGTTTGAAGTATTTTGTATGGGGGTGGCCCTAACGTCGTCCACCATATTGTTTTTTCTTTTGAACATCGTGGCACATAATTAATGTTATATATTATTAAATGAATAAGGACGTTTATACAAATAAAAAATGTCAGATAACATGTCCTAAAGCGTCAGGATTCTGAGATATTCACAGATGAAAATTACTATTGCTCTAATAAACTTTTCTCGTGTCATCTCAAAACGAAACCCGATGCTTTATTATGACATTATGATATATGGCATTTTTGTTTGTCTCCGCTATCCAAATAATATGAAAATCATTGTGCACAGAAGTATTTAACAAAAAAACAGTTAGTGGTGGCCGATATAAGGGCCAACAACTTTTGGATAATTATTTTACGGATAATTTAATGTATTGGCTGAATGTTGCGTCGTAAAAAATCTACACAATATTGCTATAGGCTAGGAAAAGTG
This sequence comes from Eupithecia vulgata, assembly GCA_946478455.1. Classification (NCBI taxonomy): domain Eukaryota; kingdom Metazoa; phylum Arthropoda; class Insecta; order Lepidoptera; family Geometridae; genus Eupithecia; species Eupithecia vulgata. The sequence continues at coordinate 13,342,487 of OX297873.1, forward strand.
AATTTACAATGGTGAATATCACATCAATAAATTTATTTAATTATCAATAACCAACAATAAATAGGGGCTAATAATTGAGTAAACATCGACATCCAATAGTTATGCATTGTTATAAAATTTTCTAAAGCTATAAAAAGAGAAATTTTTATTAAATTATTATTGATGTCTACAACTAGAAATGTATGCCCAATTTGGACTCTAAATAAATCATAGTAAGGTTCTATCTTTACTTAATTTGTATCAAATAAATGTTATCGCCGGAAAACCTGATTTACAAAGAAAGAGATAGATTAGTAGAGAGCCAGACATCATGTCTTCAATTCACATATTTTAAAGTGCAAGTGCAAAATTAACCAATATTGCAGTGAATTGAAGGTATGTTTTCGCTCTACAAGCATGATAACTAAATGATATATCTACAGTTGATGGCACGAGCTGTCATTTCATCTAAACTAAGCATGTTTTAATTGTAAAAATTTAAAGAAGTCGAGTAAAAGATCTATAGAGAAAACTACCAGCATGATTGAAATATGAATTTCTACAAATTAGGTACAGATGCTTCATAAAACTACGTAAATCCCAGATACTACTTGTATTTTTGAGGTACCTGACATGTATATTTTACACAGAAGAATGAAAAGTCTATGTTGTAATAGAAAAGAGATAAATTTAAGATTTACAGAAAAATTGTTGAATAAATTTTCTAAGCTGTGTAACTTTTTATACTAATGTCCTATAATGGTCAAGAAATCAAATCCAGAAACTATCTTAAATACTCTTAGGTTAAGTGTATTTTGGTTTTTATTGTACTTATCTCAATATTTTTCATAATGTCATAGCAGTTTTATTTGTTGAATATTATTGTAGTAGCATATTGTTGCATTTACACTGAGGGTTCATAAAACATTCCATACCATAAAGACTTGTCTTGTGTGGAACCTAAGACATACAGCCGAAGGTTCAGTGCAGAAAGCACTGATCATTTGTGTGCATTTTTGGTTATTATTTTCAGCCTGAAATTTTCCAATCAAAGACCTTGTCGATTGAGTCAGTCGCAAGTTTTACGTTTACCTTGCCATGCTGGGGGCATGGCAAGTTTTTGTCTAGGATACAATAGAGTAAACTGCATACATTGCGTAAATTAGTGATGCTATAAGAATACACTTAATTTTTTGTCTATTCTATCTACCCACCATAGGCAAAAATGACATAACAATGCCTATAATGTGGCGAGATCCTGTGAATCAGCTTAATTGATTACCACCACACCACACCACATGTGAGTAGAAGTTCTGTTTTTTTTTTTTCATTTAAAGCCTTCGACCACCGTTTCATGATAGTAAAGATGTGGCCTAAGATTGAGCGAGTACGCTCTGGGTTATCTTTTAACCTCTCTTCTAGACCTTCGTGATACATCGTCAGCCACATCTTCACTTTCCATTAGGTGAGATTGTGGCCAATAGAAGTCTTTAGGTTACAAAAAAATCAATTCGTTTGTACTACCCTCAGTGTAAAAATCAACGAGAACTTAACTAAGTGATCTAGCCGCAAGCGTCTGGCTCTCACCTTGTTGTAATGCGCGTGCGGTCCTTGCGGCCGATGCGCGTTGCCATTGTCCGCCGTGTACGTCTTTACCTGGTGCGTGTCTGTCGCTATCGTGGATATCGCAGACGCGGAGTGTGGAGGCATCTCTCGGCGCTTCTTACTGCTCTTGTACATGTATTTTGAGGGGCGTGCTAGGCTGGAAAGGGGCAGTTAAAATGGTTTAGCGAGGCATGGGAATAGACACAAAATAACAATAAATAATGCTGGTCAATTTACACAGCATCTAACCCCAAGCTAAGCAGAGCTTATGTTATGGGTACTAGATATTTAGTCTAGTTTTGTTGTGAAATAACAAAATTAGACTAAATATCTAGTACCCATAACATAAGCTCTGCTTAGCTTGGGGTTAGATGCTGGTAAATTTCTCCAGTTGGAAGAAACCAGGACTGCCCGTGTGGCGTTCTTTATTTTGATATTTGCGAAATTTGAAAATAAAAAACACCATAAAATTTATCCTTCGAAGTAAGTACACATTTTATATGTAAAATAAATACATAACAATGGTGAAAGCTAACTTGCAGGTCTCAGTGATTTGTCCTAAATTTTATGGCACAAAAAAAATCATTTTACTTGCCATATCCCACTAGCGTGGCATGTCGCTTGCGACCTGCTAGTAGGTGGGTAATGTCTCTAAATGGCTAGAACCGTATCGAAATCTTGTAAGTTATTGTACACTTTTGTTTGTGGAGTTATAAATAACTGCACTACTACATCTTAGCTACAATAGTTTTGAAATGGCTAACCTTAGCAGTCAATTTCACGATCACCTTGGATATTAGGATCTTTTCGGTGGTTTCAAGAACACAACCTGAGGAAAGGTAAAATTTTAGACCTTGAACTCTAATTTTATCTTGACTCGGAATCTGTTTTATATCACAGAATATCTGTTGTAAGGATATCATATTACTAGCTCAAATCTAAGCGATACTCTACAAAAATATTCAAATTAAATAAGCTTTGTCTTTACAAATACAACCTTTTCGGTTTCTACACTCTGGTTTTCTAAATGAAAATCGTGAAATTGACTGTGAATACAGAATTTAATCTGCTATCATTATTGCTAAATTTTTCTTTAACCAACATAATGTAGTTAGCAACATTTTTCAATCGACCAAATTTAATTTTAAATAAAATTGACCTAGCTTTTTAGCTGACCTGCCAAGTCAAATCTTACCTAGGAAACTGGGGCCCGCACTGCGAATAACAGCAATTATACCAGCACCCCCTAGAAAAGGGGTTGTACCCCCCTTTGAACCTTCCAGTCACCTGCTCGTTGGTGGTAGACCCCCGGCAGACCAACGCCATGTGGAAACCACTCAAACCAAATATTGGTATTGCTAGCATCGTGATTACACCCATTATAACCATACTGGTGGATTTATTAAGGAATTTTTTGAGGTTAAAATAAAACATGCAAACTGATAGATTTGAATCAGACATTCTGATGGTAACATGGGTAAATTTGTAATCGATTTAATTGTGGTGATCGAAAGTGGAAGAAATGAGGGAGATGGGGCCTTCCCAGGGACAGTTTATTGGAAAAAAAGAGGAAAGAAGGTTAAGGTACAGAGAAAAAGGTTCTGGATAGTATCAGCTGTATTAATTTTTCGGGTAGTAAATTGGTGAGGAATGAAATGGAAACACTGTGGGGTCCTGTACCAGCAGAATCTTTCGGGTGGTGAGTTGGTGATATCTTTATCGCAATTTGGATAACCTTTTCAGATGGGCTTGATCGCGATTTAGAGAAGGTTATAGAAATACATTATCGAAAGACTGGCCGCAGTAAAATTAGAAGTAATCAACGGATTAAGAAAATTTTAATACAGGAAGAAATTTTATAAACAAACTAAACACTGCTAACAAAGTAATAAATTTAGAGGAAACGACAGTACGAGTTTTTGTAGAAACGGAAGATATCTTAGACACGAACGCAAATCTATAAAACGAACTTATTGTAAAAGCTGAACAAATTCAGGGCTGTCAACTCAACTAAATACAAAAACAGCATCTTACCTAGGATACTGAGGGCCGAACTGTGTGTAGCAACAGTTATACCAACAGCCTCTTGAGAATGGGTTGAAGCCGCCTGTGAACTTGCCCGTGACTTGTTCGTTCGTCGTCCGCCCTCGGGATACGAGGACCATGTGGAAACCCGTGAGACCGAATATAGGTATCGCTAGGAGTGCGATTATTCCCATTATTACCATTCTGGTTTATGCCGTTCAGAAAATCACGCGGGGATATAAATTTGTAAAAAAATAGTTAAAAAATTTCGTTTGTAATTTTTTTTTAGATTTTTTTTAAATAGGGATGATGACAGTAACTTAAAATTAATAAAAATATGCGTTTACCGACTTATACCTTAGACATAGATTACAAAACGCGTATTATATTTTTTTATCAATATTAATTCTTATTTTGATTATTTTTGATAAAATACAATTGTATAACTACAAAATATAGCAATCCGCCATGACACGTTGAATAACTACCTAACAAAAAAAAAAACAAAATTCATTATTTATCAGAAATATGGTTTATTTAGTACTTGTTGATGTCTAAAAACATTGGGAGTAGTTTCTCAAAAGTTCCTAAGCTGGGTTTGAGTTTGGCTGACTGCTAGATGACCATCACTCTATATTTGACACTTTTTGTTATCATAATATTTTTTTATGCCTGAAGAACAGTAAGGGACACGGGTGACACATAAATTTAGGATATTATTCGATTCTGAGATAACCGAAATACCGAATTCCGAAATCATCGGGGATTAGATACATTTTTCGATGAAAATCCTCATACTTACATTGTTACTACTTGTATTGTGTAGCAGTAAGCAGCATTGACTTGACCACTACCATTTTATACGACTTACTTTATTGCAGCGATGTTTATACCTATATTTCAGCCAAATAAAAAAAAAAAAAAAAAAAAGTACAATGTTTGTAAACCACCCATACTTAACCTAAAAATTCACTCTGTTGCCACGTCTAAGACCCATATTATGAAAACTTGCTTAGCAACCTCAATTTTTTGTGAAAAGGATATATATAGGATTTCACGTACATAGGAGCGAGACGGCATAGCAACCAAGGCCAAAAATCAAGTTTTAGCTTATTATCCATTAATTAGGGTTTCATTTGAAAAAACATATGCTTTTAGACTTAGTTATATTATCATGCTTATTCTCAAGATCTTAATTTCTGTATTTATTAAGAAATTAAGGTTTTAAAAAAAATTAGAGGTAACTTTGCGATTTTTTCTATCGAGAAAATTTTATGGAATATTGTTTTCAAAACATGTGATCGGTAGAGTAAGTTCTGAAATTTACCATTTATATAAATTTCAAAGTTAATATTTAGTAGTTTAGAAGATATTTAGATAATAATAAAAAATAATAAATAATGCTGGACAATTCACACAGCATTATCTATCAATATAGATCTGATGGAGTTGATTTGATGAAGTACCTATAGGCCTTTAATCATCAATCTATGCTTGAGCAACAATTATGCTATAGAAAATCATTACTCAAGTATAGCGATGACTGAGCAAGCTTTCTTAATTTACATTACAAGTCGATTTGAGATCATTCAATAAATATTAATGCTTCGCCAGGCGAGTGAGTTTTAGTTTATTATGGCGTGATTCATACTAACAACAGACAGAGCTATAATATATATTAATATAAATATATCATAGCAAGGTATATTACAGTATATTTTTTATAGTAATCGGCGAGTGACCACAGTCGCAGCTATTTAAAACTTATATTTTTATAACGTCACCAAAATATGTCGACAGATAAAGCACGATATATTTGGCCGCAGAGCAAATGAGTGCAAAATATATACTATAACTACTGTCCGTGGCAGCTTGATATACCTTAATATATTAATTTATATTATAGCTAAGTCTGTTGAGAACTTTGAACCAACATTTCATATCGAAGGATTTTTGCTATAGTGCTTACCCGCACTCTGGGCATCTCTAAGAAATGAAATAAGCTCCCAAAGATTTTCGACGAAAACCGACAGACTTCGTGGCTTAGTTGGTTAGAGCACACACGTACTAAGGGTGGGGTGCGGGTTCGAGTCCCGACGAAGTCGAAAATTTTTGGAAACTTATTTCATTTCATATTGAGTTTAGCTAGTGTAGAAAACACACACACGCCTTGAGCTGCTTTTTCACATATTAGCAAAGAGGAATGATGTTTGAAGTTCATATCTTACCCCTTTACTTGAGTAACCTTATGCATGCATGATTTGTGCAAAAAATGTGCAGCACCAAAAAAAATTCATTTCTGAAAAGGATACGACACGATAGGTTTGACCTCGGTGAGATTCTTCCCGTTGTAGTTCATGACGAAGTATAGACTTAGTCCGAATATACTTAGCATGTGTATCGACAGTGATATTAGGAAGAAGAAGAAAAATCTGTAGTTCCGACGACCTATGCAGTTGTTCACCCATGGACAGTGGTGGTCGAATGTCTGAAACAATTTTATTTTCGATTAGTTTTGTCACGTTATAAATTAATCACACGAAAAAAATTACATTCTCGCAGATGATAAGTGCTTTTTACGGCATGCATGTTCATTGGATATTAAGTTTTTGAGACTTTAGGATAGTTACTGCCCCGTGTCTGTCTGCCTAAGGATCAAAGGACAAAAAACTTGGTCTTATTCCATTCATCCAATATTTTAATTGGATGAATGGAATGGGACCAAGTTATCGCCCATTGAAAATTTTGATATTACCTTTGTTCAACGAAACAATGAGATAAAATAGGTGGCGACTGGCGGCGCTAATTTCGCTCGGGGAACCGCCTTAATGAATAGGTGTGCAATCGAATGGTTGTCTATGGTTGTTCAAGTACCTCTATACAGTGGTTGCAGACTGAGCAATGCGAGCACCGAGGCGGCCGGTAGAACTTGCATGTGACACACCATTTCATCCGAACCGTGATGCCGTTTACCTCCACGCTTTTGTACAAAGGCGCTCGAAAGTCATCCTCGCGGTCCTCGTCAGGTGGGGCTGGAATAAAACAGAATTATGTAAGTACCCATAGGATATTTGGACCTGTGTAATAAGGAAGCGAAACACACATGAGCCGAAAATGAGTCAAGTATACAAAAAAATTGCGTATGCACTTTTTATCAACCCTGTTAATCTGAAAGCGATCTGTCAATTTTTACAACCCACAAAAAACCTGCTAACACCACTTTTCTAACAAAAAGGAACCATGCCTCATTGTACAAGCTCAAAACGGAGATGCCTGAAGAAGTCTTATCTCGGGCAAGGTCCACTTTGAGTCGTTGAGCCACAGGAGTATAGTATAGTTGGGAGTAAAGTATAGTTAAGTCGAAGTAGGTTCGCTTTTTCGAGACAAGGACGAGCGAACACCGGGCGGTGAAGGCGAGATAGGGAGGCAAGAACCGACCCGCGCGCAATTTCACTGCTTTTTATTTATAAATTTGATATTGCTCTAAAATAATACTCTTTCGCAAAAAATAAAACTATGTTGCTGTTAAGTGTTTAGTTAAGTATTTTTTAGACGACATTTCATTAAAATATGTTAAATAACTAGCAAATGAAACTGGTTTTCCGTAGTAAAAATTAAAATTTTTCTATCGAGTCAAGTTGAGTCAGTGGTGTTTCGACGCCCATAACTTAGTAACTAAAATACTAAACATTCGATGCCTATCAAAAAAGATTTTAAAAAATTGTGGTTTCTTGCCTTTCAATTGATTTTCCGTACAAACAAAACCTGGGTTTTGGGACCTACTTAACCTTAAGAGTCTATGATATGCAGTTTTGTGTTTCAAAATCGTTATTTATCTCAGAATCGGTGAAAGCTACCACATTCATATTTAGGGAAATGTTACTTCGAACTTTTATATTGGAGTACGTTTTTTTAAAAACACGATTGGTGAAAGTTTTCTCGATAGTTTATTTTTTTGAAAAACAGATGTTTTACACACATTTTGCTATTTATCTCAGGAACAGCACACTTTTCTTGTTGGGTTTTTGTTTTGTAGAAAAAAGGTAGAAGTTCTTCTTTAGTTACGCTTTTTTATTTTTCGATTGGTTGTCTAATAATCTTGTAATAAGGTAAAAACACATTTTTACTTTGTGCGAACGCAAATTAAAAACATGTGTGTATTTTGCTAAGACCATTTTGAACCTTATAGATCGAATATTACTTTGACAAATACCCAAAATCGTTTCCACCAACGTCATTCGGAGGCTGGACGCCTCCTCGGATGGACGTGAGGTCACGTTACTTTTTTCACGATGACAGCTGACAAAATCATACGAATTACGATATTCGACAAATTTAGTTTTGCAGGTTCAATGGTTCGTTTATCATTGAAATAGAGTCCATATTGAGTTGCAGTTTTCGTTTATGGAATTTGCAAAGATTTTATTTATTGGCAGACCTATCAATTGAGTAGAATGGGTATATTTATTTATTTATTGTAAAAAAATGGGTGTTTCCTCGTGACCTAACTGCTTGTCAATAAATAAATAATCTACTCATCTAATAACCAGTCTTTTTACAAAAAAATCTTTGAAATAACCTGAATAGTTTTTAAACTTCGTAATTTAAAATAAAAATATTACAATTATTGAAACTCAAAAACACATAGTTACCGCCAAGTTTTCTCAAAAAATGCAAGTGGCCAGTAACATTTTGGTGGGCTTCGAGATAAAAACTTTTTATTTTGGCATCCGCCTGTTTCTAGCCTTGAATTTTGAATTCAAAAAAATAAACAATCCCATATATTTTTGCCGCCCGCATATTTGTTCGCTTGGATTTACGTACTTTCTTCCTTTTTAGGGTTTCAAAGATCGGTTTTGAAACCCTTATGGTCTCGCTCTGTCCGTCCCCGCTCTTTCTTGAATATCTCAGTAACTACTGCAGCTATTAACTTGAAATTTAAAATAATGATAAATTCGTGCGCCATTAATGATTTCAAGATTTTTTTTATAAATAAATGAAAAATGAAAATGAATATTTTCATGATGTTGAAATTTGAAAAAAGACCTAGGGAGGCAAATGGGATATCAAATGAAAGGTATCGTTTTGTACATTTCAAAACACTTTTTGAAATTTCTGTAAATTTCATACTTTTTGAAATATTTCTAAAAAATCGAAAAATTGACCATACCCCCCCCCCCCCTATCTCCGAAGATTGCAGACCGATCCACGTACAATGTATTATGCGTTTGTAGATATCGATCTATATTTTACAGGAAAAATATAGAGAAGTCTGTAAAAATTAACATTTATGAAAAAAAAAACACATTGAAAATGCTTGAAAAGGGGGATATTTTTTATCGAAAAGGGGGCTACCTACCTATTGGTTTATCAAATGAAAGGCATTGTTTTGTAAATTTTAAAACAGTTTTCGAAATTGCTGTAGGTTTTATACTTTTCAAAATATTGCCATTCGAAAAAAGACGGAAAATTGAGTGTCCAAATAATTGGCAAATGTTTGAAACCCTCGGCGCGCGAGTTACACTCGCACTTGACGGATCTTGTTTCAAGTAAGAACTAATATAGGTATTTTCCGATTAGGTGTAGTAATTTTTTTTTCTAAACTTACGATTTGACTATTTACATACTCGTAGATATGGGAATAATACAGATGGCATGTGCGTTGCTATTTGCACGGAGCTGCGTGTATTGTTTTTTTTTTGCGTGTACACGACATCCTCTCCTTCACCCACGCTCGTTCGAAAACATTTATAAATAAAAATAAAAAAAAAACATTTTTGAGCTCAGCGCGTCACGTCAGACGCCTGGCCAACTGATGTAAACTTATCTAATTTAGTTGAATTTCACCCTATTCACTCTTGAGGCGCGTGGTTCAATCTGTCTGTATCTGTATTCTGTATCTGCTTGTCGCTGACTATTTATTAGAAGCAGTTTGAAATACCAAAATGTAACTTAAAAAGAAAAATGCAGTGGAAACTACCTGAGCTATGGATCAGAATAGAATAGATTGAAGTAGTGGAAACTAATCCAACCGCGCGATCAGAGTGAAAAAAAGTAATCCATTAATGGTAGCTCAGTGTATCAAAGTCGACTGGAACATTGAGTTCTTCACACTTGTTCACACTTTCAGCGCAATTTTTTATTCTGATAATCAAATCAAAATGATATATAACAGTTTGCAGTTAGCTCAATTGTTTCAATTGTTAATACTAGTTTTAATTTAACTCTATTATTTAAAACTAGTATTTGATTGTAATTTTCTTTCTTAACCCTTAATCGCGTCAAAAAAGTCACACTAAAGGTCGCGTGGGGTATATTTAACCCCAACTCTAAAGGTGAAATAAAAACGCTATTGACGATTTTAGTATTATATTTAATATAAAATTTAGAAATAATCAAATTTGTACTAAGGATAACAGTATTAATAATCAGCATTTTAGTTATAGTAATTAAGAGATCAATCAATATAATGTAGGAACTATTTATACGGTACATTCATCACATGATGAGTGTTGCTCAAACTTTGCATGTTAAAATGTAAAAAACGATATTTTCAAGTTTAAACATTGTCTTGTAAATTACTGGTCATAGTTAGTCAAAATATTTCATAAAACTACTTTTTTTATACATTTCAAAACTAAAACCTTTGAAATTTGTTTCAAATTGTAGGCACCATGGCCAAAAATGTGAACAAAGGTAGTACGGGAATTTACCAAAGTTTCAAAATTTTAATAAGTACCAAAAGCTTCCTTTTTTTGTGTCTGATTGGCCTTGCCCCTCTGCACAAGTGCCTTCAAGATTATCCACTCATTATGAGACATCCTGTATATGTAGGCATTACCTAATTAATATTTGCATAAACGAATGTTGATGTAAATAAAGAGCCCTCTGTCGTCTACATCAGGGCCATCATACGAGGCTCAGAATCATAGCGCCGCCATCGTACTTAGTCTGCGAGCGATCGGAATAGGATTGAAATGAAACCGGCAGGAAATTTACTTTGATATGGTTCTTTGATATGGTAGATGTTAGCCCCTTCTAGGTATAGTCAATTTGTGTAGGTCTACGTGTAAATAAAGAGCCCTCTGTTGTCTTCTTTGGGAAATTTTACATCCTCGAAATCATTACAGGGCCTACTATCGCAGACTCTTAATACTCTGGCTCAAAACTTAGCTTGTGTACCAGGTATGTATATGTACATTTCTCAGTAGGTATCCATACACCTAGACCCAGACTGAATATTAGCAGGTCGTCCATTTGAGACAACATTCTGCATCTAAAGAAATTGTCGCACACTGGAACGCAAAGGTCGTCAATTTGAAACGATCGAGAATTCCCCAGAGTAGTTAGATAAAGATAGAAAAATAATTGCCTTCACTGCTACCACTTGCCCTGCTGCTATTATGCCCCCCTGTACGGATTACATGCGGATCCTTGACGTCGGGGCATAGCTAGGACGGGGTATTCTTACGTATGATGTCACCATACTCACCATCCTAAGTTCTTTTATTAGAGTCAATTTTACGGATCGAGACGTTCGGGGTTTCAATCTGCATCGAAAGGACCTTGATGTTCCTTGATTTGTGCCGATTTAGGAATTGATTTGCTCATGATTTTTGACAATTTTTATAGGAACTATGGTCTCGACTCTCGATGTAGCCACTTTTTTGACTCAATATTTGATTGGACCTCCGACCAGGTGGGATGACGATTTGCGAAAGACTGCTGGCAGATGCTGGATGCGGCAAGCTGAAGACAGGGCGCTATGGCGCTCATTAGGGGAGGCCTATGTAGCAGTGGACAAGTATAGGCTGATGATGATTGTATTGTATACATCAACAGGCTGGCAAAGATTAAAGGAGGTCTATAACTAGCAGTTGGTGGATAAAGGATGGAAGGATGATGATGACGATGATCTATATCGACCGCAAGTAGTTTTAAATCGCCAGTATTTTAAAACAATAAGTGCAAACAAAATAATAACGAGCTAAGTCGTAACTGAGTGAACATTGTTGTTTGCAATTGTTGTTAGTAATGAAAAATGATTCACGATTCGAAGAAAATAGAAATAAACACGAAATGTCAATGGTTAATCTATAAAGATATTTGTCGTCGCTTTAGGTCAAGGTTATAAAGTATTAAAGTAAGTCTGGATATTTTTTCAATTAATATGAAACTTTCGTATTTCGAAACTGAAACTACGTCCCCGATTTTAATAAAATTCGGCACATGTAATCCGATAAGAATGTTTCCAACGTTTAGTTTTTCAAAAATCAAAATCATCATTCAATTGACAGCGAAAGTAATAAAATCTTTTGAAAATCAATTGATTTTGTACCTATTTTGAAAATCTAAAACGGAACAAACATAGCTACTTCTTATCCGATTGTGTATGCAAATTATCATTGCAATAAATCTCTTATAGGATGTCCTAACAATTGTTTATCATGTCGTACCATATTTTAAACAAATAAACAATTTTCAATAAAGGGTGTAGTTTCCAAATGAATCGGAAACTACGTTTGTATGGGAGCTTAGAGTTTCGCACACACTTTAAGAATCGGGCTGGAGGCATGCACATGCCTTAAATTAGGATGATGTACATTACATTTCCCTTACAAGTGTTAGTCAGTGCAGATCACAGTCTCCCAAATTAGAATTAAATTCTAATAATGCTGATAAATAGCTGATTATCAGGGAGACTCAAGCCTTACTTAGTAGGACCAATAAAATGGTCAAGATCTTAAAAACCTTCGGAAGTTCGCTTCTATTACTTTACCTTAAAAAATTAAGTAAACAAGAAATCAAAATGATCACTTTATTACCTAGTTTTACTTATTTAATTTAAATTTTGTGACATGTCCAAGAGTCCTGTAAGCTCTAAAGGAAATAAAGCACTATGTTGCATTAAGTTTTGATTTAGGACTTGTCGACTATCAATAACAATCACAAGTTAACATTGTTAGTACAATTAGATAAACACATTAAAGTTATCTGAAGCTATCTGCTAACTGACTGCATTAACACTATCTGATAGATAACATAATACGTTCAGTATTTAATTGACTACACCAATGGTTATGTATTTTGTCAAGTTAGTAACCTGGTGTGACTAATGTAACCATTCTGAGAAAACAATTGTTTGATAACCAAATATTGTGTGTATGTATATTATTAGACACAGTAGTATCTTATCAGAGTACCTATTCTAATTGTGTTTGTTACTTTCGAAGCATACTTTGAATTCAGATCAATAAGACCTCTGTGGCACGGTGGGCGAAGGTCTGCCTGCGACGCAGGAGGTTGCGGGTTCGATTCCCGCCTCGGAACAAATTTGTGTACGATCTGCAGACATTTTCTATGTATAATAAAAAATATTTATCTATGTATTATAGTGTTATATTATATTATCAGTTACCTAGTACCCATAACACAAGCTCTGCTTAGCTTGGGGCTAGATAATGCGGTGTGAATTGTCCAGCATTATTTATTTATATTTGATCCTAAAAGCAAAATGGTGTTTAGTACTAGCTTTCTAATTCTAAAAGCGTAATTCTTGAGGGTATAAGTCTTCCTGGCCGCTCCAGCCCTCTCAATCCCTGAGTGCTTAAGTTAGATATTCACTCATGTCACACTTCTATTATATTATAAATGGAAAAGTTTGGATTTTTAGATGAATGGATGTTTATTTGTTACTTTTTCATACCAAAAACTAATGAACAGATTGTCTTTCAAATTTTGCATAGATGTAGCTCTAAGCCTGGAATTTTGATTCCAGGCTACTTCTTATTCCATAGAATATACAGTGGGATAGAAATGACCTTCCATAGAAACAACACGTACGAAGACGCGGGCAGAAACTATTTCAACCATAAAATCTCAAGAACTACTTACTTTTAAAGCCTTGTTTAGCCACTGGTTTGAAAATTATGATACAGCATAGCTTTAATCCACATGCGAGAGCACTTAATTAGTTAAAAGTTATAATTTAATTTAATGGTGTTTAAAGCTGTTTATCCTCCGAAATAAACCGAAAAATTTAATCTTTTAACTTAAGATCAGTATTCAAAATTCAATGTATTCTATGGCTATATAATTTTGTGTTGGATTACCAAAAATATAGATTTTTGATTTTGTCTACTGATCAGTATTTAAGTAACTTATGCAAAGAAATGACAAAGTAAAAAAACGACAGGTTGACCACATGCATCAAATTTATTCCATGAATAGGTAGTTAAGGATGGCTATGTGACTATTTAATTTCTATGGGACACTGGCAGAACACAGGTCATAGAGAAAACACATGGCAATAATAAAGAACTGAACACTTAAAACCAGCACAGTATTGGGCAATTGCTTAATACTGCAAAATGCTGAGATAGGGACCCATTTTACTTTACCCTATGTTTACAAGTTGAAGATTTAAGTAAGTACTTACTTTGTTATATTATTGTTAGTTTAGCCTTAATTGTTATTGTGAGCTTTTTTCTAGCTTAAGTTTTTGATTAAAAATTTGATACATTGGCAGCTCCTAAGCTGATGCGTGTATATCATAGTCCATGTCACTGCACTTTAATGTATTGTTCTTATGTTTTGTTTTTGGGTAAAATAAATGAATTTATTTTTATTTATATTATCATAAGAAGTCAAATAAAGTCAATGGACTGACAAAAGAAAGTTAATTCTTCTGTACAGTCTAACTGACTTTACAGAAGACTTCAATACACTTGGACATTGGCTAATACGAATGGTTCCTGTTTGTTTAAATTAAACCATGTATTTTGTTAGAAATGTTTCATTTGTGAATTGTTTTTTTGTTTTAAGTGTGCAATAAAAGTATTTTCTATCTTACCTTTTGGTATGACACCCGGGTCCATGAAAGTGGCCAGCGTGAAATTGGCCAAAACAAAAAAGGTTATGACTCCTTGATACGCTGGTACCCATGAGTGGTGTGAGAGGTAGTATTGACATCTGAAATGAAGGATTATAATTAGTCATAGTAACATAAATTTTATAATTGCTTAAGTACTTGAGCTGAGGCTAACATGAACCGAAGAACACTGGGTTGGTCGTCGGAGAAGTGATTATAATTTCAATTATATCTCATACATGATGTTGGAGTGTTAACATTGATTGATAAGTATTGATTGTTAGGTATCCTATAATTTTTAATGTTTTAAGGAGTTATTGAAATAGAATAGTAAGTTTCATAGGAATATCAGCTACCTACAGGTTTAGATCATTAACAATCAAATAAGTGATAGTGAAAGTAATGAAACAGGAAATTTCCATTGGCTAAGACATAGTCCAATTGTTTTGTGGGACACTTAGTAGGCAGGTGTGTTGTTGATGCATATGTTCTCAATTTGTGTTAGTGCAAGCATGGGCAGTTTTATCTGCAACTTTTCATGGTCAGCAAAACGTTTTACAGTTTAAATTGACTTACAATTAACTTGTTGAGGACTAAATTATTTATTTACTGTAACCTTACCTTGCAGTTCTTAATCAGATATTAGTAATGCTCACGGCCGATCAGTTAAGCTTATTAGAACCATTATGATTAAATTTTATGCCAATTTCGATACGATTTCAAGCTGTTTCTTGGTAGGAGAGTGTCTGGTAAGAACGGTCATGACTAGCAAGAATGGTGCACAGCGAGAACGGATGACCTATAGGTTCACAGGGCTAAGGTACAGGCCCAAGATAATAATAGAACCACATCAACAATCCCATGTGAAAGTTGTCAGACCATAAATTTGGATTTATTCTTTGATCGACATTGTGTACTTACGGAAAATAGAAAAAAAGGGCAGTTGTGCCCAGCAATAACGTCCAAGCGAATGTCGCGGGGATGTATCTCGTCTTGAGGTCGCATTTGGGCATATTGTGTCAATTATAATTCCATAAAAGTAAAATAAATAACTCAATTTTATTCACTACAGATCAACATGGCCGCACCTAATAATTTGACGTGATTTTGACAGCAGGGGCGAAGTTAGCCATCAGTCATTTACCGTCATTGTGGCACCATTCAAATAGTGATGCTGAGTGATAAACCATCTGCGAATTACCGGTTTTTGCTTTCACGATATTTAGAAGAAATTAATGTTTTGATATGGTTCAGAAGCACAAAACTCCTATAGAAACCATTAAAAACCTTTGAAATGAGGCAAGAGCAAGTAATGGAAGTGGAATTCGCTTTAACTGAGTATCTGTAGTACAAAGATCCTAGGATCCTACGTTCCGTTGTAATCTTTGCTGTAGTAAAAGTAACTCCATGCTGCGCCTTAACAACATTTTCAAAAGAGGCAACATTTTTTTCAGCCAATCATATATCCATGAAATTATTAAAATTACAATTCATCGATTCATTCGTCAATAATTGCCGTCAATTTCTCTAATTGGTGGTTTTTTAAAATCATAAATTTGTCGTTGCCTTTTATTGGCCATTTATTTTATTTTCTCGTTAAGTCCATACAAATCGGGAATCAATTTTCAATCAGTCTCGCGGAGTAAAATGGCCGTGTAGTGTTGTTCTCGTGTTGTGTTTGACTTTTTTCTCGTAATACTTTTGATTATCTATATGAAAATCTGTTTTGAAGAAGTTTCTTTTATGTTTAGTTCACAGAAAGTTCTGAACTATAATGTCCGATAGCACAAGTCCAAGTGTGTTGAGTCATTTGAGGCAGTATAGGTTCCAGAGAAAACCTAATGGTCTTGCTGGACCCAGCAGTCCTGTAACTGTTACCGCTTCTTCATCATATTCTCGTAAGTATCTTTTTGTTTTAACAGGCTTAGATTCGTTACAAACGACCATGCTGCACGTGTATCTCATTTGATGCTTGTAGGACGAAAATGTCTGGCGTGTCGCCGCCGCCGTGACGGTGAGGTGCCCATTTCAAGGTTTCGTTTTTTATCATTAAACGCTACAAAATCGCTTCTTTAAAAGTTAACTTGGTTTGCTGTCATCAAAGGTTGACTTCGTATCAAAACATTGCATCAGCTGATCGTGATGATTCACAGTGGGAACATAGCCTTACAATTTCATAACCCAACTTTTTCATTCCGCAACAGCAATTTTGCACATAATTCTTGTGAGAGATTTATCAAACGAGTTTATCGATGTTATATACTTATTAAGAAGTTCGTTTTCAGTGAGATCGTAGTCAGTATCATGATTTTTTTAACATTTATAAAACTTTTTTTATTAGGACATAATGTTAGGGTGTGTTTAGACTATATCAATCAATATTTCGTTATGTGCTTAGTCCACCCACAGCAGTTTTTATAAAACTTAACAAAATAATGTGATAAGTAGGTTAAGTTTCACGACATTGCATAATATTAGGTACAACAAGAGGCACAATGTCTGCATAGTAAGCATTTTGTTAACTGTTTGCTGCTATTAACTTTTAACAAATAAATGTCTATAAAATGTGTTTGTATGTATAGCATTACAGTTGGTTCTAACTCAATTCAGTAATATGGACATAAAGCAGTAAATATCTCATCATCTTTTGCTCAGTTGAGTGAACATATTTTAAGTAGTCTTAATAAGAGTTTACTCTAAAAAAATATATATAATAGGTACCTATAAATTGCTAATCTTCCTCAACAGAAGCTCAAATCAGAATGTTGGCCCCGAACCAAGTGGTTGTCCGAGCGCAAAACCAAGTTATCCGTGCACCCAACCAAGTGGTCCGCAACGGTGCACCAGTGGTGTACAAGCGTATTCGCGTCCCAGATTCGGACTCCGATGACGCAGTTACTCCTGTGAAGAAAGTAACGCCTGCACCAGAGGAACTTACCACATTGGTGAAGGAACGGAGGTTCAGGAACATGGTGGAAATGTTCCCAGATATATCCCCTATTGTGAGTATATGTAGCGAATTATGAGTACAGTTGTAACTCTGTTAAGGTTTTAATGGAATTGAGAATATAAGAAACATGTAAGGTATGCACAAAAGTAAACAAAGACTTGAATACCAAAGTTTACTGAATCATGAAAGGATGGATAGTAACAAGCAGTCTCATTATCTGTTATCCATCTCACATAGGAGTGTATGCATGCATTATCTCCTACCCTTGTGCATTTGCTTTTACTTCATCATCATCATCATCACCCAAACCCACTACATAAAGGAGCAGATTAGGACTTTTCATGCTGACAGTAGCCACTGTTGACCATATGATTCAGTTCCCTTGAGATATAAAAAACTATAATTATTTTTTTTTTCATTCGCGTGCGAAGCTGCATGTAGAGAATTGTAATTTGAGTTTTAAATGTGTTAGTTGTGAATGTATTTTATGGTGTACAATCATTATCATCATCGGCCTATATTAGTCCACTCCACGCTGGACATAGGCCACCCCTAATGAGCGCCGTTGCGCCCTGTCTTTAACTTGCCGCATCCAGCATCTGCCAGCAGTCTTTCGCAAATCGTCATTCCACCTGGTCGGAGGGCCTCCTACACTACGTATGCCGAGTCGCAGTTTTCACTCAAGAACACGTTTACCCCAGCGGTTGCCGTGTCGGTTCTTCTCGAAATATGGATAATGTTGTATTTGTTACACTGTGCCCTTATTTATTTTCAGTTTGTAAAGAACACCCTAGTGAAACATGGCTGGAGTGAAGAACGAGCCAGGGACGAGCTTCTGAAGCATGACCCGGAGAGCAATGAGAGGCGTCCGCCCCCCACCACGACGTATTATGGAGTGAAGCCGGGTAATTCTGGCCAGATCCAGGTAAGGCTGAATAAATATTTCTGAACAATGACCCCACCTGTTGTTAAATGGTGTAAACAGTTCATTGCCTGACACTACACTTGCTATCTATACATAATAAGCAAATTTAACAAACTTTAGGGCAGATGCCCTTTATTTTGAAGTTAAATAAGTTTATTCTTAGGAATGTAATGGTTTATGTATTTTGAAGGCAAAAGGTAGGTAGGTACTTAGTTTATTTTTGAAAATAAAATACATTCGGCTTAGAAAATCACTTGAGCATAAAAAAATATATTGGTCTCATTCAAATCTGTTTCTGGTGAAAAATACTCACTAGAAACACTTTTTTTTTCAAAATCACATGTAAGTTATTGCTAAAAATCAAATCTTTAGCCATTATTTTTAAAAATAGTTAATCCATTTAATTATATCACTTATCCTGTACTCATCACAAGCTCTGCTTACTTTGGGGCTAGATGATGCTGTGTGGAACGTCCAACATTATTTATTATCAGTATCATAATGTAATTTTCAGCTGCAAGCCACAGGCCAAAGGCCTAGCATGAACATGGCCCGAGAGAGCGCGCCCAAACAGACCAACATAGTTGTGGTCCGCAAGCAGCTGGCAGGCAAAGGGGGCAAGGCGCGCCGCGGTAGCAGTGGCAGTGAAGACGACGATTATGGAGTCCGGAAGGGGAAGGATGATAGGGTTTATGATAGGTAAGACAATTTTATGACAATTATAGGGATATATTTAACGGAGGAAAAGGATCACGATTTACGATTTTTTAAATGACATAAAAAAGGCAATTTAATGAATAATCCAATGATGATAGATAATTATGTGTGTGAATTGTCCAGCATCATTTATTTATTTATTTAATGCTCTCTATACAACAAGCCACGCGCTCTATTAATCAATCAATTCTACTTTTTTATTTTGAAAAAGTAGAATTGAGAAAATACTAAAATGTGCTAAAAGAGGACTACGTACAGCAGTGTAAGTTTATGGTGTGATATAATGATGATACCCAGCAATGGTGATGTCAGGCTGTAAATGATGACTTGATGACACGCTGACGATAATGTCAGATGGAGGAAAAACTCACACTTCTCATGTATGTATAATCTCATCTTATTATTACCCTTTTTTTTTGCAGTGACGACTCGGACAACGAAATAACTAATGAGCTGATCGGGGACAAGAAGAAAGTATTCGAGTTCCTAAACACAAGCCAGCACGGTGAACTGTCTTTGCTGAGCGGGTGTTCTCAAAAGAAAGCTGATTACATTATGTCGCTGAGGCCTTTCAAGGGGTGGCTTGATATGGTAAGTCTCTTTCTATTCTTGCACGGACTGGGTTCTAGTATCAAAGATATATTTTGAGAATAAAGACAATTGATAAATGATAACAAACTAAAACTGATAACAATGGCATACAACAGCAAGGTTACAGGTCGGGTCACGGCTTAATAGCGCTGAGTTTAAATGCGAAGAAGTCGATTTTGTTGTTTTGCGTGATTCCCCCGCAAAGCGCACCTTTTCTTTCGCCGAGCGCTATTAAACCTTGACGAGACCTGTAACACCAGGGTAATATTCACTGTAAAGCAAATCTTCAGACACGCAACATAATACAGAATACAGTTCTGGTTGCCTGGAAGAAATCTTTTTAAGCGATAAGGCCGCCAAATCCATTGTTCTCTTTAATATGTTTAGTTTAAACCAATCTGGTTTTTTTTAAGGTGATAAATGAAATATTCTCTATGAATCTATATATCTAATACACGTGCAGCGAAAAGGCGCACATTCCAGTTCGAAACTGATGAGAGATGGATGAAAGTTAAATAATCAATTCAGACGTTACTTTACGGAAATTAATTGCGAAATATTAGAATTTGAATAAATCATTTCGATCTCTTATTTATCACTTGCGTATTCGTAATAACTCCAGGCTGGAGATGAGTTCTAAAGTCTGGTAGACTTTAGAACTCATCTTTTATTCAATTTGTGTGAATTTAATTAATAATTGTCTGTAACATTTTGATTAAAAGTAATAAAAAACTAATAAGAGGTTGCCGTGATTTTTTTTTTGTTTAACCAATGCTGCGTAGGCCGGCGCCCTTTTTTATCACCGACCTGGACTTAATCGTAGCTTTCTAACTGGATTCCAAATTCCAAAGTCATTTTGTCACAGTGTGCTGGAATGACCCATTTTGCTCGCACTTATCGATCCTCGATATCGAACCCTTCGCCTCTTTTCGGATAGATGGGATGAAAGATTATCACATTTTTTTTTTATATTTTAATAAGAAATAAAATATTTGCATTTTGAGCTTAGTGGCAACGTTCTCCTTTGAGGCAATTTGAGTTTTAAGTTTTTGAGTTCATATTAAAAGACATAAATAAGGGAAGATTGGTATGTCTACCGATAAAAAAAAATTAACTAACTCGCAGTTACTTCAGTTATTCCGTGATCGTGGCGCATGATACAGTGCCGAATTTCGGAAAACTCAAAACTCAAATTTTGTTATAATTCCCGTTTTAAATGAATTTTAGCTTTCTTTAGACACTCTACTTAAAACACCTTGCATACTTGTGGTAAATTTGTCCATAGGTCGAAAAATTCAATACCACCAAGGGTCTAAGTACAGAACTGCTGAATTCCACCCAAGAACTTCTAGCAACGAGAGGCAATATACAGAGGCTCATGAAGAAGTGCATTGGGCTGGCTCAACAGTTAGAAGCGGCGGTGGCCGCCGGGGCGGGGAGGTTGCGGCAGCCTGCTATTATGGACGCAAGGTAATCTATTTCTAAACTAATGTTATAAAAAAGAAAATTTTGTAAGTATGTACATTTTCAAGTTTTGATGCAGAAGGTGATCTCTCAATTGAAGGGTACAAGTCCTAAAATATTTTTTTCTATAGATAGGTACACTACCCCGAGACTAGTAAGAGTGCTTAGCGAGTATAAAGGTACCGGCGATAAGTAAAAAGTAAGAAAAAGAAAAGAGACGCAGTGTACCAACTCTTTCCTTCTCCACTCGCCTAAAGTGCTATACTCAAGTGTGCACCAGCACACTACAGTATTCTTTAGTTTCCTTTGATGACTAAAAATATTGGACTAGCATTGAGCCCTGGTGTACACTCCGTTTAAGAAATGTTTGACCTAATAATTTTTGTTAGGCTAAGAATATGATTTCAACATTTTATAGAGCCCAGTTCTATTACGTATATGAGTTCATAAAGCTCCAACTGGACTCGCACTCTTCTTATTTTGCTAGTAATCGGTAGTGATCAAACATGTCAATAGCAGGAGAGAGATCTACATAAGAAGCCTAAGTCTTAGAAACCTGACATGTAACATCCTCGTTATTTAAAAAAAAAAAAAAGAAGTCTTTTCACTTATTCTTGTAAACTTCATTCTGGTGTTCCTTATATTGATTGTTCTTCACAGCCTCAAACTAGCACCATACCAACTCGTAGGACTAAATTGGTTAGCGGTCCTTCACAAGCAAGGCGTGTCAGGGATCTTGGCTGATGAGATGGGTCTTGGAAAGACTGTGCAGGTATGGAGTTTGAAATCTGGGAGCCCCATTAACCCCCAAATAGAGTACCATATAACTAAGATGCTTACAACAATATAAAATACTTATATATGTTTTTTATACATAGAAAACACACGGAATAAATATCTGCAGATCGTACAAACATTCGTCGGGAATCGAACCCGAAAAATCTGTAATTTAGACTTAATTTTTTGTGAGATGTTTAAAGCACGCCTTTTGTTGATGTTGACCCTGTGTGGTTGGCAGGCAGTAAATGCCATCGGCAATATGCCTACCATTTGCGTATATCATTTTTTTTAAATTGTGTGCAATAAAGCATTAAATAAATAAAAGTTCGCCCGTTGTGGCACAAAGGTCGTCGTGTTATAAATAATTCATGTCTGTATGTCTATCTCTTCTAAGTAGTTCCAACGTAGCTTCCAAAAGCATGGACGAAAATTAAGTGGTTAAAAAGATGACGACTGATTCTTAGCTCGCCGTGTTCTTAGCGCCTATTCCCGATTGTCCCTACCCCCTGCGTTCCTACTAGGAACAATCGGGAAAAAAAATCCCGATTGTTCCTACCTACGATCACACTAGGAACAATCGGGAAAAAATATTCCCGATTGTAATAAAATAAATAAAATAAATAAAATAAATAAAATAAATAAAATAAATAAAATAAATAAAATAAATAAAATAAATAAAATAAATAAAATAAATAAAATAAATAAAATAAATAAAATAAATAAAATAAATAAAATAAATAAAATAAATAAAATAAATAAAATAAATAAAATAAATAAAATAAATAAAATAAATAAAATAAATAAAATAAATAAAATAAATAAAATAAATAAAATAAATAAAATAAATAAAATAAATAAAATAAATAAAATAAATAAAATAAATAAAATAAATAAAATAAATAAAATAAATAAAATAAATAAAATAAATAAAATAAATAAAATAAATAAAATAAATAAAATAAACGTTTAGAGGAGGTAGGAACAATCGGGAATATTTTTTTCCCGGTTGTTCCTAGTAGTAACAATCGGGATTTTTTTTCCCGATTGTTCCTAGTAGGAACGCAGGGGGTAGGGACAATCGGGAATAGGCGGTTCTTAGCAATGTTTGATGAAATTTTGTACAACTGGGTCCAAATTCCACTAATTCAATTGCTTCGCCATAACAATGGTATTGTCTCGGAATGGCACATTTTGGCATTTTACCTTTGACGTAAGTGTCAATATTGATACATTATATTTGCACATGTTATTAGATATAATTTATATAAAAATATATAGAAATTGTCGACGATTTTTTTTTTTTTTTGTGTTCACACTTAGGTTTTTTATGATGTGTCTATTAGCGAGTGCCTATTATTAGCTTTCTGTATCTATTTTAAGTTCTATTGTTAATAGTTAAGCTGATGGCAATCTGAATAAAATAAATAAATAAATAAATAAACGTAACGTAACGTTTTTTATAGTTATCTAGAGTTACCTTCATCTATGGACTTGGAACCTGTTCTCATGTTATGACAATATATTAGTATTCTAACTCGATGCAATATATGTATTAATTCACTGTAAACCATAAAAGTATAATCTAAATTTATTTATATGTTTTTTTTTGTAATATTAGATTATTCATACTCGTATGTATTGTTCCTAGAACATTGCGTGTCTTTAACACTTGATTGCCCATGACGCACATGACCTTCATGATTCGTACACTGTTTTTTTTTAATAGTAACTTATTATATTCTTCAATTGTTCTGTTTCAGGTGATTTCATTCTTGGCGCATCTGAAAGAGACTGGTCAAGCAAAAGGTTGTCATTTGATCGTCGTACCCGCTTCTACTCTAGGTATGTTGTGTTTAATACATTCTAGAGATTTTTTTCCGAACTGTTCTGCTGTGAATTTTGCTCTTGTACAGCTAATTATTTATATTTATAAAACAAAGTACTTACACGAGTTACACCATTTATAACTCGAGAACGACGGGACCGATTTTCATGGTTTTTGATTTGTTGGATTTCTTTTAGTCCGGAAGAAGATAAGAATTATTAAAAACATTGGAAAATTTACAAAAAAAATAGATACCCCTGCGAAGCCGGGGCGGACCGCTAGTTATTGATAGAGAAGACGGAACTGTTTTATGTACCTAGTTTACAGACAGATAAAAATAGAGTTGGTTCTGTTTTATATATTCTTATTACCTTCTTGTCCAACAAATAACGAATAATATTGTATTCATTAATCTTTGTAGATAACTGGAGTTCGGAGCTAGAGCGTTGGTGTCCATCGCTACGCGTCAGCAAGTACTACGGGAATCCGGAGGACAGGCGGCAGTTACGTATAGAGTACGCGCGCGGCTTGGACAAATACGACGTTGTGCTTACCACGTAAGGATGCTTTTACTTTGCACTTTACTTAGAGATATCTTAGGAATTCATTACGGATGTAAGCGGGTTAACAACGAATCCTTTTTTTTAAGATATCTTAGAATAATGATCTACGGTAATTCTAGAAAGAACGTGCTCGAAATAACAATACTCTTGTTCGCATTTACAAAATTTGTCGCTGTAGTTCAAACGGCTGGTGAAGTTTGAAAATGTGGTGTCGTTGTACTTTTGGATCACGCGGAACTGATAACGGAACTAACGAAATGTTTAATCCAATATTCTTTAACTAACAATGAAATAAAAATAAATCAGTCAGACTAATACAAAACTAAACTAATCGATTTTAGTAAATCAAGTTGGAATCATTTGTCGATATTTTGTAGAACCTATATCAGTGGAACGAACTCCGATATAGGCTCTAAAAAATTGTACATGTACTACCAGCTCTTATAATGTGCTTACCTCGGGGGCTACTCGGAAAGGAAAATCGTTTTGATGCAAAACCAACTCTTATCGTTTGTACGAAAACGAAGCAAATTTCGATTTTTTTACGAGTATGTGCCCATAACCCAATCTCAATTATGATGTACTAATTATTTTCAATAATCATTTATCTATAGATACACAATGGTAAGCAGTTGTCCGGAAGAGCGGAAGATGTTCCGTATAACGCCGATGCACTACGTCATATACGACGAGGCGCATATGCTCAAGAACATGTCCACACAGCGCTACGACAACCTGCTCAAAATTAAGGTATTTTGCTATTTGGAAAAAAACACCGAACTAAAACTCCCGCTAAACTCGTGAGAAATGCATAGAGAATTCTGCCCCGCTTTCTAGTACGCTTGCAATGCCGAACTTTCTAGGTTATTTTTGGAACAGGAATAGTCAACTATCCGAGTAGGTGTGGTATAAACTATATTTGAATTAGCAATGAATTTAAATTCGTAAAAGATAAAGCTTGTTTATAGACGACACCTGTGGCGCGGTGGGCGAAGGTCTGCCTGCGACGCAGGAGGTTGCGGGTTCGATTCCCGCCTCGGGACAAATGTGTGTACGATCTGCAGACTTTTGTTCAGGGTGTTCTGGTCGTTTTCTGTGTATCATAAAAAATATCTATCTATGTATTGTATTATATTATGTATATCAGTTATCTAGCACCCATAACACAAGCTTTGCTTAGCTTGGGGCTAGATAATGCTGTGTGAATTGTCTAGCATTTTTTATTATTTATATCAATCAATGCAGTTTTAGCTGTTACAAAATGTGCTAAGATTTATAATTATAAACTATAGTGCCTCGTCAAACAAAAGAGCGCATTTCAACTATAACTGGGTGAGTTCTAGGAAAGGCATGAGCAAAACTCTTTGCCAGTCTCTCTCTTTCAACATCTCTTCCAAGTCTCGATACATTTATTATCATGATTATACATGTGAGTAGTAAAGTAGTTTTTGAAAACTTTACTAAAAAAGAAATTTATAACCAAATAATATAATTAAATTAAAACTAGTATTAATAATTGAAACAAGTATAGTTTTACATTTAAATGCGACCGACTGTAACTGTATGTTTCACTGCAATTTATGGCTCATTTCACTACAATAATGAATGAATGAACACTTTATTTCACTTAAATATAAAAAATAACAAAAATAAACCTTATATCTAAATTTAAAAACTATGAGTACAATAGGCGGCCTTATCGCTAAGAGCGATAAGGCCTTCTTCCAGGCAACCCAGATGACAATAATGCTAGTCTAAAGACTCCTCTTATAGAAGAGGTTCATTGGCTGGCTACTGGAGGGATCTTGAGCCAACCACCTGCCTCAGACCGAGCCATTACTATCCCACTTGGCATAGGCCTCCATATAGGTACTACTGTAGTTGTCATATTATATCTCTTTTCAGTCAAAACACCGTCTCCTCCTAACCGGCACTCCGCTCCAGAACAATCTGCTAGAGCTGATGTCTCTGCTGGCGTTTGTGATGCCTCACATGTTCTCCGGGAAAACAGATGACTTGAAGAGCTTGTTCCAGAAGAATTCTGTAAGTTTCTATATCTTGTAATAGTATCCAAATTGTAGCTTTTTGCAAATTTGCCCAGTGCGAGTAACGCACTATTTACTCACACTGGGCAAATTTTGTTTCAGAATTTAATTTGAGCCGTCCATTAAGATATCGAGTTTGTTATTAATGTTTTCAAGTTTTTTCTGTTTTTACGCCGTGACCAGCAGCCCGAGTCCATTTGACGATAGTAACGAGACGTGACCGTGACGACTTATTTTTCCATAGGTTTTGGTACAACAACGCCTCTATCGTGCAGTGAACTAAGCAAATCTCATTTTTTATTTTTTTAATATGCACATGATGGCTTTCGTATCACTGCAGCCATGATAGGCATATTGTGATCGCTACCTTTTGTGTTCACTCCTAAAGCTGCGGCGTTCATAATTCCCCATTTACCCTTGCAGCTGCTAGGAACTGAATTATTTTCATCGGGGTGATGTCTCTTAACTCCGCCTCCTCACAGAATCTACAGGATTTTGTGTCGCATAGCTCCAATTTGAACATGTGCTTGTTAAGACGACAATGACCAAGTCTCAGCTTAGCGCTCGGAGTTGGTTAGTGTACTTACCGTTTATCGAAGGCTTTTAACGCAAAACCCATACAAATATGAGACGTGAAAATCTCGTCTTCATACTATCCTCAAGTGGACTCCGGGCTTAGTTCTACTCGCGCAATTTCATAAAACATATTCTTCCAGAAATCAAAAACAACAAAGAACCCCGGCACAGCTGACGACGAGCCTGCATTCGAACAGAACCAGATCCTCCAAGCAAAGCGCATCATGAAACCATTCGTGCTGCGTCGGCTGAAGAGAGATGTTCTTCAGGAGCTTCCTCTAAAGACCAACCACACCGAGCTCGTGCCTATGACTGACAAGCAGAAGGACCAGTATGATCAGCTGATTGCGGGCTTCAAATCGAGGGATGGACTTGTAAGTAGCTTTTCTTTACTTATTCATCATCAGAGCCTAATGACGTCCACTGCTGGGCATAGCTGCTCTCAAATATCACCGGGTTCTGCGCTGCCGGCGGCCAGCAGTTTCTAGCGACTTGTCGTCAGACATCTTATGAGGGTCTGGTCTGGCTTCTCACCAGTGTTGACACTCCACGGCCCATTATGCTCGATAGCACAAAAAACAGAACGAACGGGCTTTGATCGGCAAGACACGCTCAGTAAGGCGACAGAACGTAGCTCAAACAACGTAGTACGAAATATAGTGCCGACTTGGATATTGTTTCATAATATCCAACCACTCCTATTTACTATTCAACCCGTTGTACCCACTGTTATACTGCTATACATATTAATTGTGGTTGCTAACTGGCGCCGAATACTGCTAACCAATCGCTTTAAAATGACAATGGTATCGTTGCACACAGAGATTGATAAAATGGTTTCAACCTTGAAACTTTTGACACACGACCCTCCATCTGTATAGTTTATTACATCAAATCTAAAATGCCAAAATGAGTCACTCTGAAACGATACCATTGTGATGTTATTAAGAAAGCTCGTAACTTTCTCAGCAGTCGTGTCCGGCCTAAAAGACCAAGCCTGAATATATTTTCTTCAATCTTTTCACAGCCTGAAGTTCCTCGTTTTTATTTTCCCACACCTGGGATGTCTTTTTTTTCAATTCCTATCATCATCAGTATTTTGGCTACCTGCGACACTCACGTGAACTGCTGGTGTACCATTCGTGCCCATTCCACTCTCAGTTTGTCTTATTGACGCCATTAATTTTGCGGAATCAGAGCCCTGGGTCTTTTCCATCACATCAGTCAACTCATATTTTCCTCTCCAGATCCACGCCACCCAAGAACAAAGCGGCATGTCAATGATGATGGACATGCGTAAGCTAGCGAACCACCCGCTACTTCTGCGATTCCACTACCAAGGGCATCAGCTGAAGAAGATCGCGTCTCGGCTGGCCAAGGACCCCACGTATAAAGAGAAGAATGACCACTACGCGTTCCAAGATCTGCTGTGTATGTCTGACTTTCAGATACATCAACTGACGCTGCATCATGCGGTGAGTGGTTTATCACGGTCAGCTCACACCGAGAAATGATGCTGGGCGCACTCTGATTAAAAATATAACTTTATTTACACTACTCAAAAAGGTACAATATTGATTGACAAAATACGAAAATGGCGCGTTGCGCCGCGCTTGCGTCAATTTATATCTGTTTGCGTAGTAAATAAAGTTATATTTTGAAATAAACTGCTCGTAGCGTCTCCTCGAACATGTGTGTTATAAAATATATGCAGCGAACACTAAAAAATGTATTAGCAATTTACAGCACTGCAGCAGAAACTTGTGTGTATTTTACGAAATTCGAAGCGAATAAGTTTAGCATTTCCCTCCCTTAATGTTTGAAGTTCGTTGTTTTTTGGTTGTTATCTACGTCTTATACAAATTTTAATTAATGATTCTCCGAACAGTGCATCAGCAACCAGTCCGTCCCAGAAGAACTGATCCTAGACTCTGGCAAGTTCCGCCACCTCGATGGGATGCTACCACGGCTGCAGCGCGAGGGGCACCGCGTGCTGCTGTTCAGCCAGTTCACCATGATGCTGGACATCCTGGAGCCCTATCTCAACATCCGCGGGTACCGTTACCTGAGACTGGACGGCAGTACTGCTGTTGTAGACAGGTAATGTACCGGAGCGAGTGCTGAAGTTGATTCAAAGTCGCTCAACGAGATATGGAAAGGGCTGTCACTACGACTAACAGGTCGACCATTTTAATAAGTCGCATCGGCAAATATCGTCGGCACAGAACCCGATGGAATACGAATGCCTATGCCGTCGAAATAATAGACTTTATTGCGTTGCGTTAAGCTTTTAAGTCAACAAAAACAGGCTAATGCTATCTCGCTCACAAAAATAGATGCTCAAGCTATCTAGCTCATATGATATGTATACGGGAAGACAAAAAAGGTCCAACGTATTTTCATATGTATCCCATTCAAAATACGAGCGAATGTCAAGATCGCGACGCCATCTTGTAGCGTAGATTACCCAATAGTATCGAGCGTATGCCCAATAGCAATCAAGGCAGAACGTTTTAATTGGCTAGGATTTTTTCGCGCCTATCAAAATTAAGACCACTGCGCAGGTACATCGGTGTAACTTATTTATGTGGTACTATTGTACTCAGTTTTTCTATCTATAGGATGTTATTCGTAACGAATAAGCAAATTGAAGTGGCAGTTGGCCGGCCATATCTATCTGACGTGTCAACCGCTACGGTAAATGACAAATGTGTTCTTGAGTGGAGACTGTGACTGGGTAAACGTAGTGTAGGTCGCCTTGTGGCTTGTGGTCTGCTAAACCATGCACTTCACTATGAAAATTGTATAGTTGCAGAAGTCCATGACTGATCAGTGTGACGATCTTATGGTAGGCATAATATGACCATAGCAAAAGTGTACAATAATATGACAAACACATTTGACAGCTGCGTCCAGTTAAAATGGTGACACCAGTTAAGCCTTGACCGTGAAGAACTATGACTGTCAGATTGCACGTCAATTTTACCAAAAGTAGTCGACAGAGGGCACTTATTTTTTACGTAGACTTATGCAAAGTTTATCATTTGAAGAAGATTTAAACTTCTTTTGTTTTGGTTGCTGGCACAATCACATGGTACTAATTTTATTACTAACTAACATTTGCCTGCGGCTTTGCTATTTTGTAGGTAGGTACATAAATAAATCTGTATCTTGGCCACGCATAACGGCGAAAGTACATACTGAATGAACTCAAATAAAACTTGCAGGGGCGCACCGTGAGTTTGTGGGGCCCTGGTTTATATTACTTAAGGGCCTAGCAGGTCACAGCCAAAGGCTTTGCGGAGATCATTCTTCGGTTTTTAGTGACCAGTTGGGTTATAATTTAAGATTATTCGTGGGGTTTGAAGAAGTCGATAGTCAAGAATAAGACAACTAGCCAGGAGTGTTAACGGCGGAGCGAACAGCGATTTTTTTTTGGGTTTAAATACGCACCGACAAATATGGAAGAACGGTGTCTAGGGACTTATAAAGGGTGTCCCGAAACTCAAAGGCAAGCCGAAAACGGAAGACAGTTGTATTAATTACGACTCAGAAGAAATAAAAATTCAAGGTCCATCTCGTCCAATAGTTAAAGCTTTTTACTGAAAATCAGAAAATCGCTCCCCGGCGGCGCCAAACTTTTCAAACTGAAAAAAAAAGTCCAACGCGATAGGCAGACATATCGCAGTTATCCTTGATTTCAAAAAAGTATATTTACTAGGTAATACGTTTTACCTTCACAAATTATCATCATCATCATCAGTCTATACCAGTCCACTGTTGCATAGATCTCCCCTAATGAGCGCCATAGCTCCCTGTCTTCAGTTTGCCGCATCCAGCATCTGCTAGCAGTCTTTCGCAAATCGTCATCCCACCTGGTAGGAGGGCGTCCTTTACTACGTTTTCCGAGTCGCGGTCTCCACTCAAGAACACGTTTACCCCAGCAGTTGTCGGTTCTTCTTGAAATATGGCCAGCCCACTGCCACTTCAGCTTAAATTAAATAGCTTTAGCTTAAATTATCATAATTTTTAAAACGTGATAATGTATTTTATTTTGAGTTTCGAGAGTCAAAATAATGCCAAATTCTAGAAAAAGGTGTATTTTTAAACACTTAGTTTAACTGTAACGAACGTAAATGATCAGAATAAAAAAATACGATAAGTAAGGAAAAAGCCAGTAGGAGCCGAGTAATGGAATATAATTTATCTATATATTATATAATATAATCTATATAAATATTTATTCAGAAAGAAAATTACAATCAAATAACAAATTTAAATTAAAACTAGTATTTACAATAGAAACAATTAAGCTATCTGCAAATTGTTGCAAACAATCTACAGGTAGCTCAACTGATCCATATCAATACCAGTTGGAAGCGTGCCTAAGCCACTGGCTGCATTGCCCCGCTGTATAGCAATGCTGATCTATATAAATAAAATAGAACAGAAAACTGGGTGAAATATCAAGAGATCTCTGAAACTGCAAGAGATATGAAGCTGAATTTTACACGGAGTTTCCTTTTAGTACGTAGGCTAAGAACAGATTTTTGGAAATTTACTTGAAGGAATATTTTCTAAAAAAGTTTTAAAATCGTAAAGGATTGGTTGTAAAACTTTGGCGTTGATAGTTTACATGGAAACCAACACATAAGGTATTATTAAAGTCCACGCGAACGAAATTGCTGGCTGGTCAGTGGTCAGCTAGTAATATATAAAGCGGAAAAATTTGTTTGTTTGTTTGATTGAACAGGATAGGCTCCAAAATTACTGGGCCGATTTAAAAAAATCTTTCACTATTAAAATGCTACATTATCCCAGACGAACATAGGCAAAAGAATATACCCGTGCGAAACCGGGGCGGACGCCTAGTATGAAAATTAACTGATTTGTAAAAATAAAAAACCCACATAAGTTCTTTACGAATTACAGAGCCAGACTAATATGTTATTTGAGTAATCGTTTAGATTTTCTATTTCTTGCTTAAATTTTGAACAATTCAATAACTCCCGCCGAAAATTATAGACCAGCGCTCAAAGATCTACTTATGAGCTTCTACCTATTTTATTACTACGGCAATTTACAAAAAAATCATTGGCTAGTTTGTGGTACCTAACGTAAGCTTCCACACAGGCTGGCTAAGTCGTTACACACAGGCTGGCTAAGTCGGACAGACTCACGCACGTGCTGGGACCCGCGTTGTATAACCACCCACCGGAGCTGGTAGTCACAGCACCTAGCCTCGCTTTATTTAAGCGCAGACTTAAATCGTGGCTCGTTCAGAAGGCGTTCTACCATGTTGACGAATTTGTGCGGAAAATTGAGTAATATAATTTATTGTGTACTTATTAAATTTTATTTACTTCATACATATTAATTAAAATTGTAATTTTATTATTTATTTTATTATACTCGGTTATAATAAGTAATAACTTGTGACATGTAAAATTTCTTACCAATAAATTGTTTAATCTGTTTAATCTGTTTAATCTTCGTCTGTAATAGATTGATTTTTTATTGTTCAGGCAGAGATGCGAAGTTGTCTTGCTGGATACAAGTGCCTAAGTGCCAATTGTCTAATTGTCTATAGGTACTATACAAAATAAAAGTATTACAGATGTATTTAAAGAACCTTATGGTAGGCATCACCAACAGACCAACGGTTTTTTTTTTTGAAAATTCCTATATAATATTAATAAAAAAAAAATATAATAAGTGGTGGCGCAAGGGTAATGCCTTAATCAAATGATAAAAATAAAGTATTTACATTCAAGTATTATCTTATTTTGACTTGGATGGATGACCGCATACTGTATACGGCTTTTTACAATTTAGATTAAAAAAATTTAATCCTTTTGCGAAATAGTTATGTAACCCTCGTATTTATAGTAAAAAAAATATGGATTTTTATCAGCGCGTCCTACCTGTCATGACCTATACGGAGCTGATCGAGACTTAGACACTCACTACAGGGCTGGTCCACGAGCTATGAAAAGAGCTATGCTCGGAGTTCCTCTGAAGGATAGGATTTGTAACGAATACTTACATCCGACAGAGATCCAAAGTTATTGACATAGCTCTAAGAATTAGCAAGCTGAAGTGGCAGTGGGCCGGCCATATCTCGTGAAGAACTAACAACCGCTAGGATAAACGTGTTCTTGGATGGAGATCATGTCTCGGTAAACGTAGTGTAGGACGTCTTCCGATCAGGTGGTATGACGACCCATGAGACTGCAGGCGGATGCTGGATGCGTCATGCTGAAGACATAGCGCTAATGGTGCTCATTACTGGCCTATGACTAGTAGTGGTCTAACATAGGCTGATGATGATGTATTGTAATAACTAACTCAGTCACCTAGTAAGTACCCAACATCTTGAGTAATACAGATATTATAATACTAGTCTACATCTGGACCGTGTTTAATTATTCAGTAATATTTATTTATGTTCATTTAACTACTACCATTCCATTCTACCAAATTGATAACTCTGTCAATGAATAAAAATACTGCAAAATCCTTGTAACGTAGGTGCAATCCATTATATATTCTATTACAATGACAAATGAACTATTGAACCCGCAAAACAAAAGTTGTCGAAAATCGTAATTCGTAAAGCGTGTCCAGCTGTCATCGCGAAAAAAGTAACATGACCTCACGTCCGTCCATGGAGGCGGCTAGCCCCCGACTGACGTTAGTGGAAACGATTTTCAGTTATATATAAAGGGATATTTGATCAATAGGGTTGAATTTATCGTGGCAAAATATTACCTAGGTTCCAATTACTTCGCAAAACGCCTTACAAAATTGAGTTTTTTGGGATTTATTATTATTGTATTGAATTCTACAAAAATTACGAATGTTTATTAGAAAGATATGATGTAGAAGTAGCGGTACCTGTATTTTCTTTTTCATCTGGAGTTATATATTTTATGTAAAGGCTCAAACGCCCTGCTATTTTTAAGCGTTTTTCTCCAGTGATTTATTATAAAACTACACAAAATAATGAAAAAAAGAGGTAGTAAAGATAGTTATTAGTTATTTGTTTATATAATGTGGTATTTTTCATCACTTAAATCGTATGCACTTTAGAGCAAAACAAAAAAAGGTAAAAGCTGTTCGTCCAAGTAAGGCATCACTGAGGCCTCTTAAGTCATAATGAATAAGATTATTAGTTCCTTTCGATAAAACCACACAATATACTTCTAATATTATCAATTCAAAAGTAACACTGTCTGTCTGTTTACCTTTTCACGCCTAAATGGCTGAACCGATATCGATGAAATTTAACAGAGATTTAGATGGTACCCCGATGTTGGACATAAGCTACTTTTTATTCCGGAAAAGACCGTTCGAAGCCGCGGACATTAGCTAGGTCATTATAAATTATCAATAATAGTTACTTCTCACCTCACCTCAACAGCCTCCACTGCTAGCAAGCATCCCCCTGATAATCGCCTTATTGGCTTTTACCTCAAGGGGCCCATAATCCCCACGCTGGGCATGCGGGTTGGGAATCGCAGTTCGGTGGTAGATCTATTCTGCGATAGGCGCTGCGTCTCGCCCCCCCTGATGGATGTCCCTTAGTCGCCTCTTACAGTAAATTATATAATTTTCCTCTTCCACAGACAAGACCTAATAAATCAGTACAACAGTGAAGACATCTTCATATTCCTACTATCGACGAAGGCCGGCGGACTGGGCATCAACCTCACGGCGGCGGATACCGTCATTATACACGATATAGACTTCAACCCGTACAACGATAAGCAAGCTGAAGACAGGTATACTATTCTGCCACCTTAATATTACACCTATCTATAATCTAAAGATCAAAAAGAATAGAGAAAGAGATCAAAAATCCAAAATCATTAATTTAATTAATTTAATTAATTAATTAATTTAATTAATTAATTAATTTAATTCTTTATTGCACTAAAACAAAAACATTATTTAAATCTTATAACAAGAAAGGTATCGCAAAGGCGAGCTTAACCCTAAAAAGAGTTCTCTTCCAGCAAACCTTAATGAGAGAGGGAGACATGTGTACAAGTGGGCAAGAGTGCAAAAGATATAAAGATAGAAAGTACCTACACTAATTGCATAAACTAATACATAAAATAATATAAAAATATATGTAAAATACTATAAATCTGAATAAATACCTAATAAAAACAATAACGATTCTATATTTATAATAAATACATAAAATACTTATACCTACATCGAAGTCATGAAGATAGGTAATGCTCTTTGACTTTACGCTTGAAGAATCATCAGCCAAATAAAGGCACATCTGCAAAGTAAAGTCTCGCCCAAGGATTGGAGAGTACCAAAACGTTGGCAATGTTTATCTCGGTTAACTAAAGCCGTATAATATAAAAAAATTTGCGCCTGCTTATTTCATGGTGTTTAAAAACAAATTAATAAACTGAAAACTTTGAAGCGATTTACAAATTTATTTTATTATTTTATGAACTAAAACGAACATTTTCCGACTGCTTTTTGCTATCTCAATAACATTTTTTTATTTTTATTTTATGGCCAAAGACGCAGAAGTTGATCTACGGGTCCGTGTCGCAGCGGCGGCGAGCCGTCGCCGCAGTTCGCACCGCCGAGGCTGGGCAGTGAATGCGTTATATTAAACCACATTATCATCCCGTTACAGATGTCACAGAATGGGTCAGACGCGTCCAGTGACGATATACCGGCTTCTCAGCGCGGGTACCATTGAGGAGGGCATCTACCAAGTCGCGCAAGAGAAACTCAACCTCGAGAAGCACGTGACTGGCGCTGACGGTAACATTAATTTCCTAATTTCTTAAATTTTTCAACATATCTAAATAATGGAGGACTAACCACACTGCATCATCTAGTCCAGCAAAATCTCTGAACATCTCAACAGCCAATATTGGTCCACTGCTGGACGCAGGCCTCCCCCTTGTAAGCGCCTTATTGGCTTTTATCTCATGGGGGTAATGCCCATAATCCCGACGCTGACCATGGGTTGGGGACCGCAGTTCAGTGGTAGATCCATCTGCAATAGGCGCGGCTGCCCGCTTCCCGGTGTATGATGTCCCTTAGTCGCATCTTACGACACCCACGGAAAGAGTTGGGATCGTGCAAATTCTAACCAGGCACCACATGGCACTGCTGAACATGTCTCCTTTAATCGAGGGATTCGGCATAAACACCATGCTTGGCAGGTTAATTGGTGATTTTTAAAACCTATGTGAAGTAATATTTAACCCTACATTATAGTAGAAACAGCTTGTGCTTCCTATGGTAACTTCCCTTGCTCTTATGACACCCACGGGCTGAGTAAGAGAGGTTAGTTCTTACGCCCGCGACCGCCATGGCCAACACTAATGTTCCTCATCCATTCCAGAAAACGAGGGAGCTGACCAGAAGAGCGTTGTTCGTCTGCTATCCGCCGCGCTCGGTCTTCACTCCACCACATGAGTGTAACTAGTTTTACACTAGTGACCGTGATCTAAGATAGTTTTACACAAGTGAATGTGATTTGAGGTAGTATTACACCAGTAATTGGGCACTAACTTATGACTGACTGCAGCAAGTGTAAATTAAATGGGTGTGTAAGTTTAAGGTTAAATATGCAAGTGTACTAAAGTCTAAATAAAGGGGGTGTATAAAAGCTGAAATGGGGGAGTCATACAAAGTGTAAAAATGAAAAGTGTTGAAACCAGTGTTAGCTTTTAAGCTTATTGAATAAGCTGGCTTCGGA
The DNA here is from genome assembly GCA_946478455.1 of Eupithecia vulgata. Lineage (NCBI taxonomy): Eukaryota > Metazoa > Arthropoda > Insecta > Lepidoptera > Geometridae > Eupithecia > Eupithecia vulgata. The sequence continues at coordinate 13,379,147 of OX297873.1, forward strand.
AAATGCAAAAATGTAAGCTTTCGTACCTAAAACTACCTAAGGCCTCATTCACGGAGACGCGGGGCGTCGCGTGTCGTGTGTGGCGTCTCGTCCCTCCTCTCTCTCGCACTCTACAACGCCATATGTTTGAATTCAGTGCACCGGGCCGCCCAACGAAACCCGCGACGACGCGACGCCCTACGTCTCCGTAAATGAGCCCTACGAATTTTTTTCTACCGATTAGTTCTCTCTATAAAATACTTAAACGGCGAGGGATTGCAGGAATAGGCGCGAGATTCTTATGGATTATGAACGTAACTAGGGATTTTATGCAATAACTTGTATAAGTCACAACATACACTGATTTTGAGATGACATTATTTCGTATAGTTCTTGAAACGTATTGTAGAATAATTTATGCAAAACAAATTGATTTCATACAACGACTTTGAAATTTCTGATATTTGATTATTATTTTTTTAAATTGAATAACACATATTTGTTAATTGATGTTTTGCTACGCTAGATCAGCGTGCACACGAAACATATAATTGCTCCACCCTATCCACGATGCGTGTGGTCCGTGTGATAGGAAAAAACATATGTGCGTTTCATCCTAAACTATAATTTCATCGGGCGTAAAACTGCGCGAGAAAAAAAAGCCCTAAGCCTTTGAGAAAACAGAGAATAGGTGCCCGATTCTATTAGTGTTCAACCTTTTTATCATAGGTTAAAATAATTTTACAATTAACAAAAACTATTTCTTTCACAAAAGCTCGGATAGTTATTGTTATAATAAAGATATAGGGTAAATGGAAAAGGTGAGCGTAAGTTATTGTTTGCTTGATATATAGATTAACTTTTAGTATTTTTACTGTTTATAGAACTTTATTACTAAATTAATACAGGTGCTGGTAACCTTGCTTATAAAAGAGCTACAAACCTTGTGACCAGATCTAAACTTATACCCATCTCAATCTATTATCAAATGTTAAATAAATTATAAATATAAGCGGGTTAACTACGAACCTATACCTTAGCAAACTCCTTGTAGAATGTTAGTAAACCAGCCACGACACAAATAACTAAACTCACTTGCTTGGGCGTCGAGTTTCAGATATAATTGTAACCAATATTTATTGAAGGAAGGATCTCAAATAGACATATTGTAATATAAATTGTCTTAAAAAAGACGCGGCAACAGAGTAAATTATCAGTATTGGCGGTATGTAGTCAAACATTCTACAACGACTTTAGCTATGATATAGTTTGTGTTGGAAGAACACCGATGATATTACTGCTTTACCTACGCACTTTTAAGTACTCATATTAATCTTATTTGTGTAATAAAATTTGTGTCTTAAAGCGAGCATGATCCGACCGTGAATGCCTACCTCACACGATAATCCTGTTAGGTTAAGAAGGTTCGAATACCCTCATCAGGGTGAGTGGTCTACCACCACAACACATACTAGGTTTATAGTTAACCCGCTTACTTTCATAATGAATTCGTCAAAGTACGAAAGTTTGTATAGTTAAAAACCTTATATTTCTGATTTCGAACAAAGTGAACTCGAAATTGCTCAATAATTTAACAAAATTGGAAATGAAATCTCCCTATATTATAACTTTAGTTAATGATGATTGAAAATAAGATGGGTAATATTATGTTAGTTTTAATACCCCTTTATACTCAACTGTTCTGAAAATTCAAATATTCTAATGAATTTGTAAAATTATAAAAAATTGGTAGTAAAGAAGTTCAAGACATCACCCTTAAGAACAAACCACCGATTCTAATAAATAGTCGTAAGTCCACAGATAATGTACTATATATCTGTGGTTAGACCGTTAATGAATCAGTTCCTGATTAAACCATTAATATGGTAATTAAATATAGCTCGTCACGCGCGAGAATGGGCTAAAATAGAAAGGTGTTATTTCTTATGTTTCTCCTAAAACACTTAAAAATGTTGCCGTTTGAATATGATGGAAATAAGATAAGTAAAATTCAATATCAAGTTAGACACACACAGTAAAGCATAACGATTCAAAATAATACTTGCAATAAATATAGATTTCTACATTTATAAATTTTATTCAAAATAATATTAATTATCCTTCATGGTTCGTTCGCCTTGACGAAATAAATTTGCATCAGTATTTTTGCGAATATCACATTTAGTTTAGATTTATTTTTACCAGTGAACCGTCTAAAATACAACAGCTAATATGGCGCTAAGAACAGCAAAAGCAAAGAAAGCCACTGAAACAAATGAAGCAACTAAGAAGGGGCGAGGTAAAGCTAAGCCAGTGGACGTAGAGCCAGAGACAGAAGATCTAGAGCTTGATGAAAAGGTATCAGCTCCTATAGAAAAGAAAAAGCGTGGGAAAAAGGCTGCAGGTGATTCTGGTAATGGCATTGATAATAATGACAAAGAAGAATCAGCACCACCAGCAAAACGAGGTAGAAAGAAGGTGGAAGAACCTCAAGTTGATGAGGAACCTGAATCTATTGAGGACAATTCCGCAGATGATGGATCTGCCAATGCTGCTGATGATGAAAGTGTTGATACAAATGGTGATGAATCAGCAAAAGCTCCTTCAAGTCGAGGTCGCAAAAATCAGCCCAAATTTTTTTTTTATCCTTCATTATAGTAGAAACGGCTGTTTTAGCCCAAAAAGGCTTGTTTATTTACTATGATACCTTAGAATAATTTAAATTATTAGCATTTTTAGCTTAACTTAGATTTGTAGTTAGTTAATACATTCCTTAGCCAATTTTTGTTATTATTATTTTATAAATTTGAACGTTATATGTTTTCTTTTTGATTCTTCGAATGTTTAACCAAAGTTTTGTAAACGGACTCAAACCAGCACTAACGTTAGTAATTAATACACTTATCAAATAAGATTACGAAATCAATTCGGTTTACATAAACCTATCATTGTTGTCATATAATTTCGCGCAACAAATTGATTGTTCATATCGTCAATCGGATATCTGCAAATATAAAATGTATAAAAATAACCCTGTACAATGGAATTAAAAAAAGCTATGAATAATAAATTACAAAATGTTAGAAATTGTACAAATGTAATTTGAAAATATTGTGTGCACTTAACCTTGTATTGGGCGTGTTAAATAAGTACTTAGTAAGACACTTCTGGATATTGCTTTGTGATCTGTCATCCAGTAGATATTTGGTTTGTCTTCAGCTTGCTTACTCATGAATAGACATAGGTCTATGCTTGATTATTATGCTCAGTTTATGTCTAAAGAAAAGCTTTACTCAAGCGTAGATCTATGACTGAGGAAGCTTTCATAACACGGACCTAAAAATCACTTCAATAGGGCCAGATTCACAACTTCAAACTCAGTATATGTATATTAAAGCATATAGGTATCACTGCGAAAATCCTTTTTTATTTTTGCAGAACAAATTTTTGAGAAGTTATTTAAATTCTTACAGATTTTGTGTCCCAATTAGTGTACAGTGTGCTTTTTAAAGGGGACATTATGAGAACACCCATAACCTGAGGAAGTACAAGGACACTTCAGCTTATTGTCGTGAAAACTTTAAAGCTTAATATCCCTGCTTTACTATCCAAATTTAAAAAAATAAGCAGTTGGTATATCAATTCATTTAAACGTTGTAGATACTTGATGAAGCGATCTGGCCCTAATTGCTACATAATAATACCAATGACAGAACAAATGAGTTTTGGTCTAGTTAATTTTAACACAGACTTGCTGCATGTAAAAATATTCTCGCAAACATTGATTTCAGATGTTGTGGAACCAAATAAATTGTAAAAATATTGGTAAAACTGTATGTATAGTAAAATTAGCAAGAGGTTGCGGGTTCGATCCCCGCCTCGGAACAAATTTGTGTACGATCTGCAGAAATTTGTTCCGTTGGTCTGGGTGTTTTCTATGTATAATTAAAAATATCTATCTATGTAATGTATAATATTACGTATATCAGTTTACTAGTACCCATAACACAAGCTCTGCTTACCTTGGGGCTAGATAATGCTGTGTGAATTGTCCAGCATTATTTATTTATTTTTATTTAATTAGTAAATGTAACTAAAATGATTAGACACAAAGCAATAGTCAGTAAAAGTAATTATTAGAAATAACGGGTTAGTAGTTTAAGACATGCCGCAGGTATATTTTGATAAAACTCGACCAGAATGTAACGCTGCCTTTTATTTTAGATTAATACCATATTTATGGGGGGTGGGGGTGATAATGCAGGAGTAACCAGCCTCCTGGGGGGAGGGGGGCACATACCACGGGGATTGTTGTCATCGCATCACCATACATATCTTAAATTTTTGTAATTACTTACGCATTCATATGACAAATTGTTATGTTGTAGGTGTCACATTGCAATAGGCCTTATAAAGACTTGTTTGAAGTTCTTTCTTAGTTATTCTAAAAAACACGCACTAAAAATATCGTTCTATATTATTTCGTTCGCAAAGAAAAGGACGGCAACATATTTAGTGTTGTCAAATTAGTTACAAATAACACCGGCAAAGTAAGAGTCGACTTGCTTACGGAGGTTTCCGTACATGACTAATTTCCGACCCTTTGTAGAGGAACGCTACACAATTGTATTGTATGGGACAAAATACACGTAGGTACAAAATTGTATGGGACCCCTTAAATTTTAAATATTTATTTTATTCTTTATTGTTAGAACTACCTACACATTCTGCGAAAATTTCAACGGGCCACCTCTTTCGGTTCATGAGATAGGTACAGCCCGCTAACGGACGGACGACGACGACGCGACTGACAGACAGGCTTAGTAATAGGGTCCAGTTTTCACCCTAAGGATGCGGAACCCTAAAAAGTAGAATAAGCACATCCTCATTATCATCAGTAGGTATACATAAGTCCACTGGTGGCCACGCTACATTTATTTCTTTTCCGATTGTATGCAAAATTTCATTAAAATAGGGGTGTAACGTTTATTATTATTATTATTAACTCTTGTCTTCAAATCTCAGTCTACTATAGAAAAAACATGAATAAATAATGCATGTTAAGTCGAACACACGATACCGCATAGTGTTAAATAGTGGTACAATTATGTACATAGCCAGCGGATAATTCACTATCATTAGTCGCTCCTTTCACCAGAGCAAGCCGGCACGGCATTGTTTTGTACAGTTGTCTGTTACTTACGGGACCCTAATACTAAGACTCCGCAGTCCGTCTATCACGATTCACGAGGCTGAATCGCATGAACCGTGATAGTTAGACACAGGTTAGACAATTGAAAATTTCACAGATGTATTTCTTGCCGCGCGATTATTGTAACCGTGATTGTAACACTTCGAGCAGCTTCGAGAGTAGGTATGAAATAGCCCGGCCCCATGTTTCGTCTTCGCATGCTTGCAATTTGCGCAGGTAAGAAATCAATTTTATAGATGGCGCTGCTACTGAACATCTCTGATTTATGAGGTTTTATTTCGAAGATTATCTCAACTACTAACTTTTAATTGTTGGAAAAAAGTTATGCTCGCGAGGTCTATTACTGTTCGTAGAAATACAAGTTATTTTATAGAAAAGTAGTACCTAAGTAGGTAAACGGGTAAACGTATATATTTTTTGTAAGTAGGTACCTATATTGATTTACTGTTTGCAATTAATTTTACATTGTAAGTATCAAAGAAAGGTCAAATAGGTTGTAAATATACAACTATAGACAACTGTGGTAATCTTAATTAAAAAGCTAAGGTTTTCTTTCTCTATTAGGCATTAACCTCCTTAACAGTCGACGGCTTAGTAAAAATGCCCGAACAGACATAATACCTACCTACTACTACTAGGTACTTTCCCGTTCATTTTACCGTTCAATTCCTGGCAGTAACTCTAGGAACCAAGACAGTCCGTCCAAAAGCTTAACATAAACTGCAGTAAGTAGGCGTAGCGAAACCCACAGTCAATTAGTAGACTAGCTGTTGCCGCGGGTAAGGGTTGGTTTACATTGGACTTAGCTAATCAGTAATCACGGAGGTGGGCGATCTGAGTCAGTATTTGCGCTTCAAATACGCGGCCTGATAGAATATTAAAGAGAGCATCCAATTGACTCGCTCGCTGTAGGTAATATCCTCGAGCTGTTCAGCTGTTCAACCACCAAAACCTTCAATTAACTCGGTTTATTGAAGGTTTTGGTGGTTCGTTTAGCTACAGCATGAATTGAAGTTAACTACCTACTGTTTTGTGTCGTCTTTAGGTACGCGCAACGCTAGTTACTGCCTACGCATTCTATTCTAGCATGCAGGAAGAATCACCCTACAAAACATCCAACAATGACCAAGATGGCTCTTTCAGTTCCATTTTCAATAATAAATTCAAATGAAGTGTTTATTCTTTGTAAATGGAACATCAAAAAGCAAGAGTCTTTATGCAAGAGGACGAATATCTTGTACTGCAAGGACGAGGGAAATTTCATTCCCTCGTCCCTGGGGCTTTATTCCCTATGACCAAATAGATTCCTTGCCCAAATCGTGCTACGTCACAACGTGATTTTAACACGAGCGTGATCATATCGTGCCTTGGGTGTGAAATCAAAAAATGGTATTCTGTACGCGACAAGATTAGTTGTCTATGGCCCGTTTATTGTGTTTCGCATGTTTCGTTCAAAATCTTCATCCAATTTATTCGGAAAATATCGGTTTTATTCAAAATTATTTTTTGTTTCCAATTTTCAACTTAAATAATAAATATCTGGAATTATAACCTTGCATAATCATAACTTACAATATTATAGTGTGATTAGAAAATTTAGAATCCATCAATGGATCATCAATCACACCATAAATCACATCCACATCACATCAACAGCCAAACAAAATAAAGGTACTAAGTACTACAATGTTAGTTGTAATTCATATGTTTTTTACTTACTTAAAACACTTAATTTCCTGGCCACCGGTGGCTATCAAAAGCCAGTGGGTAAAAAGTATAAGGATAGCTCCTATTTATTCCTATTTGATGCCATAAAAATATTTTCTGTATTTTTTCAGATATGTGACGGCAATTTAAAAATCTTGAATTGACCACTAACAGGGCTCTGCCCGCTAAACAAACCCTTATTCACCATCCTGCATCACTGACTGCCCTCTCTGAAGAGGTGGCCTCAGTGACGACAACTGTCTACATTGTCCTGGAATGCGAGGGAATAACAGCACTGTGAACATAAATCCTCAACTTGTGGAAGTAACTCCGCAACGCCTGAGGACCATAAAAAGATTCTGCGTTTCTGGACGGAGTTAGGCTGGCTATGCTAGCATAAAAAACTCACATACAACTCTCTTGTGTATAACAAACGAAATAACTAAATAAAGATTATTAATTGGCATATTTATTTTATTTATAAAGTTTATTATAAATATCCTGAAGCGCACCCAAAAAACCAACTTGCAAATAAATAATCTAGGCACTTTATTGAGAAATTAATAAATTTCTCGAGGTAATATGTTAGCCTCCACAAATATGCAAGTGTGATGGATGAACCATTCTGAAAGGCACAGATTTATAAGTATAGTACTAAAGCTGAAAGGTACAAAGAATAAAATCCAAAATTTATTGGAGGATAGATCTCAAATTGACAAGTAATGTAAACAACAACATAACCTCAAAAGAAACAACAAGAAACACGTAGTAACTATTGCAGGAACACGCTAATCTGTGCCTTAACACGCTTGGAGCAAACGCGTTCATTTGACAGTTCAAATCGTGCGTAAATCGTATCGTGCTACGGCACGGAATCACAAAATGTCATAGAGAATATAGTTTTAACTGATTCCACGCCGTAGTCTTGTCTTAGGTGTGTAACACGCTTGGATTGGTCTTAGGGAATAAAGCCCCTGTTGTACTGGCTGATAAATTTAAAGAAAAATAAATAATACCTTACTTAAATTCCCAAGGACGTATATATCTGAAAACTATTTTCCATTGAGCCCCCACCAGCACTCAGTATGTGATATGTATGACAGAGAAGATAATGCTAAAGCTTTGATCATCCGTAGTGAGTGACCATTTCCATTTTCACGTGGTGACTATTTTCATCTCCAATATAAACCGGCCCTTGCCGCACCGCGCTCGCCCGCGTCAGTAGGCAATCCGCCCGGGCGGGCGCCACACGACCGGAATCTGCGCACGCGACGGCAAATAGTTTCAGTGAAATAAACACAGCCGACGACGACGACCCGCTAGCAAGCGCCAGATTCTGGTAAGAAATTTTACTTAGCCTAGGCACCTTCTTTTGTTATATCTTTCGCTGTTCTGGTTGCCTGGTATAATGCGTTGCAGGCGCTAGATTTTGGTAAGGACTTTACTCAGAGATTTCGCTTGTGACATGTCTTCTCTGTTTCTGTTTGCCTGGTACTTTGGTTGCGTTTGTTAGACGATTTTTCGGTTGGAAGGAAAATAGGAATGGTTTTAATCATAGACATAGAATTTTTTTACTACTTACGTTGTTTTAATCATAGTAGGTAGGTACCCTACCAAGATTTAAAAAAATATTTTTGTTCATAATTTTTTTAAATCTAATTTAATTAAAGTACAAGATTGATTGATGACGATCCCTGATGGTGATGATTGATTGGTGAGTACCTATGTCTAGTATTAATTATTATTAAGTCAGAAATAGTCGCTAATCGCACCTCTAGTTAATACCTATACATTAAAAACGTAATAACTTATTATGACTTTAGTGCGACAATGCTGCGAAGCCGCACGAACTTTAGAGCTGTCGCACTAGTAGAGTATAGTAGGGGAAGATGGGTAGGATTCGTACACCGGGAGGCTTCGTACAGAGGTCATATCTCGACTATCCAACATGCTGAAGCGTTCAAAGTTGTATACGGGACTGCCCCTTATAATGTATAGGCAACCCTCCAAAAATGATGGTAGTACGCTAGCAAACTTTGACAAAAAGAGTTAATATGTGTTTTGGCTACTCAAAAGTAATTTTTGGTTCCCCTTGGAAGCATCTGTCTTCAATAAGTTTTAATAGAATGAGAAAAAAATATTTGTCTAGTTTGTAAATACATGCATAAGATTGTTATAATTAACAATAGTTGAATGATTACCATAACGGTTATTTTTTTATTATAATTTTTTTGTGACAGGTTGGATTGGGGTACCTTCGTACACTTAAATTGTATGTAATTTTTATACTGTACGAATGCACCCCATGGAACTAACAAAAATTAAAATCAAGAATATAATTATTATAAAACTAGGTCAGTAAGATATGCCTAAAAGGTGACTAAAACAGGTAAAATAGCTGAGAAAATAATAAATTCCTAGAAGATATAAATGGTGTGCGAATGTACCCCACGTGTGGGGTGCGTTCGTACAATTCAAACTTTTTGGGAAAATCGTTATAACTTCGCCAAGTTTCTTTGTATCAAATCAGAAATACGCTGTTATTATAGTCAGATAAGTGGACGATGCAGTAGCATTAGATTTATATTAAATTAGCTGTTAGTTTTTATTTTAGAAGGCTTAGAACAAAAAGCGTACGAAGCCTCCCCACCTTCCCCTACCTACCTGTAAGTATTATAGTTATTCTGTGGCCATACCCCTCATTTATATTATAATATCATTGGCCATACCGATGAACGATGATGCGTCACTGTACGTACACGTCAAAGACGTACACAGACTATTTTGGACTGAATAAAATGAAAGTGCATCGGTCAGGGCGCAAGAGAAATAGATTTTCTTTGCTCCGGTTTCCCATTAGAAGCGACTGCGTGCCGCTGCTGCCCCAAATACCAGTATAGAACTGTATAGCTGGGCTTAAAATTTTATTACGGGCTTCTTGCTGCCCTCGGTTTCGCGCTTTTTTTTCTACATAAAAAGTAGTCTCCCGGGATAAAATCTATCTCGTAGGTACATTTACTTATATTCAATTGATTTCGTATAGGTTTTGTGCGTATGTTTTCTTCTTATTGTCTATGGAAAAAAATAACGAACTTTTGACTACCTTGACTTAGAAGTTTGATTTAAAACACGGCTCCAAGAGGTTACGGACTTGAGTTTCCAAGATCTAGTCTCCCAAGCCAACCTAACCTGCACGTGGTGTACCCTGCTAGATAACGAACTAGACTCCTTTACTTATTCGATGTTGTAATGTTACTAAAACTTCTTTCAATATGGATTAGTGGTTGGTAGATATTATTTGAACAAGTGTTTCTGTTGTTGTAATTTTTTCGTTGAATACTTTTGTAATGTAATGAAGCAAAGGCACGTATTTTCTGAAGAAGATCGCTTTCCTCTTTCTTTTATAACCAGTGACCATTTCTGGCCCAGAGCCTACTAAAGATCCCAGTAGCCTACGTTTTAGATTCACAAGTAAGTTTTGTTATATACTTAGGTCGTATTTAGGTATATTTACGACCTCGATGGGAGTTGAACCCGCAACCTTCCCCAGTCGTGAATTTAACTTATGACTTTGTTAAGTTCGATTTCTACCAGACTCTATATTAAATGCACTTACATAATTATTATGGTGCACTATAAAAATAGTTTTTTTCTTACAACAAAATTTTATACAGGATAAAAAAAATTTCAGGACTATTGAGGGGAAGTCTGTGACCGTGAGAATTCCCCTCAGTTCAGTGAGTTTCACTCAGTAAGAGTTATCGAAAAGTCATGTTATGAGGTATCCTAACATAACTTTTCGATAACTCTTACAGTTTCAGACTTCCCCTCAGTGACCCTGAAAAAAACTCACGATTAGGAGTTCTTATACCACTTGTCTATGTAGGTAGAGTCATGGTACTGATGAAAGCATCAGACCAGCTTATGGTACCGTGGCACTGCATTGTCACCGAACTTGGGTACATAAATAAGCCAAATTTCAGCTCAGTTCCAAGATTTTTCTCACACATGGGCAAGGGAAGTAAAAGCTTGTAAAAAGCGTAGTTCACATCAGTCATGCATGTTTATTGAGTCCTTCTCAACTTTGGGAGGCCTATACTCAGCGGTGGGTAAAATCCGGCTGCGGATAATGATGATGTGTCCTTAGCCCAAGACACACGAGTACCTACTTTATAATACGGGAAAGCCCAATCTCTTGGTCGAAAATGATTTTAAAAACTTATTTGACTCTACCGATTTGCCTTGACACAATATTTTGTTCTATTTTTCCGTCATCATTCATCCTCATTTTCGATTTTCTCACTGCCACCGATCTTCTTTCGATTTTCCCATTCACTAATATTTTCCCATATGGGTAACTAAGACTTTTATCTTCTACCTAGGGTGTTCTGTTCTACACAAACAATTCTCCTATCACTTAATTAATCAACATCACCCGTCACTTCTTTCAATAGGTACCTATGTACATCCGTAGCAACGTCTCTGTTTCGTAGGTGAACGACCTGAAGCAATCGTCTGTGGCCATTCGCTTCTTTTTGTAACCTAACTCAATCCTGCGTTGAAAATTTACACCGTAATGTTGTGTAGCTAAGCTAGCTGAATATCAGAATTTTACGTTGTTCGGTTTATTTGGTGCATCGGGTACTGCGAGTCTTATTTTTTGTTGCATCGCTATTCAATTTAGAAAGTTACATTTTGTTCTCATCAAAGCTTCGATTCTATGATCAAGGTCACTAGGTAGGTAGTACTTAAGCAACTGCAAAAGATATAATTTTCTAGCCGTGTGGTGCCGGCTTAGAATTTGCACCATCCCAACTCTTCCTGTGGGTGTCGTAAGAGGCGAATAAGGGACACCGGGCGTCGGGCAGTAGCGCCTTTGCAGGCTAGATCTACCACCGAACTGCGATCCCCAATCCGCATGCAATGGCACTTCCCCCATGAGATAAAAAATTAGGGGGAGGCCTGCGTCCAGCAGTGGACCATTATAGGCTGATTGATGAATAAAAGTTGGACATCATGATAGATACTTTTCCATCGTCGTTATTTTCTTCTAATTCCTCCATGTTCCTACCTAAACTTAGCTATTATGGTTTCCTGTCTTCTTTTTAATTTCAAACTCTTCAAAGCTTAATTTTCACGAATATTTCGTTAAACTTTCAGCCCGTGCGTGAGTATAAAAATCGGTATTTAGTAAACTAGCATTCTAGGTTTCATGTTCGTTCTTTTAGCATTTCACAGACATGTAATTAACAGCATTATCTGCAAATTTTCGGCTCGTCACACCTCGTTGGCTGTTAGATATTTCGGCAGCCATTTTGAATTGAAAATGCAACAGATATTACCTACTTGAACATGAAACCGGTAAAATTTGTGTTCCTTTCTAGATATTTGTAAGCTGTAAAGATTCTCTTCGCCACCTTTACAGTTCTCACATCATAATCAGCCTATATCAGTCCACTGCTGGACATAGGCCTCCCCTATGAGCGCCATAGCACATAACTGGTGTAGAAATCTTTAACAAGAAGAGTCTTGTGAAAGATTACTACACCAGGTGCTCTATGGCGCTCATTAGGGGATAATGTGATAGAGAGAGAGAGCCATATCACACTAATTCACATTAATATTATTAATGCGAAATTTTGGATGGTTTGATGGATGTTTGTAACCTCTTCACGCCATCATTACATTACTGAACAGATTCGGCTGAAATCTTGCATAAGTACCTTTTATCCAATAGAACAGTTCCCATGAGATAGATGTCTCTGTGGCGCGGTGGACGAAGGTCCGCGACGCAGTAGGTTGCCGGTTCGATTCCCACCCTGGAACAAATATTTGTACGATCTGCAGGTATTTGTTCCGGGTGTTCTGGTCGTTTTCTATGTATAAAAAATATCTGTCTATGGTAGGTATGTATTCTATTATGTAAGTAAGTATATCAGTTATCTAGTACCCATAACACAAGCTCTGCTTAGCTTGGGGCTAGATAATGCTGTGTGAATTGTCTAGCATTTATAATTTAAAAATGCTAGTCATTTTACTTTTTGATACAAATTTATCATGTTTCCATAGAAAAGACGCGTGCGAAGCCGCGGTCAGAAATTAGTACAGAAATAAAACGACTTTTGCCGAACTCTAAAAGCGCCTTGAGTCTGGTAGAAATCGAAATTAACAATGTCATAATTGAGTTGTTCATTCAGAGTGCATAGTAGGGTTCCAGAAGCGTAGGCCATTGTGTGGGCTGCAAAAATGGCGCGAAATGAATAAGTACCTAGTCATTATCATGTCGGCCATCATGGAACTTGGAACACAAACACACTGCACTACCACCAGACCTGTGGCAGTGTGTCCTAATGTTAGCATAACTAAACAAATGCAGGATAGTAGGTACCCATTCGAGGTAGCTAAGCTACGCAATTGATGATCAAAGACACCTGTACCTGTACGTGTACACTCAATATACCTAGAACCTGTAGGTACTATTCATATTAGGTATATGTATGTAGGTAGGTATATAAATTATAGAATTTTGAGTTTAATCGTTGAGCAATACACCTAGACGTAGATTGCGTATTCAAATATCTTGAAACTCTGATGATAGATACCTACAGCTAAACCTTTTAGAGCTGCTCAGCTCTTTCTATTGTTGACTTTAGGTGTGGTGCATTTCAAGGCGACTTTCGTAAACTGCTTGCTTTTACTTACACATTAGCATAACATTAGTTGATGGATCGCAAAGACGAGACAGCGATAATAACTTCGTCATACAGTCAGTCTATTTGCATCTGAAATAGATGACATAATTTCTTTTGAAGGCCGTCTTAGCCCGCGATACGTGTTTTGTATAATAGGAACAGTATTGTGCAAAGTTGAGACCCTTGCATGAGGCCACTTATTTTCATTTTGTTTTTATGCCTTCTTCAAATGCTTCAATATCCTAGATTAGACATATTTTAGCAATATTATCATTACTAAATAAATAAATCCTTTATTTTGGACAACTAAGAACATTAATAGATTTAAACTTATTCTATCCTACGTAAAATAAAAAAAACTAAATTGTAAAACTAAGTTTTTTATAGTAGTAGATAGGTACCTAAATTAAATAGGTATTCTTGAACAATAAAGCTGGACACGTTCTTGTTCTGGACCCAGGTCCAAAGCCTTTCAAAAGTCTAAAAAACGTACCTAAGTAATTGATATCAAATCGACAACTAAAGACCAATCAAATAATCTGTTTTTTAGCTGTGAGTCATCAGACCTTCGTCCAACGGTGGGTTGGGTCTGAGCAACTGCGCAGATCTGAATATAAATCGACGTATTTATAGAATACATGAACAGCGTTTTCAGAAAAAATTGTTTTGACGCTTTTAAAATATAAGGCAAAAGGTCGTAGCCGTCGGTACATATTTTATGACACACAAACGATGACGTAGGTAGATAAAATAGGTACCTACCCTACCCAATTACTTATTTAGTAAAAAGTCAATAGGACCACGTATATCTACCTAAGTAAGGGTGTTTTTAAGTGGGGACTTTTGAAATGATCTCCTCGTTACTTAGGTATATTGAAAAAGATTTTCGTATCGACCATTAATTGGTTTTTGCAAGAGAAAAATAAAATTTGTGGCTAACAATCAACGAACGACCTACCGCTTTTCGGTCATAATTGATGTCTTTGTTTTTGTCTTGTTGGAAGGTTTGAGACATTTCGTATGTATGTATGTGTTCGTACTTTGCAAGATCTGGTTCAGTATTCAGCCAGTCCACGACAAAGACTCATCACAACAAACCGCCCGCGCCCATTGACCTAGAACCTTGGAGACTACTTGCAGCACCGGTCACACTCGAGAAGCCATACACGCATTTCAAAATAAACCTTCAGCAAAGGATATAGAGTCCTCTATATGATCAGAATCCTTAACAGAATCTACATCTACAGTTAAAAATATTCTTTAAGTGTGAAAGGATAGAGTTTATTATTTCCTGGATGGATGTAACTATGCTATGAGACATCGCAAACAGAATGATGTCATTGTGCATTCCACCAAGTTTTCCGAGTTTTCAAATTTTATGTTAAACATTCACGAGTTGCATCATTTTCAATATTAATTCTCTTCTAGGTTTTTGCATAAGGACGTCAATAACATGTTCACTAAATTTACTAAGCATAGTAAGATAAGAACCTATGTCTTCTTTACATTATTATAAGCAATACCTAAGTGGGTAGATATATAGATTATTCTGTAAATTTGTCTGAGAATCGGCTAAAGAAATGAGAAAAATACCGTGAGATAAGTACAATGTTCTCTTTAGCAAAACTACCAACCAATCCTATGCAGATCTTTCTTTATTGTATTTCTTGAATACCTATCTAACGCAGTTTTTATTTGTTACAGTGAAAATATACGAGTAAAGTGAACGAGTCTCGAGTGCAGACGAAACGACAGCAGAACACAACGAGAGAGCGGTAAGTTCAAATAAATATAAAACAGAGAAAACAAACATTTTCCGGTTGTATTCAGTTTTGGATATCGTAACGTAAGTAAATCTTAATAAGACTACCGTGGGACCATATGGAGCGACAAGGGGAGAATTGTACCCAGAACTGCTCGAAAGCTGAAGAAGAAGACAGATCCCTACCAACAGGAAGTATGGTACACATACTTGCAAATATGATCGCTAGGGCTTTTCTAAAACTAACAAAGAGTCCTAGGTATTTTTTAGTAAACAAAGGGGTTACAAAATCAATAAATAATAGTGAGAAGTACTTTACGACACCGGTATCATTGTAGCTCAATAAGAACAATCAAAAAGATTTTTTTAGTTTTGCAAGCTTTTTTCTGTCATTTTAGGTACCTATTTCATTCCTCTAGCCTCTATATAACAACATCTCGTCTCCCAAGCCAACGTAACCTGCATGTGGTGCACCCTTCTAGATAACGAACTAGGCTCTGGTGAAAATATCAATCAATCTTCATAATTTGTTCTCATATTTTACAATTATTTTCCATTCAGAAAAGAGTCCAACCAGACTCAAGAATCACCATCATTATTCCTCTCTCGCCCGCTTTTGAACACTTTGAAAATTTTCGCTGCGCGTGTCTAATAATTATTTTCTTTTGATTTTAGTGATTACCCAGGCGTTACATTGTTTTTTTTCTGTTATTGTTGTATCAATTAAATTTATTACATTAGGTAGGTATATCAGTTAGGTGTTTAGGTGGTGCTCAACCTGATGTGCTTGCCTGGGGCTAAATGATTCTGTGTCAATTATCCATAACTCAATCCATAATAATTTATTTATTTTTTCATTTAAAAATTGTCTTTGTCGACATAAGAAATCTTTGAGTCCATCAAAACCGAGTACCAGTAATAGAGAAAATTTCTAACATCTTGTTCAAAGAATTTATCTTTCAATCTTCAATTCTATTTGACGCAAAAGAAACACAGTAGCACAAAAAATAATGGACAAGAGACTGTAACACAGATCACGACAGATAAAAGGTGTTTCGAATCTGTAGCAGCGGCAGTTCATTGCTCCGACGTAATTCAGTTTATTTTTACCTGTAACACTACCGACTCGTGCGCAGCGTGATAACATGCCGCTAATGACGATGATGACCTTATTATAAATTTACTTACAACAAGAAGAAATAAAGGCGGTTTTGATCGTATTCCCGATGTGAAGCTTATGTCAGAAAAATTAACATACATAGAATTTTACTAACTTAAAGTAAGGTAGGTAATTAAACCCAAAAGGATAAGATCAAGGAGTTTGACTGAATGTTGCCTATCAATTCGATATCTCTATTTAATGAATAGTTTCTAAAATCAGTGAAATTACGAATGAGTCTGAACTGAACTGAAGCACAGATGAACACTGACGAAAATCTATTTAGGAAATGGGGGCAACCACGCTTGATACATTCGTCTCGAACTAATATCAGTCGGTTTAGCTTGATGCTTTGTTTTGTCTAGTTCAAGGGTTTCAGTTTTTAATTAGAACTCAGATAAATAAGTAAAAACATAAATTAAAGTAAATAGTGTCCCTACTACCTACATAAAATATCTCGAGGAAGTCAAAAGTTACATTTAAAATCTTACAATTTGGTAAGGTTACCAGTATTGATGGATTTCCAAAGAACCTGACAAAACTATACACAAAATTATTAATCTGTTTAAACGTTATGGTGGATGGTTACCATAATACCAGAGATCCTCTATTGTACCTACACGTAATATGTAATGACGATAACATAATAAAATTGGCTGTTTCCTTTTTTTGTACGCCTAACGCAATATTTTTGGAACCGGTTTGTGCTCTCTTTCTACATATCTCTAAATGTTGTCGGGCATAGACCTATCACGATGCTCCATTATATTGTTTCTACGCAGTATGTATTTATAAAAATATGTACCTGGATTACATACAGCTACATACGAGTATCACAGAGCTATGAATTCAACTTGAGACCCAAGGCAAACGCTCAAAAGTTTTTGGGGAGCTTTTATCTAAATGCATGTTTTGTGGGGTGTGGGGTGTCTTAGAGGGTAAGGCATTGGCACCTCTGCTGTTTTTGACTATTGTTTAGGTTAGGTTAGGGCATACATAATATTAGTCCTTACGGTTGCGGGTTATACAAAATTTGTTAAGCATGTGTATTGGTAGTAACAACGTTTGTTTTTCTTTGTTTCAGATTAGGGTTCATAGAACCCGAACGAAAACGAATCGAGATCGGCGCTGTTATCTCAGCCCCTCGAAAATAAATCGCTCGGTGACTGTCAGGCATCAAACCTGCACTGCTCTATTTAGTCGTATCAAAACGAACTCGAAACACCCTCTATCAGTGGCCACGACAGAAGGGTTTTATACAATTAATATATGCATATATAAATTGGAGAAAGTGATCTCTAAGTGACGTCACAATCAACTATTGTGATTATAACATAACTTATTATAAAGTAAATAATCTGCTTCGCTTATAAAAGCGCATTTTTGAATATTGCCCGTATATAGGACTTATGTAAATATTAGGTGTGTGTAAAATAAGTATAATACTAGTCATTTATCTAGTGTATTTATTGTTGCTTTATAATCTTTAAATTATGATAAAGATTTATTTTTCTCAAATTAATAGTTGCTCGAGAACATTAACCAAAGACCGCGGGTAGATAGATAAATAAAAAATCAAGCGTGAAAATAATCTGAGTATAGATAAATTAGACGATCGTAGAAGAGTAAACTTGGATTTCAAAATGCAAGCACAAGTAGGAGTGGGTTCTAACGAGCTGCAAAGAAGCTACAGGATGCAGGACTTCGCCACTCCTAGCGTCATCATGAGGGAACGGAGCTTCATTCGTCCACAGTCACATCACAACATGCATCATAACCAGGTAAGCAAGCACATAAAATTGGCAGGCTCTACATTATTATGATAAAGCCATATTTTATTACATAACATCTATAGTATTATATCATCTGTGATAACATGAATAAATTTACTACATGTGGGCGAACTAGACAATTGCAATAGGTTTATATTACTCCTACGTTCTGTGCAATGCACCTCGACTTGGGATCCAACCTTGATCAAACCCACATGAAACCAAAACCCAAAGCAGAACTAATAAAGTAGACCATTACCAAACGGATGCATTAGCAATCTTGATGTTATTGAACCTTCTTTCACAGAGGCCGATAAAAACCTCTTTGTTTGGAATCTGTTGCAATCTGAAAGCAACCAATCTCATTTTGTGTCCTTAACAAACTTTTTGGTGTACTTAAGATTTTATAAAAAGTAGAGCTTGCTGCTGTTAAAAAATAATCGATATTTATTTGTTAAAAATAATGTTTCGGATTGAAAATTGCATTAGTTTCATTTGTGAATCTATTAATGAAAGATTATACCATTTGTATTAAAACTTTTGAAACTATCATGGCTATTAACATAGAAGTCATTTGCCTATAAGGGGATATTTACCATGTTTTTTTTTTAGTTTTCCAATAATTCAGTTTCATGCGCCATGACTGATCACGGAAGAACCAACTCAATTCTTCCTTGATTATGGCGCATTAAACAGTGCCGAAATATTGGAAAACTTAAACATTAAATTATGGTAAATATCCTGTTATAAATTACTTCAATTTGTGTCGTATAATATATAACGTAAAACCTTAATAGGTACATTATATACTTATTCAATCTGAGTATAGTAGAAATCGTGGTCTTTATTATTTCAGTAGGTACCTGGCGAATAAAAAGTTGTAGCGTGCAACGCTATAGGTAAATGTTGGCGGTTAATGTTTTGCTGTGTTCTGGATAATGTTTCATCTTCAGCTATGGCTTGAGCTTCAAGTATTGAAGCTTTAAATGAAACGTTAAGTAGGTACTTACCTTAACCACTGTTCATGCAATCACCAAAGTTAGATATCTACAAAAATGTAATTTATGCCTACAACCTACAAAACTGTTAAATTGTTAAAACTTTCTTTTCTTTTCAGTTTCCGAATAATGGGAAACGTCGTAGTATGATTCTTACCAACGCCAAAGGAAAGCCTACCCTTGAAATCTACAGGCCACCAGGTTCGTTCTTAAATAATTTGTTGCTGTATCAGCAACTTTTCCTTCATGATCATTTTCTCTCTAGTTTCTACTTATCTCATATCTCTTCTCTAACTCAGATTTGCCAATTTACACCACTATGTTTTATGTTTACTACTTAAATTATGGTTACCTAGGCACAGTAGGAACATTTTCATTTATTTATTAATTCCACCGTTATTATTTAGTTTTTAATTGTATTTATCATCAATTCGATTGTAATCTCGATAACTTTTCAACCTGGGAATGTTGCTGGTTTATGCGTCACTACGCGTAAATGGCGCCAAAATTTAAAAATAAACAAACTTCATATTTGGAACAGCATGTCGACAGTCTGATGTTTGCAGCGGCGGGCTGTGTTTGTTTGTGTCGCGTATGTGATTTCCGTGAAGTTTTGTAAATTTGTGAAAATGTCTCGGTGTATCGTGAAGCAGTCTTTGTCTCAGCCGGTGGGGCCGGTGGCGGTGGCTCCCACGGTTGTGTCGCTGCCGTCGGTGGTGACTCTGCCTTCGGTGGCCTCTGTGGCGACTGTGGTGTCGGTGGCGGCTCAGGTGACGCCAGTCGCGGTGTCGGTTTCCAACGCGCCCGTGACTCCGGTATCCGCGGCCGTGACGCCGGCGATTGTGGCTAGTGTGGCGGTTACTACTCAACCGGTTTCTGAACCTGCAACTAGCGCAGGTCTGTAAACTATATTTTTGATCAACAAATCAGCAGAAAATAGTACACTGGACAAAGAACTCTCCAAAGATCTTTACTACCTTAACGGTCCTGTGCTGCTTGTGTCTCGAACAAAACCAGGAGCTATCCCAATGTGATCCTTATTTCCACGGTTTTCTCGACCAATATTTTTTTTTAACTACAAAGCTACACTATTCCACCCTACGTAAACTCATCCTTATTTTTCTGAATCACATCACCAATGGTCTTTAAATCCACAAAGGATGGTTTATGTTGTTTGATTTTTGCATTTTGTAGATGACTTGTAATGCTATACGGGAACGAAAGATGCGGCCACAATATTGCCAGTGAATCACAATGTCACCAATTTTTCGTCGCAGTTCCATCACACATAATTATTACAGATCCTGAATCAGCTTTCATATCTGTAACGAGCCGGTCGATTATAGTTATTTGTCAAGTAAATCTTCCACGAAAGCCTGCCCACCTAGCCGAGACGCACGTGCTTCACGCTTCGTGATCGCGGTTACCCGATTAGAAGTTGTCGATCAGCCGTGGCATCTGTTGGGATTGATAAAATGAGACATCAATCAGTATCCGAGGAGTTCTGTTGAGATTGATTATGACCTATCCATCAGAATGTGTTCCAGTTGAGGATATTAGAACAGAATATTTAACACAAACAAAGAGATCCTTCCCAAAGTTTGAGAAGTACCTACCTAATTTGATTGATTTAATAAAACTAAAAAATTACTTCAAATTCCTAATATTTATCACTGTTTTATAAGTTCTACGGGACAAATTCCCTAAGGCATACATTTTTTTTTTTAATTTTCTTTTTTAAATACGATAGAAAAGAATCATCCAAATCGCTCCACCATTGACGGAAACACACAACATAAAAAATCCGTACGAACATTCATAAATAAAGAAACTCCTCCTTTTTAGAAGGGGCGTTTGAAAATACCTGATTATTTTGCTAAAAATCCTCACATCCTCCCCGGTCTACCTACATAAGTATTTTATTAAGGATATACATAGGATTTCGCGTTCATAGGAGCGCGGGACAGATGCATTTTTGGAACGGCGCAAGTGCAAAAATGGAGTTTTTGTTTACTTACAAGAAAACTACACAACTTATGAAAAAACTATCTAAAGGTTTCAAGTAATTAGTAAGTCATTTCAATAGACCGCAGGGTTCCTAACATATCGACCAAATTAGGTGCAAAACAGTGCAATTTCATGTTTTTTTTAGAATCGTGATTTCACGTTGAAGGAACCAACGGAAGATAAATAGAATTTTATGTAATTCGAGTTTTTAGCCACGAGAATCCTGTGACTACTGAGATCTAGTCCTAGTTTGACAAGCAAACTTTTAGCCACGAGAATCCTGTGACTACTGAGATCTAGTCCTAGTTTGACAAGCAAACAGGTTAGGTCCGCCCCTTAAACAACTACAATCTACAAGTTTTCCTGCTTTTCAGTTGAATCGTCGGAGCTGTTTGAAAACAAGATCGCAATTCCTAAAATATCTTCCAGATCAAGGTCTTTGCCGAATCAATATCATATCGCGTGTTTTACAGATGTTGTATCAATCTTAGTTTATTAGAGAACCTCGTAGTAATTCTCTTACGCATGCGATCTAAAGGGTCGCCTGTTTTCATTCATCATTATCAGCCTATATTAGCCCACTGTTGGACATAGGCCTCCCCTAATGAGCTCCATAGCGCTCTGTCTTCAGCTTGCCTATTTTCATTACTCATATTTATTTGTTTCATGAAAGCTTACCAATTTCCAATCCTCCTTCGCTCGCAGTCGATAAAATGGTTTTCATTCAAGAGTTGAGAGATCTCTATTCTAACAGGTTGTCGTCTGCTGATGGCCTTACCTATTATTTTCGACCAATTATAATTAGAGACCAGTAAAGATTCTAGAACGTAGGATCCTAGGATCTTTGGAGACCAGATAGAACACCCGGTCTTGGTTGGAAATCTGAAAGGGTTGCGGCTTCGATTCCCGCCTCGGAGCAAATATTTGTACTACCTATCTGCAGCTATTTGTCCGGGTTTTCTGGGTGTTTTCTATGTTCAATAAAAATTGTCTATCTATGTAATGCAATGGTTTAAGTGCATCAATATATTAAGTACCCATAACACAAGCTCTGCTTACTTTGGAGCTAGATAGTGCTGTGTTGATAGTCCAACATTATTCATTTATTTAATAGCTTTCGCCCGCGGTTTTGCACGCCTTTTTCAAATAGCCTTTGTCCGTCCCCGAGATACCATACACCTCCCTGCCGAATTTGATTAAGATCCATTCAGCCGTTTAGTCGTGAAAATGTAACAGACAGACAGAGCTACTTTCGGATTTATATGTCTGCAGACCTTAGGATTTTATAAGGTTAGATCATAGAAAAAATTCTATGTCTATGGGTTAGATACAGAGCACATAGGAAAGACCAGTCGGATGTACTATTCGACCTTGCAATCTGTTTTTATTATAAATCAAATATCCTCGCATTTCTCCAGCTGAGTGATTAAGTTGCGTTATTTTTGGCCAGTCACGTCAGATTTCTTTGGCCGTGTTCCATTATTATTCATTCAACGGTATTCACGCATTATTTCCGGCGGTGTACCTTCCGGGGAACAATGGAATATACAGTATTAGCTAGCATACTCTAGCTGCCCCCCAGAATTAGCACCCTAGACAAGGTTTTGTATTGGCAACAAAATAGACAACTTTCAAACACGGGTACGTTATTAAAGTTGTAATTTTTCACGCATTCGATTCGATCACATGTTATTCTGCCCGCTGAAGAGACCCAGAGAAACCTGTAATCATAGGTAGATACTTAACCCCTTCTTCATAATAGTCTGATAGTTTTAAACAGCTGTAAACAGTGTTACTTCTCACTCTGACTTGTGCGTTAATAGAAGATACAGTGAGAATTAGCTATGTGTTAGGTAGCAGACTATTATGAATAAGGGAGCAAGTCTTTCCTACGATTCTAAATTACCTTAGTCTTCATTTATTAAAAAATTTCACTCAAGACAGTGCTTAAATTTTCAGTTGTGTTAGAGTATTCGGAGCTTCAGGGCTGAATGTTTAAAGTGTCTATCACAATATAGACCTATCATGGCCGCAGTAACACAAGCCACCCAAAGCAAATTAAAAACAACATGATCTAAGATTCCACTTTTATTGATACAAAGATTTAGGCCCGTATTATGAAAGCTTGCGCATTCATCGATCTATACTTGAGTAACGATATTATATAGTACAAGCGTCCCTCAAGTATAGATCGATAACTGAGCAAACTTTCTTAAATACGTGCCTTGAGTAGATAAGTACCTAAGACCCGAATTTAAGAAAGTTTGCTCCTTTGTGCAATGAGGTATACTTAATTATTCCTGTTAAAAAAAAAACATTAGTAACCGACGACTGTTAGACAAATACAGCGCCCTTTACAATTTACTAATTATCAGCAATCATGCCTGTTCATAACTTATTGGTAATTTTTGAAGCCAGCGCTCGCAACCCAGTGATATCACATCACGTCAAGCTTTACCTTGATCTCATAGTATTCTTAAGCACATTTCTGTACTTTCCAATCACCCTCTTCTCTTGACGAGCGATGTTGACCGCCAGGTGTCCGCACAGACGGTGTCAATGCAGCGACCACCACAGCGGCCAGCACAGCTGCTGGGAAGCTGAATGTGCACGCCAAGGAGTTCACTATGGCCAAGCCCAACGACCTGCATAATAGGTAAGTTTTTTGTTTAAACCTCTACAGATGTAGGCCGGCCTGGGGCCGAATCCTGCTAACTTACGAATCGCTTTAATATGACAACGATATCGTCGCAGAATCTCAGATCTCATCTATAGATAGAGCTTTTTGCACGGAGATTGGTAGAATGGTTTTAACCTTGACACTTGACTCACCATCTATAATGCCAAAATGTATGACACATTGAAACGATACATTGTTATAGTGAAGCGAGTAATTTAGTGGAATTCGGCCCCTGATGCTGATTAGGTACTACTATCACAGCCTATGGACACCAGTTTGTATCAGAAGCATAACACGCGCGTTGCTGAACCCTTAAATGTTATAGGTGCCCGTTACTTACATATTTTAAAAATAAGTAGCTTGGCTACACCTACTACTTTGGTAGGTACCAGCAGCAAGCAGAAGTAAAAGTTACTTAAAATTAGGTAGAGCCACAGATTATTTTTTAATACTTTTCTGTGGGTAGAGCTAATAAAAACGAGATTATTGGTACCTAAGTCCTTTTGTTATTTCTAGGAGAGCATCCTACTCTCCCAGATGCACAGTGTCCAATAGTCCTGTAAAGCAATCTGAATTTTGAATTAACAGTAAACACTTGCTCTCTGAAGACGTAGGACACGAGCGATACCTAAGTCTTCAGAGAGCAAGTGTTTATGTTAATTCAAAATCAACTCAACCAAACCATATGTACATTTCTAACGCTACTTTCAACCCTAATGGCTGTTGGATTTTAATTCAAAGTCCTCCAAATGTTCCACCGTACGGTAGGAGCATCAGGCAAAGAGTTTGTACGAACAATACGCTAGAGATATATGATATAAGTAGACCCGGCATCTCTACATCTAAATAACACTAGGATATAAAATACCGGCAGAGATTGAAAACTTTAATTCTTTCCGCTCAGTTGCTCTTTAGATTGGCACGGTCGCTGATTCAGGCCATATCGTCTCAGCTTGACAAACATACAGTAATGATTTAGGTGCAGCAGTTTTAGCTTCTGTTCTTGTACAATTTCGCATGGAAATTCTAAAATTATTAATTAAAATGGATAATTTCTATTAATATTATTTTGCAGTTCAAACTCCTTAAATCACGTTAATATTTCGATCAATCGCAGGTTACCTAGTTTTTGAGTGCCGAATAGGTATTTAAAAGATGATTTCATATGTTGCTGCAAAGTGACCTTGTATACAATAAGGTAGGTTTATTTGATTGCACTTTAGCGCCTCAACATTTACTAGAATCTGAGTTGTTAGCTCAAATAGTTTCGTTAGAAGTCTGGGTGCAATTCACACCTATATACACAAGTAGCGATGTAATTTTGAGGCGTTGTTCGTCAACACTGGCCAGGCCAACACGTTCCATTTGGCAACTGTCGATCAGGAAGCAGAGACCTTGGCTCTGCAGCATGACGAACGATGAACCTTTTTGCATTAAGATTTTCCACTGCGATAAAATCTGAGGATGGTTTAAAAAGGATGGAAATAACCAATTTGAATCGTGGTGCGTCTAACTTCAGTCTATATTGGTCGGAAAAATTTGGATTTGACCTTGCAAACACTGTTGTTCTTGTTTCTCATCATGGGAAGTAACGTAACCGGCAGCGATGCTGTTGGCCCCCATCCAATTGAGGCAAAACAAAAATTAAACAAGATAAGACGTAGAGATGTCCCACGCGTAGATGCGACGTTGCCACCGTAGTATCAATTGTGGTTTTTGTTATCACTTTGTTCTCGAGTGCGGTGACGCTAGCACGCCCGCGCGCGCAGAAACGGGTCCGATAGACGCCCCGCGCAGTGAGCGCACGCGCCGGGAGACGCACGGAGTTCCCGACACGGACGCAAACATCGAAATAAACGCGAACGCCTTCGAACGAAACACTACCGAACGCTGTATTTAGAATTATAAGTCCCTCGATAGTGTAGCTAGTCTGATCAAAAGCTGATGCAAAGTGAATGTTAAAGCTCTGGGAACCGCTCGGGAACGGGAACAGGCTTCTATTAATAAAGAAACGACGAATAGGAAGACGTAGTTCTATAACATTGCCAAGTTTGCGCTGAGATTTGCATCGAGCTTGAAGATTGTGATAAATTTTATTGATGCTCATGTAAACATTGAATTTATTTGCATAGTTGTGTGTGATTCTGTAGTGAAGATAGAACTGTTTTTATATAAAAAGGAATAACTTATTTTAGAACGTGAAAATGGTGCGTGGGAGATACTCTACTTCCGACATGTAAGTGTACAACTAAAGCTACCCATTATTCAGGATTTCAGGAAAACCCCCTTGGTAATAAAAACACCTTGAAATTTAAAACGAATTTTGCATAAATCTGTAAAGTATTCGCATGTCGATAATATTTTTGCGAAACCGTTGCCAACAATTTGATGTAATTTGTAAAATTTTCTAAAATAATGCGACAAATCATTCACAAGCTAGTGTTTTGATAGTCTGTGACTTGTTTTTGTGTCGTAGTCATAACAATTTGGGATTATTTTGATTACATGTGTAATTACAATGGCTTTAGGTACCCACACGCTGCTTGCCGTTCATCTTGTTTTGAAAATAAACTACTGTAGTCGTCCTGTATAAGAAAGGTAGTCAATTCTCGCGGTCACTTTCAAAGCTCGTGAATGCAAATGTGATTCACATGCCCGCGAATAACAGGGAATTGAATGAGCTACGCTTCAAATATAGTCAAAGGTTTCGCTTTTTTGTTTGCATCATCCTTGTCCAAGATATTCTCTGTACTTACAGTCTACTTTCTTTTTATCAATTTTGTCATCATTTCAATTTCCTATCTTATCTGCTGAAGCCTTTAAATCTATTGACATTCTACCTACGTAAAATATGTCATTGAATAGTGCCCTTTCTTTTAGTTTCCGTGTTTGTTTAGAACTTAAATAACCTTTACATTTTGTGACATGCTTATTTTCGGTGCTCTATGTATGATACTAAACTGACTTACCTATCTATTAATTCTAGTTAACCATATTGTTCTAATGTGACTCACTTTCATTTTAAAAGCCTTATTCGGAAAACTGTGTTTTTTAGTTTTATCCGCGTTCAACTTTCTTTCTAGTCTCTAGTTTTCAGGAGTACAGTAACCTTCAGACTTAACTAACTTGCCCGTTTGCACCAGATGTTTATCTTAGCTACTAATAGGCTCTTCTATAATGCGGTGCAGTTCCAAATTGTATTTTGACAATTCCAGTATTAAGTTTGCTGGATGACTCCGCTCAGTTTAATCGTTGCTGCTAATCCATGCGTCATAATCATCAAGTTTAGAGATCATTGCGCCGTATTGTAGTGTTGTCACTGCTGTTCCAAGGTCACCGTTTGTTGTCCGGTTATAAACATGACTTCATTCAACCATTTTAGTTAATTTGTTTGGTTATTCGCTAGCTCTGTGTATTTCTGCTACTGCTTTGTTCTATTTAGAAGTCTTTATATCTAAACGAGATTAGGAATAGAGATAAACTCATTAATTTCATGTTGTCTGTTGAAATGCTCTTAATTTATTAAGCCTGGGTGCAATCAAGTATCCTATCCTATTTTGATTTCTAGACGTTTATCAAATAAAAAAAAATAAAAAAACATTATAATACATAGGTCTGATGAAAAAAATATTTTGTCATCTTTCTTCAGAATTTGTTTCCACATCTAGGTATTGTTTTGTATGCAGGTATTTACTAGTTATCATTGTTATTTATCCGTATCATCATTCTGTTTTAGGTATAAACATATACGATATATGTATATTTATGTATACGAGTATAATATGTCTCACTGTCTAACTCAGTCTCATATTTATCTATTCTCTATTCATCTATTGGATGCGTAGAAACAACCACGATACAATTCCCTGAGTCACAGAGTAGTGGAATGTTTGCAGAAACACGATCTCCACATATTGAATAGAATATCTCATTTGTGTTAAGTGTACCTACTCGTTGACGTGTTAATTGATTTGTCTAACACTAAATGGCCCAATCATTCTTTAATGAACGGATATTAGAGTTGAACAATATAAATAGTAGTATTTACACACCCAATGTATACTAGCTGTCTTTTTTAGGGTTCCGTACCTCAAAATGAAAGAATACCCATGTATAGGATCACTTTGTTGTCTATCCGTCTTTCAACCCTCTTCTTGCCTGAAGGTATAGAGTTGAAATTTACATCATATACTCAAGTTCGTAACATCTTGGAGCCGCAATATAAATCAAACTTCTAAGTTAACGCAATCAAAAGGTATGCCCAATTTTATTAATTTTCCAAGTCACATGCATACAAAACCTATAAGGTACTTACTTCCCAATTACCATTGACCTAAAATCATGAAATTTGGCAAGAAGCAGTCTTATATTATTATAACACAAGTAAAGGACAAAATCTAGAAACCGTAAATGTATTGTTAATTCACAAAAAAAATAAGATTATCGCTTTGGATCAATAAATTTGATCCATACAGTCACCTAAAAAAATGTTTTGTGGTGATTTCTTTGCTCTAGTACAAGTTTGTACGGATCCCTTGATGCGCGAGTCCAACTCAAATTTGACGTTTTATTGTCTTGTCCCTTATCTCACACTGGATATTTAAACCCTTCCTTATACAGTTTAACTTAGAGAATAGTAACTATTGGAATCTTTGTAAGTATTTTTAAAGATTGCCTAGCTCTATTCAAGTATGAATGTAAAACTTGAAACCAAATACCAGATTGCGACATGTGCGATGGATAACTGTTATCCATAAAATCTGGATAGGTAGGTACCTACTCATGACAAATTCAAGTTCTGTCCACTTGCAGAGCCAGTATGAATCATAAGTCCGAAACGGTCTAACCTTGAAAAGTCTTGCCTTGCCTTCTTTTTATGACGGTCTACCGGCATTAGTAGAATGAAAAATTCGCCCAAGTAATTAATCTCTCGTAAATATTAAAAAAGGTTGATTATAATACCTAGCGGTCATGATTTTGATCAAATCATAATGGCTTTTGTGACGCAGGAGTTTGAGGGTTCGGTTCCCGCTTCGGGACAAATGTTTCTACGTTCTACAGACATTTGTTCCAAGTGTTCTGGTCGTTTTCTATGTAATAGGTAAGTATATTAAAAAAAGTATCTATGTAGGTAGTTACATAAATCTTATCTAGTACCAATAACACAAGCTTTGGCTTAGTTTGGGGGGGCTATATAACGCTGTGTGAATGGTTCAGCATTATTAAGTACCTACCTATATATTATTATTATACGTATTTATTTAAATTATTTCAATAGAGCTGCTAAAGAGCATAGCGAGGGTCCATTGAATGACATATGTAGGTAAATGCAGACAGCCACAGGACACGCCACTTGGCCCAATTTGGCTCTCGTCAGCGTCAGTGCCAGTGCGTCACTCTAGCAATCATTGCATCCATTATGCCAGTTTACGTGGCATTTGATGGCAGATTAACTGCATGTTCATTCGTTCATTTTAGCCTGGTATCACCCACTGCTGGATATAGGCCTCCATTCGCTTTTGTCAGCCTTTTCTGTCCATCATCAATCCACCTTGCGAGTTTTCTGCATGTAAATTCTCCGAACGGAAGCAATCATTTTCTGGTATGAAGCCTAGTCGTTTGTGGCACTTTAAAATAGTCTTTTAGGAACCTGATAACGTGGGCGAGACAAAGCGGTAGCTAACCATATTCGAAACTCACCTTATTTCCTAAATTGTAGACATCATTCATAAGAACAAGGTTCACCGGTCTATTTCTCAAGGCTCTTGCTAGAGTCCTTGTGTTTTAAGCATTTCGTCGCTTATTCTAAATGCCTTGCAGTCAAAATTTTCTTGAAACAATATGTTATGACCTATGAACGTATATTATTTAAACAATAGATTTGACTGGTCGTTGCGCACAGCCATAACGGGCCAGACTATGTGTGCTGCATCGGGACAATGATAATGTGTGGACAATGATTATTTATGAGCAATCGGAGCATGTCACACGCGCTGGCTGCTAGCCATTCTCATCATGAATAATCATCAGGGATTGCGATCATGACAATAGGATGACCAGAGTCATTTTGTGTTCGTTATCGATACGTCAAGTAATGGTAGGTACAGACTTAATTCAGTATGGGGATTGTAACTCCCTGGTCCAAAAACTCTTTTCCATTCCACTTCATCAGTTCAAAGCTTTGTCGCTTAGCTGAACCAATTAAATTTATATTGTAATCATGAGTAATCAGAGATTATCATGACTCTAGGATGATCAGAACCATTTTGTGTTTGTTATTGTTACGTCAAATAATGGAGCAGACATAATTCAGTATGGGGATTGTAACTCCCTGATTCAATAACTATTTTCCACCTCACGTCGTCGTCAGTTCAAAGTTTCGTCGTTTACCTTTAGTCAATAGAATTTGTTTTAGAGTCGTGTATGCGTTCTCACTTTATTCTTGAGTGTGTGCAAATCTAATCTAAAGTGCGTGCAATACGTCCGGCGAGAACACAAATTGCAATTATTATTGCCGTCCCAAGATAGATTGCGAGAAAGCTAGGTCTAGCTGAGTTTCAATTAAATGAGAATCCGCGTGAATCATCTGACTACCAGGTCGTTCACATCCACCTTCAGACGGCATTATAAATTGGGCTTTATGACTTAGGCCTTTAGATAAAGCCAGGGTATATAATAGCTGCACCATCCAGCTATATCTAAGATATGATTTTAAAAAGCAACCAATAATTTTGAAACCTTTTTAGAAAGATGCTGTAGTGAGTCCCCTAGTAGGCAAGGATTAAAAAAGGTTGTCATGCACTACCTTCCTTGCTTAGCTAGGTTCCACAAACTGACGTGGTTATGTGACCCCAAGTGGATCTTTGCCCACGACACCTAAGATCGCCAGCTGTCCCGGTCTTTTTTGCCGTTATATTATATCCATTATCCACAGAGAACGGGTCCAATAACCGAATGAAAGCGGGTTTATGTTGTTTACTCTCACAATTGCAGCAAATGCAAAATCACTAAACCTAGACACAGATAACTTTAAGTGTAGTTAGGTGCTTTCCTTCATAAACTAAACCAACATTAGGCTTTAATGGTGGACATATTTTCACAATCTAGACAAACTGTGCCATTGTGTGAGAGATAAAACTTCAACAAAAGTAAATAAACTAAGTAAACTTCTCAGACGCGGTTTGTAGTGTTAATTAAACATATAAAAAATTGTTTTGTTCCGCTTTGATATAAGTGAATATTTTAATATTTTTAAGTTCCACTGTTCAAAGTTTCTCCGTTTCTGTAGGCTCAATATAACTGAACTTTCCCGGAAGGACATGGAAATCATGGAATAGTAGGTTAAAAACAATTTCACAAATGGATCTAATTTGTGAAATTGTTGCGGATTGGAACACCCTGATTCAATTACTATTTTCCACCCCACGTCGTCATCAGTTCAAAGCTTTGTCGCTTAGCTTTAGTCAATAGAATTTGTTTTACGAGTCGCGTTATGCGTTCTTGTATACGAACTTTCCCGGAAGTACATGGAAATCATGAAAAAGTAGTTTACAAACAATTTCACAAATGAGATCCTATTCAAAAAGAGGATAACCATCAGGCGTGTGCACGCTTCGGCGGCAGACAGCTGCCACTCACTATACATACAGTCAATGTGGTAGGTGGTAGGTAGTAAAGAAACCAACGTAGTACCTATAAAACATATAAGGTAGGTAATTACGTTGCTAATACAAGCAGGATGTCGGGCATGGTCCATGAGCATGCATTCGTGATGTCCTTCGCCTGCAATATCGAAGTATGGAAAGCAGGACTCATTAGTAACCTGATAGATAATGAATATGTCTCAACACTAATTAACTTTTTGCTTCGGCTGTAAGTGTTAGCTAAGTAACTAAGTAAGTAATATTTTACCAAGAATATGTACCTATACAGCCGTGTGCCGGCTTAGAACTTGCAGCACCCCAACTCTTCCCGTGGGGGTCGTAGGAGGCGACTAAAGGTTCATACTGGGGGGCGGGCAGCAGCGCGTCTTGCAGAATATATCTACCACCGAACTGCGATCCCCAACCCGCATGCCCAGCGTGAGGATAATAGGCATTACCCCCCATGAGATAAAAAAAATCAGGGAAGGCCCGAGTCCAGCAGTAAAGGCTGTTGAGGTTGAGGGTTGTACCTACTAATGTAGGTAGGTACCTAGTTAAGTACAATTTTACTAGTCTTTAACTATAGAATTTTACTAGTTTATAGAATTTTACTAGGCTCGGACATTTAGTGGACATGATGACTAGACTATCAAGAATATACCTACCAATGTAGTTCAACATTGGATTGAATTCAAAGAAAAAACTGGCTCATCTTCCTACTCTCTAAAAACATCTAAAGTTATTCCAATGAACTTACGAATGGTAATGTGGGGGTAGGTCGGCAAGGTAGAACTAATTTCTATTAGTATGGTGCCCTTTTTAATCCTCAGCAGCATAACTTATTATTTTATTTTTTAGTACCTATGGTTGCTTTTTTTAACCCTCAACTTCATAACTTTTTCGATGCTTCTCCGATATTTGAATTATCTGGTGCTGTAA
Organism: Eupithecia vulgata; assembly: GCA_946478455.1. Lineage (NCBI taxonomy): Eukaryota > Metazoa > Arthropoda > Insecta > Lepidoptera > Geometridae > Eupithecia > Eupithecia vulgata. The sequence goes on from OX297873.1 coordinate 13,411,697, forward strand.
TTTAATTTACGCAGAGTTTATTTGCACACTAACCGTTAAAAATATTATTAAACAAACAAGCAGGCAAACAAGTAAAAAAAGTAAGGGTAACATACCATATTATGTAACACGCCTAATAAAAAAAAATTAAGTCATGAACAAAAAAGTTACAGCAGTGAATATTTCAGATTTTGGAAAATCATTTCGCATCGTAAAAAAACACGTGAATATAGCTAAGAGGCTTTTCAGCATCACACACACACAACCGACCTCCAGTTACCATATTATGGCACCCGTTCTGTCTGCCGAAGACCCAATAAAAAATAATAATCCGAATTCACTTCTAAGCCTACTTTCTTATATGCTGCAAAATGATAAGGTCACGCGACAGTCAATGCAGTACCTACAACTGTAATTTTTCTTATTGAATACCTATAAACGAACTTAAGTAGGTATTTGATATTCTGGCATGGGTAGAACAGGACACCTTTACCAACCCTAGTGTCTCCTAAGAAAGGTAAATTAAGGTAATTCTGAAAATCCGTTGTATTTCCAGGTCGGCGATGGGCATTGGATATGCGAGCGTAGGCCTCCAGCACTCGCGCTCGGCGGTCCTGCACGCGCAGGTGCCTCCGCATTACAGGCCTGTGATGCCACATGGCTTGCTCAGCACCACATCTAGCGGGAATGTGCCTCATTCACAGGTAACTAAGTTCTAAGTCGACGGAATCAAAAGTTACAGCCATTTTATACTTACCCAATTTTGTTGCATTTTCCAAGAGATACAACACACACAACAACTTTACTATAGGATACATCCCGTTGACCTAGAATCATGAAATTTGGCAAGAAGCAAGGTCTTATAGCACAAGTAAAGGAAAAAAAATCAAAACCTTTTCTTATTCTTTGTGACCAATTTGGTGACATGTTCACAAAAAAAACTTATTTGGTCAGACCAAACCAGATTTTTTTGTGAACATGGGTCAGTTTCTTTGCCTACCTATACGAGTCCAATTTTGTACGAACCCTTGATGCGTGAGTCCAACTCGCACTTGACGTTTTTTATCCCATAGAACAGTTCCCATGGTATAGAAATAACGTTTTCATAGAAACAACGCGTGCGAAGCCGCGATCACAAACTAGTGTTAAATAAATAAATAAACGATTTCTGTTTATTTCCAGTCGGGCGGACCACGAGTCCACTTCAAACTCCAGCCGCAGCAAGTCATTATCCCGGAGAAGAAGAAATCCCCCCCATCTTCCCTCATCAACGGTAACGGCAAAAGCATCCGTCCTCAATCGTTCACTCCCGGCATCAAGCGGTCCAAGTCTCTGACCTCGGCAGACGCGCTCGCGAGCGGCATGGCGGCGCTGGGGCTGGCTGCGGACGCCGGAGACCTCGGCACATTCCCCGCGGAGATACAGGAGTGCATTGATAAGGCTTTGGAGGGTAAGTGGACTGTCGACGACGTTGACGACCTCTGTGGTGCGGTGGGCGAAGAATCATTCTCTTGCTATAGCAGTTTGTGTTAAGGATTCGGCGATAGCTGCTCGCAACTTCAATTCGTAAATTATTGTATTCCGTAGTAACAAAAATTATGACTAGGTAAACTTTTTGTATTTTCTACATTGTGTTTTGTTATTTTGTAACTAGACAATGGTAGCGATTCTGTTGGCATAAAACCTAAACTAAACTAGCCTAAAATTGTTGACGTCTCTATTTTTTCGATCGAACAAAAGGGGACAGCTAAATTTTAACGCTAGTTTAGTTTAGGTTTTGTGCCAACAGAATCACTACCAATGAAAGCTAGGTTACTCATTAAACAAAGTAAGTACGTAAGATATTGCTGTTTTTAATACAAAACAAATAGTTTTATCCTATTTGTTTTGTATTAATGCATACATGTCATTTTCGAAGTAAAGTTATGCAAAATCGCCTTTTGCATATTTTTGCTTACATTTAATTATAGGTGTGTAGTATATTATTCAGATAAGCTATTTGCTATTAGCTGATTCTGGCGATGCCTGGCGCCGTCGCATGCCAATTGAAAAACGCTCGTGGTTTGATCATAACTTGCTCCTTCCAGACCCAAACGCCGTCTGCGCCCGCACCCTAATGGACGCTGTCAACCACCTGGTCGGTCGCGCCGTGGAGTCCCCTCGGTACGCGCTCCCGGCTGCGCGCCGCTGCATCGCCGTCGTGGAGCGCGAGCAGACCGAGACCTTCCTCGAGTCTCTGCTCAATACGTGCCAGCAGTGGTACCATGACCGGGAGAAGGTAACTACACTCTGAATTCTGGAGCAAATCTGCTCCAGGGTCTTGGAGGCTTTTCCAGAAGATAACGGTTTTTTATTTGAAGCATCATACTAATTCTATAGCTAGTCTGAAATAGGGAGCAAGAAGGCGTTGCGTTTACAGAACACGGCCCAGGCTTGTAAAAGACGAGACAACTCGCGATTCCTGTTTTAAATTCAGTTCCCTTGTAAATTTAAACAGCATCGGAGACTTCGGAATTAATGATCATCAGCTCCAATAGCTCCGTAAGGCCCATACTCCAGATCATCTCCCAAGGACAGCTCCACACGGAGATGAGAAGAAAAGAGATGTTTTTCAGCTAAGCTGTCTCCATCATTCTGGCTAGACTGGAGCGGAGATGTGTGCTGGCTAATGCGGAGATATATGCTTTGAATGATGAATGCAAGCACAGCTCACATCTGTGCTTCGATATTTCTTGTTTGTTCGCATACAAATATGATACATCTCCGCTCGGTGGTCTCCACTGAAGCTGAGGAGACGAAATGTCTCAATAACGACGTTCTATTGGTTGTCTAAAACACATCACTTCGCCGCTCTGCTCAACTCAGCTTTGGTGGAGCTCTCTTTGGCATCGTGGAACGCCAGAGTCCTAACTGCCGTTCCATCGATGCCTTTACTCACGTCGATGTCCTTTTCCACACGTCTTTAAATCAGACCACTAAACTTTCCTCCACAACTCTCGTCTTTTCCAGCTCCTAGGAACAATAGTCGGCGGCGGACGACCTCGCCTGATGGCGTTCCTGTCCTTCCTTCTGGAGATGTACTGCCAGCTGCGGAGGCGCGCCATCCAGCGACGCGGCGGCGCCAACACCAGCGCACAGCCTGGCCAGGTGTTGTTGACGCTCATCTGCAAGTGCTGCGAGGATTGTATCCGCCAGCCGATACCGTCGCCCAGCGACGTGAGTCTCTTAGCTATTCATTCATTCATTTATTTATTGCATCATGAATAATATGATACATAAAACTTGTCAGAATCTTGAAAATACACACAATAATAATATGGTTTTCTATGGTTTTTATGGTGTTGCCTGCACTGGGAGACAGCCTGATACTTTATAATATTAATTCTAACTGAATTTTTTAACTGTCCCGATTAAAAAACACTTTATGTAAGGCTAAGCGCAGCGCACTTAATCTCAAAATCAGTTAAGTCTATGAAAAAATGTTGCATTGGGAACGAAATTTGTTACAAATTTTATGTAATAATATATGTCATGAATTCATGATGGATGACATAGGTACATTATTAAATTCTAGCTTCATTAGAGCTATAGAAACCTAGATAAGTGTGCAAAACCAAATTCTGTGACATTTGACCTTGAATAACTTACGGCACAAAACATATTTTCGAGTTTCCAGCTGGTTGACTCTCATTGTTAGGTTAACGACTGGATTGCTACTACGCCAGTATAGTGACTGAGCATATGTTAATAACTGAGAAGCAATCAAAGACGGTTTCAGAACCAGATCTAAGTAGTATTTGACATTACAAGTTTTCCTTTCTTTCCAGACGGAAAACCTCTTCTTCGTACTCACATACATCGGCCGCGACCTGGAATCCCAGCTTCCCGGTGACCTGGAACGCCTTCTCACGGCCGTCCGAGACGCCTTCCTCAACACTGCAGCTGTTCCCTCCATCCGTCGCACGCTACTCCAGCTGATCGAGCTGCACGCGTCGCGTTGGCAGCTGCCGGGATGTGCTGTGCTTTATTACTATCCGTCTTCGAAATAGTCACTGAAGAGTAGTCATCCTTACGAAGCATGTGTTTGGTTGGATCGGACTGTAATTTGGTGAACAGAACTGTGACTCTCGCTCTTCGTACCTTTCTCCAGCTCATTGAGTTGCATGCGTCGTAACTGGTCGTAACAGAATACCAACATGGCAGCTGCCAGAATGTGGTGTGCTGTATTAGGTACTATAAGTCTTCGAAATAGTCGCTGAAGGATCGTCATCCTTAACAGCATGAGTTTGAATTGGATCGATTGGTGTGACGGCTGAACAGAACTGCTCTATTTATTACGGTGGTGGAAATAGTCGCTGTAGCAGAGTCATCGTAACGAAATATGTGTTTAGTTGGATTTGACTTGAAATGTGATGTAGCGTAGTTACGAGTAGCGCGACGAAAAAGTTACTGCATTATTGTCCATTCACGAAATGAAATATAGACGTTGGTTTCTGTGACGCCAAAACAGTTCGTGATTATGACTTTCCTGAGTATACAATAATGAATCTGAATACCAGGATGATTGTTGGACGTAAATTACAGTCGTGGTCGGAAATATCCTCACGATGGTTCAGAAGAGGTGAAGTTAAAGTGGGGGCATACCTCTAAGCTCCCATACAAACGTATCTTCTTTCCGATTCATTTGGAAAATTGAGCTTAGAGGTTCGCACCCACTTTAAGTTAGCTAAGCATTTCTTTAATTGTTCGAATTATACATGACGATCCACAAAATTGTGAAGTTGTCCTTAACGTATTTAGGCATTCGGCTGCCATAAGCTCACTCTTGTGCCTTTGATTATATTCATTATAAAAGTATGTATTGAAGTCAAATATTTGGCTTGGATGTACTGTTAAGAATTGTTGTAATTAAGGTGTTAAATTCTTAGCTTAAGTCGCATTATTGAACTAGTGTCGGTACATTATTATGCCTTGAAAGTATTAAGAAAGTAATGTATTAGTAGGACAAACTTGCGATGTACTTTACTGTACGATCGTCGCATAGTAACTTCGTGCATTGTGACTTTGTCGGTTTTTTTCGTGTTGTTGGTATCTTTTAGAGGTAGCTCTTTATTTGCTTGTAGGTCTTTTTGGTAGAGCTGACGTATCCGATGCGTAATCGCACCGGGGTAGTCCGCTGTCTGTCACATCACTGTGCGGCGGACCTCGAGCTATTTGATTAGTTTTGTGTAGTTGTTGCACGGTAATATTTTTGTTAGTTATTGCGATTCGGGTTTTAGTTGGACACATTATTTTTAGTGGCAAGCCCACATGGTAGGCTTGTTGGAGGTTAAGAATTCGCTTTTAAATGCAGGTAGTTGTAAAATATGTAGCGTATGACTGAGTTTTACGTAAAAATGATTATTTCAATGTTTATGCTTGTGATATTAAGTATTTTTAATTAAAATTGTATAATATTGTATGCCTACATATTCTGTCCTAACCAAAGACTGTAATAATGTCGAGATTCATTAATATTTTTTATACGACATTAAGATGGACCAAATTATCTTTGAAATGTTTCGAGCCTTTGAAACGGAAGTACCTAGGATGTTAAGTACCTACTGCATCAAGATGAAACGGAAGATAATTCGATAACTGTCTAACTAACCTGTAAGATGCTAACCATAACTAGGTAGGTATTAAGTAGGTTTACTTTCTTTATGTTAAAAGACCTAACTGAACTTGTATAATGCATTCGTAGCCATTTAAGGTAAAGGTTTATTACATATGTTTGTAAAAAAATAAAAAAGCAATAAAAAAATGGTGCTAACAAAAACTATTGGTGTATTGAGTAAATAAATTGTTATTTTAGCTAATTATAGTTTCTAGGATACGGGCAATATCGTTGTTATCGTTACCGCAACTATAATTTTTTTACCAATAAACACATTGTAATTTTCTATAGTCAATAATAAAATTATTATAAAATATATCCAGTTTTTCATTTAAAGTACTTTAAAGGGCGATAAAGTCCTAGACATAATATGTATCGCTACCATAAATAGAACTGGTAGAACGACATCAGTAAGCAGGTAGTTTTTGTGTAGCTTGAATTTGCTACACAAAAACTACCTGCTGCCGTGGCTACAAACCGTGGCGAGGATTTGAGAATCCTCGTGGTTTCAGAAGTGCTCTCGGTGACCCGCGACCCGTGCACCCACTGGCTTCACCCACCGGTGGGTGTAGGGGTAATTCCTGTTTACCCGTGTACCCACTGCGATATGGTTGGAATTAATTATCAATGGAAAAAATCGGTCTCGGTGGTCGAACCAGCAGATCTTAGCCTCTGGGATGATGATGATAACACGAATGGTTCCCTTCACGCCGATTCCCTTAGACTAAGGGCCCCCGCGCACTAGGCAGCCTGGCTGCCGCAGCCAGGCTGCGGCAGCCAGTCAAACATATGACGTTGTATGGGAGCCCACGCACTAGGCAGCCACGAAATCTCGGCTGCGGCAGCCAATGAAACGCGCCTATATGCACGGCAGCCAGCTGGCTGCGCGCAGCCAGAACGTGTGTAGGCGAATGTATGTGGCTGCGGTCAGTCTCCGCGCACTAGTTGTAGCAGCCAGACGTATTTTGCGTTCCGAACTTTGATAAGATGACTTTCGATACAGAGAAATTTATTCGGGAAATTGAAAGCCGTAAAGCAATACAGGGTGATTACTAGATTACTACTGACTAGTCGTTGATTGGCTGTTATAACTGGCTGCGCAAATATTCTGGCTGCCGCAGCCTGGCTGCGCAGCCAGGCTGCCTAGTGCGCGGAGGCCCTTAGTCTATTCCTGTAACATCGACTCTAGTAACCAGGCTCGTAACGTACCTACCTAAGTCGAATTCCCTTCACAGGGCGACCGCGCTTTTTCGATGAGTAGGTACCTACTGTCGGCAGCGGCATAGGGAAAGTAAATAAAAACTTGTGTGGCTGCAAGATTCCATTACTATAAATATAAACCTTAAAACTATCATGGTTATTAACACTAAAGTAATTTGTAACGGGATATTTACCATGATTCGATTTTGAGTTTTCCATTAGGTACTAGGTATGTTGTTTTTATAAAACAAAAATAACGCATTCACTGCCCAGTATTGACACTAATTTGTGAATAATTAATAGGTACAATTGGTTTATTCCTTTTATTTTTATTAAAAATAAGAAATCATAAACAAATAAATTTAAATCAGTAGAGAAAATGGAAAGAGTTTCCTGTGCTATTACGACTAGGATTCACATTTAAATTTCATAATTCTGAAAACGCTATTAGTAAAAGTTCTGAAAAATTTTGTAAGTAGGTAGGTACCTACAGTCTAATTTGTAAAAGTATCCAGTCAATAGTTACAATCAGTTTTATGTGGTCCCCCAGACAGACTTGGTTCAGATAACGCAGGCGGTATGACGCACAGCCGCTTCACAGAGCTCCGGATCAACAAGTGCGTCTTTCTTGGGCCATGAAAGTGTTAATAAGATTGTCATTATCTCATCAAAGCTCATAGATTCCATGAGTTACTACGTTTAGTAAAACATTTATTAGAGTAAGTATATTTAAATAAATAAGCCCTTTCCGTTCACTGGAACAAACAAAATCTATTGCAGAAGGTGGTCCCTCAGATGTGCACGCACATACGCTTAAATCAGAGCGCGAATTGGTTGGTAGAATACAGTCATGTATTGTAGAATAGTATTGAGCCAAAGATCCTAGGATCCTACGTTCCGTAGTAGGGTATACTATAATCTTTGTATTGAGCTAACCAAACATCGCTGTATCGTGATTGGCCGGACTGGTGTCAAACGGTTGTTACTATCTTCAGAGTAGTAATATGTCACTGTCACGTATCACTGAGATTCAGTGATGCCAGCTTTAATCTGTGTCCCATCTAGTTGCTGAACAGAATATTTATCATAATATTCCTTGCAGAACACAAGGAATAAAACTACAAAAACAGTCATTTGGCCACAAATCGTTAAACATTTTATTTTATCGTATGACAAAACCAACTTTAATTAACTAGTATTTTAGTCCAATTTAAAATAGTTGATTTAGGGCTAAAAATCAGCATATTCCAAAATAACTACGTAAATCATAGAAGACTTTATTAAGGGTATAGAAATATATCTGTACATAAATCTTTATTCAGAAAGAAAATAACAATCAAATAACAAATTTAAATTAAAACTAGTAATTGAGGGTTAAAATGGTTTGTAATTTTATTTGCAGCGAATCACTTTTCCGTTAGTTATTTTCCTTGTAGATCACAGAAAAATTAAAACTTTTCCCATCAGCATTATCTTGTATCATGTTTAGGTAATGAATGTAATAATCTTCCATACTACCTACAAAATAGAATATGTTTTCTTTACGCGGATGATCTTAATATAGTAAAACCCATGTCTTCATTAGATTGTGCTTCGCTGCAACAAGACCTGGACTCTATACAAGACTGGTGTCAGAACATTCAACTTTTCCTCAATATTGCAAAACGCCAAGTCATGAGTTATTCACGTGCGCCCACACCAAGTATTTATGGGAGTACGTGTTGGAAGGCCAAGCCGTAACCAGTTTGTACACGTCTCGTCACGGTTTAACAGCGCTCGGCGAAATAAAGGTCCGAAAAAAAGAATTCAAGTGACACAACAAAAACCTACTGTGCATTCAAACTCAGCGCTATTAAACCGTGTCGCAACCTGTATCATATTCGATCCTAAACTGACATTTCACGATCATAACCGAACATTACGAAGGACTGTTTTAAATGACTTTTGGCTTTTAATAATTAATGGCTTTGTAACAAGGAATTGCAAGGAATTCAACTCAACCAAGACCGTCCATTTATTATGCACTGCACTGGTAATGATCTAAATTAGAAAGTGCGTTATGCGTGTGGAACCCACATGAATCGACCTATGCTCTGATACTTGAAAAGGTCCTGAAAAGGTATTTGCGCTTTCTTTATAAGAAAAGTAGAGGCTGCTTCCCGTACATGTACCTAACCAATAAAATAATTGCAACGAGACCTCGGTTTCAATTTCCTGGAAACGCGCAGACTATGCGACCAGAGCGTTAAAAGACCATGAGTTTACAAAGATAATTTAAGAAAGAGGCTGCTCTTGCAATAGCTATTTCAACAACTTTAACTGATAGTAGGTTTATTATTATTATTATAAACAATTACTTATCGGTGGTAAATATGCGATGCAGCAATTCATCAAAATTTTTATTTTTGTATTATTTCTTCAGTAAGAATTTTCTGAGGAAAATTCTGACTAAAAAATAAAATCTCCATCAGAAACTTGCATCGACTTTTCTTTCCTGGTTTTCCTGTCATTCATTTGTCACGTATTTGGCGTTGCCACACCCTTGGTTCACACCATCGAGCACATACCCAAGCGGCAAGCAGGTAGCTCGATGGTTAACTCCTACTGCTGCATTTAACTTCAAAGTATGAACTGACACTAGAGTTTGTATTTGGGTGTTCTTTCTTCCAACAAAAGTAATGTTTGTAGTTAGCCTAACTAATCATTGGACCGATGAAAAAAGTACGTAATTATTACATTTGTTTGTGTTGAGAGTTAAGCTTCCTCGAAGGGGAAAAACGTTCCATAGATGGCATCACTAATTTTGATTGTTGTCGGTCTGTCAAGCAAGTGTCAGTCTGTCTGTCTTGCAGACACTTGCAGATAACTTCAGTCAACATTGGCCTTCGCCATCACTCGACGCGTTTGCTTGCTTTGTGTTTTTGTTTATTGTGTCCGGCGCCCGTTCGCGTTCCATGTTCTTGCTTCCCCAAACGTTCTGTGAATCTTGTGTTTTGTGAATTAAAACATTTTAAAACCTGTGCCCAATAATCTGTGATAAGTATGTCGTGAATTATGAAAATGTGATCAGTGTTGTGTTTCGTGTAAAATGGGTTTGATAACATCGAGGGATCAAACGATGTTGGACGGACCGGTCGCGTCTGTGAAGAGTCAGCATGTTCGGCAGCCCTCTACACGGAGCCGGGCGAAGCCTCCGATGCCGGACCGGGATGAGCTCGAGAACAGATTCGTCAAAGTTCTGGTGAGTCTTGAAATTCGCCGGTACTTGTTTACAAACATCGGCATTTCGACGGAGCACGAATGTTACTACATTGCAATTAATGCAGCGGAAAACGGTCTATTTCAGTTATTTGTAAACAGAAATTAATAGGTTTCATTAACACTGTTTACTTAGATCTCCTGCATTTTCCATTGTTTCGTACAGCTTACGCACATGATCATTTACCGACCATTTAACTTTTAATAAATAAAATATTCTAATACGTTATTTATGGCACACAACTTCTAACAATGTCTTTTGATAAGGAGAAAGAAACAAATCCAATTTGAAACTAATTCTATTTAAAAATATATAAAGTTCACTTATTAAGCTCTAAATAAACATTCTATCTATCAATTGTATTGTATCATGTATATATTAGTTATCTACCCATAACACAAGCTCTGCTTAGCTTGGGGCTAGATAATGTTGTGTGAGTGTCCAGCATTATTTATATATTACGTTTTGTCCATCAGCCCTTGCTAAAATCCCTTTGATGTGGCTGTTACCACCCCACCCTTAGCTGTGTTTTATGTGCAGTATTATTACTTAAATTTCTATCTACGTAACTATCAACAGCTGATAAGTATTAGGCCACTGTAAATTTCATCCAGAAATTCTGAGTACACTCATATCAAGTCTTTGATATGTGGATGGATCCCTCTGCAGGACCAAACTATCCCTTCATTCCACTACTCCTGTTTCCTCATTTTGTACTGCTTTATATAACCAACAAGACGCCATTGGACTGATTATCCTTCCATACTTCATGCCACTCTCATGCAACTTATTAAAATATAAATAAAAAATTAAATATGCTGGAAAATTCACACAGTATTATCTAGCTAAGCAGAGCTTGTGTTAAGAGTACAAGATAACTGATGTCGGTACATAATACAATACATTACATAGATAGATATTTTTTATTATATATATTGAGAACACCTGGAACAAATACCCACAGTTCGTATAAATAATTAGTCCAATGGCGAGAATCGAAACCGCAACCTCCTGCGTCACAGACAGACCTTCACCCACCGCACTACAAAGGTTTTGAAGAATAATTGTGAAATCAACAGATATGTACTGACTACTGGCATGGGACATTGTGCAGCTTCCCCTATTGTCCCTGTTTCAACATCATCCCGTTGCACTCCCAATCATTTGGGTTCTCATAAACACATGTTCGTTATGATAACAGATGTAAAGCTCATTTCCTGCCTTATCTATTTGTTATGTTGATAAAAGACTCATTAGATAGAGTCCCGTTGGGAAACAAAGTTTAAAAATTTTTGGAACATTATATTTTTGTAATATTTTGTAGTTCCGGCTAATAGAAAAATGCACCCTATAAAAACAATGACACAAATATTATTGTTTCCACTCATTTTAAAATAACCTAACCATCCATTTTGAATGTGAGCTACTATATAACCCCTTTGGGTTCCACACCTTAGAATGAAAAAAATTACTCTTTTAGGATCACTTTGTCCATCTATCTGTCTATTCATCTGTCAACCCTTCGTTCTCAGAAAGACATGGAGGGATTGAGTTGAAACTAACATCAAATACTCAGGTCCATAACCTCTTGTAGCCATGATATTAATCAAACTTTTTAGCCCCTTTTTAATTTCCAATGTTCATGCACGTGCGCGAGTCAGACTCGCACTTGACGTTAAATTTTATGTAGAGAAACATCTGGCTGAACATTATCCATGGCAAAACTATCTCAACATACTTAACTAGATAAAAGTTAAATAATAAATACGCAAGGTAGGTAATATAAGTGGCGTAAATTGTGAACTAATTAAAATAATATTAAAATGACACCAACTTCAATCAGGTTTCAACAAGGTTCAACTCAAGGTCACTCTACCAACCCGATGGATAACAGGAAAAAGTCATTGTAACGAGTTGTTGATTTTATGATAACATAACATAATTTAATTGGCCTTGAATCTCTCCAAATTCAGTGACTCCTAAGTGTTCTGCTTTTAAAGTTATACCTACCTAGGTAGGTAACTTAAAAATGTAATAGCCTTTTTCGAATTCATAAATTTGAATTTATAAATATTCAAATCTAAAGGGGTTTCAACAAGTTTGCGCACATAGTCGTCATACATTTATTAATTTACTATCGACAGAACCAAAAATTTTTTTTTTTTTTTCTATAAAACTAAGTTTTCCAAAAAACTAAAAAGTTTTTTCGTCTTTTCTTAACATAGACATTTATTTATTTGCTGCTGCAGTACAAAACATACATATGAATATAATTTGAAAAAAAAGTGATATAAAGACTGACTGCTGTGTTACAGCAGCAAAAAGGTCTCGACTCAGCATGATTGCCTTACTACTCTGAAGTAGATAGGCGCTGATATTCTGCCGAAACCATAATACATTAAGTGGCCCTGAAAAAAAAACTCACCTGTACAATAGATAGGGTAATAGCCCGAATATCGCTTACTCTGGTTTGCTGATGCGAGAGCGCGTGCATGCGTACGTTACGTACGCGACAGCAATAGCCTTATTGTTTGTGTTCCAAATTCTCAAATATGTATAATGTAGTAAACAAAATCCTTCGGCGGGCCAATATCATAGGTTCTTTTGACATGTAAGAATCATCATCAGCCTATACCAGTCCACTGCTGGACATAGGGCTTCCCTAATGAGCGCCATAGCGCCCTGTCTTCAGCTTGCCGCATCCAGCATCTGCCAGCAGTCTTTCGCAAATCGTCATCCCACCTGGTCGGAGGGCGTCCTGTCCTACACTACGTTTTCCGAGTTGCGGTCTCCACTCAAGAACACGTTTACCCCAGCGGTTGTCGGTTCTTCTTGAAATATGGCCAGCCCACTGCCACTTCAGCTTGCTAATCCTTTGAGCTATGTCGGAATCAAGGTTATCGACAAATAATAGAGGTTGTAGAATAGTTGAGAACAAAAACGCTTAAAAACAGCTCCGAAAGTTAAACAGCGATTTCTGTCGTTAATAGTACCTAACCAAACCGAACAGATAGAAGCTCTGAAGCATTCAAAACAAACATGTTTTCCTCTGAGTCACACTCAGTAGTAAGGAATCGGCGCCCGGCTCCGCGTCACAGTCTCAAAGATACCCATTGATGACTATTTACGGTTATCAGCGTGACGGCATCGATATGACAGCCTGTTCAAATATAACACTGTTTACTGAATTGTAACATTTAGCTTTAAACTGGGTTAATATGGTACTGTCTAAGTTTAAACTAGTTAAAAGCAGCACACGTTCGAGAAGAGTCTTCATCATCCTATTATGGTCCACTGTGAGATGCATTGACAATCGCCTTAGTGGCTTTTTTATCTCATGTGGTGGGGTAATGTCCATAATCTCCACTCGGGGCAAGCGGGTTGAGGATCGCAGTTCGGTGGTAGATCTATACTTCAGGAAGCGCTGCTGCCCGCCCCCTGTGTATGTCCCTTAGTCGCCTTTTACGACACCCACGGAAAGAGTTGGGGTAGTGCAAATTCTAAGCCGGCATCACACGGCTCTCGAGAACTGTAATCATCAATATTTTACCCAAAGCATGAAATTTAAACCAGCCAGGGTGTTGCCAAACCCTGGATTAAATTTCATGCTCTAAGTTGGGCAATTAAAAAGTTGGGCAACACCCTATTGCCCTAATTCAGTTGAGACATCGGTAATTATTAGTCTGGTTTATTGGAGTATTTTGTATGAGAACCTATCAGTATTGCTTCGTTTTGTATAACTTTAGCTAAGAAATCATAATTCCTTTAAAATTGTATTTAATGTACTAATGATTGATTAATGTATTAAAGATTATTTAACGTTTCAATCGCGTTGCAGCGATCGTAGTCACTGAACGACTCCAATCTTGATCGCCCAATAAATAATCTAACCTAATATTATAAAGAGAAAAGATTTGTTTTTTTTTTGTTGAATACGCTACTGGACCGATTTGAAAAAATGTTAAAACATTAGAATCCTATGTTAACCCTGATGGACATAGGCTATAGAATATATAATATACCGGGGCGGACCACTAGTCTTTAATATGTTAACAAATCGAAAGTTTAAAAAGTAACAATGAAAAGCTTTTTACTTTTATCTAAAGGTAACAACTTCAATTTTATTTCACCACCTCAACCCACCGCCAGCAAGACAAATGCACCCCTCTTTTCAAATCAATCAAACCACCTTTAACCAACAAAATCCAATCACCTAAACCTCACTTTTCGAAGCCTGATACAAAATACAAACCTGTCGTAATCCTTATTCTGTGCATAATTTATTGCACAATCCACCTTGACATTTCATCGGCTCCCGGCGCTATAGCAAAGTTGTTAATTAACCGATCAGAAATGCGATCACCTGCTCTTACTACATTACACACACATGGTAAAGACTGAGAGAAACAGGCTCTGTATTCTGCTAAACCAATCGCTTCAATATAGATAATGGTATCGTTGTAGAATCACCACCATCAATCTTCACCATCGATACGTTTTGGTATTCTGTACATAAAAGTCGTGTTGATAAAGAACAGGATTCAAAATGACAGCTTTTGTTGTTCCGACATGCTGCACAGTCTGCGCGGTGCCAGACTGTCAGTTTTCTACAAGTACCACTGTGTGTAGGCTTTACACGACCTTATCCCATCTTCTCCCTTCCACTATAGGACCAGCAGACGCTCAGAAAAGTACCTGGTCAATATACCACAGTGTCGAACCAAAAAAACTGCTTTACCTTCATAATAAGCACGTCCAAAGAGTGGAATGAGGTTTCAGCCCCTATTTTCCCACCAGAGTACAATCTTGAAGTCTTCAAATCCAGGGTTGACAAGTTCCTTCTGGGAAAGCGTGCTCTATTTTAAACCAAATCATCACTTATTCAAGCAAGTCAAACGTTTGACCTTCAACAATAAAAAAATGCTGTCCCGCTTTTACCTTCAATCCCGTTATTTATCTTCACGACTTACCATTTTCCCAGTGATGCGATTAACTTTACAGAATTGGACCCCAGGAAGTTTCTATCTAGCAAGGCCAGCCACTCGTCAACTGTATAATGATCTTGATCATCTGATATGAGTCACGGGTATTTCGGGCCGTGAGGTGAAGGGTCAAGCCTTGACTCGAATAACGCCTGTTTAGGTGTTAATTTCTCATTCTGGCAGTATCTTGTACCTTGCTCAATTCAGCAGGGCTCTTTCCTTTATAGTTGTTTGCCTTGTTGAGTAATATTTGTAACGCTTTTAAATATATCCAATGAAATGGAAAATTTTCTCTATATATAATCGACACTAATCTATATTAATATTTCTTATTATGAGGAAAGATTTCAAACTTTCATGGTTATTAACATTAAAGTCATAACGGCATATTTAGCATGATTTGTTTTTTGAATTTTTTTGAGGAAAGATTTGTTTGTTTGAATTAAGTAAGTAATTAGGCTCCGAACATACTGAACCGATTTAAAAAATCTGTCACCATTAGAATCCTACATTATTCCTGATGGTGATGAACATAGGCTATACAATATACCCGTGCGAAGCCGGGGCGGGCCGCTAGTCTATATTAAAATTATGAAGACGAAAGATTGGTTTGTTTGAATTGTAACTACTGGACCGATATGAAAAATTCTTTTACTATTAAAATTCTACATTATCCCTGCTGAACATAGGCTATTGGGCTATAAAATATATTCGTGCGAAGCCGGGGTAGACCACAAGTAAAGTAAGTAATAAAGAGGTAAGATTTGTTTGTTTGAATTGAATAGACTCCGAAACTACTGGACTGATTTCTTCTATCTTCGATCTTTCTCCATTAGAATCCTACATTATCCCTGATGAACACAGGCGATAGAATCAACCCGTGCGAAGCCGGGGCGGGCCGCTAGTTTTTTATTTTATTTTATTTAGACGCACAAAACATAAAATAATCACAGAATATAACAAAACTTAAATAATATGTGTATAGAACTTCATCATTTCACAAATTATGTGCATACAGAGAATCATACGAACAAAACATGTAGAGCAACAAATTGAAAATACAAAAACAAAAAAATTTAATGTAATAAAAGGATACCTAAATCCAATTGACTACTTACTTTAGTGCTTAAGCATACCTACCTACAATTACTACATTGTAAGCTTAGCACTAAGAACAACTTAAATTAATTGTTTTGATAGTTCAGATTCTTAACGCATTTTGCGTTTTTTTATATATATTTTACAAATAAAACAAACAAGAGAAAAGGAACCATTGATCTATTCAGATGTCTTCTGAATGGACTGCCTCAGGTCGTTTACGTATCTACTGATGATGATGTGATGATGATGTCACCCGGCCGAATTCGACTACGGTTACTGCGTTACTGGTCAATGATTTTAACTCAGACTATTCATAGGGTGTTGATAATCTACCCTTTGGTGGCTTGCATTCCCAAGTTCATGGCAAAAAATTGAAGCGAATAAAATCAATAACATTATATTTCTTATTTGATAATAATGACTATTTATAAACCTGTTTATAGTATTAAATTTGACTTGTCTAAGTGCTTATTTTGTAAGCCTAAAGAAATAAACGTTATTGAGTTTGAGTTTTGAAATTCATTTCACAAATTCATGTTCTATCTTCAATAGTTTCTGAGTTATAGACTTTTTACTGAAAATCAGGAATGCTCTCCCTAGTGCCAAACTTTTCTATGATGACTACACAATATGTCAATATTTTTATTTCAATCTCAAATAACCCATTCATAAATTTTAGTGCGAAATAAAGTCATGATGACGAAAGTTTGAAACAAAAAATTGTTTAGTTCTGTTTTTGCATCAATCATTTTCAAAGGTTAAATTTGAATCTTCATACTGAAAAAAAAAATCATGGTAGGCTGCTGGCATCCTAGATTTCAAAATGGTATAATACGTATAACTTTTACCTTCAAAGATTAACGTTATTTTGTTTCCCTGAAATAAGACCTTAGGTGTCGTCCATTAAAAATCACGAAATACAACCCGTGCACCCCCCACGGGTGTAGTAAGATATCACGTGTCACGTGTATAAATTTTTTGTACAATGTACGAGTACATTAAATATGTTCATATACTAGTACAGTATATGTTTTTAGCATGATTTTGCTGATATTACTTTAATGCCAGTCAAAAACAACCTGCAACTTTTCTTTCTAGACAATTACGAATCATGGTCCTTAATTGCAAAATAAAAATTGATTAAGTATACCTTATACCTGTATTCTTTGTTAATACCTAAATAATAAAACCTCTTTAAGTACCTAATACTAAAAATTACACTTGATTTGATGTTAGTCTGAAACCGCACCATGTATGACCAAGGGGGAGGGGGGTTTAAAAAAATTCTAAAAAAACATCACGTGATTAATGGACGGCCCCTTAAATCGAAACAGACAGTTCCACACCTACGTACACCTTAAATACGATTTCCACTACAGACTGTGTAAGAACACTAGTACAGGTTTCTATGGGTTCTACCTACGTGCAGAGTACCTAGTGGTCGCGTAGCATTCCGCAGCATGGGGTGCCGATA
This sequence comes from Eupithecia vulgata, assembly GCA_946478455.1. Taxonomy (NCBI): domain Eukaryota; kingdom Metazoa; phylum Arthropoda; class Insecta; order Lepidoptera; family Geometridae; genus Eupithecia; species Eupithecia vulgata. The sequence continues at coordinate 13,429,348 of OX297873.1, forward strand.
GACGAGCCATGATATGGAATCTCATTTCATTAGGGCTGAGAGAAGCCTTGATTGGTTTTGAACTGAATTGTTGGTGACTTAGACGATTTTTATAGCGAATATTTGTACTAATGGCTCCTGTCGACCGATTTGACGTAGAAGGTTATATTTATCCCAAATCGGGAATCGAACCCGCAACGATTCCCGATTTGGGATAAGTATTTGTGCGATCTGGCAATATTTGTTCCGGGTGTTATTGGTATATCTTATGTATAATAAAAAATATCTATATGTATGCATTCTCTCTTCTTCTAACACTGTTCTGTTCGTCACAACATGTTTTTTTGACACTGACGTTCCTACACGCAAAAAGACCATAGGATCAACCAACACTATAATCTTCGTAAATAGTCCGCCCAATGACAAAACAAAAATTATCATGACAAGCAATTCCCAAACAATACCCATATCAATTCCTAATTCCTAAACCATAATAGCAAAAACCGCATTATCATCAAACATTGTATTCGTAATAAAAGGTAATTGCGAGAGGAAATCTACGGTAAAAACGCAAGCGCGTGCGGTATGTCGCATTAACTTTTCTTGCTGAACGATACGCTACATTGGCTAAATCGATGCCAACATGTGACAGTTGCAGAACGAACATTGTCGGAACGAATTTACAATGTTTGACGAATTAGCCCCCCTGATTCTGTATCTCGTATCAATCCAAACACGGCTGCCACCTCGCATCGTTCCGAAAGATCCTAAAGTCGGGGCGCTGTCACTCAAATAAGTTTTATCCACCCAAGGAAAACGCAACTTTATCCCCCTTGATTTTCGACTGGTTGTTCAGTGGTTCTAAGTTATCGTAAATCTACCTCTACAACAAAAAGCGGGAATGAAAACACCTGCTGATGCGTGTAGCGAATGCGTTCGCTTTCAAGTCTTTATTTTTTGAGGGCAGATGGAGAAATAACATGGTATTGAACTTGATTATAGAGTATAATTGTTGATTGGTACCTAACTAAGGTAGGAATTCCTGAATGTTTTGTTACATTGAGAGTCTTTATGTCCAGAGTAAAAGGTTCAATTTCACCTATACACAAATACGTGTTGAAGACATGGCCGGTAATTCTACGCAAAGTCACGTAAACTAGTCCTGGCTATAAAATAACTATCGCCTATTGAAATATCAAGGTGTCAGTCCACAGTCCTTAGATCCCCGTTACAATGCATTGTGTTACCGCGAGGACGTCAAGGTATTGTTCAATGGGATTCCCATATGAATGCACGCTCTATACCTACATGAGTAAACCTAATATCCCTATGGACGGGCTGGTCCATAAGGATAAATCATCGGTTGCAGGTTAAATTTGGTATACTTATATGCATAATATTTTATTTTTGTAATGGTTTTTTCATGTTCATTACCCAAAAAATTTAACGAAAAAAAAAAACGAAAAATTTGCTGACTGCACTTAGGTTTGGCTTATAAAAACGCTGCCCTTTTTCTGTGACGACAGCGTTCAGTTTTTTTAACACAAAGGGCGTCTAATCATTTAATAAAATAAAAAATTATAAAAGCCATATTGTTTGTGTGTTGTAGTTGTGTATATTATATAAAATACTTATATTTAATAATTTGCTTTAATATTTTTCTTTCAAAAAAGATCCCGCTAACTAAACCTTCATGTGTCGTGACAATACGGTGAACGGTGACGTCGCGTCTTCACGAGTCTTAAACTTTTCAATGATACAATTTCACAATAAAAACAACAAAATAAAAAAAAAATTGCAGATATATTTCTATATCAAAGGAGAATACAAATAAAAACGTCAGATTTTTTGTAGTAACTTTTTTGTAAGTAACTTGCATTTACCGTATTCGGGAAACCCGACTTTTCAGTAGAAGCATTCAATGCTTTTTTTTTTCAAAATAACTTATCATGATTTATTCGCATGTGACCTTTTTTGTATCTGTTTTGATAGAAAAGCTTATATTAAAGTCATTTATAACGGGATATTTGAGTTTTCCAATATTTCAGAAAAAGCTTATAATTAATTAATTGTATTTTCTGGCTAAATTTGAAGTTTTTCCTAGTAGGTTTATACGTGTAAGAGCGGTATCGCCGATAATCGTCACGTGATGTCTCATCAAAACGAGTTAACCCGGTTTCAATGTAACTAAATCGGTCGGTGGGAAAATATTTGCCCATGTTGAGTAAAAAGACTTATATTATGAGTAAATAAGAAAATGTATGTAATTGTCCAGAGCACACAGCGCTGTAGCGGTGGGTGCTCTGGTCGCTCACGGAATCATTACAAAGACAGAACAGAGGGATCAGGTCAGCTAATATATTGATAACTGTTTTGATGTTACACCTCGACCAAGCCTTGATCATGATGTGTAATAAACTATTGCAAGTATATCATTAGGCCTGTAACCTCAACCTACGCAACCTTTAATGGTCCACTGCTAGACGCAGGCCTCCCCCTTATAATCGCCTTATTGGCTTCATCCCTACGCTGGGCATGCGGATTGGGGATCGCAGTTCAGTGACAGATCTATTCTGCAAGAGGCGCTGCTGCCTGCCCCCCGATGTCCCTTAGTCACCTATTACATCACCCACGGGAAGATTGGTGTGGTGCAAATTCTAAGCCGGCACCACACGGCTGGCCTGTAAACAGTCAATTAAATAAATCTGCACAATACAACGTTAGGGTGGGTAGGAAAGACTACAGTCTGATGCTGGATGCGGCTAGCAGAAGACAGGGTGCTATATAGCGCTCATTAAATAGGTCTATTATACCAGTCCAGTGTCGTAGTCTGGTGTGGACTAACATAGAATGATGATGAATAATACTAGCCAATTACTCTAGAACGCAAACGAAACCAAACTCAAGCGATATGAAATTCCACAACTTGTTTGCAAACGTATCGTGTAGATTCATAATGGCAATAAACAATCGTAATGAATCATTAACTAGCCTGGTGACGTTAGACTGGCCGACTATCTCACTTGAGCTGTACAGTACCTGGCAGAGAATTGCAAGTAATATTCAAGGTTCGCTTCCATTGAAAACTTGGTACATAATTCATTTCATATGTAAGAATTATTGTTCTTTTAGACCTTCGTTTGACCACAAGCATGATAGCTGACTTCATGGCAGCAGGCAGACTATGATGACTATCATTCTTGTTTTGGTCAGGTTCCTTTGTTTCATTCCAAAGCATCGGTAAAACCCGCAAAGTACCTGTTCTATATATATATATTTAAAAAAATGGTTTTTATTTCATACAACACATAATAAGTCCATAGATTTACGACAAAAAATACAATTTAATTTTAGTTTTATTTTTATTATTTGTTGTTTTGATGTGTTACTTATCTTTTAGTAAACTTCTTGTGCTCATAAGCTCATATACACTGACCTCTGTGTGCGCGCTCAGCGTATATGAAAAATTCTTAAATCCAAGAGTACAAATTAATTTACATATTTATATGCTGCAGTTTTAATGTTTATACTTTTCATATCCGCGATAGACGCAAGATAACTGCGCACATCATAATCCGACATTATGCAGACAATAATAAACTTTATTACTATAGTTATTCCGACGACCTTCGCCGTGACGGCCTAGGCCGTCACGGTGTTTACCACTGGAGTAACAGCTTGAGCTGTAAACTATGGGAAACCTGCGGTAGAGAATGCTCGGACAAGTTCAAGAATAAAAGCGAAAGGTTTTCAATGTTTTCGTAGCAGTAGAACTCTGGACCTAAATGCGAAAAAAGGGAGTAGAGGCCTTTATCCAGTCGAGTGTCCACCACTATTATTCTCTTGAACTTGTCCGAGCATTGTCTACCGTAAGTTTCCCACAGTTTACAGCTCAAGCTGTTACTCCAGTGGTAAGCACCGTGACGGCCTAGGCCGGGCGAAGGTCGTCTGAATAATTATAGTAATAAAGTTTATTATTGTCTGCATAATGTCGGATTATGAGTGCGCAGTTATCTTGCATCTATCGCGGATATTAAATTTGTTAAATTTCATCCCAGAAGGGTTCGGACTTTTGATGGATCTCACAGACTGATTCGGCCTGCTGTGGCGGTCAGTACAATTTGACAATACCTTCTCGTCAAGTTGTACTGACCGTCACCGCAGGCCGCGTCAGTCTGTGAGACTCTTAACTGTATCAAGTAGGCTTGACGTATTCATTAATAAAGTAAGCGGATTTATCTAAGCATTTAAATCTTTCAGAGTTTGTCTGGACCGTGTCAAAACGTCAAACAGGCCCCAAAAACTACTGGGTCCTTTCCTCTGAAGGCTGTTCCGTCTATTCTTTGATTTATCGATATTATAGGATCTTTTACCACACACTGCTTCAATGGAATGTTGTGTTGTGTGTAAACAAGTATTCGCAAGTCGCAACAAACGTTTCCATATCGTAATCAAATCACAGGTATGCAAGTTGATTTGATGCCAATTACCACAACTGACCTTGTGTCCGTCTGGTTGGGGCGATCAGATTGGTTCTTTTTATTATCCGAGGACTAAACTGGTCCAGTTTTTTTTATGACTGCCTTGGTAAGTCTGTGGTTGAAGTCTTGCTTTGGACTTGGCTTTCCAAGGTGCAAAGCCTCTGTCCATGAATCGTCGAGGGATCCGACACAGTGAGATTAGTCTTTCGAGGAGAAAATTAACTGCAACTTGCTTCACGACGTTTTCTTCAGAAGTAAGTCAGTACTTACATCTTGTGAGAACTTCTTAAGAAAAACACATGACTCATTAGTTGCCTCGGTACTAAAAGTACGTAGTTAAACGACTTCGTGTTAATGAAACTGGTCACCCTTGAGCCTCAATTACTTACCACCTAGTTGCAGGCGTTAATTCAAGATAATTACTCAATGATGCAAATTATTATCATCCACCTGCGTGCTTCAGAGGTTTCCAAATGGCACAGTTGGATTCACGCCACCATTGTCCTATCAGTCTAAGGTAGGACTGGCGATTATCAGCTTTCTAATAAAGGTACTTTGGTATTGTTTGCGATTGTGAGTAGGTACTCAGGGAAGCAGATAATGTGACAAGACAAGACGTATTCACTTTCCCGGCATTATGAAATATTCGTGAGAGAGATTGATGATGGTTTTGATCTATGATCTTGAGGAATAAAAGCAATGTCAGCTTTATTTCATTAATATGTGTGGCGTAAGTACATGGCTGATGATGATGATACACTTTGCTCTTAAACGAAACTTTATACAGAGTGCTGTCTCTGGTGCTGTACTAGTTAGTCATACATAGTGTATCATAGGTCTATAATGAGTGAGTGAATTACGTATGCGCTAGGGCAAGGCCAATAAGAAACAAAAACAGAAATCGAAAAAAGTGGAAGCGTTTGTGAGTTTGTAATTACTCTTCCACTGTTTTTGGTTTAAGGCTTCGGCGACAGCTGCTCGCAACTTCAATTCGTAAATTATTGTGTTCCGTAATAACAAAAATGATGACTGAAAACTTTTTGTACTTTCGACATGGTTTTGTTATTCTGTGACTAGACAGTCTAAGCTATGTTCCTTATCAAACAAAACGCAAGGTATTGTTGTTTTTAATTCAAAACAAATAGAACGAAAACAAGTCATTTCCGACGTAAAGTTATGCAAAATTGCATTAAGCATATTTTTGCTTACATTTCATTACCTATATATTATTAAGAAAAAAATTGCCAGGGACCTAGATAAATACTATTCGAATACGAAAAACCAACATGATTATGATGGAAATATGCTCGAATTACAAATTATTTTGGTAGTACGTTTGTTTGGGGAAATCATCATCCACAGGCCAAGTTTCTCCTTTAAGGTTATCCACTCACCATGGGATACCCTGTATTGGATGGTCCAATAAATAGCTAATTACTAGAATCTACATATGAAGATGGCAATTTAAAATTCCTAACACGAAGAAACGACAAAATCGTGAATGTAAACCTATCAAGAAAACGTAAAGAGTATCATAAAAGCTCAGTGATTCTACCGTGGGCGATAAAAGCCGTGCAAAAACTGCAGAATGACAGCAAACAATGAGTTCGTCATTCCAAAACACGAGGAGAACGTCCGCGGTGCATAATGCATCGACTGAAGTACCGCAGCTGGTAATATCTACCGCGATAAAAGTGTTGGAAGTTGCTATGTGAAGGTTCCGCAATCATCATTGCTGCATTTCCAACCAGAAATGGGCGAGGATGTGAAGCGTGGAGTTTTCAAGTAATGCTAAGCTTGTGATGACCATACATACTTTTGTACACAGGTAGTTATGAGGCTTATGGTGTTTCTTGGTTCCTGGATGCTCCGTTACCGTAGTAGGTAAATCGAACCACCCTAAGACTGAGAGAACATAGTAACCTACGTACGTCAAAGTAAATGGGAAAGACAAAAGTAGAGCAATGCTGGCTGGTCGACTTAATCATTTTATAAATAAGTAAAAAAGTTAACTTAACTTTTTTACTCATTTATAAAATGATTATAGAGAGGTGTAGAGCTGCAGAAACTGAGGTGAGAATTTACAGAATAAACTTCAAGAGTATCGCGACACGGTATAGTAAAGCCGCGCGTCGAGTAAGGATCAAATTGCTTTGTATTGATTTCTATGCTACAGCATACACTGGATCTTTGTAGTTTGTGTGGATCGAAGACTGGATCTGAATATCTGCTGATACCGATGCCAGAGATCGGTATTACTGCCGATGACGTTATCCGCAAATATATCCACGTCACTTCCTCGAAAATATTGTTGCGGATGACGTCATTGGCAAACTCGAGCGCTTTGAAAATACCAATGCCGATGCAAAATCCTAAATCAGTGATGCACTGTTGACGCCGCGTTCTCGTACGCTCCGATTCCGATGCAGAGGACGTGAAACTTAACTGTCTGTTTTAAAAACCAAAACCCATCAACGCTCGTTCCGAAATTTGGTAACCCCATCCTGTCGGAGCTTCCCATAAACAATTCAGTTTTATAGACGGCGCAGTGCAACTGCATACAAATGTGTAAAAGGAAGAGTGGGCATGGGTATACAAAAAGGTCGTCGTGTTGTAGTCCGCACATGTGCCTCTGACGTCAGGGGTCGACTCAGCTGGTGTTTAGCTGCTGTTTTGTCTGATTCTACGAAAGTTTTAAAACTTATATCGGAAGTTTGAATGAATTTACTTCAATATAGAATTAGCGAGCACTAATCAATCCTCGACCACCCGAGGTCACTCCGCGAGGCCTGTGAAGATCCCAGAAAGATTCTGCGCTTCTGGTCGGAGTTGGGCTGGCTACACTAGCAGATCGAAACCACGCACAATGGACCAATCCGAATCTGAGTGCGGAAAGAGGAATACACCACACAAACACAAGCGAGCACTAGTCAGCAATCTAAAGTATACGTAGAAAACACAGAAATTTAGTTGTACGTATCGAAATTTTTGTTCGGTTGGAATAAAGTGACAAAAAAACACACAACAGCAACTATGACCGCCCAAAATTATAAATACTATTTAACGGGTATTTATCGCGTTTATTTACCTATTTTTCCCGACGTTAACGGACGGATAGTATTTATAATTATGTGTTCAGATCGCGTAAGTTTAAAAACATTTATGACCGCCTGTTCCCACACTTGGTAATTTAGTATGATGATGATGAGATGACAATATGGTTTCTAATACAAATCGGTTTCTCAAGTTGACCTTTCAGTTTCTCAAGCAGAATGCTTTTGCGGCAACAGAAGGATATACTTGCCATTTAACTCCCTACTCGGCGATTTAGCATGAATTTACGAGCATTTGACATTATAGAGCTGACATAAATGCGCATTGAGCATAAACACTGTGTTGTCCTACTAGGTCCAACAAACATCATCATCATCAGCCTATAAGTAAAAGTCCACTGCTGAACATAGGCCTGCCCTGATGAGTGCAATAGCGCCCTGTCTTCAGTTTGCCGCTTTCGGCATCTTGCAGTCTTTCGCTGATCGTCACCTCGTGGTCACCACTCCTGGACGGAGGGCGTCCTGCACTACGTTTGCCGCAAACAAACAAATTCCGAAAATCACTTATACTTACTTACAGGGTGTACCTGCTCTAAAAGTTATCCGAATAGAACCACAAATAAGTGCGACTAATAATTTACTTTATTTATTCTTTGAGAGCAAAACCTATTCTATAAGAAATCATTGTACCTCGCAAGTAAGTTAACAAAACAAGATCGCTGATCTGACTTACGTACGAGATCAAAAGAGGTCCGACGAGCTTAGTGTTCTCCGAATAGGTATAAAAAACTCTTGCTTTTTTATCAATCGACATGTCCATAAGGCATTGACCCTATATAACATTATCTGTATGGTTTATATATATATCGTTAGGTTAACTGTAAGTACATCTTGAGTCTCTTCTCTAAACACGAACGAGTAGCAATAAAGTAAGTATCTTTCAAACCTTCATCATCATGGGACCATTTTATTTTTATCGTTTTGTATAAAACTTAATCCAATAAGATTTAAAACTTATCAGATATTTAAGAAGATTTTGTGCCCAAGCTTTGGTTTTGTTCCAATTGATGTTTTAATTTATTGAAGTAAACATTTCTTTTGTTATTCTTGCGCTTTATCAGAACTGTGATAGAAACTGGACCGTCACGTTCGGGTCTGTTACGCTGAATCGAGTAAACTCGGCTACAGCCTGAAACAGTTTAAAGTTTACTCTTTTATAGAGTGGTCCCATAAGTCCCATTCACATTCGTCCCCTTTTTGCATGAATAATTTTACATGCATTCCAATCTTTAACTGGCAACATTCAGACAGACACAAACTGTTATATGCTATTGCTACTATATCATGACTCCACTCAGTCGTCCAGACTATCTTTGAAGCTATCCCAGAAGATTGAGCGTCTGTCGCAGAGAAGGCCCGACAAATGTCCCCACAAATTGTTTTCTACTTTTGCTCTTTTTAACTTTGAGTCTGCTTCGTTACTGGAAAATGCATTTCGTTCGTCTTTTACAAATCCAGATGGGGTGAGAATTACATTTTATTTCCTTGAATTCACATTATCATTTAGGGTTGGGTAGGGTTATCTGTTGGTGGGTTTTAAATGTTTTTGGAGCATGACATACATTTTTATCGGCTTAACTTACTTAGTTGTGTTTAAGTTAACCGTTTTATCATTTTGACGACCTCTGTGGCGCGGTGGGCGAAGATCCGTTTGCGACGCAGGAGGTTGCGGGTTCGATACCCGCCTTGGGACAAATATTTGTACGTATATCTGCAGGTATTTAGAACTTTTTAAACTTTCCGATTTCTTCCAACGTGAACAAAAGAAAGCAAAAGGTACCCGATAAATAATCTTAAATCTGCAGGTATTTGTTCCGAGTGTTCAGGTCGTTTTCTATGTACTTATAATAAAAATTAATATCTATCTATGTAATGTAGGTATTGTATTATGTATACCAGTTATCTAGTAGGTACCCATAACACAAGCTCTGCTTAGCTTGGGGCTTTAATGCTGTGTGAATTGTCTAGCATTATTTATTTATTTTGATGGGCACTTGTACCTACAATGATACAAATTCCATCGTCATTGACACTACAAGAAAAAAATGCATATAGAAAACATACCTACTAGAAAAACAATACGAAGGTCAAACTTACAAGCGTTCTCGTGAAATAGAACAATGCAGGTTTACTTTTTACTTCCTGCTTACAAAAAAGATCGTTATATGGCATGGGTATTACATGATTCGACTTTCAAAACAGATTCGTCGTAAACAATGCGCGTGACACGCGACAAAACATTCTGATGATGACATTGTATAACACAAATGGGTGTCATTTTGCAAGAGCATGCTATGCAACATAATGCCATGGCATTATAGCGTCACGGTGTTGATTTTATGGTTATTTGGAGCAGGTGTTGGGAAAGTCCAGAACCTAACATGATCAGACTACTTAAGGCCCATACCGGACCCAAAGTGGCGCCGCCACCTAATTTATGTTATTATTCCGTTTAACAAAAGAATTTTCAAAAATCCTTCTTCCAGTTTGTGATACCTATCATAAGCTTTTTTTTAATGCCTCTGTAATAGTTTTATTCTATTTAGTTTAGGAAGAGATACGAAGTTGCACTTGGTGGCCACCAAAATCTATTTTCGTATCTCTTCCTAAACTAAATAGAATAAAACTATTACAGAGGCATTAAAAAAAAGCTTATGATAGGTATCACAAACTGGAAGAAGGATTTTTGAAAATTCCTTTGTTAAACAGAATAATAACATAAAGTAGGTGGTGGCGCTAGTTTAGGTGCTGTATGCGCCTTAATAGTGATTTGTCTATGGTAGAATATTATGTACTAAATGCCTACAATATTTGTCTTAGGTGCCCATTTCACTCATCCAATATCTTTGTCCAAGTTCTTTGTCCAATATTTGATCAAAGTTCTTGGATGAATGCCCATTCCACTCATCCAATATCTTTGTTCAAGAGTCCTAGGTAATTTGCGTAGTTGATTTCAAATGAAATTACATGACATTAATATTGAAAATGCGAAAGTTTGGATGCCTAGGATGGATGTTTGTTACTTCTTTACGCCATAGATCTCAAGAGATCGGGCAAAAAATTTGCATTGGTGTATCTCCATATATACTGAAATAAACCATAGGCTATAATTTAACCCATAAAATTTCATGGGAAATAATTAACCTGTATACGTTTTCATAAAAACAACGATGCGAAGCCGCGAACGAATAAATGATTTTTATTATTATTATAATTGGATGAAGTCATCCAAGTTCTTTGATGAAATGTACATTGGACAAAGAAATTGGATGAGTGGAATGGGCACCTTAGTTAGATGAGATATCGAAATCGAAATCGCCCAAAAATCAAGTTTTAGCTTATGGCCTAATGCAAAAAAATGTGAAAAGGATAGGCATAGGATTTCGCGTTCATAGGAGCGGGACAGAGTAAAGCATGTCAGTGTAAAAATCAAGTTTTTACTTCTTTTCTATTAATGATTCAAAATTTAAGCACTAAATAGAAAAACTACACGATTACTTAAATAAAACAATAGTCTGGCTATGTAATTCGTAAAAAATAATATGGTGTTGTCGCTGATACTTTAGAGCATTTCAATTAAAACAGTTTTTTTAAAGCGATTTTTGTAGTTATAATTTTTCGTAAAGAAACCAGTTTATTTTTCAAAATTCTATTCGATTACTCGACTTCTATGGGTTTTTCCCCTACCACTCGTATTTTTTTAATTAGAATATTTAATTTCGTTACCATAGATGTAAGGGTTTAAAAATACACAATTTGCTTGATTTTTGCATTAGATAGATACATAGATAATAATACTTTATTCATCACCAATTATTTTATTAACAACGCATGCGAAGCCGCGATCAGAAACTATTATTTAATATATACCCTGGCGTAGACCCGATTCTGCACCAACTAAAGCGCTATCACCGCTGATTAGTCGTGAGCAGGATGTTCGCTCACTGAGCCGTACTCTATTTAGACAAGGTTCCACAGTGTTGCATAGAATCGCACAGGATACAGATGTGTAACTCGTAAATAACACTATTATTATGAATGCGAAAGTTTAAATATTTAAATAAATAAATTTATTATACAACAGTTTTATAATAATCGTTGACACCCGTAGTGGAGACCTACTTGTCAAAGTCAATAACTTTATTTCATTAGGCTTACAAACTAAGCACTTAGACACTGACTTGTGTTAGAAGGTCTCGCTCTTCTTTATCTGATATAACAGAACAACAAAAACAAAATGGAAAGAGATGAATATTACTTAATCTAATCTAGCTTAGAATTTAAATTAAGTCAAGTTTTTACCAAAACAAATTTATGAAATGTGCGGACCTACCCGCCTAGAGACCCGCCGCAGAGAGGACGGAACTTGGAGAGTTCGGAAAAACCTGGAGATCGTACTGCTATGTTAATATTTAGGAAAAATATTTAGGATTTTATGAATTTGAACGAAAAGACTAGATAATAATGGATGTTGCGTTAGCTCTTCTATCTTTCCAGTTATTATTTGGATTGCAGAGGTGCAAGACGTGATCAGTTCCTGCATAGGACTTCGTGTCAATAAACTTAGAAATGGATTAGTGCGTCTGCGGAGCCCTGGTTTATTCGCGATCGGAAATGATCTAATTCCGGTGCACATATTCTCCTTTGAAACTCGCTCCTGTTTCTCGATTCATACTAGAATCTATCAGTCCGAAACTACTCGCTGGTAGTATTTTACCACTAAGTAATACATTAAATAAATAAAAAATAATGCTGGACAATTTACACAGCATTATGAAGCCCCAAGCTAAGCAGAGGAGAGCATTCTACCCTGGACAATTATTGCATAATAAAATACAATGATAGATATTTCTTTATTATACATAGAAAATGACCAGAACACCCGGAGCAAATATTTGCAGATCGTGCAAACATTTGTCTTAAGGCGGGAATCGAACCTGCAACCTCCTGCGTCGTAGGCGGACCTCCGCGACAGCGCTACACAGGTCGTCGTCATGAAGTAATAGCATTGTTGCATTTGACATATTTTATGTGAATAAATGATTCTAAATATAATACAATACAAAAACACTTGATTGTACACCAGAATAGAACATTACAAAAATACATTACATTAGACAAGTAAAATAGGCGGCCTTATCGCTTAGAAGCGATCTTTTCCAGGCAACTTTTGGATGGAAAGCATTGTATGAATAAAAGAAAGGCAGGGGGTGTACCAAAGATAAACAAAAAATAAACATAACATTATGAATACTGAAAAACATAAATAAGTTACAAATTACCTAACTTAAATCTTTGAACTTAACTCTTTTGGAACAAGACTTATTGATAAATAAGAAATGAGTCATATCTACGATGGTAAATTACGCTCTAGTTTTGTTACTACGTTTGTTAGATCACAGGGCCAATCAATTGAACAAACAACTGAATCAGTACAATCGTTCCGGGAAAAAAATGAGTTTATGATCATAATACGCGTCATAGTGGGAGTCATGGTCGATTCATCGAAAGGTTCAATTGATTGATTTAATGAGCCCGACCGTGATTTGATTGAGTCGCAGGCAACAAAAGGGGTAGGAGGGGAGCGCTGATAAACGCCGATAGCTTATTATCGGAACCGATTTTTCTCTGATTGCAATTTACAATATTGTTTACAACGTTTTCAAACATATATTTTGTTAAGCTATATGGATTTAAACCGTTCAGAAAAAACCTAATATATAAAAAATAAAATAAATATTGCTGGACTTCACACAGCATTACCTAGCCCCAAGCTAAGCAGATCTTGTGTTATGGGTACTAGATAACTGATATACATAATATAACACAATACATAGATAGAGTTTTTCTTTATTATACATCGAAAACGACCAAAACACCCTGAAAAAATGTCTGCAGATCGTACACACATTTGTCCCGACCTTCTGCGTCGCAGGCAGACCTTCGCCTACTGCGCCACAGAGGTCGTATAATTTTATAACTTAGGTTATTAGGTTCTTTTTGTTAAAATCGTCTGATTCTATAATTTCTGACAAAAACCCTTTCAATGATAGATAGCTACATCGTCCCTATGGCTATGTTGTATCTACGTAAAACGTGAAGTAGATACCCCTAACATAACATAAACCTAGAACTCGCAATTTGAAACATATCTGTGCATGTTAACGTCTCTGACTGACAAGACAGACCGTTCATCATTGTACCTAAATATAAATTTAACTTACGACACGTTTTCAATGTTAATGCCCTTAATGCGGCGTCGTGTGGCAATAAGCATTCATGTGCAAACAGTTGAGTCAGCGACTTGCGAAATGTTTACGAGTTATTGTCTGTATCGATGTCTGTACGAGATACGAATCGTATGCGATATGTATGACGTATTAGGAATACGCTTTTGTTGTATTAGTATATTAGATGGCCCGATTCGACACCCAAATGCGGTATAATTGAATTGGCCCATAAAAAGCTTTGGACTATGTCTGTCATGGCGTAACTTGTGGTCATGGTATTTTGTAAACAACAACGGACCCGGAAGCAGGAAAAGTTTTGAATCCTCAAAATTATTTCAGGCTGCAAAATATATTATCCAAGGTTTTAGTTTGATACACTCAGTAGTAGGAGTTTCAGGGGTGTATAGTGCAAAGAGAAATTGGACACAGTATACACTGTATACTGTGTCCAATTTCTCTTCCAAAGCTAAAACAGACTAATTCCTCAGACATTACGATTTCTAATAGTCTCTCACGCCAAAACCGCTTTGATACCGTCGTCGGTATATTTACCTTCAACTCCCAGAAGACGGGAAGGAAGTGAACATCGTGCGTCGACTACGCAATGTGTTATAGTAACTGGCTAGCTTTTCAGGAATAACTTTGAAGTTGGCAATCTACTTAGAAGTTTAATTTGTCGCTCTCTGTTCTATTTCTATTCTCTTTCTATCTATTTTTTGGGTACATTTGTCTATATTTAATATAGCAGTTGTGGGCCAAAAATATTATTTTTTTAGTACAGTTTAGGCAACTGAGGCATAATATATTTTAAAAAGAATTTTCACTAGTTTCACATTGATAATATTTTATAATGTCAGACAAATTCATTATTTTATGCAAAGTATTCTTATTTTATAGAATGGTAAGTTAGGTTCGCCTCGACTCGATCCTCAATCATTCTAACAATTTTAAATCCAATCTAAAGTTGTCAAGGTATTGGAGTGAATAATGTATTTTCTTGACAACATCCTACGGATAATATGGTAGGAGTGGAACCGGGAATGTCCGCAATTTGCGTATAATACATACAACTTTGTTTCATAGATTGTTTCTTTGACTAACTTGTTGTTGTTTCCTGTTAGTAGGTATTTCTTTCCTATTATAAATCATGAAGTCAGCGCTGCGGTCAGCTATTTCAGTCTTATCACCGGAACTGTTATCGTCCCGCCAGTGTCAATCAAATTATGACTTGTAAAGTTGTCCATAAAATTACAACGAATTGTTTATTTACTAATGCTTCTTTAGAAATAAGTCACACAGCACATAGTCACAAACATATTTTTATCACATTATATATTTTGCGATGTTTTCTAGTTTAATCTTTTGCTCCTCAGTCTCATGATCTCAGCACTTGAGCACGTCTTACCCCTTCGAACCATGGTGTGAAGGACTTAACCTGACTTAGTGAAAGATTCCCGAGTCCTTGACAAAGGATAGGTAGAATATATCTAAAATATAACGTATCTTGACATAAAATTTAATGAAAAATCATAGCTGTTTTTTTCTGACCATCGGGTTAGAAGAGGAAACAAACAAATAAATTTTAACATGAATGACCTTGTAACTGAACGATTCACTCCGAGTACATAAATCCGTGTTGGTATAATATAGCTTCAAAGTTCTTTCAGACAATTTCTGATGTAAATTATGAAGGCTTCTTTTTTTACAGTAATTCAGTTCGAAAGTTTATAATTTTCGATCCAAATGAATGCGTCTTTGTGTATATTTCATCTCGCGTTCGCAGTTTTGTATTATTCCATTGTATTCGCTTCATCTTCCTTGCTATTGTACTGAACACCATTATTTTGTTACTGCTGTTTTCCGTTTACCTTCATAATTTACTGCAGATATTTTGATAAAGTTTTTAACCTATTCTGCTATGTGAATAGTTCATGACTCTCTTCTTACACAATAACATACTCACTCTATTCTACAGTATTAATATTATATATGTTACAATAGGTTTTGTCGTAAGACAAATGTTTGAAATAGATTCTCTATTATTAGACACTAATCCATGGTGACAAAATCCCCTCTGCTTTTGGTAATCCAGCCCTTGGCTTTTCGATTTAAGCTGTATGACATGACGGGCCCGTCTCTTACATTCCCTGAATCGGAATCTACTTAAGCGTCTTCCGAGAATGCAATTATAGACATACCTTGCTTACATGGAGCGGTTCAATTATTATTAACCGAATGCGAGATTATAGCATCAACTCCGAGTGAAGAAAATAATCGAATATCACCTCGTTTCTTCTAGGATGATTTGGTTTCTTAGTAGTCAATCATAATCATCATCATCATCATCATTCTTAGTACGAGAGTTTTGGAAAGTTTTACGGTAACCTCGTTTATTGATTTTGGATTTCGTTCAAGTTTAAGAATATACAAGCTTAGAGCTTATTTTATTTAATGTTTCTACTGAAAGCCCATTTGCCCATTCAATTTTCTCAGTTTCACAGTACGATAATGCACATATTTAACGTTTATATATTATGCTGCTGAAGGACTTGTTTGTACAACCACACCCTCAAAAGGGTTCCTCCATATACTCATAACCTTTGTTTATTGGAACTACAGTTGCTGTACTTTCGTTGAACTGCTGTGCTTGCATGTGTGAAAGTCTTGACTGTTGTTTGGTGGTCTGTTAATAAGCCAAACGTCTGTTTGAGGGAAAATGTATACAATGCATGGCGGAAAAAAAAACGACTTTTTGCGATCTAAAATATATTTCGGGTATATTTACGAATAGGCTGATGATGATGAAGCTTCTGTGGCTCAGAAGTTCAAGTCTTACGATATAGGTTTTTCAAAATCACCATTGTGGGTACAGACTTTATACAGGCGGCTGCGCCCTAAAGATTGTGGGACTGACCAATGAGTATAAGGGCTTTTCAATGCGACCTTAAAAAAAAGTGGTTGCCGTAGACTAAGATAGATGGCGCTGTATGAAACTCAAATGTCAAAAATCTGCGAAAAACAGCAAACAGAAAATAATTAGTTGTTTATTTTACGACACTTTACTTTTGTGCAGCGCCATCTAGTGTCAAAATAAAAAGCGTGATTGTTTTTATTTGAATTGCTTTGAAAAGCCCTTATTATTAGCAAAATGTAGCTGTAATATCACAGGCCACAGCTGTGATTCCCTCATTATCGATCAGCTACGTAATGTAACCTGAGTAAAATGGACAGTAACGGCTCGCTGTCACGCTGAAGGAAGTTTCAGCCGTGCCCACTCCAACGGGCGACGACCTCCAAAGGGTTGTTTTAAACGTACCGTCCAAGTCATGAGAGACTGCTCTTTTTAGTAATTCGCGCGCGTCATTCGCGTCCATAGCGATTTCAATGCTTCAATCTCATTATTTTTCTCATAAAGTCTGCATCGTATAACTTAATGAATAAATATTGCTAGACAATTCACACAGCAACATCTAGCCCCAAGTTAAGCAGAGCTTGTGGTATGGGTACTAGATAACTGATATACATAATATAATACATAGATAGATATACATTTTTCCCGAGGCGGGAATCGAAACCGCAACCCCCTGCGTCGCAAGCAGACCTTTGCCCACCACGCCACAGAGGTCGTCGAACAATGTCGACGTACTATGAAAAATACTAGTTTCTTTAATTTTATCGAACGATACCGATTCTACCACTACCCGATTTCCGTTTCCTAATTCCTCTCATTTCATCATTTTCCGAATTCATCTTACGCTCTCGTTTATATTCTGTTTATTCCCATACATTGGTTGATTCGATTTGTACCTTACCTATACAGCATCATGTCTTTCAAAGTGTTAAACGAGCGCATTCCGAAATTTAATAAAGGAATGTGTTTGAGCCGTTTCGTGACTGAGTGTACCTGCCCCTCCTAGCACGCGAATTGTTGTCTAGGGTAGAATGTACAATAATGACATCGCATCGCCATACATTGCGTAAATTTTTGAAGTGGAAGGAGTACGTTTTAAATAACTTACGCATTCTATGACAAAGTTACGTTATTTTTCTTTATTCCACTCTAGACAACAATACCCGTGCTAGGGGGGCTGTTCTAATTACTCCAAAATTTGAAGAGCTTTATTTCCTTGAGACCTGTCAGGACTTTTAGACACGTGTTGTGAACGCTGAGACTACCTCTCATGCCTTGGACCAAACTGCAGCCAGACGTGGACTTGACGAATCAATTGTTTCAGAACTCCACGGGTCGCCGCGGGGACTGGGTGGCCCTTTAACGCAGGTTTCATGGGAGCAATGCTATATTTAGACTTTTAGAGTTGTTCTTGTACTCGTAAGAAGTGTAGGTACTTAGGGTGTATTTACTAACCACTTCTGACATAGTGGAATACTGCATTGCGTAAGGTAGTACTTATGGATGTATTAACTAACGATATGGTATTACGTTTAGGGTTCCGCACCCAAAGGGTCAAACGGGACCCTATTAGGCTATTACTAAGACTTAAGTTGTCCTGTCCGTCCGTCTGTCACCAGGCTTTTGGTATCTCATGAACCTTGATGGTTAAACAGTTGACATTGTCACAGATGATGTATTTCTGTTGCCGCTATAACAACAAATACGAATAGAAAACACAAAATAAAAAACAGAATAAAACAAATATTTATGGGGGCTCTCATACAACAAACGTGATTTTATTGCTCGATTTTTGCTCGATATTAATAACGGCAACGTTAATTTTGAGGGAGCTCTGCGATAAATAAAACTGCGTTCAACGTTTTTTTTCTACACTTATTTGTATGAACGAATAAACTTAAACTAATAGATCGTTTTAAAAACTCTTTCAACATTAGAAAGCTTACTTTTCAGGGATTGACATAGGCTATGTTTTATCCTGGAATTCCCCCGGGAACGAGAACTACGGGGGTGAAACCGCGAGGCACTGCTATTATTTCTCTAAAACGAATCTAATTAAAGTAGGTACCTAATGAAACTGTTCACAAAATATAACCATTAAGGGCATGTACTACCTCAAATCAACTCCGTCAGACCTAAATATCTTCTAAACGACTTTAAATATTTAAGAGCGGGCCTAATGCAAACAAGATTCGCCAAGTGCGAGTGTAACTCGCGCGCCGAGGGTTTCAAACATTTGCCAATTATTTGGTCAATCAGTTTTCTGAAATATTTTAAAAAGTATGAAACTTACAGAAAATTCAAAAAGTGTTTTGAAATGGTCAAAACGATACCTTTCATTTGATACCCCACATGGGTAGATACCCCTTTTTGAAAAAAAAATCCCCTTTTTTGACCATTTTTCAAAAACTATTATTATTACAGACTTCTCTATATTTTTCCTGTAAAATATAGATTGATATCTACAAACGCCTAATACATTGTACATGGATCGGTCATCAATCTTCGGAGCTAGGGGGGGGGGGGGGAATGGTCAATTTTCCGTCTTTTTTTGAAATATTTCAAAAAGTATGAAACTTACAGAAATTTCAAAAAGTGTTTTGAAATGGTCAAAACGATACCTTTCATTTGATACCCCACATAGGCAGGTACCCCTCCTTTTGAAAAAAAATTCCCCCCCTTTTTGACCATTTTTCAAAAACTATTATTATAACAGACTTCTCTATATTTTTCCTGTAAAATATAGATTGATATCTACAAACGCCTAATACATTGTACATGGATCGGTCTGCAATCTTCGGAGCTAGGGGGGGGGGGAATGGTCAATTTTTCGTCTTTTTTTGAAATATTTCAAAAAGTATGACACTCACAGAAATTTCAAAAAGTGTTTTGAAATCGTCAAAACGATACCTTTCATTTGATACCCCACATAGGTAGGTACCCTCCCTTTTGAAAAAAAATTCCCCCCCTTTTTGACCATTTTTCAAAAACTATTATTATTACAGACTTCTCTATATTTTTCCTGTAAAATATAGATCGATATCTACAAACGCCTAATACATTGTACGAGGATCGGTCTGCAATCTTCGGAGATAGGGGGGGGGGAAAGGTAAATTTTTCGACTATTTTTGAAATATTTCAAAAAGTATGAAACTTACAGAAATTTCAAAAAGTGTTTTGAAATGGTCAAAACGATACCTTTCATTTGATACCCCACATGGGCAGGTACCCCTCCTTTTGAAAAAAAATTCCCACCCTTTTTGACCATTTTTCAAAAACTATTATTATTACAGACTTCTCTATATTTTTCCTGTAAAATATAGATCGATATCTACAAATGCCTAATACATTGTACATGGATCGGTCTGCAATCTTCGGAGCTAGGGGGGGGGGAATGGTCAATTTTTCGTCTTTTTTTGAAATATTTCAAAAAGTATGACACTCACAGAAATTTCAAAAAGTGTTTTGAAATGGTCAAAACGATACCTTTCATTTGATACCCCACATAGGTAGGTACCCCCCCTTTTGAAAAAAAATTCCCCCCCTTTTTGACCATTTTTCAAAAACTATTATTATTACAGACTTCTCTATATTTTTCCTGTAAAATATAGATCGATATCTACAAACGCCTAATATATTGTACGTGGATCGGTCTGCAATCTTCGGAGATAGGGGGGGGGGAAAGGTAAATTTTTCGACTATTTTTGAAATATTTCAAAAAGTATGAAACTTACAGAAATTTCAAAAAGTGTTTTGAAATGGTCAAAACGATACCTTTCATTTGATACCCCACATGGGCAGGTACCCCTCCTTTTGAAAAAAAATTCCCACCCTTTTTGACCATTTTTCAAAAACTATTATTATTACAGACTTCTCTATATTTTTCCTGTAAAATATAGATCGATATCTACAAATGCCTAATACATTGTACATGGATCGGTCTGCAATCTTCGGAGCTAGGGGGGGGGGAATGGTCAATTTTTCGTCTTTTTTTGAAATATTTCAAAAAGTATGACACTCACAGAAATTTCAAAAAGTGTTTTGAAATGGTCAAAACGATACCTTTCATTTGATACCCCACATAGGTAGGTACCCCCCCTTTTGAAAAAAAATTCCCCCCCTTTTTGACCATTTTTCAAAAACTATTATTATTACAGACTTCTCTATATTTTTCCTGTAAAATATAGATCGATATCTACAAACGCCTAATATATTGTACGTGGATCGGTCTGCAATCTTCGGAGATAGGGGGGGGGAAAGGTAAATTTTTCGACTATTTTTGAAATATTTCAAAAAGTATGAAACTTACAGAAATTTCAAAAAGTGTTTTGAAATGGTCAAAACGATACCTTTTATTTGATACCCCACATAGGCAGGTACCCCTCCTTTTGAAAAAAATTTCCTCCCCTTTTTGACCATTTTTCAAAAACTATTATTATTACAGACTTCTCTATATTTTTCCTGTAAAATATAGATCGATGTCTACAAACGCCTAATACATTGTACATGGATCCGTCTGCAATCTTCGGAGCTAGGGGGGGGGGAATGGTCAATTTTTCGTCTTTTTTTGAAATATTTCAAAAAGTATGAAACTTACAGAAATTTCAAAAAGTGTTTTGAAATGGTCAAAACGATACCTTTCATTTGATATCCCACTTGGGTAGGTACCCCTACTTTTGAAAAAAAATTCCCCCCCTTTTTGACCATTTTTCAAAAACTATTATTATTACAGACTTCTCTATATTTTTCCTGTAAAATATAGATCGATATCTACAAACGCCTAATATATTGTACGTAGATCGGTCTGCAATCTTCGGAGATAGGGGGGGGGGAAAGGTCAATTTTTCGACTATTTTTGAAATATTTCAAAAAGTATGAAACTTACAGAAATTTCAAAAAGTGTTTTGAAATGGTCAATACGATACCTTTCATTTGATACCCCACATAGGCAGGTACCCCTCCTTTTGAAAAAAATTTCCTCCCCTTTTTGACCATTTTTCAAAAACTATTATTATTACAGACTTCTCTATATTTTTCCTGTAAAATATAGATCGATGTCTACAAACGCCTAATACATTGTACATGGATCCGTCTGCAATCTTCGGAGCTAGGGGGGGGGGAATGGTCAATTTTTCGTCTTTTTTTGAAATATTTCAAAAAGTATGAAACTTACAGAAATTTCAAAAAGTGTTTTGAAATGGTCAAAACGATACCTTTCATTTGATATCCCACTTGGGTAGGTACCCCTACTTTTGAAAAAAAATTCTCCCCCTTTTTGACCATTTTTCAAAAACTATTATTATTACAGACTTCTCTATATTTTTCCTGTAAAATATAGATCGATATCTACAAACGCCTAATACATTGTACGTGGATCGGTGTGCAATCTTCGGAGATAGGGGGGGGGGGGGTATGGTCAATTTTTCGACTTTTTTTGAAATATTTTAAAAAGTATGAAATTTACAGAAATTTCAAAAAGTGTTTTGAAATGTACAAAACGATACCTTTCATTTGATACCCCATTTGCCTTCCTAGTTATCTTTTGAAATTTCAACATCAAAATTTGTACTGAAAATATTCATTTTCATTTTTCATTTATTTATATATTTTTTTCTTAAAATCAGTAATGGCGCACGAAATGTATCATTATTTCAAATTTCAAGTTAATAGCTGCAGTAGTTACTGAGATATTCAAGAAAGAGCGGGGACGGACAAAGCGAGACCATAAGGGTTTCAAAACCGATCTTTGAAACCCTAAAAATTGTGAAAAGGATAGGCATAGGATTTCGCGTTCATAGGAGCGGGACAGAGTAAAGCAATGTCAGTGCAAAAATCAAGTTTTTGCTTCTTTTCTAAAATTTAAGCATTAAATAGAAAAACTACACGATTACTTAAATAAAACAGTAGTCTGGCTATGTAATTCGTAAAAATACATATGGTGTTGTCGCTGATACTTTAGAGCATTTCAATTAAAACAGTTTTTTTAAAGCGATTTTTGTATAATTTTTTGTAAAGAAACCAGTTTATTTTTCAAAATTCTATTCGATTACTTGACTTCTTTGGGTTTTTCTCCTACTTATCGTATTTTTTTAAAAAGAATATTTAAGTTCGTTACCATAGATGTAAGGGTTTAAAGATACACAATTTGCTTGATTTTTGCATTAGGCGCACTCTTAACTTTAAAATTTATACATACAGTTCACGATTTATTTTATCGATCATATCTTTCGAAAACACGATGCCATAAAATTTTCTCAATAGGAAATCGCAAAATTAACTCAATTTTTTTTCTGTTTATTCCGTTTAATGTCCTAGTTAATAGATATAAATAAGCTAAAACTTGATTTTTAGACTTGCGTTTCTATGCCCTGTCCCGCTCCTATGAACGCGAAATCCTATGTCTATCCTTTTCACAAAAAATTGTAGTTGTATAGGTCCTTAAGTTTCTTCAATTTGAACTATTTGATTTGTCACCTGGTAACATTATCAAGTTATTAGTTACTGGTAATTGTGCGTGGTATCTGGTATTGCGTATTTTAGGTACTTTTTCAGAAATGTAGGTTACTATTTCATATGTCAGTTTACTTTTACGTTTCACATTGATTGCCCACGTATTGTCATTATTTGTTCGATAAAGTGCGCGCGTGTTTATTTAGTGTGTCACCTTGTTATGACATAATTACGATAGGATTTTCCTGGAAAATTTCATAACACCTAAACGATTCTTACTTGCATTGATGTTTATGCGGGATGTCCCACTGGATTACTTTAGGCCCCACTTGCACAACATTTAAATGTCTTAATTTTGATTAACTTTGACGTATTTGTATGATTTAAGAACTCACTAATCAAAATTAAGCAAGTTAATTATCGTTGTGCAAGCGGTTCTAAATCTTTCTGAAGTTCTGTGATGTACCTACACAATAATAATCATCATCATCATCAGCCTATACCAGTCCACTGCTGGACATAGGCCTCCCCTAATGAGCGCCATAGCGCCCTGTCTTCAGCTTGCCGCATCCAGCATCTGCCAGCAGTCTTTCGCAAATCGTCATCCCACCTGGTAGGAGGGCGTCCTACACTACGTTTTCCGAGTTGCGGTCTCCACTCAAGAACACGTTGGCCCCAGCGGTTGTCGGTTCTTCTCGAAATATGGCCAGCCCACTGCCATTTCAGCTTGCTAATCCTTTGAGCTATGTCGGTAACCTTGGTAATAATAATACATAATATGAACTAGGTTATGTACCAGGCTACTACTATATAATAAGTTATGTATACAGGCGAGCTTAACCCTTAATAAGACTTTTCTTCCAGCAAACCTTAGAGTTATAGGAGAGGCGCTGGAACAGGTAGATGAAGTGTACAAATGGGTGAATATACGCTATTTGAATTCCAATGGTCCATAGATTTTTTTTATGTTAAACTTATTATATTATTGTTTCTGTATGCTCAAACATTAAATAATATGGTCTTTTATTTGGTCCACATAGTCTATTCACGATAATTGTTTAATTTAAGGCAATAATAGTTAAAAATAGATATAAATGTATACTCCTCTGGCATCCCCATTACTAGATTATAATGATTTTGTATCCAGATACTTTTAAAACGTATGTCATTATGTTTCTTTTTTAATATGATCATATGCTTTTATATACATCGAAACATATTTTATCAAAATACACAGTAAAAATGTTTATTAACATAAAGAAAAATAACTTATTTTCATGTCATGTTACAATAATGTCACTTCATCTGGCGAAACTTAAATATGTAAAATTTGACTTAAAACCGCAAAGGTATGTTTTTGTCCTTAAGCTACGCGTGTACAACAGTGTGAAATTAAAATCAAGCTAACAAAGTTGAGCATAACTCCAATAATATTTAGTCAGTTTGCGATTCATTGTAGGAAAGCGTGTTTGTGCCAGACGTTGGAGTATTTCCTCTGGTAAGTCAATGTTTTTATTTTTTATAGTTACGAAATTGTTCATTTGCACAATGCAATGTTTATTGTGTGTAGATGTCATGTATTACGTTAAACAGTGGTTAGGAAAGGGAGTGATATTCTTTTTGTAAGTTAATTGCGATTTTGTCACTTCTCTGGCGTCACTTCTCTGGCATATTTCATACATACGCGCCAGGGAAGTGACTTTTTTTTTTCGTTAATATTTATAGTTTTTACGTTTCATTTCATTTGTTTTAGATACTCGAGTATTAATCAGACATCATGGCGAATGTTAAAAAGAAGCAAACAAGGGACGAGAAGTTAGAAAAAAACCCCTAGATGAAAAATTACGCTACCAAAGAATTAAAAACGATCCAGTTGAAAATTATGAATTAAAAGAAAACGAAAAGCAGCAATATGAAAAGAAAGAAAAGCGACAAATTAAGAGCATAAATGATGTGACTAAAAGGGAACAAAGGCTGTTAAAAAAATATGGAGAGAGAAGACGATGCGACTGAATGTATCTCATGTATATTAAAAATATCCAAATACTTTAATTTATATTTATATTTTATTTAATATCATATCAAATATTTATTAATTAAGAAAAGGAACACAAATTAATAATATGTGTCCCCTTTCTTCCCTTCCCACTAACTTTCCTACTTTAATTTGTCACTACTCTGCCAATAGTGTCACTCCCCTGGTAACACATTTTCCTCTGGTGCTTATAAAATTCAAAAAAATGGAAAAATCTTCTGGCCCTCATCATTACAAATTTAAAAATAGTGTCAAATAGAGAAATTATCAATATTGAATGGAACAGATTAAATTTTCTTCAGGGACACAAAAAAATCAAATACCGTATATTCACCCAAATAACAAATCAAGCATCGGATTAACAGACAATTAAAATAGTAGTAGGAAGCTATACACAATACTTGTTGTTGACGACCTCTGTGGCGCGGTGGGCGGAGGTCTGCCTGCGACGCAGGAGGTTGCGGGTTCGATTCCCGCCTCGAAACAAATGTGTATACGATCTGCAGACATTTGTTTAGGGTTGTTCTGGTCGTTTTCTTTGTATAATAAAAATATCTATCTATGTATTGTGTTATATTATATATATCAATTATCTAGGACCCATAACCATAACACAAGCTCTGCTTAGCTTGGGGCTAGGTAATACTATGTGAATTGTCCAGCATTTATACTTACATTATAATTATAATAAAAATACATAAATTAAAATAATAACGATTTTTACATTTAAATCGCATCTCACGAATTCTATAAACGCAAAAGCTTGGGTAGATAAAAACAGGACGGATCTGACAAACATTTTTTAAAGGTATTCTTTACCTAAAATTACTTATTAGGCGATTTTTTATCACGGAAATGCTACCGCTAAGTAAGCAATGTAAGAATTCTTATTCAAGTTTTTATACTGTGTAGAAAAAACGCGCTTTGCTACACCCGAGCCCTAGCCCTCAAATATCAGTGAAGAGTACTTAAAACAGACGTGAGACAATAGACACACATCTTTCAAAAGCTGCCTTGACAATACAATAACACACACAAGATATACAATTAGTTTACATTTCTTGACACTGGCAGAATTGTGTATTCATAGCATCTAGTTAGATAACAAGACAGATATTGCTATTAAGGTTGATCGTCGCGGGTTGGTGCGAAATTGAAATATTTTTGTGGTTTATATTTTTTTCTGCGTTCCACAAGCAATAAAACTAGCGGTAAAGTTATTTGCCGCAAATCGTTAACCATTTTCTATAAATTTATGGTGAAATCAAGTTTGATTATTACGGGATAATTAATCCGGTGCACTGATCGATTCTTTATTTTTTTTTGGCTTATCATGATTTAGTGATGATTAAAGATGGAATAGAATTTTGATGGATAGGTATGTTGAATTAGCCTTTTGCTATGTCTTAATAGGATATTGTATAAACAGAGATGCAACTAAGAAATGAAATAAGTTAGACTTCGGTGGGAACTTATTTCATTTTCTTAGAGATGCCCAGAGTGCGGGTAAGCACTATAACAAAATTCCTTAGAGATGCAACTATTTGTTAGCATAATGTATAAAATTATTAAAGATTATTTATCGGGTACTTATCGCGTATCTTTTGCTTTCTTTTCTATTCTGTATGTTAACAAATCGCGAAAGTTTTATGTATAAAACTGTGTTTGATCCTTTATGTAGTGTAGTGGCCCAATCTGTCTGTCCATATCTATACTAAGAGTAGATCATATTCAACATTAGATGAACGGTTAATTGTTTTACGACCTACTTCGCTAATTGACATTTAGATGAACAATATCCCAATTCAAACAGAACTGCTCTTTTGTATGTATGTTAGTTTATGTTTCATTTTGCATCGAAAGTCAAGCTAATTTTGAATGTTTTTTTGTTTCAGGTAATTTGGAAACAGTTATCAAATCAACCCCTATCTTCAAGAAATCTCAGGATTCACTCAGAGGCTGAAGATTTTTAGAACTCCCCCCTAAGATTCCTTTTTGTTTTTCTTATAATAGAGGCCTGGATTTCTGTAGTACAAGTCACTATAATGCACGACAATCTATTGTAAGGCCGAATAATGTACACCTTAATAATTCGTGTCATGGCTTCCAATTTTAATAGGTTTTGACACGGATTATCAAGGTGTTCATTATTCGGTCGTACAATAAATTGTCTTGCATTATAGTGACCCGATAGCGCGTAGCGTTAGCTTGGATAATGAAAAAACAAAAGAAGGCCAGAAATCGGCCAGTTTTTAAAATATTTTCTTTATGCTGGGTTCAGGATTTGATACAACAAAAATATTGTGTTTTGGTAAGGTTTTGGGCAAACACGTAAGTAAATCATACTTTAATTTGTAAAGTAGGTTAATTTGTCAGTGAATAATGAAATTATTGGATACGTCAGGCAATGCAATAGTCACCATAACAAAAAAAAGTACACTAAGCTACTACTACAGTGAGTACTTGTACTATATGCTAGGAATTCCCTTCAATCTTTGATCATCCATGAGTGTACAAACCACCGATTCTGTCGTCACACCTCATCGGCAAGGGAGACGTTTCTACCACAAAAAAGCAAACAATTCCCTCGTATTTTTCTGTAACCGACTAACCTGGTTATTTCGGATCAATAATTTTTGACCTTTCCACAATGGATGCCAATATTTTTTGTCATTGGAAAGTGGAGATAAATACGTGACTAAATGCAGAATGGGTGAAAAGCTACGACTAGGATGATAGCGTGAATAAGTCATCGAAAGCGTAAAATATTTTAAATTTAAAAAATAGCATTTCTGCGTATTTATTTTTTGTTTTTATTGTGATTTTTTCTTCTTCTTCTTCTATTTCTTTAGGCTCATAAAATAAGCACTTAGACAAGTCAAATTTAATACATAAAAAAGCCCTTTTGGTAGTCATTACTATCAAATAAGAAATAAGATGTTCATTGAAAATACCTATTTTAAGACACATTAGCGAAATTTCTAAATGTTACGTCATCCATCATTCATGTCGGTCTTTATCATTTATTTGTTTCGTATTTTATTTTGATTGAAGGAACAGAAGCACTTTGAGTTGATGGAAACTGAACGGTGACTTTACAGAAAAAAGGCAGCGTTTTTATCAACCGAAATCGAGAGCAGTTTTACTTTTCGTTTTTAGGGTTTCGAGATCGGTTTCGAAGACCTCATGGTCTTGTCTCTCCGTCCCCCTTCTTTCGTAAATATCAGTAATTACTGCAGCTATAAACTTGAATTTTAAAATAACAATACATTTCGTGCGCCATTGCTGATTTAAATAAAAATATATACTTATAAATAAAATAAAAAATCGAAATTTCGAAAATTTTCAGTACAATTGGTGATGTTGAAATTTCGAAAGAGATCTAGGGGGCAAGTGGGGTATGAAATGAAAGATACGGTTTGTACATTTCCAAACAGTTTTTAAAAGTTCTGTAGGTTTCATACTTTTTGAAATATATAACCTACTACCACTGACTAAGCATGGCTGGCTGTCTGTAGACAGATTTCCATTAGCAGGAGTAGGTGTTTATTGCCTGTTTTATTTTATTTAGTTATTGTTATTAATAAATAACTTAGTCAAAGGAGCAGGCAAAACATGGACAAGGAGAGCTCTAGAAAGAGAGGACTGGAAGAGGCTGGGGGAGGCCTCTGCCAAGCGGCAAACAAACTATTAAGTTTAAAATGTAAATATCTACTGTTTGAAAATAGTTTGAAATAAAGGCTTATATTATTATTATTATAATAAATAAGTATTTAACCGATGAAAACTCACGGCAGAAAATACCGATGATTTCTGTTGACAATGGAAATTGAAACCGCAGCTCCCACTACTACCCACCAAAAACACATCCCTATAACCACCGTAAATAGGGAAGTCGTCGACTAGCCGGTGCATAGGTGGGCGAGTAACGGATCGGCGACAAGCGCTCCATTATATCCATACCGGGTCCGGACGTCGAACCCACAGCACCCACATGTTTGTCATTACCAATGCGTCTTCGTGTTATACCTACTAACCCCGGGCTACGATACGCTCCGCGACGACTCTTTGTCGTCCGTTTTGTCGTGCATGTTTCATATTCGCACGAAAATCAGCGAAACAAACAGTCCACAATTTTTTTCATGACGCGCATCTTAGCCTCCCTGCCCCCCTAGCAAAGGGATTGTTGTATAGGGTAGAAAAGAATCACGGAATCCCGTGAGTACCGAGATCTAATCTAAGGCCTATAGTTTGACAAGCAACGCTTGGTTCGCCACAATGCCACAATACGCCCTACCTACATTACATGCGTGTCCACCACTGGCACGGTATTGTCAGTCATCTGCCTTTGCTTTCATAAGACAGTAGAACGTAGTGGTTAGAACTACTTCCTCAGACAAGCCCTAAAAGAAGGGTCGTTACTGCCGTGCCGGGATTCATGTGCCTGTATTTATCACTCACTTAGTCCCTACATTCTCCCTCGCAGATCCTCGCCTTTTTGTATAGATCTGTCTGATTTACTAGTCGTACATCGAACTTAGTACAATGTACTGTGTAGTTATAGTTATGTACAACGTACTTCCTAACTGGAAGACAGCTGAAAGGTACAGAGCCGAATAAAAAGGGTCTAAGTTCGGCTCTGTACCTTCCAGCTGTCTTCCAGTTAGGAAGTACATTTTATGCTAAACATTCTGGTTTCTAAGAGGTATTGCTTGTTATGTTCCTAATGGTATACTGTTTACCTGTTCCGCTTCGGGAGACTTAAATATGGTGGTCATCGTTATTTGTCTTGTCAGCTCGAAATTGTAGGCTTGGTAAATAGTGTATTTGAATTTAAAGTAGGTTCCAATTCCAAGTGCTTCAGTGAGGTTATATCAATCGGAAAACTGTACTTTCAGAATTATGAATCAGAGTTCTTCATTACATTTTGCTTCATGGATGGGTTTTGTTTTGAGCTGAAAATCATTATTAACCGACTTAAAAAAAGAAGAAGGTTCGATGTTCGTCGGTAGGTATGTTTTATTTTTATTGTAGGTACCTTGCGGTCCGATTTTAATGATTCTTTCCCTATTGTAAGAATACAGAATAGATTACTTACCATATTTTTCTTATTCCCTAGGAATTAGTATTATACCGAAAAACTTCAAAAGAGTGTTAATAATAAGGAATTAAAGATAAGATACAAATTATTTATTACAGCAAAAACTTAGACTAGTACATACACTGAAATAACACATAATACTAACTAAAAGTTACTTAATATCTATGGCATACATGCTAAGGAAGTAGTCTTATTGTATATATAGAGATATATGTGATACCTATTTAGTGCAAGTGCCTGTTTTATTTTTGCCGAGACGTAGGTACCTAATTAAAATCAGTTTTGGTTTTTTCAAATCTATCAAATTATTTAGCAATAGACATTGCCGTCAACCATCAACAGTCCATTTTAATCTTTCATTCAAATTATTAGTACCTTCCAAACACATGGATGGAATACTTAGTCAATTACTCACTTGGTTTTCCCGTCCCTGCACTTGGTCATGCATTTCTTACATCGACTGTGAACTATTTCTTAAAGAATCCTCAATCAATCCTCATTAGCATACATGCGTCCACTGAGTAACCATGCACTATACAAGAATATTATATGACGTCAATATTTATAAAAACGGGCACTGGACAGTCCAGATCACAAAATAACCCCGCCGTGGGAAACACCTACAAATACCTCGATAGATCATCTAATCTATCGAGGAACAATAGAATACCCCCATACCCCTTATTCTGAGTCATAGCTGAGCCAGTGACACAAAATAGTTGACATCTGCGATCATGCGCAGAACAATTGGTCTTGGTGCCTTCCGGACATCGAACCCAGCATATGCCCTCATGTCTCCTACACTTCCGGCGCCAACTTGCGATCTGTGCACTGAATGGGAACAGTCGAACAGTTGAGTACGACGCCTGTGAAGTGAATCTCTACGTTCAAATTAGACTCAACTAAGGTGTCGTTGTATTATTATTTCAACCATTATTATGCCATGCAGGTCCTCCCTCTTGCCCTTCCGCTTTTCACAGTCTTGGGCTTGGAGCACCAATCTTATCAATCAACTTCGTCCTCCCTCCCACCTCAGTGTAGGTCTATTGCGACTTGAGATGGCGTCTTCCGCCGTTGGGGGACAATTTACTTCTTATTTAGTTAGTGTCGTTCGTTAATCTATGCGTTGACTAAAAACTGCAAAGCGTAGCCCCAAAGAGAGATTAACCTAGAAATTTCCAAAAATAGCAACTCAGATAAATAGCTCTATTAATCTAAGGATTCCAGAACAGCCCAGGTTTCGACAGATTCAAATGCCTTCTCATAGTCCATAAAAGCCCGACACATCAGGGGCTGATTATAGCTATTTGGACTTCTTGTTGTAGAACCGTAATAAAAATTCTAGAGATTGCCTAAAATTAAAAGGGAGAGACTTACTAAACGCGTAAAGTTAACTTAAATTCTTTATTGCTTATGTGGCTCACTTAAGATATCCCCTGCCTGAGTTAAGAACTTGTGAAGTCTAGTTTCGTAGATTTTCTTGCCTGCCTGCACTGTGGTTTATGCTCCATCGGTTCAAGTCAAGGAAAACATTGTCGTCATTAAGCAACAAATAGGTACTTTGTGGTAATGGGACTCTACGATGAATAACGTAGAAAAAGTTTTTAGAAAGGGAAGAACATGTATCATCACCATGTTATTATTATCATGGTATTTTGCGTATATACAGGGTTATTGGAAATTAGACCGGATCCTTTAAGGGGGTGATGGGGGAGGCCATTTGCAACTATTTTGACCCCATATTGTATTATCCGAAAGTTAACTATTTTTGAGATATTTCCATATTTGTGTTTTTTTGGGAAAATCCCGTTTAATGTCTTCAATAATTAACTAAAAAAAAAATGATTATACAACTCGAATTTTAGTCACAGGTTTAGATAGCCTACAGTCTAACTCTTAATATCCATTAACAAAATCGGCTGAATCAGCATCCATATGGAAGCTAAACGACATGTTTATCGAAATAAAGTATTATTTTAAAGTAAATTCTTCACAAAAAACCCATTTAAAAAAAAATACCCATGTAAATTTAGTCGGCATGCTATTTTAAAAACATCTACACATCTTTAGCTATCCAACGAGGTATAAATCAATGCACTTAGTTACACTATTGCAGAAAAAAATACGGGTAAACCATAAGTAGGTAGCAAATTTCAATAAATCAAACGAATCATTTTGAAACAAAAAAATAAAAGAAAAATGAAATTTTACTTTAACAGTTACCTTTTATTACAACCATTCATTTAAATTTACAATTCGTTTTCAAAATGTTTTCCTCTATTCCTTACGCAAAGACGCATACGATGGCGTAAGTCAGATTGAACAACCCTTGTTGTCAAATTTATTTTCATTTTGTCGGCCGCTCTTATTATTCGGCGCCTTAATTCATCCACCGATGAAATAGGTGATGTCAAATCGTCATAAACTAGGCTCTTCATGTGACCCCAAACGTAATAATTAACAGGGGTAAGATCGGGACTCCTTGCTGGCCATGGAATGGACCCTCCTCTACCAATCCATCGGTTCGGAAAATGCTCATCAAACCATTGGCGCACATTTGTCTTGTAATGTGCGGGGGAATTAAGACGCCGAATAATAAGAGCGGCCGACAAAATGAAAATAAATTTGACAACAAGGGTTGTTAAATCTGACTTACGCCATCGTATGCGTCTTTGCGTAAGGAATAGAGGAGGACATTTTGAAAACGAATTGTAAATTTAAATGAATGGTTGTAATAAAAGGTAACTGTTAAAGTAAAATTTCATTTTTCTTTAATTTTTTTGTTTCAAAATTATTCGTTTGATTTATTGAAATTTGCTACCTACTTATGGTTTACCCGTATTTTTTTCTGCAATAGTGTAACTAAGTGCATTGATTTATACCTCGTTGGATAGCTAAAGATGTGTAGATGTTTTTAAAATAGCATGCTGACTAAATTTACATGGGTATTTTTTTTTTAAATGGGTTTTTTGTGAAGAATTTACTATAAAATAATACTTTATTTCGATAAACATGTCGTTTAGCTTCCATATGGATGCTGATTCAGCCGATTTTGTTAATGGATATTAAGAGTTAGACTGTAGGCTATCTAAACCTGTGACTAAAATTCGAGTTGTATAATCATTTTTTTTTTAGTTAATTATTGAAGACATTAAACGGGATTTTCCCAAAAAACACAAATATGGAAATATCTCAAAAATAGTTAACTTTCGGATAATACAATATGGGGTCAAAATAGTTGCAAATGGCCTCCCCCATCACCCCCTTAAAGGATCCGGTCTAATTTCCAATAACCCTGTATATACCTAATTTCCCGACGTTTCAACAGGTGATTTCTTAAAAAAACTATAAGTACATAAGTTTCCCATCTACATCGGCATACAAAATGCATTTTTTTAGGGACAGATATGATCATCACTTATGTACCTAATGTGTCAATCTGTTGCAGGATGAAACACGCACCATTTCTAAATTGTCCGTCTACATTCTAAAACATTCATAAATCAAAATGCTTTCGCTTTATCTACATTACCTACAGCCTAAAAGAATTCACTCATTTGTCAATTAGTAAACAATGGCCTCATACAAAAGCCTGAAAAGGCAGATAGGCACGGTTCCGGCGCGGGGGCATCCGACCGCAGCACGACAATGCTGGTCAAATCAATGATGTGCTACTTTTTAATGGCTAGGCTAACTCCATGGTTTACCAAGGACGGACAATTAACGCAAACATAAACTATGCAAAAAGAATAACTCACATAGATGACTCTATTGTACTTAAGAGACAATTAACAGACTTGGGAAGAACTATAACAATCATGAATCAGCGAATTGTCCAGAAAACGGCTAGGGGAACATGGGGCGGGAAGCATTATTATGACAACAGATTTTGTCTTAGAGCACATGTCATTACCTAGTCTACTCGCATGTATTGGTAACTGGACCTGGACATAAAAATATTCCGCTCCTAGACGTATAGACAAGAGTCAGGTGATCATATCTTAAGGAACCAGAATGGGCTGCTTCACCTAGTCCACCACTCGCATATAAGGCGGGCAGTCAGCTGAACACGTTCGATGCCATAAAATATTATTGCAAATCTTATATGTATGAACTGACTGTCCAATAATCATAACAAGACTGATTCATGAATATAGTTATCATCCTATTTGTCAAGCTTTTAAGTAAATTGCCAGAAGGACACTCAACTACTCAGTTCTTCCAACGCGAAATTAAATGGACCTCATCGGAATAAATTGAGGGAAAATGTCGAGGCAATTGAAGAGGACTATTTTTGGAGATCATTGTAATGAGAAAGTTTAAATTCGCGAGTTCTGTCTGTTCGTGTAGGTATGATAGGCTGTTTTAAAGTTTTCGTGATATCTTTTTAACATATTATGAACTCGCGCGTAACAAATTCAGAGGATTTCTGTCTTCTTTATAGAAAGCTGTAGTTGAAGTCAAACTTTGTCTACGTGGGAGTTCCATATAGAACAAATATCTCAAAGAACTGATATGATCTCTCGTTCTCTACAAGTAGTGAGTCCAAATCCTTACGAAATACCTCAAGCCTTTCAGCAATGGATAAAAACGAAAGCTCACGTAAGCTGAATACTCTGAATAGCTACATGTCGTGCAAGTTTACCCAAGCATAAAAGCCTTCAGCCTGGACAACCCAAACACCGCAATGCGACGTCACGCGAACGGACATCCGAAGTACCTACCTATTGTTGTCTGACACATTATTGACGACCTTGCGAATTCTGAAGGGTATTGCAATTTCATGGTTCAGGCTGCGAGAGCTTTTCTGAATCACCTGTCTGGCAGGGTGATGGATTATGCTAAACTCTTGTGAGATGATAGCACCACGCCACGCCGTTTTCCTGGCTATCCGATGGTCAATGAGTATCTAAGTAATTGGTGTGATTTTTATGTAGAATCGATAATATGTAGATACTTCTCTTATTTTTCCTCTTATCATATCTTTCCTTAAATATAACAAAATGCAATTAAAATAAATTTAACTTTTAATAGAACAGCAGGAGACGAGTTGTCGAATTATTTGTCCCCCAGTCATCTCACGTAGAAGTGCAATAACATCTCGTAACGTAAATTATAAAAATAATTTACAATCATAAAATAATTTTACGATCGAACCAGACTAGCAATAGCAATTGCAATAAAATCTATCTCATAACTGAAAATGGAATAAACACCTGTGAGGTCTTAATAACACGGATAAAATTATTTTATTAGTTGTAAGGAATTATTAATTACGTAGTCAAAACACCGTTCTTTACGATCTAGTATCGTGTTCGTATCAGCTCTACTGGTAGTTCAACGTCACGGACAAACTTCGCTATACACTCTTCAGGTCCACGAGTAAGGATATTGAACTCTATGTCTTTTTAGTAAGGGTTTGCCCTAGAAGTAGTGATGTGGTGTTTACCACCCGCATTGTCATGCGACCCTGGCATTCACGCATGCGAGAACGTGCAGTTAGTGATGCAAATATGATAGCCATTGAGGATTGATGTCGCTTGATAGGGACTTTGTGGAATTTTGCAATATACGGCCTGCGGTAGATTTATGTGCGTATGAGTTGTAAATATAATCGGGACAGGATAACATTTCCAGGAAACAACAGATTTATTTCAAAATCTGGCTTGATTTTGGGGCTAGATGATGCTGAGTGGCTTTTCCACTATTATTATATTTATTTGATTCTACTCTGGATTCAGAGTACTCGGTTGAATAAAATAGTCGATAGACCCAGATTAAAAATACGATGAAGTTTACAAGATTTTGTAAATTTATCAAAAGCTAATGAATTTCCGACAATTGCAATTGTGAATACGATAAATGATAAATGAATTTTATTTCTGTTGAGCTAAGTGGTAATGTGCACATTGGTCTTCACTTCAGTCATCTCTGGTATCAATTACCTATCTGCCATGGTCAGGCTTACAGCATTAGGTACTAACTAAACTAACATTACCATTTGAAATACAACATTACTCAAGCAATACATCGTGATGGTTCATCACATTTGTTGGTTTGATTACGTTTAAATCAAGAGATCTATCTGACTCACTTCATCAAAGCAACAAACTACCAATCCGAGTAGCCACTTCCGCATGTGGCGCCCCGAGTCTCCGGCTATCTGTGAAGTTGAACGTAACGGGATATTAATAGCTCCATCGCTTTACTATTTGTTCCTATTAGATTTCGTTTAAGGACCGTTTCGTCTGTCCCTTCTTTAGTTACAAATGTCTCTCCGAACGCTACACTTTTTTCCAAAATCCGAGGGTTTTATGAGGAGGTTCTGTAGACAAAATTAAATATTTAAGCTATGTGGAGGCATTACACTATCGTAAAATAAAAGTTTTTTTGCCGCGTCGCAAATTTATTTAGATGGTTTTAAACGGGTTTTGATGGCGTATACCTTCAACTATCATACTTGTATCAGCTCTTATTTAACATCTAACCACATTTAAAATTTAATTATTAATGTCATCATAACGTTAAAATTACGAAATTAATGAAGTTTTATATTTTCTGCAAATCCGTTGTTTTCGAGCGGCACATTATCTACTATATACACACACTATCTACAATATATAGATATTTTTTCTCTATTTTTAAAAGTAGAGCTGAAGCTGATTAAAAAAATGTTTATGCTCTTGTAATGCATTAAAAAACACAACACGTATTAAAACATAATTAAGATAAGATGTTCAAGAAACTCTGATCAGAACTACCAGGAGGGTCTCGCAAACAGCCCCCTTAAAAAGAAGAAGAACGCTACATTGAGCACAACAAAGCGTCTTGACTCATACTCCGATCCCAAAATAACCAACAAAAACAGACCCTTGCCTTTCCGTAAGATTTTAAGATTAATGTGGTGAGACTATGATTTAATTTGTCAAGATTTAAGAAGCTGCTGGTGTTTTCTGATTGTTACTTTAATGATTAGAATTCTTCGGGGAATTTCCAATTAGAGTTTTCGAGAAATTTGTAGTTGCAGCAAATTCCTTTGAGGCTTTGAGAACTTTACTTTCATATATTTATTGGTTACTTCCGATACCTTGGATTTGTAATTAAATCCAAATTAGTTCTGCTAGTAATCTATCTGTTCCAGTTTTATTTTATCTTCATCATTTTATACTTTTGCGTAATGTTATGAATTTATGATACATCCGTTATGTTTATGACTTCATTCTCTGCTGGTCATTACATTCCTTTTCCAGCGCTGTTTTTTCTAGTTAAAAATATGTTTTTTTTAATATAGCTTAAATTTTGTTGTTTTTATTTTTACTCACATGGTTAGTGCTTGAGTCAGTCGAAGGTCACGGTCCATTTTCGGAAACAGGGCTTGCGCTTGTATAAGTTTTTATGAGCTTGAATCATTCTTGCCTATGCTAGTGTTGGGAAAATATAGTTATCGATAACTTTGCGCTCACCGGGCATATTTATAAAGTAAAAAAACTTGCCGTCATGATCATTATGTTGAAAAGTCTCCCTAGCTACATAATGGAATCCAAAACGTCAGAAATAGCTAACAGTAAGAACACTCCTAATCAGCAAAAAGCTGACCTAGAAATCGAAACATTGACAGCTAATGATTCTGTCGCCGGAATAAACGGTAAAATCCGTTCAGTTATGGCTAATTCTTATCGTGAGGTTGTTCCCACAATTTGATCTGAAACTCTCGTTAGCGCTGACGTGACAGAATGACTTTGAGTTGCAATTATACCGTAACAGTTCGCTCGTCAAGGTTTTCAACGCCATCAATAATAACATAAACCGCACAGTTGTTGAGATCATAGTACGTTGTTGTTTCGTGTTAAGTTTGTCCTTATTTGTATAAAAGGCGTTACTTAGCATAACAATACTTTTTATGAAACTGTCATATGATGAATGTTCTTTACTCAAACTCTCTTATCAATATTAGTTTCAATGTTTTTAAACTTACGCGATCTGAACACATATTTATAAATACTATTTAACGGGTATTTATTGCGTGTGTAAACCTGTCGAAACGTCGGGAAAAATAGGTAAAGAAGCGCGCTAAATACCCTTTAAATAGTATTAATAAATATAATATATTACTTTCATCTTACATATCATCTTTGTTTTAATAATCCCAAAAAAAAGTTCATCACAAGTCTTACACAAGATTTTGTGTAAAAAATTAAATAAGTTCCCAATTTTTTTTTATTTCGGCAGGACCACCACGAAAACCTGCGCCCCAAACTCAATACGGGTGTGCTGAGTGCTCTAACCAACTAAGCCACGAAGAGATCTTTCTTAGAGATTACCCAAAGACCAGAGTGCGAGGGCCGACGCACTTGTACAATTTTTTTTGTAATCATGGTCTCCAAAAAGACCCATTATTATGAATGAAAATACATTCTGCCAACGTGGTTCCGGTTTGCATATATAGCTTACGCTGAGTCAACATTCGTTTCTGTTAGTCGATAAATCGCAAAAAAATTGCAAGATTTTCAATCTTATGTACACACACACACACTGTATTACAGAGTTGCTTTGCTCTTCCATTCATGACTAACATGCCGTCAATCTATTAATTTACTGGTACGAAACCCAGGTATGCGTAGCGTGTTGATCTTTCATAAATTTATGTTTATGACTATGTGGGCGTAGAATACTTTGTAGGTGTGGTGAGAGATTGTTATGATGATACCATCATTACTAACTTAACTATAATTTTAGTTGAGTAGTATGTCGTATAAGAGAATAGTCAGAGAGGACACAACACAACATGATGTCTAGAACAAAAGATCTAAGTTTAATTGTACGCTCAGAGTGTTCAGAGGTCAAAACCTGACCAACCAACCATCGTGTGGTTTTCTTCCACAGTTTTGTTTAAGACACTTATTTTGATAAGGCAGTTTAAACGGTCCTGTGCGAGCCTCTTATAGTGTTACTTAACCATAGCTGTAGATTGTAGACTTAGTTAGTTACATACCCGAATCTCCAATAAACTCTTATCGCCAAGCCGATTTCAATAAAACTAATGCATGAAACGTCCAATTAAATTTGAGTTTATCTTTATTTTATGCCCTTCCTTCAATCTCGGGTAAAGAGCCGCTGAACGTTAAGGTATCTCGTAAAGTTTACGAGTCAAGAGCTTTATTCATGTGGTTGTTTCTTGAACACTTTCGTTCGTTGTTTCAAAGTTGTTGGGCCTGTTGTTTGCTAAATTTGCTTTGTTGAGATCATTGAGGACTTGAATGCTTTCGAACGTTCCAGAATTTGCCCTCTTTTCACGTTTCTGAATAGTGTTTTGTGTCTGCTTATGATGAAATTTTGACTTGATTTAAGTAAGTACGTAAAGGTCATGCATTTTGACCTCTGGAACTTTACAGATTTGATTGTCTGTTTAAATTCTTTCTATAAATAAATTAATAAATAAATAATGCTGGACAGTTCCCACAGCATTATCTAGCCCCAAGCTAAGCAGAGCTTGTGTTATGGGTACTAGATAAGATAACTGATATACATAATATAACACAATACATAGATAGATACCTATTTTTTTTATATATAGAAAACGACCAGAACACCCTGAACAAATGTCTGCAGATCGTACACACATTTGTCCCGAGACGGGAATCGAACCCGCAACCTTCTGCGTCGCAGGCAGACCTTCGCTCACCGCGCCCCATCGGTCGTCAAATCATTCTTTAATTCGCCATCTCTTGCAGACATTGGTTTTCGATTGCCATAAAGCTCTATATCCGATAGCAATCACGATCCTAATCTGATCAATGGGACATGAAATTGATTGAATGAACCTCAACGGAGTTCAATCCTATTCTATGGCTTCGAAATTATTTCCTGATAGAAAGCCTTAGTAGGTACATCGCAGCGCTGTCGCTCGTATTAATGTCCAAATATAGGTAGGTATTAAGGTTCTCCTGTGTGTGGCTCAGCGACCCAAAGCATCTGATTAGACACAAGACCAGGGATCTCGGTTCTGAGCTGACCATCTAGTAGCGCCGCTTTCGCGGAGATGTTCGCTTATGATCTAATAACTGCTAAACTTATCTTATGTCCAGTCTATCCTTAGCGCGTTTAATCACATCCTCGCTGCATGTTAACCTGCTTAATCGATGGTCTATCATGTACAAAATTAACCTGTCTGAGAGGCACATATTTAACCTGTCCGATTCCGCGTGTATCTTCGACTGGATCCCACCGTTATTAACTGGGTGCCAGCGGGAAGTGTCTATCGATAAATATCTAATTAGAAAGTAGAAAATGTAATTATTCACGGTCCCTGGGCAGTCCACAGCGTATTAGCTCGCATGGTTGGATGGACCAATGGGTGGATGAAAGTTGGCAGTTTTACATCTTCAAATCGATAATCAAATACCTACGTTTTTATGTGGTGTTCCTACGTACTAATGTGTGAACCTCAATGATTTAAATTTTAAAGGTTAGCAATTCAGTTAATGGGGTCCGAAAAGTGCTATTTTTTAAACAACTCATCAAGGTTCTCAATTTCTTTCTTTCTTTGGTTTTCTCAAGGATCGTCAAATTTTATCGAGGGTAAAAACCGAGAATAAAAATAAAATATTTTTGTTTTATCAATACCGGTGCCGATTGTGGTTTTCGTGAAGTTATTTGTGCAAATCTCATTAGATTTTGGGCCTATTGTATTGTCGTCCTTTTTAGAGTCAAAATCTTAAGCTCTCCAACGGAGAAGAATATCAAATGACATTCGGTCCCTTTCCGATTTTTAAACGATACCTCTAAAACTTGAAAGCGTATTGAAAAGGTGAGTTAAAATCTATGCAGATCAATTATTGTAGGGGCATCTTGTTAGGCATCATTGTTAGGCATCTTGAACACCATAACCCTGTTTGCGGAACAAATAACTATCTCAATAATGTTTTTTGTATAATTGAACCTGCGCTGTGACTTGCTTCGTCGGTGGTCTTGAGATTCAACAAACTACGTTCAATATTTGCAGTTATTGGTGGGTCGTTCACCTTAATGATGTAATCCTCTCAGCGCTGGCCTAATCCAACACAGCTGGCGATTAAACGCTCCATACACTTATCGTAAATTAGAAATACTGTTGGTACTGCGACAAGGTATCAGTTCAATGTCAACTTTACGTGTTCATTAAGACCCTATCGAAATAAGATTGCTGCGTCCTTGAACCTTGGTCCTACTTTCTCGGCATTTTATTGTAATTCAATTATTTCTCATAGTTTTACGAAAGCCTGCATAAAGATATGAGTAGGTTAGGTATTCGTTTTTCTTGCAACAGAGGTGTCCAGGTGCACGCGACGAAAATAAGAATATTTATTTTATTTATTTGTTTATTTTTTAGAAGCGTATATTGCCCTTCAAAAGATTCTTGTGTAGCCTAGTTTTGGGCACAGCGAGTTTATTCTTGTTCTTATTTCTTGCTAGCTAACATAATCCATCACAGATATGTTTTTCGAAAAATCTCAATGTATGTATTTTCTATTATCTTGTCCTTTTGGTCCTAAGATATTTTTGAATTAATTATTTTATTTATTTCATTAACAGTGTGGGCGGGTTAACGACAAACCTAATTCGAAACGTTGTTAGGTGTTATTCCAACACAAACTACATAATAGGTTCTTTCATAGTAAACCCGCTTACAGTCATCATAAGGATTTCGTCAAACTACGATAGTTTGTATTGTAACGTTAAAAAACATTGAAAAATATTTATAATTATTATGTTGTACTTTTTCATTTGTACCACGCGGCAAACCCATAACGCGTGGGATCCCCACAGCATCATAATTGAACTCGCCATCTATGCCGATCTATGCTAATGCCGCTGCCACTATAACCACTCCCTTATCACCTGCACCGTCATCTTCCCATCAAATACCTTCTTTACCAACATACAATTAAGGTGCAAAACTCTGTGTTTGGCTTGTCTTCCGATCTTTTAGCTGTTGAATCATAAGAGATGAATCTTGCTTCTCTGGTAAGTTTGCAATAACGAAGTAGGTAATGGAATATAGGTAATGCGATGTATGCTTGAGATGCGATTGAACACGTTTCTATGATGTTCTTGCTATGTTCAGACTAGCTTAAACTAAGACCTCCTACAAGGCTCTTCACGCTATCATCTACGCTACCCCAATTTATGATGCAATAATGTATTTATGTATAATATTTAAAAGAGATTATTTATGCATAAGTTTACACAAGTCACGAAGCGATAGCTTCGAAATCCGAATAAAGTTACCTTCTCGTTAAAAATAACCACTTTCACTTCCATTTTCTAATATTTATCACCCTGAACTGTTACCCCTTTTAAAACAATACCATTTAAGTTTTGAAACTTGGTTAAAACCGAGGAAACAATCTCGTTCCCCCAAGCAACATCGTGATCCGAATAAACAACAAAGCTGACCAATTTAGCATCATGCCAATTAGCTCCATTCAGTTCAAGTAGTTTGTCCTTAAACTCCTTATCCAGTGCACGACTAGCTTTGCTAACTGGAAGACAAGACAACTAATTCAGGGTCTTTGGTTTCTTGACTATTGTCTCATGTTTGTGCACTAGGACATGTTCTATTTCAAGTATCTGTTGTCCATTGTTATGTTAATTTGTTGTTATTGTATATTGTTTTATATATTTTTTCATAAACGATAACGCCAGTCTGTTATTAAGTTTATTAGTAAATAATAAAATACAACATTTGCTGAGAAAACTGTCTATTTTTAAATCATCCACTTATATAACGTGGTAGAGTTGCTCGGCCAGATTATTGACATGATCGGTGATAGCTCCGAGCTATCATTATATCGTCAATAAAGGCCATTTATCTAATTACAAGTTGCCCTAAGGGGCTGCTTTCAATAGCACAGCATTCTTCATGATTCGATCTTCCGCAAAACGTTGTTGCTTTCTCTAGAAGCTTGGTTGCGTTAGATTAGCTAATTTATTCTGCCTCGCTTTGTATAGTTGTTTCACGGATTGCTCGATAGCTTATCTTATTCTATAATCCAATTAAAAGGGTATTAACGGTGTCAGCTCTGTTGGCATTGCATGCTACCGTTATATAGGTTCATATAGGTACCAATATATCGGAAACTGGTTCAATGCTAGGCAGACTCGTTTAGATACAAGTCGGATCGATGACTTGAATACAAAGTAATGTTGAAATATATTGCCACTATTTATTTTCAACCACAACTATTGGGTTTCATACGCATGCTAGAGAGGTAGTACTATTGATCTTGAATGTAACCCTTGTGCTAACGTATTTCCTTTACATCTCAAATGTAGTTAAATGTTTTTTGTAGATTTTGTATCGAAGGTACCTAACACCGGCCACAAATTAGTCTATTTTTGTAAAATTTCTGCGTAAAATGTTAATATATTTGGATAAAGCACTGTTATACAAATAAAAAAAAACCTTCAATATGGCCCATAAGGTTCTGAAGCGTCTGGTTTCTGAAATACGAAAAAGCTATGTGGTGTGGTGACCGATTTTACGGTGAAAATATTTAAACCTTATTGTAAATCCACTTACATATATACTCACTACAACGAAATATTGAATGCATTGATTAAAAGCTGCAGTAATATCGAATCAACGTTAAAGAGAAATGTAAAAAAACGCTTTCCATTTACCACTAATATCTAATACGACATTCTTGTCATTCTTGAATGCCATACCAGAAACCATTTTCGTCAAGCTATGCGAATGGCATCTTCTACGGGGCCACGGCATTCAGCCTCGTCAGAACTTAATGAGCCTCAATGACGACCGGAATTAACAGCCTGTGAACGGACCATAAATCATTGTTCACTAAATATGACCCAGATCCATAATTATCTGATCCACCCTCTGTTTCTATCAATTCCAATTTAATGTGAGGATCAATGTGGCAACAGCTGAGTTGAGTGGATTGCTCGCGGTGTCTGCTGTTGAATATAGATTAGGTAGTGTGTTAAGTATTACGTCAGCGGTTCAAGGAATTACGACCGCCTTTAATTTTTCACAATAAGCCTGGGATTTTGAATTTAGGTGTCTTTCCTTCTATTTCTATGTAAGTTAGTCTAACTAATGGATGGCCGCAGACTTCGCTTATTAAAAATAATATTTTGATTAACACAAACACAAATTTTCGTACAAAAAGCAAAGACTTAGTTCGCCTCCCCTCCTCTCTCAAAAATAGTATTGTTATCCCGTGCGGTATTGATGTTTATAATAAATTTCAATTTGAAATCAAAGTTCTCTATTCTTGGTTACAGGCGTCAATGGACTTACCACCAGACAAAGCGAAGCTCCTTCGTAACTACGACTTGGAGAAGAAGTGGGAGATCATCTGCGACCAGGACATGGTGCAGGCCAAGGACTCTCCGGCACACTACCTCAACAAGCTCAGAACGTACCTGGATCCGA
This sequence comes from Eupithecia vulgata, assembly GCA_946478455.1. Classification (NCBI taxonomy): domain Eukaryota; kingdom Metazoa; phylum Arthropoda; class Insecta; order Lepidoptera; family Geometridae; genus Eupithecia; species Eupithecia vulgata. Next base: position 13,474,085 of record OX297873.1, read on the forward strand.
AAGCTTCCAGGAGTCATAGAGTAAGTTTAAAATAGTTTTCTGCACTTGTGTAAACCCAAACTGAAATATTCTTTCTATATCTTTTAGATTAAATGTAATAATTGTAATATAATTTAATTATATTTAATTTTGTTAAATTATGCAAGGATTTTTTTTATTTTATTTGACATAAAATAAATATAAGTAAATCGAACTCAGTGTATGATGAAATGAAATATTAAGAATTCTCTATTCGGAGGTTATAGGTACTTAATTGAAAAGAGTTTTCAACATTCTTATTCATTCTAAATAATAAACAAATCCAATTTGAGACGTTCATAAGGCACAATTTTTAATATGGCGGTCCCATTACTTTTCTCAGGCATATTTATCTATTTATTTTTATTCGGATTGCCATCAGCTTAACTATTAACAATAGAACTTAAAATATATACAGAAAGCTAATAATAGGCACTCGCTAATAGAAACATAATAACATACCTAAGTGGGAACATAAAACAAATATTTTTTTCGTCGACAATTTCTTGATGTAATAAAATGAACAATATAGGTAACACGCGTCGTTGAAGGTCAAATTTTTATTTGTAGTCTAGTAAGACTAGAGGGTGCTAGAGTTTGCTCGAGCAGGTACGCTACGTACGTACATGTCCGATAGGAGGGGTCACCGTTGATGATCATGGCATAACACTGTACAGCAATTCGCCGATCACACGATTTCACTCTGAACTGAAAGCATGACTTTACAAATTGCGACATCACAAAACCCTCCGGGCATTGTTCAGCTCCATACCTCACCATGCACCGTTAGGAAAGAGACAATAGGCTATTTATTAGACGATGTTCAGGAATACTTCGCGCTTAGGTCAGATCAGAGCTATTTTGTAAACAGTGCCAGGCCAACTGCATATTGGCGGAAACTTCGATTACTTAGATTTTAGATACGCCTGCAAATGTCTAACGCTTTACAAAACTACTACACCTCAGGGCACCCTTGCAGAAAATAAACAACGTCGTTAGAAATGGAGACAATGGGCAATATGTTATGGGCGATATCGATAGAGGGAAAGCTCGCCTTGGGGCTAATTGGATAAATTCCCTAAGATCGCTAGTATCATAGTCTTGGCTTTGGCCGTAACTTTACTTGCCAATGGCACTTGTTGCCGTTTCTAGCACGAAAAAGATACATCTCAGATTGTATCTTACATTAAGTGTAGGAAACTGCTTTCATAACTGGCAATACGGTGGTCGAATCAAGTAATATTTAAACCTTCTTGGAATCAAAAGAAAATGCTACTTTCCCACAGCGTGAATTCAATTTCGTTAGCTGCTGAGGTGAACAATTCGTAGTCCTATTGCTCCTTAATATAAATACGAGTTAATCTTTCTGGAGCACTAAGTTCATAAAATCAGGAAAGTGTTTTAACGCAACAGTGTCAAGCCTCCAATTCACCATGACCATTTGCCATTAGGACAAATACAAACAATAGACAATAAACATATCAAAGATGCAATCAATGCAGAGAAAGCTTTCAATCGGTCTTGTTTTGGCGTCAGTGCTCACCAAGTCACAAGTCGTAAGCTAAAGAAATACGGTTGAAAAGTGGTCAAATGATACAAAACAAATGTCATTTGTATGAGTTATTAAAAACAAGATTCTACTCATCGCCGGTGACATCATTCCATGAATGCAGCTATCGAGATGCGCGTGGGATGTTATATACAGACATTCCTTTTATGTAAACTTGCCGGTAAGTTAACACCGGGCTTGTTTAAACAATATGTTATAATCTCTTGAATTCATCGCCAATGTAACAGCTTCTGTGTGGAGGTTAAAGGTTTGGCAATGTTGATTTGCTGATAGGCTAAAATGGTTAATTCTCGGTTGGGTGGGTTTTTTATCCTTTCGTAATTCTGTTTTGTGAAAAGCTCTTCAAGTGCTTTTTTACCAACAGCCGTTTGGGCTTTGCCTAAGCAAGCTCACGAGCTAGGATGACTTGTGTATCGCATGTTCCGAGTTGAGGTTGTAAATATACTAGTTGTTTATTATACCAGTAATTAACATATTTACTCAGAAAATTCCATGTAATAATCACCGTTAGATGCTTGAAGATTGACGCAAACACAGGCTGCATCAAATTAATTCTCAACGCTTTATATCTTCAGAAAATTCACACATATCGTTGTGAATATCTCACTATGCGAAACATCAGCTTGTTAGACATAGGCAATATATCTAACGGTTTTTCAAACTTCAAATGCTGCCAGGCCAGACTGATCGGTTTTTAATCACTTTTTATTTGCAAATTCATAAAAAAGCAATCAGAGATTCGACCTGGCCTCGAGCTAAATGTTTTTTGTTAATCTGCCTAGCAGTGTGTGGAACGAATTAATTTTTGTGGTGCCTGAGTTTTACGAGGATATCTTGCTGTGATTTTAGATTTCTTATTGTTCTCATCACATACTAAAATTATTAGCCCCAATCAGTTCACAGCTGGACATAGCTCTCCGCCAATATGTGCTTTTCGTTTTCTCCTCGGCTGGCTTGTTGCATCTAGTTTCTGACAGCAATCTTCACTTCCTCCTTATTAGGCTTCTTACACGTCTGGCGCGTCGCGGTCACCACTCCTGAACAATTTTACTCTTACGGTTCTCTACTTTTTTCATACATTATTTCAGTTTGGCTGTCATTTCACATACATAGATATTATATAGATATGTGACAATGATAGAAATGTTAAAACCCGTGGGAACTGTGGGCACGCATGACATTTCTAACATTAATATAAAGGAAACGCGATCTGGCGCATGCGGTTCCAGTTACATCACACTTTTCACTGTCGCGTTATGACATGAGACGTATATTTCATTCGCGTTCTTCACAGTCTGCCTTACGTTGTACCAGGAGAGATACGATACATTTTCACAACTCCCTATCTTTGAATTCCGCTTTAGTCCTGAAATTTTTGAAGAAAATCATCATTATTAAATCGCACGCTTCGCACGGTTATATTCTATGTGTCTATAGCCTATGTTCATCAGAGTTAAAGTAGGATTCGAATGGTGAAAGAATTTTTCAAATCGATCCTTTAGTTTCGGAGTCTATTCAATTCAAACAAACAAATCTTTCTTCTTTCTAATATATAACCTATAGATTTCCTGGTGCCGTGCGTGTTATTTTCCAGCACGATGCAGTCTAGCCCAGCCTCTGTGGAACCTAAGGTAGAATTTATAGGAAACCCAAGATGTAAAACCCTATATCTGTATTCCTACACACCAAAAGCACAGATAGCCATACGTTCGCCCATTAGCGAAGCAAGCACGACCGTTAATTACCGATATCTGATTAGATCTCTGCATAGATATAGCATTATCTGATTTGCATGGAGGGGTTTGACCTCTTAGGCCCGTCGCCTTTGACGCCACTTTTACTTACTTGTTCCTATGTCTTAGCGACTAGGTGTGTAATGAGGACTAGTCGCAATTTTGGTCTGTCCTGCTGTGCATTATCGGGGCAGTCCCCCGCTTGCAGCTCCGGCAGGTCCGCTTTTATATCATCCTTCCTACACCACGACGTCGTCAGATATGCACAATTCTATACTGATTTACCACGACCAGTACTGAACTCCATATCGGTACTGCGCTGATTTATAAGATCGATGCCGATATGGTGTGCATTGCACTAAAGGTTCGTTGGTCGTGTAGTTGGGAGATATTAGTATTTCCATACTACCATACCATATTAATCTAATAGTGGCAGGTATCTTAGTTTTCCGGAGATCGGTGTTAGCTTTCTAGATGTTAGATTTCGAAAGTCTAAGGCTCTATTTCAATACGCAATTATAGCAGGTGATATGGTCATTAAAATACTTGTTCGAGTAGGATGGTTGCCTGATCAGGAAAGTTTATTACTTAATATCTTGACTATCAGGATTTATAGAAGGCTTACGTTTTCGATATTTGTGTAAGTTCTAGTCTGGATGATGACTGATTTAAATTTCCTAAGCTCGTAATAATTGTAGGTGTACTTCCTTCTGTAAGTTGATAGCAGGGCGCTATGGCGCTCATTAGGGGAGGCCTAAGTCCAACCGTGGACTAACATGGGCTTATGATGATGATGTCGCAGCGAGATCTTTGCATCATCACATCAACAACGGATATGGGAAAGTACCAAACCAAGATCAATTCTAATCCAATCCAACTCTCTATTGTTTTCATCTTAAATCAATGTTAAAGGTCACATCACAGGTCAGGTCACACACCCGTTGTAGTGTCCCAATAACTGACTCATACTCTCATGTCGTGTTCATATCGTCTGGCCCAAGGTTTGACCCTATATAGGCTAGCTCTTTCTTTTATTTTCTCTACCTTGACTGGGGTAAATGTGTTCTTGAATGGAGACCGCAACTCGGCAAACGTAGTGTAGGACGCCCTCCGATCAGGTGGGATTAAGATTTGCGAAAGACTGCTGGCAGATGCTGGATGCGGCAAGCTGAAGACAGGGCGCTATGGCGCTCACTAGGGGAGGCTTATGTCCAGCAGTGGACTAATATAGGCTGATGATGATGATAGGGTAGCAACTTTCTTGACAGCTTCCCAAGACGGAACAACTATCAACACATATCTCCCTTATGTCTAGTAAGAGACGGAATCTTGACAATATGAGATCACATTGAGTGTATGTAATGAACTAATAAAGCTCTGCTACAAATAATTCCCGCAACTAATGTAGAAATAGAATCAGGATTATGATAACCAATTCTTATTTGGTACTAATTTTGTCCATATCCAGAGAAACGTTGGTGGCACTAACAATTAACAGTACAGTTCTTCATGTCAACATAATGATATCATTAAATGTTATGGCGGTTATAAATTTTCTTGATGTTATGGGCGTGTATGTAGGATTGGTTGATGAAATGAGCAACCAAATGAGAGTTTGAATGAATGGTTATAGTAATGAAATGGTTAAAGACCTTGTTTTGATTCCACTACAGAAGCTGTTGTTAGTCATAATGACAAATGTTTTCTAAACTGACAGTGATCTTTGGATCGAATTTTAGAGAATTTGAATGAGGTTTTTGCAAAGTAAATGTGTATGTATGAATGAAAATAAGCACATTAGGCTTAAAAACCTAAAGTGAAAACTATCTCATCTCGCACGTGGTAATAGTCGCTTATTTTGGATACTGTGTGAATACAGGTGAAAAGTACAGAAGCAATAAAATAGATTTCGAGCTAGTTAGGCAGCGGGACAATCATTTGTGTCTGTTAATATTGGACCTGGGTTTCCTTTGAAGTTATATATAACTTATATATAAATTACCTGCATTATTTGTTTATTCTAACTCACCAGTTCAATCAAATATGTCCACTGCTCAACGCGCCTCTCCCTAAAAACGGTTTTGCCATAATCAACACGCGAATTTATCCTATCTGATAGTATCTGATAGCAAAATTGTGTTCACGTTCTCTCATGGCTTGCTCCACAGCCAACCCACGGTGGGCGTAGAACGTATGTTTGCTCGTATAAGGACAGGCTAATCTCATTCGCCTATTTATGATGCACCTTCTTTGGAAACTTTCTCTCGGCTCATGTTGCTGTCGTGAGCGACCTCTGACATTTGCATGCGGGGGTGGAGATAGAAAAATGCTGAGAATTTATCTTGTAGTTCTTGGAATGCCCCGACTTGAACTTAAGGTTTTAGATGTTTGCTGAATACTTTGTTTTGCATGTGCTTGTAGGAAGGGTACCAACAACTATGGGACGATTTAGGTCCGAAGTTTGTGACTACCTGTTCAATATTAAGTTAGAATAATATGTTCAGTTGTAGTATAGTATTTCGAAAAGGGAGGGAAGCCTTTGCTCTGTACGTGAGCTCAAATAAAATTTAATTAATATTTGGTCTGGTCCGATAAATGCTAAACGTTCCTTTTTATTTTGTTTCAGAAACGAAAAATGGTTGGCGACTCGACTTCCACACAAGTGCTCAGAGATTTGGAGATATCGTTACGGACCAATCACATAGAGTATGTTTTTTTATACGAATAAATTAATAGAGCAATACAACTCCTCGCAAGTGACCTAGTACCCTATATTATATTCTAAGCTCGCACACGCTAGGAATTATCACTAGTGCTCACGTCAATCTGACTGACGCATATGTGTCATTCAAGCTGCATCACAATAATAGTAATGTAAGTACCCCACTGTGACGATCAAAGATTTTATTCGCTCACCCATCATGTGCCTGTTATCCTACCAAGAAACTTACAAAGCATAATTCTCTTGCTACAGATGGGTGCGAGAGTTCTTAAACGAACAAAACCAGGGTCTCGATGTCCTGATAGACTACCTCAGCTTCCGACTCAGTATGATGCGTCACGAGCAGAGGATCGCGCTCGCCCGGAGTCAGTCCAGCGATGGAATCAACCAGGGTATTGTACACTCATTTACTAGTTATGATAATTCGTTCTGGACGGAAAAGATGAGGAGTAACAGGTTAGCGTGGTATGGACATGTTATACGGAGAGAGGAATGTCATGTGAATGTGACGAGAAGAGTGTTAGGTTTGAATGTAGAATGATAAATAAGGGCAGAGGAAGACCGAGAAAAGGTGGATAGGAGCGTGAAAGAGGATATGGTTAAGAAAGGTGTAAAAGAGATGACGGCTGATAGAGGAAAGTGGAAGAAAAATACAAGATGTGCCGACCCCACCTAGCGCGGGATAAGGACCGGAAGAAGATGATGATAATTAGCTCTGAAGGTGTAGAATGGCATGAAAGCTGCCGGGCTATGTTTTCGTCTAGCAACTTCTGTCTATGCACTGCTCGACCTTCAGAACTTCGGAAGTATTTGTAGAATAAGATCGATGTAGTTTTATATTATTATGGTATTACCCGAAGCATATAGCGGAAATTGCGGAGGCGTTGACCTGATTCACCAAGGTTCCGCTTTCCGTCCCCACCCTTCCAAGCTCACACATTAAATGGATTTTAATATAACATTTAATGGCACAGTATGTAGGTAATGTATTAGTTCCTGATCAACCTTCAAAAAGTGACGTTAAATTATAAAACCCCATTTCTTGAAAGTATTACCATCAAGAGAAGCATAACAATTATGTGAAAATAACAATTATTGTCTGTGTTTATGCTATGTGGTTAAAAAAATGTCGTGTGGTGCTGGCTTAGAATTTTCACCACTCCAACAATTCCCGTGGGTGTCGTAAGAAGCGACTAAGGGACATACACCGGGGGCGGGCAGCAGCGACTTTCGCAGAACAACCAACGAATTGCGATCCCCAACCCGCATGCCCAGCGTGGGGATTATAGGCATTATCCCCCATGAGTTAAAAAAATCAGGGGGAGGCCTGCGTCCAGCAGTGGACCATTATAGGCTGTTGAGGTTGGGGACAATTATTGTCATTAATTCCTCTTCCAGTGAACACAACAACATCAGAGATCAGCGGGGCCACAGACGACAGATCCACCCTCACGGCCACTTGGAGGCGACGCGCGCGCTCCGCGGATTCCGACGCTGAGGGGGCTGCCAGTCCTGCCGTGGCTAGAAGACGGACGAGACACGCGGCTAGGCTGAATATGGGGGCTTCCACGGACGATATACATGTGTGCATCATGTGTATGCGGGCTATTATGAACAACAAGGTACAGGTTGAACACTTTAATAAGTCGCATCGGCAAAATTCATCTCCATCTCTCGCTCACAAAAACAGAGGCTCAAGCTATCTCGCTCATATGATATCATATGAATTTATTGCGCAGGTACATCAATGTAACTTATTAATGTGGTACTACTGTAAGTTCTTCATCAGTAAGTAATCAGCGGAACAATAAACAGTCAGATAGTCTAGTAGTAGTCTGAGGTAGATTATAAAAGTAGTGCTAAGAGGGGTCAAGGCAGTTTGTCTCATCATAGATCTCATCATCATAGCTTACTTCTCGGTGCGATTGTTTTCGATCGGTCATCTATGATCAGGTGATATATAGAATACCAAAACCACATCGGAATTTTGTCTTTTCACATTTTGTAACCCAAACGAAGATTAGTTCTTTAGCGAAGCTCTGTAATGTATAATTGAAGGTAGGTGGTGGGATGACACCATAATATGCACAGGTTTCAATATTTAACCCTAACTTTTCCTTTATTCCAGTACGGCTTCAACATGGTGATCCAGCACCGAGAAGCTATCAGCAGCATCGCCCTATCCCTGGTCCACCATTCCCTTCGCACAAAGGCTTTAGTCCTGGAACTGTTAGCCGCCATATGCCTTGTGAAAGGAGGCCATCAGATCATACTGTGTGCCTTTGATAACTTCAAGGAGGTGGTGCAGGAACCGAGAAGGTTTCACACATTGATGGACTACTTTATGAACTATGATAACTTCCATATTGAGTTTATGGTGAGTAGTTTTTGGTTTTAAATATCAACCCGATTGCCTTGTGGTGGTGATTAAGAAAGCCGAGAAACTGAGCTCTGAGTTTGCCAGAAACTTTCGGAGATAGACTTGACAATGGTGTTGTAATGTTTTTGATTGTTTGAAAATCGGTAGCTGTAGGGGCAAATAAGGTATTATCGAATCCCTTCTACTCATCCTTATGGGATAATATTGAACAACGGAGATTAGTAAACCAGTTAGATATTATTATGCATGTTCCAGATTGGCACATCGAATTCCTGTACATGATTTAATTGTAATTTTTCTGATCCCCAGGTCGCATGCATGCAGTTCGTGAACATAATAGTCCACTCAGTAGAAGACATGAACTTCAGGGTGCATCTTCAGTACGAGTTCACTGCCCTGAAGTTGGACGACTATCTGGAGAGGCTACGGCTCTGTGAGAGCGATGACCTGCAGGTAACATCATCACCATGCGTGAGATGATCACATCTCAGGTTGATCAAAACAATGATCTGAGCACTGCTTCATTAATTCAGAGGTAGATCAAAGAAGGTTATGTGGTTCACTTGAGTATAAACTGGCTCATCCATGATCATGGTATTTTAAAAACGCTTACCCAACATTGTTAATTTTGGTTAGATTTTGAAATTTAATTTGACTCGATACGTTGATACTTGAATCTCTCACTGGATAGTTAACGGTACGGTTTTATTTTTTAGGGTACCCAAAGGGTAAAACGAGACCTCTGTCACCAACCAGGCTGTATCTCATGAACCGTGATAGTTAGACAGTTGCAATTTTCACAGATGATGTATTTCTGTTGCCACTATAACAACAAATACAAAAAAAAATTATAATATAAATATTTAAGGGGGCTTCCATAAAACAAATGAGATTTTTTAACCGTTTTTATAAAAAATGGTACGAAACCCTTCTTGCGCGAGTCCGACTCGCACTTGGCCTTTTTTATTTAGGTTATTTATTTACGTGTTTTGCACTACAGGTGCAAATCTCAGCGTACCTAGACAACGTATTCGACGTAGCCGCCTTGATGGAGGACAGTGAGACCAAAACAGCCGCCCTTGAGAAGGTCAATGAACTGGAGGATGAGTTAGGACATGTAAGTTCTTAGCTACAAACTATTATTGTAAATGCAGTTTCCTACATTGGTAGTCATCTTAACCACGACTACTCTGCCACGAGTGACAGATTGAAAATGGAGATGCCCAGAGTGCGGGTAAGCACTATATCAAAAATCCTTAGATTGAAAATAGTTGTTAGGACAGGACATTAAGGCTTCGGCGACAGCTGCTCGCAACTTCAATTCGTAAATTATTGTGTTCCGTAATACCAAAAATGATGTCTGAAAACTTGTCGTATTTTCAACATTAGATAGATAGATAATACTTTATTCATCACCAATTAATAAAAAAAGAGATTATTTTAAATTTTACATATAAAATAGAATAGCAATGGATTTGGCGGCCTTATCGCTTAAAGCGATTTCTTCCAGGCAACCAGAACAATTGGGGAAAAAATAAAGGATGGCGGTGCTTTACAACAAACATACACATAACATTGTGTTGTTATTCTGTAACTAGACAATGTAAGCTACGTTCCTCATCAAACAAACGTAAGAATTGTTGTTTATAGAACGAAAACGTCATTTTCGACGCAAAAATATGCAAAACCGCATATACATGTTTTTGCTTACATTTCATTATAGGTGTGTATTATTAAGAAAATAAACAACCAGGGCCCTAGATAAATACTATTCGAATACAAAAAACAACATGATAAGGTGATAATATGCTCGAATTAGATATCATTTTAGTAGTAAGTTTTTATGGGCAAATCATCATCCGCAGGCCTTTAACTAACTCTCGATTTTTAGGGTTTTAACTCTTAATTGTCAGAGGATTTTTTTATTCCATGAATCCACAAAGATACCTTATATAACTCTTATATTGTTTCACTCAGGCCCATGAGAGACTAGCATCCTTCGAGAGAGAAGCCATAGCCAAGCTGGCGACGCTGGAGTCGGAGCTAGCGCAGGTGCGCCAGGAGAGGGACCAGCTGGCGGAGGCCAGGAGGCAGGTCGTGGAGGAGGTGAGTCAATGGTCATTTTTACGGATTTCTCTATGCCTTATACATTGTACATAGATCGGTCTGCAATCTTCGAAGATAGGGGGATCGTAAATTTTTCGACGTTTTTGGAAATATTTCAAATATAAAATCTACAGAAATTTCTAAAACTGTTTTGAAATGGTCAAAACGATACCTTTTGTACCCTATTTGCCCCAAAATAGGTCTCTTTTGAAATTTCAACATCACAATTTGTACTGAAAATATAATGTGAGAACGCCGGTAGGCGCTATAGGTACTGTAACTAAAGTGATCTTGCCATTGAATATTTTCGTTACATTTTGTTTTTGCAAGTGGGTCACTTGCAATAACTTGCTAACCGAAATTACAACTCGTCTCTTACAACATTCTACTCCCGCTTCTCGCCCTCATCCAAAACGCACCCAACATTCAAAAACTACATGTAATCATCTCGTTTAATTACAACATTTATGGTTCCAGGTTTCCACATTGAGGCGAGCGCAGCAAGACTCTCGAAACAGACAGTCCATGCTGGAATCCAAGGTGCAGGAGTTGGAGACACTTACCAAATCGCTACCGAGGGGCGCTTCCAGTAAGTATAGTTACTAACTAGCTTTGTAATGCTTGGTGGAAGCACGTTTGGGTACACTGCACGCCTACAGTACAAAGGCTACAGACTGCAGAGTACAGGCTACAGAGAAGGCCAAACAAAAGACAGGATTGAAGAGTCTAATTATTGAGGCATTAACCCCACTTATAGAAAAGAAGTTTTCAAAAGTCCTTCTTCGATAAATCCGGGAGTTTGGCAGGATAGGGCCTGGTTAGGCAGGCGGACAATGCACAATACACTTCTGTGCGAGATATCAATGCAAATCTGTGGTAACAGAATTGTTTTTTTTTTCTAAGTGGGGTACCACTTAGTAATAGAATTAGTGGGGAACTGGGATTTGATTGTTATGTCTACCTTCTATCTGTCTCTTAGATGGTACCTAGTACCTACCTTAGTTTTAATTAATTTGTAACTTTGAATTTTGGTGTAAACTGTGAGCTTCTACTAAGCTTTAATTAAATTAATGTCTAAGTTTATAATGTCTTGGCAGACGCAATGAACTTAACCACAGTACGACTACAGTCTGTGCTCCTCTTGTTCTCTATTATTCCCTAGACCAACCAGGAGTAGACGTTCCATTGAGTCTCTATTGCGCTACGGGTCCGAAGAAATTCGTAAATGCAACCTTATGTTATTGTTCCAGTGGGTGCAATCTCCTCTCACCTGTGCAACGGTAACACGACACCCAACGGCCACGTCCCTAACGGCGACACGCCCTCTCACAAACCGATCCCGCCCCCGCCGCCCGCGCCCCTGCCCCCGCCGCCTCCGCCCGCTGCGCCTGCGCCGCCCCCGCCGCCACCACCACCATTGCAGGTAACTAAACTTGCCTTCTCATATCGGTAGGGTTTGCTTTGCTCGCCGTTATTTCTAATATTTCTGTAAATTTAAGTTCTTACACTTCGGCTCGGTCTACCTACCAATTTTCCTCTTTTGTGAGCTATGTTGTAGTTTTAAAGAAGAACTCTTCGTGGCTCGCTCTACTCGTCGTGTCTCATCGCTAAAGGAACGCTATTGCAAACCGCTACAGAAAACCCACACTTATGTTCGCGGCTTGCTCTGCTCGCCAACTTTTTAACAGAGTATGAAATGTTTTTAACTCGTACGATATAAACGTGATAGCCTTTACACGTCGTCGCCGTAATCAAATCACAGAAAAACGTGTTGTTAATTAAGTTTTTAATATTCTATATATGTTAGTTTTAAGGTATATTATTAATGGACTGTAGCATAAGTTAAATAAGATCTGTAACTTTTCTATGGTCTGAAATAAATTATTATTATTATTTAAATTCTATATTTTCAGATTAACATCCACCTAGTTTCGTCCATTGCAGTATATTTTGTCATGTTTCTCAGGTGTCGGCGCCGTTACCACCTCCCGCGCCCCCGGCCCCCGGGCTCATGATGCCGCCGCATCACACGGACGCGATGACCATCAAACGGAAAGTCGACACTAAATACAAACTGCCTACTTTGAACTGGATCGCCTTGAAGCCTAACCAGGTAAGGAACATCTGTTCAATTCCTCAACCTCAACAGCCTATAGTCCACTGCTGGACGCAGACCTCCCCCTGATTTTTTTATCTCATGGGGGAATACAAAATTCTATAATGTACACCAACAAAAAAAAAAAGAAACAGACATTGACATTAAACGTAAAAGTACAATGGGCGGCCTTATCGCCTTGAAGCGATTTCTTCCAGGCGCCCTTAGGATGGAGATATATTTGAAAATTTAAGAAATGTAGGGGTGTACCCTATATTGTGCAAATTATGATACATAATCATAATTAATTATTCTTCAGGAAGTCGAAAAACATGTTTTTCTGAGATAAAAATCTTTGACACTAGCTTTGAAGATAGGTAGTGATTCAGCTTTCCTAATGGACTCAGGCCACTGCCTGAGTCCATGGTGGAACGCACTCGTTCCACAGCTTTACGGCCTGGATGGAGAAGGATTTGTCATAAAAATTCAGTCATGTTACATACAAGACAGGTTGCTCATCGATTAGGCAATTTGTGGACGCTCGGTGTGTTAGCGCATGTCTTTACAGTAGCTCAATAAATTGTCAACACCAGACATCGCCAGAAAAGTCTGGAAAATTTCAAATTCGGACATGTAGATAACCTGGATCTCTTCAAGACAAGAGTGAGGTATCTTCTAGACATTCGTGATATATTATCGGCCACATCTTCACTTTCTACCAGTTTTAATTGTTGTCAAACGATGCCTGTTGATTATAAAACCAAAATTTAAATAACATCCATGCCTATGTCCAGCAGTTGACTGATATAGGCTGATGATGATGATGATGAAATAACATCCGGTAAACTCAAACTGGTCATATTAATGAAAAGTAGCAAATACAAACTAATTATTTTTTTTACATTAATCCTCATCTAGCGTTGCTTTTCACCACGGATTTTGATTTTCATCTTTCTCGGTTTACGTAAATTATTATAATGTAAACTATTTCAAATTTTCAGCGCATTACAATACAATAAATAAGCCTTAGTACTCCACTGCTAAGCAAAGACGATATTTTGACGAAACGTAATCTCGATTTGTGTAACGTGTTTTTAGGTTCGAGGCACAATATTCAATGAGCTAGACGAAGAGCGGCCACGGCGAAGGATCAACTTCACAGAGTTCGAGGAGAAATTCCGCATTGGAGGAGTCTGTCAGACGAGCGAGGAGTCCAATGATGATACACTCTCTTCCTTCCCCAGCAAGCGGTTTAGGAAACCTGATACTGTGTCGCTGTTGGAGCATACACGGCTTAGGAATATTGGTACGTAACATTGAGGAGTTAAGGTATATTTTGCATAGTAAATATAGTAGTAATAAGGTGTATTTTTTACTGACAATCAGTGAATGCGCAACGGGTCATTACTGGATTAGGTATATTAGTAAGTACGCTGTTGTTTTAAGGTCTACTTTAGTTTGAATACTGAAGAATCGGAAGCGTCTGTCACACGAGTGAGAAGTACAATGATGATACGCTGTCTTTGTTCCCCAAGCGGTTTAGAAAGCCTGATACTCTGTCCATATTAGAGCATACACGGCTTAAGAACATTGGCACGTATAGCTGTAGCAATAGTATGGTGACTAAGGCGCTGCGCAAACATAGACACTGTGTCAGATACAAGCTACCGATGAATATTTGATTTCTATAGAACCAGTATGAAATCATCCACTCCCGGCGCATACGTAAAAAAATTTTGTGTCCAGTTGCTCCCACTTTTTACGATCAAAAGTGTTCGGTTTCGGTAACTGGAAATTAAAAGTGTCACGTCTGCGCATCGCCTAAAGATGGACAATGGATTATTATTTATTTATAGACTGTTGTTGATAAGTATAATGCGGTTTTAGCTTGAGAAGTAAAGAATCAAGCGACGCTATGGTACAAAACATTTACAATAAAAAAACAATTTAGTTTGACGGCTTACTAAACGGCTTATTCCACTAATCCCCGTTGAAAATCCCCGTCAACGGGGATTAGTGAACTTTTTGTTCATTTTTCCCCGTTGACGCCGATGCGAACTCGTAACGGGGATTAGTGAACTAAAAAGTTCATTTATCCCCATTGCGTCCAAAATAAAATACTAATACCTATTAGAATCATGTTTTTATTTACTCTTACTTTATGAATCGCTTATTGATTATTTTTATAATCATATTAAATTGCCTAGGCAACGATACATTAACCTTTTTATTAATATCCGATTTTTACCTATTCCTTTTTTTATGTTCCTTCAATAAAAGCACAGAGCTATAAAAAAGAAAACATAACTATTATAAAATAAAATACAGATAATGTACTTATGTAATCACAGATTTCACGTTTATTAATGCCTATAACCACAGTTTAACAGTTAAATCATTCTAATATACATAATTAAATCACAGTTTGTTACAATTATTAATTAAATAGGTAACATTAAAACATAATACTCCTATATAAACCTAATAAAATCACAGATTCTTACAATTATTAATTAAAAAAGTAATATTAAAAATTTAATATTCTTATATGTACATAATAAAATCACAGATTGTTACAAGTATTAACAAAAAATGTAGCATTAAAAAACAACACTCCTAAGCACTATTTTAAAATGCAATTTGGGCAGCAAAACTCACAAAATAAACTCTCACATAAAAATGACGTGTTAATAATAAAAAAGTGTTGAATCACCTAAGTTTTTCTAAGAAGTGTCCAATCGTAATTTCGCCATTAATAAGTTCCATTTCGACTTCATAATACCACTCCTTGGTACTTCAGAAATTACATGCACAGACAATGGATACAAGAGGACTTTATTAAAATATGGTGTGCATTTGGCTAGACCGACTAAATTAGTAGTGCGATGGGCACGGCACTACTAATTTAGTCGAAGCATGGAACAACAAAATCAAAAAACGTGTGGTAAAAAATAAATAAAATATTTATAATAATGTTATAAATATATATAAATGTTATTTTTAATATTATGAAGCTTCTTACCGCGTTGGCTGAAGATGCATCGTATTATGAAGTTCTTGCATTGTGGGTTTCTGAAGGTAAAAGTATAATAGAAAAAACAATGAAAAACGTTAATCGAGACAAACATATACAGGAGGTCCAAATGGAACTTATTAATGGCGAAATTACGATTGAAAACATCTTAGAAAAACTTAGGTGATTCAACACTTTTTATTATTATCACGTCATTTTTATGTAAGAGTTTATTTTGTGGGTATTGCTGCCCAAATTGCATTTTATAATAGTGCTTAGGAGTGTAGTTTTTTAATGCTTTATTTTTAACTAATACTTGTAACAATCTGTGATTTTATTAGGTTTATATAGGAGTTTTACGTTTTTAATGTTACCTATTTAATTGATAATTGTAACAAACTGTGATTTGATTATGTATATTAGACTGATTTAACTGTTAAACTGTGGTTGCAGGTATTAATAAACGTAAAATCTGTGATAACATAAGTACAAATCCGTATTTTATTTTATAATACTTATGTTTGCTTTTTTATAGGTCTGTGATTTTATTGAAGAAACAAAAAAAAAGGAATAGGTAAAAATCGGATATTATTAAAAAGGTTAATGTAGGTATCGTTGCCTATGCAATTCGATATGATTATAAAAATAATCAATTAGCGATTCATATAGTAAGAGTAAATAAAAACATGATTCTTATAGGTATTAGTATTTTATTTTGGACGCAATGGGGATAAATGAACTTTTTAGTTCACTAATCCCCGTTACGAGTTCGCATCGGCGTCAACGGGGAAAAATGAACAAAAAGTTCACTAATCCCCGTTGACGGGGATTTTCAACGGGGATTAGTGGAATAAGCCTACTAAACTAACTTTACATCTTCCACAGCAATCTCTCGCCGAAAACTCGACACGCCTGTAGAAAAAGTAATAGCAACAGTCAACAACCTCGACCTCAAACAACTGCCTCTAGAAAGCGTCGAGATCCTCCAAAGGATGGTCCCTACCGAGGCAGAACAAAAGGCCTACAAAGAATACCTAGCAGAAAAGAAAAACGTTAACTTACTAACTGAGGAAGATAAATTCCTAATGCAGTTGACGAAAGTGGAAAGAATTTCATCGAAGCTCAGCATAATGAGCTATATGGGAAACTTCTTCGATAACATCCATTTGATAACGCCGCAGATTCACGCGATTATATCTAGTTCTTCGTCGGTGAAGTCGTCGAATAAACTGAGGAATGTTCTGGAGATTATACTTGCGTTCGGGAATTATTTGAACAGCAGGTAATTATTGACTTATATACATACTAGCCGTTGCTCGCGGCTTCGCACGCGATTTTTTTAGTAGGCTATCTCAGTTTCTGGTCTGCCATTCACCTCACTGTCATATTTTATTAGAGCCATTCAGCCGTTTAGAAGTAACAGACAGATAGACAGAAAGAATTTGATTTCAGAGATTTTGTTTAATAAATAAAAAAAAATAGTATGGATTAAATTCATCCCTGATACATGTTAGACAATTTTGATTTTTCTTGTGTAAATCCAACAAAAAACATTTTATGTAAAGTTGCCACAAGCTCAACTTTGTTAAAAAGTTCCTTACATCTCAATTTAGTTACGTATGATGTGATGTGGCAACACTACAGCTGTCAGAATTGTTTCAAATAAGTCTCGACGCACGCTTTGCGCGTGGTATTATGCTGCAGTGGTTATGCATTTTATTATTGTAATATTATCAAATCTCATTAGGAATCTAATGAATTCTAAATCTTGATCATGCAAAAAATATGGCTCAACCGTTTCATGAAATTATTAACAAAACATTAAACACCCTGAATTAGACAAGTATAAAACACATCTGCGTTTACACTTATGTTCTACGACATATTTCTAACTTGTCTGATTTATTGACTGAGTTGTCACTACAAAAAACAGGCGTGTTTGTTTATATAACGAGAGGACAAGTATTGTTTATATAACGAGGGCCGTATAATACTAGTTCACAACAAGTTTTACACTATTCATCCTTGTTGAATGAAGATTAAAACTATTTACTTTTACAAAAAACACATCCAAAACATGTAGACAACTAGAAGTTCACAATTAAGTACATCTCTCATACAAGTTTTGTATAAAAATTGTTTTAAACGTCTACGAATGAGAAAAAAAACATTACACAAAGCTTGTGAAATACATTGTGCTGAAACCTGTCTGCTTTTTCTCGCAGCCTTTTAGTTTAATTCAACTATAAACATCTCCATTGTGTTCCTATCTGTCTCTCTTCTTACAATAATTATTAATAGAATTATTTTCCAGTAAACGCGGTCCGGCCTACGGCTTCAAGCTCCAATCTCTGGACACACTCCTGGACACTAAATCTACAGACAAGCGCATGTCGCTTCTGCACTACATAGTGTCGACCATCCGACAAAACTTTCCCGATCTCATGAACTTCGACTCGGAGCTGTTGTACATCGACAAGGCTGCCCAGGGTGAGTTAGGGTTATTGTTATACCCACGAGGTGAGACTTGGGAGGGATCGTTAGGAGTGGCAGAACAAAATTAAGAAAGAATGTAGAGGCCTATTTTTTACAGTCAACTAGTTTTTGCCCACGGCTTCGCATGCGTTATTTAAGATTATTTCTATCCAATGAGAACTGATTTCTGGGATGTAAAGTAGCCTATGTTTTTTTCGTGACCTAAATTTAATATACATTTAATTATAACATGTATGTAAAATTTTCGCCCGATCCGTTCAGTAGTTTGACTTGAAGAGGTTACAAACATCCACCTGAACATCCAAACTTCGCATTTATAATATTAGTGTTGTAGGGGTTCCTATAGTAATCAGTTAATAGTTAGAGGGAAGGATAAAGTACGAATCAAACCCCCGAGTGCTAGTTTGACACTGATTTAATATTCATTGGTGTGCAATAATACGTAGGTAAGCAAATTGGTGTAAAACATGTGTTTAAGTAGGTAAATCTGCTTAGCTTGACGTGACCTACTTTATTTACCCTACCTATCGTGCGTTACTCCGTACCTGTGTGATGTAAAAGACATTCGTTTGACCATAATCTCTCCTGATGGAATTTGACTATGTATGACGAAGGTCTAGTCTAGAAGATACCTATTCACTCTTTGTCTTATCATTCAATGACGATTACTTTAGCAGAATAGGACTCTTTGTCTTATCATGCAATGACGATTAGTGACGCACTATGACAAAAGTGAAACGATTTTTTTAGCAGATAAGGACAAGTGGAATCCGGGCCACTTAAATTATGTTTATTAGGTTCAAAAAGGCCAATATTGACCTCAGCCTTTCTAATCCACATCATTTCTCTATTTACAGTGTCTCTAGAGAACGTAGTCGGTGACGTATTAGAACTAGAGCGAGGAATGGAGGCGGTACGACGAGAGTGCGAGGCGCGAGACTGTCTGCGCGCAGCATCGCTGCACGTGCTGCGCGACTTCCACGCCAACGCGCACGACAAGCTGCGCCGCCTGCGGCAGGAGACTAAACACGCGCAGGTAACGTACAGACAAGTGCAATGCGCGAGGTAACACTGCTCTTCTAAAGTCATAACTGGCCGGAGATAGCCCTGTGTACAAAAACACGGGTATCTTTGGCGGATCACAGTGCATGAAACGTGCTACAGAGAAGCACAAAGCGCTCCACGCGCCGTTATGGTTTGCACTGGCACAGCATTTCAAAACTAACAGCGCGGCTCGCTTTGCTCTCCATCCTTTATGTGAGTGTTGGGCTCGCTTGGCTCGCCTAACAGACAGTGTTTATAGGCTAGCGTTTAAAAAGATAAATAAATGAAATTTTCTGTCATTTTTGGTGGGAGTTTCATAGCAAAATGTAATAAAATTTATTTTACTCTTTTCATGTAGTAATTTAATATTATACATAAGCCCCTGGGCTGTACAATATTAGACATTTTGATTTTGCCATTGCTGACGTAAACACTAACACTAGTTTATTCCCCAGGATTCGTTCGCATCATGCGTGGAATACTTCGGAGAGGCGCCGCGCGGAGTCGATGCCAACGCTTTCTTCTCGCTGCTCGTCAGGTTTACGAGAGCGTTCAAGGTATGTAGAGACACATCAGCCTTTATCAGTCCACTGCTGGACATAGGCCTTCCATAAGCGCCTTATTGGCTCTTATCATTAGGGATCCCAGTTAGATCCCAGTTCGGTGGTGGATCTGTTCTTTAGGGGGCGCTGCTGCCGGCCGCGGTAGATGTCCCTTAGTCGCCTCTCACGACACTCTGATAGAGATAAATAATGGTGAATAATCCACACAACATCATCTAGACATCTTCAGATAGAACTGACGTAGAAACATAACGTGCTACAAAAAATTACGATAGCCAAAGTTAACCCCCAAGTTCCAGTTTAAGGAATGGGGTTCTAAATCTAAATTAATAATCTCGTACCGGTTTACCTAGTATTTAAAACCATACTTTTCTTTTAAAAGTCTTTTACAAGGCGATAAAACGATATTTAGAGTATTATGATGATAAGACGACCTCTCTAGCGCGGTGGGCGAAGGTCCGCCTACGATGTAGGAGATTGCGGGTTCGATTCCCACCTCGGGACAAATGTTTGTACGATCTACAGATATTTGTTCCGGGTGTTCTGGTCGTTTTCTTATAATAAAAAAAATCTGTCATTATGCTGTGTGAATTGTCCAGCATTATTTTATTTATTTATAATCCATAATTTGGCTGTTTCTAAGTAATAACATTATCTAATACCTGATCATCCAATATTCCAGCAAGCGGACACAGAAAACGAGCAAAGACGACGGCTAGAGCAGGCCGCACAGCAAGCCGAGCACCCAGATCCCAATAAAACTAAACTTATGCAGAAGAAACAACAGGTACATTGCACTTTCAGCCTTATTGTCTGTACAGTAACGTTTATTTACATGTGGCATACAACGTCGCCATATTTTGTACGACTCAATGGTTGCAAATTGAGCCTTATTAGCAGCGTAGTAAGATTAACAGCCGGTTTCTCAAACGCAGTTTCAAATTAATCCATGCTCAAATCTCTTGCCAAGTGGTTATAGGGTTAGTTTGTTTACAAGTATTTATTGTTTTTATTTGGTCTGTCAAATCGTTGATATATTTTAATGGTTTTAAAAACTAATTAGGCATTGATTTTTGATAAGATAATCGGACAATTAGTTTATTTTTGATAAAAGTTTTTATACGTATACCTGCGTCAAAATTTAACGACGAAGCTCCAAATTGTCTGGTTATCTTTCGAAGACCACCAGTCTCCCTGTAGGGAGACTGGTGGTCTTCGAATGATGTAGCATACGATGTACTTCGATAAGCCGGCTGTTACTCTATAGCGCTATAAATTAACTTGGATATTTTAAGAAAAAACTATTTAAATAACATTCAACCTTACAATCATATCAATAAGGTTCACACTTAGATCAGTAAGAGTACATAATAACAAACAACCTTAAATGCTGAACTATAAGGTCTACTCTAACATAAATCATGGTTGGGCCTATATTTGGGGTTGGTGGAGGTGTTTTATAGATCCACAAACAACAATAGAAACAACAAATCGACCTTATTGCTGTTGCAGTAGGTTTCAAAGTCAAACATGTAAATAGTTGCATTTGATAATGAAATTCCTAGTAATGAATTGTATCGCTTCATAACAGCTGTGTACAAAGCTTGAGGTGAATGGCATTAGATTGATGCTGCATATAATTATAATTTAAACAGCTGCATTGTTTATTGAACTTTTGTACTTACACTGTGTTTCGATGTTGTTGTTGAACGAAACGCCATCTTTTAAATTACTTTTAATTTTTTTTTAATTTATTTTGCAATATAATTTTAAATAACAACTTAACAATATCTAAAAGATGGTGTTTTCTTAATATTTTAATTTGTTTTGTATTTCAAGAGTGAGGTGACAGGTGCCACATAGAACACGCAGTTTTTTTAGCACAATTTGATTTTATTGGTGATGGTTTTATTCATTTATGTCTCTATTATGGCAACACTGATCCAAATTTTTTATTAGAAAGTTGTGAATACCATAAAATTCTTAAACTTTCCATTTTAATCATTATTCAATTAAAGTGTGTATGTAGGTAATCTAATATATATGAGCTATATTATAGCTAATCTTACTAGTATATGTCGAATTTGTGAAATTATTGCTGTCTTAAAGACAAAAACAATAAATTATTTTCAGCTAGTCGTATTTCAAAGCATTTAAAGCATATATCTTCAACAAACGCTTTCGAAAACACAATGAATTCTAGTATTTGATGGTATTCGCAACAATTAAAGCCCAATTATTGCCATACTAATATTTATTACCAAAGTTGCACTATGAAAAAAAAACATAGGTGTTGGTAACACCATACAATTATCTCACAGAGGTTTAACTACGCGGCCGTCAGCGCGGGCCTATTGCAGCAACACTTGACTCAGTTGAGGCAAGCCTAGACCCGGTCCAACCTAGGTCTGAACCTAGACTTGGAGTAAGTCCTACAGACGTTGCCGGGCCCACGAGTGTGTTACTAACGGTTGATTGCGCGTGATCTTTTATAGTTGGTAGTTGACGCTCCAATCATACTTCTTTTCTGCATTAAAAGTCCTGCCCTCCTAGCATGGCGATTGTTGTTAAGGGTAGAATAGACAATAATGAAATCGCATCGCCATACATTTCGTACTTCATTGAAGTTGAAGGAATGCATTTCAAATAATTTACGCATTCGATGACAAAGTGACCTAATTTTTCTCTATTCTACCCTAGACAACAATCCCCGTGCTGAAAAGTCTTTCATATTTTTTCTTGCAGACAACTTGTTGTAAAATTCACATTTCATGTCTTGAAACTATCATTCAATTTAAAGGCGGCACTGCCTTTAAATTGTTTAAAAACGACCTAAAAAGGCAAATCAATGTAATTCATAGCTTGTTCGACAATGGGAACTTTGTTAGTACCTACCATTACTGACTCTTAATTGGGCAGCGCTATGAGAGGAGTCCAAATTTTCAAAATTTAGACTCCTTTTTGACGAAAACTTGGAGCGTCATCTTTCCACACAAGAGTTTTGAGTGACTAATTTGAATAGAGGTTGGAGCATGTTTTGGGAAAGAATGGGACGACGATGTAACATCACGCAGTAAGCATGTCACACTCATCATAGAACCATGTAACATGTCTCAGATCCTATGGCGTAGATAATAGGGTCCATTATTGTCAGTATTTTTGGAGTTATTATGGGATGTAGAACGGGTTTGCCTGCATGAGGTGAATTTGTGACAGTAGAACAGACTTGGAACATTGTCTTTATTGAAAGGTGCTTAGGGGTCTTTTTATCGGAATAATTCTTGGATAGATATTACAGTAAGTGGTAAAATTAAAGAAAGGTGTCATATTAACCCTCAATAAAAGAAATAGGGAAACCTGTAAGGCTACCAATGTTTATAAATTTATGTAAACTTCCATAAATTTATATGCTAATTCGTGGTTTATATGAAAAAAGTTATTATATAACGTGTATGTAAAATATATGTATAATGTTATATTTTTCCAACGCTGCACTTGCATGGATATAACAGGGAATGTCTATTATATTTATATAATATATACTGACAAACATTTATTTATGTAAATTATACACAGGCTTGTAATCACTTGCTGCGTTTTTTTTGCACATGTGTGTTTTGGAAGCTTGATTTTATATGGTTTATCTTTTATTATAATGTTGCTATATATATTTTGTACCTACCTTATATTTAGGGGGAAAACGATAAATACTTCTTCTTTCAACGCAAAAAAAGTAAAGTAGTTAAAACCACACTTTCTGTCCTTATTTAAATGATTTATTTGCACATTATAATTTTCACGAGTGGTATGTAGACTCAGACTCAATGTAGGAACAACACAAAACGGTAGTTAAAATGAAAGCTTAACGCTATCAGATATGCCTAAAAACTATGCTAAATCTAATAGTCCCTATCACCAACAGGAGGCTGTAATCAACGAGCTAAAAACGAAATCCCAAACAACCGTCGGAGAAAAGAAACTCCTTCACCAAGACGAAGTCTACAATGGCGCATTAGAAGACATATTACACGGACTCCGTAGCGAACCTTACAGGCGTGCCGACGCCGTGCGACGGTCACATCGGCGACGCATCAACTCTCACCGCCTCTCCCGGGGTCTGGAAGAACTAGACGTATGATACGGGGAGTCCAGTGAAGCCTTAGACTCACTGGATACCCCCAAAAAACGCAAAGACTTAGAAATGGTACCGAAAAAACCAATCTCAGTTTACGATAATAAAGCTAAGGCGTCCATGTATAAAGTGGCGCCCTCTGATTGCGAGGTCGAGGAGCGCTGCGAGCTTATAAAGTCGACGTACGATGTGATCTCTAAATACACGCGGGCTATCTTCGACACGAACGAAACCGTCGTTTGAACGTGCCTAATGTAAAGGTTTTTCATGTTTACTTGTGTTTTGGCAGCAATCTTTGAAAATGGCGGGTGAATGTTGCCATTTATAAAAGTTTCAAAACTACCATTATAGTAGAAATTGGTTGAATGTAAAATGCAGTGTACATGAAAAATCGCAGTTTTGATACGCCTATAATTCATTCCATGACACGCTCACAGCGAACAGTATTTTGCTATGAACAATTTACACAACTTTGTTTGATATACAAAAGCTAAGCTTTTCGATATAAACTACCCTCGAACGATTCGAATAAAGACGTCTCACTTATTCTAACTTAAGAAAGAGATAGAGAATCGTCTTAAAGCGTATGTTTGATTAGTACTGCTAGTTTTGTGAATGGCCTCATAATCATAACATAATGTACGCACAGTTATACACAGCTTTTCGAATGGATTTTAAAACGTAATATATACTAGTAATATTTCAGTGTCCTTATTAAATATACATTACTCATTTATACAATTTATCGTGTAACGTTCGTAATTAGAGGAAATATACACGCATTTTAATAGTAGCATTTATACATTAATAATGATAGTTCAAAATTGGTTGCATTTATGATGTATTTGTATGAATATTTAATAAACTTATAATTTCAATAAATCTTGTATAATATCTTTCATTACTCAATGGTCAGCTTAATATTTGGTTCTATTATTTAATAATATAACTAATAACAGAAGTTTTTCTGTTTTGATCTGATTTGAAGCTCATTTTGTATAGTTTTGTTTTGTCACATTATGATTTAATTGTAAATAAGTTTGCTTTTATTGTATAAGTGCCGATAACAGATGTTATGAATATTTAAATTGAATGTAAATATTGTATTTTATATAATTATTATATTTACTCAAGATGCTTGAGATGTTACGCGCAATATAAATTCATAATACGTGTTTAATTAGAATTATCTGAAATGGGTACTCATACAAAAGTGAAGGATATAATTTCTTTATAGGTATTTAATATTATTTTTATGTTAATTAATTTAATATAATTTTAGTAAGCACAAACGTTAGGATAAGTGCAAGTATTTGACAACCTTGATTACATCACATACAATCGCATCAAATTAAAATTATTATTTGTACGACATTAAAGAAATCCATAAAATCAAATATTTGCACAATATTCATTACACAGGGGTGCTTTGGCACAATAATTGTTATATTAATTTAAGATTGGTTGAACAAAACCAATACCTAAGTGCTGATTGCTTCTGTCAAAATTTCTATCGATTTCGCCATCTTGTATTTGAAACAATAAACTTCTCTTTGAAAGAAAAAAACTAAATCAAGTATTCTTGAATCAGAAATGGCAAGTTTCAGTTGGTGCAAATGACTATTAGCAAACAATATCTTGTTTGTAATAATAATGTACTGTTTTATCAGGGTTTTATTGCACTAATGCTTAACTTGGGTTTTTATAAAATATATCGAGTTATGTTTAAAAGTTAATTTTGTCGAGTTCTGAATACAGATTGGAATGTGAAAAACCCACCAATAATATATCCCACCATAGTAATAGAGTAAACATAATATGTACATTAACTCTACTGCTGTATATTAATTGCATAATCTGTATATTTGAATTCAAAATATATATACTTCCATTCGAACTAAGTAGGATATCTATATCCTATATCTTTCAATTATTTATCATAAATGTTTGTCTGTAATTAAATTTAAAATTCTATTTCCATCTTTATCCAGAACTATGTTGCTTTGGTCAAAGTTTATAGATGTTTTGTCTGTATAGTTATGGTACCTTATTTGAGAATTTAAATGGAATTTTGATAGTTTTCGTAACGCATGTAACTTTAGAGTTAGACACAGTATTCAGTGATGCAATAAAAACATTTAATTGACTCAGTGTCTTATATTTATTTCCTTCATTATATTCCTTTAAAATAAAACTATTTTTATAAAAATTTATTTATCACAGAAAAGGTAGGTAAAAATATAATTTCTAGGGATGGGCCGAATATGGTTTGATTTGAACCGAATAGGAACTTCGGCCGAACTTCGGCTTAATTATGAAAGTAGTGATTTTTTTAAATTTAATTTTACGCATTTTACTGTTGATTAAAAAGACGCTTCAAACAATAAAGAACTAATTGAATTAAATTTTTATCACACCCAAGGTTAAGGTTTACTTGTTCCTTACTAAAATAAACGACTGAGTACATAAGATCTAATTTTATTTATCGCTTCGGGTAGAAATCACTTTTTTGACGATTCTTCAGTCAAAATAGAACGTGTCATGGTGGGTTTTTTCCCTTGCACCGAATATTCGGCATTTGAACCGAATTTCTACCGAATGCCGAAGTTTTTCGACCCAACCCTAATAATTACAAAGTCATGCTTGAACTAAAATCAAATAAAATATTGCTATAAGTGCTGCGTTAAATGTCCCCAAGTGTACTCACTCTGAACTTTCATTAAGGTCATTTTAACGCAGTTTAATTTCAACTACAAATTAGCAATACTTCTTACCTTCTTCACTATAGTATCTACCTCAGCCATAGCTCCAACCCCAGTATCTCCACAAATAAGTGTCTTGCTGATCGGATGGATCTCCACATGCCCCCATTGCTTCAGCATGGCCACTTGTTGCGAGGTGATGGGGTGCTCCCACATGCGCGTGTTCATGGCAGGACAGAAGAGGAGGGGTTTTTGAATGTCCCATGCTCGGGTTGTGCATGTTAATAGATTGTCACAGATGCCCTGAAAGGTTTGTTTTTTTATATTAAAAATTAGTTTCAGGACTTTTTTGTTTGACATGATGTCTGAGAGTCCTGCATGCAAGGGTCTAAGGGAAATAAAGCACCGATAGATTTCGATATGAATACAATTCTAATGGAAGTAATAAAATAAATATAAATTGATCGATGACAATTCAGATGGCACCAATAATTACAGTGATAGGGTTAAGAAAGGGGCAGCCCATATTAACATCACTTTAGTTATTGGAAGAATGGTTCTGGTATAGCAGGCAACTACTTACATTAGCCATCTTAGCCAAGGTATTAGCATCCAATGGAGCGATAACCATCAAATCTGCCCACTTT
This sequence comes from Eupithecia vulgata, assembly GCA_946478455.1. NCBI lineage: Eukaryota > Metazoa > Arthropoda > Insecta > Lepidoptera > Geometridae > Eupithecia > Eupithecia vulgata. The sequence goes on from OX297873.1 coordinate 13,501,306, forward strand.
CCCAGCTCAATATGCAGAACAGGATCGCCTCGTCCGGTCCAAGACGTCCATTCTCTGCTGTCGTCATACAACTCAACTCCTGCTGGTATTTGCGACCGGTCAAAAAAATGTTTTGCATGTTCTGTGACTATTAGACGAACCTACGAAGTTTGAATTAAAACAATGTAATCTATGATTATGGGTAAGTACTTAGAGATACATAAAACTTAAATCACTTATTCCTCTCAGCACTGAAGATTAATTTGGAAGTTTTATGCAAAGCGCTGAGCGTACAGGGTTGATACAATGGTTACATTTTGAATTTCCCGCTCAGAATAGCAATGATAACAATGAAAACAAACTGATAAGAACATAACCTCAATTCCGTTTTTGTTTTGAGGACCGGACGACTCTAATAGGGATCTAATCAAAATTGGAATTTTTAATGAAGCTACACTTCCCGTGGCAGCCACTATCACTTTAAAAGTTCCGTTTTCCATTTCCTTTTGGTAAATACGAAAATATCTAAAAATTGTGATTTAGATGACTGAACGAATGAAGTGCGAAAACATAAATATTTAATAATTATTAAATGTCAATGTCAATTTGATTGGGAATCATTTTCATTCATTCATTTCATTCAGTTGATTACGAACTGCGCTAGCGGAAGGTTGTCGTGTTTATCGAAAAAACTTGTTTACGTAAATAAATCGTGTTTATAATTAGTCTTTTCTTCATACGTTTTATATAAAATCAATCTTCATTTACATGACAGTTACAGTAATGTTTTAGTCAAATATCGTGAGCAAAACTGTGAAAATGGACGATAAATTCTACGAAGGTTGTGGGCAAGAGGGTCCAATCCGTTGTATATTTCTGTGTGAGTTTCATCCCACGGCTGGGCCTAAGATCACTAGCCAGGTGCCAGAGGACTATATCTCTAAGAATATATTCGATACAGTGAGCCACTACATAATCCCGAAGATCCAGCTACAAAGATGCACTCTGACAGTGTAAGTGAGCACTTTCTTCTTTGTTTTGGAGGTCAAGTTTTCCCGCCTCGTGATAATGTTTTTAACTACCTTCAAACCGGTTCTCTGACGCCGAATACTCCACTGATATAGTTTACACAGCAGTAGGTAGGGGCGTATTATTTTGGTAAACAAATGAACAGCTGATGTGGGATACAATTTTTGAAATAAACTATGACTTTACTAGGGAATTTGTCTATTTATAACCAGGACATTATACAAAGTTAAGTTCGTATATACAGACCTGTTAATTTTTACATTTATTTAAATAATTTTATAGGTAATAATAATAATTTATTAACAAAGAATAAATAATTTCTGTGCCCATGCAAAATTAAAGATTAATCCGATAAAATTTATCGTTTTCTACTAAAAAAAATATCATCCAGTGATAAATATAGGTTAAAATGTTCCTGAAATGCACTCACACATTAAACAAGACTATAAACAGCCATATACAGAGGTAATATAGGTATTAATCAAGACTACATAAACCCTAATTAAGGGTCTGTTTTTGATGATTTGTTTAATAAATTATAATTACTTAATGCAAAAAAGTAGAAAGATTTTCAACAGTTAGTATTATATAAAAAAAATATAAAAGGACATAACTTAATGTGTTTTAAAAGCACATAACTGTTTTAAGGTTCGAAATAGAAGTATATAATAAGTAATTAATTTTATTAATTAAGGTAGGTAATTATAATTAAATAGAAACAAAACTTTATTAAGAAAGAAAATAACAATCTAGAACAAAACTAGTACCTATTTACAATCAAAACAATTGAGCTAACTGCAGTACAGTTGCAAACAATCTACAGGTAGCTCAACAGATCCATATCAATAATTAAACGAATTAAGTATTTGTTATCAATCAAGTTAGCAAAGCTCTAAGTGAATAGATAAATTTAATAAGTGAATTCCTATTTACAACTAACTACCCAGCATCCCAGTGCCCATAGAGAACAAGAAGTATGCTCGTAAATGGCTTTGCTAACACAGACTAGGTAGATGATACTGACAAGCATAACAGGATTTATAAGCTTCTTGATACTAACATATCATGCAACGTGTAGTATGCATTCAATCTCTGTTTCGGTCCTAATTATAACCTCATTGCAGGACCCTCCTCGGCTCCAAGATCCTGGGCTTCCCAGTGCGCATAGACAACAAGAAGTATGCTCGCAATGCATACTACTTTAATCTCTGCTTCGTTTGCGATGCGTGGGCACGCACTGTGCATTTGGAGCCACTGGTGAAAAAGCTCACTGAGTACTTGGTAAGTGTAAAAAAAAACCAATTTATTATTGAGATTATTGAGACAACCAATATCATCGTTGTGTCACGTACGGAAGAATCGACCTCTCTAGCTCAACCCGTGGATTTCGTCAAACAAAGGCAGAACAAAGCGTGGTAAAAGGTCGTACTTGGCTACTTCTAGAAGTTGTACCGGTTATGCAGGGCAATATGAATAAATAAATAAATAATGCTGGACAATTCACACAGCATTATCTAGCCCCAAGCTATGCAGAGATTGTGTTATGGGTACTAGATAACTGATATACATAATTTATTAAAATACATAGAAATATATTTTTTATTATACAGATAAAACGGCCAGACCACCCTGAACAAATGTCTGCAGATCGTACACACAGGCGGGTGTCCCGAGGCGGGAATCGAACTCGCAACCTCCTGCGTCGCAGGCAGAGAATATGCAATACCTCGTATTCCCACAGTTCTGTGCTTATTAATACTTACGTAGACCAAGTTGGTTGACCTTTTACAAGACGTAATAGGTCAACCTTAAGGCGCTACCACCACCCAAAAAGCGCCTCCACCTATTTTATCTTCCTTTTACGTTGAACCAAGGAATTAAAATAAAATATTGGGCATTTCGTCATAACTTTTTTTTGTTTTTATTTTTTATTTTATAGTCATATTTTATAGCCAAGAGATTAAAAAAGAAATTTAGGAAGTTCCCAATAAATTTTGATGACGGCAGGACTCGAACCTGCGACCCACCCTCAGTACGGGTGTGCTCTAACCAACTAAGCCACGAAATCCTTTGTCGGTTTCGTCGAAAATCTTTAGGACCTCTTACGGTTCTAGCGCCGTTAGCGCCGGTGGCGCTAGAGCCTATGCACCTGGAATAAAACATAGGCTACTTTTTATCCCATAAATCAGTTCCCATGGGATAGAAATAACGTTAAACAACGCGTGCGAAGCCGCGGGCAACAACTAGTCTTTAATAAACATAATAAATATCTAAATATCTCCATGCTAATGTTTCACCTTAATTGTAAACTTAGTAAATTAGTGCCTATTTCTCTCCCACTAGCTGTCAATGGAGCTGGAAACCGAGTGGCTATCGAACCAGTCCAAGTCTGGAGATGCAAAGCCTCTCATTGGTCTGATGAGGCAGGTCATGCAGGATATCAACAGTAGAAGAATGTGCACTCTGACTGGTATGAACTTATTTCTTCTTTTTTTGCTCAATTACACTCAGTAGACGACGAATAACTTCGCCTTTTAATTAGAATGTTATGTATGACCCAGTGTTCACCATCTTTGATTGAATAGGAAATCACGAACCAGTGGAAATATGTACGTACACTATGTACCTACTCAAATAATTTCAGATGTAAATAAGGCCTTTTGCAGGATACCTAACCCAAACTATAAAATATAGGGGAGGTGTTACGTGATAATTTAACTTACAAAGTAATTAATTACCTAAGCCACATATTATCTAAAATCAACGGTATCTAATTTTTACACAGTTATTTGCACATAAAACTATTTAACGAATCTTAATTCATGTAGTTACTATTCTAAGTAGGTATCTACTTATTTATTTCGTTATTTATTCGTTAGTTCGTAGTGTTGTTTTTTCGTTAATGAAGTCATTAAATTCATTTCGGCCTATTCAATAACAACATAACAGATACGAACTCAGACAGAATTTCCTTTATATTTTCGTTTTCGAAATACACAAACATAAAACCACTGAGCAGGATTTTTTTCTAATGCGAAGACAAGGGACAGTAAATTATTATTCCTAGCATTCTTACTAATTTTGTAAAGCTGAACAAATAAAACAACCACATGTGAAAATCGTTAGTACAAATTTAAATAGTATTGGTGTAATTTATTTTATTTAACCCACTTCGAAAAAAAGGAGAATTTTCTATAGCTGTATGTTTTTATGTTCGTCGTTTTTGGATCGACTAAGCTTACCCCTTTAGATTTCATTCGCGTGGACTTTAGGGTAAAAACCTTCTTAATCAGCTGAAACCATATTCCAGGAGTCGGAAATTCCTGAAATCCATTTTAAATAAAATAAATCACGTTAAGTATACGGGTTATTTTGAAAATTCCTGATAGCCTGTAATTGTCTTTGTTTTTTTTTACATTTAGTTTACAGCAAATCGTGTCATAACTTTACAAACTTGCCGTACAAATGCCTTGTGTTGTATTATTGTTTCAAATCAATCAAAACATGAAAAATCACGAACTTTTTGACCCCACTTTTACTTTTATTTAGATTTTTATACAAAATCTTGAAAAATATTTTAATTCATTGTATTTCATTGAAAACATAAACGGCACCAAACTATGAATCTTAAACTTTAACCGGATTTACCCGATTTTCAGGAATGTTATCAAAAATCCTGAAGCAAAATATGTTTACCATTTGTTTTTTTTTTGTATTTTTTGTGAGTTTCAAGCAAATCGGAGTACTTACTGGTCGAAAAGTTAAAAAAACACTAAAAATACGTTAATCTCCTTTTTACCCCCTGAGGGATAGAATTTCCAAAAGTTTGTCTCCTACTAATTTCAATTTCAGTCTAGCTTCAGCGGTTTGGGCATGGTGTTGTCTTCAAAATCATTTGTTCCTTTATGTATTAAGATTTGGATGATTCTTAAGCAGTTCTAAAGAGGTCAATCTGAGATCGATCTGGTGCCAGAAATTTTACTCTCGAGGGATTATAATTTTATCCCGCAAAAATTAAAAAAAATAGCAACCAGTTTTGAATTTGACGTCAGTTTTTTTGAAACATTCAAATTTTGTTTACTCTAAACACTTTTTTGTTTACTCTAATTTTGGTTACACCATAAAATCTATCTTTGATCTTCGCATACCTTGCTTGAACCTATATATTTTATTAAAGATAAGGGAAATAATACAACGAAATAATTAATACTTATAGTTAAAGTTTTTTATTAATAGAAAAGAACCGCTATTTAACTCCCAGCTTAACTAAATCATTGAATCGAGACCGTATTCAACTGAACAAACATTCATTTCAAACAACACAAGAAATGTTGTACTTTGTATTCCACTAGCTGTTACTATGCCGATATCCCAGGCAGACATTTTTAGTAAGAGGAAAATCAACTCTACCTCTATTGTAATACGGGTTAGTTAGAACAGTGATAGTCACGCATTTACCGATCATAAATTACGAATTTGCATAAAGCTATATTTATGCTAGTGATTTTCCCACACAGTATATCTCAGTTTTCTTAAAAGATAAGGCAATAAAAATAGCTTTTAATAGATCAAGTACCAGGGGGGTAGGTAAGTCTATTAGACGTTAATTACGAAACGTGATCGTGAATTCGTGACATTCCTGGGATTCCAGGATTTGGTACAGCGCCTCTATCGTGCGGAGAGGGAACTACGCAAGTAAAAAAGAAGGGTCACTATAATGCACGACAATTTATTGCACGGCCGAATAATGTACACCTTGATAATCCGTGTCAAAACCTAATAAAATTGGAAGCCGTGACACGGATTATCAAGGTGTAGGTACCTACATTATTCGGCCGTACAATAAATTGTCGTGCAATAAAGTGACCCAAAAAGAAGTTTATGGTATTAGAAAATTATTTGTTCCTTCAAACTTCATTGATATTTTAGTTGTAAGTATACAGCGAAGCGAAACAGTGTTGTGAGACTACCACATCGAGGACGATGGACTGACGACATCGTAGCGGTCGCAGGGAGTCGAAGGATGGAGGCGGCTCAAGAGCGCTATTTGTAGCGTCCTAACAGGAAACTAGAAGTCTGTCAGAGATCAATGGAAATAAGTATGCTGGGCATATGTAAATTATATAAAATACCTACGCAACACAACTGTAAAAAAATAAACAATCACTCTTATTAAAGAAAATAAAATGGAGATAGACGGGACACAGCGGCACGGATAAATGGAGCAAAACTGTTACAAACTGGTATCCGAGAGACAAAAAGAGAAAACGCTAGAGACTATACAAAAGATGGGATGAAGAAATAAAGAAAAGAAAAGAACGAATATAGTTTCACACTCACACACACAATACTCCGAAAATACAAAAACCATAAAAATAATTAACTCTATTTTTATGTTCAATAAGAGACAACAGGACTGCATGTCCTACTTCAGCAAGAGAGGAATGGAAGCAGTTTGAAGAGGCCTTTGCCAAAACCTGGCATACAAATACGGTAGAGGTTACCGATGTTTAATTGATAAGCTATACAGCTTTATAGAGTCTATATATGGGAGAGGCCTATGTCACATAGGCCTATGTCACACAAATTGTTTGTCAATGACCAGTTCTGGACTTGTGTTGGCTGATATGATGATTATGATAAAGTATGAATGTACACTTTATTGCACTTAAACATGGCCAGTACAAATATGCGGCCTAATCGCCGAGAGTGATTTCTCCCACGCAACATAAGGCTAAAGTACCAAAGTAATCATCAAGGTGCGCTAAGCTCTACAAATCCAATGAGTAGAAAGAAACCAGACGCTAAAAAGAATAGAAATACCTAAACCAGTTCTAAAAAACCACGAGCGATCTATGCGGGCCAAAGTTTTACAAATTCCTTTGATGTTGTATTTGTAAACAAACTCAAATAGTGTTAACTGGGTTCATTTACATGCGAGCTAGCAAAACTAGAAGGCCTTGGCGGAATTTACATAAAAGTGTTGGGAGTTAAAGCGAGAAGTAAACGGATTAATCGAATTAACAACTCGTTTTAGAGGACTCTAGATAATTATTAGACTAAATAAACTACAAAGAATTTTACTGACCTACAAATGTGGAAGCATCTTTTGTTCATTAAACATCTATACCTACTAATATTATAATGTTTTATTATATTATACCCTCCTATTATGCCTCGGGACAAATGTTTGTACGATCTGCAGACATTTGTTCAGGGTGTTCTGATCTTTTTCTATATATAACTAGCGGTCCGCCCCGGCTTCGCACGGGTAGTTATTTTAGCAATAAAGCTCAAATTGACTACGTTTTAGTTACAAATCATTTGTATGGGAAAAAGAAGGGCTATTTTTAGGGTTTTTCCAGCAATAATTCTATATTTTTCTCGACGTAAAAACCATCCTTGAACTTCAACGAACATTTTAAAAAAAGATTTGGCCAAATTGGTCCAGGCGTTGTTGAGTTATGCGCTTACCAACACATTTTGCGATTCATTTTTATATTATAGATTAAAATATCTATCTGTGTATTGCTTACACAATTTAACCCGCTGTATTGTATTATGTTATGTATATCAGTTATCTAGTACCCATAACACAAGCTCTGCTTAGCTTGGGGCTAGATAATGCTGTGTGAATTGTCCAGTATTTCTTATTTCTTTTTATAAAATCGAAAGAGGAAATTGTGACGTTGTTAATTAGTCTCTTGATCTACTGAACCGATTTTTTTTATCACCATTAGAAAACTTACTTTTCAGAGAGTGACATAGGCTATGTTTTATCCCGGAATTCTTACGGGAACGGGAACTACGGGGGGCCCGCTAGCTTATCATAAAATTATAATGTAAAATTACTTGAATAGTAGGTAAATGAACACCATGTGGGGGCAAAATAAAATAATTACCGTCTCGTAAAATTCGAGCAGTTTTCCGCGAACTTATTTAAGCAATTAAAATTAAATTAATTAGGTAAATTATTAAAGCTGTTATCACATGTCAGAAATAAGCACACATGTCGGCTAGCTGATAACCCGTGTGTAATGTAGTGATATGATATCGCTAGACTGATGTGGGCTAGTGCTGGGATCGTATAAAATAGTTGAAAATCTCTGTTATTTTGAAATAAACTACATCAAATGTAAAGTTACCTATTCAAAGGAAATGAAATCTACTGTCCGACCCATAATACCTCATCCTCCACAGCCTATAATGGTCCACTAGACGCAGGCCTCCCTCTGATTTTTTTAACTCATGAGGGTCAATGCCCATAATCCCCACACTGGGCATGCGGGCTGAAAATCGCAGTTCGGTGGTAGATCTATTCTGCAAGTGGCGCTGCTGCCCGCCCCTCGGTGCATGTCGCTAAGTCGCTTCTTACGACATCCAAGGAAAGAGTTGGGGTGGTGCAAATTCCAAGCCGGCACCACACGGCTACCTCATATACACATAATAACCCGTATTTAAGAGGGCGCATTGCGCGTCATTTTGTGAAAAGGGGCATAAGATTTCGCGTTCATAGGAATAGGCGGGACAGAACATGCGTTTTTGGAACGGTGCATGTGCAAAATGGGGTTTTTGCTTATTCACAAGAAAACTTCACAACTTATGAAAAAACTATCTGAAGGTTTCAAGTAATTTATTTTAGACGACCGATGTGGCGCGGTGGGCGAAGGTCTGCCTGCGACTGCGACGCAGTAGGTTGCGGGTTCGATTCCCGCCTCGGAACAAATGTGTGTACGATCTGCAGACATTTGTTTAGGGTGTTCTGGTCGTTTTCTATGTATGTATAATAAAAAATATCTATGTATTGTGTTGTATTATGTATATCAGTTATCTAGTACCCATAATACAAGCTCTGCTTAGCTTGGGGCTAGATAATGCTGTGTGAATTGTCCAGCATTATTTATTTAATTAGTAATTACCTACGAATCAGAACATAAGTCATTTCAATAGACCGCAGGATTCCTAAGATCTCGAACAAATTAGGTGCTAAACAGTGCAATTTCATGTTTTTTTTTTCTATCGTTTTTTTTCATAATCGTGTTTTCACGTTGAGATAATTTAAGAATTTCGAGAATTATGTAATTCGAGTTTTTGACTACGGAAATCCCGTGAGTACTGAGATCTAGTCCTAGTTTGACAAGCAAACACGATAGGTTCACCTCTTAATATTTCCGTAGGTACCTACGGAAATATTAAGAGGCTTTTGGGTCAACTCAAGCACCAAATGTAACTTGATTATGATAGGTGTGTATTCTGTAGGTAAGGTCTTATCAGTAAATGCTTTACATATGAGCTGACGATAATGCTGTTGGGCTGAATGTTAAAATTTTTATGACTCGCTCAGCGTTATCTCTAGGTAGGTAAATTAAACAAGATTATGAGATTTAACACTTCTTCACTTTTGTTATGTAATAGTTTTATCTAGTCTGGCTTATCCATCAGTTTCAGAATAAACCTAACCTTGACAATAGGCTAATATCCCAAAAAAAAAAACGAATTACTCCGTCAGTAAGATTTATCGGAAGATATTGGTCACGTATTTTTTCTTTAACAATTATCAAATATATATGAAGATATAGCCAGTAGAAGGTCACTTCCAAACTTTGACGCGTTGTATCTTTGTCCTTTTTTTGTTTGACTTCAAAAGAAAAAGTACGTTTCCAATGGGATAATGCCTGATAATCTAACTGACGGACTCATTAGATTTTTAGGGTTCCGTATCTAAAGGGTATAACGGGACCCTATTATTAAGACTCCGCTGTCCGTCCGTCTGTCACCAGGCTGTATCTCATGAACCGTGATAGTTAAACAGTTTAAATTTTCGATGTGTTGCCGCTATAACAACTAATACTCAAAAATTTAATAAAATAATTATTTAAGGGTTATCCCATACAACAAACGTGATTTTTTTGCTATTTTATAGATCGACGGAACCCTTCATGCGCGAGTCCGACTCGCACTTGGCCGGTTTTATATAGGAAACCAGCCTATAATTGAGTGGTCTATATTGTCACAATATCGAGTGGAGTGATCTTGTGTTGTGTTAAATATCTCATATCGTGATGGATTCTATTACCTTCACTATTTGATAAGGGTGTTTGTTTGAAATTTGAAAAAAGTCACGTAGTATGTTAAATTGACGACCTCTTTGGCACAGTGGGTGAAAAGTTGAAACAACTGAAAAATTAATCCAATTAGTTCAACTCGCTGAACTTAGTGGAATAGAGGGAAAGTCCGCCTGCGACGCAAAATGTTGCAGGTTTGATTCGCTTCCCGGTACAGATGTTTGTTCGATCTGTAGATATTCATTCAGGCCGTTCTGGACGTTTTCTATGAATAATTTAAATATTTATCTATGTAAATTTTTGTATTCATCCATACCATACACAAGCTATGTTCATTTTAGGGCTAGAAAATGCTATGTGAATTTTCCAGCATTTTTTATTTAATCCAGCAACCGTAAAACTGTACCCGGATTCATAAAATGTGCAGCGATATTGTTGTCTTAAAAGAGGCCTTAGCAACTGCAGAGAAATCTATGCTTCCATGCATTACAGCTAATCACAAGATAGCCGCGTAAATTGTAGAGTGAACGGAGCAAAAACAGGTGAAAAACTCGGGCGATGCGATGCGATGCGCTCTCATTGACTTTTACAGACTTCTTCATGGGGTTTTTACAAAGACATGATCAAGGCAATAATGAAAAGACGTTTGATTGAAGCATCATATACCTACATCTTTTTATCTCATGGGGGAGTAATTCAATTCAATTCAATTTATTTTATATCGGCTTTTCACCATAATTGTTAGTAAACTACTTAGATACTATGTTAGTAACCATAAAATCAATTTCAATTATTAATGTCACATCAATACACATAAAAAACAAATACATAATTACACAATCAAATCAAACCATAAACACATGTCACAGGAAATTCTATTAAAATTAAATTTAAGCACAAACATAAACATAAAAAATGATATAGTTTGGCACATCGCGATGCGTTAGAGGGCAACACATGCGTCTCGGTCCAGTGTCTGAGTATGGGGCCGTCCACCCTCTCAGACACCATGTCATATGCCCATAATCATAATTAAAAAATCAGGGGGAGGCCAGCAGTCGACCATTATAGGCTTTTGAGTTTATTTTTTTTAATCTAATTTATTGTTAAGGACTTTTACTTATACAAAGTATGCCAGTCCTATCATAACCTAAACTTATGAATAACACACAAAAGAAAATAAACAATAATATTCTGCATAGCAGGTAAGTTGTAGGAGGCTTTTGAGATGAGATGATATACCTTTAGTTTTTCTATAAATACATTGGTTCTTTATTGATTCCAATAGGTTGTTTAGATTACACATAATTCGCACCTATCCGATAATAGGAAATATCCTAATAGCTCTCACTTCGCTGCTTCTTTGTAAATAATCTTATTTGGGAAATAACAAGATAGACAGGTTGGTCTAACTAACTAAGAAATAAAGCCGACCAAGTGCGAGTCGAATTCGCACTTGGCCATTCGAAAGGTACCATTATCTATAAAAACGGCAAAAAATGACGTTTATTTTATTTTGTTTTTTAGTATTTGTTGTTCTAGCGGCAACAGAAATACATTATCTGTGAAAATTTCAACTGTCTAACTATCACTGTTCATGCGATACAATCGGGTGAGAGACGGACAGACAGACGGGCGGACGGAAAGCAGAGTCTTAGTAATAGGGTCCCGTTTTACCCTTTGGAACCTTAAAAATATATTCATGGAGTCTCGTCTTAAATTTCAATCAAATCAAAGTCGGTTTACCTGCCTTAACAAACTAACTAGACTTAGTCTAGCAGCTAGACTTTTCTATTTCTTAAGGTAATAGATAAAACAAGTTAAGACTAGAAAATAATACTATCTACTAAATGCAATCAAAGAATAGAAAGAAATTACAACTATAGGTAGTTTTTACAATTGAAACAGTTGAGCTAACTTCAGACTGTTGTATCTAGATGTAGCTCAACTGATTCATATCAATACCAGTCCGGAGCGTCCCGAAGACGCTGCTGGCTGCATTGCCCTTACAACGCGTTATGTGTAATGTCCCTGATGTTGCTGGTGTCCATAGGCTACGGTAACCGCTATCCATCACGCGAGTCGAATGCTTGCATGCCACCTTCTTGGTATTAAAAAAAATTGCTCCGCTGTATGACTTTGAGCTACGTAGATAAACTTGCGGTTCTCTGTCGGATGTACTCGTTAGGTACATACGACATAGCTCAAAGGATTAGCAAGCTGAAGTCGCAGTGGGCTGGCCATATCTCGAGAAGAACAGACAACCGCTGGGGTCAACGTGTTCTTGAGTGGAGACCGCGACTCGGCAAACGTAGTGTAGGCCCTCCGAGCAGGTGGGATGACGATTTGCGACTGCTGACAGATTCTGGATGTGGCAAGCTGGAGACAGGGCGCTGTTGCGTTGCGCTTATTATGGGAGGCCTATGTCCAACAGTGGACTTCTATACTAGAAATCAAGAAGCCTTCTCCGTTCACCTGTTGTTTTCCTCCACCAGTGGGCACAACGACCACGCACCTGACAGTGGTGCGGGTAAACAGCGACCCGACGCCGGTGAAGGATCACCAAGTGCCGGTGTTCCTGTACAGCAGACATTCCTTCGTAGCAGACCAGTGGGATCTTACTACTAACCAGGTCAGTTTACTTTGTTAATTACTTTATTAAGTACGAATCTTATATGTGTTGGAAGAACACCAACGTTTCATCTTTTTTCGAGGGTCTTCTTCAGGGTGAGTGCGGTTCTAGACGCGCGGGTTCCGCATCCTATCTCGATTATAATAGTAAAATAAAGTAGTTTCGGGGATTACAAAAACTTATTAAGGCGCATACCATACCCAAATTGGCGCCGCTACGCCACCTAATTTATCTTATTATTCCGTTCAAAAAAGGACTTTTCAAAAATCCATCTTCCAGTTTGTGATACCTATCATAAGTTTTTTTTATGCATCTGTAATAGTTTTATTCTATTTAGTTTAGGCAGAGATACGAAAATAGATTTTGGTGGCCACCAAGGGCAACTTCGTATCTCTGCCTAAACTAAATAGAATAAAACTATTTCGGGGGAATTAAAAAAAAGCTTAAGCGCCTTAAGGGTCTTGTTGTACATGCGATTATGCGCGCCCTGGTGAGTTTGACAGGAAAAACGAAATCAAATTTTAGAAACTAAAACTAACATTACTAGGTTGTACAGCGTGCTAGCTGTGTTTGAAACAGGTTCAGCTAGAACGCTGATGAAGTCACCTATATCCCTTTATATAAATGACAAAATATACATTACTTGGTTAACAGTGCCTTAAAGCCTTTTTGAGACATGCTATAAAATCAGTTATAGAGTTGAGTCATGTTCCTTCTTAAGGGCCTATACTACCTGAAATCAACTCCGTCAGATCTTCCAAACTACTAAAAAAACTAAACTACTGTTAGTTACTATTAATAAATAAATAACATTCAAAAACAAAAACAACAGGTTCCTTAACAGTTTAGGTTCGTCATAACAGTTTAAACCTTTAAATCTTAGGTAGTTTTACATACTGACGACGTCAACTCAGATAACCACTAAACCATTAACCAAAAATAAAAATAAAAATTGTTTTAGACAATAAACTAAAACTTTTTGTACTTGCGTTGCTAAACCCTGTCCCGCTCCTATGTACTCGACATCCCATGTTTATCCTTTTCACAAAAATTTTAAGTTGTATAGGCCCCTTAAAACCTTTTTGAGACATGCTATCCTCTAAAACAAGGCCCTCTTTCCTACATTGGGTTTTCTGTTATTCATTCTGATATTAATATAATTTTATTAAGTAACTACCTATTGTTATAATTGCATTTTAGTACGTATAAGATAATAAATCGATAAATCGTATCTCGTCTCGTCGATGTTATGAATGTTGACCATTCGTTTGCGATAAGGAGTTATTTTGGTCTGTTCTATATTGATAATGTTGGTTCCTGACATTATAACACAAGGTTTACACTATAATATTATAGATAGCTATCTTTCTGATGAATAAATCTGCGAAAAGCACTTTAGTTACTGAATATAGACCCTTTACCTAACTAGTTAGGTAAAGGGCAGTGTGGTGCCGGATTAGAATTTGCATCACCCCAACTCTTCTTCCGGTGTCGTCAGCGGCGACTAAGGGACATACACAGGGGGGCGGGCAGCAGCGGCTCTAGCAGAATAGATCTACCACCGAACTGCGATCCCCAACCCGCATGCTTAGTGTGGGGATTATGGGCATTACTCCATAAGACAAAAACCTATAAGGCGATTATCAGGAAAGGCCTGCGTCCAGCAGTGGACTATTATAGGCTGTTGAGTTGACCGCACCGCTCTAATAGGTACTATTCAATAATTCGCTGAGGATCTGAAGAATATAGTCTGTAGGTATTTTAAAAACATTCAATAAGTTTAGTTCATGCTCGAAGTTTCTCAGAAGGACAGGATTCCTAAAGAATACATCCGACAAAGTTATCGATATATAGGATTAGCAAGCTGAAGTGTAAGTGGGCCCGACTATATTAACCTTTCAACAGGGTCCTAACTCTTTAGAATCCTCAGTTGGGGGATTCTGTTCAATGACTGCTTAACCCTATTAAAAATATATATTAATTTCGTTTCTATTTTGTATTGTATCGTGTACCTAATATAGACCATGTCTGATTAAAGAAACTTTTTATTTTATTTATTTATTTATTTATATCTCGTGAAAACCGACAACCGTTGGGATAAAATTATTCTTGAGTGGAGATCGCGACTCGGTTGTCGCAGTGTAGGACATTTCACGGCCACTGGGTAGTATTGGTATACAAACAAACTTGTAAACTGTATTCAGAAATAAGATATCAAAAAAAAACTTGATCTTAATTTTTTTATTCATTTATTTGCTGCATGAGGGTTTTGCCGAACATGGCATGTCACCCCCGTAATTCTAAATTACAATTAATAAAACTAAAACAAGAAATCAATCTTAAGCTCTATATGAGAAAAGTCAAATTTTAAGCTATCAATCATTATCAGAAACTTATAAATGTTAATTGCTTTTCTCTAATTTTTTGTCTACAAAGTTGTGAAGAAAGTAAAAAAGAAACCACTAGCAAATTTATCACACTTTATGTGTTTTATACAAGTTTGTTTTGTCTATCTAAATTTAAGGGCAATGCTATTTTAAATACATTATAGGTACATCTAAATATTATTAAAAGACTAGTTCTTATATTTCAATGAGTTTCGTGAAACATTTTCTAAAACAACAATCCTCTTGAACTACTGATGATCAAATGAACCTAATTCTAAAACGACAGGGAACAAATTACACTACTCTATTTATAAGCAACATTGTTAACAGACTAATATATTATATAAACGAAAAAGTTTGAATGTTTATTACCTCTTTACGCCTCAACTAAATAGATCGGGCTGAAATGCATGCAGGTATAGTTCTAGGTTATAGTCCAGCAGTGGACTGGTAAAGGCTGATGATGATGATGATGATAGTTCTAGGACAGGACTAAAACGTACCTACTTTTTACATCATATTTAAAAAAAAAAAAAAAAACTAACATTGAAAAGTAGATTTGTAAGACTCAATAGAAAATTATTTTTTTCTCTAGAAAGCAATTTCATTTTATATCCACCGTAGGTATCATTATACATTTGATGTCTTTAATTCTAACTTTTTATAAAAGAAAAAGGAAACATCATAAGGGATTTTACAATTCAAGATACAGAATGACAGTGATTTCTGCTATTTATAGTACCTACGCTAAACTTAATAATAAGAGTTGGCTGTTAAAGGACCTAGTAATAATTAAAATTACAAAAAATAATTAGAAAAATTACAGAGATTAAATATGATTCAGATACATGTCAAGAAATGTCATAAAAGCTGCTGTTATAGGGGCATTATAATAAGAACCCTCTTCCTTTTCACGCGTGACCAACCCAAAACAGATGTATTTTTGTATTCTCTATTATAATGTCATGTAGGTAGGCACTCTTGTTGCCCTGACTCTTATGAGTCCGGTGTCCTCAGGAGTGCCTAGCGCAACACATACACGCACTCTACACTCACAATACCTCACACATACACACACAAACACACACACACACTTGATCTGTTAGCTCCCGTTGCCCAGACTCCTCGGGACTACCAAACTGACTACACTACTACATCTAACATACATCACGTCCAAGCACAGAATTAAATAAATAATAAATAAATAATCCTGGACAATTCACACAGCATTATCTAGCCCCAAGCTAAGCAGAGCTTGTATTATGGGTACTAGATAACTGATATACCTACATAATATAACACAATACATAGATAGATATTTTTTATTATACATAGAAAACGACAAGAACACCCTGAACAAATGTCTGCAGATCGTACACACATTTGTCCCGAGGCGGGAATCGAACCCGCAACCTACTGTGTCGCAGGCAGACCTTCGCCCACCTCGCCACAGAGGTTGTCAAATTCAATTTAGTTATCGTTTGTATTTATAATTTTAATTTCTGTATGTTGTACTGAACCTAATGTTAAGGAAGAGCGGGGTTTTCTAACAAGCATAATTATGCTTAAAAGAGAACCCCAACCCATGTTATTGTACAGAATAAACCATTTTTCATTTTCATTTCGAAACATTTCTCTAGAAATAACGAATACCCAGCCGCGGACAAAAACTAGTTAATAATATACATTTCCAGTGTTAACAATGTTAAAGTGGCGCCACAGCAAATAGTTTTTATGAGCGCGCCACGTACTACGTGCTACTATACTACGTGCCAGTGCTGTCATAGTACTGAGGCAGAGTTCGTTGCTCTTCCTATAACTAGGTAGTACACTATTGTGTTAATGTACTACGATTTAGAATCAAATATATTTTATGTTAACAAAGACATTTGACATCGAAAACTTAACTATACTGATAATAACAGAAAACAACTAAGCTGCTGTTGCTGTTAACACTAAAAATTAAAACACAAAGTTCAACAACGCATAATCTTTTGATTTGTTGTTTTAAATAGGCTACTTGACTACTACCAATAATTCTAACGTTTGATCTCATAAAAATAATGCAAAGTGTAATAAATATTTCTTCAAGGCCATAGTTAAAAAAACTAATTTTAAAAGTTTGAATAAAATAATGACGCGCCAAAACGATAATCTCTGTCATGGCTTCTCGATGAAGTCACACAATTTGCAACTTATTTTCAATGTAGTCGAATAGCCTATTGTTTGATTACATTATAAAGACATATCAAGTGTGAATTACAATAATTGTGCGTTGATCCGTAGTAATCCGTAGCTTTGAGCAGTGACGTGGAATGAACTCTACCGTCGACCCACGCTGATTATTCACTAGCTACTAGCGACCCGCCCCGGCTTCGCACGGAAACCTCTAAAATTGTCAGTGTTCCTCTACTATATTATGCATGTATTATACATATAAACCTTCCTCTTGAATCACTCCATCTATTTAAAAAAACCACATCAAAATCCGTTGCGTAGTTTCATAGGGATATAGGGACAGAGAAAACGACTTATTATAAACTCGCTTCTGTGATATTCATGAGGACAGACGCGAGAAATTCCTGAGAATATCTTTGAGTTGGTAATATCTAAAATTCAAATCGGTCCGGATGTTTTTAGAGCCTATATTCAATTCAAACAAACAAATCTTTGATCCAAGGACGGGCCTACCACAACTTTCAAACGCACCGTATCTAGAATGTGCATAAGAATAGGTACATGAAAACTTCTATTCTTATGGTATGTAGCATAACTGACAAGGCCCGATACCCAAGAGAAATCCAACGTCAACTAATAAATATACATAAGAAAACGATCATAGACTAGGTATCTACTTTCACAGTTAGGCGAACTTTTGTCCCAAAATTTAATGTAAATCCTATTTCACAATATTCAGAATAGCCTCACAATATTTATTTTACAGCAAACAATATTTTCGTTTTGTGCCGATAAAGCGGTCGTTCAACCCGCTCTGATATACGCAACGTGTATTTTAAGATAGACGGATAAATATTGAACTGTTACACTGTTACTAGGGACATGGATAATATATATAAAACATTTTACGCATATATATTTAAATAGATAGATAATTCTCTATTGTACCACACATACACAGAAAACAGTACAGAATTAAAAGCTATGAGTAGACGAAGTACAAAGGCGGACTTATCGCTATGCGCGATCTCTTCCAGGCAACCTTGGGATGTACTGGACATTTAAGAACAACAACTGCCACTGAAAATAAAATATATAAATATACCTATAAGTACATATAATAATAAAACACATAAATAATAACTATAGTACATATTATATTTGTCACCTAGGTAGGTACCTATTGTTTACATTATTATGCGTCCTTTGCTCCACGGTTGCTCTCCCATTGTATCCGAATAAATCATGGAACATTAAGGCGCATACCCCACCCAAACTAGCGCCGCCACCTACTTTATCATATTATTCCGTTTATAAAAGAAAATTTTCATTAAATAAATAAATAATGCTGGACAATTCACACAGCATTATCTAGCCCCAAGGTAAGCAGAGCTTGTGTTATGGGTACTAGATAACTGATATACGTAATATTATACATTACATAGATAGATTTTTTTTATTATACATAGAAAACACCCAGACCAACGGAACAAATTTCTGCAGATCGTACACAAATTTGTTCCGAGGCGGGGATCGAACCCGCAACCTCTTGCGTCGCATTAATCCATCGTACAGTCTGTGATACCTATTATAAGCATTTTTATAATGCCTTTGTTTGTAATAGTTTTATTCTATTTAGTTCAGGCAGTGAATCGAAGTTGCCCCTGGTGGCTACCAAACTCTGTTTTCTATTCACTTAGGAAAACATATCTTACTTCGTAACATACCTACGTACCGAAACTTACTATTGTTTTGAGGATGATGTTTTTTGTGTGAAGAATGTTCAGTAAGAGAAACTAATAATATGATAATAAGTGAGCAAACACATTTAACATACTATTTACTAACTAAGCATGTACATAATTTAATATACAGCTACATACTTCGGATTGGTTTTTCATCTGGCGCCATAATTTCAGTTGTACCCTCAGAATATGGAAATTAGGTTGTAGGTAAATGTATAGGGTACCTTATAATAATAAATAAATAATAAATAATGATGGACAATTCACACAGCATTATCTAGCCCCAAGGTAAGCAGAGCTTGTGTTATGGGTACTAGATAACTGATATACGTAATATTATACATTACATAGATAGATATTTTACCGTAATATTATACATTACATAGATAGATATTTTACCTTACCTATATTATTTAGATTTCTATGTTACCTACCCTTGTCTTTACGTTCAAAGAATCGTACCTTAAAGAGAATTGTAAAGAAATAACCTTTTAATTTACAAATAATTGTTAAAATCTAGTTTTTATATTCACCTAGAACACCAAAGCTAAGACGGGAAGACAAATTCAACGAACCCAAACTCGACGAGGTTTTATTTGCAATATAGGTATTTGTCCCACACAAATTTACATAACAGGGCAAGTAGAATAAAAGCTTGTTAGAAGATAAATCTTCTTGCAAAGTCGGGTCACTTAAAACATTACACACAATATTCATTTAATCTTCATAGAAACAAAAAAACGACTAATACAATAGTTACCATCGCTCCACGATATATACTTTGCGTTGTTTATTTTTAGTAAATTTCAACACACTAGTAGAGATAGTGATGCAACTAATAATGTTGTGCGAAGAAAATGATAAGTTTTCAGAGTGAAATACAGTGGGTCAGGAGCTATTTTAAAAGAGATATTTTGGTCACGATAACCGGTTGAAGTAGGTGGTAGGATATGAATAAAAAATATAAAGCCAACGGTTCATGTTGATCCTTTTATCCTTTAAAAATAACGCAGTTTCTAAAATAAAAGTCTGTTTAAACTAAGCAGACCCTCATTTGGTTCTATCCAGTGAAAGTGTGCTGATGTTTAAATATTTTAAACATGGATCCTTTAAACATGTACGTTATATGCTTCACGGACTTTTACTTCTTTTAAAAGCCGTTCCGAAAAAGACCCAAATTTATATTCTTATCATAGTCGACTTTTACATCAACGCTATGTTTTGATTTTTGGTCTTCAACGTTGTTTTCATTACGGATGTAAGCGGGTTTTCTACGAACCTTATTTGTGTTGGAAGAACACCAACGTTTAAGGGATGAAACGTTGGTGTTCAACGTGTTGGTGTTCTTCACAGAGATCTCTCTTTGTTTCTGATATCTGTGGTGTTCTTCCAACACAAATAAGGTTCGTAGTTAACCCGCTTACATTTGTAATGAATTCGTCAAACTACGATAGTTTTCAATTGTTTCTTTCATAATTCAAATTCTAAATTCTAAACTTGTTTCGTTCATCTAAGGCAGAATACCAAAACTGTGTCATCATGTGACGAAACCACTGTTAAAGTAAACGATTAGATTAGCAGAACAAAGTCCCTATTTCCTACCGTATTACCCAAATAAATAAATTATAATAAATTATCATAATCATAATAAATCTCCAAATGCTAGAGCATTAACAAAACGAAAGCAAACTGACTGGTGTGACCGTATTCCTGATATTAATGGCCTTGGTCAGAACGAGGCCGAGTTAATGTCTTCTGAATCTGCGTGGGCGCACGTTATTGTGGAAATACATTTATTTTAATACAAAGTATGTGCTACTAACAAAGGACATAATCTTCTTGAAATATCGTAAAATTTCGGCCACGTCGGCGGCCAGGCTCAACTTGGACTAGCCGTGCGATTCGAAGGACATTATTATGGTGGTAGGTGGTAGGTCCTCAACTCATTAAGAGCGGGCCTAATGCAAAAAATTGTGAAAAGGATAGGCATAGGATTTTGCGTTCATAAGAGCGGGACAGAGTAAAGCAATGTCAGTGCAAACATCAAGTTTTTGCTTCTTTTCTATTAATGATTCAATACTTAAATAAAACAGTAGTCTGGCTATGTAATTCGTAAAAAATAATATGGTGTTGTCGCTGATACTTTAGAGCATTTCAATTAAAACTGTTTTTTTAAAGCGATTTTTGTATATTTTTTTGTAAAGAAACCAGTTTATTTTTCAAAATTCTATTCGATTATTCGACTTCTATTGGTTTTTCCCCGACCTATCGTATTTTTTTAATTAGAATATTTAAGTTCGTTACCATAGATGTAAGGGTTTAAATATACACAATTTGCTTGATTTTTGCTTTAGGCGCACTCTTAAGGGGGCGACTTATGACGCCATTTTGTGAAAAGGATAGGCAAAGGATTTCTCAAATATTGTAATTACTTTGCGCAATTTTTTTTAAGAAGTGTAGATGCATTTTGATTTGTATATCATAGATTATTATGTATTTTTTTTAAAGCGTTTATTTTCGGTATTCCACCTTAAAGCATGTATTTTAAGACCCAATTTGACACCTGTTAATACCTATCTCATAAAATTTAATGTTCTCGTAAATATTAATAGGTCTGTAATTACTTGGCGAGAGTCAACAGGTTCATTAAGGCTCTAGGCCCCGACCACGTCGTAATATTACGCAATATGGGCCCCGACTCTGATTATTTCCATCTTGTTAAACTCGGGTAAGAATGAACTTAATTTAGGAAATGATCCTTGAGCTGATTTGACTTACTTTTAGGGTTCCTTTGTCAAGAAAATGTAACTGAGAGAACAAAATTACTGCTCGGTTCTAATCTGGAACTTGAACTTCAATCAACAGTCTGCAGTTAGCTCAATTGCTTTAATTGTAAATACTATCTATACTAATATTATAAATGTGAAAGTGTGTTTGTTTGTTTGTCTTTCCTTTACAAATTAACTAAGCCATCAATCAATTTGATTTTGGCAAAGTTAGTTGAAAGGATGGAGAACATAGGTTAATTTTTATCCCTATAAATGAATTTTTTATTGCAAGCTTTATTTTCATTTCATTTATTAATATTTTTAATTTCTTATTATTTATATAATATGTACTGACATTGCACACCGTAAAAGTAGGAATACATTGACTCACATATTATATATATTTATAACAACACCTGTACCTACCTACATTACATACATGTACTTCATGCAATAAACGATACTTTTACTTTATCCCATAAATCCCACGGGGATATGAATAACCTTAAAGTCATTTAAAACGGGATATTTACCATGATTCGATTTTTGAGTTTTCCAATATTTCGGCACAGTTTCACGCGCCATGATCACGGAAGAACTTTAATGTTAATAACCATGATAGTTTAAAAAAAAAATGAATAACCTTAGTTTAGTATATCGCATTCGCGCCTGCGCCGCCGCTTTATGAAGCCCTAGCACGGCTTGTCAGCTAGTTTCTGATATGTTTCTATTATTTTACTTTTGCCCAATGTCAATACAATTTCAACAAGCAATATTGACACTATCCGTGCGCTTAGAAAATAGAGTTCAAGATAACGCGATTAAATCGTAAGCAATTTAATTAACTAGAACTAGAGTGATTGGTGATAAGAGAAACTTACCTACTAGATTATCGTCACGTACTTGTTGTTAACTGACCTACTTCTGAGAGCTCTCCGCCTGCCGCAGAATCAGTGGTAGTGAGAGAATTAGAGTTCATTGACCGAATTAAGAGGGGAACCTAACGAGTTTGTTTGTTAAACTAGGTTTAGATCTCGGTACTCATCGTGATCTCCGTGGTAAAATCTAAAATTACTTGAAATTCAATTTATTTTCTTTGGTTACTTGAAAGTGAAACCAAAATTGAGAAAAAAAACAAAGTGCCCATAATTTGGTCGACATCTCAAGAAACCTGCAGTCTATTGAAATGACTTATGTTTTGATTTGAGGTTATTACTACATTAATTATTTATTTCTTTTGGTTTATTGAACCCGTTTCTTCATAAGTTTTGTAGTTTTCTTGTTAAAAAAGCATAAACTTCGTTTTTGCACTTGCGCCGTTCTATAAAGGTAAAAATGCGCCCTCTTAAGGCGAGATGCATCGTGCGTGGGACGATTGCCCTCCTGTCTTTAAAGCAGCTGTACCGCCGTGCACTTACGTGTGTCTCACTTCGCTTTGCAAGTAAATGTACCTATGTGATAACGTTCACTGCAACCCAGGAACAGCAGGGCGATTACGGTAAAGTATCCCATTCCCATTGAATGGGCTAACCGGGGAGAATGGTCTTAAAGTCTTAAATGTTTTGGTTGCCGATATGTAATAAAAAGTTCATACAATTTTCTGGTGTGTTAGGGTCGCCACGAAATGTTTAACGTCAACGTATATATAAATATAATAATAATAATAAATTTAATAATTTAAGTAGGTACCTAAGTAAAGTTTAGATTCCTCAAAATTGACCTTTTTTCTCGATTCCAGAAATTTATTCTGCAACGTTGTCAACGCTATGCACGTGGTACACGTAAACCGTCAAAGGTTTTTTTCGTCGTATTCTTCTCAATCGTGTTTTCAGGGAACCAAAAATAATTTTGAATTGCACGTACCCAACTCGAGTTTTTACCACGGGTATCCCGTTATTACTGAGATCTAGGCCTTGCTTTATAGCAAAACCCCACAATTTCGCCTCTTTATCAAATATAATATCTTTAATGTGTCAAATATAAATAAAAAAGCTAAAGAAAATATTGTGGCCAAAATCCTTTTGATCTATTTTTATTACACAATATTCGCTCCACGCGATGTGGGTACAGGGTACACAGACTTACACACCTCGGTAGGTACTTGACCAAAATTAGCTGACCTTTGAATTATCTTAATTGGTGATGAATAAAGTATTCTCTATCTATCTATCTATCTCTAGTTACCAATTTATCACCAGACTGACTATCATCATCATCATCAGCCTATACCAGTCCACTGCTGGACATAGACCTCCCATAGTCCGCCGCTCAAAGATCTGTTTTAGTTAAAACGAGGAAGTAGTTTAATTAACCATTTGAGTAACTATTCACAGATGATGAACGTTTTAGCTGAGTTTCCGAGCGTTAAACAAGAGAGAATAGTTTTGTGAAAACGTACTTAGGAGCTGCGCAAACGTGGAAATTGTGTCAGATACAAACTATATATATTTCTATATATTTCTATTTAGACGACCTCTGTGGCGCGGTGGGCGAAGGTCTGCCTGCGACGCAGAAGGTTGCGGGTTCGATTCCCGCCTCGGGACAAATGTGTGTACTATCTGCAGACATTTGTTCAGGGTGTTCTGGTCGTTTTCTATATATAATAAAAAATATCTATCTATGTATTGTATTATATTATGTATATCAGTTATCTAGTACCCATAACACAAGCTCTGCTTAGCTTGGGGCTAGATAATGCTGTGTGAATTGTCCAGCATTATTTATTTATTTATTTCATTTCTATAGAACAAATATGAAATCATCCACTCCCGGCGCATACGTAAACATTTTTTTGTGTCCAGTTGCTCCCTTTTCACGATCAAAAGTGTTCGGTGTCTGTCGGTAACTGGAAACTTAAAAGTGTCTACGTCTGCGCAGCGCCTTACACTAGCGCCCTGCCACCTATTTTATCTTCTTATTACGTTACCCGCCTTGATATGATTTATTTAATATCTTGCTAGCCGCAACCTGCATGCCCAACGTAGGGATAGGCTGTAGAACAGAGTTATTTTTTAATCTCTTGCTAAGATACTAATAAAAGATTCGTTGTTATAAGCATTTTGTCAATTGAAAAATTGTTATTTTTTCCACATGCAAAAATCGATTTTGCACGCTGTTTTTGAGCAGCAAGGTTATCATTTTCTAACATGTTAAAAAGCTTACTTCTTTTAATTCTACTTGTCAGCTTTAGTTCCTTGAGTCCTTATCTAACAATTCGTAACTAACAATGAAAACGTACTCATGTCCAATTATTCAGTCGATTATAGAAACAACTGTAGAGATTATATGCAAATTAAACGGTCAATCAGGTTTTCCTACCTATGTCGTGATCACTTATAGATTAAATGGCGCGGCGCTACGTTTTAGAATTTATTTCGTTTCTATATGTTATTCTGTTAGACAAGTTTTACATAATAACAAAACATTTCAGAACGTCCAACTTTTTTAGATGTTAGTGTGTAAAGTGCTTTTTGCTTTATAGTGCACTCACTACTGCACTGGGCATATTTTCCACACTATAAAAAAATGGGGGGCGCGGGTTCGAATCCGGCCGAAATCGCATTTTTTTGGGACAATATTAAATTTTCGTTGAGTATGAAATTGGTCTAAAACATAATATTCTACCGAACCTTTTTCGTTCAAGTGTGAGCATATATCTTCTGACACTCGAGATAGGCCAAATACCGGAGTAGCCAATAAAATTGTTTTATCTTGTGGAAAAATCGTGCCTATTTTATTTGACCTTCTTCCGTACAAGCCAATGTGCTAAGGATAATATTTTATGTTTGAAAACTCTCATCCTTTATAAATATCATGGAGTCTCCTGGCTACCTGGCTTTATCTCTCTTGGGATCTTCTCAAATAATAAATAAATAATGCTGGACAATTTACACAGCATTATCTAGCCCCAAGCTAAGCAGAGCTTGTGTTATGGGAATGATAGGCACAGGCTTTTTGTAGGCACAGTTTATTTTCTACATACTGAGTATGTATGTAATGATATTGTTGTCAATATAACTTATAAGGAGCACGAACGCGTACGGGGTCACCACTGTAGGTATGCTATGCTGGATGTATAGATGCGACTCCTGCCTTTGCTAATCATTTAAGAAGATCCCAAGAGAGAAAAAACCAGATAGGCTGGCACCATCACACAAGCTCTGATTAGCTTGGGGTTAGATGATGCTGTGTGAATTGTCCAGCATTATTCTTTTAATTTCTAAGTCGTGTGGTGCCGGCTTAGAACTTTCACCACCCTAACTCTTCCCGTGGGTGTCGTAAGAGGCGACTAAGGGATAAACACCTGGGGGCGGAAAGCAGCGCCTCTTGCAAAATAGATCTACCACCGAACTGCGATCCCAACCCGCATGCCCAGTGTGGGGATTATGGGCATTACCCCATGAGATAAAAAATCTGGGAGAGGCCTGCGTCCAGCAGTGGACCATTATAGGCTGTTGAGGATTTTTTTTAATATAAAAAAAATATAAGTACCTACTTAAAGTCGACAAAAAAAACTAACTGAGGATCAGCATTTAACTCTCAGCATTTCGTGTTTCAGTAGTCGCCAACCGACGTCATTTTTAACCGACTTTGAAAATAAAATAGGAAGTACTATGATCGGTTGTTTGTACCTACTATTTTCGTCGATTTCTCCGACAATTAATTGTGGGGCGATTTTGTTGATAATTTTGGTTTTATATAGATACCTCTTAACCCAAGAGCTCGGGGTCACCTATATAATACACTTGGGACTACTACAAGTCCTAAACTAACAAACAAATAATAGTAGAAATTGATAGCAATTTGATTTCTGTTAAGTTATTTAGACAAACATCAAAATTATTAAAACTTTTTAAACTTTCGCGATTTGATAACATATTTAAGATTATTTATCGGGTATTTATCGCGTACCTTTTGCTTTCTTTTCAAAATTATTGACCATTAGGTACGGTAAATGATTATGTAGTTTGTTGTTTGTATTTTTACCGCGCTGAGGTAAAATAGGGCTCCAAAGCGCCACTGTTTAAATTTTAACTTATTCAATTCAATAGACATACATTTCATATACAATTGTACTTATAATTACTCAAAATAACAGTGATAAAAATAATTAACATTGCTTAAATCAAAGGCAACATGTGCAAATACTTCACCAGGCGACAGAAAATAAAGATGGTCTAGTGACTGCTTATTATTTATTCGTAGAGTGACTGTCACTTAAAATAATGTATTATTATTTTAGAAAATATATTTAAGTGTAAATATAAGTTGTAATTATTTTATTCTGACATTGCTTAAATTAAATATGTTTCCAAGCATTATTATCTGAAAGAAAGTTTTTACTACAATAGTATGATTTTTCTTGTAGCGGCTTTTTGATGATGTTTTTGCACAACAACATTATTTCGTTTAATGTAGTTACTTTTTAGGTAAAGTACCTATTATAAAATCTAATACAATTCACTACAATTTGTTTACGTTCGTAAACCGTGTAATAGGTTTGACAAACGTAATTTTGGATCTCGTATCATAGGCTATCCGTTATAGATAGATAAATCGGCATTTAACTTTAAAATGAGCGCTCTCCTAGATGGGCCCTTCCCAAGGTTACCGACGGAGTGGCGCCAATAACTGCGCACGATTCCGAACTGTTATTTATTGGTATTTATTTAGTGATCTGTGAAACGGTTTATTTTACACGAATACAGGAATTATCATCTAGGTACTGTGTGAAAAGCTTGTGGACCGCTCACCTCACCTCAACAGCCTATAAAGGTCCACTGCTGGACGCAGGCCTTCCCCTGATAATCGCCTTATTGGCTTTCATCTCATGTGGGGTAATGCCTATAATCCCCACGCTGGGTATGCGTGTTGGGGATCGCAGTGGTAGATCTTTTCTGCAAGAGGCGGTCCTGCCCGCCCCCGGTGTCGTTTGTCAAAATATGAAAGACTAGTTGCTGCCAGCGGCTTCGCCCGCGTAGTTCCAAAAATTTAAAATAATTAATAATATTTATGAATATTTTTTTATTGATGATGTGATTTTTTAATAAATAGTTTAATTTTTATTAAATTAAGTAATAAATATAAACAATACAGACTTATAATAAATAATAAATTAAAACTTAATAATCATCTAACACTTAGAATATAAAATCAAATGTCATATTAATTTATGAATTGTAGACTATGTGTAATTCTGATATGTAAGCTGTAAGTATTGTGAATTTTCATTTAAATCCATTCAGTAATTTTTGCATGAAAGAGCAACAAACATACTTACATACATCCTCACAAACTTTCGCGTTTATAATATTAGTAGGATTCACCGGCGTTCCAAACCGTGGACACATTTTTAATCGTATTTAGCACGACAGTTTCATCCGCAGTCAAAACCGCACGGATCCATCCGCGGTTTGGAACGCAGTCCCAGATGCGCGGTCCGAACCTTACGTATGCATAAATTCTACCTAATCTCAACCTTAAGAGTGCGCCTAATGCAAAAATCAAGCAAATTGTGTATTTTTAAACCCTTACATCTATGGTAACGAACTTAAATATTCTAATTAAAAATACGATAGGTAGGGGAAAAACCCATAAAAGTCGTAAAAGTAATCGAATAGAATTTTGAAAAATAAACTGGTTTCTTTACAAAAAATTATACAAAAATCGCTTTAAAAAACTGTTTTAATTAAAATGCTCTAACTAAAGTATCAGCGACAACACCATATTATTTTTAACGAATTACATAGCCAGACTACTGTTTTATTTAAGTAATCGTGTAGTTTTTCTATTTAATACTTAAATTTTGAATCATAGAAAAGAAGCAAAAACTTGATTTTTGCACTGACATTGCTTTACTCTGTCCCGCTCCTATGAACGCGAAATCCTATGCCTATCCTTTTCACAATTTTTTGCATTAGGCCCGCTCTTAAATTAGTAGAGAATAGAGATTCATCCATCGTATTGTATTGAAACGTCTCTAAAGTGGTCGTCATGTACTCAGAGTATGTTTGTCTCTCAGTCTCTACGCGTCTAGCATACTTCCGTCTAAATCCGTCGAAACAATTCAACTAGAAAATAAAACAATTACACATTACCACAGCTTAGCTGGCAGTTTGTATTGTACAGAATAAATAGTTTCAGTAGAGATACCATGATAACAAGAATAGACAGGACAAAGTTGAAATAAAATCTTTTCTCGTGCTGGCTTAGCATTATCACCACCCCACCTCTTCCAGTGGGTGTCGTAAGAGGCGACTAAGGAACATACACCGGGGGGCCGGGCAGCAGCGCCTCTTGCAGAATAGATCTACCACCGAACTGCGATCCCTAACCCGCATGCCCAGCGTGGGGATTGTGCATTATCACCCATGAGATAAAAAAACCAGGGTAGGCCTGCGTCCAGCAGTGGATCATTATAGGCGGTTGAGGTGAGGATGACCGTTTTATTAAGGTATACTGTTACCCACTACAAGCAGAAGTTATTTGTTCGACAGCCGAGTGCTGAATTAAGACACATTTTCCATAGAATTAATACCAAAATACTGTTGTATATGTTGCTATGTTGCATATTATGTTACCTAATGTCATCATCAGCCTATATTAGTCCACTGCTGTGTCCTGGCCATGGGACAAGTGGCAGTGGGCTGGCCATATTTCGAGAAGAACCACAACTGCTGGGGTAAACGTGTTCTTGAGTGGAGACCGCGACTCGGCAAACGTAGTGTAGAACACCCTAGGTGGGATGACGATTTGCGAAAGACTGCTGGCAGATGCTGGATGCGGCAAGCTGAAGACAGGGCGCTATGGCGCTCATTAGGGGAGGCCTATGTCCAGCAGTGGACTGGTATAGGCTGATGATGATGATGATGACGCCATATAGTATAAAGTCAGTTATAAAGTCCCGCATTATTTATATATTTGACGGTAACCCTACTCTACACGTGCAACGTAAATTGGTCTTTTTAATTCGATGTGATTCACCGACGCCGGACCGGACACTTATTGATATTTATAGCTTCGGACACTAAGTACAGGACCTAGTATGTGTCAACTATGTAATAGACGGACTGTGGAGCCCTAACAGCCTACAATTGGACTAGTTTTTACAGTGTTAAGTCTTTAGATTCAACTCGTAAATTCGTCTTATGTTAGGGATAGGTTCTAGGATTCTGACCCACCCAGGGTTAGAGTCCACCCAGGGTTAGAGTATTATTAAATAAGACTACGTTCCACGCCATTGTTTTAACATTTTACTTACTGCACCGAAAAAAAAAAGAAGGACAAAGCACTAAATTTCTTACTGATATAAAGCACTAATTAAGAACTTTTAAGGCTCCTATTTAGTGCTTTTTAATAACATCGATCGTTAAATATGATGATTCTGATGTTAAAGGTTCACTATCGAGGCTTAGTTAGGTACTTATAATGTTTTAAGTACATTACAGGTCATAAAATATAGGAGCTGTACATAATATTTCAAACGAAATAAAATATAATTATTGAAATCAAATTGATTTAAAGATTGAAAACTAAAAATCAATTTGCAAATTAAAAGTGACAATTGGCGGTCTTATCGCTAAAAGTGATCTCTGGTAGACAGCCTGGCACACAAGAAATTACATATTTCTTGTGTGTTCTAGTAGTTTATAGGCTATAAAGTCAACGAACTCAAAATATAAATTATCTCATATCTTATCAATTCCCTAATCATTCAGCTACAAACCACTTTATTGATAATGATAAGAATAAATTTGACAAACTTGTCCTAGTAGGTACTTGATAAGAAAGATAGTAAAAATAAGGAAATGGTTATCTGAAAGTTGAATTTATTTCGATGTAATAGACGAAATGTCTCAAATTTTTTACCCAAGTCGGCAATGTAATAAAAATTGCCGACTTGAGTTTCTGAGAAATGAAATTAAAACTCTTCTTATTTCTTTTTGAAAGAAGCCAGATCACACAACCGTCTTCAAAAGAACGTCTCGAAGTCTTACAAAGAACTTCGATTGCCAATAACTTTCCTTATGTAAATTAAATATTAACTTATTAATAAATCGAGAAGAAGTAGGTACCTACTCCAAATATTAAATTTTTTATTTATTCTCAAAGGTTTATACTAATAAAACAAAGATTTGTATACCTTGGCTTGGCATGTCTCCTGCATAGTTTACGAAAACCAAATATTGTATTTGCTAATGTAATGAAATGTGCTCTGACAAAAAACTATAATAGTTTACGTTTACTTACAACTAGGAGCAACTAGGTTTAGATTATCGGATACTAAATAGAACTATAATTTTCGTAGTTTCAGTTCCGTTTCTTTACTCAAATGGTTTCAATAAGAATGCCAATTTTGACAAGTAAGCGGTAGTATGTCACGTTCTCAAAGATTTTTAGTTTTTTTTTATTCGGGAACTTAAACAAGACGTTATTTATATGAATCTATACTCTATCCACGCTCTTGTGTTCTTTTTGGTACATTGTACACGAATATAATTGTTGACAGAACGAATTATTACAAAGACAGTTACTTTTGTCCAATGAAAGTGGGACGTAGATCCTAGAAGCGTAGCGTTCCTAGGATATTTGCTTTTGACTAGAAATGCGAATCTGTGGAGTCGAAAAGTATTTCGACTTACGACGCGACGGTTTCGATTATTCATAGATGTTTATATCTTATACTAATTGTACTAGTTAGTAGATATTTATAGCGTACCCCATTTGAAAGAACAAAGGAAATGTAAACATATGTAATGTACATATACTTACATATGTACATATATCGATGCGCGTACATTTAATAAACAGCTCCCAGCACGCGTGTTCGGAGAGAAGGCCAGATGAGTTGAACGAGTTAACACAGATTAAGGTTGTCTATCGGTAAGTGGTCATTACTTACATTAGTAGAAAAGAAAATAATTTGTTTCGAACAATAAACTCCGACCACGAATTGCTTGTGTATACATATATATATTATTGAATATAGAGCTCCGATAAAATTATCTACTATTCAAGTAAGATGATTATGGATGCGGCAAGCTGAAGACAGGGCGCTATGGCGCTCATTACCTATGTCCAACTGTGGACTGCTATAGGCTGATGGTGATGATGATGATGTGTCTTAAAAAATATAAAAAATACGTTTTCTAAAAAAAAAATCTATTTCGGCAGGACTCGAACCCGTGCCTCACCCTCAGTACGGGTGTGCCAACTAAGTCACGAAATCACTTCACTGACTCGAAAATCTCTGAAAATTCTTACGTTCTATATTCTTATGTAACACTACCCGGGCTAGTACGGCTCATAAAAATTAAACTACACTAATATTAATATTTTTGTATGTAACGAAAAAACTTAAAAACTATTGACCGTTTTCAGAAATTATTTTGCCGTTAGAAAGCTACATTATCCCTGAGTTACATAGGCTATAGAATATACCCGTGCGAAGCAGGGGCGGACCGCTAGTCTTTCATATAGAAACTTACTATTAAACATCACCTTTATTGCCTTGTCGGCTCCTTATAATATTACATTATTTGATTCGGAGAAGGTACTGCTTGTTAATTATAATGTTTGAAATTCTAGGAGTTTTGTAATTAAATCACTCTCGACATGTTTCCCGCAATTTTACAGACCATTTGAATAGTTGAGAATAATCAAAAATATACTTAGTTTTTTTTTTGCTATTATGTATATTTAGTTTTTTTGCTGTTATGGTGCGTAATGCGCACTGGGGCAATTTGCTACGAAAATACAATACGTCCCAAAATGTGGCGCAATTCGCAGTTCATCCTGTACGGCGGCTTGAGGGTTCAAATGCAGTCGAAGTTGTTTTTTTTGTGACATTAGTATACTTACTTGATAATTCATCCATACATTAGGAGATGTCAGATTCAGATTTCAATAGCTTTATTTCTTTGAGCTTAAAAATAAGCACTCAGACAAGTTAATCCTGCGCTTTACCAGGATAAAAAGTTGCCCATGTCTGTCGCCAGGGTACTTTCTACCTTTCTCCCTACCAAATTCCCAGTTTAGACGTGAACAGAGTACCTAACAGACAGAAATATTGACTTTCGCTTTTGATATTATGGATAGCTAGTATAGATATAAAGATAAACCACAGATTGCTTACGCATATATTATATTATTATCATAAACACAATGCAGTACCTAGGTAGAGTCTACCTTAGTAATGAAACTTTTTTAAATCTTGGTTAGTATTCTTACCGTCTGAAAACGTCGCGTGTAGCGGATTTCCCAAACAACTCAATCTTGTTTACAGAATTGTAGATTCTCTTCATAAATCATGTAGATAGGTATAAATAGCATCATTTCAAGTTCACTGCCAAAGTGGCGCACGACGATCGTCGAAAACTTTTCATTTCAATGGTGCTCACTCACTTTTAATTCGTAGTATTTTTTGCGAATGATTCGCAAGAAACGGGTTCATGATCATTGATCACTGTTTTTTGCTTGCAAATTCACCGGCAGTAGATTTACTATTGCATAACAAGAACATGTTTTTCGTGCTTCTAAATTAGAAGTTCTAAATATTATAAAAATAGGCCTTGGTTTAGATAATTGCAATTTTAGTGTTAATAATAATAAACCAAATTGTCTACTATACCCAAAACTCGCAAACACAGAAGGAATTATGCAAAATATCGTAATATAAAAAAACTTCATAGTCAAAATCTTAAAATCGGTTACATTTGGGTTTTATATAAGTCAGTCAGGAATTATGGAAACTACAAGCCCCTCCAGGATCTAGGTCGACTTAACCTGTAAACCTGTATGTCTTCTATAATGGTAATAGACGTAGACACACTCGGCCCGATAGAACAAATAACCCTATCCCATACATCATCATAACGAGGAAGCCAGCCACAAGGTCATTTTATATTACTGCCTGCTGGCCTTGGAGGTTGGGCGCGAAACCCACATAGAGGTCCGACAAATACGGTTTATTCGACAATGTTTGTTTGTGCTCTATGTTTGACTAGGTATGTATTTTACGATTACGAGTAACCCATTTCATTCCGTACAAAAGCGCCAAGATAAATTTTTAATAGTTGTAAATGTTTGTATATGAAAAAATATCTAAAATATCTCAATTTTGATACATATTTGCCTTCTTCTCCGAACCAATATGACTTACTGGCTCGATTTTTATATTGAAAAATAAAACAAAGGCAGGATAAATATTTGATTACTCGAACCGTACCCTTATAATTAGAAGAAATTTTGATTTTTGCATTTGTTTTTTTCACGCGGTCTGATCTGTCCCGCTCCTGTGAACGTGAAATCCTATGCCTATCGTTTTCACAAAATGGCGTCGTTAATAGCTCCTTAACACGCTATATAAGGCGTTACGCAGGCCAACATTTTAAAGTGTTTAATTTAATAACGCGTAAATGGACACGCTAACGCCGGTGGAGCAGTAGCAAAGTCAGTCTTCAGCGATCGAGAAATACACCAGGACGGATGTATAGTTTTTTTTTTTAATACTCTAACAAATCAGTGCATGGACGGTGGCTCGTTGAATTAGAAAGCGTAATCGAAACGAATTTCTTTATTATTCCCCCTAACTTAAAGGGCCGTTGAGTGTTGACCACTATACAATTGCATTTCTTTGTAAAATCGTTTCTCCGTCCACGATTGGATGTGTTTGTGTTGTAATGTGTTTTATTCGGAGACACTAAGATTAAGTCCATATTAAATCCTAGGCCTCGGTGGTCTTGGGTCTCAGCTTTTAAAATGACTAATAAAAAGTAATTATCGAAAATTGATAGAAAAACTCTACAAAAGAAGTGGTTATCGCTGTACATCTTTTGTTCACAGGATTTTTCATCGTGTATGCGTCATATAACGACTAGGAAGAATATTCTATTCAACAACGTTGAATTCTTGTTTGAGTAAACAAAACAAATACATAGGTGAATAGGTGCCTCGAGATGGTTCGAGGAAACTGTTCCTGGCGGCGGCGGCGCGTCTACTCGACTTTGCAGGACCATTAGGTATATTGAGTCGACAATCGAAGACCCTTGATATTAATAAAAAAAACTACCTACTTTAGTTCCATAATCCACAGTCGAAGTCTTTTATGACTACTATGTTAGCTCTATGAAACGAAGTCTTATGACCAAAATGCATCTAGACGAAACGCAGTAGCTATTGCATTGTTTATCAGCATTGACCTTGGCATTGCAATGCACGTGTTACATACAAATATTGTATGTGATGCTGATGTATGTAGGTTAGGTAACTAGCTAGATGTACATATTGTATAATACCGATAGTACGCTTAGCCTAACCTAGCTAAACGTACCTACACGACTGGTCAACTTGTTTTAAGAGGCAGGTATATGACGCCATTTTGTGAATAGGATAGGCATAGGATTTCGCGTTTAAAGGAGCGGGATAGAGCAGAGCGGCGTAAGCTCAAAAATCATTGCTGATTATCTTGTAATTAAGTTTTTTTTTGCAAAATTAAGACGAAGGTGCTCTGGGTATTCTTTTTAATATGGTGATGAAAATATTAAAATCTTGTGATTGATAGTTTAGGAGAAAAATTGTAAAAACTAAGAAAACAGATGGTACTTTGCACAATTATTTCTGATATATAAAATAGTTTTTTTTTAAATTTTCGAGCCGAAGGGGATCTGCCTTGTATCCCATAGATTATTGTGTATTTTTTTCAAAGTTTTTTCGATAAAGATGACAGAAAAATTGCTTCAACAGGCAGCTTCTGCGCATGGCTTCTTTCTCATGGTAGTTAGTACTTGGTTCAAACGTAGCCTTTCACTCCGGGACCGGAAAATGTCAAAAATAGCTTACGATATTCTAAAATCTATTAGTGAAAGAACATTTTAACGCGTTCGCTGCTAAGGTTTAGCGATGCGAGATGAGACCAGAAGGTCAAACCACCAAAGAATGCTGAGTGCCTCGGTGGCCGTCAAAGTACTACAGATTTTTCATTACAATCCTAATCAAATTCATTAACCCTCGAATACTCAAACGCAACTGACATTTAAGCTCAAGTGGCTGTTTTTTGACATATTTAAATGAAAATGTGTCCAAAAATCGTCACTTGAGACGTGCTTAAACCTGAGATGCGTTTGAGTATTCGGGGGTAACTCTCTTGATGTAAAAAATAAAATGATAAAACCCGAAAATTTGTAAATATTTTGACCATTAGATACGCAACCCACACAAAACAAACAGATTTATACATTTGATTTATCTTAAAACTAATATCATCCAATTCTAATTGCGTAATTATAATCTCCAATTCCATTCAAATTTATTTCGCCACGAGCTCCAATGCACTTGTTGATCATTCGATTCGACCTTGTCGGATCCACGTGTTGCATCGAGGAGTTTCAAAGTGAATATAATATAGTATCTTATTAGTAAACAATGTACTACGCGGTAAACATTCGGCTGTGTTTTCTGTGAGAAGCAGAAGCGGGGGCGGATTTTTTGACGTTTTGTAAGGCCACACATCACACTGCACGGATCACACATGGTAAATCAGCGGATTGCTTCTATGGCAGCTAGGCGCGTGGCTTAAAGTTCAAAATTGTAAAACACACATCATGACATTAGCAGAACTAGCATCAGCATTATCGTAGCTGAATATATCAAGGCGATGGCTGTTTTCGAATTTTGAATTCTAAACCACGCGTCTTAGCAACCGCTAACCCGCTAACCTACCATCCTGCCAATGCTGCCGTGCGTGGCTTAAATAATCTAGTGCGCGGAGGTGAACCAGCGAAAACTATAAAAACGCTTTCGCTCCCGCTCCCGCTTTTCACCGAAAACTCAGCCTACGAGAATACATAACACCAGTCAAGCTAAGTAAATTATCTGGTATCTACCTATTCTCTGGAGTCTCTACGTCATTAGAAGTTTGAAGTGAGTTGTTTCTCGGTTAGAGAGATGACAAAGCAGTTCGTCTAGGAGGTACCTGAGTAATTGAAAAAAAAAACCTCTACGCGTTCCTGAGGAAATACGATTGACAGACAGACAACAAACTGATCCTATTTTCCTTTTGAGGTTTGGAACCTAACACAGTGCGAATAAAGACATACATACAGGGTGTCCGGTAATTAATGGATAACCCCGCAGGCACTTGTGGGGGGGCAGAAGGGCAACTCAGAAAAAAATGTAAAAAAAATCTATCTGCATTTTTTTTATTTTTTTTAAGTGCTAAATTTTATAGCTTTTTTCAAATTTTTGGACACTACGGCTACAAATTGAATAATAACGAATTGATTTCGTTTGAATTCGTTATTATTCAATTTGTAGCCGTAGTGCCCAAAAATTTGAACAAAGGTATAAAATTTAGAACTTAAAAAAATCCTAGACCGTTGCAGATAGATTTTTTTTATATTTTTTTCTGAGTTGCCCTTCTGCCCCCCCCCCCCCCCCCCACAAGTGCCTGCGGGGTTATCCATTAATTACCGGACACCCTGTATAATGTAAATACCTTTGAACACACGACATTGCACACAAAACAAAAAACATAAGCAAATAAATACAAATTAACAAGATTAAATACATCTACCTACATATATTCAAATATGTATAGTATACCTACCACAATGAATTCGAATTTGAATGCACAGATTTCTTTTTTTAACGCATTCACTGCCCAGCCTCGGCGCCGCGGCGGCGGTGCGACCCGAAGGGACGTAAACTAAAAATCAATTACATGATTTGTAATTGATAGTTTACGAGAAAAACGGTTATTTCAGATATATAAAATCGTTTTTGTTTATTTTTGATACGAAGAGAATCCTTGTATCCCATAAATTATTAGGAATTTTTTTCGAAGCTGTTTCGATAAAGATATCGCAGAAAAAAGGTTTTAACTTAACCCAATTCACGTCAATTCAATTTATATCCACGCCTACATCCCCATACCTGCAGACGAAAGAAAGATCATTTAAAATTGATACCTACCTTTCCACAACCGTTTTCCGATATCCCCAATAGGTACAAACAAAGTAATCCAACAACGAACACTCAATGTGAGTGTTTACACTTTTATGTAGAAAGGTGAGGTAAATACATATATCAATCTATTTCGGTGTCTAGCAAACAATTCACGATTTTCGCCTTCATCGATAAGTGGTTTTTACTATCAGGAGTCACGGTGGTGACCCTGCCAAGTCTAGGCTATCTCACGGCACTTTTTAGTTAGCGATTTCTTTGTTACAAATTACAATAGTTGTCTGAAAATTGTTTTAAATACTGTACAAAGTATCGCTATTTCTTCACCTCAGTGTGTCTCAAATCTCAATGAGCGAGTGAGTGAGTGCACTGAATAACCCACTCACTCACTGACGATCATAAAAATCTTAAGGTACTTCTAGCAGGCCTACAAACGGGAAATTTGGAATGTAGGTAGAATTCATGGCCAAACTAAAGGAAAAATTAAAAAAAAACTTGAAAAATTACCTAAACTACTTCATAATACGACCAGAACACCCAAGTAATATAACTAGCAAAAAAGTAACTTGCCGCAAATTGTATTCCATTCTCTATGAAAACATGATAAAACCAACTTCGATTTACTGATATTTGGGTAATACGAAATTTTGTGCTAAAGATCAACATTTTTCCCCATATACCTATATAGATAATTTGCCAACTTAAAATAAAAGTCATTTATTTGAA
The DNA here is from genome assembly GCA_946478455.1 of Eupithecia vulgata. Lineage (NCBI taxonomy): Eukaryota > Metazoa > Arthropoda > Insecta > Lepidoptera > Geometridae > Eupithecia > Eupithecia vulgata. The sequence continues at coordinate 13,539,775 of OX297873.1, forward strand.
AAACACGTGTAAAAAGGTGACAAATAGTTATCTTTGAGTCAACATGTTTGACCAATATAATTGATGTGCAAAATAATTAGAGAAGTATGGCATGCAGGATTTAATTTAATTGTACATACATAGCAACAGGAGATTTATAAGAGTTGGATTAATTTATCGATTTGAATCTAGTATACCTAGCATAAACTTCATAGTCGAACGTTATAAAATGGCTCTTTTTATGATAACAAGACAAGACTTTAAGAAACGAGGCATTATTTGATATTCGGATCCATTTCACAATATACAAACATGAAATACATTGAAACAAATAATTCCCGGACTCATTCACAAAACATCATGATGTTCTCCTAGCCAAATATAAAATTTTGTGCGCAAACGCAAACGTAGGTATCTATTTCCTCACTCTCATAATCCGATTTATGGATTTCGAATCCAAAACGGCTTAACATGCTTTCCGAGGCACGGGGGTGTAACACGGTGTTACACCCCCGTGCTCAACACCGTTCGGTTACTAACACCGCCATCTTACTGACTCCGGGCTGCTACAGCATCATCTAGCCCCATAGTAGCAGAGCTTGTGTTATAGGTATGGTACTACTAGATTACTGTTATAGGTATAAAACTTATGTACTTTTACACCTAGACCCAGAACAAATACTTGCAGTCATTATCATAAGTAAACCATAAGATCACGCTCGCTCAATCATCTAGATGTGTTTGTGTAGTTATTTACATATGGTTGTCTTCACATTAGCACCAAGTATAAACACACTACACGTTCAGAAGAGATAAATCTTTCTTAAGAAGTATAAGGTACCGACATACCTACTAGTTCTCGGCTTACGGCACTGCATCAATCTTGTGCTGTTAGCGTTGTGCAAGCTTTTAGATATATCGATAGATAATGCATAACTCAACTAATTCATAACCCATAATATAAACAAAAAAACATAAGTACATTATAAAACGTATCATAAAGTCTTCCGTCATCTTTAACGATAAAGCTTTGAAAAAAATACAATAATCTAGGGGATACAAGGCCCCCATCTGTTCGAAAATGAAAAAAAATTTTTTTTTTAACTAATACCAGAAAATTTGCAAAATTATGCAAAGTTCCATCTGTTTTCTTAGTTTTTTAATTTTTTTTCCTAAACTATCAATCACAAGATTTTTTTGTTTACATCACCATATATAAATAGAAGAATACCCAGGGCACCTTTTGCTTATTTTTGCCAACAAATGTCTTAATTGATAGATAATCAGCAAAAACTGATTTTGGAGCTTTCGCCGCTCTGCTCTGTCCCGCTCCTTTAATCGCAAAATCCTATGCCTATCCTATTCACAAAATGACTAAACTCGACACTTTATCCATGACATGTTATGCAGTGACAGTTCTCAACCAATTTGTATGCTATAATCATTGGCTATAACTAAAGTGGCCAGGCGACATACAACATCTTTTATCACTTCGGCTGTATAAATAACTTAAGTAATTCATAATGCAATTTGGGTTAATGCCTTATGAATGGTACAGTCAGCGTCAAATTGAAATAAGAAATAGATGTCGCCACTTAAAAAACTAGATCGGGCTATCGAAGTGTTCTTTCCAAACACATTTTCACGAATTATAGGTAACACAAGTAGGTAGATGGAGGCGTATCAGGAGCCCTATTAGTGTCGTGTCGTCATTTGGAGGAAGCCTAATGTTCAGCATTGTATGTATGTATACGGACCGTTAATTATGACCGCACAACACAAATAGATGGCCCCTGTAGTATTTAATACCTATATTGTTGACCTGAGCTGACCTTATTCAAAAGGTCAATTAATTTTTTGCGACCCCACCCTAAATTAACACCCATTAAAAGGTTTAGTCCCATAAATATCTTTTAGCTTCAAATGAAAAGGTCACACACATCGACTTTATACCCAGTCACACATGATAATTTAATTTTAAAAGCCGACTTGGAATCCCTAGTTTTAAACCGTTTTTTTACTTTTTGCGGGATAAACACTAAACCCTCGGGAAAAAAATATTTATGGGACCACCTCAATCAACCTGAATCATCTTTTACAACTACAAATAAGTATAAGCATCCAAATCTGTTTATAACTAACGGAGAAAGAAAAAAATCACCGAACATACATAAAAGAGCGAGCGTAAATCCTCTTCCTGTTTTCGAAGTCGGTTAAAAAAGGTTCCTAAGACACACAGTTTGGGTCTTAGGAAAATGTAGTCCGATTTTAGAAACTTTCGGCGCTTATTAGGCACCTCCTATGTCCAGCATGCAGTGGGCTAGTTAAGGCTGTTGAATGTTGATAAGTTCAGTTGTAATCAAAATACTCCTGGCATCCCGTAACCAGTCACGAAATTAAGAACAAGCTACTTTTCAACCAGACCACGTGAGCGAACCCGTGGGATGAAGCTAGTAGAAAAGAGTCACTGTATATAATGTGATCTCCGCTCCGTTGGTAGTCGACAGCGATATTGGGTCGGTGTTGACATCCGTTTTAGAGGGCAGGGATATGATTATGAACTAACGGTGTTGCTGGGTCAGTGTGATTCATTTGTTGATGGTTACAATATACATTACTAGCAGTCCGCCCTAACTTCGCACGGGTATATTCTATAGCCTATGTTACTCAGTGATAATGTTGCTTTATAACCGGGTAAAGAATTTTTGAAAACGGTCCAGCAGTTTTTCAAAGTTTAGGTATTACATACAAAAATACGTGGTGGGTGTCTTAAGAGGGCGACTAAGGGACGGGGGCAGGCAGCAGCGCCTCTTGCAGAATAGATCTACCACCGAACTGCGATCCCCAACCCACCTGCCCAGTGTGGGGATTATGGGCACTACCCCCCCATGAGATAAAAGCCAATATGGCGATTATCAGGGGCAAAGTAAAAATACATTTTATAATATTAGTGTAGATAACCTACTAGCTACTGTCCGCGGCTTCGTACGCTTTTCAAACATCCAGTCTGTCCCCAGGATACCATTAACCTTCCTGCCAAATTTTATTAAAATCCGTTTAGTCGCTTTGGCGTGAAAAGAGAAGGCTAAGAATACTTAGCAGCTGTTTTAAGTTGGCAGGGCCATTATGAATAATTATGAATAAAGAGGGAGTATGGCCCGCATTGAGAAAGCTTACTTTAGTAATCGATCGATCTATGTTTGAGAGTCCTAACGTAAAAAAATAAGAAAACTATATTTTATATTTTCGTAGAAAAGCGTTAGTCAAGCATCTTCCACTAACCCCCGAATACTCAATCGAAACTTAAATTTAAGCTCGTCTTAAGTCGCGGTTTTTTGACATAATTTAATGAAAATGTGTCGAAAAATCGTCGTTTGACACGTGCTTAAACCTGGGATACGTTTGAGTATTCGGGGTAGGGCTTTAATTTGATTGTTTAAAAAAAACTAAAACCGTGTCAATTTTTTTAGTATTTAGACTAATTTTAAGTTTTTCAGTTAAACGGTAATACTTTTTTTATAAGAAATCAATCAACATAGCAACATACCTATATAAAAATATATATAGGTACAACCGTTTAAAGAACTTCTTCCACTTTTGTTTTTCGTTTCCTCGGATAAAAATAAGTCTCACAATGAACTTCCTGTGCTAAAAAAAGAATCATCTAAGTATTACAAAAATTTATCTTTCACAAAATAATCAAAGCGTATGGTTGGGTCCTAGAAAACCAACATACCTACAGACCTTGAACTGTCACAATAAGCGCTATCTACAGGAGGAAACATTACAGTTATTCAAATCTGTTCAAAGACTAAAGTTACATTTAGGCTGAGCGCAGACTTGAGTCAAAATTGTTTTAAGACAGACTAATGCTTTAGAAAAATTACAACTCAACAAAAGCAATAGTCTGTCTTAAAACTATTATGACTCAAGTCTGCGCTCAGCCTTAGTCGTTTGACGAGAGATGTTGCCGTTGCTCAATTCTAAGGTTTTTAGGTTGTGCAGGTTCGAGTCCTGCCGAAATCGAAATTTTGAGAAGAGGGCAAAAACTACCTTGGCGCTTTTGTACAGAATGAATTGGAATATTAGGTGTAGGAGTGTAAGAATCCTAGATTTCTATTTGAACGGCAAAAGGAACTCAAAGATCATGGAAATGTTGATTTTTCGAAATACCAACCTTAAGACAAAAAATTTAAGTGGACAAAATTTCAAAACCTTTCTTCATATTTGATAATAATTACTATTTATAAACCTGTTTATAGTATAAAAATTGACTTATCTAAGTGCTTATTTTGTAAGCTTAAAGAAATAAACGTTATTAAATTAAATTTAATTTAAATCAATACTCACTTGTTACAGATCCTTCCCTATATAGACGGGTTCAACCACGTGTCCAAGATAGCTGCCCTGACAGACGTAGAGATCAGCTTAGTGCGCGCGTGTCTGCAGAACCTCGTCTACTATGGAGTTGTAACGCTAGTGCCCATCTTCCAGTATTGTGCTGTAAGTAAACCATCTTCATTTACTTTTAAAACTATCCTAGTTATCCTATATAACCTCGGGAATGGAACATAATACCGCAAACCCACCTTCGTGCAGCCTGCGATGCTTTTGCCGGAAGACTTAGTGCAATCATCCGTGCCAAAGGAGGCATAATGTTTCTTTTTAGCATTTTGATAAAATTTTTAGTAAACCGTACTTCAATTAACCAAATAACATCATTTTCAATAGATAACACTTCGAGTGACGGACCCTCTATTCTACGTATTTATATTTATAGCTAGCAGTTGGTATTTGTTCATGTATTTTTTTAACCTAATATTTTTCTGTACACTACGCCACCGTCTACACTTGTTCTATCACTCCCAATCCATCCAAAGGTTGCCTGGCAGAGATCGCTCAAAGCGATAAGGCCGCTCTTTGTGCAACGTAATCTCTATAAGTTCTTTCCTGTCCTGGGTATTTGTCTTATTTGGTGTGCAATAAACAGGAATTGTATTGTATCGTAGTTTGACGAATTCATTACGGATGTAAGCGGGTTAACTACGAACCTTATTTGTGTTGAAAGAACACCAACGTTGTCACCCCTTTACGAGGGACTCCTTCAGGGTGAATGCGGTTCGAGTCTCGAGCGTTCACCATGATTCTAGCCTGGACCAACACCCTTCTGATAATGGCCTCCTATCGCTTCTGCCAGCCTCCTTTGTTAAACTTTGTCTACAATAGAAAACCCCGACTGCCTCCTTGATTTAGCGGTCAGCTCAATTCCCGGGTCGGCTCAAAAGTTTCTATTGGGGTTTTTCTCCGAAGAAAAAATTACAATAGCAACCCGTAGTCTGGAAGCTGGATACAAAACGCGCCCGAAAGCAAGTCAATGGTCTTGAACCTGACCTCTCCCCGGTGGTTTCGGGCTGCCGTCTCATCGGATTATGAGAGTGTACCTGTGTTTGTGTTTTCTATAATATGTCTTACGCACCTGGCCAGTCTCTAGTAAGACATGCCACCATAGTTTAAATTCGGCTCGGAAGACATCACTGAAATTAAATAAAAATCTGCAGATCGTACGAAAATTTGTCCTATGAAGCAAACGAACCCGCAACCTGCCTCGGACCTTTACCCGCTGTGTGACAGAGGTGGTCAATGAACTGTTTGCTTCAGGTTTACAGTGCCACCCCGAAACTGAGGCAGCTGACGAGGTGTGCCGGGCTCCAGAGGCAGTGCGTAGAGTTCTGCGCTAGATCACGTAAGTACCTTTCCACCTTAACATCTTCATTTCAGTCATTCACCTCTGTGGCACGGTGGGTGAAGGTCTGCCTGCGACGCAGGAGGTTGCGGATTCGATTGCCGCCTTGGGAAAAATGTTTGTACGATGTGCAGACATTTGTTCAGGGTGTTCTGGTCATTTTCTTTGTCTAATAAAAATATCTATCTGTGTATTATATTGTGTATATCAGTTATCTTGGACCCATAAAGAAAGAAACACATGGTTAAACAACCTCAAAACCTTGCTACGAAATGGGACTTAAAAAAATCCCTTTTGGCAGCCAGCTTCGAATCGGGTTTATTTCTCCCATTTTGAAGCCAGCTACCAAATCTGGCTACGAGATGGGACTAAAGGAATTTTGCAGTAGGGCTCGGTAACCAAAATAAACCTGGAACATGGTATTAAAAATGGAGCTACAAAACATTGTACCTACTCACTTAAAGTGGGGGCGAACCTCTAAGTTCCCATACAAACGTACTTTTCGATTCATTTGGAATTTACTTCCCCGTTTTTAATGAAATTTTCAGACATAATTAGATATGAAATACCTATATTCTATAGCCTATCTCCATCAGGGATAATGTAAGATTCTAAAGGTAAACGAATTTTTCAAATCGGTCCAATAGTTTCAATCCTTATTCAAACAAACAAATCTTTCCTCTTTATAATATTAGTATAGATATCTATTTAGTTTAGCTTTATTCAATGTAGTTATTAATCCACTCCGCAGCCCGTCAGCTCCCGCGCGTGAGCGACATCTTCCGCATGTACTGTGGCATGAGCTACGGCAGCACGGTCCGTGACCTGTGCCGGCGGCTGCGGCCGCAGGACCTCGCCGTCAACGAGCGCAAGCTGGTGCTGTTCGGCGTGCTGGAGGGACTCATACGCAGGGTCTATAAGGTACCTACATAGATATAGAACATCATCGGGTTGGCTGTATCGGAGACACAGCCGCAGTCGAGTACGTGGAACGTCTGGTGCAGTGTCAAGGGGGCTGGCATATATGACGCCATTTTGTGTAAAGGATAGGCATAGGATTTTGCGTTTATAGGAGCGGGACAGAGCAGAGCGGCGTAAGTCTACTTTTAAGTTAAATTAGTTGTATCTACCTTAAACATATTCTGTGTATACATGGTTACCCATGTATACAAAGAATAATGTTTAGAATGTACCCATGTAAATTGAAATAAATAAAAATTTATTATTTTAAGTGTAAAAATCAAGTTTATGCTAAGTAATTATCTATTAAATAGCACATTTATTTGCAAAAATACGCCGAAGGTACCCTTGGTATTCTATTACTTAATACGGTGATGAGTAATAAAATCTTGTGATTAGGAGATAAACGTAATTTACTAAGAAAACAGATGGTACTTTTCACTGTTATTTCTAATATATTTAAAATAGTTTCTTTCATTTTTAAAACAAAGCGCTTGTATCCCGTAGATTATTATGTATTTTTTTTCGATAAACATAACGGAGAAAAAAGTTTTAGCGATGTGCGAGACTCTCTTTGCTCGCCACGCTCAGACCGTGTTCATGCCTACCTATCTGTGGTCAGCTATGGGCGTCGAGCTCGCGTAGATCGGCTTCCACTTCGTCGATCCTAGGGCGGCCGACTGGTCTACCCCGATAGTTCTACCTCAAGCGCCTTCTTGACAGCCCGATCCTCTTCCACTCTCTCAAAAATTTTCAATGCTCTTCCATTACCTTGTACCTAAATAATTCTCCGATTTTTTTTTATTTTTGCTTTGTGGCTTAAAGGCTGTTATTTATTTTCCAGTTTCCAATAACCCTGCACAACGACGAGACAGGCTCGGTACGGAGCGAACACTCCGGCTCGCTAGTGCGTACCTACAACGGCATGGCGTGTCTCGATGAACTGTGCTGTCAAGCAGGGTTAACGGCCAGCCAGTTGGACGAGCAACTTGAAAGAGACACTAATGTGGTGTTTATTGTCAAATGATAACTCCCTGCTGGACTTTGAGTAATGTGTGAACAGCATAACACTTAGCTTTTTGCTTTATAGTGCGTTAAACAATAGGTAGGTAATGTCCCAAAAAAAAATTCGATTTTCGACGAAACTGACTAAGATTTCGTGGCTTAGTTGGTTAGAGCCGTACTGAGGGTGGTGCGCAGGTTCGAAACCTGCCGAAATCGAAAATTTTTGGGACATTTTTAAATATTTGTAGAATAAAACTATTTCAGAGGCATTAAAAAAAACTTATGTTAGGTATCACAAACTGGAAGATGGATTTTTGAAAATTCCTTTGTTAAACGGAATAATAACATAAAGTAGGTGGCAGTGCTAGTTTGGGTGGGGTATGCGCCTTAATTAAGAAACCTATGGTAGGGTTACCAAGTCTTCTTCGAAATGTCAGATAGATGAGAGTGTAAAAGATCTCTATATAAGTAAGATTTCATTTTTATGTGTTATTTTATGACGTATTACAATACATTTTATATTAAAAGTACTAAGAAAGAACCTAAAATTATATAGGGCATCTCTGCAGGGTAGGTACATACAAATAGGTACCTTGTTTTTGAGTAAATCTATCCTTTATAATTTATAGAAATGTCGAATCAATATTTTTAACAATTACAATTTATTTAGATAGATATATTAATAATTGTTATTGTAATCTATTTGATATAAGGCAAACCAAAATGTTTTTGATACTTATAATTTTGACGTTTAAATTTTTTCGTCTTGTACCATAATGTTCAAAATACTGCTCAATATTATCATAGAAGTAGATTTTAATATATGTTTTGTATAGTTTGTTATAGTTTTAAGAATGTATAAAGGTGCTATTTGTATAAGTACATTAATGTTTAATTTAAACTGTGTAACTAGTTATAAAAATCTGCATATTCAAATAATTATCAGTGGGTCAGCTGCTAATTTGTACAATCTTTTAAAGACTAAACCAAAGAATCATAGCACCACTTATGTTTTTATTTTGTACACTATTAATTAATTCGCAGAGGTTTAAAAAACAAATGGTGCCTTCATTTGTTTGTATAGCAATGGGATTTATTAATAAAGAAATTAAAAATGTATCAGTACATTCCTAAAAAAGAAGATAGATGGACAGATCTCTTTTTTGTACCACACAAACACAAAAAACAATGCAAAAAATGCTGGAAATCAAGGAAGTACAGAGGGCGGCCTTATCGCTTTGAACGAACTCTCCAGGCAACCTTGATATGAACTGGAGAAGAATTAACAAATCATACAAATAATTCAAAAGTGCTTTAACTATTTTTAAACCGACCTTACAAAAAGGGAGGTTCCCTTTTGTAAGGTCGGTTTAAAAATAGTCAAAGCATCATGTTTATATATTTTTAAATAATGCAAATGTTTTCTTTGATTTAACTCAATCATTTGGGCGACAATTAAATACTCTATGATGTGGTAGGAATCTAGTCGCATTTTAGAAGTAATATCGCTAAATAATATCGCTATTTTTCATACCTAGTCATTATATTTCATTGTTAAAAACGAGATTTAAATAAAACTGTTGTATTTTTGTCTTCCTCTAAGCTCTAAGGAATTTTATAGCAAGACGAATTTGTAGTTACATTTATTAAAATATTTTGTTGAATTTATGCATTAATGTTTAATTTTTTAATTAATTGTTTATGTAACGTCGGTGTTCAATAAATATAAGACTCATTATAAAAGAATATATTTGTAATCAAAACAAGCTGATTTTTTATTAACCTTTTCCTACCCGTTTTGGTTTATAATTGAAACTCTTGAATCAAAGATAGTACTGGTTTATTACATTCTTACATACAAAATGATATAAGTTACAATACATAAATAGGTATATAGGTAACAAAACACGTGACTAGCGTTCAGACAAACCAAAAGGTTCGCACACGATTTTGATACCAAAACTACTTTGAGGTAAGTGCTACTAGGTTATATTTTCAGAATATTACAACGAGCATTTTCAAATGAAACATTTATATATTTTCTTTTAGAAAATAGTCAGTACACAATTTAAATAATCAAACTCACAACATTTTCAGTCACAATACATTGACAATCTGAAAATATAACCGATTAAATATTATGCATCAATTTAATACTATTCGAACATTTCGCGGTCTACGTGAGAAGTACAAGAGGAAACTTCGCTTCAACTCTTTTTACAAGGGAGTTTCATTACACACAATTTAATTTTACAACAAATTTCTTTTATCCATAATACATTACCAAAACACGGAAATTTATATTACATTATTTTACATTGCACGGGTATATTGATTTTCATGAAGCGTAGCTAAATTAAAAATAATTATAGCTGTAAAAAAATCACATTTAACCGGTTAACCCTTTTGGGAGCTATATTGACATAGAACTAAAAACGTTAAATTTTAAACATCAACAGTTTACGTCTGGGTTTAAAAACATATTTGAAGATACTATAGGTCAATGAATGTGAAAGGTAAAAAACCTATGCATGAGTTTTTGGGTAAAAAATGCTGCCATATGAAAATGTACCACTTAGTTCTATGAAGAGATAATTTTCGTAAAATTTATATTCGATATTGAATATTTTTTTAAGTAGGTACTAAATAAAAATGTGTTTTGGCACTGCTGTGAATAATATAAAAGTAGAACGGCTCCTACATATAATACTTATTGGATATCTGAGAATATAAATAGTATTCTAATCTATTTTACTTACTTTTATTCAATCAACCACGATATTACAAAAATAATATTAAGATACTGAGATGCACAATTTTATTTTATTAACTGCCAGATACTTAAATTCATTCAAGTGTTTTGTGGTCGAGTTGAGCTGCTGCAGAGGAAATATAATACAAGTTGATTCTGTTTATTTCTAAGGTACACGATATATATTATTCTACTTACTATTATTTTTACACAGTCAATGCTTATTAACAGGCATCGAACTTTACGAGTTCCGAACGAAATACAAAGGCACAAGTTGCCAATGAACTAAGTTTTTAATTAAATAATTTAAACTTGTCAACTTCAGAGAAAAAATCTGTTATTTTTATTATTATGAAAAAATTGTAGTTTTCCCAAATTGATTGGTTATGGGTTTTTTTAAACTATTCGCAATTATGTAAACCTTTCGGCACAGTCAATACAATACAAACAAAAATAATAAACGCAGTCACTTTTTGGTCAAATTTTCTAAATAAATACAAACCAACTTTGATTTTCAGGACATTCTCACAATTTTGGATTTTCCCAGATCATTGCAAAATAATTACAATAAAGCTACCAAAAATGTTCGCAACTCGAACCAGGTTGTTACTTAACTATGCGTTTAAATCTTATCTTTATAATTGAGATGGCAACACTCAAAGTCTTGCTTTTGTGATAAATAGCACAATTTGATCAGATTTTAGGAATACTATTTACTTAATGAGTAAACTATATAAATACATCGTCACAATAGTAACAGCTAGTTAGGAATAATTATTTGGATTACAAACATTAAATTGATGTTATAAATACAAAAATGCTGCATGATTCATACGCGATTCGATTTGTTGTACAAGTAGAAGCCAAAATATAACAACACAAATACACTTACATAACTAAAATGGAGTAAGGGAGCTACCTCAGCCATAAATTACTTATATATTATACAGTAGTTATTTGGTAGTAGTATTGTTTACTAAAATAGACTAGGAACCCAAAGTGAGTGACTTTCGTCATGAAAAGTTTAATTATTCAGCTTCAGCATTTTTATAATCATAACATCATCATCTTTCACAACAATTAGAGATTCAACCTATTTTACATACATAGACACACATTTGAAGGCAACTACATTTAATCTTGAGATGAACATATTTGTGAAATAATCAACCTAAAGTCATATTTCAAACATTTTCTTCAACCACAATGATTTTGGAGGCAGTCTTATGTATTAAGGCATGTGTTCTGCAAAAAGATAATCGAAAAATCACATATTAATTAACGTATTTGACATAAGTTTTCATACATTATATGTCAAAGTTAATTTTTGGCGCTCATTAGGAGAGGCTATGTCCAGCAGTGGACTAATATAGGCTGATGATGTCAAAGTTAACCGACAAAGCTGCTAATTGTCCAATTATCTTTCGAAGTACACCACCCTTCGTGTGAAAGAGGCCACATGCAGTTCTATTTTAGGAATTTTCTCTAGTTAGGTAATCGAGGCACTTTTGTATTATAATGATTTAAAAAATGTTTTCATTTATAAACATTCGGCAAACTTACAGCAAGATCTTTGTAAATTGGCTTACAGTTGTCTACAAGAATCACTCCAATGTCCTATTACATAAGGCTGTAAATTGCTAAACAACTGCCATCAAGCCAAGTCACAGACCATACATTAATATTTTACACGTAGTTATAAGTTACATTCACATACAATAAATAAGCGATGCTATCCGGAACACATATCCGAATGGTCATCCCATGCTGCCACCTGGAAAATAGAAAATAGTATGATTAGGCGCAGTCGGGTGGATTATAGTTATTCTAGCTAGGATAGGAAGTCCGATTAGGCGCAGCCGGGTGTTATCTTCTGCGTTGTCGTTTCGAAGAAGGAAGCAGCTGCAGCGGAGCGAAACAGGGAGGAAAACCCTTAAGTTGAACCGCTCAGGTGGAGGGCTGGAAGAAAGCGACGGCAATTCCATCGCTTACTTCGGCTTGATGAAGGCCATCTGGGTGCTGGTAAGAGTACCGACCCAGCATTACACAGGTCTCCAACAGGGAGGGACGCCCTAAATACTCCGAGACATGCCTCGCCTCTTCAAAGGACAACAAGAAAGGATCCGTCCAAAACGGATGATCACCGACACCTATTCCCAGAGGTCGAATCCAACCGGGAACCCGCAACCTTGTCAAATCAAGTGTTAAAAAAATCGTCTGGTGACGAGTGGTTTGACGACACTCTGGCCCTAAGGTGAGAGAGGAAGTATCGATGGGTTTTTATTTGGTATGACACAAGCTGCTAACACTCTGTTAGTAGCTCATTAGAGAGCCCAACATACCCCTTTAGCCCTCCTCAGAGGTAATGCGTAAACAGAAAGTGTAAAACTGTAAACATTTTCTTATCGTAAAAAAAAGGAAGTCGGATAATATATATATTAAATTAATTGGAAACTTTAATGTTTTCTCTGTAGGTGGAGTCACCGGCGCTACAGTCCGTAAGAGGTCACAAAGATTTTCGACGAAGACCGACAGAGACTTCGTGGCTTAGTTGGTTAGATCACACCCGTACTAAGGGTGGGGTGCGGGTTCGAGTCCCGTCGAAGTCGAAAATTTTTGGGAACTTATTTCATTTCTTAGAGATGCCCAGAGTGCGGGTAAGCACTATAACAAAAATCCTTAGGATTAAATTACTCTACCTAGGAACTCCTATTTTAGATTGACATGAGGGAAAATTGAGCAAGCGGCCGATATTCCAGTTGTTGGTAGTAATTATAGGATATTTTACCAACCTGACATTCCCGACTGCAGTACCACTGGTTAGCGCAGCCCGCGCACACAAACTGCGCGTCCTTCTTCTTGCAGCCCTGGCACAGCGGCGTCTCCTCCTTGTCTGCGTCCGCATCGGGCGCTTCGCCCCCCTCGTCGATGACTAGCCGGCCGGCAGGGGAACCCGCGGCTTCGCCCTCTGAGCCTGGGGATTCGTCGTCGTCCTGAAAATGGAGAAGGGATGAGAGTCAGTTTTGGAACGAGATAGGAGCGTATGAAAATTCTAGTTATAAGTCGTGTAGATACAGAATGATAGAGAGATAGAGAATTAATATCTTATAAAGAAAGTCTATTACTCCATGGAATATAGATGATTACATCAATGATGTAAATGCTTGGTCAGATGTCGCCCAGTTCCGCACCGCTGTCGGTGTATATATAAGGAAAATAATGTTAAGCTTAGTTATGTCTTATATAAATATTGACCTTTATTTAAATCACATTATATTTAGACTTACATATGCAAATAGTGGTAGTGATTCTGTTGGCACAAAACCTAAACTAAACTAGCGTAAAAATGTTGCTGTCCCCTTTTGTTCGATCGAAAAAAAAGAGACGTCAACAATTTTAGGCCAGTTTAGTTTAGGTTTTATGCCAACAGAATCGCTACCATTATGTACTTATATATGTATAATGTAGGTTCTTCTTTGATTAAACCATCTTAAGATTGGAATCGGATTCATTATAAATAGGAAAGGTCACCATTAAAATCCTACATTATCCCTGATGGTGATGAACATAGACTATAGAATATACCCGTGCGAAGCCGGGGCGGACCACTAGTGTAGTACATTTTAATAAAACAATTGACTAAGATTTAGTTTGACTGCGCCGGGTTTATGTTCGTAATTAATGTTCTAAATTGAGGTAAATTCCATTTCTGAGACGCTAGTAGAAGAAAAGCTCACCAACTGAACCACGTCTTCAGTCTTCTCGGACTGTAGCTCCGGCGGCGGCGTGGGCTGCACCGGTGTTATCGTTATCTCCCCGCAGTTCTGGGGAAAAACAAATTTATACAAACAACGTACGTAAATACTTACTTAAATACGTACTTTAATACTGTTCATATTGCGTAGTCTTCCCTATACTGCAGTCCAAAGCGATTATCGTCTATATTCCGGGTCACTATAATGCTCGACAATTTATTGCACGGCCCAATAATGTACGCCTTGATAATCCGTGTCATGGCTTCCAATTTTAATAGGTTTTGACATGGATTATCAAGGTGTACATTATTCGGCCGTACAATTAAAATGTCGTGCATTATAGTGACCCTATTTTCCCATTTCAAATTATGGTATAAGATAAATAAATTGCTTATTAAATAAATTGCTGTAATAAATACTTTTTTACTTTTTTTTACTTTTTAAATTAGTCTTGTTTTCTTAAGAGTAATCATGGACTTGTTTAGGGACGTGTTCTTAGCGTATCTGGCATCACAAGCAATGCTTTAAATGACAACACAGGCTCTGCTTTCTTTGGGGAGTTAATGCTGTGTTCATTTAACTGTCCCGCATTTTTTATTTAAATTACATAATGTAGTTAATGTTTTCAGTCAGATGTCGCCAAAACTCAAGTAAAATAATTTTTCAGCACTAAAACTATTTAATTGATTTTCTTATCTAAATAAAAGGAAGCCATCATTTACGTGCTGTAATTTTTTTTAGTTCATACCTGTTCCATGGAATAAATTTATCTTTGGTAGTCTGCTTGAAAATCAAATCTCGATTTTTTATCGATTTTTATGACAATCGATTTTGTTCATGAAGAAATTGTAATCGATTTTGTTATTGTTGCTCAACATTTTGACAACTAAACGACTTTATTTTTGGAATCAGAATATTCAATAGAATTCTTTTTGTCTATACTAATATTCTAAATAGGAAAGATCTGTGTTTGAATTGGCTTCGAAAGTACTGGACCGATTTGAAAAATTCTTTCACAATTAGAATCCTACATCATGCCTGATGAACATAGGCTATAGAATATACCCTTGCGAAGCCGGGGCGGACCACTAGTTGTTTAATTTTTTTTGTTGTTGTTTTTATTTGCTTCTTTGCTTCTGCACGAGACATTACACGCGTTTTTTCGTGATAAAAATGAAGACAAATTGAGTTACTGTGGTAAACTATCATTTTTATACTAATTTCAATTATTTTTAATAGAAAAATCAACTAGAGTAATCTTATTTACATACCATGTCGGCTCGATAAAAATCGAAGTCCCCGTATATTTCGAGAACTCAGACTCTCACCTCTATCTAGTCTATGAAATACTTAATTCTCCCTTTATTCACTTATCTCAACAATTAGGGAACTTCATAGTCGTGCATCTACCAAATATAAAATAAACTCGTGGATTGGGTACAGTATTGGCGACATCATATATGATTCAAGTGGTATATTTTATAGCTATGTTTTGTCATAGGCTAGTTTGATATAAATAGCCTTTGTGAAAACATTTCTAAAGGCAGGATTCCCCAAGTTAAGTTGTTGAAGGATTCAAGCAATATAACTCGTGAAAGCGGTTCTGTACAGCATTTACTCTAATTCAGAAATAACTTAAGTTCTGTGCGTTATGTTTTACCTATTTATTACCTGCGTACTTCAAGAACGGGATTGACTATGACGTCCTCACGTTGTCTCGCTCTGATCAGATTCAAAATGAGAAACTATGAAAGATTCTAAGAACGCAGGTAATATGGATAGGAAATTACCGTGTGATGGCATTGTATCAATGAGTATTGCCAGTATTAAAAAGTCTAATGTCGAAAGTTATAGTAATATATTTAATACATTCACTTGCCGTATTGAGAGTTTCCATATTCGAATCTGATATATTCTTCAGATTTTTTAATATGGAAACACTCGTATACCTTCCGGCCTAGCATGAACACAATTGCAGAGATTTTTGCCCAGGCAAAAACAAAGCAAATTACATTTTTTCAATGCGTACCGCAAATGCGAACGCGTATTTAAATTGAGAATTTACTTTAGACTTCATTATCATCTCAGCTCCCTCCAAAGACTTCCACAATGCATAGTACTGAGCTGCCCGCATCCACCGGTTTCCTTCGACCTCCATCAGGTCATTATGCATCTTGTGGAACTGTAGAATTACGCAAAAACCACCCATCCTATATTGACATTTCAAAGTCATTTCAAAGGCCTTAGAAGCCTTTTATAGCCTTCGCTATACAATCGAAAATCACGAAGGCCATTCAAAGGGATTTCAGATATTAATTATACGATGGGTTTAGCTTAATCGCACAGATATCATTATAATAAATAAAATTAAATTTCGGTGCATAAAGTTTGCATCATTTCGTGCTCTCAAATTATAGCTAATTTTGTACGTTAAGTCACGTCGATAAAGATTGCTTGGCTTACAGCATGTCATTATCAATCCTTATCTCTATCAATGCGATCCTTATCATATCTAAATTGACACCACTGGCGGCAAATGTGATCATGCTAGGCGTTCTGGCTTGGCAATGTATGCTTAAAAACTAAATTTGGAATTTTGAACGTAAGGCCAATTAGAACACCAATCGTTTTCGTACATTATTGGTACCTTGGCCTGACCGTACGCCGGCAAAGAGGTCCCTTTTCTCTCCGGGGACGTGAGTAGTTTGGCCAGAGTCGGCGAGTAACTCTGAGGCGCAGGGGACGTTTGCTGGAAGTGGCAACACTCATCAAGCTAATTCAATAAGCAAGCGTAATCAATATATCAAATAATGAAGCTGATGTGGTTAACTACAAGCTTTTTTAATGCTTACATGGAGATTTTTGCTTGAATCATTTAATTATCATATCATTCATTACTTGCGTACTCATGCATTAACGATCGGATTCGAACTGAACTTACGCAGCGTGACAGATGACGTCACTGTCAATCCCATTCTTTATGTACGCTGGTTAATTTTTACTATCTGACCGACAGGTACCTACAGTATTCGCGAATTTTTAAGTCAGTCTCTAATAGGTATTATAAATAAAGCTAAAAGAAGCTATTGTACATATTTTTAACACTTACAATTGATAGGCGCTTGTCCCATACTCTTGTTTGTCTGGCAAAGCACAGCTAAATGGACAAAAACTACGGCGCATCGCCATCGAATGCGTAAGATATTTTAAATGAATTCCTTTAACGACGATACGATGTCATTTAGTCTATTCTACCATAGACATCAATATCTGCGCGTAGTCTATGGCCGGTCTATGTCGTAGCTCTAAAACTACTAGCTATAATTTCGATTTAAAAGCAGTTTTTGTACAGCAAGCAACTTCATAAGGGTAATACAGCCCACTGAGCTACAAGATGGTATAGTGAATAAAAGTTTCAATATTTTCATTTCGATTACTTATTTAATTAACTGCCCGCCCCAGGGTGGTCCCAAGAGACGTCGTGGGCAACGAAAGTGTTAACCCTTATAACGAGTAAACTAAACTATGCTTTGTATCCGCTAAGGTCACGTGACCGCGAACTTGTCAAATATAAATTATCTTTAACTATAGAATAAATTTATCTGCGAAAGCGGTTGTACATTTACTATGTAGTTCTTAAAATTTATGAAGCCCTTATACTTTTCCAGATCATGCAAATACATAGATAACCTGCCTAATAACAGTATGAGATTGAGAATGACGTCATCTCTCATGTAAAAGTCAACAACTTTATTTCTTTAGGTTGACAAAATAAGCACTCTTTTATAATATAAACAGCTTGTTGTCCTGCTCAGCTACGTAATAATAATAACCACCCATCCTATTTCTCGACTGAAGGATAGGATTCGTAACGAGTACATCCGACAGAGAACTAAGGTTATCGACATAGCTCAAAGGATTAGCAAGCTGAAGTGGCAGTGGGCTGGCCATATCTCGAGAAGAACCGACAACCGCTGGGGTAAACGTGTTCTTGAGTGGAGACCGCGACTCGGCAAACGTAGTGTAGGACGCCCTCCGACCAGGTGGGATGACGATTTGCGAAAGACTGCTGGCAGATGCTGGATGCGGCAAGCTGAAGACAGGGCGCTATGGCGCTCATTAGGGGAGGCCTATGTCCAGCAGTGGACAAATATAGGCTGATGATGATGATCCTATTGTCAATTAAAAGCCTTCTTTTTTTATTTTTTTTTGTTGTATGAACTAAAACGAATATTTTCCGACTGCTTTTTGCCTGAGCTATCTCAAATATATATTTTTAGATTTTGTCTCACGTTAGAGTAAAATATCCTATTGCAAAAAACCAAAGCCATAAAAATGGCTTTGAAATGTCAACTATAGGATGGATGGTTTTTGCGTAACCACAAAGCTGTTCGAATCCGATCTAAGAGAGACAACATGAGAGATGACGTCCTTCTCAATCCTATCTATAAATACGCAAGTTCTAAAAAAACATTCACACATTATTAAAATGACGTTCAAGCAAAAACCTCTATCTTTTCAACTAAGCCTATCTCCACAGCACATACCTTGGTCAATATCCCGTGAAGAAGAGAATTCTGCTGCTGCGCTTGCGACGGTTCCTGGTTGACAGGCAGTAAAGATATCTCGGGGTACGGCGGCGGCGGTAGGCGCGGGTTGGGGGAGGATAGACGCTCGGCTGGCTTGTGCTGGAATTACGTGATTATTTCAAATGATATTTATGTTGGAAACATTTATTTTTTGATAGTTTGGTTTGAAATATTAGGCCTTCCATAAAGTCGATTTCATTTCACTAAGAAACCGTTTCCTGAAGTCACTTTTTCTTTTTTCACGCGTAATGTAATGAATTGAAATTATTTTAGAGCAATAAAAATATAATTTAAGTAAGTATAAAATAAACTAAACACTTATTAGTGGAAGCTATGATTTCGATTTTAGTATTTATATTGCTAGAAATTAAGCAAAAGCGAACTTTTAAGGAACGGTTTCTACGTGAGTTAGTCTTTATCAGCGCTACGGTGCTCACAGGCGCTACGGTGTCTTCAGCTCGCTGCACCCAGGATATGGGTATGCGTATGCCAGCAGCCTCTCCAAGGTCCTTTACTAAAGAGGCGAACCTAGCGTGTTTTCTTGTCAAACTAGGACTAGATCTCAGTACTAGCGGGATTGTTGTGGTCAAAATCTCGAATAACATAAATTTCTAAAACACGTTTAAGAAAAAAAATACGATAGAAAAAAACATGAAATTGCACTGTTTTGTACATAATTTGTAACCCTGCCGACTTTTAAAAAGACTTATACTTTGATTCGTAGGTTATTACTAATAACATGGTTCCTTCTGATAGTATTTTTATAAGTTGTGTATTTTTCTTGCAAAGAAGCAAAAGCCCCCTTGTACTCCATTTTGCGCCATTTGCGCATTTTGTTTTTTGCGCCGTTCCAAAAACGCATGCTCTGTCCTGCTCCTATGAACGCGAAATCCTATGACTATCCTTTTCACAAAATGGCGCGCGCGCGTTGCGCCCTCTTAAACGAATTAGCTAATAATGTACCTGTTCTTCATGACCTCGCTCCGGTCTCTCGGTCCTCCGCCTGTCAGGCCGCACGTGCTGCTCCGGTCTGATGGGAATGTTCTCCACTCTGTTCGGTATGAGCGCCGGGTTGTTCTGTTGCATGTTCGCGTATTGGACCAGGACGTCTTTGAACGACATGCCGTTGGGCATGCTGCCGCCCTGGACTTGCTGGAGACGTTCGAGCATTGCCTTTTGATTCTGAAATGAGAAACAGGTGATTGGAATTTGTGTTTTTTTTATTTAGCTAGTACGAATATTATTTATTGAAAAGTAAAGTTAGTAGGTAGGTAAACGTTTTGAAATTTCTCCATTTAAAGGCTGCAGATTTTGTTTATCAAATATTTTTAAATAAATAAAGGCCGCTTGCATTCGTGCGTGGTTTTGGTCACGTGGTACTTGGTTTTATAGCCGTGTGGCGGCTTAGAATTTGCACCACCCCAACTCTTACCATGGGTGTCGTAAGAGGCGACTAAGGGACATACACCGAGCGGGCAGCAGCGCCTCTTGCAGAATAGATCTACCATCGAACTGCGATAACCAACCCCCATGCCCAGCGTGGGGATTATGGGCATTACTCTCATGAGATAAAAGTCAATAGGGTGATTATCATGGGGAGGCCTGCGTCCAGCAGGCTGTTGAGGTTGAGGGTAAGTCTTGGATAAAACTTACAATATAGTGTTTTCAGGTTTACGCAAAACTTCAGTCTGACCCCTTCTTAGCATTTTTACTTTACTGTATGGCGGGAAAATAAAACAAAATATTCTCTTTCCACATCCATCGAAAACTATCCCTTTGCTTTTAAAGTGTGAAATTCTGATGCTCCACCTAGTTTTTGCAACAAGACCAACTAGTCAACACAACTGTGTTCTTTTATTATTTTTGTTTAGTCTAGGACATATAGGCACTTCCAAAACAGGATCAGAAATTCCCTGACATGCAAAATAATGCTATTATATAACACGTAATGGATAATTTCTTTTAATAGTCTCGTCGCAGCACAGCCGGCGCGCACGGCTGTCATGTCATTGAGAAACGGGGTCAAGGAACGATATAAATTAGATTATTGACTCTTGCACCGAGGTAAATGTTTTGAGCGGGCAAATATGAATGGCGTGTATAAGGACGTTGAAAGTGCATATAACACATATGCAGTTTGCATATAACTATTTTACTTATAAAGGTAGAATACGTCACGCAATGTATGAGATTTGGACGCTTGAGTTTGATTGCTTAACACATATATACATAACTCAAAGTTGTTTATTTCCTTTAGTTAGACCTTACATTGTTATTTCCTTTAGTTAGACCTTACATTGCAGGACTCGTCGTTGGACACGTCGCAAATCTCAGATAACATAAGTAAAACTAGGAAATAAAGTGATCACTTTGTTTTTGAGGGTTCCGTAGCTAAAGGGTAAAATGGAACTCTATTACTAAGACTTCGCTGTCTGTCCGTCTGGCTGTCCGTCTGTCACCAGGCTGTATCTCATGAACCGACAGTTGAAATTTTCACAGATGATGTATTTCTGTTGCCGCTATAATATAATTAAAAAAAAACAGAATAAAATAAATATTTAAGGGGGCTCCCATACTACAAACGTGATTTTTTTGCTGCTGCTTGTTATTACGGAATATAATAATATTACTAAATGAAATTGCGAGCAACTGTCGCTGAATCCTAAAATCTAAGTTGCGTTCATGTATTTGACGGCTAAAGATACTTTACTCAAATGTAGGCGACTAACGCGAAATTTATTACGAAAATAAGGCACATTTTGCTTTTCTTTAAAATTCCAAAGACAAGCGAAGGATATGGAATTCATAGTTAAGGGCAGGGGACCGCGAAGTTACGTTAATGCGTGTAATTTTATAATTACAGCAATTTAGATTTCAAGTTAACAAGCGGCTTGTGGCATTTTTGCTGAGGAATTTGTCATACAGTAAAAGCAAAACGGAGTTAGGTTTAATCTTCTACTTTGAGAGTTGAAAAAACCTTGCAAAAATCGATCTTAAATCTTGACCCTAACTACCTCAGAATACGAATTGCGTAAAATCCATTCTTATCAGGTGCCTATAAATCCTAAAAGAAAGCTCTGAAAAATTTCAGCATCGTAGCTTTTGTAGTTTCAGAGATCTCGTGATGAGTCAGTGAGTAAGTTTGTAACGTTTTTGGTACTGAATAAAATATCTACCCTCATAAGTCCATAGCTGAAGGTGGTTTCGAAAACGAGGGGGGGTTTTAGGTTTAGGATTGGTGATTGCAGTTGCTTTCTAGTGGTTTATTTTCGCTTCTTCCACGAGTGTGAATTTTATATTATTTTTGTATGTTCCATTGTTTGTACATAAATTAAAATTAATGAATTAATGTAATTGGCAATCGCCGCCGTTCTAATTAATCTATACTATAAATAAATGCGAAAGTGTGTTTGTTTGTTTGCCCTTCCTCCACGCCGCCGCCCTAACTAAGCAACCAATCGACTTGACTTTTGGCAGAGTTAGTTGAAAGGATGGAGAGTAACATAAGCTACTTTTTTTTTACCATAAAACAGTTCCCATGAGATATAAATAACCTTAAAAAGGCGTGCGAACATCTTCATTTCTTCAATCTTAAATTAAAGGAGGATGCAGAGTTAGAAACACAGGGTCTAACAAAAATGAAAGACCAATCTTTCAGGGGGTGGGGTGTGGGGGGTGGGTTCGATCAAAGAACAGCGGTGTTACACTTACAACCCCGTGACTCAGTGCGCACGTTGAGCCAATGGCCCTGCGCCTGACGGTCTGACGTACCCTAAGGATTATGAGAGTGAGGGAATCGAGAGTGAATCTGTGTTTGCGAACACACGTGGCTAGTCTCCTAGCCGCCTAGCCGTCGTCGGGGCCGAAATTAAGCTAGGAGGACTTCAAACATACACAATTTAGCTGCTTGACGACCTACAATAAGTATCTAAAGCTGCCTAGCTAAGTCATATCGCATGCCTCTGTGCCGCGCGTTGCGGCGTCGATGGGCAGCGGCGGTATTTACATCCGCTGTGACTTATTAACTTTACGAAAAATTAATAAAAAAAGAAATGATCATAGACGGCAATAACTGATGCATGTGCTTTATTGTCATAGAACCAAAGACAATGCATTTGTGGTACCTGCCTACCGCGTCTAAGACGCGTTGCCCGCTCCGATGATGTCTCGGTGGATGGAGCAACCTATCGTTGCTCCATCCACCGAGACATCATCGGAGTTTTATGTTTATTTAAAGGAGGATATAAACAGTTACGTTGGATTTTTTTGCAGTAAGAATATGCATCAGTGTAGTGGAATTAACATTTTATTTTCTAAAAACTCCGTCGGATTTATTTTTATTTTATACGTGTACTGTGATCAAAGCTGACCTCCCTTGATAGTTTGGTCCTTCATTTTTGTTACACCCTGTATAAGAGAGAAAATTACAAAAACAACTCACCATATCCAAATTGTTGAAGATCATATTATTCAAGTTTTGTATATTGGCCATATTATTAGCCATATTGTTCATATTGCCAATGTTATTCATATTAGCCATACTATTCATGTTGGCCATGCTATTCATACCAGCCATATTGTTCATATTAGCCATATTGCTCATATTAGCCATATTATTCATGTTTCCCATGCCCATATTAGCGAGATTGTTCATACTGTCCATCTTAGGCGCTATAGCTCGCGGGTTGTTTAGAATATTAGGGTGGAGTATAGACTTCATTCGTCTTCCTCTCCTTGGAGTTATATCAGGGTTCCTTTGTCTGTAGTCCGCTATTATGGATTTAACGTCTTTTGTAGGGCCTTGACGACCCATAGGAAGAGCGTAGTTAGGCACCTGTCCATTCATATCTCGCGGGAACCCTTGCAAGGGGCCTGGTAGCATTAGTTGTTGGGGAAATACTGGTTTAGGCATGTTTTGTAAGTGAGCTTTGTCGTAGGGCGGCGGTAGACCCGCCATAGGGTTGTACGGCGACATTGGCAAAACCGGCGGTTGCATCATAGGGTTAACCGTCATACCGGGTTGCTTTATCGCCAGCCCGGAAATGTCATCGCTCTTATCAATAGCGAGATTTTTCGATTGGTTATTAAGATATTCAAACGGATCCTGTCCATTAACTTCTGTCGGCTTTTCGTACGAGAGCACCTGTTTTCTTCTAAGTAATCGGAGTAGGATCTCTTCTTTGACTTTCTTTAAGTGTAGAATACTATTCCATTCGTGTTCTTTCTTCTGCGCTTGTTCTCGTAGAATTTGTATCTCTGAGAGTAATTCTTCTGTGAGCCTTTGCACCTCGTCTATGTTGTTTTTGGTAGCTGTCTGTATGTAGTCGTTTATCATGCTGTCATGCTGCGGAAAAACTTTCTCTACACCTTGGCAGAGTTTTTTTAGTGGAGAGTCCGTTTCAATTTCCTCGCTTGATCTTCTTTTTGTTCCGTGATCTTCCCTTGCTTGCTGCAAGGTAAACTTTGGTTAGGTGGAGCAGAAATAATAAATATGGAATTGGGACATATCACACAAAATTGTTTACTCTAGCCGAATGAAAAGTGAGCAGTGCTTGGGTTATGGGAACCTTATAAGAGATTTACTAAATAAATACTTAATAAACGAGAAAGCACCCGACATGGAACACAGTTATATTTAGTTTAAGACTTTATGCATCGTCTCGCGGCGGAAATCGAACCCGCGTCTCAATCAGGTAAACATTCACCCACTCATTGGTGACGACTGATGTGGCGCGGTGGGCGAAAGTCCGCTTGCAACGCAAGAGGTTGAGGGTACGATTCTCGCTTCGGGACAAATGTTTGTACGATCTGCAGATATTTGTTCAGGGTGTTCTGGTCGTTTTCTATGTATGATAAAAAAGTATCTATCTATGTATTTCATTTATGTAATTATATTATGTATATCATTTATCTAGTACCCGTAATACAAGCTCTGCTTAGCTTGGGGCTAGATAATGCTGTGTGAATTGTCCAGCATTATTTATTATTATTATTACTGATTAGTACAGGTCGTCAAATGTATAAGATCACTACATGTATAAAATAAAGTCCCCCACCGAGTCTGTCTGTCTGAAAGCGATAAACTCAAACACGAACAAACGGATGGTCATCAAGGAGTTCTCCATTAGTAAGGTTTAGCTGTATAATATATTAAGGTTTTGTGTAAATTGACTTAGTTCTGACGATTATTGTTGAAGAAGTCTTGATCAGGTTAGGAATTACGTAGAATTTCGCAAAACAAAATAGACGTTTTACTAAATTACATAAAAAAGTGGGAATAGCAGTCCACCATTTCATAAGTTTAAAATTTGGAGTGAGATTTTAACTTCAAAAGCTGTGTATTAGTTTCAAAGGCCTTTCTGTTTTATTATCCCAGTTTCGCTTCCTTAGAAACAAAAAGTTGCAAAAACAACATTTGGTTAGCCTTGGCAAAGACCAAGTGTTAATCAAGGTTAAGTAAGCTTTTATGAGTAATAATGACTCAATCTGAAGACATTTAGGTGATAAAAATAAACAAAACCCTACAAATAGGTGGGTAGTAGAATGAATTTATTTCTTTTATCTTTTGCCATACAGCAGGGCAATGCAGCCAGCATCTTAGGTATGATTCAGACTGGTATTGATATGGATCAGTTGAGCTACCTGCAGATTGTTTGCAAAAGTCTGCAGTTAACTAAATTGTTTCAATTGTAAACAGTATTTGCTATTCTTTTGGTGTAAAATCCTGAAATAAGTGAATTATCATTGGTAAAAAAATCTTTACAATAAAGTAAAGATTATGTACTAATCATAATTCTCTTATTTCGGGATTCAATCACGCTTTAATCTACTAACTAGTTTCTGCCCGCGTCTTCATTCTCCCTTTTCCTTGATCAAAATAGCCTATTTGTTACCCAGGCTTGGAACTATAACAATGCAAAATTCAGTCAAATTTTTTAATACAGGGTGTTAGTGTAAACAGTCTTATCCTTGAAACCACGTATGTACACCCCTAAAATAAGACTATACAAGTTATTATTAAAAATAAAAGTCAATTAGTTTCGATGGAATATCATAATTCATTTCTCTGCTATCCTACGTGATTTCATGGACACCCTAGTGACCTTATCACGCCGCGCCGCCCGCTCTCGCCTGTAGCCGGCCGCGCCGGTGGTGTAGGTATCGAAACCACTCGAATTGTAGGTACCTACATACACTAACACCCTGTATTTATAATATAATTGATAGTATGATGTGAAGTAAAAGTTCAATTTCATGAAGTCTGTAATCTTTGGCGACCCAAATTTATTGATGCAATAAGGGTCAGAGTTCAAGGGTCAATTAGATTGATTGAAATGAGTAGTTTTTACAGTCTGGCCCCATTAAAATGATTGTAAAGGTTTTATTGGGTTGGTGATGGAAAGTTTTGGTCACTAACTTATGTATTTAGGGTTCCGTCCCTCAAAAGGAAAAAAGTTATCCATAATGGACCACTTTGTTGTCTGTTTGTCCACTCCCTTTTCTCGGCAACGCGTGGAGGTATCGAGTTGAAATTTACATCATATACTTAGTTTAGGTTCGTAACCTCTTGGAGCCGCGATATAAATCAAACTTCAAAGTCATCGTAATCAAAAGTTACCGACGTTATGCGCAATTTTTTTGAAGGGAATCCCATGGACCCAAAAACTATAGGGTAAGTACCTCATAGGTTTTGTTTGATGGCGTTGACCCAGAATCATGAAAATTGGCAAGGAGTAGGGTTTTGTAAAGGAAAAATACGAAAATGGTAAATTTGTTGTTAAAACACAAAAAAATTTTTGATTCTCTCTATGGACCAAAAACCTATAGGGTACTTCCCGTTGATCTAGAATCATGAACTTTAGTAAGAAGGAAGGTCTTAGAGCACAAGTGAAGGAAAAATCTAAAAATCGTATTTTTTTTATAAACTTCGACTATGTAATTGTGACCAAAAGAGCGAATTTTTGTAAACTGTGCATTTGTGACGATATCTTTGCTTACTTTGTACGGAACCCTTGAGGTGCGAGTCCAACTCGCATTTGACGTTTTATCTGTTTACTTAGAAAAGCTTAATAGTTTGTTTTGTGTTGTTCGTAACTAAGTAGAAATAGTGATGTACAAAAAAAAACTTTACCAATTTAATGAGGTACATTTGTGAGCATAAATGAATAAATACTCAAATAAATAATAATATGTTACTAAAAGCTTCTACCCAAAGAAGCAAGTTTAAATACATCAAGAAACTGATTATTTTAGTAAAAATTTGATTTATTTTAATCTGCTTTTGTGATGGAATATTCTGGGAAATTTTTAATAGTAGCTCAATGAATTCAACATTCTTCCTTCATATGTATCTAGTCTTTCGGTAGTCTTGTTAACAGATATCACTATTTTTAAAATTGGATTAGATTAAATTTGGTACCAGGATAGTTTATATCCTGGATAACAAACACTAAGGCTACTTTTGATCCTGGAAAAGTGCAGTGTTCCCGTAAGATTTTCAGATTTATTCAACGTTCGGCACTACAAGTTATAATAAATGATAACTTACCTTAGGAATATCCCCGTTCATTGGGGGTGTTTTAGATTTTGGTTCACTTCTCTGTTCAATTTTAGGCTCAATCTTTTCTTCAACCTTCGCCACTTCTGTAATGTCCTGGTCAGGTTCCTCGGGACTTTTAACAGCCTTTTGAACAACCTCTTTCTTTATTTCTACCTCTATCTTGTCTACAACTTCTTTTTTTTCTTCAACCTCCTTGGCGGGAGTAGGTTCTTTTTCAGCAACTTTTTCTTCTGTTATGGGAGTAGGAATTGACACAGGACTCTCTGGTTTATGATCATCCTTATCAGAAGCTACAGAAACTACATAGATTTCTACTCCCATAGGCTGATAAATTTCAGACTCATTTTTTTCTACTGGCTCTTCAGTAGCTATTTCTGCAGGACTGAGCACTTTCACATCTTCTGTAATGTTATAATTATAAGAATTGAGAAAACGTTCTAATTATAAGAATTGAGAAAACAGTTCATCTTAATGATTATCAGGAATCACCTTTAGAGTTTTACCTGTAATCTTGTGGCCCTGGCACCTATGGCATTCATATTGTTAGCTTAGGTAGCAATGCTTATTTCAGCTCTATCATGCATAACACAGTCACAGCATTAGAAAATCTAAGTCATTCAACTGTACGAGACAGGTTGTGTGACTTTCACTTCTTTAGCAGCGTAAGAAAACTTTGGCTTTATGAAAGATTTAGTCTAACCTAGGACTATGGGGATAATTGGAACAATACCACATTTTGACCTCCGTTATAATTGTGTTACAGACTTGCCTTTACAAATTTCAGTCACCAAGCGAATTTCTTTCTTCACCGCATCAACTTCTCCATTATGTGTCTCGCTTATCTTTTCTTTGGCATCATCATCACAGGTTCCCGCTTTTTCTTCTTCGGGTTTTTTGATCACTACTAGGGCCTTTACTGCGCCTCCGTCTTCGTCGATCGCCAGGGGATCAACATCCTCAGTGCCTGTTAACGTTGACGGCGAACCAGCAACTTCTCGAGGACTTTTTGGTTCCTCAATTTTCGAGTTTATATCGTTCATGTTTATTTATTTACATATTTCCGAACCGCTAGGCACTGTCACCACGCCGCCGCCGCTCGGTTCAATGACTTCGAAATGACCATGATAAAATAGTATCATCTATAAGATTACAGACACTTGAACTAATTTAACTGCGAAATCCAAAGGCTAGATCTTCTGTTGTAGGTACCTTCTCGATTTACAATTACTTTCCCTGGCAATTTCTATCTCTTTGGTAAAATTACGATGCGACAGGCACTTTAATTGCAGCCGTGAACCCAAGGGTCATTGTGACTGATTCGGTGTCAATACACATAAATTTCTATCACTCATATGATTCTGCTCATTGTATTTCGATAAATGATTACCGCGATAATGTCCTTCGTATTATTTTATTTACTATTGCAGAAAATGCAACAGCAAAAGGGACGCAAATCGCACGCGAGATACTTTTGGTATTGCCATGTCATTCATTTACACACAAAAAATCCCACAGAAATAGGATAGTGAGTAAATGATTGTAAACGCAAAAAAAAGAACAAGGATAAAAAAATAGAAAAGGATTTTGAATGACGCTCAAACAATTTCAGATTCTTTCTTTTTTTGACCTTCACTGTTGTTACATTATTTCTACCATTTTCGTTACTTGCAATTCTTGCAAGGAGACAATGCTCTACGTTTCATTTCGCGTAGCTAACAAATGCTGGAAATCAAATATTGTTATTTTTTAATTTACATTAACTTGATTCATCTCAGAAAAAGGGGAAAAAGTAAAGTTATAAAGTGTTTTCCTTATAATTTAGAGAAACCTGAAATATTTTGATTCAAAAAATCATGTAGCGTTATCTTATCACCTGAACCGGAAAATAAAAAACTCAAACTCTCAATTACATTACGAGCAACGAAACGGTTTACGGAAGTTAAATGCAAATTAAGGAAACAACTACGTTACTTTATTTTAAAGTACGTAAATCAATATTATAATTTATTAAATACAACCTAGGAAAACATATCATCAATTATTATAAAAAAAATTAAAAACAGCTTTTTCAGATAATTTTTGCTTTTTGTTTCGTTTCGGCCCTAACAACTCCTGGAAAGTAGTGACAGTACATGGTAGTAATGCCATAGAGTTGCACTAATTAAATAAACAAAAATAATCGAATATCGATAAGCCTAGTGGCAATCATCAATGTATTACTTCGAATGTTCTTTATGTTATGACTACTTAGTCTATTTTTACTGTTTATATTAAAACTGTAGGAACAGACTGGTCCGACATATGGCAACGTACGTAGGTAAGTGACGCAAAATGGCCTTACGTAGGTGCATAGCGCTAGACCTTACTGAGATTTCACGGAAGCAAGTGTGATAATAATATAACACAAAAAAATGTCCCCTCCAATCACATCGCACAGTAAAAGCTATTTATTCGGAATGAGTACATCACTCATTCCGAATAAATAGCTTTTACTGTGCGACATGATTTGAAAAAAAAAAAACTGTGGTAATCGATGTCAAGGTCATTCTCCATACAAAAGTCTTCAAACCCCTTTTACTGTCCGTCAACTATATAAGTTATCTATCATTGGGCTGATATATAAGCAATCTATTAATATACATTTTTATAAACACGTCTGGACATAGGCCTCTTTCCCCTAATGAGCGTACCATAAAGTACCTATAGTCCAACTTAATTATATAAGCGTTGGCCATGAAAGTTTTAATTAATAGTGGTTCCGGTATGCCACAGATGGTATAAGTTTTAAGGCATTTTATGATTGTTATTAGCTCGTTAACACCTTCGCTTCAATTAAATATTTTTTTGTTGTATGCCGTGTATGTTTTTGTGCTCATGGTTGTTTTGTTACCTGCTAAATTATAACTGTAAACTGTCCTCCCGTGATAAAGGATTGCCTCCTGCGTGACCTCCAGTTTTGTGTAGGTACCTACACGTAGATGTAAGTCTTTAGTAAATAAATTTGTATAATTTATTGTCGAAAACGCGTACGAAACCACGAACAGAAGCTATAAGTAATCCATGTAAAAATAATATGCAAGGGCCAATTTCTGTTAAGCAAACATACGTATTATTATGACAGAGGTATCATCGCAGAATCGTCCATGTATGAAAAAAACTCTAGATAGTGTTAAAGAAATAAACGATTATTTATTTATTTATATAAAGTGTTATTTGGACAGATAAATTAGTTTGGAACCTTATCAAGTATAAGGTTCCAAACTAATTTATTTGTCCAAATAGCACCGCTACAAATACATCCAAATACATCTCTAGTTTCTTTCATCAATATTATCACAGGTAAAAGTACTGAGGGCTGAAAATTTAGTGGAATTTAGCCCCTGGTAATCGTTTTTGAGTACCCAATAGAGCACGCATTTTTTTCCATCGATATCGATTTTGAATGCACAGTCTAGTGCGATGCGACAACACTATTATGATGAAAGAAAACGAATGACGGAAAAGCAAATGGCTGACTAAAATCGACGTCCTCTGTCGTAAAATAAATCCGATGTTATTAGATGAATTATGCACTATCGATGTCAATCATTAGCAAAATAAGATTACTGTATATCTAAAGATCACAACGAATATATTATTACTGGCAAAAAGCCTTCAGAATATTATTGAACTAACTAATAAATAAATCTAGCCTATTTTTCGTAATTTTGTAATCGCAAAAATATTTTTTGTGTGTGTGTGCAGAAGTCGACGCACGTCCGTTTATTGAAAAGGTAAGTCTATTTAATTTGTTTATTATTACTATTGGTGCAATAGAATGTTTTGATTTTTGCCTATTTTGCACTGTCCAGGATAACCTAAAAAATAGTTGTCAAAGTAAGAGTCCTAACGAAATTATCAATCAATGATGTATCCAGTCTTAACGCATAACTTCCTTTACAGTTTATTGGAAGGTTTATGTCAATACTTCGCATAAACCGAGTGCTGTGCTTCTTTGGTAGTAATTTGTCTAGATAAGTAGGTACCTACCTACTCTATACCTAACTGTACTAGGTAAATCAAGTAGTAGGTAGCCAAGATTCTGTAGATTCTTTTGTACTTGCCTATGCTCACACACCCAGGTCCTTTCTATCTAGTTACCTACCTGCCTATTTATTTTTTGAGATGGATCAACATTAAATAAGGTTTTCTAGTCTGTAGTAGCTACCTGAGTATTATTAAGTTAAAGTAGGTCCTTACCTACCCACACTATATTTACTTTTTTAATAGCCATGCCTTAACCCTTTTATGGCTTAAACAAAAAATTCTTCAACTGTTCTCCCCCAATAATGCCAAGCGGTATGCTTTATATATAATGAGCGGATCAGGAATTGTCCTCAGCAACTTGGTCTTACTCATGTATAAAAAATTCAAAATTATTAAGTATCCAAATTCATAATCAAAATTTAAGGGTGGTCTCCGTTTTAAAGATAATTTCATATACATGTATCAGGAAATTCATGATTTGAACTAACAGGACTCGGTTCCGCTTGCACAAGTACATTTAATTTAACTGGCTGGGTAAAGTATGTTTAATGAGTTGTCAAAAACAGGAATACACCTAATTTAAGCAAGATTAAATATTAAATTAGATAAGTTTTTTTTGGGACTCCGATCCCGTGGGTTGTATGTAGATCTACCACGGAATTGCCATCCCCAACCAAGATTATGGGCATTACCCTCAATGATACGAAGAAACAGAAAATGGCCCCCAGATCCCGGCCGTTTCGCTTATTCCTGGCCATGGCAGCGGCCTTGGTAACTGCGGGGCAGGGGCTTCTAGGAATCACAGGCTACCTCAGGCAGAAACAGGCAAATGTCTGATGAAGTCCAAGCTCCGACCAAAGAGAATCCAAATCATGGTGGGCATTAAGAAGTTCCAGCAGCTTCTTTGGGATAAATTGGTTGCCTTTGATCCCTCTGATGATGCTGACGAGACCCTAAATAATCTGGTCCAAACGTTGAGGGACGAGGGCATCAAGTTTTCCGAAAAGCAGCATACTGAAAAGAAGTCCAAACTCTTGGATGAGACTCCTGGGCTGATAACAAAAAGACGGAAAACCATTTGAGCGACGAGGATATAATATCTCGCCAAAAACCGACAAACGCTTGGGTAAACGTAGTGTAGGACGCCCTCTGGCCAGGTGAGATGAGGACTTGCGAAAGACTGCAGGCAGATGCTGGAGGTGGCAAGCTGAAGACAGGGCGCTATGTCGCTCATTAGGGGAGGCCTATGTCCTGCGGTGGACTAAAATATTTTATTTTATTTTACGAATATGCTGATGATGACGAATCATTGTGTAAGCGGGGCAGACTACAGGTTTAAATATTAATACATTTAAATTCTGAATTGAATTTGGTGTCAGTTAATTCAGATGTTTCCAACAAAACCAAATCTGCACTATAAATGATACCATCTTTTTTAGGGTTCCGTGCCCAAAGGGTGAAAACGGGATCCTATTACTAAGCCTCCCCTGTCTGTCCGTTCCTTCGCGGGCTATATCTCATGAAACGTAAAAGCAAAAAAATTCACAGTATGTGTATTTCTGCTTCCCGCTAAATTAAATAAAATAAATATTTATAAAAATAAATACATCAATGGGGGCTCCTATTCAAAAAAATGTGATATTTTTTGGGTATTCTTGCTGTACCTTTGCCTATGCATATCTCTAAACCGTAATAAAAAAAAATTACACAGTAACAAAGATAAATTTAAAAAAATAAGGGGGTCCACGAACAGTCGAAATATTTTGATGCTTCTATAAAACTGTTGCATAATTTTATAATTAGATGGCGTGATTGATTAAATGACGATACTGTTGAGTTGTTTCTCTTCAAGATATAAATTTTTATGTGTGCCAATTTTGAACGATATTACGGAACCCTCCGTATGCGAGTAACTCTCACTTGGCCGATTTTATTATTTCGATCTATAGATCGCTTTGACTTTTATTAGACTTCTTATAAGAAGGGAATATTTTTAGTTACTTGGTGACATCTCAATTGACACCATTGTTGATACAAGTTCTGGTTATCTCTGTCATTAACCATTGCCATCGTTACAGGGTAATGTGAAGTGGCCATCACAAGGGGGCTCCGCCCTCCGTCACCATGGAGCGCCATGACAAGCGCCACAGTAAGCACCATAAGGAGAAGCATAAGAAGCGAGCGCACAAGAAATCCCGGAGCCACAGCGGTGCCCACGACCAGTCCTTTGCCACATGTATGTCACACAAGCCGCTGGTGGAGTACTCGGACGTGAGTTCGGAGGCGCTGTCGGCGCCCGAGGCGGGCGAGATCGACAGCGAGGCGAGCTCCAGCCGCTCGGGGGCGCCGGGGGGCGCGCCCCGTCGCAAGCCCCACTCCATCCGCACCGTCGTCGACAACGTCATCTCCGTAACCACGACCACCCGCCGCGAGGACTACCCTCTCACCCGTGATTCTTTATCGGCAGCGAGGAAGCGACACGGACTGGAGGCGGGCTATGACGCGGAGGAGGCCGACGACCTCCGATTCAAGAAGAGGAAAGAGAAACGGAAGAAGGACAAGAAGAAGAGTAAGAAAAAGAAGTCGAGACATCGCTCGGCGAGCTTGGAGAGCGTGTCGCCGGACGATAATGTGCCGGAGGTGACGCCTGTGAGAACGTCTCCGCAGCGGTACGAGAAGGTTCCTGTTAGCGAGTGGGAGAAGCCATCTTCTCCGCTGCGGAATGGCTCCTGCTCGCCGGTCTCGCCGACAACCCCGCCGCTGCTCAGGCACGAGCGCCCGCGGGAGGCCGCCCCCCCGCCGCTGCATCACACGCACTCCGCGATCCCCTATGAACAGCACCACAGGTCTCCACCGATAAAGTGAGTCAAGTTTATTTTCTTTCACTTGCAGTAACTCGGTCATTCGCTCCATTGTTTTGTTTGGCATGCGTTGAAGCTTATCTGGTTTCATACTAATTGACCTAAACTTTTCGAGATTACGAAACTGAAATTTAAGTTGTTTTTCTGAAACATTCTATGAATAGGGATTCTTATCTGAATCTTTATATCGGTATTTGATACATCATTAAGTTCTTTATGTGAAATGTTTGTAAACAAACCACGACATAAAAACTAAACCTCTTGCTTGGCGTAGAGTTTCAGATATAAAAAGTTATATATATGTAATATTTATTGAAGAAAGTATTTCAAATCGACAAGTAAATTGCGTATAAAAAGACGTGAATTGAATTTTATATAAAGTATGGGCGGTTTGTATAGAAATATTTTACATTGATTTTGACTAGTGATAGTAAGAAATGAAATAAGTTCCCAAAAATATTCGATTTTGGCGGGACTCGAACCCGCGCCCACCCTCACGGGTGTGCTCTAACCAACTTAGCCACGAAACCTTAGTCATCCTATTTCCATTGAAAATCTTTGGGACTTCTTACGGACTGTAGCGCCAGCAGCTCCACCTACAGAGGAAAACATTAAAGTTTATCCAATAAAGTCACATTTAGTTCGTTTGACGACAGGTGCTTACCCGCTCTCTGGGTGTCTCTATGAAATGAATTTTTTATGAGAACTTGAACTACTTATTTCATTTCTAGCACTAAAACAAAAATCCTTGGTGATAGTAACATTCACCTCGACGTGAAACCTCTACGTAACAGTAAACTAATAAATAACCAATTGAGACATTATTGATGCTGAAACATAGTATTCATCTGGCGCATGGCGCCGTGAAAACGTTACGTCATTTGGAACAAATTATAATGATGCACATTATACTGAAATACTATTTTTGTGTAAAACTGCTTTGCTTGGAATGTTTTTATATGACATGTGCTTATGCCTATTTCGCACTTCGGAAAAAGTTGGCGAGTAGCTTTAAGGCCATCCAATTTAGTCGAGTAGCGAGTGGAACTTAAAACTTAGCGTGACCTTAAGATCAGCTCAAACCGAGACGCGACGCTGCGCGCACTTTTTATGTGTGGTTTAAAATATGACTATTTACTGCGCAAAAAGATACAAATTTTATTGACAATACGAAAATACCTCGACGAGCGACGACGCGACGTATCGCTGTGTTGCGTGCGATGCGTGCGTCCCAGTTTGAGCTGATCCTTACTTTACTTCTTGATACTTATGATGACCTCTAGCGCGGTGGACGAGTGTCCGTCAGCGACGCAAGAGGTTGCGGGTTCAATTCCCGCATCGGGACACATGTTTGTACGATCTGAAGATATTTGTTCCGGGTTACTCGGTGATGTTTAAAAAGTATTTATGGAATATAAAATTGGATTAAGTCTATAATTTATCTAAGACCCATAACACACGCTCTGCTTAGCGTGGGACTAGATGATGCTGTATGAATTGTCCAATGATTATTTACTTGCCAAACTTTTCCCAAGTGTGACAAGGCTGTCAAAGTACTATCCTTTAACCTAATCTTCCCGCACATTTTAATTTCAGCTGCACGATTTGCCAACCGCGGATCGTCATTTCATCGCCCATTAGTGGTTGTAGTTGGTACATTTATTTCATTTTATTTACTCTGTCTGCACTTAGTAACCATTTACATTTGCGCTTTCATCTCTAGCAAGTATTTTTATTATGCGTGCAGTTTATGTGCATTACGTTTTTAATTTACTAGTCTTGGGATAGCCTAGCCAGGTGCTAGTGTTTTGTCACTGATTTTAAAATAAGTATGTAGTGTAGACCAGTACATATAGTTATTTGATTCGGCCTGAGATAAAGCTACTTCATCCACCCGTTTATTTTCTTTGACTGAACGAAAGAATGCAATATTTTATTGATGTCATCTATAGTACCCATAAAACAAACTACTTTACTTGGGGCTAGATGATGCTGTGTGGATTGTGAAGCATTATTGTCCCGAAATAAAGCTACCCAGAAAGTGTCGAATCGTAAATGCCCATGTATAATATATTTGGATCTTATTCCACTTTTCATGCATACACATAACACACTCAGCGTGTCACCTCGATACAAGCTGAGCATCGAGTGTATCTACATAATATAATTCGCACTCTTCTCGCCTCGGGGTCCGTCTCGTAGAGTCTCGTCTTGTCTCGAGCTCAGTTAAAGTTAATCGGCGAGAGGCGAGGGTGGCGGGCGACGTCTATTTTGCCTCTCGTTGAGAGGACAAGCGCCCAAAATATTCTACGAGACCCTCTGCCGCCGACATCCAACCCTCTGCCGCACAAAACAAAAATGAACACTCAAATATGAGCTTTACACACGAATATTCAAACCCAATTCATATTTAGGCAAGACTCAAGTGAGGAGTTTTTGTCAAAATTTTATTATATGCTGTCAAATAATCGCGACTGGAGAAGTGAGTACCTAGAAATAAATATAATAAGCTTTATGTACTTCCACAACATTATATAAAATTACTATAATTTTTCAACTATCTAGCACTTTAAGTGGTGAAAGTGCAATGCTCATTTTTGAGTTGTGTGGTATTGGTGTTGGACGTGTTAGCGCTAAACTGTACACACTCGTCGAGACATCTCGCCAAAAGTCTCCGGCGCTTTTTCTCTCAACGAGATGCACCATTTACACACTCTAGAATAAGAAATCTTAATCTAGAGTATATTAGGACTTGATTGATCATCGACTGATTGATCGTTTCTTCCAGCAGACGGCGGCAGAAGTCCGCAACACCCCACACGCCGCCGCCCCACGGACCTTTCCACGACACGGTCACCATAGACTCGGACAATGAACCGGAGTACCACAGGCCCAGGGAATACTGGCCGGAGCAGCGGGTCATACGGCCGGACTTGAGCGGCCAGTCGCCTATTATGGTTTCTGGTGAGTTTTACAGTCACCCACTTTAGACTGAATACAGTTACCATAGACTCGACACCGTCAACTTAGACTCGACACGGTCAACATAGACTCAGGCAAGGAATCGAAGAAGATACCACATGCACAGGGAATACTGGCCGGAGCAATGGAACATACGGCCGGACTAGACCTAGTGTTACTTATTCTAAAAAGGGTTTAGTAGTTTTTCGCTTTTTCTAATTTCGGAGTAAAAGGAACAGAAAGGAACTGGAGATAAACTATGCACAGTGCACATGATACAATTTTACTAAGTGTACATACGATTATGAAAATAAGTAAAAAAAAAATTGGAAAATAATGAAAAATCATATAAAAGTTATGCCACCGCTTTTTCCCTTTACTCGGTATATCGGTCGGATTTATCATTGATTTATTAACAATTTTTATCAATTCATTAATTTAAGCGGGTTAACGAGGGACTTATATTTAAATCAAATCTTACAAATACATTCACATTTAAGAAATTATATAAAGTGTGTACGTGACAAAGATAAACATGTGTTTACTCGTATGCGTGTAATAATTAAAATAATCAACCAGTATCAATAAATCACTAATGGGTTTTTCATTTTACAGCCTCCATGGGAAATTAGTACTCAAACTTTCACTTTAGGGACCTATCTCATTCGGAAACAACTGTGGTGCCACTGGTCGTGCCACCAACAAAATGTGTACAGCTGTCTGGAGTTGTATGGAACCTGGTTATCAGCTTGGTTGTGCAGCCAAGTTTGTTGCCAGCAACCAAATCACCCTCTGGTGGCGCAACTATTAATATGTACAGAGCTATTTGGCGTCTTACTCACTCCACCACCAGTTGGTGTTTGTTTTGGTGTTTCTCGCTTGGTAGCTCAAAACAAAACGGTGGCGCGACCAGTGGGGACATCATGGTGTCCTAATAGGGCTCTAAGGGACATAAATAAACATCGTGATGTAGGTAGTCATAACATAACATGAAGAAAATGGCAATGGTATCTTTTATAGATCAGATAGTGCTCTAAAAATCATGAATATTGATTGAATACTGGTGAATATTGTGTCATCTCAGTGTGCATAAAATTCATCATCATCATCTCGGTCGATTGTCGTCCACTGCTGGACCTAGGCCGCCTTAGGGCGCTTCTGGACTGAACGTATACGCAGAATTAAAATAAATAGGCCGCCACAAAAAATGACCACAATGACCTGGGCGAGCAGTCTCAACATAGATAGCGATCGTATGCGACCGACATCGGTCGCAAAGTCTTACCTGTCATATTTTAATGACTTTTTATTTTCTTCATAGGAATTAAAATTAAAATGAATCTAAAGCTATTTATTAACGTAAATACCATTTATGTTTACATAAAAAAGGTCAAAGTTAAAATAAATCTACCATTGGAATTATCGAAAATGTATCGTGAACAACCGCCATCTTTACGATTTTTACGAATGTGATTGCGAGCAAATTTGTAGACCCCGATAAGTTTGTAGCGATCCATCTGTAGTCTGTAACTACAATTTTCTAAGCAAATTAAAAACTAAACTTTGATTAAAAATAAATAAAATTAATAAATAAATAATGCTGGACAATTCACACAGCATTATCTAGCCCCAAGGTAAGCAGAGCTTGTGTTATGGGTACTAGATAACTGATATACGTAATATTATACATTACATAGATAGGTATTTTTTATTATACATAGAAAACACCCAGACCAACGGAACAAATTTCTGCAGATCGTACACAAATTTGTTCCGAGGCGGGGATCGAACCCGCAACCTCTTGCGTCGCAGGCAGACTCTCGCCCGCTGCGCCACTGAGGTCGTAATAATGATCCTAATAAACAACACATGTAATCATTAGCCGTGTTGCTAGGATACACAATTTTTTTAGCCAAGGTCCGCTCGCGTCCCTCGAATAATAGCGATCGGTACTTTACGTCGAGACGCTCGCCCAATCCTGCCCTACCCACGATCTTTATCAGGTCAAGGTCAACAGTCCACCTTGTGACACGTATTTGCTTGGCGTCAGATCGCCTGTTGCTATATGTAATAATTGAATACTCCTTAGAATATAATATACTCCAAAGATATATTTTGTGAATAAAAATAAGTAAGGAAGATAACTTAAGGCGGCGATAGATGAAATGGACAAATTTGGGTTACATTAAAACAATTTTTTCCGTCATCTTTAGCTTTGAAAAAAATACCTAATAATCTATGGGATATACAATACAAGGCTCCTAAACTATGAACGATTTTTTTATCACCATATTAAATAGAAGAACTCGGGGCACCTTCGGCTTATTTTTGCAAACAAATGTCTTAATTAGTAGATAATCAGCAAAAACTTGATTTTTGAGCTTACGCCGCTCTGCTCTGCCCCGCTCCTTTAAACTCGAAATCCTATGCCTATCCTATTCACAAAATGGCGTCATATAAAACTGGAGAGCAACAATGAAACAGCAAGTTATTTAATAAAAACAACTTCTAAAACTTCAACAACGCATAAATGCTCATGCGCACCGCATCCTTCTTTCAATAGTGTTCAATAGCCCAAATTTAAGTAAAGACAAAATCATGTAGTACCTAATATTTCTTTTTTTTTATTTAACATTATGATATCAAAAAGTAAACATTTTGACTTGTACAAATGCTGATTTTGTCGCCTAAAGAAATAGTTATTGAAATCTGAAATCAAAAGCGTAAATTTTAGTTAAAATAGAGAGTTAACAAACGGACGAGAGGCTAATAAATAAAAGCTGTCCGAACCGAAAATTGTTTCAAACTTACTTACATTGCTCCGATTACACAAATGTTTTTCACCATTAATTAATAATTTTTGTTACACCTTTGTTTACAAAATATATCTAGGATTGTAGTCCCTCTCTATGGTGGTAGGTAGCGTATTCAATATTATAATGTATTGTAAATATATATTGATTCGTCATGGTAACAAGAGCCATGCGTTTCCTTGCCTACGCGCTTGTTAGTCGTTAAACTGTAAATTGACCGATAAATTCCGGTACGAATACTGCAATTGTTACCAAAATATTTGAGATTTTGACTATTAAGTAAAATTTATAATGATTCACTAACTTTCTAATAACCGTTCCTGTAAGGGATGCTTCTAGGATATGCAATAGGCCAGGCTCTGAAATAGTTC
This sequence comes from Eupithecia vulgata, assembly GCA_946478455.1. Classification (NCBI taxonomy): domain Eukaryota; kingdom Metazoa; phylum Arthropoda; class Insecta; order Lepidoptera; family Geometridae; genus Eupithecia; species Eupithecia vulgata. Next base: position 13,580,150 of record OX297873.1, read on the forward strand.
CTTTCATATTGTTCTCTCACCATAGTCAGCCTTATCCAAAGGAATAAATTAAATTGTTCAATAAAAAGGTCTTTGGAGCGCCGAGCCTTAGCAAAAACTTGTCCTTTACACGACCAAGTGTTAATAGCGCAGTTATTCTTTCGATTTCTTCATTATAGTTAGGTTTTGATTTTGACAACATAGCTCTATCCAAATTAAATGTAGAGTCTTTATATACGCAATATCCATTACACGTTAAAGAGATTAAGTTTTTTGTGTCGTGGTATGTTTACAATTATTTATTCCATAAATAGTTTGGGTAGTATATAGATAGTCCGGTCTTGTCACCAGATTCCCCAGTGCACGAGATGCTGGGCCGTGACTACAGTCCCCGCCGGCACCGCCGCCGCAGCCCGCGACGCCGACACCGCAGCCGCAGCCGCAGTCGAGATCGGGAACGCGACAGAATGCGGGTGCTCAAGCCTTCTACGTCACACAACAGGTGAGTTAACACTAGGAGCTCGAATGGCTTCTCCTGCTACCTAAATGTGGTTTTCTTTTATAATAGAATAGTATTTATGTGTAACTTTATCGACAAAAACAAACGACTTAAAATTAAAAGACAAAGCTTCTGTCGATAAGAGTCACAAAACGGTCTCGGTCTCAGCGTGAGCAAGTTGTAAACACGTTACAACCAACGCTGGTCTTCCGACAGAGCCCTTTAGTGTCGTCACGGAAGGTAACACCATACGACACATACTTTTGCACTTCAGTTAGTCGAAGAAAAATTAACTGAATCACACATACCATTATACTATATAACAATACTAGCTGCGGCCCGCGGCTTCGCATGCGCTTTTTAAGTAGCCTATGTCCGTCCCTGGGAAAAAATTTACCACCCTGTCAAATTTCATTGAGATCTGTTTAGCCGTTTAGGCGTCGGCAAAGTTAGATTCCAATTTATAATATTAGTATGGAAGTATGAATTTAATAAAACTTTAAAAACTTATCATATTTTTCTAACTGAAACCAAATAATATCACTAAAAATACCTACTCATAACGGGATAATTATATATACCATGATTTGTTTTGTGTTGAGTTTTTCTATATGTATTTTATCAAGGAAAAAATCATTAGAAACACCCATACAATAAACACCTTTGGATAAATTTAAATAAAAAACATTAGAAACATTCCATGGTTAGTGACTTTAGATTATTTTGTTTTTCAGTCCCAGTCCTTTCTGTATTAAAGATATTACCGTCATTGATTCTGATAATCATGCATATACTCATAAATCAATATGGTCCACTTGTCATTCAATCAACTTCACTCACTTCCTAATAGACTCATGACTTGCGATCGAGCACCAGGCATCTATTAAAATCGCACTCACTGATTTTCCAGTCGCTCAACAAACTTGCAGAAATGGCCGGAATTTTTAAGAAAAAATATGTACTTCAGTACCGTTGCTTCAGTCGATCAAAGCGTAGACAGCCAAACCATACACACAGATAACAATAAAAGCGCCTTAGTGAGAAAAATGTGTCAATTAAATACTATTTTACTTGATATATCGGAGTTATATCACATTATTCTATGAATGTTGATACAAGTCCTTCATAATTTTGTCTGATTTTTTTATGAACTAAACTAACAAAACTTCTAAAGCCTAATAGTGGTTTTACACTGCAAGCGCGTTAGTGCACATTGGGTCTGACGTTTCGCTCATACAAAATAGTGTTAAAAGAGATGTACTCTATTTCAATACATAAAGACAGCCGTTAGACATTTAGCGCTCTGACGGAAAAGTACAAGCTGCAATTAACTTTTTTGAGTTGCTTTTAAAATCTAAAATTTATATTTTCACGCAAAGAAAGATACGCTACAAAAACTAATGTATTTTGGCCTTTATTGAAAGGTCCCGCATACATAACTAACCTACACTCTTTTTTGGTTTCGTACATGCTTGAATCCGCGAAGCGAATGGAAAATATATCATGGCTGCAAACCACTACCCATCAAGTTCTGGTAGGTTTATCGGTTATTTGAAAGAAGGTAAGGTTAGACTTAAGTTGAATTTTGTTTTTATGCTGTGCTTACCTTAACTTTGTAGATCTATTGACTATAAGAAGAAAAAATACAACCAGTACAAAAACAAAGACTTCTAAAAATCTATAATATTCATATCATCAGTCATCATCATCACTTCACACTCATCCATTACACACATAATCATTTATATATTAAATCAAAATGCCTCCCATGTCTAATTTTCCACCGCAAAGCAATTTTTTTAGTTTGCCTAGGTTGCCTAGATCCTGCAAATCGAATTAAAATCACTGACATTGATTGAGCTAAAATTTTCCAAGTTTTTCCTTTAGTTCTGGGAGCAAAATATTTTTATTAACTTATTTTTTTTTTGTTACATATTATAAATTTATATTATGCAATACTTATTTATATTTCTTTTCTATAAGTAAGTATACTCAATAGGTACCTACCTATTGTAATAATTCATTTCAAAATGCCCTCGCCACAAGATGGGTGAAGTATATTTTTTTATAAACCCTTGTATCAAATGAGAGGCTTTGAAGCACGATAAATGACATCACAATAAATTTACATAAATAAACATTTCTTGTAAATCTCAAAGATTTTGTTACTAGAATATGGTTAAATAAATAAATAATGCTGGACAATACACACACTACACAGCCTTACCTAGCCCCAAGCTAAGCAGAGCTTGTGTTATGGATACTAGATAACTGATACTTAATATAACACAATACATAGATAGATATTTTTTATTTTACATAGAAAACCACCAGAACACTCTGAACTAAATGTCTGCAGATCGTACATACATTTGTTCCAAGACGGGAAATGAACCCGTAACCTCCTGCGTCGCAGGCAGACCTTCGCCCACCGCGCCATAGAGGTCGTCGGTTCTATCTATTTATGCATCTGTCACCTAAATCTAACAACTGTATCGACAGGTCCCACAGTCGCGGTTCCCTCAAACGGCGGCGCTCCACATCGCGCGGCCGGCGGCGGGATTCCAGCGCGTCGCCGCCGAGACATCGACAAAGGCATAGGGATCCTTCTAGAGAAAAACATTCGCATAGGTAAGGTCGGGTCACGCAGTAACAGTCGACCCATCGAATGGACCGACACAAATTTAGTTGTTTGATAATAAATATTTGGTATTACTATTTGGTATTACACCCATTTTTTACATTGTTATTTTAAGTACTTTTGTTAAAGTGTCTCAATTAGTTTCTATAGAACCACAAAATAATACAACATTTATATTTAATCGAGTAATCGAGTGCCCTAAAATGAATTTAAAATTTACATTTTCAAGTTGCGCGCGTGATTTGATGAAAACGCTGGACGCAATGGACGCCATAGACGCCATATTGCACATCTTCATGACGTCAGTTAGATGTGTAACCTGAACAAATGCGCTGATGTTGCCGATGAAAGTTGATACCTTTGTTTTGCCGAGACAGCTATATGATATATTTTTTAGCAATATTTATGAAGGCAATATCTCAAATCTACAAAAAAATGGTAATTTCATAAAGCAATACTCTGCAACAGAGTAAATTTAAGGTTACGCATGGGCTCTTATACATTTCTCATAGAATTTCACTGAAATATAGGTATTTTTTCATCGTAGTTGGGCTTTAGTTGCCTAAATTCTTAATCATTTATTTGTTTGACAAAAATGCATATAAGTGCTTATTTTGTAAACCTAAAGAAATAAAGATTTTTGATTTTTGCCGCCGCGTTCGCTGCGTACGCTCCCGGCTACAAAAGTAAGGTATGTAGTTTTAGTTTCAGATCCAAGCATTCACCAAGCCCACCTTCGACCGCGGTCCTCCAGCGAAGGATTGACTTCAAGGAGAAGATTAGTGATACCAGTCTCTTCGCTGAACTAGTCAAGGACAAGCATAAGAGAGCCAAGGTAATTTTGACCTTAATAGCGAGAGATAACGGTGACTTTTCGAAAACGAACTCATTTAGGCAGTTTATTTTTGATAAGTTGTCCTTATCTATGTTATAATTAATTTTAATAAACAATTTATTTTATGGTACCTACTCGAAAGTTATCCTAGACCTAACCGTAATTTGCCAACATCATAATCGAAGGAAATAAAATTTCTGATTTGGCTCTTCTCGTGATCTCAACACGTTACGCCTTACAGCGGAAGTATTAAGAAACTTGGCATAGTTTAACATTATTGTTTTACTTTTTTTAATTTATGGTCGTCGCCCATCATAACCTGATTATCTCACAATTAAAGTGTTGCAGTGAGACTGAGCTAATGGTGACCATTAACTCTAACTAACCACTGGTTGTTGTCATAAGTGTAATGGCAGGGCCTTGGAAGCTTTTTAAATATAAATGATGTACCTAAATAGGATACTTTTAAACAAATTATTTCAAAATATTCTACATCAGATTATTACGAAAATTCGATACAAGTATATAAGTGTCTTACATTATTTGCCATAGAAACTGCAAGAGATCCTGAACCAGAAAGAGGAAGAATCTCAGAGCGTCACTTCGAATAACTCCGCAAATCCCGAGCTTATAGAGGAATTATCTGCCGATAGCTTGCAATCTACTGTACAGGTATATTAATTTCTTTGATAACCTTATTTAATGCTATCTAATTTGGCGAGAAACATTTGAGGAGTTTTTTCCTTGCTGTCTCAGACGGACACGAAAATCGTTCTTTGTATTTATGTAGGGTTACGTAAGCTCAGTTACGTAATAATTTTTAAACGGCAAAATATGTTTAAACCACTTGCAGACACTTTAAATTATTATCTGAGTACAACATTTGCTTAGTGCAGCATTTGGCTTAGTGCAGCAATTCTATTAGTAGTGATTCTGTAGGCAACAAAACCTAAACTAACGAGCCTAAAATATTGTGTCCCTTTTTTACAATCGTTATCATCTTGGCACAAAACATGTTCGGTTTTGGTGCCAGGATAATCGACAACATTGTGCCGCATGTATGTGAACACACACACACACATCACATAGATGACATTTTTATTGGTTTTCCACACGCACACAAACACGTATAACACATCAAAAATCCCTCATCTAGACAACCGTGGCGCCCCGGTTGGACCCATAATCACGAACGTGATGTTTAAAATGTTGTATTGTCTTCTCATAGAACTCATCCCAAGAAAACGGCGAAGTGAAAGAAACAGACAAGAAAATCGTAGACATTCCCGTACCAAGCAGTGAGGACTCCAACCCTCCGCTGCCGCTGAAGCCTCCTCCGGAGTTCGACTACGAGATGGCAGGTGGGCTCGGCGCCAACGGCGTCGCCAATAACAACAACGAGTCTGAACCGCCTCCTGTGAGTATTTACTAAAAAAAAAATGAAATAAATAATGTGTCTATTTAGACACATTATTTATTTCATAAGTATTGTAAGTATTATTTATTTGTTTTATTATTATACATAGGTATATATTTATGTGCTACCGTATTTGTTGTTCTTAAATGTCCAGTCCATCCTACCTAAGGTTGCCTGGAAGAGATCGCTCATAGCGATAAGGCCGCCTTTGTACTTCGTCCACTCCATAGCATTTAATTCTGTACTGTTTTCTGTTTCTGTGGTACAATAAAGTATTATCTGTCTATCTTTAGGCACATTCCTGCAGTGAGTTCCCTAGTCATACATTATTTTCCCTAAAACTACAGTAGCGAGACAGAAATGAAGCCGAGCACTACAAGTCTGATGATGATCAGACTTGTAGTCCTGTTATGTGAGAGAGTAATAGCATTGTGGCAAGTAATCTGCAATTTCCCGAGGTCACTCGATTAAGCCTGTGAAGATCTAAGAAAATTCAGTGCTTCTATCGGAGTTAGTCTAATAAAACCTACTAGCAAAACAATCACGCTGAATGGACTCCACCAAAGTCGCTGGACTGCCGCCACCACCCAACATAGGCGGCTCCTTACTTTAAAATTCAAAGGCTTCTTTCTTTCAAAACTCTATCTCACAAATCGCCGGGTCGCCGTACAATGTCGCCATCAGTAAACCAAACACCGGGCTATGTCGGCAGAGTTGGCAGATTCGGTATGATGAGTTTCGTTTGTTATAGAAGCCGGCAACGCCCTCCCAGCCCCCCGCGCCATCGGAGCCCCCTCCGTCCGACCTGCCCCCCCTGCCCAAAGTGGGGGGTAGTGTGGTGGACGGCGTTTACTACAACAGCCAACAACCGCCGCCGCCCAAGCACAAGAGCCTTGTCAAGCTGCCTATGCCGCCTAACACACAGGTAAAACTCAAAACTTAATAAGAGTCTCAAGAGAAGTTATAAAGAGAAGGTCTGAGAATTATGGAAGTGTCCAATGGCAAGTAACTGCAATTTCTTGCAAAGTCAATAGGGATGATGACACTAACTTAAAATCAGCAAAATTATGTATTATTATTATTATTATTTTGGAGTCATAGGTTACAAAACACGTATCATATTATTTATTTGATTGAGATTAATTTTATTATTTTGATAAAACTAAAACTACAAAATTTACTTTCTTTACTCAGTAGCTTTTTTTTTCTTGGTAAAACTATTTATTATTTGTTTCTATTACCTATTTGATTGTAATTTCCTTTGTTAAGTTGGTATAATATTTTTGTGGTTTTTATGAAATCTACTGGTATTTTTGTAGTAAAAAAGGAAAATAAGAATTTTTGTGCTAAAAATCAATCTTTTTTCCAAATGCTCCTAAATTACAAATCAATCAAAGTTGGTTTTGTCATGAGTTCATAAGAAATGGTTTGCTATTTGCGGAAAATTACTTTTTCGGTAGTTTACTGCTTGTGGGTCGCAGAAAAACAAAAAATATAAAAAATCACAAGAAATGAGTGTTGCGCCAACCCGCGTCGAGCCACCGTAATAATATAAAATAAATCTATTCCCTTTCCAAGGTTTCATCCTTTTCTATAGGGATTCATCCTACTATTTTTTTATTTCAAAAATATTATCTACCCTGGTCTATTAAGGGATTCAATTGAATAAAAAATACTATGGTGATTCTGTATCATCAGATGTCCGTTCAATTTTTCCTTAAAATCCGTGTTTTATTTGGTATTCAGTAGATTTCTAAAAATATCTCGAATAGTTTCTCAAAAGTGATCATGCCTATTGGTGTGACTGCCAATTTTCCATTTACATGCCCTTGGAACTTGCAGCAAGTTCGGCAAGTCACTAAAACTTATTTTATTTATTAAACAAAATCCACAGCCCATTAATTAATACAACTATGATACATAACAAAACTTACAGAAGTCCACTTGCGCGAGCGTGTTGGAAGTCGCTTGCGCAAGTCAACTTCTGCAAATTTTGTTGTCATAGTGGACATTTCGCGTTATAAGATACAAGTTTATCTTAGTTTGGGACATACTAAATTTGGGGATTTCATAATAATTGATCCCCAAACTTATTAGCCTTGAATCTGTTTCAATAAACGTTAAAATATTAGAAGGCGCAAAAAGTAAAGTTCCTCTTTTTTAGGGCTAAGCTAAGGCCGCACTGCGAAATCTCATCGATTGATTTTTTATTCGAATAAAATATTCGATATCAATCCACAGATATTAAGCTTATTGTAAAAGATAGCATAAAATAATAATAATGTGCATACATCATAATTCAAAGTGTCACAGACATGTAATTTAATTAACCGCGTGATGTTTTTCGCAGTGCGGCCACTGGCCCTCAACTTGTAAATTCTATAAAATAGAAATTCTATTCGCTATCTATCACCTATTGGTCTGGTTTAGTTGAACTGCCGTTGTTTTCCAACCTCACCTTTTTTTCTGCTTAATCGCTGATTAGATTTAACTAGTTGGAAATTTACAAGCCAATTCGACCGATGTGGCGCGGTGGGCGAAGGTCTGCCTGCGACGCAGAAGGTTGCGGGTTCGATTCCCGCCTCGGGACAAATGTGTGTACGATCTGCAGACATTTGTTCAGGGTGTTCTGGTCGTTTTCTATATGTAATAAAAAATATCTATCTATGTATTGTATTATATTATGTATATCAGTTATCTAGTACCCATAACACAAGCTCTGCTTAGCTTGGGGCTAGATAATGCTGTGTTAATTGTCCAGCATTATTTATTTATTATTATTAATTCAGTGTTTCGAGCGATCGCAAAAACAAGCTTTACTTCCTTTGCTTTAAAATTCAGCACTCGCTTCAATTGTAGCTTATTTTCCAATTAACATTTACAATGATGTTCACTATCCAAGTTCAAACATAATGGGGTTTGACTGTAAGTTAACCCATGTTTTGTTTTATGGCAGCAAGGGACTCCCCTGCAGTCTGCCTCCGCAGTAAGTTATTTGTCTTACTGTTGGTGTATCTATGCAATACAGTGTGTTGTACTTTTATTCTTACCATTTATACTCCAGCCAAAATCAAGATAAGCAAGTACAATATTTGTCAAAAAGTTCATACATAACATTAAATCATTTTGTTATCATTAATTTTTGAGAGAATTTGTTATTGCAATACCTATCGATTTTAGGTACATATTTATGTCGACAATTCTGTCTCATACTCAACACCAAGAAGATTTTTTTGTTGTTTGCTCCGTGTTTATCTTGAAAATGCCTGGAGTATAACTAGCAATTCAGTCACTCAGCGCTTAATTCATGCACTCATAAAAATGGCAAATCTTCGACATGGGCGTGCCTTTTTCACCAGAGATGTGCAACATAGCTAAGCAGCAAACTATGTTCAACCTCCCAAAGGGGTCTCTCGAACTCTAACGAAGGTCGTTGGTGTCACATACCGCTCATAGTGGGATATCCTGTCTAAGAAATTTACTCACCCATCTGTTATTTGATAACGACTAGGCTTATATGGTAGATAATAAGCTCATTAATATATAATATACGGAGTAAGAAGCAAGCCCTCTCTCTTTCACATGTGTGGTAAAAGAGAGAGGGCGTGCTTCTTACTCCTTGTGGGAGACAAAAACGACCTGAAGGGGTTGCCCGGTCTAAAGAGGTGCCCAAATGCAGTATTTCATTTGGGCACCTCTAGGCAAAATATATTTAGCTGGTTCCTTGTGTCATTGTCATATCATCTAATGCTCGTATTTTTCGAATAACACATAAGTGAAGTAGATCGAAAAAAAAAACTTTGAATTTATATTATTTAACAGCTTTTCTGTGCGCGATTTAGTTAGGCAACCTATGTGCGATATTTTATTTAATACATTATCTACCATAGTATCATTATCAAACTAACAAGATGGGTTAGTAAATTTCTTAAACCATCAGCTATGAACTATATTGACATAGTCGCACCCATATCTTTAATCATAACCTACACTGTAGTCCTAAACTCCACTCGGTGAGGAGATTGTCAAAGTGATGTTTGAGTGACGCAAACTTTTTTGATACGCATAGCAAAAAATATCGATTAGGAGTAGAGGTTAGTTAGGACTAAAGATATGGAGGTAGAGACGCCCGCGCCGAATATAACATGAATTTTCTTTTGCTTGTTTGTACATTTTTGGGGCATCTTTTATTTTCTATGTTTGTTGACCATCAAATAATGACAAAGTTGTTGCTCGGGTTTACTTGTTATTGTGTTTATATACTAATATCGTATTTCAGTCACCATATCACTTTTATTGATATTCGTATGTAGTTTTTGTGTGGGATGGCGTAATATAGCAATCTGTTAAAGCCAAATGTTTTATTTTGTACTGTCTGGTTACAAGCCTGTAAGAATTATAATTATTGTTACCGCCGAATAATATTATTAACAATCGGAGATGGCTTTGCACCAATATAACAACTGGGAACAATAAAAGCATGCAACGAGACAATTTATCATGATTTGATTCCGTTAGAATATATTCGAAGTTAATAACCATGTTAGTTCAAGGGTCAAGGCACACTGAAAGCCGTCGGGTTTTTTTAAATATTTTGACAGTAAATTGCACCTTATCTCCAAAACGATTCGCTTCTAACCCTCTAGTGATGTCGAAGCAGCAGTACCTACTCAGCCAGTGGATGTCCTTAAGCCGGGTTTCCGCCGCGAGCGCATCGATCCCATAAAGAGTAAACTGCATACTAGTATTTCCATCAACAAAAAGTCGAGCGGAAAGGACTGAGCCGGCAGAAAGCTTTGAAATAAACTCTGCTCACTCATCTCCCATTTTCCAATCATTGACCTTTCGCGGTAAAAACCCCGGTTTATGATATGAGTTGACTAAGGAAAAGAAGGACCAGAAGAAAGGCGTCTACACTGTGATCCCCAGTTCGTCTGCCAATCATGGTAATTACGACAAAATCCCTCTTGTCTAGGGGATTCAGCAGTGGACGCCTGTGTTCTGATCAGGTGCCTCGACTCTTGAACTGTGAACTGTATCATAATTGATTTAAAGTCTAAAATACGTGCGTCTTTCAGGTGGAAGATCTCAAATCTCTGGCGAGCGAAGCAAGCCCGTTGAGCACGCCATCGCCTGGCCCGGTCAAGAAACCAGAGAAGCCTAAAAGGACTGGGATCATGAACTTGCCTATGCCACCTGGTGTGTCACCATCATCAAACTTTTCTATCTCTCTAACCAACCAACTGATAACACCCACTGCTGTGTACATGCTTCTTTATTCCTCCTGGTGTTGTTATATGTGGCGGTGGGCATAAATAGAATAACAACATTAAACATTATTTGTACATTCATGTACCTTGAATAAAACCGAAGTTCTTTTCTGTAGTATAATTTTACTGGACTCTTGGACGCGTCAGATATTTAAAATTACAAGCAGTATAGTAAAGAAGCAAACAAGAAATCTTTACCTTGTTAGTTGTACCTCTGTGGCGCAGCAGGCGAAGGTCTGCCTGCGACGAAGGAGCTTGCGGGTTCGATTCCTGTCTTGGGACAAAAGTTTGTACGATTTGCAAGGGTGTTCTGGGTATTTTCTATGTATAATAAAAATATCTTTTTTATGTAATGTATTCCAAGTCTATCTGTAAGTATATCAGTCATCTAGTACCCTTAACACAAGCTCCTATCCTTAAAATTGTTCCAGTGATACCCGGTTCTGAAGAGCTGAGCGGCGACGAGTTGGACGGTTCAACGCCGCCTCCCGCGTCGAGAAGGGATCAATACTCACACGTGTTCGCTTCTAGAAGAAATTCTAGGGATAACAATGTAAGCTTCATTCAGCCTTTCGTTTAGAAGCCGAAATTGGTTGATTCTGCTGAAAAACTTAAATATAACAGCACTAAATTTGTCGCTGTACTATTGAAATGGCAACAAACTTATTGATACCATTTTTTGCCTATGTTCAACTTTTTGATGATTACGAACTATTTTCTATAATTTTTTTGATTTTGTTTCTAGTCCACATCGAAACTGAAAAGGCCGAAGATTTTGAAGAGAAGGGGCTCCAAAGTCATACCTGTGGCGACGCCTACGCATCACGCTAAAGACTGGGGCGAGAAATGTGTTGATGGCTTCCAGGTAAATAACAATTTTTATACAATCTTTAATAAGCTTTTCAAGACATGTAAATTCTAGAATTAGGGTCCTATCTATTTGATCTGAGTTTTCTGTACAAGGCTTGTAGAGGGCACAATTTCTTTGCAAGAATTTCCAATGTTCCAATGTGTTCCGTGTTTATAAAAGAACTCGTATCTCCTAATCATCAGGTTTTGGATGCCTCAATGAGTACCCTGTCTTGCTCCTGCTTGTTGCATCCAGAATCTATCATATCTGTTTAGTCATATCTATCATAGATGTCTTGCTCAGATCACCATGCCACATTGACACAGGGCGTCCTACACGTCGTTTACCTAGTCGCGGTCTCCACTCTAGAACACTATTTTTTTCTGATTCTATTAGTACCTAACTGTGCATAGGCCATAAAGTACAAACTTCTTTCACAGGTCATTACACAAATCGGCGAAGGCACCTACGGGCAAGTGTACAAAGCGCGGGATAAGAACACGAGTCAACTAGTGGCTCTTAAGAAAGTGAGACTGGAGAACGAGAAAGAAGGCTTCCCTATTACGGCTGTGCGCGAGATCAAGATTCTGCGGCAGCTGAACCACAAGAATATTGTCAATTTGAGGGAAATTGTCACAGATAAGCAAGATGCCCTGGACTTTAGGAAGGTATGTGACTTTTCCTACCCGAGAAACATGTTTATAACTAGCATACAAAGCTTGTCAAATACTTGTCTCGAAACATTCTGCCGTTCACTCTGTCAGTAGACAAGTATAAAACACATGTGCGTAGACACATAAGCCTACGACATGTTCTAACTTGTCCGATACATTGACAGCGTTCGCACTACATAAAAACAAGTAACGTGTTGTTTATTGGTAAAAACGAGGGCTGTATAGTGTATAGTTAGTTCAAAATAAGTTTTATACTTTTCCATGCTCCACAAGTATCAACGACAAGTATCAATAAACATCTAGAATGAGAATGTTGTGTGAATTGTCCAGAATTATTTATTTATGTCTAAAACATGTACAAGTATTATACCTTGGTGAAAACGAGGGCTACACACCAACTTCGTTTGCCATCGTTACTTTACCACCTTGATTCTTCTTTTGAGCGTTTAATTAAATGATGGTAGAGTCTTGTACATTCGGGACTGGGCAGCGATATTTTCCAAATGACTAGTGTACAAATTTTACCTCTCAAACAATCAACGAAGCTATGTTTGCCTGACCATGTGGTATGACCACCTGCAAGCCAATTTATGGACACTGATGATAGAGGCCATTTTTAGGCTATTGATGACGAGATGTCTTTTTTTTCGCATTATGTCAGCAACATGTGCCTTGAACCAGTCTTGATAGAAAAATAAATTAAATCGAAATTTCTTTTCTGAATACTTGCTGTTAAATAAATAATTGACAATTCACACAGCCCCAAGGTAACCAGAGCTTGCTCGTTATAGATCTGGAAAGTGTTTACATTGGAGATTCTAAAACAGTCTTGTATTTCAGGACAAAGGCTCATTCTACCTAGTCTTTGAATACATGGACCACGATCTCATGGGGCTACTCGAGTCCAAAATGGTGGACTTCACAGAACTGCATAACGCGTCCATAATGCGGCAGTTGCTGGACGGCCTTGCTTATTGCCATCGGAAGAACTTTCTGCATCGGGATATCAAGTGCAGTAATATCCTTATGAATAACAAGTGAGTGAGGTGATTTATTGTACATTGCACTGTTTCTTTTAATTATTTGCATATTTTAAGGCCTGTTCAGAAGTACGCGGTATACGCTACCCAGAGCGGCAGCGGTAAATTTCGCTCGGTTTCGCGTGCTTTGCGGTATCCCCCAGGGTATTTTTAGTAAAAATAGGATTACCGCAAACCGTTAATACCGCGTAGAACAAACATATATGCGAGATAAGTTGTTTTGTTGTTTCAATTCTTAGATATTGCTTTTTAGCGAAATTATTCGTAAGTCATATTTATTTGTCGTTTGGTTTCTTTTTCGTCTGCTTCAGCTCTATAAAAAACACCAGTCAAATTCGATGTAGAATGTTTGACTACGACACAAAAAACTAAAATTCAATTGCTTGGCGTCAAGTTTGTGATGTAACAATATTAACGACGGAAAGATCTCGAACCGACTAGTAATATTAATTGCGGATAAAAAGACGCGGCAACAGAATGGTTAAGTATGGATGGTTTATTTACAAACATTTTACATCGAGGGCTGGTGTTTTAGTGGCTAGAGAAACAGCTTTTGAATTGTAGCAGCGACTAGAGTCTAGCTTGATTAATCTAGCTTCTTAGTCTATTTCTATCACCAAACAACAGCTCAGTTTATGTTAGCTTCTACAACATTCTAACGCCGTCATAACAACGAAATTTCTAAAGTAAACTATTATGTGACCCCCTGCTAAAGTGATCCATTCCTGTTGCCAAGTATTTGGTTCTAAGACAATTTAACTACCATTACAGAGGCGAAGTGAAACTCGGCGACTTCGGTCTCGCTCGGCTCTGGTCGGCAGAGGACCGAGCGCGGCCGTACACCAACAAAGTGATAACGCTGTGGTATCGGCCGCCCGAGCTACTGCTTGGAGAAGAGAGATACGGACCCTCAGTGGACGTCTGGTCCATGGGCTGCATACTGGGGGAGCTGTTCTTGAAACACCCTCTGTTCCAAGTAAGTTTATATACGCTGTTTCGGAGCTTTCACGTCGCTTCATTGCATATAGTCTATGGCTATGCTAATCTAAGGTCTTAAGGCTTATCTAGTCTATGGGCTTGAGCGGTTCTTTAAACATTCGCTGTTTCAAGTTAGTTCATTTTGGCGGTGTTTTATGTACTGACCTATGTAGTGACAGTTATTTAATTCCTCATTTGGACTCCTATTCGGTTCAATAGTAGATGGAGACTATTTATTTACTTGTGTAGAAAGAAGGCGCACTTTGTAATTAAGTTTGCGAGTGCAAAAATGATGCATAAAATACAAAAATCTTTATTAAGAACGGAAACATTGGTCAAGGTACAAATGTGGGCTGACTACCGCAAAAGTTATAAACTGTGTAGCAGAGTCAGCGCCCTCCTCAAAAATAAAAATAAAAGTAAAATTTGAGTCCATTAAGCCTTCAACCTACTGAGTCAATCTCTACTATTTTGAAACAGGATAATGGGGATAGAAAGAAGGTATTTTTTTGACGATTAATCTTATTTATTTGTTCTCTAATTCCATGTTTTGATTTTCTTTTTGTACTTAGCTATGTTCAATAGAGACGTGCGTAACAGCTCTGCGCTAACAACATTATTTGAAATATGTTTATTTCTTCAAAATATGGTATTCTACATGATAAACAGTTGTTAGGGCATCCATTTTAAGTATGTAAATATACTTGTGCCAGGATATTTACATGCTAAAAATGAATGAACTTTCAGGCAAACGTAGAAATGATGCAACTGGAGATGATTTCCCGTGTGTGCGGCACGCCCGTGCCTGGTATCTGGCCCAACGTGGTCAACCTGCCGCTCTGGCACACGCTGCGCCCCAAGCGGTTCCACAAACGCTGCGTGCGCGAACAGTTCGCGTTCATGCCCGCCCCGGCACTGAACCTGTTAGATCGGATGCTGGAGCTCGATCCGGAGAAGAGGATATCTGCTGATGAAGCGCTCAAGAGTCCTTGGTTGAAGGGGGTGGTTCCTGATCAGTAAGTGCTGTTTCTTAATGCCCCTCATGGAATTAGAGAATTGAAAAGGGAGATGCCCTTTACCAATACCCTACCACCTTTTTTATAATGTTTTTCAGATGTTGTATAAATATACTAAACTATTTTGACAGCACTAAGAATGATACCAACCTTTTTTATTTTGATCGTTATAAAAGGGACGGCAAAATTTTAAGTGCTGTTAAAATACTGTAGTTTTGGGGACATCTCTGATAGATAACTCTGGAATTGACACCAATGTTTCTAAACATCCATCCATGCATCTAAACTTTCGCATTATAATATTAGTGTGATGTATATACCTACCAACGTCTAGGACTCTTCCGTCTCCGGCTTGAAATTTTTCTTATTGAAAAGCTCTCTTTTTTTCTTCCCTTGATTCCAAACTCTATTATAACTATATAACTCTATTATAGAATGACAGCGCCAGAGCTGCCAACATGGCAAGATTGCCACGAGCTCTGGTCCAAGCAGCGGCGGCGGCAGCAGCGTGAAGCCGACCAATCCAAACCCAGCAAGCAGTTCTACGACGGAGACTCCAAGGACTCCTCGGACCAGTCCTTCAAGAGCGACCTCCCCTTCAAGCCGGGGGAGGCACCGGAGGCCGGACAAGTTAAATAACACGAGCTCACCGCACTCACTCCGTGGTGCTCTGATTACCAGTGACTCCCGAAGTGATTGCGTGGTGCGTACACTTGAAGTTGAAGTTTTGTGTTGCAATTTGTATGGATAATCCGTTCGTTGCCGGTCTACAGTTCTTATGAAGCATAATATTCTTATGCAAGATGTAATTTACAGTTGAAAGTGTCCTTTGCAAGCATGTCTGATGTCAATGAAATATATTTCGCCTTTGACCTCACGAATTGTAAACTACTCAAGAATCCAGAAATTGTAAAGACTATTTATCAAAATTGTTGGGATTCAATTGAATTGGCTTAGTCAAATAGACAAAGAAGATAAATCCTGTGATTGTTAACTAAAATTGAGTTTTTGTTTGTATACTCGGTTTACGGTTACTTTTAACTTGTTAATTTTAAGTTATGTACATTTTAATTCGATTATTGAATAGTAGACGAAATGGGTAACTGTGTCTGTTAGTTTTATTTCTCTGTATTCCATTTCGACCGTTTTAATTTTGTTGAACACCAAAAAGTACGCAAGTATCTATTTCGTCGTATGATCTAGGACGAAACATAGCTAGATTTTTTACTAAAATGTAGATAGGACCCACTCTAGTATGGCATTTATGTAGTTTAGAAGTATGTTTGTATATCTAGACAGATAATAGAATGCGTGATGTCTCTAGTTTGACTGTAAATAAACAATTATAATATATACCATCATGTTATTGTTTCACAAATGTCTATAGTTAATGGTCTCTGTAAATTAAACTTATAAGGAAGCATATCTAGTAAAATTGTAAATAAGTATTTTTACGGTTAGTTATAATTCTGTTTTAGAGGAACATAGATCGCGTGCCAACAAGTATCAAGTTGTACTTCCATTAAGTTTCATTCAAGCTCATAGATATTAATGAACTGCTTGATAAACAAAATTTTGAAGCTTATGAGTATCAAATATAAAATCGGCTAGACCGACATCAATCTTTTTTTGAAAATCAGGTAGATTATGAGCGCGACGCAAATCTTTCTCACGTTGTGTTATTTCAATGAAATGTTTTGTTATGTAGCCTAATTTGTTGAACGTTTAACCGATATGTTATACATCGAAGGAATGCACCAGCTGTAATCGCTCTTGTACAGCTATAAATATTGGATTGTGCCTTTATCTGGTGGTAATTGTGAGATATTTGGACTGGCCAGATTGTTTGCATTTATGACCAAAGTGGATGGATTTTGAACAATGTTTAGACTAGGATGGAATCGTAAGCATCTAGAAAATGGTACGAAATCTAGGTAAGGGATGTGGTTTTTTGTGAATGACGGTGTGCATGATTTTCTTGGATTATCTCGAGCTCAACACCTACGCGCCGAGCATTAAAATTGCGTTTTAATTATAGCAATATTTTATACTCCAAATATACGCAGAAATTAGAAGTACTTTACCATTATAATACTGCTAAAATCAAGTGATAGGTATCGATCCTGCTTGACTCTGTAAATAAAGCAATAAAGCAATGAAGCGCAATAAGTAACTTTAATATGAAATGGAAACTTATAAGTTGATTTATACTTTTAAGAATCGCTTCCTATTATGTACAATCGGGGGCCCGCTATGTAACATGGTGCGCTGAAAGACTAAAGTCCTTGTATTATATAGTTTTAAGATGCTACGTTGTTCTAAATAATAATCCGGAGTTTCGGAGACAATCATCGATTTATTTGTGTTCAAATTATCTTTAACTGAGGCAGTGAGACAACCTAAAATTTCTTCTATCAAGGTTCATCGTTAGCTACTTTTAAGGGCGATTCGGGCCTAATAAGCCGACGAAGTCTTAGCTTTACGAAGCTACTGCATTAACGCAAAATGTAATGGATTATAGTAATAAAATAACAGATAAGTTGAATCAATAGCGTAATCAGACATTGTTTTTTTTGTTATTTTTTTGTAGGTTGTAGGTGTATTTCCGTTATTTGTTACCCTTATCACAGACGTGCTTGTTTTTAAAGCTGTTAATTTTAATTCCATAGAAAAACGTGTACGGTTTGGTATTTTTTTATCTTTTAACAATAAACTGACTAACTAGAGCAAGTTTGTACAAAGTATTTATACAAAGTAGTTGTGAAATAGAATGGTTTTGTAAGTTTGGTAAAATGTTATATTGCATTGTTGCTAGGCAAATTGATTCCCTCACTTCAAACAAATCAATGTTGTTATTTGTTATCTTACTATGCGTCTCGTCACGGTTTAATAGCGCTCGGCCGAAGTGGAGGGGGTATATTCACGTAAAGCAATAAAAATCGACTTCTGCGCATTCAAACAACGCTATTAAACAGTGAGTATCTGTCACGTAAACCTCCCTGACTTCGGTTGTCTTGCACAATATCAACTCAAACGGTTATACCTACAATCGCTTCACATCAAACACAGAAGAGGCGACTTTCATAAGAATAAAACTGGAGCAGCACCGCTACAGCACAACACAAAATTTTGTATTCAAATAAGGGCTTAAACTCATAATATTTATATTAGATTTGGGGGGTATTGACGGCATCTGATGACAGACAGCTCGTGTACCACTCCTTTGAGGCTATCTTTTTACTGTAAAATGTATCAAAAGATAACAAAGACTATATTTCAATGCACATGTTAAAATTTATAATGCAGCGGTGGCGGTATTAGATAAATGACCGCAGAGCGTAATACTGAATGACTTCTAAGCCTCCAGTTGATATTGATGATGACCGTTTTTTGGTTGAAATGTGTTTGACACCTCACCTTACCTCATCAGCCTATAATGGTCACTGCTGGACGCAGGCCACCCCCACATTTTTTATTTCATAATGCCCATAATCCCCACGATGGTGTTTGGACAACGAACCTCAATGTCTCAGCATAGTTATCCTATGAAATACATGTTTTTTTTGACATGATTGTGTTGAAATTGTATAGACTTAATTTAAAGAGCAATCACGTGGGTTTTTTCAAAAACGGCCCATTATACTTATTGTTGAGACTGAATAAACTGTACCTACGTGTGTTAGTCATGATTGTCTTTTTCTGCAACTCTGGATTGTTATCATTAAATTAATTACAATGTATGTAAAAATGTACCTAATTTTTTTAAATAATTAAACTACAATGAAATATATTCCTGTCTTTCTCTGAAATTAACAATAAGTATATTAGGGGTAAAATTAAAAGAAAATATTGTGGAAAATACATTTAATTAAAAAATGACTGAAGGAACTGGCTTACTTGTAATAAGGCACATTTTGCCCGAAAATATGGCCTAAATTCATCTCGTGAAGTTACGAGTATTATCTCGATATAGACAAACACGTAAGATACGCTTTCCTATGCGTAAACACTGATGTGAATCGTTTAGCTATGTTATACAAAAAATAATGGTGTTTCTTATCTTGGTTGAAATTTATTCCTGTTATTCTTACAGTTGCCTGTACAAAATGTGACATTTTAGGTAATAATAATAATTTTAGGTAATGACAAAGTAGTTTATTTTCCAAAATTCTCATCTATTTATACAGGAATTTTGTAACAATTAATCTCTACGATTCACACCTTATCACATAGGTACTTCTATAAAAACAGTTTTGTAGCCACCTTTTAGCTTCTAGGATCATAAAAAACGAAATTATATTTGCCAAGCAAATGTTTGATTTTATATGACAATTATTAGCATGTATGGCATACATTATAAATATGTAGTACTTTGTACGAAAATCTCATTACATAATTATCACAAGATATTCAAAATAACAAAAATAATACGGTAAAAAAATAAAAAACTTGAATAAGTACATAGGATAAAACATTTGATGACTTTCTTATCCTAAACTACGGTATAGATAATTATAATTCTTAAAAATATTATAATTTATAAATTACAATGGAATATTTATATTAGAAATCTATATTTCGTTGTTTCCAAATTACATTTTATTTTTCTTTGTGAATACTTTCGGTCCTTAGGGGGAAGCAACCTGTAAAAAAAATGCGTTAGTGTTTAGCATCAGCACACAAAAGATTCAAAATCGTTATGTTAGAAAATTGCCTTTTTGCCTAAGTGTTTAACAAATGGTTTGACAAGAAAATTGCCATTGTGTTTAACAAGTGTCTTGAATAACTATGTATGGAAGATGCATGGTTGTTAATAAAATAACGTAAGTCAAGAGTTACACTTTAATTAGTTCTTAGGTGTTTAATTTAAAATCCAGAGTACACCTGTTACCATGCCACAAATGCTAATCACAGAGTTCAATCTTTTAATACCATCTGTAAAGCCTGCATGCTTGCTTGTTCAGAGCTTGATCTATGTAGTACACAGATTTATAAGTATAGTACTAAAGATGTAGTACAAATTTTTCAAATAAATCTTTGCTGTTATTTCCTTTTAACGGTCTATTATTTCAGTTCTTTCAAAACGCAATCTGGACGAAAGAGTATAGGTACCCTACTCACCACAAGGAGGTTGCCACTCTTCGCGCGGTGGATGGTTGGCTGCGGTCCGTTTGTGACCTCGATGGTACCGCCTTGCTTGCCGTTCACCAGGTTATGGGCGATGCTGGAACAGAGAGTGAGTTATTTAAACTACGTTTACTTTTTCCTATCCCACTGACCTTCAAGATACTTGTATTTTGGCGCGCATTAGGGGAGGCCTATGTCCAGCAGTGGACTGGCACAGGCTGATGATGATGATGACTTGTATTTTGGAGGACAGTGCTTTAACCTTTTTGGAACCTTGAACGTTAGTTTCCTTACTTCAAAAGTGAAGGAATGTTGAGTTCAGTTACTTTATTCAAAACGTTTTGGGTTACAGGTCAGTTCTTAAATAATTTGTTAATCAATGACATTCTATAGATTCATACATAGTAGGTACCTATTGTAAAAAGAATAAAAGTAAATGGATTATCTATTAAAATATCATTTCTAAAATAGAAAGAAATGTATCAGCAATCGAAAGATAGGCGGATTAGTAATCGCAGCAACTCTTATAGGCGGGATGTAAGGGGGACTCCAGC
Source organism: Eupithecia vulgata (assembly GCA_946478455.1). Taxonomy (NCBI): domain Eukaryota; kingdom Metazoa; phylum Arthropoda; class Insecta; order Lepidoptera; family Geometridae; genus Eupithecia; species Eupithecia vulgata. The sequence continues at coordinate 13,601,030 of OX297873.1, forward strand.
ATCTCGTCTCCCAAGCCAACCTCACCTGCACGTGGCGTACCCTGCTGAATAAGAACTAGGCTCTGGTGAAAATATCACTCAATCTTCATAATTTGGTAACTCATATTTGACAATAACTTTCCATTACCTGACTGACACTGACAGAAAAGAGTCTAACCAGACTCATATTGCCAATACCATAGAATCATCATCATCATCTTATAGTGCCTATGCTACTGCCTATTGTCGTCATAAGTCGTCATTCTTCGCAGTATTGTATTCTCTTTGGTCGTCATTTACGTACACTATACTGACTCAGTTACGTAACTGGGCTGAGTTGCAAGTTAATTTTCCCTGACATGGGCCTGTAGGTACTTATTCTGTTGCTTGACCAAAATAGATTTGACTAGTAACTTTGTAAACAAGACATGACCAGAACGCCCCGGAAGGTAGGGAGAGTTAAACGCTTTATAAGGCATTATTTTGTAGTGACGTAAAAAATTTTGTAGGTACATGTACATAATAACGTGGGTTTTCCAAACTATCGTATACCTAATTAGTTGGAGCCCCTCAACAACCAAGAAAAGAAAGCAATAGGTACTTACGTGCCAGTGTCGACAATCTCTATGATTTCCGGCTTCTTGGTGAAGTCAGTGACGATGGTCAGAGCCTCGATCAGGTGAGTCACGGAGATAATCAGGTCGCCCTGCAAATTCAAGGAGCTAGTAAATTACTAAAAATACTATATACTAGTTGACGTTTGTCCCAGGCGTTATAATAGGTGGGATGAATGGTCCACTGCTGGATGCAGGCCTCCCTCTGATTTTTTATCTCATGGGGGGTATTGCCCATAATTCCCACGGCGGGCATACGGGTTGGGGATCGCAGTTCGGCGGTAGAATATCATCACTCTATTCTGCAAGAGGCGCTGCTGCCCGCCCCCAGGTATATGTACCCACGAGAAGAGTTGGGGTGATGCAAATTCTAAGGCTATGCTGTCCAATTCAAATATTTTGTTTTGGTGCCGAGAACGGAATATGACCTGTGCCTAGAGTGAAATTCTTCTAAATAGTACTAGAGTAAGATAAATCTGCATATTTTACTATAAAAACTATCGTAGTTTGACGAATTCATTACGGATGTAAGCGGGTTAATAAATCTGCATAATCTACCTTATCCTTCTTAAGCTCTTGCGGAATCTTGATCAGCACAAGCGTGTCAGTCTCATTAGTGATGACGACTTTGAGCTTATCCAGCGGCAGACGATGTTTCAGCTTGAACGTCTTTCTGTTAGACGCGTCCAGCACGTACAATGCTTTGTCCGAGGCAAGCAGGGCGCGCTCGCGAGGCTTGTAGCCGCGCCGGTCATATTTCACCGCTTCGCATGAATACTGGAAATGTAGGTAAATGAGAGGAGTTATTAAAATTGCATGGCAATGATCAAATAACTTGAGCAATAAGTTCAGTGTCACCGTCCAAATCATTCCGTCTGCTCATTATCTACAAAAAATTGCTAGAAGTTCCCATAAATCCCGAATTCAATAATCTTTAATACAATCGAATAAATATTAAAAATAAAATAAGCGAATCAAGTGAGATTCAATTCACTTTCATCATCATTATCATCAGTCTACATTAGTCCACTGCTGGACATTGGCCTCCCCTAATGAGCAATTCACTTTATTATCAACCTATGATCAATAAGCAAAACTCACGTAAGCAAAGCTACTCCTTTGAACGGCTTGAACGATTATCAAACTCGCAAACAAGTTCTGTCAGAACTGAGAGACTGAACCTAGATCCCTTAAGAAAACTGTGTGCCAAGATTGACATCGGGCAGTTTAGCCACAGAGAGATAAGAGAGAAATGGTACTCAAAAATTTGTTGGTATGGCTACTCACAATCAGCTGTTCCCCAGTGGGCCACGAAGGCGACGCCATGAAGGTTCCTCTCAGAGTCTGTTGCTCGCTCGTCAACCGCTCGTCTACGAAGCGGTTCTTAACGCTGCTTTGGTAGCTATTCTTCTTGCCTGGCGAAACAAGGAGAGAGTAAGGGATAGATACTAAAGATTCTGAGCCACTACGGTAGATGAAAAAAATTAGTAGAACGTGATTGGCCTCGAGAAATGTTTAAAATGTGAATGTTATATATACCCTATACGCCTAGATTCTAGATAAAATTCTAGATGAAATCATTGAGTTTTGTTACTGAAATCTTTAAGAAACACATAGTTAATATAATTGTTCTGCAGTAACTTACCCTTGAACATCTTTTCTGCAAGAACCTTCAGCTCGAACTGCTTCTTGTCCGGGGGAGTCAGCGCCATCCGGTACTTCCGGGAGAGGTGGGCGCGGTGCAGTCTGCGGAAAAGGTCATTCATCATCCCATGTGCAACTCATTTGCTGTCGTTTTCCCACAGAGACTCAAGTGACCATTCAAACAATCTTTCAGTGACTCGAGACTAATGGGATGGGATCACTTGACAACGTCGTTACGCGCGATATTATCAGCCAAGTTCAGAATTAAACGAGCAACGCAATAGCAAATTTGTATCTTAATATCTTTACATGAATTGGGCATGCTGCTGGTCCCCCTCTTTTAGATAACTTACACACTTCACAGCACCCTTCTTAATTTAGAGATCATTTTCACTATTGTTTAAGTGACAAGAGCATTTAAACAAGGCTTTGTTCAGACATGACAATTCGCGTTATTCGTGCAACTTTTAACCAGATAAAGTAGGCAATTAATATTTGCTTTTAGCACAAAATAATACGATAAAACAGTTGAAAAGTCTACAAGCATACTTTAGAGCAGACCAGGGCACATGACGCGCTTTGTAAATCACTTCCATCACTCATTGGGACTTATCATTCCTTACCTATGTAACGTTTGAAGCCAGGTCCGGGCTAGCTTTGCTTTGTGAAGCTCTTGCATTGCTGTAAAGCATATTTATATTCACATGCAGGTCAAGGCAGGCTCAGGGCAGGTTTTCCAGCTGAGGTCAAGCACCTATTTGGGCAGTTGCGTAGTCTGCCGCTTCAGCAAGTGGACCTTCAGTTCTTCTATTTCAAAGCGCTTGCGAGAGATAAAACCTCACACGCTTTTTACAAAGCATTGGAGTTTTTAAGGCTTATTGATCCTCACCTATGCAGCTCCTGGGAAGCCTCCTGGCAGGTAGCGGGGCAGGTTGGCCAGCTCAGGTCCAGCACCTTTTTGGGCAGCTGCGTAGCGAGACGCTTCAGCCAGTGCACCTTAGCGATGCCGAGGAAACGCTGGTTCTCGGGACTTGCAGGGCCGTTGCGGGTGATGAAACCTGGTGAAGATGAAACACATCTCTTGGTAAAGGTGAAGAGACAGCTTCTGTGGTGTAGTGGTTGGGCAGGTCAGCTCATCACACCAATATTATATATGCAAAAGTTTGTTTTCTTACGTCTTCACGCTGAAACTACAAAATAGAACGGACAAAAGCTTTGCATAGATATGTTTCTGGACCTAGAATAAAATAAGGCTACTTTTCGGAAAATCGTGTGTGAAGCCACGGGCGGATGTAAATATTTGTTTCGTGTGGGGGTTTTGGGGGACCAAGAGCGGTTCCCAAGATATAGGGTAAGTAAGTACCTACCAATCCTAGATGGAAAAAGCGGATAGACACGCCGCTAAGCTAAGTTTGTATTATTATCATAATCTTTGTCTGTATGTCGGTTTCTTTTGAGTCAACTCCGAAACGGCTGGACTGATTTTGAAGCGACTTCCACTGGCAGATAGCTTAAGTTAAAGTGGGTAATTAGGTGGATACTTTTATTTCAGAAAAAGGAACAATTAATCACATGAAATTTCGAATTCTATGAAAGTGAAGCCGTGGGCACAGTTTGTGATAAAACTACAATACTAACAGTACAAGCTTTTAGTAACTAACTAATTTCGCCACAACCCTAGTAAGTTTAGTCTGTTGCACTCCAGACTCACCTTTAATAAAAGCTCTGATGATGAGAGCAGCCTTCTTCCTCCGTTCCTTGAGCCTTTGTGCAAGGAATCGCCTGATCCACTTCTGGATAGTGATCGCTGCTGCCTTCATCTTAAGGTACTTTTTCCTCTGCGAGTAACCCCTCCAGCAGCTTTGAATGATGGTTGCTAGGTCGTTCTTTTTGATTTGGAACGCGTCTTCAGTTTCGAAGAGCGTTTTGGGGAAGCGGATGAAGATTTTGGTGCTGTGGAGTAGAGAATTGTTTCTGAATGTGTATTGTTAAGAGATTTGCATGAGAATGTGCCACGGAAATAATTTTGAGTCATGGCCGCCTAGATACCTAGCTTGGCGTTGTTTTATGGCTTAGGTGCCCATTCCACTCATCCAATTTCTTTGTCCAATGTACATTTTATCAAAGAACTTGGATGACTTCATCCAACTTACTAGCAACACATTTGATTCCAATATTTGGATACTAGTTTCTGTCCGCGGCTTCGCACGCGTTGTTTCTATGAAAATAAATACAGGTTAATATTTCCCATGGAAACTGAAATGTTATAGGTTAAATTGTAGCCTAAGGTTTATTTCAGATCAACAGCTACACCTATTTAAATTTTCAGCCCGATTTATAGCCCGTGAAGTTTTGGCTCGAAGAATTTGTAAACTCCATCTAAACTTTCGCATTTTTATAAGAAATGTGTGAGTGTGATGGGTTGTAGGTAATTTCATTTGAAATCAACTACGGAAATTACTTAGGAATCTTGGATAAAGATATTGGATGAGTGGAACCCTTAGATCATATCCAAAAATGGAAAAATCACTTTATTTTGCGACGTCCGTAATCGCAAATCTGTTGCAATCTAATGTTACTTGTAATGAAGAAAAGCGTGTAATTTTGTTTGATAAGGGTGAACCACTGGACATTAATACTCCTCAACAGCCTATAATGGTCCACTTCTGGACGCAGGCCTCCCCCTGTTTTTTTATCCTGGGGTTAGAGCCAATAATCCCCAAGCTAGGCATGCTGATTGGGGCTCGCTGTTGGATGGTAGATATATTCTGCAAGAGGCTCTGCGGCCCGCCCCCCGGTGTACCTATGTCCCTTAGTCGCCTCCTACGACACCCACGGGAAGAGTTGGGGTTGGTGCAAGTTCTAAGCCAGCACCACACGGCACATTAATACTGATCCTCTTAAATTGCGAGTTGCTGACGATTCGGACAAAATTTATTGGTATCCATCCGATGGTTAGCACAGGACCGTGGTGGATGGCACAAAGTGAGGCCTATACTCAGTGGGTAAAATCCGGTTGCGGAGGATGATGATGATAATCCATCCATGCATTGGCCTCTGAATATCTACGATAGATGTAGGTGGCATCAGTTTCGTTGACAATCAGCCGCGGATGAAAGACCTATTCAGAAGCGGCAAACTCAGCTGCATTTTGTACAGATAAAAGATCCCGTTTTATATATATTAGTTAAGAGTCTAACGATGTTAAGAGTATACATAACTATTAGTGTACGTACTTGCCCATCCTGAACTCGTCTTTCTCGAATTTGAGTGCCGTCACGAGATGCTGCACGCCTTGCCGCGCCGGACCCTGGAACGTCGGCCAGGTCGCCTTGCTCAGGCATTTGTATCTGAGGATGAACAGGCTATTTAGAAACATGTGCACATTAATGAAAGTAAAATGAAAATATGTTTATTGCTATTTAAACATACAGAATTAGTAATTACAGAATTATAACAAGTGTTATGTGTAAGTCGAGATTATTTACTTAGGCACTCAAATGACAACGAGTCCCACGCTGGGCTGGGCCTGTATCGTGGGAATCAATACTATAAACAGGCAAGGAGTAAAATAGCCTCGTTGAGTGTCGAACCTATGCTGAGTTACAAAATAAAAATAAAAAAAAAACATCAGACATTAAAAATTTGAAACTAAACATTTAAAAATAGATTAGAAACTAAAACACCCACAATCAATTCACGGAAAAAAAGATATGCCTTAGGAGACTTAACAATTTACTTTTAGTTTGATCGTATGATATGGTATGAACCAGAATTTAGCAGCGGATTTTAGCTGGGCGACAGATAAAGATTTATGGTCTGTGTTGATAATCCTATTATATACAAAAGATATTTGATCTCCGAAACGCTGGGCAAATGTCGTAAACTAAGGGAACCAAGATTTTGTTTGTATTGCATTGTCTAGTTGAATGATATTTATGTAGAAATGAAGTTGATGAGTGTAGATTCAGACAGATTTTAAGGAGGAACAGCTTTCTTACAGAAAGTAAAAAAAACTCTCATACTAAAGACTATTGTAAAAGATCCTGGAACGTCGTCGAAAAACGTCGTCGCCTCGCCTTGCTCAGACATTTAAATCTTAAGATAAGCAAAAATAAAAATAATATAATAATAATAAATACATAATATATCTAAATATTCATTTTATGTAACTCAAAACTGACAGTACTTTATGTCTTCAGAACGTTGAGGACTCTTGGATACGTCAGAAGTTTATATATTTTTTTGTTTTAGAAAGGACTGTTAAGATAAACCTGTTTAGCGGAAATGGCTCTGTGCGACTCACGAATTTGCTCTGTGGTGCGAGTTGTTGGTTTATACGAATATTGTTGCCCGTATAGAGTTCTTACAAGATTGGCAAGTAAAAAACTGTTTTAGTTGAAGCCATGGAGGAAGTAAAGATCAGTACCTACGTCTACCATGAGTTGTCATAGTTAGATCGCCTGACGTTACTACAGTAGATACGTAAATACGCAGATAGTATAGTTACTTCTTCTTCTTTGTTGGTACCATGAGCTATGTCAAATTTGTAATTCATGCTACCAAATTCTAAGCAAATGAAGCCCAAACTACAGAGACTGTAGTATAGTTTACTACACAGTGACGTAGGATAGTTATCTACGTGACTCAAACTGCGAATCTTAGTACCCAACTATCCGCTAGAGGCGCTGTAAAAGTTTTCATACATTTTTTTAACTACAGTCGCTAGCGAGTATAGATTGATAAAACTCATGGTAGACGTACAGTGGGACGTCCACAAATGAGATGAAAGGACGACGTCAAAAACTAAGATTGTCCAAAATACTAAGATTGTCAATAAGAGTGCAAACACACTACGCGACAGCGGAACTGCGCGACCAAATCACCAAAAAGCCCGCGCAGTTCCGTTGTAGTGCAGTTACGCTCAGAGCGAGAACACTTGTAAACTCAAATTGAACTGAAAACTTTTGTGTCGGAAGGTTGGAAAAGGGAAGCCTTTAGTGCCTGGGCGCTTCACTGAGTGAAGGCAAATCTGCATGTTGTTACCTTTCGAGGAAGGCCTCGTAGGTCCTCCTGTAGGCGAAGCCAGCACGCCTCACGCGTAGATTCTCCATCAGACCGAGGTATTTCACTTGGTGGGATACCAGCTTCTCGTCGAATTGCACTGGAGAATAGAAATAAGTGTGAGTATGTAATGAAAAGAAAATTCCCAACGTTCAGGACAATGCAAGAGGAAGAATAGACCGCTAGAAATATTTTCTGGTGGTCTATTTTCAGTCTTTCGCTTCGCTACACCTGAAGCGCTCGACTATAAATAGATAGATAGTCTTGATGTACCACACGAAGACAAAATATGACAGAGGAAGACATTAATAAATAGAATCAAGGCAAGTACAAAGGGCTTGCTTATCGCTATCAGCGATCTCTTCCAGGCAACCTTGATATATCTAATGATTTTACTATGGCATATGGCATCGGAAACGAAAAATTGCTTACACTAAATACCGGAATAATCGAGTATAAGTTTGATAAGGGTGGTAAGATTATAGATTTAGGAGCTGGTCTCAGATCTTTCTTATGATCTGTATCATAAGTGTTAAACTTTATAAACGGTGAAGGCCTGAACATTAATTTGTACCTAGAGGCCAGGCACATAGAGATTACTTTCCAAAATAAGGCAGAACTCACTGGAAGCCTTGTTATCATTAGGCTTGATGCAGCGGATGTAGGAAGGCTCCTTGCTGCTGAGGATCTTGATGAGCTCGTTGAGGGAGTTCTTGAACTGAGTGACGGCCGTCTCCGGGCGCTTCTTGCTGAGTTTGTTCACGTCCTAGAACAAAACCATCGTGGTCAAGAGTTTAGGAATTTTTTTAAAATCTCTGAATTTAGCATCTTCGGAAGCTTACGCTAGGATTTAAACATATTCACCGTCAAATTTTAATGAACCTTGTCAGTCCAAGCTTTAAAATAAAAGAAGATCCAAGAAAATTCAATCAATTAAAATTAAATCGAATTAAATTTGATTAGGTTAGGTATATTTAAAATCCTTAATACCTGCGTGACAACTTCTTCATCACCGGGAGTGATCTCTCTCATCACACCAATACTATAAATGCGAAAGTTTGATGGATAGATGGATGTTTGTAGCTCGAACACGCCAGAAAGGCTGAACGGATCTAGATGAAATTTGGCACAGATAGATTATAGTCTGGAATAGCACATGGAAGGCTGCGCGGGTTACCTTGAAGCACGCGCTGACGATGGAGTTCCCACTGGTAGCGATGAGGCCCTGAATGTCGCGGTAGAGAAGGTCGTTGTTCTTCTCCAGGAATGTGCTCACGTTGTACGTCACCTCTCCCGCGTAGTGGACTAGGCAGAACTCCTGCGAACACCAGATTTGAAGATAAATAAATAATGCTGGACAATTCACACAGAATTATCTAGCCCCAAGCTAAGCAGAGCTCGTGTTATGGGTACTAGATAACTGATATACATAATTCAGAATACATAGATAGAAATTTTTATTTATACATAGAAAACGACCAGAACACCCCAACAAATAACTGCAGATCATACACACATTTGTCCAGAGGAGAGGCAGGAATCGAAACCTCCTGCGCCGCAGGCAGACCTTCGCCCACCGAGGTCACAGAGGTCACATCTGATCATGAGAGATGTAAGGTAGAGTTTTTTAAATATTATTTGTTGTCATTGAGTGAATGGGGATCGTGCTTAGGCGATAAGGCCAGCTTTTTTACTGTGTTTATTTTTTATTTTTCTACTTAGTTTAATATTTTTTATTTGTGTTCATTTCAAGCAAAATATCTGCCTATCTACAATTGAGCTAACTGTGGTCTGTTGCAAACAATCTACAGGTAGCTTAAATAAAATGATAAAGGTTGGTTCCTTGTAACCAGTGTTCAAAATTAAAGGTGATCGAAGCCGCACAAAAATGTACATTCCATGACCTAACTCGTAACATTTGCATTTCATATTGACGGCATCAGATAATAGGTTGGCCACTCGTTTGAAGACGTTTTGTCACTGTAAAATGTGGTATCTAAAGTTAATGGGTTTCAGCCCATTTTTGAATGCACGCACGCGTCTACACGCGTTGGCAAATACATCGGCAATGCGCGACTCTGGCACTCGGCCGCGTTGGCGGTGTTGCGTACTTTGGTACAAGGGTGAGGGGACGAGCGGCACGAAATACATCTCGGAGCGGCGTTATTGCGCACTCTTAATGTGCGTAGAGATTTTTTTATAGTTTCCATCAGGAACTTTCCATCAGGTGAGGTGGTCAAACTAAGGTCTGTAGACCTTAGTTTGACCACCTCACCTGATGGAAAGTGAAGATGTGGCCGACGATGTATCACGACTATTCACTCTTGTCTTGAAGAGACCCAGGTTGTAATTGACGGAAAAAACAGCAGCAGGGAGCGTGTTCCAAACCCCAGCGGTACGAATGATAAAGGTGGAGGAAAACAGCTTAGTGCGAGTGGACGGTATATCAACCAAGTAGGGGTGGTAATGCGCTGTGCGTCTGCTTGTCCTGGAGTGGAAGGAAGATGATGGAATCACTATAGTCACTTACATCGCGTCCCATAATCTTCTGCGTCTTGGTATCGGACTTGCGATGCGATTTGTAGTGCGCGTGTCCGTCGAGGTGTTGGTTCAGCTTCTCCAGCAGAGAGCGGTCCGTGGCGTCCCCGGGACGGAGGCACTCGTCGTCCAGGATCGAGATTATACCTGAGGAAGGATGAAAGGGGCTCATCAGCACACCCACAATCAAGATATATCATTTATCTAGTACCCATAACACAAGCTCTGCTTAGCTTGGGGCTAGATAATGCTGTGTGAATTGTCCAGCATTATTTATTTTAAATTTACTTTACTTCAAACAAGGCTGAACACTATCGACGAAGTCACTTTTTAAATAACCTCAACCTCAACAGTCTTTAATGGTCCACTGCTGGATGCAGGCCTCCCTCTGATAATAATCTTATTGGCTTTTATCTCATGGGGGGTAATTCCCTATAATCCAATCCAAGGCATGCGGGTTGGGGATCGCAGTTCGGTGGTCGATATATTCTGCAAGAGGCGCTGCTGCCCGCCCCCTGGTGTATGTTCCTTAGTCGCCTCGTACGACACCCACAGGAAGATTTGGGTTGCTGAGTTTTTCAAAGCTCCCTTTCTGTGTCGATGGATACATTTTAACCGTGATTATAGTGATTTTAAAAGGGTTAAGAAGGAAAAGAAGGGTTTCAGATTTTCTTTATTTCCATTTAATCTTTGAATCCATGGTAGTGGTAACAGTCAATGAGAAACTGTAATTCTTGTGATAAACACATCAATATAGCAGAACTCCTTGACTGCACAAAATGCAAACGCAAAATGCAAACTATAATTTATAAACGTGTTTATAGTATAAAATTTGACTTGTCTAAGTGCTTATTTTGTAAGCTTAAAGAAATAAACGTTATTGATATTTGATAATTGTACCATTAAAGATTTATTTGAAACAACTTACAAGGTAAACCACGCTGAGCAAGCCTCCCAATAGAGGGGGGGGGGGGATTTTGATAGTATAACTTCGCTCTGCAATTTAAAGTTAACAAACTTACCCGTATGCTTAGCTTCAATAAGGTCGCAGATAACGATGTTGTTGAAATACTCGACTGGCTCCCACTCGATGCCTTCCCTCAGGTACTCTTCTTGCTCCTGCTTCAGCGTCAGCTGGATGAACAGCTGCTGGAGCTTCTCGTTGCAGAAGTTTATGCAGAACTGCTCGAAGCTGAAACGATTTGAATGTTTTTTATACCTTACTACGTAAGTCATGATTCCAGAATTTTCGAGGTGAAACAAAGCGTCCATCTAGAAGTCTTGGGGTTAAAATTGTGATGCAAAAGAAATTAAATGATAGGGTCAAAGATCATGAAGATTTTATAGAATTCTCACGAACTGCTACAGAAAGTCCATAATGTACCTACCTACATCTTTAGGCGAAGAGCGATCAGATAGAAAACTTTTTGGATGTATCCAATTTGACTGTCGCTCCTTTTTTAAAGATCCCTATAAAATATACCTTAAAACGGGTTTGGTATTGCCCTCTTGAATAAACATGTATACCAGCTTTTGAAGAAGAACAAATTTAACAATCAAAACAGAAAAAAAAAACAATTTTAGAACATATGCTAGAAACATTGCTCACCTATTTTTTGGGAAGATCTCAAACCCGTAGATATCCAGAATACCAATCACCGACGACCTGGCATCCTTCTCCTTCGGCGTCAAAGACGCGTTGATCCTCGACACAAGCCAGCTGAAGTGCTTGTCATACATGGCCTTGGCGAGTGCATCTCGTGCGTAGTGAGCCTGCTCTAGATCCAGGGGAGTGGAGACCACGTCGCCTCGCGCGTCGATCGTGCGGGAGGTGAGTGCCTCGCGGAGCTTCGTTTGGTCGACTTTTAGGACCTGGACAGTTATAATAATAAATAATGCTGGACAATTCACACAGCATTATCTAGCCCCAAGCTAAGCAGAGCTTGTGTTATGGGTAATAGGTAACTGATATACATAATATAATACAATTAATCAATACATATTTTTATTATACATAGAAAACGACCAGAGCACCCTGAACAAATGTCTGCAGATCGTACACACATTTGTTCCGAGGCGGGAATCGAACCCGCAACCAGATTGAAAAAACTGATTTGAAAAAATCTTTTACCATTACAATCCTACATTATCCCTGATGAACATAGGCTATGGAATATACCCGTGCGAAGCCGGGGCGGGCCGCTAGTCTATACTAAAGTCATTTATATTATTGATATTTAATTTACCAATAATACAAAACTCAACAATCAAATCATGGTATCCCTTTATAACAGCCTAGACTTTCAAATTTTATTCAAATTTAACGCGTACAAAGGCGCGGTCTCAAATATAATTACCCTTAAAAGTTTGGCCTACTCATTTACATCACTTTAATGTGATTCTTACTTTAAAATATTTCAACACTATCAATTCTTCGAATGGAACATTACGTACATAAATTATCAATAATATTGTCCACAATACCTTCCAGTATTTCACATGAAATGAACATATTTCTACTATTTGTAATGTCGACATAATTACAAAAGAACAATGATGCATTCTAACTACATTAGATAATTTAACACTTTGAAGCGGATGTCAATGCGGTCATGAAATGCGCGTTCCGGTTTTCTTCTATTCAATTACAACTTTAAGTTTCGCTACTCAAGGGCTCTTTTCCTGTCATAGAGATTTCCACCCACGTGCGTATCTGGTCCGGGATCCGGGCACATTTGGCTCGTATTTATATTAAGCCCTTCAAGTGTTAGGGTTTATTAGGGTATATGCTTATGCATGTGACTTCAAAAAAGCTGATTATTTTTATTAGTTATGTATAGAAATATATGAGTTGATTTATTTTTGTATTATTTGTGAAATTGAATCATAGAAAAGTAAATATTTTAAGACGCAATCGCAAAAGTTCTAAACGTTACGTCACCGTTCACCATATCAATTGTCATGAAGCTTTCAGCGGAATACCTTTTTCGAAGGAAAGAAAAAAAAAAGAAAGAAATTAACAAATTTGTTAGACACGACACACAAACATATAATGATAATAATGATTTTATCATTTATTTGTGTCTTATTTTATTTTGAAAAGATGACGAAACCGTAGCACTTTTAGTTGACAAACATGAACAGGGACCTCACAAAAAGGGCAGCGTTTTTACCACCCCAAAACTGAGTGCTATTTAATTTTTGTTTTTTTTTCTTTAAATTTGAAAATTTATTAATGTTACATATATTTAATGATAGGTACATATATTTTTCAGTAGAGGGGAAATATATACTTAATAAATAACAAAAAAAATGCATAAACTAATAGTTAGTTAGGTACTTTGAGAATAATCAACTTGGTTAAACTTGCCCAATGTTTAAACCATCCTCCCAGCAAAGTCGATCGTGTCCAAAAATAAGTCTTCAGAGAAGATCTACTCTTAAAGGTATTTGAAACCACTGCCTATAACCAAAGTCGATTCTAACCTGTTCCAACAGACGTCTTGAATAAGTTTGGCGATACATCAACAGAGCCGGATAACAAAAGGATAGACGTATCCGACATTATTTATAAATACCAAAGTTAACAATGGGTAGTTTTGACAGATGCGATCCGGTCCTTAAGTCAATGCTCTCGAGGTTATGATTATTAAACACAAGCAGAGGAGGCTGGGAAGCATAATATAAATATAATAACAGGCATATTATACATACATAAATATGTAGATATGTACATATTCTTACATACTCTTTGTTTGATGGGCTTGGGTGTGAAATATTATTATATCTATTGACCTATGTTATCTACACCAGTTATATACTTTCAAGCACCCAAATAATCATAATTTTAACTGATTAATTAGGGGGTTAACTATTTACTTGGAACATTATCTAATTAATTTCGATCTGTTCTACACGATGGTTATACCTAATTTATCGAAAAGACAATTAGTATTTTATTTTTGTTAAACTCCTATGACTTAAATTCTTAAATCGGTATTTAGGTATCCCTGAGCTGTGAGTCACAATGACTGGACAAAAACTGGACACCTCAATGTAATCGGATGAAATGCACGATACTATCTCATAATGGTTGCCCGCTCCGATGTGGTTGATAATATGCTCATTTATTGGACAAGCTCGTGACTTCGCTTAGTTGTGTTCATACAAATCTATTATGATGTCCGTCCCGGAGTTTGTCTGATATAAGATTAGAAAAATCAGCGTGCGTTATGTAGTGTCATAAAGTCTTTCTTTATTACCTCGCCCATTATAATAATAAAACAGGCCAAGTGTGAGTCGATTCACACACGGAGGTTTCCGTACCATCGTACATAAGTATTTCGCAAAGCCATCATGACACGGTCACCCATCCAAGTACTGACCGCGACCGACTTCACATAACTTTAGTGATGGGTACTCAACTTGATCCCTATGGACCACCTTAATTATTTTATTTCTTTAGTTATTATTATTATTTGTTGTTTTAGCAGAAATAGTCATCTACACTAGGTTTGTCCAAATTTCAACCTGTTCAGGAGATAGTCTCGACAAAAGTAGAGCAAAAATAGCTTAAAAACATACGTTTATTTTATGGGAGGCCCCTTTAATTTTTATATTTATTTTGTTATTTGCTATTATAGCGGTAAGAGAAATTCTATATTCTGTAAAAAACTCAATTTTCCTCCTTTTACGGTTAATATTATACAGCCGGCTGACGGACATTATATGGACAGACACCGGAGGCTTAGTACCTAATAGGGTCCCGTTTATACCCTTACCCTAATAAATAGTTCAATAGAAACTATTAAACTACCTACTTTTACCACTTTTACTATATTTTGCAAAGGTGGGTAGATGTAATTCTAAGTATGTACCTACCTACATCTGCACTAACAAGGTGCAAACAACTTTTTAGGATTCTGTATACCTAAAAAGGTGTTGTTCACTCAAAAACACATCACAAACTTTCGCATATGACGTCAGTGTTACAATTTTACCTACTAACTTGAAATAGTGTAATGGTTGAGCGATAACTCTCTATTTTGTAATGATGTGGCTATTGTAACATTAGCTTTCATGAGCTTATCGAGTGGGTAATGGATTGAAAGTAAAACTGCGACATAATGTCGCCATTGCCTTTCTTTACTACCATCTTGGTATTTTTAAGTGGATTATAGAGGCCTAGGTCTCCTTAAATTTATCTTTAGCTGAAAATGAGGTTGAGATTCTAAAGTCAAACAATTCTTTTTGTTTTCTCTGAATATATCTGACAATACAACAGGTAGATATTGTAATTGGTTAAGACAAGACATTTCTAAAACTATGTATTATAAAGACGTGCCTACAATTCCTCTTGCTCTTGCCTCAGGGCTTCAAGAAAACGAGGAGTTTCTATATTTGGTTACTTATATGTGCGTCGATTTCTCCGTCAGTATAACACCAATTTTGAAAATTATTTTGCTGTTCTATCTATGGAGAATGATCCCCAGATGGTCCCATAAAAATATTCTCAAGGTGTTAGTACTTATTTAGTTAGGTAGTTGTCAAAATATTCAAATTATGTGGGTTCTAGTCTAGCTACTACCTGCGCTAGTACTTTTTAAGCAGCCTAGGTCAACGGGATACCATCTACCTGCCTGTCAAGTTTAATCAAGATCCTTTCAGCCGTATATTCTTGAAAAGGTGACAGACAGATAGACAAGAGTTATTTCCGAATTTATAATATCACAAGTATAAGTGTGCGTCTGAAGAATCAATTATAGAATTTCTATATAAAGTATAATTTCTTTATATAGAAATTTTAAGAATTTCTATATAAAGCGTGCGAAGCCGCGGGCAGAAGCCCGCGGCTTCGCACGCGTTGTATAAGGTTATTTCTATTCCATTGGAACTGATTTATTGGATAAAAAGTGTATGTTATACTCCATGTATTGTTTTGTTTTATTCCAGGCCTAGAACTACCTGTATTCAAAATTTCAGCCTGATCCGCTCAGTAGTTTTGGCGTGAAGAGGTAACAAACATCCATACATCCAAACTTTCGTTTATAATGTTTGTCATTTCACCACCCCGGCTTCGCACGGGTATATTCTATAGCCTATATTCATCAGGGATAATGTAGGATTGTACCTAATGGTGAAAGAATTTTTCAAATCGGCCCAGTAGTTTCGGAGCCTATTCAAAACAAACAAACAAATCTGTCCTCTTTATAATAACACTAATAATATAAATGTGTATGTTTAGATGGATGTTTGTTACTTCTTCACGTCAAAACTATTGAATGGACCGGGTTGAACTTTTTTTTTATGTAGTTATAGGCCTAGTATCAAACACCCACTTTTCATCCCATAAAACAGTTCCCATGGGATATAAAAATAGTGTTTCCATATAAACAACGCGTGCAAATCCGCGGGTAGAAACTAGTATAAATATATAAGTGTGACATTACCTTTGCAACGTTAGCAGTGTTGGCATCATGTACCAGGATCTCTGCAGACCCCTTCTCATTGGTGATGAATTTGGCGTTCCCTAGATGTAACACCGCTGCCAGGAGCTCCCAGATCTCTTTTTGCTCTGATTCTCGCAGCTCGATGACCTTCATCGCATCGCGGACCACTTGGAATTGTTGGGTGTCGTTCATCTTGAGCGACATTTGTGGGGTCTGGAAGATTTAGTTCGTTATTAATATCAACGCAAACGTAGAAAAATAGGAAATGACACAAATTAGAACAAGTATTTACTATTGAAATTGTTGGGCTAAAAGCTGATCCGTATCAATATCAGTTGGGAGCGTAACCATTAAAAAATTGATGTTTCAGCGTGATATTTATCAATTGGTCAGTTCGGAATTATTGTAGCTGGATTTTTCCATAAAAAAAATTTTGAGACTTTATTAAAATTTCTTAGAAAATTTCCCCAGTGCGAGTAACGCACTATAAAGCAAAAAACTAAATCTTTTATCTTCTTTAGTTACCTGGGATAAATTGTCTAAATCTAGCAAGCGCACCTACTATGTATCCCTATTTTTGAAACATGTCTCACCGTGTCTGTAGTATATTTATAAGTCTCCGGCCGTCCTTGCAGCATCAGCTCTTTCAGCAGCTCCTCATCGCCGCTGGACAGGAGCTGGTAGAAGATGTGGAAGTTCCTTTCGCCGGTCATCTGACTGACAACTCTTGACTTCTCTAGAAGGTAATTCAGGATGTGACCGCCTTCTGGTGCGCCTTCGTAATTGAACTGGGGAATGTCCATATATCTTAATAATTTTGCACTGTGAATAGGTTCATAAATCATTAATAACAAGGCTTAGGCTTTAGGGCCATGCGTTTTCCTAACACCTGTTCCCGTAACCGATTCAATCCTCATGATCATCATCATCAGCCTATATTATTCCACTGCTGGACATAGGCCAAGGCTAAAGGGGTTCGTGATATCACTACATTGGCAGGCAGGTTGGTGAAAGCAGTAGGGTCGTTAAATATACAAATAAGGAAACTGTTGCCCTTCCTCTGGTAAGGTTCCCTTCCCTTCGGCGTTAATTACCTATGAAACGCCGGGCGTCCCTACCCGAACTGAATTGAAACATTATTACGTTGTAGAGTGCGAGAGAGAGGAGAGACGCCACGCCACACGAGACGCGCGACGCCCCGCGTCGTCGTAAATAACGGCCACGTCAAATTAGAAGAAATCACCAAAAAGCCGCGCAGTTCCGCTGACGCGTAGTTCCGCTCAGTGCAAGAGCACCTTTAGTTGGTTCTTATTATATCTAGATCTGATTTACAAGGGTCGATTCTTTCACTGCCACGGCCACCATTATGCTGTTCTGTATTTTCTAGGATTTTCTATATTAATCTTTGTTATCAAAGAAAATTACAATGAAATAATATAATTAAATTAAAACTAGTATTTACAATTGAAACAATTGACCTAACTGCAGACTGTTGCATTCAATCTACAGACAGCTCAACTGATCCAAATCAATACCAGTTGGAAGCGTGCCTAAGACACTGGCTGCATTGCCCCGCTGTATGCTGTATGGCAATGCTGATGCGCTGTGCCAGATACTCACCAGCTCTCGGGTTTTTTTTTGTTTTGGCTTTTCTTTGTTTGTTTCTTACTATTGAAATTACCTGAATGTCCATATATTTGCCGAAGCGACTAGAGTTATCGTTTCTGTTAGTCTTGGCGTTTCCGAACGCCTCTAGCAGAGGGTTGGTCTGCAGGAGTTTGTCCTTCACATTTTCCACGTTGCGAAGGTGGTTGGTCCTCGATGCTATGTATTCTAGAATCTTCTTGGATGCTTCTGTTTTCCCTGAGCCGGACTCTCCTGTGGAATGAGATTGATTAAGGCGGCCATAGATGTGAAATGGGCAAAATGAAAAAAAAAGCTATTTAAATACCAGAATTAACTGTGTAAAGTAGGTACCATCTAAATGTTCTTTATACCTAACCTGAAAACTACGACCCGTTTGAAAAACTCAAATATTTGTCAAATAGGTACCATCTGTTTTCTTAGTTTTTAAAATTTAACCGATTTTGAAAAATCTCTATTGTATAGGAAATAATTCACGAGATGTTCCCAGAAAATTTTTACCCTCAAGGGATAAAATATATGAAAGTGCAAATATTAGTTGTACCCATAGACATAGAATTTTTTCACTACGTACATTCTAAGCCTATGGTTGTACCTAATTATTTTTTGCTGTTAAATAAATGACTAATAAGTTAATAAGTTTCACATTTTCGAGGAATAAATAAAAACAAATTTTTATATTTTTCTCCCTCAAGGGATTAGTACCTATTTATCCCGAAAAACTTAAAAACAGTGTGGCTATAACTAAGGGATTCTAGTTTTTTCAAAAAATATAGGTATATATTTACTTAAGTATGTGGTTTCTTTACCGAATTTAAGAATTATATCACTCTGGACAAGAACCGTTTTATTAATGACCCTACCTACAATCGTATTAGGTGTTCCGTATTTGTTGGCCATGTGTATTACTATTTGCGTCATCAATATTGTAGGTATCTGACACCTTGTATATCAGTTATCTAGTACCCATAACACAAGCTCTGCTTAGCTTGGGGCTAGATAATGCTGTATGAATTTTGTCCAACATTATTGATTACTATGGTTTATCTGAACACAAAACTACCGATTTGGAAACCTCCTGTGTGTGATGGAGTCTGTCTCAATTGATAAGACGAGTACCGGCTATGAGAAAATGCGATGGTGATAAGAGCTATTTATTTATCACTAGCGGTCCGCCCCGGCTTCGTTCAGGTATATTCTATAGCCTATGTTCATCCTGATAAACATAGGCTATAGAATATACTTGGGATTCACCATTAAAATCCAACATTATCCCTGGATATTGTAAGATTCTAATGGTGAAAAAAAAACTAATTAGTCCAGCAATTTTGGATCCTGTTCAATCTTTGACAAACAGCGGGTTAAATTGTCTAAGTGTTCAATTTATACAAAAAAATAAACAAATCTATCCTCTTTATAATATTAGTATAGACTATGTTATGTAGACACGGACAGCATGTGTTATCTAGATAAACAAATTTATCAGTTAATTGTAAAGTGTTTCCATGAAGTATTTATATAAAATCGAGTTTCAGTTGAGTTATTGACATATTGATTGGGTATGTGCACTTATATGGTCTGCTCTGAACTAATAGGTACCAGGTAGGTAAGATACATTATTTATATTTACATATTCCAGAATTTATTAGATTGTGAGTGATTTGAAACTGATGATTTCGAAACAAAACAATTATTCGAAAAAATATGAATGGAATTCTTTTTTTTTATTATCACTACAGTATCCCGCTAATAAGATAAATGAGTTTCACACATAACGACCAAAAAGTTTGAATAAGAGGTGAGTTTTCTTTCGTGTAAAAATAAAATAGTAAAAATTTGCTATTTCCATTCATTATAAAAACATTTTTTTACAAAGATTGATCCTTATCTTATCAGCAACAGACTCCATTGGTTCAATAATATAGGTGTATTTTATTTTAAATTATTCGGGTCTATTTTCGTCAAAATTAAAAGATTTATGAAAAAAATACATATGCAGTTATTGTTTTCTTATAAATCGAGCGCATGACTCCTTTCACGACTTTTCCCCAACTCTCGTGGTTTCGGACTTGGCCATCACCTTCTCAAAAAACCACCTTGTAACTATATGGAAATATTGTAATATAATTATACTTTTTTAACTACGTAATTTTTGCAAAATACGTCATAAAAGAGAAGAAACACCACATAGGTCTAAGTACCATTTTGAATCCAAAAGGAATCAAACCCTACAACCCTACCGTACAGTCTAGCGTTGACACTGACATCTTATTGCAGGAAACTGTACTTTTGTTTTGAGTAAGTATTTATTTAACTACCTAGTTCATATCTCATTATACCTTCTTATTGAAATAAAGAAGTAAGATGTTAGCATTTGACTAACATAGGCTGTTATTGTTGATTATGATAATGATGATGAAATAAATGATGAGTGGAGAACGTTGGTATGCAGTAATGATAATGTTATCGTTATCAATGAAAGTCTAGTGTTGATAAATAGTCGTCTTCAAAGATAGAAGGTAAAGTTTTTTAGGTAAGGATTGATGTATCGTAGAGCGGCAAAATTTTTAGAATTGCCAATTATTATCCGAAGTATATAGATAGATAGAAAATACTTTATTGCACACGTAAAACTAAAAAAACTATTTACACATAAAACATTATATCATAAGTGACAATTCGAGGTCTTATCGCTCAAGAGCGATCTCTGCCAGACAACCTGGTATTTCTTTACGTAAGAGAAGAGAAGTAGTTAACGGAGTGTAAACATGTGAGAGCCCTTAATAAATTTTAGAATTGCCAATTATCAGAAGTATTTATTTACATAAGAGAAGTAGTTAACAGTGTGTAAACATGTAAGAGCCCTTTATGAATTTTAGAATTGCCAATTATCCGAAGTATTTCTTTACATAAGAGAAGAAGTTAACAGTGTGTAAACATGTGAGAGCCCTATATAAATTTTAGAACTGCCAAGAAATACTTTCGATTAATTATCCGAAGTATTTCTTTACATAAGAGAAGTAGTTAACGGTGTGTAAACATGAGAGAGCCTATTATCTTGACCAGCAGGTAAATGCACTTTGATACCAAGAGTCTATTAACAAAACTATTATTCTATAATGTTTACCAGAAATAAGGATGCATTGTTCCCGGTGCTCGTACACAAGCGATCTGTAGGCGTTGTCTGCTATCGCGAAACTGCAAGCAAAACAATTCAATATGTAGATACCACTATTATGTGTTGTAAGTAACTATGAGCTCAATTTTCAATGGGCAGTTTGTGATACCTATTATAAGCTTTTCTAATGCCTCTATCATAGTTTTATTTTGTGTAGTTTAGGAGGAGATACGATGTTGCACTTTGTGGCCACCAAACTCAATTGTTGCATCTCCTCCTAAACTATACAAAATAAAGCTTTAGATATTTATTTATTCAAGCTTAATTAAATTCTTATTCAATTCTTAGCTTAACTTACAGACTACTTAGTCCAAAACGTTAACTATCTATAATACAAACGATTTAAAACAAGTGAAAACTTAGATAAGATCTTAACTGATTATAAATTGAACTTAGGCTGTCATCAAATATGTCAACATGTTATAACAAGTAGGACCACAAATTGCCCATTGAAAATTTTGAAATTACCTTTGTTCAAAGAAATAGAAGATAAAATAGGTGGCAGCGTTAGTTTGACTCGGAGTACCATCTTAAAATTTTAATTCCTCTCATAGGCGACGTGTGAGAGAAGCTACTTCCGTGATGGATCACGAACTTAGGACTACTCTCATCCACATGTTAGACGACTGAAGGACTTCGCATTAATTCTGAACCCGACATTATTGCATCAGCCTTTTTCAGTCAAGTGCGAGTCTTATTTCAAAATGGCGACCAACCTCGACCCCGACTTTAGCAGACGAAAACAATTTTCGTTAATAACTTGGACATTTAATGTTTTTGAGAAAATCATCATGGCTAAATTTGATTATTTTTCGATTCTCTACATTTAGTTCGTTGCCCTTATTTTGGTCCGACCGATATTCTTTAAACTAAGTGGGGAACATGTGGGGAAAGACGGGGTCATCAAACTACGTGGGGAAGGACGGGGTCGTTCCCCACTTAGTTTGAAAAATATCGGAAACAAATATCATAATTGAAAAATCTCATTTAAAATTGACTACAATGCTTCTTGAATTTGAAATTCTAACCCGACTGGGTTACATTACATGTTAGAGTATGAATTGAAAAATCTTATTTAATATTTACTGCAATGCAATCTGAAATTCTAACCCGACATGTCAGCGTATGGATTGATGGAAGCTGGCAGTGTTTTGAGTGTTGTCGGGAGAGCCTGCAGTCTTTGGTGTGGAGATTCCATTAAACTTACACATGAGGAGGTGCCTCGAAGAACGCCTTCTTGTAGTAAAGTTTCGCTTTCTCCTCCCCGTAGATCGGGAGGTTCTTGTACGGGTTCACCGATATCAACACGTTGCCAATGTAGGTCTGTGGAGAGAACTCTATGTCAATAAATAATGCTGGACAATTCACACAGCATTATCTAGCCCCAAGCTAAGCAGAGCTTGTGTTATGGGTACTAGATAACTGATATACGTAATACAATGCATTACATACATAGATATTTTTTAATATACATACATATAAATGTCTGCAGATCGTACAAACATTTGTCCTGCGGCGGGAGTCAAACAGTCAACATTGTGGCAGAGCCAAGCATTAATTTAGACACGTAACTACATCATCATCTTCAGCAAATGAAACAAAGAAATATGTCGTGGGTGTGTGAGAATAAATTTTTAATTTTTAAACCGGGTTTCGTTTGTATGGGACAAACGAAACCCGGTCGCAGCTTTTATCTTAGGTCTAAAAATGTTGGTAATATAATTTTTTTCAGTTCGCTTCTCGGATTCAATGCTATTTTGACGATATTGTCGGCTTATTCCCACCATGGCCACCATATCCATAAAATATTCCTAATCACATCTATTAAATTGAAAGAAGCATTTATTAAATTGAAAAAATTATTCTCACACACCCACGACATATTTCTTTGTTTCATTTGCTGAAGATGATGATGTAGTTACGTGTCTAAATTAATGCTTGGCTCTGCCACAATGTTGAATGTATATTCATTTATGTGAATTTTCAGAATAATTAATTGTTTAGAAAAAATCATAAACCTTTTTCAAACTTTTTTGTTTTGCAGGTCAATAAAAAAATAGCCAGAGAATTTTCAAAATCGGTCCATAATTGAAGGAGAAATCGACAAACATAAAAAACATACATACAACCAAACATAGAACCCTCCTCTTTTTTTCGATGTCGGTTAATTGGATTCATTATCTCAACTGCTCAAAGTTTTTGTCGGAATTATCCACAGTCGATTAGTTTGTTATTACAGTGTAGCAACACTCAGTTTGCTTACAAACCTATCTAATCGCATTCGATACGCGTGATTGCCATGTTTCTTCGAATGTGACATGAATCAATTTATTTTTATGATTATTAGAATGATAAAATTGAGGTCAAGTTCCATTTTATAAACTGGAATGAAATGCGTTATTTTAATCATAACTTTCTTCAGACATTCAAACCCATAACACAAGTGTAACATTTCTACAATGATAATCCCATAACCTGGTAGTGGAAATAGTCGCTGGTTTGACTCTAGCTCCTATTGGTTGAGAAGTTGAGTGGGCGGAGTCAAAGTAGTACAGAATGTCGTTGGAAGCCATGTTATAAAAAGCCGGTCTCCGACCAAAGCGGAGCCAGTCGTGCTAGTAAACTCCTAGGGGTAACTCTGCACAATAAGTAAAGTTGTGGAATTATAAGTTGCTAAAATACTAGCTAATTGTTTTATTTTCCAAACCCATAAATAATAGTGTGTGTGTCGTGTGTGTGTTACACAAGCTCTGCTTAGGTAATAAAGGTAATGCTGTGTGAATTGTCCAAAATCATTTATTTATTATTATTCAAAACACGTTTCCTATAGTGACTGTCATCAGTTCTACATGAGTTATAGATGGATACTAAAGTAAAATCACATTTATTTTGTTTTGCTTTTTGTTTTATCTATACTAATATTATAATTATGTAAAAAGAGCAAAGATTTGTATTTTTGTATGTAACGAATAAACTTAAAAACTACTGGACCGATTTCAAAAAATCTTTCACCATTAGAAAGCTTTCTTTTCAGGGAGTGACTATGTATGATAAGCTATGTTTTATCCAGGAGTTCACACGGGAACGGGAACTACGCGGGTGAAACCGCGAGGCGCTGCTAGTATTTATTAAATTTATTTCGGTCAACGAATTATCGTTGCCATTCATCATGGCAATGCTGCTAGCATTCTGGGCGCTCTGCCTTACGGGACGGCTTAGATTTTTAGAAGATGGCCACATATATTATAATAAATAGTTATCAAACACCCCATGGTCAAAGATCTGTCTATTCCAAAGATCCCAGCATCCTACGTTCTTGGTCTATTCACGATTTTAGACGACTTATTGGCTCTTATCAGATTATTATGGAGTAATGACATTAATTCGTTTACTCTCTGTAGATCTAGTGATCAAGATCCAATTGGTTCTATTGAGAACTTTTTTTCCCAATAAATCTATTTTAAAAAACAACGTCACAAATTGGATCTATTGCATCTACTTACAAAATTACTAGATCCATATTGGTTCCATTAAGAATCTTTTTTCTCATTAAATCTATTTAAAAAAATTGCGTCACAAATTGGATCTACTGAGAATAAACTACGTTCCCACACTATGCTTTGTTGACTTTGTTGTCTAATAACAATAACAGACAGCAAAGCTGGGCTGAGGTAATAGCAAGATTATCACTCAAAACTAAAACAGAAACTTCAACAACGCGCAATCTCACATGTGCAGCAAAAAAAAAATACAACATGAACAAGCTTCTGTGCCTTGCTTCGATGATAGATACCTCTGCCTCTTATGCAGAATAGATCTACCACCGAACTACGATCCCTACCTAACCCGCATGCCCAGCGTGGGGATTATGGGCATGAGATAACTGCGTCTAACAGAGGACCATTATAGGCTGTTGAGGTGAGATTCTATAAAATATTCTATTTTTTTCAATCAGTCAAAGAAAATAAATGCGTGGATGAAGCCCAACCCCTACAGCTGCTAGGAACTGTAGGATTTTCTTCGAGGTTGTGTCTCTTATACCCCCAAATACTCAAACACATCTCAGAGTTGAGCACGTCTCAAATTTTTCGACAGTTTTTATTGAAAATCTGTCAAAAATTCGTCACTTGAGACGTGCTTAAATCTGAGATGCGTTTGAGTATTCGGGTGTTGAGATGCAAAAAAAAGTCTTAGATGGGGGTATTTCAGCGGGGAAATTATAATAAACCCAAATGACTCACATAGATGATGTTCTCCGAGAACCGTTTCCTGAGGTTGTCGATGAAGGCCGCCTCCGAGCGGTAGTCCTCCAGCAATACAAAGTCTTGCACGCCGACCCGCTCGCGGTGCGCAAGCGCATGCTCCATGTTGCCGCTCACTGACACCGGCCGCAGGAGACTGGGGAGGGAAAAAATAATTAATAAATAGTGTGAAACTGGACATTTCGACTCAGCATCCTCTGGCCCAAAGTACATAGAAAGTGAGTCTCTTTGACGATAGAAACGAGACGTGCTCGTGACACCCTTGATTTGTATGGAATTCGCGTAGTTCTCGATCTGCTCGATAGAGGCTCTGTACCCAAATGTATGGGAAAATTAGAATTCACCATCACTTCTTAATGCTATCGTCTAATGGACATTTAACACTTTCATGGCCCGAACGCAGAAGCTGATCTCCGAGTCCGTGTAGCGGCGGCACGCCCCTGCGGTTCACGCCCGCCGAAGCTGGGTAGTGAATACGTTAAGTGTGCGCCTAGTGCAAAAATCAAGCAAAATGTGTATTTTTAAACACTTACATTTACGGTAATGGAATAAATGTTCAGATTTAAAAATACGATAGGTAGGGAAAAACCTGTAGAAGTCGAGTAACCGAATAGAATTTTTGAAAATGAACTGGTTTCTTTAATAAAAAAACATAATTCGTCTAAAAAAAAAGTTTTAATTGAAATGCTCTAAATTATCAGCGACAAAACCACAGTCTGTTTTACGAATTTTATAGCCAGACCAAAGTTTTATTTAAATAGTCGTGTAGTTTTTCTATTAAATGCTTAGGTATATTTTGAATAATTAATATAAAATAACCAAAAACTTGATTTTTGCACTGACGTTGCTTTGCTCTGTTTCGCTCCTATGAACTCAAAATCCTATACCTATCCTTATCACAATTTTTTGCATTAGGCCCGCTGTTAAGGAAACCATCTTTAATCCGTGTAAAGGTCATGTTGTTTTGCGCATAGTAACGCCTCGACTCTTGAGGAGGTGACTATCCAGCGGTGGACTTCTGCCGGCTGAGATGACGGCCATTGTCTCAGTCTATTATTTACCATCTTTTATTATAGGAGACAATCACGGTCACGTCATAATGACAATAGGAAGTTGCAGTGTTATGGGCTCGTTATGGGCGAGTGGCGATATCGGTGCCAAAGGTTTAGTCGTTTAGCACTCATTTTATTTACCTATTGCAAACAAACTGTACAAGCGTTCTTGTAGAAAATCTAGCTGTTGCCAGCGGCTTTGCACGCGCTTTTCAAGCAGCCTATGTCCGTCCCCGAGATACCATTTACCAATTTGCCGAATTTGTTTAAGATCCGTTCAGCCGTGAAAATGTAACAGACAGACAGACAGTTACTTTCTAATTTATAATATTTGTATGGATTAATGAGTTAACATGTTATAAGCAAGATATCTGGGGCCTTAGTCTGAGTTTACAAAAAAAAAACGATAAACGTAATGGAGAATCATTAATGTCTTCCACAAAAAGGCTAAAAATAAACGAAGTGTAGCCAACAAAATTAGATAAATAAGTCTTATTTTCTTAGTTGTATTCGGGCTATGATTGAAAGCACTGAAGTCATTTATGTTTGTCAACTCACACATATGTATTCATTTTAATCGACGACCTCAGTGGCGCAGCGGGCGAGAGTCTGCCTGCGACGCAAGAGGTTGCGGGTTCGATCCCCGCCTCGGAACAAATTTGTGTAAGATCTGCAGAAATTTGTTCCGTTGGTCTGGGTGTTTTCTATGTATAATAAAAAAAAATCTATCTATGTAATGTATAATATTACGTATATCAGTTATCTAGTACCCATAACACAAGCTCTGCTTACCTTGGGACTAAATAATGCTGTGTGAATTGTCCAGCATTATTATTATTATTATTTATTAATCTTTGAAATAAAGAGAGTTGTTGAGTGAGCGTGTTTTACCTCTATGTTTGATGTCTCTATGTTAGACTTGGTATGCTCATAGGACACAAAAGAAATTCTCAGATTCGACGCAAGTACTCAGTGAAAGGTTCTAGAAGAAAAACCACACGGACTACAAAACGAAAAAATCAAAGCAAGTCTTCAACTAGTTTCGTTTCTAGTAGAATACTTTTAATCGTATAAATCAGATAGAAACAACGCGTACGAAGCCGCGGTCAGAAACTTGTTTATCATGTTAGTGTGAGGTTACTTATACTTAAGAGGCCTGCGGATGATGAATTGCCCGTACAAAAATACTATCAAAATGTTCCACGAAAATTTAATAATGTCCATTTAATAACGATTTCGGCAGGATTGTGCGAGTAACGCACTATAAAGCAAAAAGCTAAACTATCAAAATGTCTACTATCAAACTATCAAAATTTGTAATTAGAGCATATTATTATTTCCACCATTATGTTTAATATATTTTTATTGTATTCGAATAGCATTTATGTAGATCCCTGGTTGTTTTTTTTTCATTAATCTTACCAATGATGAAATGTAAGCAAATCGCATTTTGCATATTTTACGTCGATAATGACCTATTTTCGTCCTATTTATTTTGTAATAAAAACCAAAATATCTTACGTTTTGTTTGATAAGGAACATAGAATACCAACACTATGTGGAAAATACAAAAAAATACAGTTATTTTTGGTATTACGGAACATAATTGCAAGCAGCTGTCGCTGACCAAATATATTTTGTCAAAATGTTTGGTTCTCACCGTCGTTTGCTGATCCTGAACAAAACCACGTCATTAGCATCCTCCACAGTACAATAGTTGTAACCCATTTCGACAAAATTCACTTTCACTGATACACTGACAACAACAACATGATTTTACACTTTTGTGTCCATATAACACTTAGGTAGTTAATTCACCACTGCGAGTTATTAGAAAAAGAATTAGTAAAGATTTAGAATCGAGAATCCTTTATCACTCCATCACAGCACATTGAAAAATTAGGTTCATGGTTTCGTGTTGGCGCAAGATTTAAAATGATTTTTGTTGTTTTTAACGGTAAAATAACAAAAAGCTAAAGTTGCAAATCATCAAAACTATTTTCTAAGAATTAATCTTTAGACCAATTACGATTCAATTGAAATTTGGGAGCATTTGGGAAAATGTATAATTTTAGTTCAAAATCTCTTATTTTCCCAAATAGGTACTCCAAAAATACCAATGAATCCCAATTAGTTTTTCATAAATTATTCGAAAATAGTTTTCGTTTTGCAGCCAATCTTTTACGCTAGTATTATTCCTTGAACGTAGAGAAAATAAGAAACCACCTAATAATTTGAGTTTTTCGCCACCATGATGAAAACGATCAACCTTTGATTAGTTTAGTGGATCAGAGTTGACTAGTGCACTTTACCAGTGTAAAAATTATAAAGATATAAAATTCTTTTGAACTGTCAACACTGTTTTCCACGACACCTCAGTAACAAATAACAAATATTGTTGGTACAGTCATTAGCCCTTGCCATTATCATAAATAATTGTTTGTAAATATCGATGTTCATAGGACAGATTGAATGAGAGCGTGAGAATAATTTTGGTTTATCTTTTATCTCTACCTGTGTAGATAGTCTCTCTTAGTTAAGAGAGACTCTATATTTTAAATTCGAAATATAGAGAGTCTCGGGAGTAATTGTCTGTCTGTCTAGAGTCTAGAGAGTAATTGTCTGTCTGTCTAGAGTCTAGAGAATAATTGTCTGTCTGTCTAGAGTCTAGAGAGTAATTGTCTGTCTGTCTTGAATCCAGAGAGTAATTGTCTGTCTGTCTAGAGTCTAGAGAGTAATTGTCTGTCTGTCTAGAGTCCAGAGAGTAATTGTCTGTCTGTCTAGAGTCTAGAGAGTAATTGTCTGTCTGTCTATTACGCTGTCTGTCTGTTCACTGTTTTCGCGCCTAAACGGCTGAATGAAATTTGACAGGGAAGTAAATGGTTTTCTGGGGACAGGCATAGGTTACTTGAAAAGCGCATGCGAAGCCCCGGCAAGCATTTAGTACTTTATAATTTTTATTTATTTATTTATTAGTTCACAAAACAGAGATTGAAATCCATAAAAAATACGTTAGGGTACGTTGTTGTTACGAACTAGATTTTACCCAAATATGTAAACATAACAAGTATAGAAAAAATGTTGCAAGCTAAAATTTAAAATTTACCAAAACGTGAAATTTCACGAAACCTAGTACTAAATCAAAATTTGTTACATTAAGTAGATTCCTAGATGCATGGTAATTTTTTTGGACGGGTAGTAAGGGTTGGTGTTGTTGTGTCTATTTCTCCCGTCTTGGGGCAAATGTGTGTACGATCTGCAGACATTTGTTCAGGGTGTTCTGGTCGTTTTTTATGTATAAGAAAAAAACATCTATGTATTGTATAACATTATGTATGTCAGTTATCTAGTACCCATAACACAAGCTCTGCTTAGCTTGGGGCTAGATAATGCTGTGTAAATTGTCCACCATTATTTGTTTATTAATATTCTTTTAACATTATATATATATTCCTAATTTTCACACCAAGGGCCATCTGAGTCAAAGCTCGCCAAAAAGTCACACACCGATTACCATTCCCACATTCATAATGTCAAACATAACCCTCCATGTGCAGTCGGGTAAAAAGCTAAACCCGCAGATTACCCATAATCGTGGTGTGGTATTTATAATGTGAATGTCAGCTTTCGTGACATTTGTTGAAATATCAAGGCGGTTGGAGATATGTCGCGCTAATGCCGTTGTTATGAGACAGGACATTTTAGTCTAGGTCTTCACCATCATCATCCGATTGTGTGGGTAGGCATTCGGGTTACGGATAACCACCATCCACCTTAGATATACTACAGATGAAGATACTGCTGGGTTAGTTTACTTCAGTTACTTCCATATTCCAGCATTCACAGGGCAAGGCGATGCATAACTCTTAACTTCTTTTGCACATGATGTAGCTATATATATATAAATACAAAAAGTTTTCAGTCATCATTTTTGGTATTACGCAACACAATAATTTACGAATTGAAGTTGCGAGCAGCTGTCGCCGAAGCCTTAAGTCCTGAGCTTAAGTCTCGGTTTTTTGACATAATTTAATGAAAATGTGTCAAAAAATCGTCCCTTGAGACGTGCTTAAACCTGAGATGCGTTTGAGTATTCGGGGGTTAGACTCGCAAGTTATGTTCGCTTCCAGTTGCTCAATCGTACGCTACTTAGCGATAAGACTTTGGACTTCACATAGTCCTAGTCTAGAGGTGTGATGTCACAGGCGCTTCTGTCAGAGGATCTAGGAAGCCAACTGGCTTCCTAGATCCTGCGACGTAAGCGCAGTGCCGAGGCCGCGCAGTTCCACCATTTCCACTGACGTGTTGTGACTCCTCCTCTTACACTAAGTACCAACTATAATAATAATTGTCGAATAAAAAAAAAATTTTTTTTGTGTTCACACTTATGTAATTTATGTATTATGTTTCTATTAGCGAGTGCCTATTATTAGCTTTCTGTATATATTTTAAGTTCTATTGTTAATAGTTAGGCTGATGGCAAACCGAATAAAAATAAATAAATAAATAATATAGCAATTGTTGATGGAACTTGCCTCAGTCTTGGGCTAAGATTGTTTTTGACAAAATAATAAAGAGAATCGAATAACAATTCTGTAATTCTGTAATTCTTTATTGTACACACAAAAAAAAATAATACATAAAAAGAACTTAACTAAAAGGTTATGTACAAAGGCGAGCTTAACCCTTAATAAGAGTTTTTTTCCACTGGTAAAGTGCACAATCAACTCTAGTCGTTGTGAGTTTTCAAGAAAATTTAAAAATGCCCAAGTTATAAACCTTTAAATGAATCACCCTTTATAAGGCTGTATTTTAGAATAACAATAACACAATTTAGGTCAGTTTTAAGTTCATCTAGCTGAAAAAATGTTTTGCCATTTTCAATCATAATTATTTTTCCATTAATTGGTGTAGGATAACTACATTTTATTGATTTATGTAACTGCTAACCAACATTTAAATTTAAATTAATTTGAGAAAATTATTAACAGTATGACGCTGTTTTACGTCTTTCTATTATTACTTTTCGCGAGTGAAGCAAGTGCTGCAATGATGTGTTTATAGAAACTAAAGGTAACTTACGAAATGGGTTTTGTTGAATTAATTTACATTCAAAGTTAATATATCTAATGTTTAAAGAAATACAATTGGCAATTTTATATGTAGATAAGAAGAGACCTACAAAATAAATTTTTATTTTTATTTCTTTGCAAAGATTATGTTCAAATATCAGCTTGATACATTATATTTTTAGCTGTACCCGCAACTTCGTTCGTAATTGCCATACCTCCACTCCAGACGAAAGTTTTTAATCAGTGCGTACTACCTGTCATTTATTTATTTACTTTAATTAATACGGT
The DNA here is from genome assembly GCA_946478455.1 of Eupithecia vulgata. NCBI lineage: Eukaryota > Metazoa > Arthropoda > Insecta > Lepidoptera > Geometridae > Eupithecia > Eupithecia vulgata. Next base: position 13,632,814 of record OX297873.1, read on the forward strand.
TACACCAATTACATGCCATGACCTTCGGAGCTGAGACGTGGACACTCACGGTAGGGCTGGTCCACCAGTTTAAAGTCGCCTAGCGAGCTATGGAGAGAGCTATGCTCGGAGTTTCTCTGAAGGATAGGATTCGCAGCGAATACATCTGACAGAGAACCAAGGTTATCGACATAGCTCAAAGGATTAGCAAGCTGAAGTGTCAGTGGGCTGGGCATATCTCGAGAAGAACCGACAACCGCTGGGGTAAACGTGTTCTTGAGTGGTGATCACGACTCGGCTAACGTAGTGTAGGACGCCCTCCGACCAGGAGGGATGACGATTTGCGAAAGACTGCTAGCAGATGCTGGATGCGGCAAGCCGAAGACAGGGCGCTATGGCGCTCATTAGGGGAGGCCTATGTCCAGCAGTGGACTAATATAGGCTGATGATGATATTATAAGTGTGATGTATATAATTGGATCTGTTAAACTTTGGAATTTGTAATTTTCCTCGAGCGAAGAACTCATCGCGAGTTCTGCGCTCGAGGAAAATTACAAATATTATAAGGTTACTATGAACTATGAAGTAAATGTTGAATAATAAATACCGATGAATTTCATGACCTAACTATGTGGGTAAATCACATTGTCAGTTACATTTTTAATCATAATTTTGCCTTAACAAAGTACGCACCTATAGCCCCTCCTGCATTTATTAAAATTAATACCAACAGTGCTAACCAAGTTGAAAACATTAAATTTTGTGTAAATATTTGAACATCATGGTGCAATTTTACATTTTTATACTATTTTGTTTTGTGAGTGGTGCTTACAATGGTGCGTAAAGTAAACTTATATACATAAACATCTTTACTTCATATTTATAGAAACTTGCTGTTTTGACAAAGTGAAAGCCCTGCACTGGTCTGATACCGATTATTCGTCTATTGAAAGGTATTAATTAAAGTTCAGAGAGGCGCATGACCTCTTTAAGGATAGCTAACTAAAGTAAGATAGTAAAAATAAGAAAAGATTCAGAAACCTTTCTACTTTAAAAAAACAAGTTCATAATTTAATTCTTAATAAATTGTTTCAGAAACCCCTGAGAACATTTTGTTTATCGAAATAACGAAAAACAAAATACTATCGTCCGAAAATCAACTAACAATCACATCGAAAGAAGTCACTGTTGAAATATATGTTTATAAAATCTTTCCTGTTAAATCGCAGGATGACGTCACACTTGATCAACTGATCTGCTATGACAGTATATCGAATCACACAATTTTTAGCAATCTTAACTTTTCTTATGTAATACAACACTCGACCCCCGTTAATGAACAATATATCTATAAAATCACTCAAGAACTCAAAACACCAATAAGAAGCAATGGTGCTTGGCAATGGCTTTGCAAACTTTATGCACATTGGGAAGGATGTAACGAAATTTACGAGTGTGAGGTAAACGTAGAAATAAAAGATAAAACCGAAACCAATAAATCCAAACATACAAGAAAACAAGAAAGCATGCCTGCAGAATTAAAAGCATTTCCTAGAAGAAGCCGTACAGAACAAACATCAGAACCGAAGCAGAGAGATCAGAAATGTAAAGAACAGAAGCCTACAGAGGCAAACGATGGAATTGATAGAGGGGTGGTAGCTACGAACACTTTAAAAAATGTGAATGATTCGTCCAGCAAAGTTGTGTGTGGTGAGACATCAACAATAATGTTGGTGATATTTATAGTGGCAACAGTGGTTATACTCATAGTGGGGTTGGTTATTGGAGTCACCTGCAGACGATCTCCTATGCCTGCGCCGGACCCGGAGCCGACAGAGCAAACAGACGAACTGACAGACGAGCATATTTATGAAGAAGTAAGTTTTGAACGAGTATTTTATCGAAACTACATCAAACAAAGTGGGTTGTTGGGGGTGCTAATCTATCAATGCCTACATCGAATTGAATGAATCGTAGGTGTATGAGCCACCTGGTCGTATTCAGTTCACCTGTTTCTGTTTATCTTTCTCTTACTTATAGAAGTTAGATTTTCCGAACAACCCAATTCGTTTGAGTGTTTCGCAAATCTGAATTGTTATTATTTTCAATCAAATACCATAATTTTCTGTACCAGGTTACAACTTTTTAAACGACAAAACACAAGCTCCGCTCATTTTGGTCTACTGAACCTTTGTTGTTTGTTTTTTAATTTTATATTTACATGATGATTTTAATTTTATATCTATATTTCGTAAAAGTTATCGGGACCCCGACACATGCTTGTCCGAATACATTGCTATTGTTTTTTATGTAACCCAAAAAATAAAGATATACCTATGTTTAAGTACGTTTTGTTGCTAATTGAAGTCGATTGTAATTTTTCTTTTTTACTCAGGTGGTCGAGAAAGGGTTAAAAAATTACCCCCCTCGCCCCATTCCGGAAAAAGAGGAGAATATCTACAATGTTCCATATGATCATACTCCTTGGTTTAAAAAAAATGCAAGGAAGAAAATGCTACAGACCCACGAAAAAAATATCGTGTCTATGGAGACGTGATATACAAATCACAGCAGTATGAAGTCTGTGATACAAATGTACTAGATTGACATTGTAAAGGATTTGACAGCTATTTAAGATTATTTGGGTTTGTTAGCAACCCCATCCATCATAAGGGCTTTAAATTAGTTGTAAGTAAAATATACCAAAAATATTATATACCAACATATAATTATGTATATACCATGTCGAATCTAGAAGTGTGCCTTTACCAGACAATAACGATTATCTTAAAACTATTTACGATTTAGATATGTAGTCGAGTAAATTTCTGAACGAGAACTTCATTTGTTGTCTATACCCTTTCTTTTCCTTTGATTAAATTTCTGCAATTTCTGAAAGACTGCTGGCAGATGCTGGGTGCGGCAAGCTGAAGACAGGGCGCTTTTGCCCTCATTAGGGGAGGCCTATGTCCAGCAGTCACTAATATAGGCTAATGATGATGATGAAATTTCTGCTAACAAAAATAACAGATAGCACTGTATGTATGTGGTTATGGTTAGTATTTCCCGATGAGAGATGATATTATTTTGAGCTGGCATCTAAGCTTCTAGCATTTTGTTTTGCAAACTTGACAAGACTGATCAAATCAAGGTTAACTAATCAAATTGTAAAGATTCGTTTTGATATGTTGGCAGATTGTAGTATTTTGTTTTGTAATGTTGTCTACACTGTTCAAGCTATTCAATCTAAATGAAAAGATTTTTCATTCATCTACATCGTAGGATCCTAGGATCTTTGATCCACAGATTACAAGTATAGTACTAATTTGATCTACACTAATATTATAGAGAGGAAAGATTTGTATTTTTGTATGTATCGAATAAACTTAAAAACTACTGGATCAAACCCGACTCCATACCGATTTCAAAAATTATTTTGCTGTTAGAAAGCTGAGTAACTTATGCCATAGAATATACCCTTGCGAAGCCGGGCGGACCGCTAGTTCCAAATATCCCAATAGAGATTCACATCACATCCTTACAAACATGCTTGCATATATTTTCAACCATATGTCAGTACTACTATAGCTAGAATTCGCTTGTACTAACTGTACTATTTTGGTAGAGTTGTTTCCAAATTTAGTTAAAGTCAATCACCTGCGTTTGCATAAGGTGCTTGCGGTAGTGCTAAATATGGACGTCTGTTGTGCTTCTGTTCGGGAACACGATTTAACAGTTGGGTAATCCGACTAATAGATATGAAAATATTGTATTAGTTTGTAAGTCATATATACTAGTGCTTTATTTTCCACTTCTTCCACTAGTGGACAAAAAATTGAAGTGGACAAAATCAATAACACCTTGTTTCTTATTTGATAATAATTCCTTCCAAAATTTCCTTGAAAGAAGTTTCAATGCGTGCCTGTATAGCCCTTCAAAAATTACCTATGTACGTATTTGGATAGAAGTTTCAGTGAGTGCCTATATTGCCCTTCCAAAATTACCTATGTACGTATTTTGATACAAGTTTCAATGAGTGCCTATATTGCCCTTCCAAAATTACCTTTGTACGTATTTTGATAGAAGTTTCAATGAGTGCCTATATTGCCTATCCAAAATTTCTGAGCAATATCGCGTGCTCTGAAAGACAGAAACATTTATAAAATATTGCAAGTGTGAGTAATATCTGTATAATTGTTCTATTCATCACTATCGGCTTTTATCGGTTTTTGACGTAAGAGGTACCTAATCGTACCAAAATTCTTTTAGTTCTCTTAATTAAGTTGTTATATTGTGTACCTAGTCCTGTTTGGAAAATAAATATATTTTATTCTTTATTCTTTTTTTTATTAAAAAAAAACACGTTTCACGAACCCCCTTAATTTATTAAATTAAATTCATTTAAGTATTAAATCAGACAACATAATAAGTCCATTTTATTGTTAGTGTTCTTTCTTAAAAACTATTTTAAATAAAACACAAGGAAGGTACAATTTATTATATTCTAATTTTTTTGTATTTGTTGTTATAGCAACTGAAAATGAAATACATCATCTGTGAAAATTGCAATTGACTATTTATCACACAGTTCATGAGAGACAGCCTGGTGACAGACGGACAGACAGACGGACGGACGAATAGCGGAGTCTTAGTAATAGGGTTCCGTAATACCCTTAGGGTATGAAACTTTAAAAAAAAGACAGGCAAATGACAACACACTTTGCGATCTCAGGCGTTTTCTTCATGTCATAAAAACAGTTCGCCCCAATGAAAAAAGAAAACTCCTAATTAGATCAACAGTTCGACCAGGCGTAAAAGATTGCGCTTTAAGTTTGAGCCCCAAAAATTAAAATGATCATGGTAAAATGGGTCTCCGGACAGAACCCTGCCGAAGATGAGACTTGACGGATCACGTAGGGTAACTGCGCAGTAGATAGTTCGCAGGCCATTTTGGCGTTATGCGAGGCAAGCAGGGAGGGAGAGGGAACCGTTATATATAGCTATATATATGTATACTATAGATAAGGATTTTGAGCGCGACAATACCTGCGCAAAATCCCCTCTACTAGCATCTGACAGGTCTCATTTTTGGCAGCGCGCATTGTACTTCATCCTTTAGTACTATACTTATAAATCTGTGACTTCATCTGTGACCCTACCATAATTGAATTCTATGGTAATTAGTGTTCTTTTCTTTTTAAGAAAACGCATCTCGAAAGAAGCTTTGATTTAGGCTTTATAGAAAGGATGCGCGGTATTCTCATGAGAGAACATGACTTTCTCTTCGAGGGCCACTTGACTCGGTCTGACTCATCTCCGATGCTAATGCAGGAAAGTTCACAAATTAGCACTCACCAAGTGCTTGCGAGTGTGTGAAGCTTTTATCTTTCTCTTAGTTATAGGTAGGCAACCTCAGCTGGATAAATACCGTGTTTACACGACCTATAGGTTCTACAGCGAAACACTAATCCGTGTTTCACTGGGAACTTTACGTTTTCATTGTTTTGAATGATTACTAAACTAAATAATGCTAAAAACTAAATAATATTCCTATGGAGTATGGACCATGAATGTTGTCTGCAATAAGCATTCAATTATAATCGAAAGTGTTGTTTGTTGCTCCTTCACGCTCAAACTGTTGAACGGATTTGGGCAAAAAATTGTACCAGGATAGCTTTTATAATCCCAGAAAAGAGTAGTGTTCCCGGTGTATGCAGAAATAATTCATATATAAGAGTGTTTTTTAATAAAGTAGGTATATGTACCTAACTGTATAAGAACTAAGTTTGCCAGGCACGCTAATACCTAATTGTATAAAAGATATTTTGCAAGTATATTGCCAGCTCTAATTATCAAGAGTAGGTAAGGTGCCTAGTGTGTCCAGCTTAGGAATTCAAAACTTGCGACATATTCTAATGGTCTAAAACTTTTATAGTGATTTCATAACAGCTTTCATTTTAAAGTAGGTATCAATAAAACTATAAAAGAAAGAATTTAAACGAATGCCGATAGCTTTCAAACCAAACTAGGACTCCATAAATTGATTGACATTCAAAACATCGAACGCATTCAAATGATTTCATAATTGGATTATTGGATCGTCTAACGGATTATGCTTGACATACCTTCGATAACCTCTGTGGATTAGTGGGTAAATAAAGGTCCGCCTAGGACACAGAAGGTTGTCAAGGTTGTGGGTGCGATTCCCGGCCCGGGTTGTTTGGATATTATTCCTGTTGAGTCTACACTCAATACCTATACCTATTATTTGTTTCGTTTCTGGTTGTTTCTTTAATTCTTTAACATTTTGTATTAGAGTAATGGAATATTTAGAAAGTGATGTAAGATTCTTTATTCAGAAAGAAAATAACAATCAAATAACAAATTTAAATTAAAACTAGTATTTACAATAGAAACAATTAAGCTATCTGCAAACTGTTGCAAACAATCTACAGGTAGCTCAACTGATCCATATCAATACCAGTTGGAAGCGTTAGAAAGTAATAAAAAGGAGTGGTCTTCTCATTGCGCGAGGCCTATGTCCAGCAGTGGACTAATATAGGCTGATGATGTAGCTGATGAATAGGTAGGTTGATAGGTAAAAAGTAAGTGGTTGACTAACAAATTTGAAATCAAATATTTTACGCTCTATTTTTTATCTTTACGATAGTAAATAGATTAATCAAGTTTTTTAATTGCCAATATTTAGCGTCGTCTGGTATTGCATTCCAATGATTTATAGAATCCAATAAATTTTACACGGAATTTCGAATGTAAAAGCCCATTCCAATGATTTATAGAATCCAATAAATTTTACACGGAATTTCGAATGTAAAAGTCAAATTACGAACACTTCTAGAACACGGTTCTAGAATTCAAAATATTTTATGTAAACCAAGGCGATTATGACTGAATACTTAACAACCACGGATAACAAGAACAGAAACCAAGGTAACGGTAACAGCAAAGTTTTCACTAAAGACAAAGAAATATAAATAACTTGTAGCGAAAAATGTGCATTCGAGTTTGTATAAACGAAATGATTAGGTAATAAAAAACTTCAAGACCAAAAATTTGTTTTAAGGTGAAGTAGGTCCCAAAACTCAGGTTTTGCCTAGACAGAAAATCAATTTTAAGGCAAGAAAACACAATTTTTTTAAATCTTTTTTGATGAGCATCGAAAGCTTAGGATTTTTGTTAGTAAGTTATGGGAGCCGAAACACGATTGACTCAACTTGACTCGATAGAAAAAAATCGCAAAGTTTCCTCTAAATTTTGCATTTTTACTACGGAAAACCAGTTTCATTTGCTAGTTACTTAACATATTTGCATGAAATATCGTCTAAAAAATACTTAACTAAACACTTTAGAGGATTATGGTTTTAGTTTTTTGCGAAAGAGTATTATTTTAGAGCAATATCAAATTTATAAATAAAAAGCAGTAAAATTGCGCGCGGGCCGGCTCTTGCGTCCCTTTCTCGCTTTCACTGCGCGGTGTTCGCTCGTCCTTGTCTAGAAATTACGAACGTACGTCACCTTAACATATTCTGTGTTTTACTCTCATGTATGTGCGTGATGACCAGTGTCGTAAAATATTTTCGACCAATATTTCTTTGGTTTAGTAACACCTTTGTTAACAAAAAATACATAAGATTCTGGTACCTTTTTTGATGACCAGGGAAAATCCTTGTACCCAAATAAGTTATCCTCAAATGAAGGTGAACGACATAATGGTCATATTGGTCACCATCATAGATCGTTAGTAATTAGAATCAACTATTATATTTAGTTGCTTCATGTGCCACAGTGTTCAGATTTAAGGAAATATTGACTATTTTTCAAGATGGAAGAAAATGGCAGGATAACGGTGGTAAAAGTTACGAATAAAATAGTTTAAAATATTCACGTGACAATGATAAACAATCGCGAGTAGAACAGCACACTTGTGAAAGTAACTGAGAACGTTTGGAAACAATGATTGGGAATAAACATAAACTTTGATGGCATATTGTGTTGCTAAACAGACGAAATACAAGCAATGCTTGCTGACGCTGGTTATTTGAAACGAATTGAAATTATATCCGTAGGCATTGAAGTAGGTAGGGTGGTAAGAGGGCCGACGGCATGAATGGTGCTGAATTTTATTGAATTGGACGCTACATTTACGTTTTCCCATCTTCCTAGGACTTCTGTGAGGGCTGATGCGGCGACAGATTTGGCCGTAGATCTCAATAGGGCGCAAATATGCAGGTCTCGACAGAGCCTACGCATTTGCTTGACTCCAAGGGGACTTGGAGTCATAACTCTAGGTCCGTGGGGTAGAGACTCTACGGTTTAAAAACAATATCTGAGCGTATGGTCGAAAAGATCTGTGACCCAAGAGCTGGTGAGTATCTGGCTCAGCGCATCAGCATTTCCATACAGCGGGGCAATGCAGCCAGTGTCTTGAGGACGTTTCCGACTGGTACGGATATGAAACAGTTGAGCTACCTTTCAATTGTTTGTAACAGTCTGCAGTTAGCTCAATTGTTTCAATTGTATATACTAGTTCTAATTTGTTTCTATTTTTTTTAATGTAATTTTCTTTGTTAATAAAGTTTAAGTAGATATATAATACTAGCGGTCCGCCCCGGCTTCGCACGGGTAGTTATTTTTTCGTCAATTTTCCAATGTTTTAATACTACCCTATTCTAAGAGAAATACAACAAATCAAAAACCATGAAAATCGGTCCCGTCGTTCTTGAGTTAGAAATGGTGTAACTAACACGACTTTGTTTTATATTATAAAGACTAAGGTAGGTATAGGTTTATCCTCCGTCTACCATCAGCATCACAGAACTGGTACCAGGAGCATTGTTCCGAAACTTGCGTCATGCCGTGTCATTGTCATCTGATCCGGAATGTGATACTAGCTTATAAGTATACTGTTACATGTGTTTACTGTTTTATGCACGTTACTGATTGTGGATGGTGGGTGCAGTCTATAACAAATTACAAAACAGGGTCAACATTCGAAATGCGTTGCTCACGAACGTTTATTATAATGATGCTTAGCTTTAGCTATTTTTGGCATCAGAAAGCAACAAGGAACCAAAATAAAATAACAATCATCAACAACGATAAAATTTCACACGCTCAGCGAAGAAAGTTGAAATCCGAGTTCAAAAACAGATGAGAGACGAATTAAAATTATCCATTTTACGAAAGGTTTTAAAATCTATTTTTTTTTAGAACTTCCGCGATTTGCTTCTATTATACCAGATCGTAAAATATTTTCTATAGGTACCTATTTTCTTTTAAAAAATCATAAAGCCTTCTCATTTGGTCATACCTGGAATTTCATTCCCAATTTTGTTTTTAGACGAAGCTCGATCTTCTTGGCATAGTGCTTCTGACTGGTAGTGATATGTATCATTGTAGATTGTTTGCAAAAGTGTGTAGTTCAATTGTTTCAATTGTATTGCAATACTAGTTTTAAGTCAATTCTATTATTTGATTGTAATTTACTTTGTTAATAACTACGAACCTTATTTATTTGGAAGAACACCAACGTTTCATCCCATGAATTCAACTTTTCATCCCATGAATTCAACGTTTCATCCCATGAATTCAACGTTTCATCCCATGAATTCAACGTTTTATCCCATGAATTCAACACTTCATCCCATGAATTCAACGTTTCATCCCATGAATTCAACGTTTCATCCCACGAATTCAACGTTGAACCCCTATGAATGGAATGTGTGAATGGAAGTTGTAATAAAAAGATTATATATAAACGTAATAAACGTGAAAGCAATAATAAAACATCTTTCCTTTTAAAAATATTACAAACGAGGGACTTCTTCAGCGTGAGTGTGCTCATTTTGTCAAACTACGATAGTTTTTATAGTAAAATAGCAAACGTTTATACCAATATATCTTTAGTTTTGCACTTTTGTAGGGAACCCCTTTGTTTGCAAAGAATATCTAAGATTTAAGAACCAAGAGGGTAGCTATAGTTGCTCTGTATTATAAAAGCCTATGTATATTAGTATATTATTACTTGCAGCGCCTCGCGGTTTAACCCCCGTAGTTCACGTTCCCGTGGGATTTCCGGGATCAAATATAGCCTATATGCTATTCTAGACTACAATCTACCTCTGTGCCAAAGTTTATCCAGATCCGTTCAGCCGTTCTGGCGTGATTGAGCAACAAACATCCATCCATAAGATACAATACAATAAGTTTATTTCCAAAAAGCTTACAACAAGGTGTATTAGTATAAGCTTTTTGGAAATAAACTTATTGTATTGTAAAAAAAAAAAAAAAAACACCTTTATGAACAAAGAGTTACTTAATTTAATTTAATATACTTCAGTGGTAATAAATAATTAAGGATTAACAATGACCCCCGCACTAGGCTAGGCCTGTTTCGCGGGGTATCGAGTGAATAGTTTGTTTGTTAAAACAGAAAAAGGTAGTGCACTAACAAATAATCTAGGAAATGAAAAAATTTAAACTAAAGTAACAAAGGAGGTATCAAAATCTTCTAATAAAATATAAAAAGAAAAAAACAAAGATAATAATAAAAATAATTGTTGTAAATTTAGTTAAAGCAAAAAAAAGATAACGTTACATGTTTATAAAATATAAGTATTGTGTAAAAGACATAAGTCTATTCATCTAAACTTTCGCATTTATAATATTAGTATGATTTTAGCACGGTACAGAAAAACTTATTTTTTCTGTTCCGTGGATTTTAGAGCCAAGAAGTTATAATTATGTAGTTGGTAGGTATATTATTATTGAAAAGGACACTGGCCGGCTTATGCCAAACCAGACATAGAGTCATAGCCAAGAAGTTGAAGGTCAACTTTAATTCTTTGTTCAAGTCGATCGTACATTCGCTATTGTTTTGCAGATAACGTAGACTTTAACAATAAATTTCTGAATTCACCATGAATTTGGTAGTCATCGTCACAGATAAGTGCTTTAGACCTTGACACAAGGTTGATATTTGAGCGTCCTCTTCTTTCCTCAATCCAAGGCAATCTGGTGAATCTTTGCTAATTTAGCCTTTGAATGGATTGATTTTGCAATTTTTGCAGACGTTATAGATAGCTGTTTTATAATAATAACGTAATCGGTCTAGTTTCTTGTATTTTGAAAGAATATTAGGTACCTATGATAAAACAAGTTCCGTGGTAAAACTTGTACTGTCATCGACATCAACTCTATATATTTTGTTCCGGGTGACCTGCCTGGGTGTTTTAAATGTACCTTTAACACGCAAGACCCGACAGCTGATGAGTATCTGACGCAGCGTGTCAGCATTGCCAGCGGGGCAATGCAGCCAGCGTCTTGGGCTTCCGCCTGGTATTGATCAGAGCTACCTAGAGATTGTTTGCAACAGTCTCACAGTCGCATATTATTTGATGGTAATTTTCTTTGTGAATAAATAAATACATTTTACGACGTAGCCAAGAGTGCCTTGTACTCCTACAGCGAAGAAATACCTAAATACCTACTTATGATACGAATGAGCATATCAGTAAAAAGCAACCATCTGTTCTGCGGGAATCGAACTCACAACCTTCTGTGTCACAATCTAGTCAAAAAGGTCATTAACATTATTGTGAACTATCTTAACTAATAAACACTCAGGCACTCAGGCACTTATAGGTCATTGATCCTAAAGCATGTCTGAAACGATGTCACAATCGTTAGGAACCCTCTCAAGTGTAAATCGATTTATTTCCGTCTCAATGTTCTTTACGAGCTCCATGCTCATAATACTAAGTACCTATGTACCTAATTAGTGTTTTTGCTGAATATAAAATTGCAAATACAATGTCAACGACTTCGACGAGACATGAACCCGCAACCCTCCTTGATTATGGGATGCAGTGCTAATTGCGCCACTAGGTCAAGTGATGAATATATACTAGCAGCGCCTCGCGGTTTCTCCCGCGTAGTTCCCGTTCCCGTGGGAATTCGGGGATAAAATATAGCCTATGTGCTATTCCAGACTATTTATTTATATCATCATCATCCATAGCCAGATTTTACCCACTGCTGGATAGGCCTCCCTCAGTTTGTGCCATCCACCACGGTCCTGTGCTAACCACCTCCATTGCATTTATTTATATAATTATATTAAATATTAATTATTTAACTTTTTTTAGCACTGAAAGAAAAAGAGACTTCCCTAAAAATATCACGTTTTAAGGGTAAGGATAGAGCACACTATAATATTATAAATGCGAAAGTTTAGGTGAATGGATGGATGTTTGTTGCTCGATCACGCCAGAACGGCTGAACGGATCTGGATGAAATTTGGCATAGAAATAGATTATAGTCGGGAATAGCATATTTTATCGTATATTTTATTTATATTTAAGATTATTTATCGGGTATTTATCGCGTACCTTTTGCTTTCTTTTCCCCAACGTTTCAACCGCGTTTCAGCGATCGTGGTCACGGGGCGACTGATCATTGTTTTGATGATTGAGTCGCCCCGTGACCACGATCGCTGAAACGCGGTTGAAACGTTGGGGAAAAGAAAGCAAAAGGTACGCGATAAATACCCGATAAATAATCTTAAATATGTTATCAAATCGCGAAAGTTTAAAAAGTTTTATTTTATTTATATTTATATTTTAGCATATTAGTCGGCTATATTTTATCCTGGAATTCCCACGGGAACAAAACTGCGAGGCGCTGCTATTATAAAGGGAAATATTTGTTTGCTTGGGTTGAATAGGCTCTGAAACTACTGAAACTATTTGAAAAATTCTTTCACCATTCTTCTTCTTTCATCCTACATTATCCCTGGTAGGGGATATAATATTTTCAAAAAGTGAGGGATCCGTATAAAAACTGCGATAACCCGTTCGAAGACGGGGCGGGCTGCTAGTTGTAAATACCTATCTGAGTTATCTTCATGAAGATTGTTTGATATTTTCAAGAGAGCCTAGTTCGTTATCTAGAAGGGTACCACGTGCAGGTTAGGTTGGCTTGGGAGACGAGATGATGGAGTTCTTACACCCCGAGCAGTTGAATGCTGGCGTTGTTTTATAATAACGAAAACACAACACAAGCCGTGACAAATTTAAATTGAAATGTCTAGTCTATGTCCCAAAAGCGGTGAACCTGTCTCGAGTGGCCTCCTTTTTCGGCTAACTCCAAACTTGAGTCATGCCATGCATGATGTCATGAATACCCAAAGGCTGTACGTGACAGTTAGGCTTAACTGCTTAGAAAAGGATGTTCGTTCATGGACACTTACCTCCGAAAGTGGCTATACGCAAAGAAATTTCTTAAGAAAAACTTTTAAAAAAGTCATTTATATCGGGATATTTACCATGATTCGTTATTCGAGTTTTCCAATATTTCGACAGAAATCTTCTTCCGTGATCATGGCGCATGAAACTGCCGAAATTTTGGAAAACTTTACTTAATGATTTCCTTAGACACTAGATGATAAGAAAATTTTGTAATTTATTATGGTCAGTATTTAGGGACTGAAAAAAACTGAGAAAAACATGATAAAATCTGACTTTTTAAACATCATCACCCTAATCTGCTCATAACTCTTTTTCTTTATTGAACATTACAAAATTGCGGCTATTATACGACGCCATTTTGTGTATAGGATTTCGCGTTCATAGGAGCTTGACAGAGCAAAGCGGCGTAAAGTGCAAAAATCATGTAATTGCTTTACTTATTACTATCTAAAAAATAAGCATTATTTTGAAAATCTAAAACGCACAGCGTCTGCATTATTTCTGTTTGTTTACTGTAAAAGTATCAAGGCTTATTTTAAAGTATTTATTGAAAAGCGACGATTTATTGTACAGTTAAGAGCTTTGGATTTTTCTATGGTGAAAATTTTATGTAGGTAAGTAATCGTGTTTTAGAAACACTAGGGTTCTAGCACCAATCTTGAACTATAACATTATTTTAATCTCAAAGTAGAAGAGAAGAATTATGGAAGATATGATCACTGACTCTAATAAACGTATGAGAGGGCCTTAAGGGGGCCTTAACCGCATCGCTATCGCGTGCGACAAAGTCGATGAAAACTGAAATGGCTTGGAGTCTAAGCCATTTCAGGTTATAGTTAGTTAGGCGATAGCGATGCGGTTAAGGCGCCCTCTCATAAGTTTAAATCGAAACAGTTCCGAACATCAAACAATAACATTAGGGTAAAGTATTAGGGTAAAGTTACCATTACCGGCTGCATTTGAGGGAAAGGCCCACGTTTATGACACATTAGCCGACCTGCAGTGACCGCGCCCAGAGTGGCCCACAGGTGCGGCGCGACCTATTTTCTCTCCCCATGGGCTGTTTTATGGTTTAATAAAACGACTGTGCGAGATATCACATTGTAAAAGGCGACAGCTCTCAGAAATACGTCATACAGGAGTAATACTTTATGACGTATTTCTAGTTTCTTAGCTGTAGCTAAGAAGTACCTAAACCTCTGTGGCGCGGTGGGCGAACGAAGATTCACCAGCGACGACGCAGGGAGTTGCGGGTTTGTTTCCCGCCTTGGACAACTACCTGCAGATCGTACAAATATTTCTCATATTTTTACGATCTGCAGGTATTTGTTCCGGGTGGTCTGGTCGTTGTCTAAGTAGATAGATAGATAAATATGCTTTATTGCACACATAAATTTAACACAACAAACAAAAATAAAAAAATGTGAGTATAATAACAAATATCTGACTATGATGTATTGTATTGTATTATGTTCTTGTATCAGTTATCTAGTACCCATAACACAAGCTCTGCTTAGCTTGGGGCTTGATAATGCTGTGTGAATTGTCCAGAATTATTTATTTATTTATGTTAATTAAAACCAATTACAATGACTAGTCATTTAGTTTCATCTGCAATGCAAGAGTTCCCGGGTTCGATTTCCCGCCTCGGGTCGGAAAATGTTTATTTAAACCATCTGCACTGCAGATAAAACCGTTCGGATGTTTTCTATTTATAATAAAACATAATGGACGGTACCTATCTATATTGTATTAAATTAAGTAGTACTCCCCCTAAAATTACAATAACTAATAAATACTTCATACGTCTTGGGCACGCTTCCGATTGGCATTGATTGATCAGTTGAGCTACCTGTAGATTGTTTGCAACAGTCTGCAGTTAGCTCAATTGTTAATTCTTGTTTTAATGTGATTCTATTCCTCAATCCTCAGCCTATAATAATTCTCTGCCGCAGGCCACACCCTGATTTTTTGATCTCATGGGGGTAATGCCCATAACCTCCACGCTGGGATTTTGGGGCTTGTAATTCTATTGTTGGATTGTAATTTTCTTCTGAAGAAATATTTGAGGAGCAATACATGGACTTACCCGTATGCAGATTTTTAGATGTGTTGCTATTATAAAATTATGTTTTATGAACTTCAATAAAATACGCATTCGACATTTAAAACTTGTCACTATTTTGAATTTAGATAAACCAACCATTAAATATTGTTAGGGGTTTTGAACATCGGCATTTTAACTGTAGATATTTTAATTTTAGGTGTTCGAATACAAACTTATATGACCTATAGGTATCCTAATAGACCCAGTCACCCCGCATGGGCTGTTTTATTTTTATATTATATTTTTATGATGGAAGAATGAAAACATAGGCTACGTTTACTTAACATTTGACTCGTGTCTAGGAATACATAGCTTGATTATTTAAATAATAAAGTGACATAGAAACACAAAGAATTTATACACACTAGAAATTCTTTGAAGTATTGAACGTTTACTAGAAGGTTCATTGCAAGGTATATTAAGTGGACCTACTTAGTTGTAGTAAACCCCATTTAAAACCTCACCGCATGTCACCACGGGGAGGGGTTTGAAAAAGTTGTTAAAAACATTACGTGATTATTATACGACTATTTAAAAATAATGTTTGCGTTGACTCAGCTATAAATTTATATTATGATTGATTAAAAAAAACTAAAACCGGCTTCAAACTCCTATTATATGTATTAACACAGTTTTTCGGGAAAAGTACTTATCCCTCGGGAATATTTTTTATGAAACCTCTGGATAATATTTAAAACAATAGAATAAAGACCCTAGGTCCGTGGGATACCGCAGAACACCGGATTTAAAAAAATATATATCTAAGTGTCTGGTCGTGACCCGAGAGCTGGTGAGTATCTGGCACAGCGCATCAGCATTGCCATACAGGGGGGCAATGCAGCCAGTGTCTTGGGCACGCTTCAAACTAGTATTGATATGGATCAGTTGAGCTACCTGTAGATTGTTTACTACAGTCTGCAATTAGCTCAATTGTTTAAATTGTAAATACATACTAGTTTTTATATAATATATAATTTAATTAAACTATTTGATTATAATTTTATAAATAATAACATAATGTATAAGAAACCGGATTGCTATGTGGGTGAGTATGTTCAAACCTGTGGTTCAAACATCTCAACTAAAATTTATCTAACGAGGAAAGAGTTTTACAGTAACCAATACAAAGTACATTCCATAGAATAAGGAATTGTAGAAGAATAACTCATAACTCATTTACTTTGTATGAGACTTATTGTTTGTTTGTATGTGACGGGAAAAAAGCTTTTTATGTGCTCCCAAGCTTAGATTTACTGTAATTAGGTACCTACATACGATTGTAGAAGTAATTGAAGAATTTGAAGTAATGTCGACCTCAGTGGCCCAGCGGGCGAGAGTCTGCCTGCGACGCAAGAGGTTGCGGGTTCGATCCCCGCCTCGGAACAAATTTGTGTACGATCTGCAGAAATTTGTTCCGTTGGTCTGGGTGTTTTCTATGTATAATAAAAAATATCTATCTATGTAATGTATAATATTACGTCTATCAGTTATTTAGTACCCATAACACAAGCTCTGCTTACCTTGGGGCTAGATAATGCTGTGTGAATTGTGTCCAGCATTATTTATTTATTTATTTAATTAGAAAGGTTTGATTCGAACAATGAAAAATACCTCCCTACACTACGCTACGACTCAATGAATAATAATCTACGCTTCTTCAACCTCAACAGCCTATATTCATTTTTTTTTCATTCATTCATTTATTTCAAATAATAAAATCCATATCATAAAATTAAAATTAACATTTGGCTAATACAAATAAGATTACAATAATAATAAAATAAAATAACAATAATTATTGACATAAAATGAATTAATAATATTTTTATTAACACACTGGAGCAACACATTGGACAAAGTGTGTCCATATAGGGGACATACGCCCTGCCACTATTTGTAGGATGCTGTTGTGACTCGCCCTCGTCCTGCTCATCAGGGATGCTGTTTTCTTCTGAATTACGTGAAAGCCGTCAGTTCGATTCTGAGCAAACATCTCTGAGGCACTACAAAACCGGGAAAGTCTATTGGTCCACTGCTAGACGCAAGCCTCTCCCCTAATAATCGTCTTACTGGCTTTTATCTTATGGTGGTAATACCCATAATCCCCATGCTAGGCATACTTGGAGATCGCAGTTCGACGGTAGATCTATTTTGCAAGAGGCGCTGCTGCCTGTCCCCGGTGTATGTTCCTTAGTCGCCTCTTACGATACCCACGGGAAGTTGGGAATACAAATGAATCAAAGTTAATTTTATAATATGTTCATATGTTTATGATTTGCGACAAATTATTTTTTTACTAGTTTTATAGCTTGTGGAACGCAGAAAAAATACAATCCACAAAAAAAAAGAATCTCGCACCCACCCGCGACGCACCACCTTTTCTGTTTCTGCTTTGCAGCGAAGTCGAAAAAAATCTGATGCAATCCAGTTTATCGTTGGTTGATAAGAACTCGCCAGACAGGTGTCGGAACAGCTGGCGACAGCATCAGTGACATCGATCCTCATACGGATACCGAAGCAGGTGAATTAAACTTTTTAAACTTTCACGATTTGTTAACATATTAAAGACTATTTATCGGATATTTATCCATGGATCCAGTGGATAGATCCTGAGTCTAGCAGGTGTTCCGCTATCGCCGACTTGTTCATCTGCCTATTTTTGACCGCAGCTATGTGCTCTTTCATCCGTTCGGCAGTGGTCCTTTTAGTTTGCCCTATGTATGATCGCTGTATGTAACGCCGTTGAAACGTTGGGGAAAAGAAATCAAAAGGTATGCGATAAATAGGTTCCCGATAAATAATCTTTAACAGGTGAATTAAATATGTACCAATAGAAAACTTACTACAAACAGACATTGAGCTCAAACAGCTGGACAGATTTTGATAGGTTTACGTATGCACTAGCCAAACTCTTTTGTGTTGTTGTTATATTGTAAAACCATGACGCAAAAAACTTAAACTCACTTGCTTGGCGTGGAGTTTTAGGCAAGTAATATTTAAAAAATCTTAATTAATGTAACCTGCGTATAAAAAGACGCAGCTACAGAGTACATTTTAGGTTAATTGCTGTTTGTTTACATACATGCCACACCACATCGAGTTTGGCTAGTGCATAAGTAGGTACCACACCTCATCATCAGCCTTTAATAGTCCAATGCTGGACATAGGCCTCCCCTAATGAGCGCCATAGCGCCCTGTCTTCAGCTTGCCGCATCCAGCATCTGCCAGCAGTCTTTCACATATCGTCATCCCACCTGGTCGGAGGGCGTCCTACACTAAGTTTGCCGAGTAGCGGTCTCCACTCAAGAACACGTTTACCCCAGCGGTTGTCGTTTCGAGATATGGCCAGCCCACTGCCACTTTATACCTTACCTACCTAAGTATAATGGCAAAGTCAAGTCGTAAGTAGGTTATTTTTCAATTGCCGGGTAAGTACATATTTATTTTCTGGGCATAAGTTTATTGTTCAGCAGATATGCTGATAAAAAAACCTATTTACTTTGAAAGGTATTTGTGTAATACTGTTGCTATTTTTGTGACACGGATAGATATTTATCTAATCTCCGGAAATATCAAGGCAATGACTTCATCTGGCTGAATTCAGATTAGGTATTTATATGACCAGGCTATCGAGCTTATCGGAAGAAAGCATATATGTATTTCTAATCTAAAAACATGATAACTGTTAAGTACCGGACCACAGTAGTTTTGGATGCCATTGTATAAAAACGGTAAATAAACGTTTTGAAATAACCCCGTTTGTGCTAAGGCACTAAATCAAAGGTTGAAGTCGAAAGCACTAGCGCCAGCTAAAAATTTCTAAATTATTTTCGAAATTGAAATTGTATTTTAAGTCAAGACCGCTCCGTGGGAAATGTTTCGAATTATTTTTCTCAAACGAATCTAACGTAATCAAACATAATAATAATATCACAAAATATGAAACTGTTTTGGCAAAATAAAAATATGTAGGTGTAGGTACGTGTTTTTTGGAGTTTTATTATTGATAATAATTATGAAGATACCTATTTAAGAGGAAAGATGTGATATTGAAATAGGAAGGTAGTTTGTATTAGTACTTTTAATGATTTTTTTATTCATTTGTTGTTTTGCTGTTTCCTGTGAGGGTTAAAACCCCGCGCTCATTTTGTGTACCTATTTTCTGCAGTGATGTAATTTTTTAGAGATTAAATATTGTAAAATGAAATATTTTATCTTTTAGATCTAGAGAGTATTGGTCATAATTTTGTAGTTAGTTACATTACTGAGCCCCCGGGCGCAACAAAAAACTTAACGTTCTTTCAAAAATCTGCTTGCAATAAAATACTATTACTCTGTCAACGATTTTATATCCGTTTTATCTCTGCATGACAAAATCAAAATGGTGTAAGGGATCAATTACCTTCTTACTCCATTTTGATTTTGTCTACCCTAGATGCCATAAGAAACTAAATCTTCGCTTTCAACATTGTATAGATATTTAATTAATTAATTATCAGGAAAAAGAAAAGCCGAAAGTGACCCGAGAGCTGGTGAGTATCTGGCACAGCGCATCAGCATTGCTATACAGCGGGGCAATGCAGCCAGTGTCTTAGGCACGCTTCCAACTGGTATTGATATGGATCAGTTGAGCTACCTGTAGATTGTTTGCAACAGTTTGCAGATAGCTTAATTGTTTCTATTGTAATTACTAGTTTTAATTTAAATTTGTTATTTGATTCATACTAAACTAGTTTTAATAATTTAATAAAAATTAATTATAGGATTGTTAAATTTTACTTATGATTTAAAGGCATGAATAACTCGACGTTAAAAAAACTATTTGATCTATTAATTTAAAGTATTTTTTTCCATTTTATATTAAGTAATTCTTTTGCAGTGCCCTACAGTTGGTACCTACAGGGTACTTACAATGCATATAAGTACTATTGACCTAAGCTTATATTATGATCCAAGCTTGTACATTGCACATGTGAGCAAAAAGTAAATAAGTAAGTCTATCATAGTTATTTAATGGCCCCAAGTATGTCAACATAAACGTCAAGAAAGTACCTAGTTGTGTGCTTAGCTGTGTTGTCACGTGCATGACTCACTGATGAATAAACTCAATGGTTATTCAGTTTTAATAAAATCTATAGGTACTAAAATATAAACGCGAAAGTGTAAAGTAAAGTAAAAGTTTATAAAAAGTATTATATATCTTTATTCAGAAAGAAAATAACAATCTAATAACAAATTTAAATTAAAACTAGTATGTACAATAGAAACAATTAAGCTATCTGCAAACTGTTGCAAACAATCTACAGGTAGCTCAACTGATCCATATCAATACCAGTTGGAAGCGTGCCTAAGACACTGGCTGCATTGCCCCGCTGTATAGCAATGCTGATGCGCTGTGCCAGATACTCACCAGCTCTCGGGTCACGCGTCGCTTCGACCAGACGCTCAGATAATTTTTTGAAAACCCGGAGAGCCTCGGTACCCCACGAACCTAGGGTCTCGACTCCAAGGGGAGCAAATGTGTAGGCTCTGTCGAGACCTGCATATGTGCGCCTCTTGAGATCTTCGGCTACCTCTTGAGATCTTCGGCTAAAGTTTATTCATAAAGTTATGAATAAACTTTAACAGGCACTGATAATATGGTGAGTAATGATTACTTTTATAGAAATATATCTAGGTGTCAATCTAGGTATTGTTACCAAATTTAAATCTTGATTGTTACCCGTGGTCGAGATACTGCATTACGACAAGAAGTCTTGCTCTCCCAAAAAAATATTTTCGCGTTGATGATTGACATTTAACATCTGACATTAAAATTTTAACTTAAATTTCCACTTTATACATTTTTGACAATCCTATTGCAGCTTCTTAACTTACCCATATTTTTTTTATAATCTATTGTTTTTCTCTTGTATAATTCATATACATACTTGAATGTTATGTGCTTTTGAAATGTAATTATTATAAAAAGGCATTTGACTTGAGTTTGCTCGTTGTGAGCCAATGGTATTAATAAAATAAATAAATTTGAAAATATATAATACATAAAAATATATAATAGTAAAATTGAATTGTAATGGTAGACGTTACAATTTGTAGTAGGTACACAACTTATTAGTGATATAAATTATTTACATGGGTATGCAAGTTAATAAAAAAGAAAGAAACAAATATCACTTATTTAGAAAAATTAAGGTAATAAAAATACAAGAACATCCTCAGAAGTAAGAGGCTATCGTCAATACATTCATACTAATTAGTATAAATTCCTTGTAGCTCTGACTGTCCGTTACCTTTCACACCTAAATGGATCCTAGTTAAGTGTGTTTGTTTGTTTGTTTGTTCTTCCTTCACGCCCTAACTACGCAACCAATCGACTTGGGTTTTTGCATAGATTTAGTTAAAATAATGGAGAGTTTCATAGGCTACTTTTTATCCCATAAATTAGTTCCCTTGGGATAGAAATAACCTTAAACAACGCGTGCGAAATAATATTATTTTCAAGCCATAAATAAAGCACTGACATGACACACAGCCTCCTTTAAAAATCGTAAATCTTTCAATATAGTTAGACAGTTTCATTTCAATAGTCATAATGTTTTTAAATTCTTTACGCGATAGATACCTATTACAAGTTATTGTGTACAGTTGTAAATGACATCATTTATGTATTGTATATAAATGCCTAAGGGCATAACTAAACAACATGAGTCATGTCACCCATGATCCCCTTTCAGCTTTACTGTTCTTAGAGCGCTCGCCCACGACTTTTTGTAGCGATGCTGTCGCGATGCTGACGTGCGTTCGCATCGATACAATCGCGATTCCGTCGCTGGCTGTGTACCTACGCCCACGTACCCACGATTCTGTGTAGGTACCTACCAGCCGAAAAGGCTGTGAAAGTGTTTTACGTTTTTTTTTACCTACTAATTTTGTAAAAATGAAATACACCCCCGTACTTTCACAAGTACAATATAATATATTCGATTCATTTTACGGGCATTTCCTACATTATTGTTATTACTTTGTAATTTCATAGGATAAACATAACTTTTTTTACTAACTAACACTGGTTTTTCTGAAAAAACAACGAATAACATTTCTAAAACATTTTATAATGATAAATGTAAAGAACGTGAACCGGACGAAAAAACTAAATTGGAACAAAAAAACTAGATTGGAATAAAGAAATAGGTACAAGTTTATCCCCTCGGGGACCAGAATCCCTTTCGGCTTAATATACAGGTTACCTGGCACCCTGTTATTTGCAACGAATAATATAAAAGCGTGTTGCGTATTCCACTATATCATCCGCAAGAGTTGTTTGTCATCGATTGACTGACTGTCCTCTTCGTCCCCCCGATGATGTCGCTTGTGACAGTCGCGCGTTTGCATTGATACAGTCGCGAATTGCGACTGTATCAACGCGACTTTCGATGCTGTCGGGCTTTTTGTTAGATACAAACACGCATTATATTATAACCATTTAAATAACATAATAAAAACATAATATAACCCACTGAACGAAGAAATATGTATATGTATGTAGATAAATTCTAATTTAGTTAAGTAGTCATTTTAGCTCATTGTGTCGAGTGGTTAATTGTTGACCATGTTATAGATTTTAAATCAAGTGCCTCTCTTCAAGTGATGTGGTAACTCTAACTTTAATTACATTAGGTACGTACGTACGTACTGTTTCGCTTTACTATTTATTTATATTTTTTCTTTACGATATAAACTGGGTTAGGCGTTAATTTAACTTCTTCTGTACACCGGGAAAACCTACGGATCCACATGTTACCCCTCACCGCTAGAGCCCATACTAGAGCCTATTGATTGTCCTTAAAATCGTCTGTAACAATATGCCCAAGATATTTAAATGATTTAGGTTTTTTAATTTGTCTAAATTGTTTTAAATGAGTTCATAGTACGAACCGGTGTAACTGTGTACAAATTTTATACCTTCATATAGCATACGATTCTATAAAAATACAGGTAAAAATCATCCGTTATAAATTTATCAACACCTACCTACACATTCGTCGCCGTTTTACTGCTGCAATAAAATACAGATAAAAAAATCAATACGCATACCCAACGTCAACGACATCAAAACTTACCTTGTTCAATCCAAAAATCGATTATAATTCAGTATCCAGACACCACATCCCAAAATGCATCACTACAGCACAAAAAAAAAAACAAAAACTTTAACCGAAAACGCACGTGTATCGATTCGTTTATCACCTGTTATCTATCACTCATCGATATAAGATTATTCAATCAGTTTCCCTGCTCTATTTTATTTTCAAAATAGGAACTGTCACATTTGTTTTTTAAATGTCAACTTTTTGAATTGTTTATTTCCGGCCAGAGCGTGCCGTGTTATACCGGTGTTTCGCGCGCTCGCGGTGAACTCACTGAAGTAACTGACACAGCGCGACCGGTCAAGTTGGAGTTACCATTGTGTCATCGTTTCTTTCAAGTTATTTCTCGCTTGGTTATAGAAGTACACATGTGTGCGATTCACTTTGGCGGCCTTTTAACGGACAAGGTCTTTGTACACACTCAGGATAAAGAAGTAGGTTACGAGCTACAAATTGTAACATTAGCAACACAGTATGGGTTGTTTATTTATCCTTTTAAATTATATGGACAATATAATAAGATGATTGAGCGCTTGGTTATTTTTATTCATACCTACAGATAGCTGTATTTTTTAAAGCTCCATACCCAAAGGGTCCCTATTACTAAGACTCCGCTGTCCGTCTGTCCGTCTGTCACCAGGCTGTGTCTTATGAACCGTGATAGTTAGACAGTTGTTACAGATGATGTATTTATGTTGCTGCTATAACAACAAATACTAAAAAACAGAATAAAGTTAATATTTAAGGGGGCTCCCATACAACAAACGTGTTTTTTTTTGTCCGTTTTGCTCTTGGCCGGAATTATTTTCTTTAAATTTACTGTGTCTAATAAATGTACATTTATTTAAAATGTCATTAATCTCTTGTAGTTAAAGCAACGTCCATCACACAAGTCCTTTACTATACGTATCTGGCTTGAATTACCAAAAAAGTTGCCTGGAAGAGAAGAGATCGCTTCTAGGCTATAAGACCATTGTACTTCTCATGTAGGTAATGTCTTTTTGTATTTTATATTTGGTTTTTGTTTAGATAGAACGCTTGCACTTTCTATACTCGGGCGGGTTATAAATTGAAACTTAAATATTTTTAAAATTCTTTGAAGTAGTATAATATATCTTTGAAGTAGTTTTCATAGAACATATAAACCTTTGAAGAATTCTCTCCAAAATAAATACAGACTTTCATGAGAAGAGATGTAGGTATTTGTCAGAAACATATGACCAATCAGTAAAGGAATGAGTTATTCCTGACTCGACACTTTGGTCCGAATCCAGGGGGACGAGTTAAAAAACTCAAATTTTATGCTGAAATCGTTCCTGATTCGTCCCATTTTGAAATTTCTAACAGAAAAGTAGCAAAAGTACTGTCGACCACACACTTCTCGTGCAAGTAATCTTGAAAGGAACAATGCTTTCAGAAACAAATTCATTCAATTGGCTACTTGTGGTTGATGGTTATTAACTTCAACCATTAGTCTGAATGAGTTGTATGTATCAATCGAATGGCCTATATCGCTTATCAATTTATTGCTTTCGTCTTAGGGCTGCATTCTAGGACAGAGTTGAAAGGTCAAATTAACTACTCGAATTTATAAATGCCTATAGAAGCACAGTTGTATGTTTTTTTCCTCAACAGTTTAAAAAAATGTGGGATTTTTTTTCTGCAGTGAAATAAAGCAAATAACGGATTAAAAATTAAAAAAAATTAGGTATGCATATTCACACAGCGCCAGATCGGGCTGTTAGGATGTTTGTTAGCTCTTCAAGCCGTAACTACTGAACGGATCGAGCTAAAATTTTTGTATGCAGTGAATTCTGGGACTGGAATAAAAACTTATTTTTGTTCCTATACATCAGTTCTCATGGTATACCTTTAACCGTTTCCATAGAATCGACTCGTGCAAAGCCGCGGGCACAAACTAGCAGATGGGTAAGTATATAAATCCAATCTATTATGGATTCTACATTTTAGCATAATTATCTGAGCTTTAGCACCAGTCTACCTGATTAATATTAAAATATCTAGCCTGTTCCATAAATAAAATAATTAATACCT
Source organism: Eupithecia vulgata (assembly GCA_946478455.1). NCBI lineage: Eukaryota > Metazoa > Arthropoda > Insecta > Lepidoptera > Geometridae > Eupithecia > Eupithecia vulgata. The sequence goes on from OX297873.1 coordinate 13,658,373, forward strand.
ACTTATTCATCAATAAGGAAATCAAAGTTTGTTTTTAATGGATAGGAGAATCTAAGCGTGTGTCATAGTATGACACTAACAACAAAGGTTGAAGGTTGTCGCACACATCTGCTGTTCGTTTAATTCAATACAATCTGATTAGTATGGTGATGAATATTAGTTATTTGTTCAACAAGTGAGCAAAACGATTTTTAGAAGTATCTTTCGAATAGGTAACTTCCATCGAATTCGAGTCGTTCCTATACATTTGTTGCCTTGTAGCGCCCCTACCGGATCGAGAGGAACTACTTATCGTAACCTGACAACATAGAGGTAAAACACGCTCACTGAACAATTCTCTTGATTTCGAAGATAAAAACGAATCTATGCATTCTAAGAGAGGAATCAGCGTTGAAACCAAGAAGCTTTCAACTGGTATTGATATAGATCAGTTGAGCTACCTGTAGATTGTTTGCAACAGTTTGCAGATAGCTTAATTGTTTCTATTGTAAATACTAGTTTTAATTTAAATTTGTTATTTGATTGTTATTTTCTTTCTGAATAAAGAAGCTTTTATCCAGGATATAAGTCACCAGTCAGTACCGTCAGCTTTAATGCGTACCGATTCTGTCCATCCAAAGGTTGCCTGGAAGAAATCGCTGTTAGCGATAAGGCCGCCGATTGTGCCACTATTTATTGTTAGTATTAAGTTTATGTGTTTAATTAAATATTGTAAATTGACTGATGGTGCAATAAAGACATAATCTATCTATCTATAAGCTTCTTGGTTGAAACTAAATGCGTTCAATTGAAGACTAAACGCGTTTCCGCGAAATCTTGAGTTTCGGTGGTACATTTGACATTTCACCAGCATGAACAACGTGTTTATAGAACTGTCAATGTCGTTGCATACTGTTTGTGTTACCCGGTAACGCGTTTCATTAAATGCGTTTTAGGATACTAACAGTGAATTCCTCTCTAAGCCTTTTTCGTGGAAGACATCAATAGTTCTCGATAACGTTTATCGAATGTTTTTGTATTAACTCAGACTAAGGTCTCAGACCTTTTCGTGTTACCTTAAACGGTTACGGTACCTCCCATTACCAGCGAGAATAAAAATCCACACTGTATTTTCTACGTGTTTGTGCCCACGGCTTCGCATGCGTTTATGGACGGACAGAGCGAGACCATAATGGTTTCAAAACCGATCTTTGATACCCTAAAAAAGCATATGAGAGGTATCGGCATACCCTACCCAAGGTGGCGGCGCCACTTTGGGTAGGGTATGCGCCTTAAGTAAGAAAGAAGTAACAAACTCCATCCATAAATCTACACATCCAAACTTTCGCATTTATATGTGATTGGGATATAGTGGATCGATTTGTATCACGAGCTAATCTATCCGACATAAAATCGTGATAAATTCATAAAATATGTTATCGCTTACGTAAATGGCGGCAGATATCATGTTTCTAGATAATTTTACCTAATTAATAAGTGAATTTGAAGTGGGTTATATGTACGTAGTTAAATAAGTTTCTGAAAAAATATAAAACTTATATACCTACTTTTTCCCTATCAAGTTTTTTCTTTCTCGTGAGTCGTTTTTCATTACCCCCGGTTACTTTCTACATAAGATTTCGGTAAAATCTTGTTTCCAATGGGAACGAAGATGGCTTTGAAGTAAAATTATGAATTAAATACTCTAAGGTCAAAGGTTTTTTTATAGGTAATAAACTTAATTCTATAACTAAGCTTTCTAATAAAAACACTTATGACTCATGCTTACCGATTTTATCACTACAAGGTCAGTTGCTTTCGCTGTTGCAAGAACTTGAGCATATTTCCGCAATTTTTGTTAGCGTACTTTTAATGTCTATCTCTTTTACACGTATCCGCGCCAGTATCTTTCATTTCAGTTAATATCCATCTCACTTCTACTCATAGACATGAAAATAGTAACCACTTGAGAAGGGATGAGTTTTCTACGATCCTTGAAAGTGCTACGGCGTAGACCCTAATGCTCCGAAGCGCTTCGATAGACCTATGGATTGGTACGAAATTTTATTTTCTGAAAATTCTCTAGTAAAATCGTAAAGTAAGGAAGTATACAAGTAAATAAATTATTGAGTACCTATGTTTTAAGATCGATCGAAACCCTACAGCCACTTGTCAGACAGTTATTTAACCCTTTCATAAAATAGTTAACCTTTGCCGATGAAAAAAAGTGAGAGATTGAACATATTTTGTGTATACATTTGGATAAATATGGCGTACTCACCCATTAGGCACCAAAAGCTGAGCAGTTCCAGTTTTGTTGGCATCTTGCGCGTGCTCCACTACTTTTACACCGCCTTCCTTCATTTTTAGCAACACGGTTCACTTCCTAACAATTAAAAAATTAAAAAAATTATAATTTGTTGCCGGCACTTGGTAGAATACAATCCACTGACATGCCAGGAACAAATTATAAAAAAAAACACTCGCGGTTCGAAATATGAACTGTGAGGTGATTAGTGACGGGACACTTATCACAGGAATCTAATTTTATCGATGTTTTATGGGGTTTTTCGGATAACAAATTTAAATTAATTAATAACTAATGACGTGGCTATAATTCCTTACAAGGACCCGATGCCAAGTGGACGATTGTAGACAAGTTATCTGATATAGTTTGAAGTAATCCTTATATCATATCGATAAAATGATTACTGAGTACCTACTTATTATTTAATTGGACCTAGATTGTTTCAATAAATACCTACAAGATATTTTATTATTTCTTCAAATTTTATGTAGATACAACCAGATAAAACGATATTGATTAGATACATTTTTGGAATGTATTAAAAATTTACGGATTAAAATTAAATGCAAATGATCGAATACTGCTGACACACTTCGGGTTTATTTATGGCACTGTGCAAAAACATATTTAATGCTTGCTGATGAAGTGCCATCTAGCGCAATAATCTGAAACACTACATTCTGCTATTCGTTGGCAGATGTCGCTTTCCAGCAATAGGTAGTGCTGGGTGAATTTACTAGGTATATTAAAAGTTAAAATTTGTGGATAGTTTTATTTTATTATAATATCATGCCTCAATTTTGCAGAAATCACACAAAATATCAGTATCTACAAAGAAACAAGGATTTTCTCTACAACTTATAATTAAAACTTTACGTAATTTTTTAGCTACCTCTACCTTTATGCTTCGGCCAAACCTGCCTGTCAAACAGGCAGGATGCGATCGCGAAGCGGGAGATCGTCGGCCGCGCAGCGCGCTGCAATGGCGATTCAATGGCGCCTTGCACACCTACGTGACCGAAACACCTTCGCGTTGTTGATGCTCTTGCTTCGAGTCCTGCATCTTGCGCGTTTGACACTTAAGTTTGCCTGAAGCTTTGTAATTAAGTGTGTTCTTACCATATTCTACCTAAATAATACTTTACGATAGTTTGTTCTTACACTTCTTTCACTACAATAGATAAAGTTCAATTTCACACTGACACTTTTTAAGGAATTTACACACTATTCAAGATATATATATATTTTTTCTCCATGTATTATTTTAATTATGACCTCAGTATTTTTTTAACTGTTTTTTTTGTCGAATTTATTGATGTTGATTGTTTTACAAAGCTAAATTTATGTTATTTGTTTGTATTTATTATAAATTTTACGCGAGTCATGTTGTGTAATTTTTTTTATTCTTTACCTAATGCATAGCAAGTAGGTGTCCTAGACACCAACCTAGACGTAACACCTAGACGAATTAGATATCTCTCTATCTAATGTTATTTCTGGCATAATAAACGACTTGAATTATGGAGCTTTCGTAGTTTCATCAGTAGAGGTCACATTCTCATCTGATCTTTGAAACAAATAGCTAGTTCCCGCCGTGGTACTACCACCTGTATTCTGTTGTTCATAAGTGCTCTTTCCGTATGTACTAGGCTTCCCGTAAGTAGGTTGACCGTAGGTGCTTTGTCCGTACGCATTGTCTTGGCTGTAATCACTGTTTCCGTTGACGCCGTAGGTTTGGCTGTTGGTTTTGTAATCGTTTTGGTTGCGATCGGTTTGCTGGATTCGGTCGCGCTTGTCTAGATTGTTGACGCCGCTGAAATAAAAACAATAATGCTATAGAATCTTCAATAGCGTAAGTTATGTATATTCAATGTCAACGTAAAATTTTACATCAGAAACTACCTACTAGGTACCTTTTATTAAAAAAAACATCGACATCAATCAGATTTCCCAAAGTGAATGGGCATCACTTAGTATTTTAAATTTATCGAAAATTCTCAAAAATGTACAGCACCGGTTTTAATGTCTTTGAGATAGGAAAATATTCCTTGATCCTCTTAGTAAAAAGTAGACCATTGCTATCGCCAAAAATTTAGTCTACTGTATTCTATTCTAGGTATTTTAATATTAATTCTAGTTTGAAAATTTGAATATATTATATTTTTTTTATATTCTCAATTTAACGATGTTCAATAAGTACTAATCTTAATCCTCACCTTTCATCTCTATAAGGTCTCCTTTCCCCAACACTATGCCACCCACTAGGCGTCCCAGACGATCCATATCCGGCACTAGCACCTCCATAACCAGAATTAACACCACCATATCCTGCACTGGAGCCGCCATAACCGGCACTGGAGCCGCCATAACCGGCACTGGAGCCGCCATAGCCACCACTAGAACCACCGTAACCCGCACTGGAGCCGCCATAACCCGCACTAGACCCGCCATAACCACCACTGGCGCCACCATAACTAGCATACGGATCTCTGTACCCCGAACTCTGGCCGTACCCAGCGCCATAGCTTGGGTTTTGGCTATAACCTCCGCCATATCCACCTTGGCCATAGCCAGCGCTTTGGCCATAGCCAGCGCTTTGTCCATAGCCAGAGCTCTGTCCATAACTGGCTCCTTGGCTTCCGTACCCTGATCCTCGGTAAGGGTCTTGGTATCCAGAGTATCCACCGCCACCTCCCCAGCCGCCTTCCACAGGCCTGTAAAAACAATAAACATGGATATGTGCACCAATCACACAGAACACATCTGTCATGGACTTGCTTCATACTCAGCTTCTCGGTATCATATATCGGTCGCTGTTCTCATGTTCATATAATTAAATATTATTTTAATTTTAAGCTTTAATTTATTAGGTATATTTTGTTACGCAAATAGGTACTTTATTTACAAAAAAATTGACACACAATTTCTTACAAGTCATTGTATTAATGGTAAATCGGGGTCTCCTAGCTCAAGCTTATTTTGCGAGACTCCAGAACCTGGTAGGTGGAATAAACTTATTAATTTTATTATTTTCAATTTTGTTCATCGTATTTGTATAACCAAACCCACGCTGTTCTTCAGATAGGACCAATTGAAAGCATCACGAATACGAAAGAAGAAAACATAGAATTAATATTTTTTAGTTCGTTTACGGCTATATGTCACTGACGGGTGACATTTGGATGACGGGGTCATGCAAGCCTGGGCTTGCCCACTTGGCTTATTCCCAGAGGTCCATGATTCTCTTGAGCTTACACTCCTGCAGGAGTGTAAGGCGAGTTGTAACAGAAAAGTACAGCGAGCCATGAAATAAGAAGTTGAAGCAGAGTTTCATGGTGCAGAACCACTACCTCAAGACCTCAACCTCTATCTAGCCTATAGTGGGCCACTGCTGGACGCAGGCCTCCCCTTGATTTCTTTTATCTTATGTGGGGTAATACCCGTAATCCCCAGACTGGGCACGCGGATTGGGGATCGCAGTTCAGTAGTAGATCTATTCTGCCCACCTCCGGTGTATACCTATTATGTTCCTTAGTAGCCTCTTACGACACCCACGGGTAGAGTTGGGGTGGTGCAAATTGTAATCCGGCACCACAAGGCCGGAATACTACTGTTGTTAGTTAAAACAGCTTACATTGATAATGAAGTACTACCTAGAAGATAATAGCTGATAGAAGGTCAGCTATTATCAGTACTTACCTAGAATACTCAGGCCTATACGGAGCTGGGTCGGGCCGTCCTGCAGCAAAGTAATATCCTCGCCCAGCCGCGTCCCACCCGGATTGGCCTCGGTACGTCTCGTCCCATGGCCTGAAACTGAAGAGTTCCAAACTTTAATAAAAATAAATATTAAAAACTACTCTGCCGCGGTTTTGCACGCGTCGTTTAAGGTTATTTATATCCCATGTGGTCCAAGGTTATCGACATAGCTCAAAGGATTTGCAAGCTGAGGTAGCAGTGGGCCGGTCATATCTCGAGAAGGAGCGACAACCGCTGGGGTAAACGTGTTCTTGAGTGGAGACCGCGACTCGGCAAACGTAGTGTAGGACGCTCTCCAACCATGGAATGACGATTTGCGAAAGACTGCTGGCAGATGCTGGATGCGGCAAGCTGAAGACAGGGCGCTATGGCGCTCATTAGGGGAGGCCTGCCGTCCAGCAGTGGACTGATATAGGCTGATGATGATATCCCATGTGCACGAGAGATACCAGCTGTTTCTACAACAAAACTCCAAGTGAGTCAAAAATTATCATTAAATAAATAAAACGGATTCGATTCCCGCCTCGGTACAAATGTATGTATGATAAGTAAATATTTGTTCCAAATGTTCTCGGTATTTTTTATGTTTAGTAAAAAATATCTAAATACATAAACGTATGGTATGGTACGTAAAATATCCTAATAAGTATATTAGTCATCTAGTACCCATAACACAATCTCTGCTTAGCTTGGGGCTAGATGATGCTGTGTGGATTTTCCAGCATTATTTATTTATTTATAGTAGGAATCACGAGGACCTAAGAGTACCTAAATGACAAGACAAAGTCTCTTATAGTGTTTGCTCATAATGAGCCATAAAATGACGCGTCCAAGCGTGCAACAGACAAATCTCGATAAAACTCGTGGTATTCATGTAATTAACCAATTTGTACAAAATTTGTACGTTTGTAAGTAGCAGCAACTACTCGGACATTCAATAGAGGTTTGTAATCATTTGATTATCTTCGTATGTGGGAAAAAATTACAATTTCCACTATGAAAATCGCGATTGTTCTTAACTTTGTAACAAAGGAATGCTGGTAGAGGTGTTATAGTGTCAATAACAAAATGTCAACAACTGCTTTTGACAAATAGGTAGTACAGTCCGTTCACCGTAACATGTCCCCTGCCTGGGAACAATTCCCATCAAGCCCCTGCCTTGATGGGATGTTACGGTGAACCGTCTGTGTAAGTCGTGTATACAAAGTTTTGATCGAAAATGACCAAAAGTCTCATGCTGTCTTGCTTGTCATATTTTATCAAATTATTTAGGAGGGACCGCATAACCGCGTCTTTCTGCCGACTTCAAGGAAGAGGTTCTATATTCGGCTGTAAATATGTTTTTAGGGTTTCGAGATCGGTTTCGAAACCCTTATGGTCTCGCTCTGTCCGTCCCCGCTCTTTCTTGCATATCTTAGCAAGTAGGTACTGCAGCTTTAACTTGAAATTATAATACATTTCGTGCGCCAAAAAGGCCCTCCCCTTATTGACAATGGGGGAAATTTTTGAATACAGGGGTAGCTATTCAAGTGGGGTATTAAATGAAAGGTTAGTTTGTACATTTCATAACAGTTTTCAAATTTAGCTAGGTTTTACATTTTCAGAAATATTTTGAAAAATTCGAAAACCCTATCAGACTCCCTCGGTTTGCAGAGCGATCCATCTGAAATACCTACTTTTTTTAAGCAAGGTCTCTATCACGTACCTATACCTAATAGTGTATCCTCATTATTTGTTTAATTGGCAAATGTTCGAAACCCTCGGCGCGCGAGTTACACTCGCACTTGACGGATCTTGTTTTTATTTATGTGAATCGATTACTCCGTCAATTATAGACCGATTAAGAAAATATCTATCTAGCTATCGTGTTCGGGGGGAACTACTTCCAAACATTATTATTATTAATATTCATTACTATTCTATAATTATATTAAAAAAGAATAATGAAATATATTCTACATATTTCATTATTTTTTTTTATTATTCAGCAATTAGTAAGCCGACTTGGCTTTTACGTGAATTATAGCTGTTTGTTTTATTAATTTTTGCTTTTAGCATCAGTCTAGAACCTTGTATACATAATTTGTAAATTTCTGCACGTTGGTAAATTTTTACGTTTTTAGTTGGTAGAGCCACTAAACAAAAACTAAAACTGTAGGTACCCAATGAATTCTAACCAATAACTTCAGACCAAATAACATAATTATGTACGTTAGAAAACAGTTAATTAACAGTTATACTTATTATAAATAGCTTTGACTCATAACTTTGCGAAACAAAGAGGTATCAGGAAGAAGAATGGTCGTAAAAAGTGAGCAAAAAGTTCAGTAAAAAATTCAGAAACGGTTGTCTGTAATTAATTCATCATTATATTCGTGTACCCAGAAATAGAACAAACGTGTAACATAACATACGCACTTATGTAGGTATATATAATTATTCATTTGTCTACCTAAAACGTCTTTATACATTTTATTATCCTTAACTGATGGGTTCTTATGGTTTTGTACGCAAAGGGTCCCAACATTATTATATTACTAAGCCTGTCTGTTTGTCCGTCCGTCTGTCAGCGGGCTGTCTATCTTATAACAGGAATTTGCCGACGGTTTATAGAACTTCAGTCTGCAGCTTAATTGTTTCAATAATAATTGTAAATACTGATTCTATTTTGTTTCTCTTTGGTTGTATTTTTTTATGACAAGTTCTGAACAGGATTTTAGACCTTAAATTTGAATTTGGTACGAAAATTTTAGATTTGAATGTATTATTTGTTAGTTTCTGCCCGGGTATTTCTATTCCATGGGAAAATGGGAATTGGGTATAACTGGTATAAAAAGCCTGTTTTATTCCAGGCCTTAAACTTCCTGTGTTCTTGTACCTACCTATTTACGTGGTAGTAAATAGGTTTATTTTATGTATGTTAGACTAAGATATGTATTTTATACACAGGACAGGGCGCTATGGCGCTCATTAGGGGAGGCCTATGTCCAGCACTGGACTGGTATAGGCTGATGATAATGATAATGATGATGATGTATTTTATATGGGCCGTAGTTTTTAAGTACGTACATCAATGGAACCAATGTTGCCTGAAATAAAAGTTTTATTATTATGTATGACACTTCATTTATTTTAAATCTCGTTAAAAAATATTTTTTTTACTATACAAAATATAATATTATAAAACTATTCTACAGTAAAAAATATATATATCACCGGCTGCGAAGCTAGGCTCAAGCAACCGGTGACTAGGGCTGCAAAGAGAGGAACTTCCTGACGATGCGCGCTGAGTCCAATAATATTATCATTATTATGTCGAACCTTTTCCAATGTTCGAATGTATAGACACCGTTACATGAAAATCATCAATTGTCAATAGATACGCTTTCATCAGAAATCGGAGCTGCATGGTCCATGCTCAAAATAATGAGCTGAATTGGAGCCATAACGGAATCTCACCCAATGTCCTTTGTTCACATGAAGTGTCATTACCCCGATATGAATTTGATCCTTTGCAATTTACTGTGTGAAAAAGTGTGTCAGATTGACGAAAAATCATACTAATATTATAGTTAAATGGAAAAGTTTAGATAGATGGATGGATAGATGGATGTTTGTTGCTCAACCACGACAGAACGGCTGTACGGATCTGTATGAAATTTGGCACAGAGATAGATTCAAAATTCAAAAATCAAAGTGCTTTATTTCCTTTAGACCTTACAGGACTCTTGGACACGTCACAAAAATTCAGATTACATAAGTAAAACTAGGAAATAAAGTGATCACTTTGATTTTTTGTCCACTTCAATCTTTTTAAGGTAAAGTAAAGAAGCGAACAAGAAACCTTTACCTTGTTAGAATGTTAGTTTTCGAGTTGGAGCAAAACTCGTCCCAAGCTTTTTTATCGTCTAGATAATCTGATATTTTATAGTAAGCCTTTTTACAAAGGATATGTTTGACAATTTGTTTGAATTTATTTATTGATAATTTTTGCAACTCACTTGGAGTTTTGTTGTAGAAGCGTATACATTGTCCTTTAAAAGATACATTAATCTTGTGTAGCCTAGTTGTGGGCACAGCGAGTTTATTCTTATTTCTAGTATTTAAATTATGTATATCGCTATTTTTGGGGAACCGATTGATATTCTTATGAGTGTACAACAAGTTTTCATAAATATATTGACACGGTACTGTCAATATGTTTATTTCTTTAAATTTATCACGTAGGGACTCTCTGGGACCCATATCATAGATTGCACGAACAGCCCTCTTCTGCAGCACAAATACGGTGTTAATATCTGCAGCGTTCCCCCACAGCAGTATACCATAAGACATAATACTATGGAAGTAGCTGAAATATACTAGCCTAGAAGTATCAACGTCTGTAAGATGACGGATTTTTTTGACTGCATATGCTGCAGAACTTAGTCTCTTCGATAGCTTATCTATGTGCGGGCCCCATTGAAGTTTACTATCTAAGGTAATTCCTAAGAATACGGTACTGTCCACAAATTCTACCGATTCTTCTTTTACGTATACATTAGCCTTAACTTGTTTTACATTCGGTAAAACAAATCGAATACATTTAGTTTTGGTTTCGTTGAGCAAAAGATTATTGACACTAAACCAATTGACTACTTTTGATATTGCATTATTTACAGTCTGTATTCCAGACTATAATTTATCTCTATGCCAAATTACACACAAAGGCTATATTTTATCCCGGAATTCCCACGGGAACGTGAACTACGCGGGTAAAACCGGGAGGCGCTGCTAGTTTTCTTATAAATGTAAAATTATTTATTATAATCATAATTATTTAAAACCCTACGATACGGTTGGGACAAGTTTTCGGGTCAAAATAAAGGTTTATACAAGTTTACAGCTGACTATCTCTCATTCCGAGGTGAAACCCCTAATTTTTCTGGGCTATTTCTATGTCATAAACTTAACTCAAGTATAGATTGATGAATGAGCAAGCTTTTATAATACGGGCCTTTGTTTTCTTACTGTACTTTATATAAGAATCAGAATCAAAAAACTCATAATGTCCGTAACATTAGGAGTTTATTCATTCTGATTCTTGATAGTAACCTAACCTAACTACCAAAATGTACAGTAAATAAATAAATAAATAAAATAATTTCAAAATTATTAAATATTAAATTTATTAAAATAAAAAAATAATTCTTTTTTTGTTGTGTTTATTATTGTCAGGAGAAGGATCTTATGAAAGAAAAATTAAGTAAATTGCGCGAAAAGTTAAAAAATTTAAGAAACTTAACGATTATCTTTATTATAAACTTTTTTAATGTAACCCCCCAAAGTTATATTAAACTCTTTGCTAAGCACGTTTGAAATAACTGTCAGCTGTCAGTTTGAATTGAATGACAGGACAACGTCTGTCAAGTCAGCTAGTGTACAAATATATCACCTTTCATGAGGCCCCCTGCCCGCACTCGGTCCATAGCCCCCATACCCGTCGTCGTACCGGTCGTACACAGGCCTCCTGTACGCGTAGGGGTCATCGTAGGGAGCCCTGTCGTAAGGCCTGTAGGGCCTTTCGTAGTCCCTCTCTCTATACGGATCTCTTAGGAACCTGTAAGGGAAATAAACTTTGATTATACAGTGTGTCCCTGGATAAAGTGCAACCCCGAAAGGGGGTGAAACTAGATCAAAAATTATGAACAAAAAAATACCAAAAAAAAAAAAAATATCGTATATACTTTATTGATGAATTAAAAATTTTATTACTCACTAATGACTCTATTTAATAAGAAAATGATTTCTTCCAAAGTAGTGGGTCTATTTTGTTAAAATAAAAACCATAATCATGTCAGATATGTGACGATGACGATAAAATAACAAATAACTCACAAACGAGTGGCTATCGTGACTTAAAGTTTAATTTTTGTATTAAAATTACATTTTTTATGCTGTTTTTTTCCAATAATCTCCAAAAATCTTAAAATTAAGCCTATAATACTAGATATTTTTATGACTTTTTATTATTGTCTATCATAATAGCTTTTAAATAAAAAAAAACCTACGTTCTAACATAAAAAATGCGCTGGCTAGGAGCTTTTAAAGTTGACCACTGATTACGTCACCACAAATATTTTGATTTCAATACATGTAAGGCTTGTAATTATATTCATTCAAGTGACAACATTTTGTTGGAGCCATAAATGTTTGTTTTGAGTAAATAGTAGCTAGGTAGGTATACATACTTTCGTGAAAAGCCAAGGCAGATTAAATTGGGTTAGTCCATATACATAGAATTTTTTCACTAAATATTCTAAGCCTATGGGTTAGTCAGTCCGTAATTTTTACTAAAATGGTGCGAACCACCAGTTACTTTCCGGAAATAAGTTTACTTTTTTTAGAAAAATATAATAAGTTACGGAGACCTTTTTGGAAATATGTTTATCTTTTTACTCTGTGCTTTTGCAATGAAAGTGTCGTGACGTCGAAAATTAACCCTTTATGCACCCACTTATAATAAATGAAATTTCTAACCTGTCATAATAATCCGGCCTGTATCTATCCCGATCATCGTATCTATTCTTGTGCTTCCGTCTGCTGGGGCGATCCTTGTCGTCCTTATCGTCGGTGCTGTTCTTCGGGCGGTCGAAGCCGTCGTCGTCGTCTTTCTTGTCGTACCGCTTGCCGGAGGTCGGCTTGTGCCGGCGGTCGTCGTAATCGTCGTCGTCTTCGTCGGACCTGAGGGAGACAGTGTTTGTTGCTGTTGGTCGAGTTATCACCACGTTACCACTACCTCATTTTTTTGTGAAAAGGGGATAGAATTTCTTGTTTGTAAGAGCGGTACAGGTACGGGACAGGGCAGAGAAACGCAATTCCAAAATAAAAAATTTTGCTTATAATCTATTTATAGCAGCTTATAAAATGTTCTTTATATGTTCATGTCTTTATATGTTCTTTAAATGTTCAATTATCATTCTTATTCTCTAAATCTTAACTTCTGTATTTATTGATAAATTAAGGTTTTAGTTAAAATGTTGAGGAAACTGCGATTTTTTTGGAAAATTTGAAGAAATTTTTATGGAATCGTGTATTCCAAACCTATTATGACAGATAGAGGAATTCCTTCACTTTACCATACATTCGATAGTTTAGAAGATATGAACATCCGGCGGAGTTCATTTGAGGTATTATATGCCCTTGTGTTGACAGCCTGAACCTCATGAGTAGTAGTAGAGTAGTAAGGCGAGTCTTAACTCGGTCAACTCAGCTAATAACCTATTTAGGGAGATGTAATAGAAATATCCCTATACACCCTATACAGGGTGTTCAAATTAGTGTACTTTACTGTAGGAAGTTATTCTCCTGCTATCACAGACCGAGAGATTATATTCAGTGAAAAAACAAGGTTTTTTTTGCAGATTTTTTAAAATTTTATTACATTCAGTGGCTTGGTTAGTTTTTGGTAGCAGGTGGATCCTAGTAGGGGAGACCGGGTCAAGGCCGTATAGCTAAGGATTTAAGTCCGTAGAACGTTGATTTTTAAACACAAATGTACGAAATCAACATTTATTATCAGAATATCTATCTAGGTACACAATTACGTACACATATTACTTATAATAAGAAATTTAAAAAAAATAACAGAAAAATTGCAAACTTCTACTATTTACGGTTTTGCCCCAACACCTGGGTAAAACCGTATACTATATACGATATTGCCCCCGAAGCTATGTTTTAGCGATACATCCTCTGCATGAAAAATCATCCAGCTCCTCTGAATTGTAGCCTGTACAGCCTTCATGAGCCCACCTCTTGCAAACTATACATTGCACCCAACCTTCATCTATACGACTTGTACCGTATTCTTCAAGGCAGTACAAGCATATGTTATCATTGGTCACAATTTTTTGTTTTTTCTTTTGAACCGACATTTTCAGATTAAGCTTAGGTTGCATCTGCAAACAAAATGCAAGGAAAATAAAGTTTCATCCATTCGGGTCCAAATCGTATATAGCCGGTTTTACCCCGTACGGTTTTGACCCACGGCTAAGTTTGTCAACACTTCGCACATACTATTATACATACAAGGTAAATTTGCCGGCACAAATATTATAAATTACGTGTAAATAGACAACCTTTAATATAGTTAATGAGCTACTTACCTGCAGTTCACGTAAACTTTACAACAATTGCTTGAACTTTAACAGAAATTACATCAGGACCACCAAAAAACAATAAAATCCAATATTTTCGCAAAGCGCAACGTTGTCGCGATCAGTGTTTGCTGACAAAACGCTCTGATTGGTCGACTCCAGTGAGCGGCTTAGGCGCGCGAAATTTGAATGATTGACGTGAATAGATCTACTGTACGGTTTTACCCCGGTATACGGTTTTGTACGGGTTTCCTTGTGCGCTAATTTGAAAACACCGTATTTATTGGTTGTATTGGTATTTTGTAAAGGATTGCTATGGACTGTCTTAGAGCAGTAGGCAATCAATTCAGTCTGGTACTTCCAGATAACCTATTTTCCTCTCTATCCTAAGGAAGAGATGAAAATTCGTGGCGGAATATGTTGAAACACACCACAGCCAAATTAACAGATAATCTATGAAAGTCAAGCCAACCTAATCGTTAGCTTAGCTTGACGTTTGTGAACCATGCCTCGATAGGCCTCGAACTATCATTGCAATAGACTTGCAATCACTGAGTCTCGTAAACTCCAAAGCAAAAACAATACCTGTCAGATTTATCATCACAGCGACCGCAGCGCCTATCGTCCCTGTATTCTAATCTGTCGTATAGAGGGCGCGCATAGCGGTAGTCATAGTATCCACGAAGCTGTCGGTTGACTCTGCTGTTTGGGGTTAGGTATGAAGATAGGATAGTCTCTTCGGCGGTTGTCGCTGTGTACAGGGTTAGGGTTAGCGCCTGAAATGAAATATAATCGGTTAGGCGTGAGACTTTGTAGCGACGCAGGTCGCGCGGGAGATTTTTTTTGTGGTTTTGAATTTTTTCTGCCTTCCACAAGCAATAAAACTAGCCGAAAAGTAATTTGCCGAAAAACGTAAACCATTTTCTATGAACTAATGATAAATCGACCTCTCCTACAAAGAAAGGTTTGGGTAGGACTAATGATTCTTTTTCGCTTCTTCCACTAGTGGACAAAAAATTTAAGCGAATAAAATCAATAACATCATATTTCTTATTTGATAATAATGACTATTTATAAACCTGTTTATAGTATTAAATTTGACTTGTCTATGTGCTTATTTTGTAAGCCTAAATAAATAAAGTTTTTGAGTTTGAGTTTAAGTTTGAGGTAGGTATCCATCTAATTTACTTTTTCTATGGATATTATTAACAAAGAAAAAGATAGTCAAATCATCATCATCATATATTAGTCCACAGCTGGACATACCTAGGCCTCCCCTAATGAGCGCCGTAGCACCCTGTCTTCAGCTTGCCGCATCCAGCATCTGCCGGCAGTCTTTCGCAAATCGTCATCCCACTAGGTCGGAGGGCGTCCTACACTACGTTTGACGAGTCGCGGTCTCCACTCTAGAACACGTTTACCCCAGCGGTTATCGGTTCTTCTCGAAATATGTCAAAGAATAGAATTTAATTAAAACTAGTATTTACAATTAAAACAATTGAGCTAACTGTAGACTGTTCCAAACAATCTACAAGTAGCTCAACTGATCCATATCAATACCAGTCGGAGTGCCCAAGATGCTATATGCATTGCCCTGATATGGCAATACAAAAGTACCTTATTATGATACAAAGTAGAAGTTTCAAAACGTTTCAAGAAACTTTTATTGAAGCATCTCTATAGTTAAATTGTCTGATTAAAGTGACTGCGCGTTACGACTACCTCGATTGTGTATAAAAAGATGTTTATCAACAGGACATCTGTCTTACAGCGTTTGTGAGTAATCAACCATCGGTCAATCTTTACGCTACGTTCGCTGAGAACTTGGATTGTTTGTTTAGTTTCCGGGTTAATTTGAAAATGTAGTAAAATTTTATGTATGTACCTACCTTTACGGTTTTTATTGAAAGAAAAGGCCATTTTCGTTTCCGGCGACGAACCAAAATACATCTTTCAAAAAAATTAGGCAAAGAAAAATAATTAGTTTAAAAATCGAACGATAATTCAAATTTTTATCGGACGCTAAATAATAACGCCCTATACTAAAGAGGTGAAAATTTTATTTAAAAATAGGGGTCACTATAATGCACGATAATTTTATTGTACGGCCGAATAATGTACACCTTGATAATCCGTGTCAAAAGTGTGAGTCAAAATTGGAAGCCATGACACGGATTATCAAGGTGTACATTATTCGGCCGTACAATAAATTGTCGTGCATACAGTAACCCAAAAATAGAAAAGACATACATAGTACAACGGTATTAGGCCAATGCTACACGACACGTAAAACATTTTTCGCTTTATCATAATGATGTTAGATTTCCATAGAATACAATGTTCTCATTTAGGAAGTTAGGCTCCACGCACACTAACCTTGTTCGTAATCCAATTCTTTTGTGATCGCAGTGTGATATCATAGCTGCATTGTTTAAGGGCGTAATTACATCACTGACCTTTGGAACAATAGCGAAGTGAAAACGACCGTCAAAATTATCGTAATAATCTTTTTTTGTACAAAAATACTAACATGAAAAATTCATAATCCTTAGAATATCAAAACTAACGTATGTAATCAGTGGTTCGATACACATGTACCAAGTTTTTTGAAACTTTGTAATTTTTATTAAAGTACCCGCCCAACAGTGCAGAGGGACGTGTTTTTCATGCCGAAAATGGCGACATAAATAATATCTGACAACAGTACAATTTTCTTTGCATTTTCTTGCAAAGTAGGGCTTCGGTAAGGCCTTCTTAACTTTTAGAGAAAATGACAATAGTTTTGCTAATTTCACGAAGGAGTACTTTCGGCGTCAAAACGAAAGCTAGATACCCGTTGTGCTCTTATATTTACAATTTGACATAGATTAAAGCGAAACGGGAATTTGAACCTACTGCCAAAATCAAGAAATACGTGCGGCCTGATATGGATTTGTAATATGTCACCATTATACTTATACAAAGAAACAAATAAATCAAAATGTTTTATTCATTTATAAAATATACACATACGCGACCCAAGTCAGGCCTGTGCACTGGGGAACTTTAAAAAATGGCCGCACTGAGGGGCGGGTACCTTGGCCAAAATGTTTAATGTATGTATTATTGTGTGATTTAGTTCGTATAGGTATTAATTGCCTATCCATGTTAACTTAAATTATATGTACATTGTATCGAGTCTACTAATCTAACCTACATTGAAATAAAAACAAATCCCTGCATAAATACTTAAATTAAAAAATTCTAGAGCCTTATTTGCGCCTTTGTGTACTCAACCTTTATCTGATTCACGCCTATTAAAAATGCGTGTAATACGATGTAACACGTGAAACTCAGTGGGCTTTGCATTGTTTGTCAGGTGCACATCCGCTGTGTACTAATGCCTTTATAATTACCATAGACAAAGGACAGTAAGGTAAAAACAAATGACCGGTGGCCCTGCATGTCGTGCACGAAAATATGTAATTAGTGAGTACTTAGTTGATGATACGTTGGTCAAGGTGAAAACATTTTGGTCGAAGGGTTTTTATGGTTAGCGTTATCAATGGCGACCTCTGTGGCGCGGTGGGCGTAGGTCTGCCTGCGACGCAGGAGGTTGCGGGTTCGATTCCCGCCTCGGAACAAATGTGTGTTCGATCTGCAGAAATTTGTTCAGGGTGTTCTGGTCGTTTTCTATGTATAATAAAAAATATCTATCTATGTAATGTATTGTATTATGTATATCAATTATCTAGTAGGTACCCATAACACAAGCTCTGCTTAGCTTGGGGCTAGATAATGCTGTGTGAATTGTCCAGCGTTATTTATTATTATATTTATTATATTAATGGCGCAGTGGTGCAAAAACAAGGTCCTACTATGAAAAGAATAATCGAAGTTTCTGATTCGTTTTCGTGCTAACGCAAATCGCGAGGCGTTATGAGTTGGTTTTATGGTTGGTGAATACGGGCTCGGATCCTGATTATGCACAGGTTCGATTCAGAATTTTCGATTGAGAACAGTAAGTAGGCAGATGGTTATTTATGGTTGTGTATACATGTGTCACTTCTCTAATGCTCAAAAATGGTGTGGGCATCTATTTTTATATTTTTTTATAAACTAACTAACTTTATCATACTAAAACAAGAGATACCATACCCAAGTATAAGTAAAAAGTAACAATTATTTAAAGAAAGTGCCCCGTCAACTCGCAAACAAACTTACTGCCTAGGTAATCTTCTTTTGTAGATGTCAACAGGCCAATGATGATCATGAAAAAATGGCGCTAACTTCAAGATTGACATGTAGAACCAAATAATAAAAAAAACTTGCTAAATAAAAAAAAGCATTGAAGACAAATGTTCCAAGCGTGGAGGAAAATACAAGTGCGTTGAAATCTTTAGTATGGGCAAAATACAAACGCGTTGTCACCGATTGATTAAGACTTGACCAAAAATTTATTAGGTAAGTACCTACATGCAATGTGTGAATTAGTGGTAATCTGTGCGTTTTTTATCAAATAAAAATGTTGACTCACCAATAAGAATACTCGTGCCATCTTGATTTACAAAAAGCTATAAATTGCAGTTCATCTCCTGACAATGGCACTGACCGCGTGCAAAACCAGTTCAAAAATAAAAGACGTATACACCCGGCATTACATTTCACGCCGACTTTCTGAATTTAAATTTTTTGACAGAAAATAGTTCCCAATAAA
Organism: Eupithecia vulgata; assembly: GCA_946478455.1. Lineage (NCBI taxonomy): Eukaryota > Metazoa > Arthropoda > Insecta > Lepidoptera > Geometridae > Eupithecia > Eupithecia vulgata. The sequence goes on from OX297873.1 coordinate 13,677,253, forward strand.
AAGTTTCTAACTTTTTTAATTTTAAAGTTGGAACGCACAGCAAGCGCGAACGCGTATGGTATACTGCCAAGCTTGGACTGCGCCCTCCAGTTAAAATAATTATGGTAATTTGTTGGTTTTTTTGTCTGTCCGTCCGTCAGGCCTACTGTGTGAAGGCTGTTACTGTTATAGCTTTGTGCAAACAGGGTCTATTTTGCATTAACAGATGAATAGCAGTAGTAAGTATCCTGAGTTCATTGTATTCTCATGGTTTATGTTACTCATACGTACCAACTATAAAAAATCAACGGATACCACGTAGACCACATACCTATTTAGGCAACCTAAATTCGTAGAGCCTGGTTATTTTTTTATTTCACTAAAATTACTGTTAGAACCAAGTTTTATAAAAAGGAAACCGCCCCTAAGGTGGTCATCATTGAGTTTTAAGTACTTAGTACTTCAATGGGTAGAATTGTATATAATAAAATTGAATAATATACAATATACATATATATTGTATATTATATAATATTCGTTTTTTCTATTTGTGTAAACAAATAGAAAAAATCATTAAAATCATTAGGGGAGGCCAATGTACAGCAGTGGACTAATATAGGCTGATGATGACACAAATAAGAGATTATTCTCATGTTAAAAAATAACCTGTATAATAATAACCTGGATAAAGGCTTTTAAGGATTATACCTATTTATACCTAGAAGTTTTCAAATTTTTCACACAAAATGTTTAAATAAATCTAAAAAGAGTCATTAAATTATCATTACTCGCATAAGTTCTTGAAATATGCAAACTAAACCAGGAACTGCTCAATCATAGTGATTATTTTGGCGGCAAAAAAGACGATCATTCAATCGAGAAGAAGACTTTGGAGGAAGGGGAAGTGCTTTGTTTCGAATGTGGAACTGTTTCCATTGTCGTCCTTTAATTCACGGCGCACACATTATTTAATTTTATTTATTTAAAGATAGAAGTTTACAGTAAAAACCAAAACACTTAGGTACTCTATGCTATTATCTATATTACATCTATGTTAAAACTTAAATATATAAGAAGACATTTTACTATAACACATAGCTTGTCGTGAAATATGTCGACATGCTGGAACTCGTGTACGAACTCGGTCAGTAGTTGGAGTGCCCATTATGGCTTATAAATCATGAACGTAAGTGACAAAAAAGTAATACAACTGGGCAAGTGCCATTCGACTAGCACACAAAGGGTTCTACCATCGTACATAATTATTTCTCAGAAAGAAGCATAAAAAACTATTAATATTTTTTTTTGCAAAAAGTCAAGATATATAACGATGATATGACGTTGATTAACTTCAGTAATCGGTAGGTACTCAACTTGATATGGACATTGGACCCCTTAATTATAAATTTAATTATTAATAATAGTAATTTAAAATAATAACATACAAAAATATAATACAGCACACCCTGTCAAAATTTAAACTGTCTGCCTATTACGGTTCAAGAGATACAGTCACGACAAAAGTAGAGCAAAACATAGCCAAACCAATAATGTTTTTTATAGGAGTTCCTTTAAATTTAAATATTTATTTCATTTGTTTCTATAGCGGGAAGAGAAAGAGAAATACAGATTTTGTGAAAATTTCAACTCTCTAACTTTTACGGGTCATGAGATACAGCCCGCAGACGGACAGACAGCGGAGGCTTAGTAATAGCGTCCCGTTTTCACCCTTTGAGTAGGGAACTACATGAACCATCCCTCCACACTGGGGTCTCCTGATGCCCAGACTCTTGAGAGGTTGGTCTTCTCAGGAGTACCCCACGCACACTCATCAACATTTAATCTAACATAACATTCTCCCACTTTATGGTGTGTACATTATTTGTATACAGGGTGTGTCAAGACTACTACTTAAAGAGGGGGGGGGTGCATCAGTCAGACCAAAACGAAACCAAAAGTGAAAAGTATGTTGACCAATTAACGTCCTTTTTATTTATTTATACCTACCTAATTATGAAATTTAATGGGAAAAAAAATAAAGTAAGAAAAACAGCAATGTATTTTCAAAACACTACCCACCCGTACTCGCTGCTGCGCTAGCTCGGCTAAAATCGGCGGTCATTCACCCGGCCGACACGTGAAACTCCTGCGACTAGGTACGAACTTATCCATTAGTTAAATTATTAGTAGCCTTGCATAACACCACTAAGGCCGATTTCAACGTTGTTATGGGGGACTTTAACGGCATGGTGGGAACCCAGAATGGCAACAAATCCCGAATAGGCTTGCATGTTTATGGAGGTAGGAATCACAGGGGCAAATGCTTGTCAACTTCCTTGAGAAAGAGGGACTGCGTTCTTAATGAACTCCTTCTTTAAGAAACAGCCTCAAAGGAAGTGGACATAAGCGAAGCCCCGACAGTGTGACTAAAAATGAGATCGACTTCATCATGACGAATAGCAAGCATATATTCAGAGATCTCTCAGTGAACAACAGGTTCAATACCGGATCTGATCACCGACTCCTCCGAGGCTTTCTGAACCTGAAGCTTGAAAGAAACCGTCTGATGAAGTCCATGCTCCGACTAACCAAATCCAAGTCATGGCGGGCACCGAGAAGTTAAGCAGCTTCTCGGGGATAGATTTGTTGCGTTGGAACCACTGATGACGCTGACGAGCCCCCCACGATCTGTTTGAAACGTTGAAGAACGAGGGCATCAAGTTCTGCAAAAAGCAGCGCACTGGCAAGACCTCCAAACTCTCGGATGGGACTCTCATTTTGATGACAAAAAGACGGGAAACCATCCAAAGCGACTTTGTCAGAGCGGTCAGACCTAAACAAGCAAATTGCGAAGATGGTACGGCGTGACTTTTGGAGCTCCATTATGTGTAAAGTAAACGAGGAGCTCAATTTGATCCATTTCTTGCTTGAAAGAGGCTGCAGCGGAATGAGGTAAGTGTACCAATCTACCTACCCATTATTAGCACACCTTCAACCTACGTTATTTATTACTTATTTTTAGGCATTTGCAAACTTACGTGTACATTGCTGGCTAGCAAAACAAATAAAAATCTTAAAAAATAAATCTCCAGCTACAATTGTTTTTTAAAACAGCAGTATTATTTCAGGGTGCTATGCACACTCTCCCCTCCCTTTTTTTCGGAAGTGGTCTTGATACAACCTGTACAGATGTAACCTAGATTTTTAAGATATTCTAGCGCACGGAGTGGGTACTGGTGACCCGTAATAAAGGTTAATGTGAATCTAAAACAGGCACCAGTCCCTCTCAATGTTAGCTATAATATTAGTACTTATACTGCATGCACTTGTAATGTATTCTAGCAACTAAGCTTCTATTGTGAGAGAAAATAAATAAATTTCAAATTTAAATATGTGAAATTTGATATTACAACTCTGATTTTACCTTTTGGTATTATGTAAGTTCTTTATCTGTAAGTTCAGGAAGTGTATGGTGTTTCAAAAAAATTCATACAGATGTAATGTTCAAAATAGTGGACAGATTTTGTTCACTGAATGCACACTGCACAGATACCTGCATTCATTAATAAGCTACCGTGTGGTGCCGGCTTAGAACTTGCACCACCCCAACTCTTCCCGTGGGTATCGTAGGCGACTAAGGGACATACACCAGGGGGCGGGCAGCAGCGCCTCTTGCAGAATAGATCTATCACTGAAATGCGATCTCCAACCTGCATGCCTAGCGTGGGGATAATAGGCATTGTCCCCATGAGATGAAACCCAATAAGTCTGAGGCCTGCGTCCAGCCGTGGACCATTATAGGCTATTAAGGCAGTTAGGAAGTTCAGGAAGTTAAATAATACCATAAAGTAAAAAAAAATACGTATAAAGTTTTAAATTGTTAGATACGCCAAAAACCATTGTCTTTAAATGTGTTTGTTACGATTAACAGTTTAAATCTTTGCCTATGTACGAAAGAATAAAGTTGCTGACGGACGATATTCTTTCTTACACATTTATGGTTTTAAATTCTCGTGTTGTAAGAAACAAATGGACACAATAAAATAGCAATAAAGTACAAATACTACATGTTACAAAAATCCCGGTCTAACAGACCGAGACCGACGCGTCATTGTGGTCCAACGAACCGGAGCAAATCATTTACAACCTGTGAACTTTTCACTCGATTCACTTGTGAATAAAAGTAAAAAGAAACAATTGAAATTCGAATCATTTGTTGTATAGCGTACGAGATATTTTTTATCTATGACTTCAAGTACTTAGAAGTAAGTTACGTACGTACCCTCAGCACATAAAGGTATCTACGTACTATGATTATATTATGTACCTCTAGGTACTTACTAAATACTTAGACGTTTGGCAAAAAAAATAACCCTTATTCGAAAGATAAAGCAGCCGTACGTGTTGGAATGTACCTATAGCTTATTGAAGGCAGGGGGTTGTTGTACATTTGCCACAAAGTTAATTCGTCACATTTTTGTAAACTCCATACATTGAAAGTAAATTCGTCACATGCATAAAAAATATGTGTAAATTCGTCATAGGTAAGTAAAGTTCATCATAAAGTAGGGTTAGCAAGTAAAGTGAATGGTGTTTACCACTCGTAATGAATCAAAGGTTATTAATGACTATTTTGGCCTATTGCCAAAATTAATTATGAATTAACAGGTTATATTACCTATAGGTTATATACAATTGAATGACATCGAAGAGAAGATACACTTAGCCAGGTGTGCTGCATTGGCCCATATAAAGAAACAGGATATTGAAGATGCTTGGTTGCACATCATGGAAGGTGCTCCACAGAACGAAGCAATCACAAAATTCAATGACTATTTTGAGGCCCAGTGGTTAGAAAACACTAGTATAAAACTTATGTGGAACGTACACGGGTCTCGTCATAGAACAATAAATCTGGCAGAAGCATGGCATAAGCGTTTCTACAATAAGATGGGTAAAAGAGAACCTAGAATGCTTCAGTTTCTTGATACACTAAAAAAAAGGATCTCTCGCAGAAGAATTGATGTCGTCATTGGGATTTGTAACTACTTATCTCAGAGCAATAACGTAACTATGCATGGTCTATGGGTCTGCGTCATTCTAACTTAGCCCAAACTCAAAGTGCCATCATTTCAGTCTGGATTAACTATTTTTGAAAATCCCGTTTATTATATTGCACGATAAAAAGAAATATAACTTTAAAGTAGAAAAAATGTCAAAGGCGAGTACAACCCTACGAAGAGTTCAATTTAGGTATATCTTTTTGCGTAGTAAATAAACTTTTATTTTGAATCTCCGTAGTCTCCGTGTGAGCTGAAGATAAAACAGTAAATCAATACAGAAATAAATGCTAAGAGTAGACGACTAAAAAAGTACTGTATTAACTCAACTCAGATACCTATTAATTTTTATCAAATAATTTACACCTTTGAAGTTCTACCTACTCTACGTTTTTCGTTATTCGGCTTTATGACTCAATATCGCAAATTATTTAACAACTTCCTGAAGTGACCCCTTAGTTTTGAGTCACTGCTAATTACCCGCAATGAGGTTGAGTATAGAGTAAAAACTATCGCAGTTCGACGAATTAAAGAATATACTTGCGTGCACGTAGCGACGCAGGGGTGATTCGAACTGCACTCACCCTGAAGAAGTCCCTCGTAAAGAGATGAAACGTTGCTGTTCTTCCAACACAAATAAGGTTATAACGCATAATATTCATACCTAGCCATATCTAACTCTACTCCTAATCACAATACTGAAACACAGAGACCACAACTGGACTGCATTTCTAATATATTCAGAGACCCTATCTTGAGACCTAACCCCAGACGTCCTTCACATAACAACAAAGCCAACGCACAAGTCCCGGACGGAAGGCACCGAAGATGACTTCTGAGCACGTTCTTATTTTGAATGTTGATTGCGCAGCAGTTCCAGCCAGTATCGACACCAAGTCGAGATTTCCTCCAAAGAGTCTTTTCATAGTTGATTATTTGCCCATACTCTATGCCACGATATGTCCAAGTAAACGAACGTGAAAAGCGAATCGCACCATTATTTTGTGTTATGTAGAGAGCGCAGGTATACAGCGCCATCTAGGAGCGAGTAGCAGTATCTGAAACGAAATCCTACCTATTGAATGTGGGATCCTCAGTGGGACCTACCAGGGTAGGTTCGTACCATTTCGCTTAGTTTATCTTTGGGTTTGAATTCTACGTGCTTCAGTTGTTATTGCCTAAAATATCTTACAAAATTATAAGCCTTGTGTTTAGTCAAAGACAACTTCAAAAATACTGAAAAGAACGGGCTGAATTTTTGCACAATTTGATCCTGGACTAAAATAAACTACTAAACTACTTTGAATTCCAAAACGCATGAGATCCAAACTAGCCCCAAACTAGCGCCGCCACCTACTTTATCTTATTTTTCCGGTTAACCAAGTTGCCCTTGGTGGCCACCAAAATCTATTATCGGTTTCCTACCTAAAATAAATAGAATAAAACTATAGGCTAAAGCTTCTAATTTACGTATCACAGAGTGTGAGATGGATTTTTGTTTCCTTTGTTAACGGAATAATAAGATAAAATAGGTGGCGGCGCTAGTTTGGGTGGGGTATGCTCCTTAAGATAAAATATTGCTCGCAATACAATCACTATGAGCCATCAATCACACACAGTTAATATAGGTATATATTACATATTTTCGTAATACGGTATCTTAAAATACTGTGCGATAGGGTGCTTGCCTTGCTATGGAAATTTATGTTTACAATACCTTCGGTGTTTTTAAGAGAGTGAGATCAAAAATATATTAAGTATCATTTCTTAAAAGTGTGTGATATCTTTATATGCTATAATATTTTACTGTAAGATATCTTCACTACATACAAAACAAAGTCGCTTCGCTCTGTCTGTCGTGAGTGATTAAGAGGAAGGTTTATATGTATAATACATCCATAATATAGTAAACGGGGCGGGTCGCTAGTAAGATATCAAATATCAATAATGTTTATTTCTTTAAGCTTACAAAATAAGCACTTAGACAAGTCAAATATTATACTATAAACACGTTTATAAATAGTAATTATTATCAAATTAGAAACAAGGTGTTATTGATTTTGTCCACTTAAATTTTTTGTCCACTAGTGGAAGAAGTGGAAATATAATGTTAAGTACATAGCATCTTCGCCGTGTGTGACGACAAACGGTCGACGGCGGCGGTTAAATTTGGTCGTCTTTATCCATTTCAATAGAAACCCCACGCACTCTCTGACCTCAATACGTAATTGTTCTACTCTACATAAACTTGTTTTGACGAATCAAAACTCATTCAACTGTCTCATCGATTTTCAGGGAATTAACAAAGAAAAAGAATACCTTGGTTGACATTTAAACTTTTTGGAATGACGTCAATATTAAGTAGGTCGGAATGAAATATCCATACCATACTAATATTTTAAACTTGCTGCGCGATATTCACGCCAAAACGGCTGAACGGATTTAAATGAAATTTAGCTGCAGGTTAAAAGTATTCCGAGGACGGACATAGGATACTTAGGAAGCGCAGGCGAAGTCGCGAACAGCAGCTAGTAAGAAATATTTAGTTGTTAATAACCCTATGAGTCTGTATATTTACGAAAACATTTTTTCATTAGGTTACCTACTACTTAGGAAAATTTATGTGGCTTGACTAAAGTATGGGTAATTAATTATTAACCTTTATCAAATCAAGCTTATCTTGTCATCCTGGGGTTGCCATAATATTGATGATAATATTTTGATTATTTATTCCACATGGACAGTTTAATTTTTCTATGGTACCCATAACACAAGCTCTGCTTAGCTTGAGGCTAGATAATGCTGTGTGAATTGTCCAGCATTATATATTTTATTACTATTTATTTGCATAAGGCCCCATATGGCTATCATTTTGACCATGAGATCATCAGGCTTGCAGCAGACGTAGCCAAGCCAGTTCCTTTTCACTTGAGCAGTCGTAAAACCCGGGCCCTGAGTCCATTTGACGATTGTAAGATGTTATCGTAACGTCACATATTTATATGGGATTTGCGCAGTACCCTTTCCGCACCGGTAGAGGCGCTGTACCAAATTCTATGGAAAAAGGAGACGTTAGAAAGATCTCCCCAGTTCAGACCTAAGCGCATTTTGTTGCCAGCGTGGCAGCGAACGACGATAAAATAAAATAATATTTATTGCATCAAATCATCGTTATCAGCCTATATTAGTCCACAGCTGGACATAGGCCTCCCCTAATGAGCGTCATAGCGCCCTGTCTTCAGCTTGATGCATCCAGCATCTGCCTGCAGTCTTCTGCAGATCGTCATTCCACCTGGCCGGAGGGCGTCCTACACTATGTTTACTGAGGTAGTCTCCACTCAAGAACACGTTTACCCCAACGGTTGTCAGTTCTTCGCGAGATAGGGCGGGCCTACTGCTACTTCACCTTGCTAATTCTTAGACTATTATATAGGGGTGCTGTATCATGGAAAAATGAAACGTCACGATCACGTCTCAATAGACGGACTGTTTTTATTTTCCATTTCTCTTTGAATGACGTAATTTTGGAATTGAATTTTGAATTTTATTATATATTTTATAAAATTTTGAATTTTTCAAGGAAAACCGTTACAAGGCTAGCTTTTCAAAGCAGCAAATAACCTATCAAAATACTTATTCAAGCTATCTGAGGGTAATCAATCACAGTCTCAATGAAAACCAAATATCGGTATTGATGGAAACATAATTTGCCTTCATTCGTATGAATGAAGGTTATTTATGATTCCTCTAATCAAATCTACGTACGTAGGTCCACGTAGTTATTTATTTTCAATTTAGTACATGCACGACTATGAAGTTCCATAATTGTTGACAGGTGAGTGAATGAAGACTGAATGACAGAATTAAGTATTTCATAGACACACAGGGTCACTTTAAACAGATACTTTTGACAGCTAGCGATGCGAATCTGTCGACCCGAAAAATATGGGGTATACGAAAGTTTCGATTTTTATCTCTACTATTGAGTACCTAGTTAAAGTGAATGTTTTTGTCAATAAAACTAACGGTTATTATTACCATTGTTTATGCAATCATAATGCACACACTTTCTATATAAAATAAATAAATAAAAATAAATAAATAATGCTGGACAATTCACACAGCATTATCTAGCCCCAAGGTAAGCAGAGCTTGTGTTATGGGTACTAGATAACTGATATACGTAATATTATACATTACACAAATAGATATTTTTTATTATACATATAGAAAACGACCAGAACACCCAATAGTTGGTATGTAACGAAAATAATTTTAGATCTCTGAAAAAAATATGGAAAATTGTATTTAAGTTGCCATTTTCCACAGTAGGTACCTAACTCAATCTGTCATAAATAACGAAAAAACGTGTGTAATGCCACGGGCAGAAGCATGTAGCAAATAAAACTATAAAAATAATTCTAAGTACCTACCTATTTTATTCTAATAATAATAATAATAAATAAATAATAAATATTGCTTGTTTCGATTCCCGCCTCGGGACAAATGTGTGTACGATCTGCAGACATTTGTTCAGGGTGTTCTGGTCGTTTTCTATGTACAATAAAAAATATCTATTTGTGTATTGTATTATATTATGTATATAAGTTATCTAGTACCCATAACACAAGCTCTTTTTAGCTTGGGACTAGATAATGCTGTGTGAATTGTCCAGTATTATTTATAGTTAATAAATCTTGACATGGTGGTCATGGTCATTATATCAGGGGTGGTGGCACGCTTCACAATCGCGCATTGATGATATGCCGCGTGCTCTTGTGGCGTTAACTTTTCCTTGAACCACTAGATATACTGCAGATGCGTCCCCACGGCGCAAATCATTTCCAAGGTAGGTACCTAAGCGATGACTTTGGACAAGGGAAGAAAGACATGGTTTCGGAGTTCGTCTAGTATAGAAGCGTTAGTTCGGAAATGGATCCATAATTTATGCCAAGCCAAGTTTTTTTCTAAAGCATCACATTTCTAGAGCGTCGAGTTTTCTCAGTTTCTCTTTGTACATGAAGAATATGAAAAACACTAAAGCCCTGACAAGTCGTGTTTTTATCGGCTACTACTCCATACTTAAAATAAGTTCATAATATTTAGCGACAATAACAAAATCGATTACAATTTCTTTATTAACAAAATAAATTGCCATCTAAAATCGAATCGTTTATGTAATAGGACATGACCATTCGATTGTCAGTCGAACTACCAAACAGCAAATAAAACAGTGGAATAACTTTAAGCTTACACTACACCTATAAAATACATCCATAGACAAATCCATATTTGCAATTGACCTCTATGTTGCATGTCTAAAAAATACATAAAGCTCTAAATTTAAACACTTGAATTCAAAAACAATCCAAATTCAAAATCGATTATTCTATTGAACATGTCACACCTGTACTATACTTATAAATCTGTAGTCACACCTATGGATTTGTTATAGAAATAACACGATGGAAAATAATTTACCACCTCCTGTCATAGTCGAGTCGTTACAATAATATTTATTTTTTTAATAATATAGGTGTACACTCGTTGACCGACAGATACCTACGGGTCACTAACCGAACACCCCATTACCCCAAGTACTTACACACCTATCTGTAAGTAAGTAAGTATACATAATTGAGTTGAATTAAGGTACATAATATATATATTATATACATTGGTATTTAAATAGATAAACCATTTTGTCTAACTAAAGTTTGATAGAGTCAAAGTTACAGGTATTTTACTGAGAATTTCTAAGTAATCTAGCTAAATTATTAAAATGAAGGCCTATTTAACATGTAGGTAAAGGTAAGTATATAAATTTTGATGTAGTTGTTTATTGAAATGTGAAATTAATACCTAGGCATAAGGTTGTCCACATAGGATAGGACCACGTAACCATAACAACATAGATAAAGAAGATATTCGTTATATTGATTAATAAAATTAAATAAGTGCCAAGTAAAATTTTAAATTTTACTTCGCACTTTTACTTTTTGGCTTTTAGAAAAGCGAATCGATTTTGGCAGATTAATTCGAAAATTTTTGGGACTTATTTAGATTACCCAGAGTGCGAAAGACACTATAATACAAACCTTAGATTTATAAAATTGCATGAATAAGGCGATTATTTTCTGCAGGATAATTTATCTCGCTCCAAAAAAAGTCACTCTATTGTTACGTACGTAACAACAACTCCAACGTAAAATTTCCATAAAAATTTATTGATATAAGTAATTATAAAACCTAACAACACTCGGCACTACAAATCTGTTTTACGGTGCCAATGTTAAAATGTATGAGGGTGGAAACCCTATTCAAATTAGTTTTAACAACCCTGATATTCAGTGTTGGCCACGCGCGTGTTGGTGACAGCTGCGTCCAGTGGCGGGAAATTGTTTCCCGCTTTTCTTTCGCGAATAATTTTTTTCAAATTTCGATTTTTCATAGAAAAAAAATCCTTGCATTCTTTTCTGATTGTAGAATCGAATTCGAATGATATGTTATTATTAAAAATACTAAACTAAATTACTAAAGCAAGTGCTAATTCACATCATATTACAGCAATTATTTATGAAAAGTGGTCGTTTATGTGACATTTAGTGTATTTTTAACTGAGTGTGAAAGCTTCAAACAAATAAATCAAGCCCGCATACATAAAAAATAACTAAAAAGTCGTAAAAAGGATATATTAGTGAGTTTTATCGCATATGTTTTAGTTAAATGGTACTCTGCATGAATACAACCTGCATGTAAACTTAACGCTAATTATAAAAAACGAATATTTTTATAAACAAAGATTTTTGAAAAAAGAAAACGGACTGAAAAAATACTGTCTGAAGAGACGGTATGAGAAGAAAACCTTCGAAAATCGAACGAAAATGCGCATTCAAATGAAGAATGGCGTTGAAAAACCTGCAGTTATTCCAACCAGTGAGAACCGACGTGGTAAATCGTCAAAGGACTCCCATGAGGGCTCCTCCGATTGCTTCTTCTAGGACGATTTCTAAGTCAGCTGAGACATTGGCTGGGACTCCTAAAGGTATCATTAGATTGTTACTTTCCCCTTGCCGGATTTTCGAATTAAAAATTAATCGTGTTTTAATGCAGCTGCTATGGCTGAATTTTGTGCTAGACTGCACTTCTTTGTAACATCCTTACTAGTATTATTCACGGTTGTCTGGTAGAGATCGCTCTTGAGCGATATGACCGCCAATTGTTACACATTTATTTTTTACTTCTTTTATTTTTGTTTGTTATGTTAAATTTATGTGTGCAATAAAGCGTTTTCTATCTAATATAAATTCGAAAGCATTTACCTATGTCTGTCTGTCTGTTACGTTTTCACGTCTAAATAACAGAATGGATCATAATGAAATTTGACAGGGAGGTAAATGGTTTCCCAGGACGGATATAGGCTACTTAAAAACCGCGTGCGAAGCCGCGAGCAGCCTTTAGTACATCATATATGAATCCCAGAGTCTGATAGTATATAATATAGTACTAGAAGTGCCTCGCGGTTTCACCCGCGTAGATCCCATTCCCGTGGGAATTCCGGGATAAAATAATGTGCTATTCCAGACTATAATCTGTCTCTGTGCTACATTTCGTCCAGATCCGTTCAGCCGTATCGGCGTGATTGAGCAACAAACATTCAAATATAAAATATCAATAACGTTTATTTCTTTAAGCTTACAAAATAAGCACTTAGACAAGTCAAATTGTATACTAACACGTTTATAAATAGTAATTATTATCAAATAGGAAACAAGGTGTTATTGATTTTGTCCACTTCAATTTTTTGTCCACTAGTGGAAGAAGTGGAAAATAAACCACTAGTAAGTATATATACATGTCTTACAAACTAATACAATATTTGCATATCTAAGTCTAAATATAATATGATTTAGATATATAATATGATATAATATGATAATATAATATGATTTAGACAATATTTATGTAAGACTAGCTAAGCTTAACATTATTTCCCTTATATACCATTGTCGGTGTGGCCAAGCATTTACATCATTGATGTAATCATCTACGGAGTAATAGGCTTTCTTTATAAGATTTAGTTTTATGTACTGTTTAAATTTACGAATAGGGAGCTCAGTTGCTTTCATCTATCCATCCATCCATCTAAACTTTAGAATTAATAATATTAGTGTGTTGATAGATCCTGGGCAAACAAGTAACAACATAAAATAAAACAAAGGTGCTTAATCTGTTTTGTTTATGTGTTTACTGTCCTGCCTGATTACACTTTCAAACTTTCGTTTTAAAATTTGACTAAGTATATAATTTCTAAGTAAATAGAACCTGAATTTGGTGATATATATTGAGCCTTTGTTGATTTAGCCTAAAAGTAGCTGTGTGGTGCCGGCTTAGAATAAGCACCACCCCAACTCTTCCCGTGGGTGTCGTAAGAGGCGACTAAGGGACACACATCGGGGGCGGGCAGCAGCGCCTCTTGTAAAAAGATCTCCCACCGAACTGCGATCCCTAACCCGCATACCTAGCGTGAGGATTATGGGCAGTATTAGATAAAAGCCGATAAGGCGATAATCGGCCTGCGTCCAGTCGTGGACCTTAATAGCCTGTGGAGGTGAGGTGAGCCCCGTGAACTCTGTAACAAAACGATGAACTAAGCACATAGAGTTTGACTCGTTGTAGGCTTGACAAGTACACCGATCCTAGATGATAATAAAGCAACTTTTTCATTAAATATTTAAATTATCTTACTTTCCTTCCCACTCTCCTCAGGCAAGGAAACGAAAGCTCGCAACGCCCGAAGCACGGAGCAACCGTCTAGCCTCGTCAAAGGCGCCAGCAGCACAGGTCTTCCCGCGCTGGCTAAGTCCTGGGGCAGGGATGATGATAGCTTGCGGAGTAGATCTAGGAATGGCAGGTAAGAGTTATATCCAACTCTTTCTAGAGAAAGGGCAGAAGCGTCCCCTGAAACCCCTCAAAATAATCACTTTTGGGCTATCTCAAACCACCCCAAAAGGTGATTAGGTATACAGTGTCATTCATTGTTAGCTTACCCCCCTGTTATGTTGAAGACAATTTCCATGAATCCATAGCTATTTTAAAACTAGAATCTTAGTGTTTAATGAAGATAGCAAGTTTGTTTTATATAAAAATAACAATTTTAATGAAATAAAACCAATGCTCATACGAGGGGTAAGCTAACAATGAACGACCCTGTACCTTTATTAAACTTTTTCGGCTAAGATGAATGTTCCTGCAGGAATGTCAGATAGTTATTAGCAGTTGAGATGAAAACCCCTCAGTAACCTCGCAAAAGCCTAAAGTATAGTATGATTGTCACATATTTTTTAGTATTTATTCCGTCGTCCAGCATAAAAATCACCTTAAAATATATTTTGAAAAATCACGACTATCAACAATACTGGTGATATGAAATTATTATTTATATAGCCCTAACAGCATCGAAAAGGCCTACATTCCTTTCTCAGTTTTCTCCGTGTGTTTGCCTCGATAAATTATGAATGACATGTAAGTCTCTTCCAGACAGCATAAGTAGACTAGGACCTAGGTACCCCACGGTGACTAAGTCAACCGAAAAGAAAACCTTTAGCAAAATGACGTCATGCTATTCAGGAAAACCTGAAGTAGTTACCTAAGGCTTTAACAAGGCTAACTTTTCTTTAAACACATGACGTGTCAAAATTCCGTTAAAAACCAAGCCAAAGCTCGCAGAAACAATCACTTCAGCCTAGCACTTAGCTAGCTCACGCAACTGTCGGGTCGCACTGTTGAATCACGGCAAATTGGACGTGGGTAGGAGGTGGTTTAAAGGTACCACATTGCGTGCCACAGCCACATTGCGTGGACCCCCACGCAATGTGGCTGGTACCTTTAAACCAATTAATTTGTAAAGTTGGTTCTAGGATCTAGGCACCACTTAGGTTAGCTAAGTTATCGATCGTGTGTTAAAAATTGGGACTTGTTATGTTTTATCGTGAGAAACAAGGGAGTTAAGACGACCTCTGTGGCGCGGCTGGCGAAGCTCCGTCAGAAAGACAGGACGTTGCGGGTTCGACAACGTAGTGAAAAAATTCTATGTCTATGGTTTCGACCGTCATAAATATTTAGGGACAAATACGGTACGATCTGCAGAGTGTTCACTCGGAATAAATAACTAGTCGTTTTCTATGTATAACTAGCGGTCCGCCCCGGCTTCACACGAGTATATTCTTTAACTTATGTTCATCATCATCATCATCGGCCTATACTGGTCCACTGCTGGACATAGGCCTACCCTAATGAGCGCCATAACGCCCTGTCTTCAGCTTGCCGCATCCAGCATCTGCCAGCAGTCTTTCGCAAATCGTAATCCCACCTGGTCGGACGGCGTCCTACACTACGTTTGCCGAGTCGCGGTCTCCACTCAAGAACACGTTTACCCCAACGGTTGTCGGTTCTTCTCGAGATATGGCCAGCCCACTGCCACTTTAGCTTGCTAATCCTTTGAGCTATGTCGATAACCTTGGGCACTTATGTTCATCAGGGATAATTTAGGATTCTAATGGTGAAAGAATTTTGAAATCGGTCTAGTAGTTTCTGAGCCTATTCAATTCAAACAAACAAATCTAACATCTTTATAATATTAGTATAGATAAATAATATCAATTTGTGTACTGTATTATGTATATCACTTATATAGTACCCATAACACGAGCTGTGTGAAGCGTCCAGCATTATTTATTTATTTGTCTTAATCACCACGCTTGGCATGGCAAGCGGATTGGTCACCGCAGCATTGGTGTTAAAAATACTGAGAAGGAAGATGGTGGATCATCCTCTCGCAGGTTCCCATATCGCCTCCTACGACATCCACGGGCTAAGTAAAAGGGGTCGATTTGTCAGTCCCTCGCCACGAACGCCGCGTTTTTTTTAGGTCATCATCATTATCACAGCCTATATTAAGTCCACAGCTGGACATTGGCCTCCCCGAGCGCCATAGCGCCCTGTCTTCAGCATGCCGCATCCAGCATCTGCCAGCAGTCTTTCGGAAATCGTCATCCCACCTGGTCGGAGAGCTTCCTACACTACGTTTGCTGAGTCGCGGTCTCCACTCAAGAACACGTTTACCCCAGCGATTGTCGGTTCTTCTCGCCAGCCCACTGCCACTTCAGTTTCCTAATCCTTTGAGCTATGTCGATAACCTTGGTTCTCTGTCGGATGTATTCGTTGCGAATCCTATCCTTCATAGAAACTCCGCGCATAGCTCTCTCCATAGCTCGTTGGGCGACTTTAAACTGGTTTTAACTGGTCTAGTTGCCGCTGATCTATTCGAAAACTTGTATCAACCGTTTTCAATAGTCATTCGTTTGTGGCGCTTTTCCCCATGTTTACCAACCCACCTTTCATCGTCACCGAAGCAATTACGCCGAAATAGGCAAAGGTTAATCCAAACTGATCTATTCAGCGTTTAATGGACTTATTGGTATAAGTTGAGACCTTGCTCTAAATAAGCTAATAAACTACTATTGGGAATTATTTCTTACGTATTGTCTGATATGATAATAAATAATGCAGATGAGACTAATATTTCTTCAAGGCCCGTCGTATTTGTGCTGTGCAAACGGATTTTAAAGTTAGAATAAAATAATGGCACGCCAAAACGATAATCTCTCTCATGGCTACTCGATGACGTCACACCTTAAGCCACGCGCTAACAAGAACAACAAAACGCACTGTGACGTCACTCGTAGAACACATTTCTGGGTGACGTTACAAGTTATAAGCAACCAAAGGCAGAGCGTTTTTGATGACGTGATCGAACATAAAAAAATTGGAATTGAAATTCTTTCTTTTATCTATAATATACATACTTTATATCAAAGCAATCAAAATACGCTTTTAAACATTATACCTAACTGACTAGGATGATAACAATTTGGAACTTATTTTCGATGTAGTCAAATAGCGTATTGCAGGGTTGGACCTGGTAAAATGAAAGAAAAACCACAAAAAAATTGGATCTCGCGCAAACACGAGACGGTCGACCTTAATTAGTCAAGTAGTAATTACTAAACTTAAACCGTGTATTTTTCCAAGAATCATTTAAATAATGATCCAACCGACAAACTAATTAGGTAGGGCGACCGTCTGTTAAATCAGGTACCTACTGAACGAGGCCCTTGACATTTGGCCGCCATGATGGCACGAGAGCTGTCAATCTTACTGAAAGGCGGGAAACTGTTTGAATATTAACGGTGTTTTCGAGAAATTCGATTCGTTCGTTTGATTTGAAAACGGAAAAAAAACAAGTCGATTTGGAAGCTCTTGGTGAGCTTTAGTTTTTTCCACGGAATAAAGAAGTAGAGAGTTTTAGGGACTAAAATTTGTCCAACTCTATAGTTTTTTTTTATATAAAACTAGCAGTCCGCTCCGGGTTTGCACGGGTGCTATTTTTCAATTTTCCAATGTTTTTGTTGGATCCTATTCCGGACTAAGAGAAATCCAACAAATCAAAAAATATGAAAATCGGTCCCACGACGGAACCGATTTTCATGGTTTTTGATTCTTGAGTGAGTTAATGGTGAAAATAACACGACTTTGTTTTATATTATGTATATAGATTATAAAAGTATTGATGACCGTGAAAAACAGTGAAAAATGAACCAGTGAAAAATTTATAAGACACTAAAAGGACTCTTTTCAAACAATTTAAATCGATTGCAGCGGATGACGTCAGGTGATATTCTAGAAAAATGCAAATCGATGCGCAAACAATATTAGTGGAACTTCCCTTTGTGAATGCTTCAATAGGGGTCAGTTTGCCTCACGGCCATCTGATAAACAGTGATGACATAGACCTAGAAACTTTGTACCTGTATCGGATTCGTTAGAATTAGGTGTTGTGTAGATTATCCAAGCGATTAGTGCTTAATCTGATGGTTATAAACTATTTGAAATTCCATTAACAGAATGTTACCATTAGTTGTTTTTTTCGTGTTTGATGGGTTGGTATTTGCTTTAAGGGGCCTCAGTGATGCCTTACTTGAACGAACAGCTTTTACAGTTTGTTGATTTGCTCTAAAGTGCATACGATTTAAGTGATGAAAAATACCACATTGTATAAACAAATTACTAATAACTATCTTTACTACCTCTTTTTTTCATTATTTTGTGTAGTTTTATAATAAATCACTGGAGAAAAACGCTTATAAATAGCAGCGCGTTTGAGCCTTTACACAAAATATATAACTCCAGATGAAAAAAAAAAATACAGGAACCGCTACTTCTACATCATATCTTTCTAATAAACATTCGTAATTTTTGTAGAATTCAATACAATAATAATAAATCCCAAAAAACTTATTTTTGTAAGGCGTTTTGCGATGTAATTGAAACGTAGTTAATTTTTTGCTACACTAAATTCAACCCTATTGATCAAATATCCCTTTGTATATAACTCAATATCGTTTCCACTAACTGCAGTCGGGGGCTAGCCGCCTCCATGGACGGACGCGAGGTCATGTTACTTTTTTCGCGATGACAGCTGGACACGCCTTACGAATTACGATTTTTGACAACTTTTGTTTTGCGGGTTCAATAGTTCATTTGTCATTGTAATAGAATATATAATGTACCTACGTTACAAGGATTTTGCAGTATTTTTATTCATTGACAGAGTTATCAATTTGGTAGAATGGAAATAATGGAATGGTAGTAGTTAAATGAACATAAATAAATATTAATAAATAATTAATAACGGTCCAGATGTAGACTAGTATTATAATATCTGTATTACTCAAGATGTTGGGTACTTACTAGGTGACTGAGTTAGTTATTACAATACAATCATCAGCCTATGTTAGACCACTACTAGTCATAGGCCAGTAATGAGCACCCCAGTAAAAAATCAATCTATTACAGACGAAGCTTACGTTATAAAAATAAAGGGTTAAAAATCATTAGTTTGTGGTAGGTACCTAAGTACCACAAACTAGCCAATGATTTTTTTGTAAATTCCCGTAGTAATAAAATAGGTAGAAGCTCATAAGTAGATCTTTGAGCGCTGGTCTATAATTTTCGGCGGGATTTATTGAATTGTTCAAAATTTAATCAAGAATAGAAAATCTAAACGATTACTCAAATAACATATTAGTCTGGCTGTGTAATTCGTAAAGAACTTATTTGGGTTTTTTATTTTTACAAATCAGTTAATTTTCATACTAGGCGTCCGCCCCGGCTTCGCACGGGTATATTCTTTTGCCTATGTTCGTCAGGGATAATGTAGCATTTTAATAGTGAAAGATTTTTTATATCGGCCCAGTAATTTTGGAGCCTATCCTGTTCAAACAAACAAACAAACAAATTTTTCTTTATATATTACTAGCTGACCACTGACCAGCCAGCAATTTCATTCGCGTGGACTTTAATAATACCTTATGTGTTGGTTTCCATGTAAACTATCAACGCCAAAGTTTTACAACCAACCCTTAGGATTTTAAAACTTTTTTAGAAAACATTCCTTCAAGTAAATTTCCAAAAATCCGTTCTTAGCCTACGTACTAAAAGGAAACTCCGTGTAAAATTCAGCTTCATATATCTTGCAGTTTCAGAGATCTCTTGATATTTCACCCAGTTTTCTGTTCTATTTTATTTATATAGATCAGCATTGCTATACAGCGGGGCAATGCAGCCAGTGGCTGAATAAATATTTATATAGATTACATTATATAATATATAGAGAAATTCTATTCCACTACTCGGCTCCTACAGGCTTTTTCCTTACTTTTACTTTTTACCGGAACTTATCGTATTTTTTTATTCTGATCATTTACGTTCGTTACAGTTAAACTAAGTGTTTAAAAATACACCTTTTTCTAGATTTTGGCATTATTTTGACTCTCGAAACTCAAAATAAAATATATTATCACGTTTTTAAACAAAATTATGATAATTTAAGCTAAAGCTATTTAATTTAAGCTGAAGTGGCAGTGGGCTGGCCATATTTCAAGAAGAACCGACAACCGCTGGGGTAAACGTATTCTTGAGTGGAGACCGCGACTCGGAAAACGTAGTAAAGGACGCCCTCCTACCAGGTGGGATGACGATTTGCGAAAGACTGCTGGCAGATGCTGGATGCGGCAAGCTGAAGACTGGGAGCTATGGCGCTCATTAGGGGAGGCCTGTGCAACAGTGGACTGGTATAGGCTGATGATGATGATGATAATTTGTGAAGGTAAAACGTATTACCTACTAAATATACTTTTTTGAAATCAAGGATATCTGCGATAATGTCAGCCTATCGCGTTGGACTTTTTTTTCAGTTTGAAAAGTTTGGCGCCGCCGGGGAGCAATTTTCTGATTTTCAGTAAAAAGCTTTAACCATTGGACGAGATGGACCTTGAATTTTTATTTCTTCTGAGTCGTAATTAATACAACTGTCTTCCGTTTTCGACTTGCCTTTGAGTTTCGGGACACCCTTTATAAGTCCCTAGACACCGTTATTCCATATTTGTCGATGCGTATTTAAACTCAAAAAAAATCGCCTGGCTTGTTGTCTTATTCTTGACTATCGACTTCTTCAAAACCCACGAATAATCTTAAATTATAACCCAACTGGTCACTAAAAACCGAAGAATGATCTCCGCAAAGCCTTTGGCTGTGACCTGCTAGGCCCTTAAGTAATATAAACCAGGGCCCCACAAACTCACGGTGCGCCCCTGCAAGTTTTATTTGAGTTCATTCAGTATGTACTTTCGCCGTTATGCGTGCGTGGCCAAGATACAGATTTATTTATGTACCTACAAAATAGCAAAGCCGCAGGCAAATGTTAGTTAGGAATAAAATTAGTACCATGTGATTGTGCCGGCAACCAAAACAAAAGAAGTTTAAATCTTCTACAAATGATAAACTTTGCATAAGTCTACGTAAAAAATAAGTGCCCTCTGTCGACTACTTTTGGTAAAATTGACGTGCAATCTGACAGTCATAGTTCTTCACGGCCAAGGCTTAATTTTTTTTTTTTTAAACTCAGGTCAAGTCTCGATGTCTAAACAATTTTTATAAATTTTGTTTTTAAGTATTTAATTTATTAGATTGTTTGCAATAGTTTGCAGATAGCTTAATTGTTTCTATTGTAAATACTAGTTTTAATTTAAAGTTATTTGATTGTTATTTTCTTTCTGAATAAATGTTATTTATTTGAGTATTATCACCATATCATAATACTATACTTCAGGGTGTTCTGGTCGTTTTCTATTTATAATAAAAAATATCTATCTATGTATTGTATTATATTATGTATATCAGTTATCTAGTACCCATAACACAAGCTCTGCTTAGCTTGGGGCTAGATAATGCTGTGTGAATTGTCCAGCATTATTTATTATTTTATTTTATTATTATAATAGTTTTAATTTCAGTCGACCCGTTATATTAGAGCGTGAATTGGAATATTTCTTTTTCTATGTACAGGGTGTCCCGAAACTCAACGTCAAGCCAAAAACAGAGGACAGGTAGGTGGGTTCATGACGACCAAAAACCGCGAGACCAATAGCCGCCTAGCCGATAATTTATGATTTATAAGAAATAAAATCTTTAATAACCTTAAAGTGAAAAGCTTATTGATCTTAGAAATCCTCCATTATAAATAGACCTATCATTTTGTGGTTTCTTTGGGTCGTCAGTCATGAACCTGTCCCCGTTTTCAGCGTAATGTTGAGTTTCGGGTCACCCTGTATACTGTAATAAAGCTAGCTTTACATTCGTTTCTAGCTTTCTATAAATTCTAATAGTTTGATAGAGTTTTTCGGTGGTTAAGCTAATTCTTCTTTGATATTCGAATAAGAATAATAAGAAATGTACCTACCTACTACGGAGCGTCACTCGATGGTAAGTCGAGGCGGCGCAAGCGGCATCGCGGCGACCCCGCCACGCCTTCAAAGCGCACTACCGATTACTTGCACGAGAATATGCGGCCGACAGTACTTTTGCTACTTTTCTGATAGAGATCTCAAAATGGGACGAATCAGGAACGTTTTCAGCATAAAATTTGAGTTTATTGACTCGTCCGCCTGGATTCGGACCAAAGTGGGACCCCATTATTTTCTAAAGAAAAAGAAGATAGGCAGACAGTCCTTTTGGTTCTGGAGCACACGTTATCTATAAAGATCTTACAAAACTACTAATAGAGTCCACAGGTGATCGGAATGCAGGTTTTTATTTCGGTCAACGAATTAGCATTGCCATTCAACGTGGCAATGCTGCCAGCATTCTGGGCACTCTGCCTTCTGGTGACGGCTTAGATTTTAAGGAAATAGATGTAAGTGTGAATATTTGTCGTAATTATTTTTAGATGTTAAATAAATAATATATTAAGCAGACAGATATACCATTTTACAGTATGAGACGCGCGTTAAAGAATCTTCAACTTTTTTATTTCGAAAAGCCAGTAATAAAAATAATGTTTATAAGCTGCAATAACTACAGAGAGCTAAAATATTGGCCTGTTAACTGTATTGTCTTATTAATTAACTATAATTATCCTATTATTTAACAGCGGAAGCAGCCGAGCAGCTAGCCTGGACCGAAGCACGCGAGGGTCCACCTCCACTATCAACTCTGATGAGGATAACATCAATGTGGTTGTCAGGTGTGTGGAATGAAGTAATCTTACATTCTCAGTTTATTATTATTTATTTATTATTAACTAACTTCTGCTCGCGACTTCGCACGCGTTGTTTAAGGTTATTTCTGTCCCGTGGGAACTGATTTATGGGATAAAAAGTACGACTTCTTTCAAAATATCCCCCCTTATCCTTAGTTTGCAAAGCGATCCATCTGAAATACTTACTTTTGTCGGTATTCATGAAATAGCAAATCCGGTACCTACCTGCAGTAGGTAGTATACCCTACTTATTTGTAGAATTGGTAAACGTTGGAAATCCTCGGCGCGCGAGTTATACTCGCACTTGACGGATCTTGTTTATGATAAGTAACTAGTGCAATTGGTTGTGTCCAATCGTTCTAGATAAAATAACAAAAATTAAGGGCTAAATTTTGCACGGATAAAGAAAAAGATATTGTGTGTTATTTATTGTACCGAAAAATACGTCGAAGCCGCTGTCTGAAGCTAGTAATATCTAAAACTTAAACGCTCCGCTGAAAAAACAATGATTTATAATTAGAAGGACGAAAACGACCTAGAATTATTGGTAAATTAAAACGTATAAAAAATGTACTACCAATTAAGAAAGTAATCGTTACAAGATACACAGAACAACAATTAAAGCATCGTCGAATAACAAGCGCCATGGGAGGTTGTTCACACATTGATAAGAAAATCGATTTTCTTTAACAACAATGTAAATTGGTCGCCGCCCTCATAACAATCTAATGACGTCACAAAAACAACAACACTGAAATTCTAAGCTTTGGAAAGGTGTGAAGACAACAAATTGATTTACCGTAGGGTTAAATACACAACGGATCGGACGAGGCCTTTATGTTTTACTAACAAATAACAGAAAAAAAATAGAACTAGGTACATATATCTTACTTGATTCCAGTTTTTTACCCATATCTTTTCGTCTACTTGGTTCATCCCTTCCCGTTGAATGCAGGGCTTCACACGCGTTTTTGCCGAGATGACAAAGTAAAAAATAGCGATCCTGAATTATCTAGATTTTTGAATGGTTTTACTCTTTTGGCATTGTCTTCGCGATTAAAATCCCATCTCACGTCCTCATATCTTCACTTTACGCCGAATTTCATCAAATTAGGTACCTACTGATGCAAGAAGTTCAAACTTGTTTTGATTTGGTTTTTACACCTAGGATAAAAATAATAACAACCATCATCATTATTCATCATTATCAGCCATAAGGGCAGATCATAATCGTCATAATCATCATAATCGACCCACTGCTGGACATACACACAACAATAATAAAGTTTATTTATTTCTTCTTACAATAGGTTTACACTTACTTAAACAAAGTATCTAGTGTTATAGTTTGAGAAAAACCTGTATTGTGAGAGGCTGGAGCCTGCTATAGGTTTTTGAAAAAAACCAGTAACTGCAGGTCTCCAGTTGAGTACCAAATTTGCGATGAGCCCTATCTCAGGGGCCACTCATAGACTGTATATATTACGGAGTCATAATAATAGCTAGTCATCGTAATACATCCTTTCAGAGTCCGCCCTCTTTGCGAGAGGGAGCAATCTCGCGGAGAACGCGTCATGCTGGAGTTCCCCGGGAAAGGACAGGTGATCTGCCAGAACACCACCGCCAGCCAGAAACCAAAGGTCTTCTCTTACAACGTGGTCTTTGAAACCGCTGCTACACAGGTAACTATTTTAATGTAGTTAGATTCATTTTCAGACAGCAAGAGAGTTCTAAGGGAAAGCCCAGCTAATCTGCCAGAACACTACCGGCAGCTGAAAACCAAAAGCCTTCTCGTATAACGTGGTCATTGAACTTGAGCAGCACTCACTAAGATGTAGAACTCGCAGAGGATCGTGAGTTGAGTCTGGACCGACGGCACTACTAGCCGTCGGTTACAGGCAACCTTGAAGACCCTTAGAGGCCGGATTAGTGTTCTAGAAAATTTGTCAATTAACTCGTAGATATTAATTCTGTTGCAGGATGCAAAGATGTTTTGTTGCACCACCATAGGACGGTTGTAAAATGTTTATTTTTCATAAAATATATTTATAACAACACCTGTAGTTACCTACATGTATTTCATGCAATAAACGATACTTTACTTTACCTTAAAATCATATTTTTTTTAAATGATTTACAAAAGTTTTTAAAAGAAGTGGTTCAGGTATATTTTCCGACGTTTGATCACTAAAACTGTTACCTTTATGTTTAGGAAGACGTCCTAGAGTACTCTGGGATCAAAAGGCTTCTAGAGATGGCAGTGGAAGGATTCTCCTGTACAGCCTTCTGTTACGGACAGACAGGCAGTGGGAAAACGCACACCTTGACTGGACCTCCGGGGTTGGTGAGTAAATTTAGGTAATAGATTACATGGCTGACATGACGGCTGTTGACCTCATGGCAGCGGTTCCTCCCGCTATCCCTAGGTCCCTAGACTTTTTTTAGGTTCACCCGATATTCCGGCTCTGGAGGTCGGTGGCTGGCGTCCCTAGACGTTGGAACGTGAGACTGGCATGATGATCTCTTTAATCCGATCAATAAAATGTATGTGAAGTCTAGCCAAGTTCGTTCAGATAGTGGCTTGACTGATGAAAGATATAAGATCATTATAGAAAGGCGCCACGTCTTATAAAAGTTCCTAATCTTAATTTTTTCTGTTCTTTCAATATTTTATTAGTGCCGTATTTGTTTTTTAGACCTGTATAATGAAAGAAAGTAACGTATACAGATTTTCAAATTAAACAATTTTCTGTTGCGGATATTGGTTTTTTAAACAAATAATTAAAGAGTTAGATTTGGAATTTTTAGAATTTCTGTAGGTTTCTTAATATGTATAATTGGCAACTGTTCGAAACCCTCGGCGCGCGAGTTAAACTGGCACTTGACGGATCTTGTTTAACATGCGTTTGGAAAAAAGACGGACATGACAACGAAATCCTATTCATTATCGGGGTCGTACCCCTCATAATATTAGACTATTACATTTGTCGCATGTCTGGACCGCCACTGCCGCACAACAATAAAACGTGCATTCTAATATAGGCTTTAATCCGTAAAAATTAGATGCATTGTTATATTAGCTATCCCCGTTGCTTGGAAGTTACGAGTAAATTTAGTTTTTCGATTAGCTTGTCCAACAAAACAAATTATCTTGAAGAGCTTTGCTTGCTTCACCTTTGCTTGAGCCCTTATCATTGTGTAATACAACTTTACACTGCTTTCTCCCTACTTTTCTCCCCCATTGATACACTCTGTAAGTAAAAGCAAACAATGTTATAGACAAAGCGTAAAATCAGAATACATTCCGAAGCAGATAATATAATAACAGTAATAGTTCAGAAAGCTAAATAATAGCATCGTCTGACCTCGTGGTCAACACGATCGATTTTCTACTTGTTCGTTGTCTGCTCGGTAGGGCTGTGTCATTCACCCAGCGACAACCCTAAAGGGACATTGATGAATGAAAACCTGGCCTAATATATATGTAGAAACGCATTGGTGACATGACATTTATAGAAGATTTAAAAAACCAGACTTGGTCCACGCTTTTTTGAAGATGAAATGAACAAAAAATCAAAGTGTTCACTTTATTTCCTAGTTTTTAAGCGTCGCAGAACTAAGAAGAGCATGTTCTATGTTCAGCTATATTTTCAACCGACGTAAAAACGGAGGGGGTTTTCAAATCGACGCGTTTATATTTTTATTTTAGATTACGTTTTATAGAGTATTCCGAATTTTGATGATGCTCTCACTATTGTATAGAGAATGATCAAGATTGAAAAGAACTATATGGAACCACCATATAAATTTTATTCCCTTATTAGTATTTATCCCGTAGAACTTAAAAAAGCACCCTAGCAACCACCTAATGTGGCAGTTCGAGACATAGATGAATACAATTTACCGAAATTTGAAGTCCGTTTTTGTTTTTATTTCTATTCATTTTATAAATATTTTCTCAATTTAAATGTATATTATAGTTTTCTTGTGTCTATTTTGCATGCCGAATAATTCGGGGAATTATGTGGAACTAATTTTAAGACCTTTATGAAACCATTTTTCATGCAATAAAGTTATAATGATGATGATTATGGTTTATAGTTTTTTAAAACTATAAACCGGCGAGGGAAATTTGGAGAAGAATTTGACTTGTCTAAGAGTTTATTTTGTTAGCTTAAAGAAATAAACGTTAATAAATTGAATTGAATTGAAAAAGACCACATTGATTGCGTGAGGTACACACACAACCCGTGATCAATCAACCGGTGGCAATAAACTTGTGAATAGATGAAACAATAAAAACTACTCATTTATACCTTCGTTTGTTTGTGTTAACCAATTAATTAATCAGGCAATGTCACTGTAACGGTAATTTCAGGTCTCGTGACTGATAGTTGCATAATGCCGTGTATAATACAAAACACACACTTTGTCGCTGATTGGATCAATATTATACGGGTAGCACGTTCCGTTCAATAGTGTACATTATTTATTTAACAGCTAATATTTTTCCTGTAAAATATAGATCGATGTCTACAAACGCCTAATACATTGTACATGGATCGGTCAGCAATCTTCGGAGATAGGGGGGGGGGGAATGGTAAATTTTTCGACTTTTTTTGAAATATTTCAAAAAGTATGAAACTTACAGAAATTTCAAAAAGGGTTTTGAAATGGTCAAAACGATACCTTTCATTTGATACCCCATTTGCCTTCCTAGGTCTCTTTTGAAATTTCAACATCAAAATTTGTACTGAAATTATTCATATTAATTTTTCATTTATTTATATAGTTTTTTCTTGAAATCACTAATGACGCACGAAATGTATCATTATTTTAAATTTCAAGTTAATAGCTGCAGTAGTTACTGAGATAATCAAGAAAGAGCGGGGACGGACAGAGCGAGACCTGATGTTTGAAACCCTAAAAAACTATGCAAATACACTATTGGTAACCTAGATTGATGTTTCATTTGTACACCTTGGTATAAGATAATACTCAAAACTGGTCTATTTCAGTAGGTGAAACTTCCAATTCGAAATTATTTATTTTAACAATAGGGGCCTAACCTGTATTAACAACATATAAAATATTAATACATATAAACTTAGCCATGTAAAGCACGTAGGAGTAGCGACTACGTAGATAGACAGTCTACAGAACATAGCGCCTACGAGTCGTAGCATCTGCGTAGAACATCTACAAAGCTTTGTCTACGAGCGTAGCGACTACGTAGGCCATCTACGAGCCGTAGCATCTTTTCGTAGACGGTCTACGAAACGTAGCATCTACATGGCGAGTGATTACGTTTACCGCTACGCTTTGTAGACGGTCTACGAGGCATATTATATACAAGGCGTAGCGACGTCGTAGACGGTTTTCGCATGGCTGGCGTTGTGGAGCTAACAACATGTATTTTCCTATATGAATTATCTTTATTTATCCTTGAAAAGTGAAAGCCTATACTAGCCATGCTGTTTTCAAAGGTAAATAAAAATATCTCCCTTAAGGTTGAAAGCTAGATTATATGTAAAAATGTACCTACTGTATGAAGTACTTTGAAAGTCTACCAATCAAGAGTGATATAGGTATGGTTCATGAAAATCAGTGAAACTGATCTAAAAACTTTAAGGTAGATGATTTTATTTTGTAGTGCTTTTGGAACATTTGTGCAATAACCATGTTTTTCTTGTAGGTGGAAAGCGGGGCCAGTCCATTTGCAGCTGACCATGGGCTGGTGGTGCGTTCTTTCGTGTATCTGTTCCGACTGATACAAGACAGGCCTGACTGTCATTTTATACTGAAAGCTTCCTTTTTGGAGATTTATAATGAAAAGGTGAATCTTAGTATCAATCTAATAACAAGCTAAGCAGAGCGACGACCTCTGTGGCGCGGTGGGCGAAGTTTCGCCTGCGACGCAGGTGCTTGCGGGTTCGATTCTCGCCTTGGGACAAATATTTGTACGTTCTGCAAGGTATTTGTTCCGGGTTTTCTGGGCATTTTCTATGTAAATTAATAGAATATCGATCTATATAATGTTTTTTAATATGTAAGTATATCTATTATCTAGTTCCCATATAACACAAGCTCTGCTTAGCTTGGGGCTAGATAATGCTGTGTGAATTTTCCAGCATTATTTATTTGTTTGTGTTATGTAGATAACAGAGATAAGTACATAATATAATACAATACACTAATATATACATATTGTTATGATTGGTGCGTGCGTGACTCGAAAGTATAATAATGTCCCAAAAATTTTCGATTTCGGCAGGTTCCGAACCCACCTCTCACGTCTCACCCTCAGTACGGGTGTGCTCTAACCAACTAAGCAACGAGATTGAACACGTGCTTTGTCGAAAATCTCTCTATTAAGTAATCAGTTATCTAGAACCCATAACACAAGCTCTGCCTAGCTTGGGGCTAGATAATGCTGTGTGGATTGTCCAGCATTATTTATATAATTAAGTAAATATCGTTTGCTAGTTTTGAACTCCTCTAAAGAAACTTTGCCCATTAATTAGAATTTACTAATTCCACATTCCACAGAAATATTAACACACTTTTTCAATGTAGTGCTTATTTATCGCACTCTGGGTATCTCTAAGAAATGTAATAAGTTCCCAAAAAATTTCGACTTCGGCGGGACTCGAACCCGCGCCCCACCCTCAGTACGGGTGTGCTCTAACCAACCAAGCCGAAGTCTCAGTCGGTTCCATCAAAAATCTTTGGGACCTCTTACGGACTGAAGCGCCGGTAGCTCCACCTACAGAGGAAACATTAAAGTTTATCCAAAAATTTTCTTCCCAGGTAATAGACCTCCTAAACCCCGGTACAAATAAGAAACCTCTCCAAGTGCGGTGGTCTAAGGAGAGTCGGAGCTTCTACGTGGAAAACCTCTTTACTGTCGACTGTGAGACGCTGGACGATCTGTTCGCTGTCTTGGAAGAAGGTAAGACGATAGTGGCACAGGGGAAGTCAGCGGTGATGCAGGTTCGATTACCTCGAGAAGTCGAGATTCATGTAGTCTATCCTCTCATCTTTATACAGAACAAGCGCCCAGCTGGCTTTAAAAATCGTTACATGTAAACTTGCCAATATTTGAGCTATTTCTAGATTGTCTGCAACAGTCTGCAATTTACTCGGTTGTTTCAGAAATTAAAATCAGAAATCAATAACTTTTTATCTATAGTTATATAACAAAATAAACACAGATATATGTTAAAGTAAATAAATAAATCGTAAGTCAAAAATAAAACTAAAAAACTTATCAGTGAGCGAGTTGAAATTGAAGTTAATATTTAAATTTAACAAATTGACGAAACCTTTCTTTGCAAAAAGGCTTAAGTAAGTACTACAAAATATCAGATTATCTTGCTAGAAGATAAAAAAGCTTAGGACTGGTTTTGCTCCAACTCGACAAATAACAACTAACAGGCTAAAGGTTTCTTCGTCGCTTCTTTACTTTAGTAAACATACGGATACGACAGAAATCAAAAATATTACTTTATTTCCATGACAGAGATTAATTTCTAAGTCTGCATAAGTGTGACTCATTCTTTGTCTATTTAGATAGGTTTGTATCTCAGTTAAGTAAATCACTCATCACCCTACCTTAAAAGGGTCTACCTGAAAAGCATAGCATTGGATTTAACCCAGCGCTACAGATGCTAAGGTGGGGTTGGACCCTATTTTACCTAATTTTTAAATTATTTTCGTTTCTGTTTTGTCTATTTCTATTTGTAAGTCTGTATCTGGTCTGTATGTTTGTTTAACTATGGGTAAAAAATCTTCTTTTTTCTTCCACATTTTTGTATGTAAATAAAGAATTTTTGAATTTTGAACTTTCAATATGTCCTGCGTCTCTTTAGCTATAGTCACCGTTGAGACTGATCTCCGTGGCCGAAGATTCTGCTAGGACATCATGTGACCAGGCATCGAACCTGCGATTCTTACGTTGAATTCATCACAACAAATCGGAATCTTTCATTGTTTCGCATATGCTTCCCTCAATTTTTGATCAAATGTATTGAAAAGGTTTTCACTGAGGGTTTTCATAACAGGATTTCTTTTTACAGGTATGAGGAATCGAGCAGTAGGCGCCCACGCAATGAACGCTCACTCCTCTCGCTCACACACGCTGCTCTGTGTGCGAGTAAGAAGAGATCTACCAACAGGTACCTTTGATGACTATTTTATCGGGATTTCTACTCACATGCTTAATTAAATAAAGGTAGGCAAAGTAAGTTTTTTTATTTATTAATGTTTATTTCCCGTCAAAACACAGTTCCTGCTATACTCGTAATCCTAAAGGCTATAGTCAATCTTCTTACTATCGTGCACGTACCCACGACACTGGCCATAAACCTAGTGTGGGACCGTCGGCAATCTATTAGACATACCTAGCTACTGTCTGTTATAGTTAGCTCCTATGTACTTTTTAGGGTTCCGTACCCCAAGGGACCATTATTACTAAGACTCCGCTGTCCGTCCGCCTGTAAGTATCGCTGTCTGGCTGTCCGTTTGTCACCAGGCTGTATCTCATGAACCTGAAAATATGGATAGCATTCGAGCTTGTAGCGGATAGCAATTTTTCAATTAAACGGCGGTCATCCTCTTGAATTTTTCCTTATCCAGAGCTAGTCTTAATAGATCTTTTGCTTTCTTAATGCCAGTCCATTGCCTTATATATTGCGCAGCCAGGAAGTCTTCCTCCGACCAATTACTCTTTAACCTACTTGATTATCAAATGAAAGGCATTGTTTTGTAAATTTTATCACAGTTTATGAAATTTCTGTAGGTTTCATACTTTGCAAAATATTGGGAGTTACACTCGCACTTGACGGATCTTATTTATTCAGCGCGCAGACGCGGGCTGAAGTAGTGAGGGGAATACTTACCAAAGTTTCCGTTTGGGTTTGAAACTTTGCTACATAAAATAGTACCTAATAAAGAACAAATTTTTCAGGTGGTGTAGCCTGTTCAACCCACGGAAAGATAAACTTCGTGGACCTAGCGGGGTCCGAGATGACGAAGCGGACCCACAGCACGGGCAAGACTCTGGAGGAGGCCAATAACATCAACAGAAGTCTGATGGTGCTGGGCAAGTATCCAAAAGCATCAACAGGAGTCTTCACTAATTTATAAATAAAAATACGCACTAAAATTACAAAAAAAAACTTTAAAATAAGCCAGTTCATGAAAGTTGTGCATGCGGGGCTCAGTTTTGTATTTACCTGGACTTTCTTTCCCAGGCTACTGCATAGCTCAACTCAGCGACGGTAAGAAGAGAGGTCACATCCCGTACAGAGATAGCAAACTCACCAAGTTGTTAGCTGACAGTCTGGCAGGGAATGGAGTAACACTCATGGTATGTTTACAACAGTCTTATAATAAGCGCTGGGATGTAAAGGTCTCGAGTGGCGGCCGAGATGCAACGCGAAACGGAGTGTTGGGAGATCATCAACTCGATGGACCGACGACATCGTAGCGGTCGCAGGGAGTCGATGGATGGAGGCGGCTCAGGAGCGCTCTTTGTGGTTCGTATGTATGGGGTATTCCTATGTCTAGACTTCCAGAGTGTGTGGGCTGACTGATGATGATGATAATTTATAAATAATTCTGGACAAATCACTCCACACAGCATCATCTAGCCTCAAAGTAAGCAGTTTGTGTTTTGGTTAATAGATAACCGATACACTACATTACTTATGCAGATAATGATGACCGATGTGGCGCGGTGGGCGACGGTCTGCCTGCGACGCAGAAGGTTGCGGGTTCGATTCCCGCCTCGGGACAAATGTGTGTACGATCTGCAGACATTTGTTCAGGGTGTTCTGGTCGTTTTCTATGTATAATAAAATATATCTATCTGTGTATTGTATTATATTATGTATATCAGCTATAGTACACATAACACAAGCTCTGCTTAGTTTGGGGCCAGATAATGCTGTGTGAATTGTCCAGCATTATTTATTTTAGATAGATATTTTTTCTTTTGCATAGAAAAAACCCACAATATTTGTTTTCAAAAAACAAAAACACTACATTAGCTATTTTTAAACTATAAAACACTTTATGGGAAGAATTAAATAATGCATTTGGCTCTTCTTTGCTATTAAACATGACTGAGGCCTTTGACTGTGTTGTTCACAATATTTTGCTTGAAAAAATTTAGATGAGAAGAAATTTCTCACAACTTATGCGAGGAAAGTGCTGAACTTTCCCTCATTACATCATATTTATAAAATAGAAGCCACGCTACTGTTGTTCAAAGCTATAACAAAGAAACTAAGACCATAGAAACATTTCAATCAAATTTCGAAAATGTTTTACTGGGTACCGCAAGGAAGTATACTAAGGCTGCTACTGTTTTACCTAATATATTTTATTAAATTTGTCCTATATACGCAAAATTTCAAGTGTAGCCCTACCAGCGTTCTTGTCTTCTGTCTACAGCACTAGTTCCTTAGTTGAAAAAATTTTAAAGCCCTCTCATTTGGTTATACCTGGAATTTCATACAAAATTTCATTTTTAGACGAAGCTCGATCTGCTTGGCATAGTGCTTGCCCCGATGCTGCTCCCCCAAAATCTCTTTTGTCCCAACGGCAATGGGACGGGCCTCTGTGTGAGTTGACACGGAATTGTTTGTTACAAACGTGCTCCAGCTCTGCAGATCGTGCCCGTCTTCTAGCCGTTTCTAAATGGGAGTCAGGACATTGGTTGCAAGCACTTCCTTCATATAACACTGGCACTTTATTGGATACCGTAACTTTCCGTGTCGCAACTTGTCTTCGGTTGGGTGCAAGGTGTTGCGCGCCTCATCAATGCCAGTGCGGTACTGCTGTCGAACAGCTCGGTCATCACGGATTATCGTGTACTAGGGCTGCCGGTCGGATATCTCGTCATGCCAGCCTGAACGACATCATCCGGCGGGCCTTTACCACCGCTAACGTACCAGCTATTCTCGAACCGAATGGTCTGTTGCGTGACGATGGTAAGAGGCCTGACGGCATGACTCTAGTCCCATGGGAGTTGGGGAGGCCTATTGTGTGGGACGCTACATGTGTCGACACACTCGCGCCTTCCCATCTTCCTAGGACTTCCGTGAGGGCTGGTGCGGCGGCAGAGTTAGCCGAAGATCTCAAGAGGCGCAAATATGCAGGTCTCGACAGAGCCTACACATTTGCTCCCCTTGGAGTCGAGACCCTAGGTTCGTGGGGTACCGAGGCTCTCCGGGTTTTCAAAAAATTATCTGAGCGTCTGGTCGAAGCGACGCGTGACCCGAGAGCTGGTGAGTATCTGGCACAGCGCATCAGCATTGCTATACAGCGGGGCAATGCAGCCAGTGTCTTAGGCACGCTTCCAACTGGTATTGATATGGATCAGTTGAGCTACCTGTAGATTGTTTGCAACAGTTTGCAGATAGCTTAATTGTTTCTATTGTAAATACTAGTTTTAATTTAAATTTGTTATTTGATTGTTATTTTCTTTCTGAATAAAGATAATAATTTAAATTTGTCCTTAAATAACAATACACCAATTATAAATACCTACTCTTTATTTTTGTCTCCAGATAGCATGTATAGCGCCTACAAGATCAAATCTCAGCGAAACGGTCAACACTCTCCGGTACGCTTCGAGGGCCAAGAAGATTAAATCAAAACCTATCGTAAAAATGGTAATTATCAAATTCGAAACCTCCATCCAAACTAGATCCGCGCTAAGACACTTACCCTCGAATACAAAAAAAAATGTAGTGGACAAACTCAATAACACCTTGTTTCTTATTTGATAATAATCACTATTATAAACGTGTTTATAATATAAAAATTGACTTGTCTAAGTGCTTATTTTGTAAGCTTAAAGAAATAAACGTTATTGAAATTTGAATACTCAAACGCATCTCAGATTTAAGCGCCGCAAGTGACGAATTTATGACACATTTTCATTGAAAACTGTCAAAAAATCACGACTTGAGACGTGCTTAAATCTATGTTGTGTTTGAGTATTCGGGCGTTAGGCTAATTCCACCATAAAAAGAGTCACTCTTATTCCCAAGAGTCAATCGACTCGCTTACCCCCGAATACTCAAACGCAACTTACATTTAAGCCCGACTTAAGTCGCGGTTTTTTGACATAATTTAATGAAAATGTGTCAAAAAATCGTCACTTGAGACCTCCTTGAGACGTGCTTTAACCTGACATGCGTTTGAGTATTCGGGGGTTTGTGACATGAGCAGCGATCAGACGTATTGCATTGGCCAAACATCGGTGTTGCTAGTAAATTGGATAAAGTCATCCAATTTCTATGATCAAATGTACATTGGACAAAGAAATTGAATGAGTGGATTATTAGGTGATTTGAACAGCAGTAAGATCTTGAAAAAGTTGATGTTTTGAAAGACCAGCCTTAAGTAGAAACCTCTAGTTATTAGATTGACATTGAGTAACGCGCATCTCAGTAACTCAAGTGAGTATAATAATAATTGTGTAACTAGGACGCCAGAGACGCCCTCATCTTGAGCCTGAAGCGCGAAGTAGAAGCGCTGCAAGGAGAGAACCAGCACCTCAGGACAGCTTTGCACGTGCAGACTGATTACAACTTGGATTCCTTTGGTAAGAATCTCCTATCGTCCTTTGACGACGGACGTGGCGTAGCGTGCAAAGGGTCGCGACGCAGAAGAGTTGCGGGTGCGATTCTGCCTTTGACAAATGTTTGTACAGTCTTAGCAACGGAGGTCTTTTAATAGTTGCAGTTTTTTAAAGCCTTCTTAAACTGGCATCTTTACGTGATTCACCATCAATCTCGTGAGATTTACCCATTTCTTAGACCAGCATATAAAGTATAAATAAGCTCTTGGGATGTACGTTTTGCCCGTAGCAGATTTCCAGCTGAAAAATAGTAGAAGTCGCAAAGGATTTTATACAGATGTTCTATTTGCAGAACAACAGATATTATGGAAAACATACCGCCTTATACCCCAGCCACACGCTCCGTCTTACATTCAGAAACTGGTTTGTGCAAGCATGCTTGTAAGTAAGACGGAGAGTGTAGCTGGGCCATAAGGCGGTATACAGGAGGAAACCAGAAATAAGTGGCCACTATAAAGAGCAATTGCGCAGCTCTGCCTAAACTAAAAAAATATAACTGTTCCAGAGGCATTAAAAAGAGCTTATGATAGGTATCACAAGCAGCCCAAAGGTTTTTTAAAAACTCCTTTGTTCAACGTAAAAATAAAATAGGTGGCGGCGCTAGTGTGAGAATCAGGGAACGCCTTCAAGAAACTTGCAAACTCCCTCTTCTGCTAGCGCCTGTAAACGTGCTTAAAAGAGCCGGAGGAAAACAGCTACTTCTCTCAACTCAACTCTCTCTAAACAGCCTATTGATACACTGCTGGCCGCAAGCCTTAGTGGAACAGCTACTTACCTATCTTTAATTACTTTAATAAGTACCTACATTTTCTTTCTTTAGGTCACCGCTTAAGAACCCCAACTCAAATCGAGCCTAACAAGCTGTACCAACTGCCACAATCAGAGCTGGTGGACCTGGTCCAACTGCACATGGAGGAGAACTCTGCGCTTCGGACAGAGAACGCAGAGTTGTTTGGCACCAGGGATCAGCTGCTCAGAGACCAGGAGTTACTGAGTCGAGAGAATGAACGGCTTCTGAAGAAGCTGGAGGATGTCAACTCGTGAGTAGATAGTGTAAGAGATTATAAATACTCTCGTCAAGTCTCGAAATAAACTACAAAAGATATTTTAAGAAATTTTATTTTTCTAATTTGATAAAAAAAATATAAGTATATATTTATAACCTAGGTATATAATATCAGTTACCGTCCAGTGAAAGTCTCGTCAAAATCGGTCCAGCCGTTTCGGAGATCACCTTGATTGTTTGACATCTACAAACGAACACTTTAATTATATATTATGATTTACTA
The DNA here is from genome assembly GCA_946478455.1 of Eupithecia vulgata. Lineage (NCBI taxonomy): Eukaryota > Metazoa > Arthropoda > Insecta > Lepidoptera > Geometridae > Eupithecia > Eupithecia vulgata. Next base: position 13,713,895 of record OX297873.1, read on the forward strand.
GCATTTGCCCGGGCCTTCGCTCGCACTTTTCCGGGACCTGTATCCCTGTATTCCTGGGTCTACCTCCGTAGACCTAAAAGCTTATTTAGCGGGAAAAGGTAACAGACAGACAGTCACCTAATTTCGAATTTTTAATACGAGTATGGTTAGTACCTAAAGAAAGTTCTTTTGTAGGTCTTTACCTACAGAAGAACTTCATCCGATTCGTTATCGAGCTTAGGACTCGCGATAAGTAAACAATAATTTTATTTTAGAATCCAATAGACTCCGATTCAAAAACCTGGATATTGTTTGTACCTACACCTTTGTGTACAAATCTTTTGAAACATATTTTGGTTTTGAAAGCTTTAATTATCATTTAATTGATATCTCGCTCGTTTTCTAATTCAAATTTAAACATATTTCGCTCGACTTGCGACATTACGTACCTATGCGTTGTAAGTAATAGTTTGTGCTTAAGTTTTTTGTAATAAACTTGCTGTTAAACCTTGTTTTTTTCTGTTATTGTTATCAGATTTTGTTTAGTTTTGTATACTAATATTATAAAGAGTACAGATTTGTTTGTTTGATTAAATAGGCTCCGGAATACTGGACCGATTTAAAAAAAATCTGTCACCATTAGAATCCTACATTACCCTTAAAAACATAAGTGATAGAATATACCCGTGCAAAGCCGGGGCGGACGAATCCTTCGGGAAAGAAATTTCTGTAGTATTATTCATATTATATTGTGCCGATGGTTTCCCAAAAATATATATAAATACTACTTAAATAAATAAAGTTGTATGAGACTAGGTACTTACCTAGGAATCATCCTATATACAACTTCTAAATAATCATCCAATTCGTTCTATGACTCGACGAACATTATACAGACAGTCGAACATAGAACCTCCTCCTTTTCTCAGTCGTTTATAAAAGTTTTAATGTTGTAGGCCTCTGTTTGGAGTGAGCTGATGTTAAGGTCAGTCGCATGAAAGGATTGATATATCATTCCAATATCCCAAATACCACGTCATTTAAATAAAACTTTTTCGCATGTTTTAAATAATTGCACGAGTTTTCATTTCTTTGTAAATAATAATTTATGAAATATGCGAGCTATGGAGAAGCTATACCTATACTTGGAGTTTCTGTACGTGATAGAATCTGAAATAAGGAAATCCGTAGAACCAAAGTCACTCAACTCAACTTTGCGAATTAAAGTAATATTAGGCAGTGGGCTTGCAGAACAGATAACCGTTGGAAAGCAAAGGTTTTTGAGTGGCGACCACGATGAATTGCGAATCGGAGTGTGGGAAGACACAATGGACCGACGAAATTGTAGCAGTCGTAGAGTCGATGGATGGAGGCGGCTCAGGAGCTATTCGTGGCGTCGTCGATTGGAAAGGCCTATGTCCAGCAGTGGACGTATGAGCTGATGAGATTATGAATGGAAAATATAATAATAAAACGTTTATTTCTGACGGTCTTACTTAGTACATAAAATATTGAAATATTGGTACAATAGTAGTGTTTTAGACCGATTCCACCATATGACGACCTCAGTGGCGCAGCGGGCGAGAGTCTGCCTGCGACGCAAGAGGTTGCGGGTTCGATCCCCGCCTCGGAACAAATTTGTGTACGATCTGCAGAAATTTGTTCCGTTGTTGGTCTGGGTGTTTTCTATGTATAATAAAAAAAATATCTATCTCTGTAATGTATAATATTACGTATATCAGTTATCTAGTACCCATAACACAAGCTCTGCTTACCTTGGGGCTAGATAATGCTGTGTGAATTGTCCAGCATTATTATTATTATTATTATTTATTACTGGAAAATTATTCTCTAATGAATAACTAGGAGCTGAATAAAACAAGCTAAACTACTTTATTGCTGGAACAGATACCACCTGAACCAGCGCCGTACCTCGCACGCAATGCGACGCAATTTTTCAAAAAATCACTGCCGCACAGCACAAAGTTGTGCATTCAATATGGGCTTATCCAATTCGTTCTAATTAGATGCATTTTCCCAACTCTTTCCGTGTGTGTCGTAACGACACACAAAGAGGGAAGAGTTGAGACCTCCTACGGCAGTGTCGTAGGAGGCGACTAAGGAGGTATACATACACCGGCTGGCGGCAGCAGCGCCTCTTGTAGTGTGGACCTACCACCGAACTGCGATCCCCAACCGGCATGCCAAGCGTGGGGATTATTGGCATTACCCCACATGATGAGATAAAAACCAATAAGGCGCTTATCAGGGGGAGGCCTGCGTCCAGCAGTGGACCAGGCTGTTGAGAGTGTGAGTGAGAGAGATTCATTTTATACTGACGGTATTTTATCAGACAGCTCGCGGCTCACTAAATATTGATTTCGCTGTAAACTGTTTCTATAAATTACGAGTTTAAGTTTTTAGATTTTTGTGCTGAATGGTAGCGATGCTGGATGTCACATTACCCTTTATGGTGCACTAACCCCATGCCCGTCCACCTGAGGCATAGATGACATCTATAACGTCTTTTTTTTCTAATATGACTCAAGGTTGTGTTGTTCAAGATATACTTACCTACTTACTTACTAATCTTACGTTAATAACTTTTACAGGGTATGCGTAAGATCGCCACTTATACCAGCGAGGCCAACGTACTCCGGGTCCAATGAACACAATATATGGACAAACCCAGCTACCATGTAAACTGCATTTCAAATACTAGTAGGTACCTAATAAAGTACCCAGATAATATTTCTTGTGCGTTCGGTGGTTCGAGGCGGGTTGAAGCGAGATTCAAATGCATTGTTGTTTTTGTTTCTGCGTTCCACAAGCAATGAAACTAGTGGAAAAGTAATTTGCCGCAAATCGTAAGCCATTTTGATAAAAACAACTTTGATTTATTTTGGGAGCATTTAGGAAAATGTTGATTTTTAGCACAAAATCTCGTATTTTCCCAGGTGGTCAAAAAACACCAGGCAAATTATTTTTCCATTAGATTTATTTCTTGTGGATTCCTTGTGGTATCTTGCCTAGCGGTAAGCACACCAGTTTATCTAAAAGATTATTATAAATTTACATTAAAGCTTAAAAGAGAGTATTAAACTAAAATTTTAAAAAATAGCCTTTCATTTTCAATAAGCATTTGTTTGCAAAGATTGATCCTTATTAGCAAGAGTCTACATATTTTTTGAATAATTATTCGTTTTGATTTCCTGCAAAATATGTAAAAGAATTTAAAAAACTATGCAGTTTTTCTCATTAAGACGATACCCCGAGTTAAATTAGCGCCGCCACCTACTTCATCTTATTAAGTTTTTCGTTGAACAACGGTAATTTCAAAATGTTCAAAGGGCAGTTTATGATACCTCTTATAAGCTTTTTTTAATGCCTCTATAATAGTTTTATTTTGTAAAGTTTAGGCAGAGATGAGATGGGTAACGTCTTAATTGAGGCCATGACTCCTGTCACGACTTTTCTTTAACTCTCATGGTTCCAGATCTGCCGAGTAATTGCGGTAAAATATCCCATTCCCATTGAATGGGCCATCCGGGGAGAAATGCCATAAACGATTTCGGTTGCCAATATGGTACTGAAAATGCATACAATTTTTTGGCGGAATTTGGTCGTTCGACGACGGAATTTTTAACGTCAACGTCAAGATATATCCCATACCCATTGAATGGGCCATCCGGGGAGAAATGCCATAAACGATTTCGGTTGCCAATATGGTACTGAAAATGCATACAATTTTTGGCGGAATTTGGTCGTTCGACGACGGAATTTTTAACGTCAACGTCAAGATATATATCCCATTCCCATTGAATGGGCCATCCGGGGAGAAATGCCATAAACGATTTCGGTTCCCAATATGGTACTGAAAATGCATACAATTTTTTGGCGGAATTTGGTTGTTCGACGACGGAATTTTTAACGTCAACGTCAAGATTTATCCTAAGTAAAAGTAAATTGTTACATTACTCACACTTGCCCTTTTTTTGCTCGATTTCAGCAATTCTAATTCTAACTTACAAACAGTTAGCAGTAGCAACGAAGTCGAGCAAAAAAAAGTCAAACATTAGTGTGAGGTAAAAATAAAAACATTATAATTGATTTGACATTTGTGATATTTTGACGTTTACAGCATCGTCGACAATTCATCGAAAATTCTATGAATTTATTTTTGTTACATAAATGATAGGAACCGAAGTAGCTTACACCCTGTCTCCCCGGATGGCGATCAATTGAATGGGATATTTTACCGAAATCACTCGGCTGGTTGTCCACTCCCGTCCCAAAAAGCCACCCTGTATATGCCAGTAAAACTCAATAGAACCCTTACGATGTTTATAAATGTGGCCCCCAACTTCAAAATCATTATTTCTAGTTGGTTTTCTTTTGATTTTTGTGTCGTGACTTATTTACAAACAGAAGCAACATTCAGTACTTTTTGCATGAGCCATAGGTACAGTGTCGTTTATTATTAGTTTACCCCCCTGTTACGTTTGAAGACAATTTCTATGAATCCATAGCTATTTTAAAACTAGAATCTTACTGTTTATTGACGAAAGCAAGTTGTTTTATATAAAAATAACAAATATAATGAATTAAAACTTGGGACGAGTTTTGCTCCAACTCGAAAACTAACATTCTACCAAGGTAAAGGTTTCTTGTTCGCTTCTTTACTTTACCTTAAAAAGATTGAAGTAGACAAAAAATCAAAGTGATCACTTTATTTCCTAGTTTTACTTATGTAATCTGAGTTTTTGTGACGTGTCCAAGAGTCCTGTAAGGTCTAAAAGAAATAAAGCACTTTGAATTTGGAATTTTTGAAAAAAACCAATGCTGATATAATTACGAGACTTAGAACATACGACGGGTAAGCTAACAATGAACGACACTGTACATGTACCTAACAATTTAAAGCCGTACTTACGACCTTTTACCTTTGTGTGCGAGCAAGTTTGCTCAAATATTAATATATATTTTGTTTTGTACAGTTGTAAATAGAATTGGTTTAGTTCGATATGTGTAATATGTGTAATTATGTTGTTGTACCTAGCTAAGGATAATAAAATAATAAATGATATTAGAGTGAAATTATATTTTTATTTTAAAAATTGCTTGCATCTAGTTTTTAATACCATTAATTTCTATTCATAAACTTGCAGCAAAAATATGTTCTTTTCCACTCATTAAATTTGTTTTAGTGTAAACATCGTTACTGTGACTTAAAACTTTTCAATTCATGTGTTAACGTAATATTGATGATGATATACATATATTGTGGTTGGGGCTGGGATTATTAAGTAGGTATTAATCTTATATTAACTTACTTAATTACTAACTTACAAGTTATAAAATGCTAGTCTTATACCACTTAAGTATAGGTTTATTGACTATAACATTATTGTTTGCATATTGTGTTGGTGTTCTTTAATCATCAATATTTTTTAAGTATTTGTACCAAGATAATAATATTTGAGAAAAAACTTTTTATTAAGAAAGAAAATTACAATCAAATAACAAAATTTAATTAAAACTAGTATTTACAATAGAAACAATTGAGCTAACATTGTCCAGCATTATTTATTTATTTAACTGCAGACTGTTGCAAACAATCTACAGGTAGCGCAACTGATCCATATCAATACCAGTCGGAACTATATAATATATGATGTATATTATATTTAAGGTATGTAAGTACTGATAATTTATGATTTGACCATATGGGTACACTAAATCAGAAATAGAGTACTTAGAAATAAATAGTAATTCAAAATAAATCAAATCTACTAAATGATAACAAGGATGCTTAACTTTCAAATGAAATAGAACTTAACACACAATATGCAAACCTACTGCTAGTGCCTCCTAAAGCCGTACTTTTTTCTCTCGTAGAAGAGATCAGTCTTAGAGCTACCCAGGTTAACAATCTTTGGACAGCCGTCTCTCTGAAACAACAAAAAATGTAAGTAACCTGTATTACAGTGATTTATGAAACTGACTACAATAAAAAAAATATTATCTTCAAACTGCCTTCATTGAATATCATCACGTTTAGCACCAAAAGTTTAATTGCATAAACTTAGAAAAAAGTTAAGACCTAGCCATTAGACAAGAGTCAATAATCAGACATCAAGTGAAGTCAAGCTATGACTTATCCTATGACAGACAACAATGTTCTAGGGGGACTCCAACATCTCGTCTCCCAAGCCAACCTAACCATACCCAAAGGGTACACCCTGCTGGAGAACGAACTAGGCTCTAGTGAAAATATCAACCAATTTTCATAATTTGATTACTCAGTTAATTAAGTACAATTATTTTCCAGTACCTACTTGATACTTGCAAAAAAGTGTCCAACTAGACACAATTGCCATTTAACAAAGAATCATTCCAGCTAGGACTTTGTTTTGTATCATGGATTGAGAATCTAAGAGTCTACTCACATCTTTCTCCTGTATCGTGCATTCCTTACAATAGTAAGCATCAGAAACGCCGGGCCCGCCGCATATCACGCATCTTCCTTGGTAGGAACCGTAGTTACACTCGTCGCAAATACGCACCAGTGTGCACGGACGCACGTAAGAGTCGCAAATAACGCATTTACCGTCACATTTCTCACATAAGCGACCGATAGCTGGAAAAACAGATAAATAGAACATCCATTGGCATTATAACTTTGAACAAAATAGTGTGCTGAAGAGGATAATCTTACCGACGCCTGGTTGTTTTCGACAGAAAATAAGATCAGGATGATGTTTAGCCATGTTTTATGGGATACCTTTCTTATTTTCTAGAGAAAAATCACAAAATACACTAAAAAGTTACCACTCGATAACCTAGCTAGAAACAGTAAAAAAAATCCAAAGAGAAAACGGAAATCTAAAACCAATCTAAAACAACACAAACATTTTTTGACACTTATGTTCAACTTCAACTTCAACTTCTTAGGGCGGCCGCCGGCCGCACACTTTCGATTTTTTGTCTGATAGTCGGATGAAACTGTCTATGGATTGTATGATCCGATAACGGACGGAAGGTGTTTGTTTTGTGCCATACATTTTGTTAGAGTGAACACGTCAGACATTTTGTCGGTCGACAAAAAGTAGGAAGTACGAGTTGGAAGGCGTTTACGCTTGATTTGCAGATCCAGCGCAGTTTTCATACTTCTGCATATAGACACTGTCACTTATATAACCAGCCAAGCAGGGATGAACAAAATAAAAGAAACACTACTACTAACACTACATATATAGGCCTCCTCATCGATTTCGATGATGGCGACCCTAGACATTAAGGATTATTATTTCTATCATGAGCCCTAATATGGCTCGCACATCTACACTACATACATTTACAAGGAAGAGTATAATATATTTTAAGGGTTCGTAGGTTGCTGGTCGGTCCGGTCAAAATTCACAGTATTTAGATAATAACTCGGTAACCGCATTCTCCTTCAGGGATGATTTTGCAACTCACTAGGAGTTTTGTTGTAGAAGCGTATACATTGCCCTTTAAAAGATACATTAATTTTGTGAAGCCTGGTTGAGTGCACAGCAAGTCGATGTTTATTTCTAGTATTTATATTATGTATATCGCTATTTTTAGGGAAGCTTTTGATATTTTTATGAGTGCACAACAAGTTTTCATAAATATATTGACAGGGAACTGGCATTATGTATATTTCTTAGGTTTCTCAACCCGCAAATTGGAAAAAAAAAACAAATTCTTGGAAATTCAGACCTATGATTTCCAGCAACACCCAGGACACTCCAGCGTAAGGAGTTTATAGGGGTAGCCTGAGGGTTGTACTGTACAGTATCCCAACAAGACAAAGCTTCCCCAAGGCAAAGAAAAATAAGAGGCGGCAGCGTTTACAAGTACAAAAGAAATATTGGACGCTTCTGCAAGAATTTAAAATTAGCCGTTAAGTAAGTAAATAATGATTCACAGTTTACCCAGTATATGGAACACTAGAAGCTCTGTGTACATGGGGCGTAGCCAGGTACGAACAGGGGGGGCCGCTGCCCCCCCTCAGAGAAGATGCAGCTGATTAATTTTTTATATATTAATGAACAAAATCTATTTTGGCATAGTAAAAAATATTTTTATGTAAACAGTAAAAATAAAAAGCAATAAATATATCAAAAAATACCGGCTCGCTTCGCTCGCTATTTATTTTGTTCACGATGGCTTTATAACAATTGCAATATTGCAAATTGCTTAATTGGTAATTGATATGACTTTGCCGATACCTACAGGCCAAAAAGGGTTTGTTTTCTTCGCCGTTATAACGGTTTCCTACTGCCAATGCCATGCCAATCCTATTTTGACTGGCTTAGGACGTAGGACTTTCGATGACCAAAACTTTTACTGTATTTATTGCCTTGTTCGAAGAAACGTAATTTTTTAATATATAATTTTCAACAATTTTCTATGAAAATAATGATGGAACTTCAAAACAATGGTAACATTTGGTATAGTAATGGCTATTCAAATTTCATGATTAATATAATCATGAAATTTGAATAGTCTATGGGATACAAAACAGATCCCCTTTGTTTCAAAATGTAAAAAATCGTTAACAAATAAAAAAATAAAAGTTAACACTAAATTTGCAACAGTTCACAATTCGATCCACTCGCCGATAACATTTGTATGCTTGTATATCATTTGTGGGCATTTTAGTGAACAGTGCAAAATATATATAAAAAAAAACACAATTTCACAGCTCGATCCGCTTGCCTAGGCGCTTTACCTAACGATATAACGGTAGGTATAACGTTTATAGCTTCTGGCTTTGGTCTGGAACTCCAACCACACTATATATCACTTCGACAAATTTGCAAAAAAGCGGCTCGCTCCACTCGCTGACGTTATTTTAGCCTTCTGGCTGTGATCTCGTTCTTGTGGCTTGCTCTGCTCGCCAATGACAAACGCCTGTTTTCCCGTGGTCCCGAACTTGACCCATCTAAGATTTTCATAACAAAAATACACTAAAACTAGAGCAAAACACTGTGTTTTCGCGGCTCGCTCCGCTCGCCGATAACATGGAGTATATTTCGGATAGGTGTTCTACCCCCCTCCCCCACTGAATTTCTACTACATCCCTGGGTATATTCTTGGTTCTTCTTCGCCTGCCCCCCCCCTGTGTAGGTTGTATTATTAAGCAGCAATATGGCAGCAATCTATTATTAAATCCAGTACCCACTTTAAATGTTACTGGTTTAAATTTTAATTGAAATACGTAAGAAATTCGTAAGCAATTAGCTAGGCAAAGTAGCGTAGATTCGCTTTGAAGCTCAGAAGGTCTCTCTTCGCTTGCCGGCCGATGAGTGTTTGAATCTACTAAAGCGGAGCGCGGTGCGACGGCCACAGTGATCATACAGAAATATATCCGAGGTCACGTGCAACGCAATTAATCGTTATTAGGTTTTAAAATAAGTACCCAGGTAGGTATGGATTGTTTCTGTTTCATAGTAGTAATTAAATTATGAAAATTGACTTTATGACGATACAACTTTACAACACAGCACACATCCGATGTTTGTCGGAATGGCTTGTCAGTTGAACCCGTACATGAATGGCACGAACGCCTTCCGATAGTCGGATCAGACTATCCAAAGACAATTTCATCCGATAATCGGACAGAAAAACGGACGTGTATGTCCCAAACTCAGAGCAATACTTTAGTTATTGCTCTGAGGTCCCAAAGATCCTAGGATCCTACGTTTGTCTTCTGTCTGCCTCAAAGAATAATAATAATCCTACCGCCTAGCCTGCCTGACAAAGGGATCTCTTTTTCATTGGCCTGACATGACTGCATGCATTACAAAAAAATTGACTGATATTGTCAGATTGTCAAATGTCAAATTGATTTGTACACAAATACACATGTTGCGTGTTTTTTATTGAAAATTACTGAAATGGCTGAAGATAATCCTAGTAGTGATGAAGAAAACCAAAGCTCTGAAGAACAGCAACATGAAAATGCAGAAGAAGAAACCAACATTGACGTTGACGATGATAAAACAACATTCAAAGACTTAGTAAGTCATACCGAGCTTTAATCTCATATTACTCAGATTATTGTGATGACACCGTGCTTTCCAAGACTGATTATCACAAGTGGGCCAATCCGTATGCACTTGTGATACTTCCATCACATCTCATCTCATGTTTAAATCTAAAAATTTCATAAAAAAACTTTGAGGTTATGTCTCTGTTATTTTACCATTTTACAAAAGATTACTACATTTTCAGGGAGTAGTAGACGTGTTATGTGAGGCATGCGAAGAACTAAAATGGAAAAAACCATCCAAGATCCAAAAGGAGGCATTACCAGTAGCATTGCAAGGAAAAGACATAATTGGCTTAGCGGAAACAGGGTCTGGTAAAACAGGAGCATTTGCTATACCAATACTGCAGGCTTTATTAGAGAACCCACAGAGATACTTTGCGCTTATACTGACCCCGACGAGAGAACTGGCATTCCAGATATCAGAACAGTTTGAAGCTCTTGGTGAGTCAGGGCTTTCTTTAATTAAAACTCCAATAAAAAATTACTATACTCAAGGTACTTTTTGAGAGCTCAGTGCTGTTCTTGCAAAAGATACATTTTGACCAAACTCTTATGTTATATTGTTAGAAAAACCACTTATTAATTAATACTGATTTATTCTACTATGAGCAAACACTATTAAGAGGTTGTTGAAAGACAGGGAAGTATGTGTGTGATAGGATATGCTAACTATAACCTATGTTCCATTGCTTACATAAGAATTTTGCTCTGTACCCTGGGGGCCTAATCAGAAAACAAAAAGCAAAACCTATTCTTATATTTCCTATGTAAGTGAGAGTTTGGACAAAAATAGATTAGAAAATTCAATTTTTATTTTTCAAATAGGCCTCCTGCATGTCTATACATACAACTCAGAATATAATAAAAAAAAATATTTATGTTTTACTTTGAAAGGTGAGATTCTTATTAGGCTATGCTTGATCAAGTTTGGTGCACCTATCCTAATGTTATGATGGTTTTTATTAAATAAATGAAGTAAAATCATCACCAGGTTTAAGATTTTTTTCACAATTTTTAGAATTTCTTCGAAAATGTTTGAGAATGCCCTATTAAATTTTATAAATACTGGCTCCTGCCCGCGGATTCGCACGCGCTTTCAAGTAGCCAATGTCGGTCCCAGGAACACCATTTACGTCCCTGTCAAATTTTATTAACATCAGTTCAGGTGTGAAAATGTAACAAACAGACAGAGTTACTTTCTAATTTATAATATTAGTAGATGTTTATGTAAGGCTCATGGGCTGATTATTTACTTCACAGGAGCAAGTATAGGAGTGAAATGTGCAGTAATAGTCGGTGGCATGGACATGGTGGCACAGTCTTTAATGCTGTCCAAGAAGCCTCACATCATCATAGCCACACCGGGACGACTGGTGGACCATTTAGAAAATACTAAAGGATTTAATCTGAAGGCATTGAAATACTTAGTGAGTATTGCTTGTATTACTTAGTTGTGGTAAGTACCACAATTGAGAGAAATATTCTCAAAACATATTTGTATGTATCATGAAATTGACGTGCAAACAAGTGAACTGGAACCATATATCCATGGAATAGAGATACATTTTGAACCTGTTCCTTGCCAGTATTGGAATACTCACCAACCATGCCAGCTTGCTGACACAGCCCGGCGCTGCTAACATTCACCGACATGAATTTTTTGTACAAGATTTGTTAAGCGTCATAGATTTATTTTCACTATAATCGCCTGTTTAGGTTAGGCTCAGCTCACGCCGAGACACCACGCGACCCAACGCGTCCCTGCCCGTACTTCAATTCAAAATAAAAATATTTGCTTTATTAGATCCCATACGTACTTTCCGATTCATTAGGAAACTACATCCTTTATTGCAATCAAATTTTGCATACTTATTCGGATAAGAAATAGCTATGTTTAATTATTTTAGTCTGGTTTTTCCTTAAATATAAATATTTCCTATGTTTTAGTTTTAAAAAATACATAATCAATTAAATGAGACCAAAAGTTCATTTCAATTCATTTTCAAGTGGTTTTATTACTTATGCTCTCATTTAATGATGTTTTTTTTAAACTAGAACAGTGCAAACATAGCTTTTCTTATCCGATTATGTAGGAGTTTACAAAAATTCATTAAAATCGGGATCGTAGTTTCAAAATGAATCGAAAATTACGTTTGCATGAGGGCTGAGAGGTTCGCGTTTTATTTTAAGTATTTGACTTTTTCTAAGTGTACATTTTTGTATTTATGGAAATAAAGACTTGACTTTGACTTCGACTTCGCATCCACCGGTCTTAGTCGTGGCGACAGAAAGTCGTGCAGATTAACTGTCGTCCATGGCACATTTAGTGTCGTGACAATTGATTGTCATGGCAATGTCATCAGTGGGAACAGCTAGAGACAATGTACCCCAACGATAATTTACGGTCACGACACCTAACTCTAAATTCCTCTTCCTCAGGTAATGGACGAAGCCGATCGCATCCTGAACATGGACTTCGAAGTCGAAGTGGACAAGATCCTCCGCGTGATTCCTCGCGAGAGACGCACCTACCTGTACTCAGCGACCATGACCAAGAAAGTGCAGAAGTTGCAGCGGGCTAGCTTACAAGATCCTGTTAAAGTGGAGGTGTCCACGAAGTACCAGACGGTTGATAAGCTGATGCAGTACTATGTGTTCATACCGGTTAAATATAAGGTAGGTGGCATATTTACCATGGGTGATAATCGTTGATTAAATAAAATCCTCCAGGTCATGTCATGCTGTACTCAGCATGGATACAGGATGTAAACAAAATGTCATGAAAATCAGCGCCGTCGTTCTTGAGTTATAAATGTTGTAACTAACACGACGTTGTTTTATATATATAGATAGTACTTATAGTTATGAATAAAACTTTATGAATTATTTCCGATTTCCAGGACGTATACCTAGTCCACACACTGAACGAGATGTCCGGTAACTCGTTCATAGTGTTCGTGGCGACGTGCGCCAACGCCCTGCGCGCTGCGCTACTGCTGCGCAACCTGGGCATCGCCGCGGTGCCGCTGCACGGCCAGATGTCGCAGAACAAACGACTCGCCGCCTTGAACAAGTTCAAGAATAAGAGCCGGTCGGTGCTCATATGTACAGATGTTGCATCCAGGTCACTAATTTTAATAATTTTATAATCTAAAATATTTGCCTGTTTTTAAGAAATATCTAAAAACCAAAAGTTAAGGCGTTAATATTAATGATCTAAATCATCCTCATTCAGTTGCTAAATCATCATCATCAGCCTATACTTGTCCACTACTGAACAAAGGCCTCCCCTTGCGAGAGTTCAATCATCTAAATGTATCTAACTGTTCGGTCGCAGAGGTCTGGACATCCCACACGTGGACGTAGTAATAAACCTGGACATCCCACTACACAGTAAGGACTACATCCATCGCGTAGGCCGCACGGCGCGCGCGGGCCGAGCGGGGAAGGCTATCACTTTTGTATCGCAGGTAAACATTAAAACCCTAATTCTAAGTGGGGGAACAGGGAGCCGCACTGCTAACTCGCATTGGAGTGTATTGTACATTGTCCCCCTGCCTAACCAGGCTCTAACCGAACCCTCATTCAGTTTTAACCCACAATTCCCATTATATGTTACGGCTAATTCCCAACCACCTCCATGGTAAATCCTTGCTCAGGTAGTGGGCTCGCCCTGGCGGGTTGTAAGTGTAGTCATTTGCTTGGCTTGCTATCTTAACGTTACCGAAAGATTCTAGTTTTAAAATAGTTCTGTATTCATAAAAATTTGCTTCAATATCTATCTAATACGTTTTCAGTTCTACCTCTAATTCTAAGTGGGTAACTGGGATCTGCATTGACATCTCTTATAGTAGTGTATTGTGCATTATCCCCCTGCCTAACCAGGCCCTAACCAGCCCAGCTCCTTGAAGTACCGGAGCAGGACTCTTGGATATTGTCAGCTTCGTTTAACCTTTTCTATGGGTGTGGACCGGCTTGATGCCTCAATGAGACTTTTCAATCCCGTTTTCCGTCTGGCCTCCTCTGTGGCCGTGCAGTGTACCACAACGTGTTACAGTCTCTTCTTCACACAAGAGTTATTTATATATTTGCATCGCATCTTGTTTCCAGTACGACGTAGAACTATACCAGCGCATCGAGCAGCTCATCGGCAAACAGCTGCCTCTCTACGGCACGGAGGAGAGCGAGGTGATGGTGTTGCAGGAGCGGGTGGCGGAGGCGCAGCGACTCACCAACATTGTGAGTGCACTGGCTGTTTGGAAGAAAGGACGAATTTTCTTATAAAAATACTAATATTCCCATAACATTAATCAATCTTTGACATTTATTATCTCATGGCTTAGTAATAATAATTTAAAAATTAATCTCACGAAAACGAACATTATGCACTTTAATCAAAGATCTAATAATTCATCAGCTCTTGACACACTTTAATAAGCATTCCGTAGCCGAAGTAGAGATGGCTAAGTTTCTAGGACTAATAATTGACAAGACTAAATTGGAAAAGTCACATTGAACGTTTATGCAAAAGAATGAGTGCTTATGCTCTACATAAACTAAGCTCCTCAATTAACACGGATGGTCTTCTAGCCGCCTATTATGGATTAGCTGAATCTGTGCTCTGTTACGGGATTATTTTTTGGGGGAACAGCACCGAACACGAACGGGTTTTCAAAAGGGTTGAAAAATTAATGTCACGTTTTTTTATAATTATTGATAGGTATAGGTAAAATTATGTCCCGTAATTATACAAACATTGTTTAATAAGAAAAAAAATGTTTTCAATCTTCATCGTCAATGCAATCCATCTTCATATTCCGATCTTTTTAATCAAGTTCGGTTCGACTTGGTCGTTTTGTTTAACGTCTTAGTTGACGTACCATGAGAAATAGCTCTCAGCGCAGCGCATGCATGCAAAACACTTTATTAATGATTTTAGCTACTTCGGTTTCTGCAAATCGGCAGATTGTTATTTCCGTGATTCGTGACTTCCTTCAAGTCCTATAAAATAAAAAAATAAGACCGTATATTGGAGGGTTCCAATATACGCTACAATTATGTTAACTGTACCCTGACGTGCATTACGTCCGACTGAACGTTAACGGCCAAAATTGGGTACATCAGTCATAAAGGGCTAAACATCCATAAATCCTATAATCACCCCATATGTTAAACTGCCGCGCTCGTGTAAATCCCAAAATCCCAGCTTGGGCTCCCCTATTATTTATTATAAATAGGCAGTCGACAATGTTTTGTCGATTTGTCGGCGGCCTGCAATTCGGTGGAATCCATAACTATAACAATTTATTGACAAGGAATCTTTCGTCGACAGGAAATGAAAGAGCTCGGCGACAAGAAAGGCGGTAAGGGCAGGAAGCGCGGCGCCGGCGGCGACTCGGACGACGACACAGAGGAGGCTGCGGGCGTGCGCCGGCGCATCAAGGGGAAGGGAGGGCACGGGGGGAAGAACAAGTTCGCGGGGAAGAGGAAACGATGAATAAATTAATAGATAACATGACTTGCTTTTATTTCTGCTCAATATATGATGTAGATTATTTTACTATAAAAACTACCGTAGGTGAATTATTGAGTATGAATTCGTCAGAATTCATTACGGATGTAAGCGGGTTAACTACGAACCTTATGTGTTGGAAGAACACCAACGTTGCGCTACCTGCAGTGGGTGATTCAGTAGCTTGCAACCAATTTTAAAGCACAACCGCTGATACCAGCGGGCTATTCACGATGGCTCGGAATCACAGGTCACTATAATTAAATGTACAGGCTCGGAATCGAAACAGATGCGCAAAAATCAAATATTTGAGCGGATTTTTAATATTTTCTGCGTTCTGCATGGAATGAAACAATAAGAAAAGAGTTTGCCATAAAAACTTAAACATTTTATATAAACCTATGTTTTGACCTATATTAAAAGAGATTTATTATTAAAAATCAACAAAAAATACCGATTGCTTCAATGTTTCATACTTTATCGTAACATGGGTTCATAGAAATATGTCTACGATTTGTGGGACAGCAGAAAATATTAAAAACCGCTAAAATATTCAGCTCACCCTTTGTAACTTAGTGCAATAAAGTTTTAAATAAATAAAATATTTGAATTTCGCGCGTATCTGTTTTCGATATAGTCCTGCGGACACAGGGTATAATTCATCTAAGCCTGCGGAGTTGTGATTTGCGTGTAAAAGCAGTCTGTACTCATTCTGTAAAAGTTCGAATTCACTCGTGACAGTCGTGACCGAACGATCAAGGGGGGTGATTTCTTCCGTCCACATTTGTGACAAGTTCGAGTTTCAAGTATCGAGATTTGTGAATTTCCTTATGTAGAGGTAATTACTCCCGTCCACGGTTCCCAACGGTTATTTTCAAAGGGATCTCTTTTTTTCATTGGTTATTGTTATTATTATTACACAAAGATCCTAGGACCCTACGTTCCGTAGTTATTACAGAACACCAATAGTACGTCATTGTTTAGCGCTTAGAGTCTTAGAGGGTAGATATTCTAAGGTTTAGCGTAAATGTCAAAATCTCACTCAACTTAGTTCGTTCCATTTAGCATCCCTAGTACATCTGTGCATTATTTATTCGTAGTTCCATTATCACGCTCGTCACCGTGGCGCTACAAGGATTATCGAGTTTTACAGAATACAAAACTCACTGCGGATTTAGCTTAACGAGGTTCGTCGAAATGAGTTAATAGAATGCCTGTTGGAAGATTATCTTGAGTCTCAATACAAACCTCGGACAGTATTTCCAAGCACTTGGTAAAATCTGGATAATGCTGATGTTGATGATGACTAAAGGTCTGGTTCTACGTGGGTTCTACTTACCTACAGAAATGTTGGGAGGATGGTTACCAAAAGGATTGTTCTAGAAACAAACAAAATGGTATAAAAATGCTTTGTGTTTATTCTAAGTAAACAGTCATTTCGTTTCGATAATGATAAAAATAAATAAAAAGAAATGCAAGCATCGGCCGTGGCCTAACGCATCTATACACCGCACTTACACACTAAGCTTCAAGAGAAATCACAACATTTTGTTTTAAATTTTTTAATGTTATTTATTATTTCTATACAAATAGAACTGTACAGATATTTTTAAATTATCCACATTTCATCTGCTCTTCACGATAGACTTTTTACAAAAGTGAAAACTATCAACATAACGCACGGCATGAGGAGCCGCCGTGACCGCCGTGACGCTCGCGACGTGCGACAGCCCTGGCGCGCGCTACTCTACTCGGTCGCGACGTGCGACAGCCCTGGCGCGCGCTACTCTACTCGGTCGCGACGTGCGACAGCCCTGGCGCGCGCTACTCTACTCGGTCGCGACGTGCGACAGCCCTGGCGCGCGCTACTCTACTCGGTGGCTGCGACAACGGTTCTCTGGCAGCGCCGCCGCCGCCGCCGCAAGACCTCAACCACTAATAAATAAGTACAATTTTGTAGCATACATATCTAATTTATCCGAATATGATACAGTGGCAGTGATTTACATGCTCGCACATAATTTAACAACTTTTGTTCAATTGAAATGCACTAAATAAATATAAATAGCAGCTTGCGGCTCGTCTCGGGCGGCGGCTGTCGGGGCAGGCCTACTCCGCAACACAACTACACAGGGCGAGGAAGTCATTTCATATTCAACAATAAAACTGGCCTTCGTCAAGGAGACTAAAGTAGTCAACTTCGTATAAGGTGCAAAGGCGCCAGGCAGGTACAAAATAGCGTGTATTTGTGTTGCGCACGAGTTTCCGCTTACAATAATTTCAAACTATTCCAATGTCTATACACAAGTAAAACAAAAGTCCCGGAGCGACCTCGAAGCGGTTCGGAGGCGCGGCCCTAGGGCGCCGCACACAACAACGTACTGACTAAGAGATCATTGTATTGTAAACGACAGGGTGCGGCGGCCGAGGGCCGGCGCCGGCGGAGGCAGTCAATAGGACGCCGGGGCGAGGGTCCGAGGCCGGCCCGGGAGCCCTAAATTCAATATCACATTGAGTTTCAACTACAATAACAACCCTCGACGGCTGAAACTATACTTATTGCATCACATGATCTTTCGCTTGCCCTTCTTCTGCCGCACTGCCAGGGAACAGGTAACACAACACGAACACAACTTGTGAGGAACTCGATTTTCCGTTTTGTACGAACCGTTGGGCACCTTACGTAACTTTGGAATATTTGGAACGTTGCTCGCTTACAATTTTGAATCCGTAAAAAACCATCCGAAACACTAGAACCAATCACTGTTATAACTAAAATACTGTCGCGAATAGGAATGAAAGTGATCTGCTGTGGCGTTCCGGCACTTTCCTTATTACACATTGTCGCGCCCCTAGCCTCAACGTTCACACAAGCCGCGCACTCCTGCACTAGTGCACTGAGTCACGTGACGTCACGCCGCCGCACTCGCTCAGTTCAAGTCGCGGTCCTCTAAGTACTTGTATTCGAACGTGAAGCCTTCCTTCTTGCGCTGGCCCCACTTCTCGTAGTCAAAGTAGATATATGTGCCCTGAAACACAATACATTTATCAATACTCAACCAACAGGTTACTAAGCAAACCATTTACAAGATTTACATTGCAGTTTACACATGTAGTATGTTAATTAGAATGGGACATGATTCTTAGTTCTCCGTCAAAGCTGCCTGATTAGGTATTGTGGTATATCCCACTTGGCCAACATAAAACAAGGGCTTATAGACAAATTGTTGAGTATAAATAACAAAGCTTCAGAGTTGGTTTTGCATCAAAGGGAAGGGTTTTTCTCTCACGCGTTTCTATGGAAACGTTCTATCCCAAACATGAGAACTGATATGAGGGGTAAAAAGTAGCAGGTGTTTATTCCAAACCCTAATGTATGCAAAGTTTTAGCCCGATACGTTCTGTTATCTTGGCTCTATGTATATCTATGTAGGTAACAAACAGTATTTCTTCTTTCGCTTTATAATACCACTATCTGCTGCCCGCGGCTTCGCAAGCGCTTTTTAAGTATCCTATATCAGTCCCCGGGATACTATTTAGTATTTTTATTTATTGCATTCATACAGTCATCAGGTCTTAGTGATTATGTGAGTGTTAATAAAATGTTCACAGTATGTACCCATTTAGGATGTTGCAATGGAAGGCTGGCCAGGTATCATGCCTTTCTCATTATGATGAACTATGTATTATGTACCTATTATGAAATATTACGAGTTGCTATTTACTTTCTAGTTAAAGTTCATTTAGATCCGTTCAGCCATTTAGGCGTGAGAAGATAACAGACAGATATACAGAGTTACTTTCGAATTAATAATATTAGTATGGATTAGTGTGAGGTGAGGATGATGCAGTTACCTGTTCATACTCCTCGTTGATGACCTTGGGCTCCTCGTGCCGCTGGAACCACATCATGTACTTTGTGTGGAAGCGCCAGCTCTGCTTCTTGAGCGCCTTGGCCGCTAAGTACTGCGCTTTGCTGCCTTCCATGTAGTAGAACACGAAGAATAAAGTCTCTGTCGATAGCCGCTGGAAGAATTCCACCGTGTCTGAGTGAGGAAGCACCACCTACAAACAAGATTATACCACTTACAAATATAATAGATTTGTCTGTCGATTTTTATGACATTATTAAATTTTCGCAGAAAATTGCGACTTCGTGTAATGCACTATAATAGCAAATAAAACGTCAAGTGCGAGTTAGATTCGCACTTGACGTTTTATCGCATCAAGAAAAGAAATCAACCCAGACGAATAGTGCACAATAATTTTCTGATTTGATAACGATTATGACGTAACTAATTTAGTCCCTCGAACTATTGGCGCCCTCGCTACGCTTGGCTCGCTTCAACTTATATATCTAGGCAATTTAATGATTATAAAATTCTTTACGCCCGAATACTCAAACGCAATTTCGATATAAGAACGTCTCAAGTTGCGATTTTATGACAGTTTTCAATGAAAATCTGTCGTCTCTTGAGACGTGCTTAAATCTGAGATGCGTTTGAGTATTCGGGGGTAAATGTCATAAAAACATTTATCTAATACGAAGATTAACGAAGTTTTATTAAAAAGGTCTACCTAACACTCTACAATGCTGCAGCCCTAGTCTGGCAGCATTTTTGCAAGGGAACCAGCCTTTTAACTATTCCACTGACTGGCCCGACAGCAACGATGCGGCCTCATAATTAGTAGAGGAACTGACCTGGTTGTAGTATAGAGGCGTCTGACAGATATTTCTGGGCAGGTAGTGCCGCGTGCGCTCCGAGTCCGACGGGTGCGGCATGTGGTAGTACGACGTCTCCATTATTTGGAACTGCATCTGGTGATCCTGGAATCCAAGCTTATATATATAAATGTGACGGTCATTCTACGTGTGCGGCTGCCGAGCTATGCAGCGGACGGTGATGTCACTATGCATGTGACTGCCTACCACCGCAGTGCACCGCGCTGATTTATAGATAGATAGATAGATAAAAATTTATTTGTTACTACAGACACACCTTAAATATACATTACAATTTAAACTTAAGAATATTAGGTTTACATAAACAGAAAATTTTGAAAAAAGGAAAAAGTACATGATTTCCGATTCTTTTTCGGTGTTTTTATTGTCTATAACCTCAGCTAAAACTAACAACGACACAATTAACTAGAACTCACTTGCTTGGCGCCGAGTTTCAGTTAAATTGTAAGCAATATTTATTGAAGGAACGAGATAAAATCGGCAAGTAAAAATGTTTTATTTTTGTAATGTATCTTGCGTATAAACGACGCGGCAACCACTACTTTTATTATAGCTCCGTCTGTTGTGGGCTTATTTCCTTAGATGTGTATCGCGTTAATTATGTTATGAGCTAGTTTCTGGCCGCGGTTTCACACGGGTTATTTAAGGTCATTTCCATCCAACTGATTTATGGGATAAATCGGAGCTATTGTTTTATCCAGGGTAGAACTACTACAACGGAACTGCGCGACACGGACGACCAGTTATTTTTTGTATGAAATCCTATGAGACTGATCGCACTCAGCGTCAGCGGAACTGCGCGGCCTTTTTGGTGATTGTTTCAATTTGACGCGGTCGCGCAGTTCCGCTGTCGTGTAGTGCGAGGGCACCTTTAGTAAGTATGTGTGGTTTTAGCTAGATAAACTTTACTTTAGGATTTAAGAAGTTATAAACTGAATTGTATTAACTTTGTATAAATAAACGACATACAGCAAGACAGATTAATATATACATATTTATTCATCTTTCTTGCTGTCTGTCACATTCTAGAGGTGTGCCAGTAAGGTTTGAACCTGTTTGGCAAGGGGATAGAAGATACACATCGGTACCCCGAGATACTATCAATCTTCAAACTCCAAGTGTTTAATTTCGTTTACTAAGACATTACAACACTATTGAAGTCACCAGAAATTTCAAATTACATAAGTAAAATTAGGAATCTGTCTTTTGAGCGGTGCCACACCCAGTAAAGGTGGTATTTGTGTTAAAAGACATGTCTGGATAACTTACGGTTGATAAGGGCAAGGGACCGAGCGGTGCCACTCCCAGTAAAGGTGGTATTTGCGCCTGCGCTAATGCCACGTTTCTTCTGAGGTTCAACTGGAAAAATAAATACATTTCTTAGAATTTACCGTAAGAATATTTGAAGCCTACCGCTAGGCCACAGCTGCGTTTAGATGGTTTGATCTGCCAATGGTATCTCGTGTAATTCTAAGTGGGGGAACTGGGATCTGCACTGACATCTCGCCTGGGAGTGTATTATGCAATAGCCTCCTGACCCTAAGCAGTCCAACTCCTTGATGTATTGTATCAGGACTTGGAAATTGACATCTTTGCATCATTTTTACTAAGTGTGGACTGTCAGAATTGTTTTTTTAAAATGAAAGTATGTACATGATATGAGAAAACATGTACTATAATGAACGGGACCAGCCCATACTGCAAGCATCTAGCTTATGAAGATTTCAGATTCTGGTCCTGTCACGGTCGCCATGTAGGGTTCGGTGTTAGGAGGCTGGAGTCAAACGACTGTGTTCTTCCATGATAAGTTTATTACTGAATAATTCCTAAGACAATAATAGGGCAGTAAGTACCTACCTACATAGGCATACAGTACAGCGTGTCCCGTGAATTTAGCTTGACGGTATCTTGCATTTTACCTCTATTATCGATGCGCCCCGTCCAAGTAACTAAGCTAAGCTCCTAGCTTGCACCTAAGCAACCTTCTTGCTGTGCGACCGCCATGGCCTTACACAACGTCACTTCACTTGTCTCTGTCCATCTCTGTCCGTTATGTTTACTAATTCCTGTGACCACAAGAATAATACAGACGACACGTTGCTGCTAGTAAAATACTCGTGTGATGCGCGTGACAATCGTGGCGTTTGAATCTATCCCTACAACTCAGCCCATGGGTGTTGTCAGAGCCGACTAAGAGAACCTAGATTGCCTTCTAGGTTCTCAATTCAGCAGTAGACGTATGTGATATACTAACATGGTCTTGGCTGGCGTCTAGCCCCGCGCGTTGCACGGCCTCTTGCGCCATGCTCTTGAGACTCGCGGTGACAGCTTGCGGTTCGCTGGTGGGCGCCTCCCGCCGGGTTAGCGGCGTGCTTACGTTCACATTACTGCTGGATTCGCTTACTCTGCCGCTGGAAGAAGGAAAATATCAGGTATATTGCTCTGTCGAAGTCAAAGTGGCTTTTCACCACTGTGCTAGTGAACAAGTGAAAAGTAAACGATACTATTTGTTGGGTGGGTTTGACACATTACAGGCTAAGCTTAGCAGCTTAGTTCCGGCAGAAGAGCTCCCTAGTTTAACGAAATTTTACCGGGGAAAGCAGGGACCCTTTGTGGGTTCGTTGACAGTGAGCAGCGACGCGACTGTCTCGCTCGCACTCGCCGTGAGCCCTGTGCTAATGCTACTACTCGTTACTAACTTGTTGAGCGCATGCGGCGGCGTGTGATGCTGCGGCTGGCTGGGTCCGTTGACGGTAAGCGGCGACGCGACTGTTTCGCTCGCACTCGCCGTGAGCCCTGTGCTAATGCTACTACTCGTTTTCGCCGGCTGAAACAAAAACATTTTCATCAAGTTTAACTGCCAATGATAGCCATAAACCGTTTTAATCTATACGAAAGTGTCTCTATACTTCTCTCATCTATACTTCCTTCACGCATTAACAACCAATCGACTTGATTTTATTTGCATAGAGTTACTTGAAAGAATATCCCATAAATCAGTTTCCATGGCATGGAACCCCTAAACCAACTCCTAAACCAACTCGTGCGAAGCACGAAAGTGCGAAGCCGCGTGCAGCAACTAGTGTAATAATAAATTTAATATCGGCTATGCATAGATGTTGCTGTGAGAAAATGTCCCGCATTTACAGAAACAAGAATAATCATGCTCAGAAATGGACATTAGTTAATGGATGTGCAACCAAAACTTAGAAATAAATAAATAAATAAATAAATAATGCTGGACAATTCACACAGCATTATCTAGCCCCAAGGTAAGCAGAGCTTGTGTTATGGGTACTAGATAACTGATATACGTAATATTATAAATTACATAGATAGATATTTTTTTATTATAAATAGAAAACACCCAGACCAACGGAACAAATTTCTGCAGATCGTACACAAATTTGTTCCGAGGCGGGGATCGAACCCGCAACCTCTTGCGTCGCAGGCAGACTCTCGCCCGCTGCGCCACTGAGGTCGTCATAGAAGCCTATACCCATCAGTGGTTGAAGTAAGGTACGTGCGATCTTGCATGGAGTACTGCTGCCACCTTTGAGACGGCTCGGCCAAATACCAGTTTGAAGCACTCGACTTGATTCAGCTTCTCTCAATCTAGTGAAGTGCTTCAAGCTGGTATTTGGCAAGCGCTTGCAGAGGATATTACTATTACTACTGATAATTGCCTTATTAGATTTTATCTCATGAGGGTTATACCCATAATCCCCACGCTGGGCAGGCGGGTTCGGGATCGCAGTTCGGTGGTAGCTATATATAGGCTATACAACAAGAGGCGCAGCTGCCCATCCCCTGGTGTATGTCCCTTAGTCGCCTCTTACGACACCCACGGGAAGAGTTTGGGTGGTGCAAATTCTAAGCCGGCACCACACGACTAGCCAAACGCTCGACCATTATCCATGAAAATAATGATGATGGTGAAGGATACAAGTACTCACTGGGGGCGGTTGCGTGGGGGGAGGCGGGAGGAGGGAGATTGTGTGCGACGCCGCACTCGACACCGGACCATTCTCCACTACTTCTGGAACAACACAACAAACCTATTACACAAACAAAACACACAAAATAAAGTGGAAAACAAAATCAGTGTCAAACATAACATTGTTGACGAGAGAAAGTGCAGTTTTTTTTATAGCTCTCAATAAGTCATGACTGAAAATCAGTGTTTTCGCTTCTTAAGCAAAATATTACGCCGGGCCTTTTTGACATACTGCAGCACACCACACATAGACACCTTACCTAGATTTTAACTATTTTAGTATTTGTTTTATTAGTACAACAAGTATTTATAAGAATATTTTAGTATGTTTTATTAGTCAACTGTATTTTATTATTGTTTATTTTTACTAGTGTACTGTATAATTTGTTATATTTTTTATGTGTCTAAAGTTGCAATTAAAGTCTTTATCTATCTATCTATGTAATTATTTTCTAGTTACAATCACTTTTTTCCATCATATTCGTCGATCGTTTTTGATCTAGTTTTACCCTCTTTGGAGTGTGCAGAAATTCGGTTTACTAAAAAAAATTGCTGTTCGTGTATTTATGTAGGTGTCAACCGAATTACTGCAAACCAGTCCTCAAAATAGGTGAAACTTGATTAAAAAATATCGACAAACATCGATGTTCGAAAAAGTGGTCCGAACCTGTTCCTCTCTATTTGGAAAGTGAACAAGTGTTAGGGATAAGTGCGAAAGTAATTAGTGAAGTGCAATGCAGTGGCTTTGTATTTAATACCTACGTAGTTTTGTGTATACGGTATAATAAACCAACTGCCCGACCAGCCCTAGTTGAAGTCTTGCTCCTTCGACGAGCCCCTACAGTTTGGAAATTTTGTTTTCCACGAGTGGTTATGCTTTTCCTTAAATCGTCATATATTTTTAAGAATTAGTCTTAATTGTACGCAAGGCATTACCTTATTTCACTCAAGGAAATATTAATTTATCGACTATCGACAAAGAACGTGAAATTCATTTGTAAAAGTATTGAAAAAATCACGGAAACACCAATTCTTCTGATTATCAAACCACATTGCAAATTTGAGACTGTTGACTTAATACATTTTTGGAATTGAATCTTACTGACTCAATAAAATAATATAATAAATTAGGATATACGCTATATTTTAACGTTTTTTTTTTCAATTTGAGTGCCATTAAAGAAACTAAGGCTGAGCGCAGACTTGAGTCAAGATAGTTTTAAGACAGACTATTGCTTTAGAAAAATTACAACTTAACAAAAGCAAAAGACTGTCTTAAAACTATTGTGACACAAGTCTGCGCTCAGCGTAATACTTGAAGAGGAATTACGATTTAAATAGTTATGAAAATCCCCATGAGTGAAAGCAAAATTTCAAATTGCTGCCATTCAGTGAGGAAGAGGTTCTGGTCATGATCTAGTTTTACCCACTTTGGGATGTGCAGATATTTGGGGGACAATCAGTATACAAGTAGCTATTTGTTAGTCTTAAACTAAATAACGGATTAATGGAACGATTTGTTTTTTTTTTTTTTGTTTTTTTTTTCCTCTAACTTACTGTGAACCTAACAGTATCAATATACCAGGAAGAATCGAAAAAATAATACACATTTAGGTAAAATAATCACGCAAGACTTCAATCATGCAAGTTTTTTCAGTTTCATGATTTACTGAAGACATCTAAAACCGAACTTGTATGACTGAATTTTTGAAGTCTTAGCCTAGAGCAAAAATCAACAGACAATGAACTTGGCTCACTAGCTGTCTGGAAATGTAGTTTTTAATCCAGTTTTTTTTTCTTTCTTGTGGTTAGAGTGACCTTGACATGGTACCGGTTCATCTTTGGTATCGATTTAAATTATACCGGTATATACCAGTATATTTACAATAATTCAATTTTGTGCAAACGAGAGAGAAAACTTATAAGAAGAAAATAAATAATGCTAGACAATTCAAACAGCATCATCAAGCCCCAAATTAAGCAGAGCTTGTGTAATGGGTACTAGATAACTGTTACACATCATTATCAGCCCGTATACGTCCACTAATGAACATAGGTGAAAATTTCTTAACGATGTTTAAATTTCTCAAATTAGTTTGAAAAAAACATTCCCACATAGTTAGATATTTTCATAAATTTGACAAATAAATTTCTACGCGGACGAAACCGCGGGGCGCACCTTGTTTAAACCCTAAATCTGTCATTGGCTGGGGGCCAGCAGGGTGCGAGATATGAATGGATTGCACCATACACGTGGAGATGACATTGTAGTGTACAGTTTCAACCATGCCAATCTATTAAAGAGGCTGCTTACTTGGGGCTAGATGATGCTTACTTTGGGGCGGTGTGGATTGTCCAGCATTATTTAATTTTATTTACATTTTCTCTGGGACCTCTTGCGGACTTACGGCGCCGTTAGATTTATTTATTAAGGGCTTAACAACCTAATTTTTTTTGTGAAAATGGTAGTCATAGAATTTCGCGTTCATAAGAGCGAGACAGGGCATAGCAACGCAAGCCCAAAAATCAAGTTTTAGCTGATTATTTATTTATATAGGACTTTATTTAAAAAATTTTTAGAGATGACTGCGATTTTTTTTCTTTAGAGAAAATTTTATGGAATCGTGTTTCGAAACTTATGATCGACACATAGTCCTGAACTTTACCATGTACAAATTTCAAAGTTAAATATTTAGCCGTTTGGAAGATATTTAGGCCTGACGGAGTTGATTTTAGGTCCTTAAGCTGTGCGTCCACCGGATCGGAGCAAACGGAGCGTAAAGACTTGTTGCTTTGTATTGATTTCTATGATACAGCGTGCATTGGATCAGCATTTCTGCCGATACCAACGCCAGACGTATATCTGCGATGACGTCATGTCATCTGCAAACTCGAGCTCCTTGAAAATACCTATATTGCCGATGCAAAATCCGAAAGTAGTAAACGCACGCTATCAGCTTATTGTAAATACCGACGCAGTGTACGCTCCGAGTAGGTATGCGAAGTCGGGACTACGACCAAATCAAAATTTAAAGTCCTTTTAGCAATCAAAGCAGCTAAACAATTAGCTGCATCGATTGATATGACGAACATAAAGTTGGAAAACGCTTGGCGGATCAAACTTTTAATGGGCATAAAACGGCAACGACTATTTCATCCCGATTGTGGATATTTTCGTATTTATGAGACCAACAATGAGTGGTGTACTAAAATAACTTATTTCGAGGATTAATATATTTTTACGGTTTTTGTAGTCATATAAATCGAGGTCATAACTCATTTCACGACTTTTTTCGAACTATAATCAGGTTTCGGATTTCACTGCCATCTCGAAATGCCGAATGTTATTCCGTGGTCATTGAGCATACAACTTATACTCTTGTTAACTCCTTTATTTTCAAAAAGGAGCCAAAATTTACTAAACTTCAATCACAACAAATCATGGCAAATTTTCTCGTGCTTTCAAAATTATATTTTTTTTATTTGCATATGACCTTCAGGCGGCTATAGATGTAAAATGGGCAAATTTAGGTTACATTAAAACAATTTTTCTCCGCCATCTTTATCGATAAAGCTTTGAAAAACATACCTAATAATCTATGGGATAAAAGGCAGATCCCTTTCATTTCGAATATAAACAAGATTCGCCAAGTGCGAGTGTAACTCGCGCGCCGAGGGTTTCAAACATTTGCCAATTATTTGGACAATCAATTTTCTGAAATATTTTAAAAAGTATGAAACTTACAGAAATTTCAAAAAGTGTTTTAAAAAGGCCGAAACGATACCTTTCATTTGATACCCCACATGGGTAGGTACCCCTTTTTGAAAAAAAATCCCCTTTTTGACCATTTTTCAAAAACTATTATTATTACCGACTTCTCTATATTTTTCCTGTAAAATATAGATTGATATCTACAAACGCCTAGTACATTGTACATGGATCGGTCTGCAATCTTCGGAGATAGGGGGGGGGGTATGGTCAATTTTTCGTCTTTTTTTGAAATATTTCAAAAAGTATGAAACTCACAGAAATTTCAAAAAGTGTTTTAAAATGGTCATAACGATACCTTTCATTTGATACCCCACATAGGTAGGTACCCCTCCTTTTGAAAAAAAAATCTCCCCCTTTTTGACCATTTTTCAAAAACTATTATTATTACAGACTTCTCTATATTTTTCCTGTAAAATATAGATTGATATCTACAAACGCCTAATACATTGTACATGGATCGGTCTGCAATCTTCGGAGCTAGGGGGGGGGGAATGGTCAATTTTTCGTCTTTTTTTGAAATATTTCAAAAAGTATGAAACTCACAGAAATTTCAAAAAGTGTTTTAAAATGGTCAAAACGATACCTTTCATTTGTTACCCCACATAGGTAGGTACCCCTCCTTTTGAAAAAAAATTCCCCCCCTTTTTGACCATTTTTCAAAAACTATTATTATTACAGACTTCTCTATATTTTTCCTGTAAAATATAGATTGATATCTACAAACGCCTAATACATTGTACGTGGATCGGTCTGCAATCTTCGGAGATAGGGGGGGGGGGAAGGTAAATTTTTCGACTATTTTTGAAATATTTCAAAAAGTATGAAACTTACAGAAATTTCAAAAAGTGCTTTGAAATGGTCAAAACGATACCTTTTGTTTGATACCCCACATAGGCAGGTACCCCACCTTTTGAAAAAAAATTCCCCCCCTTTTTGACCATTTTTCAAAAACTATTATTATTACAGACTTCTCTATATTTTTCCTGTAAAATATAGATTGATATCTACAAACGCCTAATACATTGTACATGGATCGGTCTGCAATCTTCGGAGCTAGGGGGGGGGGAATGGTCAATTTTTCGTCTTTTTTTGAAATATTTCAAAAAGTATGAAACTCAGAAATTTCAAAAAGTGTTTTGAAATGTACAAAACGATACCTTTCATTTGATACCCCATTTGCCTTCCTAGGTCTCTTTTGAAATTTCAACATCGTAATGGCGCACGAAATGTATCATTATTTCAAATTTCAAGTTAATAGCTGCAGTAGTTACTGAGATATTCAAGAAAGAGCGGGGACGGACAGAGCGAGACCATAAGGGTTTCAAAACCGATGTTTGAAACCCTAAAAAAGAACTATTTTAAATACCAGAAATAATTGTACAATGTACCATCTTTTTTCTTAGTTTTTTAAATTTTTCTCCTAAACTATCAATCACAAGATTTTTTATTATTTTCATTACCATATGAAATAGAAGAATACCCAGTGAACCTTCGGCTTATTTTTTGCAAACAAATATCTTAATTAATAGATAATCAGCAAAAACATGATTTTAGAGCTTACGCCGCTCTGTTCTATCCCGCTCCTTTAAACGCGAAATCCAATGCCTATCCTATTCACAAAATAGCGTCATATTTCCCTCCTTAAAGTACACTTCAAAAGTGTGAATAATAACGAGATTCCAAAAGAAAAAGGTAGTCAGCCCTTTGCTTTGATCAATACATACCATGCCCGCTTTGAACAAGCAAATAATCTTCATAGCTAATTGGAAACGCTTTCAATTAGAGCAAGTGTGGAGCGACAGCCCTTTGTAGTCTTGAAACAATAACTAACAGAACATCTGACTGGGGAGTGGCCTAGGGCGGCATTCAAGATATTATTACCAAGGAATAAGGTGCATTTTTCATTGCTGCTACGAGCTGGGCGATTTTACTTTTTTCTTCCGGTAGGATTTTACAGTTGACGTCACTGGGATATTTTTAAATCTGCGACAAGTTACGATCTTTGTGTTGGGCTATTAAATTAATTTTATAGTGCTTCGATGTTTTTGACAGAAAACAAATTCATGTACATTAAAAAAGTAAAAAATGTATTTTTATATTATTTTTTTAATTCTATAAATAGTGCACTTATGTCTTGTCTCTTTCAAATACCAAATTCTTTATTTGAAAACATGGGTCACAGAGATGGAAGAATAATAATGGGTAGTACCATACATGTTTTGCCTAAATCTAGGGCATGCAAATATACGTAGAGGTATGCAAATATACATATAAAACCTTGGAATAAATTTTAAAATTTATTCAAATAGACAACAGACAAAAAACAAAAAAGTACGCCACCGAAGAATCAGGTCAACCCTTATGCCCCACAAGAATCACAGACAGAACCAACAACAAAGAACAGCCCTCTCAAACAAATCCCTCAATTGATAATAACTAAAACCCTCAATTGATAACAACTAAAACCCTCAATTGATAATAACTAAAACCCTCAATTGATAATAACTAAAACCCTCAATTGATAACAACTAAAACCCTCAATTGATAATAACTAAAACCCTCAATTGATAACAGCGAAAACATACCCAACCCGCTCATTGTTCCCCACTCCGCCATTTTCGCACAAACATAACATTCTCCACAACTAACATCGTACACTTATTCCAGCTTCTCCGAACAAAAATTAAATGTCACGAACGCACGTGTGATTCTTCATTTGCAACAATATTGAGTGGTATGAAACGTGAGGTGGTATGAGAGTTTGCCACTATTGATTAGACGCTTTTAGACGACCTTCAACCTTATTACAAGGGTGTAAGGCAGGAGTTCCACGCCCAGGCTCGTTGCTGGCCGGCGTTGATGTAAAATGCAACGATACGATGGGACTGTCGTCATGATTTCTTTTCGATTTATGAATACATAGTTTTATGCATTTGTAACTTATCACACATAACATACTTGGCTTATGCTATTCGACCCGTCAATCAGAACTGTTATTAGGATTATCGCCATATGTTTTCTTACCGATTTACCAAATCGTTTATTGGTAGAGGCTGCGTAATCGATATCAGACTAAGTGATCATTCGAGTTATTTGATTGCGAGCTGCGACGCAACTTTCCCCTACTATTTACCTACATGCAGCTGTTAGTGACATATGCTATATGACTCGTCAATCAGATTATAACATTGATATTGTCGCCATAATGATGTTAGATTTATGATTAGTTTATTGGTAGAGTCCGCGTGGGAAACGATATAGCAATGAGCGATCATTCGAGTTATTAGATTGCGAGTAGCAACGCAACTCTCCATTACTGTTAACCTACATGAAGCTGCATCAGTGACGCATGCTAATTGACTCGTCAAACACATTAAAATCTTGGTATGGTCGCTATAACAATGTTCGATTTCTGATTCGTTTATTGGTAGAGACCGCGTAGGAAACTATACAGTACTGAGCGATCATTCGAGTTATTAGATTGCGAGTTGCGATGCAACTCTCCCCTACTATTTACCTACATGAAGCTGTAACAGTGACGCATGCTAATTGATCCGTCAATCAGATTGTATCCTCTACTACGCATATTGACGGCTAAATTTATAATGTTTAGCGTGATTCAAAACCATGGTAGGTACTTATGTTAACACGAGTAGAATGACAACGTCTGCTGCCATATTTAGAACGGGACTTCTATGTAAAAAAATTGCTGCACGAGCGAACTACTAAAAATTTCTTTTATGTATCTACAAATTTGGAACGGAGTATAAAACTGACTACGTGTTGCGTTCCTAGTAATCATCTCGATTTAAAATGATTGGATATGCAAATAGTTACGTGCTTTTTTGTTTTGATGATTCAACTAAATGCCAGATAGATAACCCACTTTCAAATAAGTTGCAATCTTATCTTTAAAGAATTTCGTGATTCATATTTTCTTTGCATATTTTTTCATACGAACACAATATTACAAATTCAAATCAAAAGCAATATCAATAATCCAATTTGCTTCGTTTCTTTGATAGATACTTTCTTAATTAATAAACATAATCTCAATTATGAATATAAAGAAGATCATATTTAGTTTGTATGTTATATTCATTTAATACGGTTAGAGTTCAGGTACTTTAATTCATCTTCAGAGCGTGTCTCTGTATCCTTGACCCGATATACATCGGATGTACTAGAACGGATTTTACGACGACACATGTTTCGACAAAACGGAAGCAAGTATATTGGAACTTCACGATAAACGTGACTGTACTTTATGAAAGCTACAAGTGTTTTTTGAAGAGTCCGCTAGCTACTGAATATAAATTTCATCGAACAAAAGATTTTATACACAAATACCATACAAAAAAGATAGGAGAACCAGATAGCTGCTGTGTAAGATTTATTTGCGAGTGATTTTTTATGAAATTTTACGTGTTAATGTGATGTGATAAATTCAGTTGATTCATGAACAAGAATGAAGTTAATAATGCCGTAGAAACAGCCAACACAAAGGAACCGCCAGTCGTCATGTCATGCCAGCAAATTAATTACATAACTGGCATTGAACTTCACAACAAAAGAAAACAAACGTTCCGTCATACTGCATTAAAACAACGTACCTCCGACACGTAAAACATGCACACACTAATAACTGATAGCTTTACCATGGTCCATATTTATCCGTCATTTATGCGCGAAAGCATTTTTCGTGTATTTTTTATATTTGCGTTTTTTTTTTATTTTTAGTTGGACTCAGGTCTGTTGGAGAGCCTGGCGACTGGCGACTGAGCTGTCATCGTTGGGCCGTCGCCAATGGCTCGTACAATGCTGGCGTGGAGCCAACCTTACAATCTCTTTAGTAACGAGCTGTTTCGTTCCATTCACAGACCGATAAGCGTCTTGTTTATTTTGTAAACAACTCCGCGTACGTTACCAACACCAGCTTGACGATAATGTAACCGCTAACTACACAACTAGTCATTGTTTACATTGATACCCGATTCATATTGATATGGTTCTTCTATTGTATGATTCGATATCGTTCTGTAATGAAGAACCTGTAGAAAAAGGTGAGGGGCCGATCCCCTTGGAATCACTTTGAGAAGTTACGAACGGACACGATAGAAATCTGTGTTTATTTAGAGCAATGGGCGTAAATTTGTGATTCTAAAATTAGATTATGCCAAATGACTTTGTAGTTTTCGTGCAGGCGTGATGGCATGTCTACTATTTTTTTTTTAAATGCATTCACACAAAAATTTAACAGAGGGGCTAGATGTTGTGTGCTTGAAAGGCGAAAGGTGACAGGCATTTTCTTTATTTATAAATATGAAATATATCATTGTATTTATTATTCATTGTCTGACTGACTGGCCTACACATGTATTTCTCACAGATTTATAATAATATAACTAACACAAAGGAACAATCTACACGAGAGCATGCAGAGTTGAATAAAAATATTGATTTAAAGCACGAAAAATGATAAACAAAATAAAAAATCTAAAGAAATACGAAAGCATTCAAAAAAGCCTAACACAGACTAAAAATCACAAATATTTGTATAACCTTGGAACATATTATGTTCCAAAATCACCATTGTTTTATGGTTATATGGATCACATTATGGACCAAATATTGAAACGTGCTTATTAAATAATTGTAAAATAAGAATTTATTATAATTTATGACTATATTTAACCTGTATCAATCTGCATGTAGTCCAGTATTTGCTGGTGCTCTCGTCGTGACAAAAACGGCGAATCTTCCACTAAAATTGTAAAATACACTGATTTTTATCTTTTTTTACATGACGTTTTTGCATATTTGATAAAATTTTGCCATTTTACGACTTTTATATTTAGGACATGTGTAATTTTACTTCATTTATTCATAGTTAAGTTACTTGATTTCATTAGAATACACATCATGGCAAATTTTAGCTCCAAATTAAGAGATAGAAAATGTAGATTTTGTAATGGTAAAAAAATATCAAAGCTTTGTCTTTATTTAAAATAAACGAAGAAGTGTTTAGAATATTCAAATTATACAATGAAACTTAAAACTTGACTTAAAATGAACATTAAAAACCTCCTGTTCCTTTCAAAATTAAGGCGTCGTCGGTGATAAATTTCTCTAGCTTTAAATTTCAAGTAACCACGGTATATAATCACAAATAAAAGTGATCCAAAATCGGTTTTGTCTGGAGACCAGCGTGTTGTAAGCACGACTAAGGGCGCGTTCCTACTGCGTCGTACAACAGAAAGTCGTGCAGCTTAAAGCATCGTGGCTTCTATACCTGAACGAATGTGTTCCCATATAGGATGATAATGATTAACCGTCAACTTTTTTGTTGCGACGATAAATTTGTAGTTATAATAAGAACAACTAGCGTGACAGTCGTCAAAGATAAAAAAACATCGCGACAAATATATAAATCAATAAAAGAATAAATAAATAATGCTGGATAATTGACACACCATCATCTAGCTTCAAGTTAAGCAGAGCTAGTGTTATGGGTACTAGAGTTATCCAGTACCCATAACACTAGCTCTGCTTAACTTGATATACAGTCGTGGTCAACTAATTAGGGACAATCTCTAGTTAGGCCAAATTGTGATTTTTTTTTTTTTTTTCGACGAGTCTTAAAAATATTCCATATCTTTTACATGTAAGTATAATTAGTCATTGATGTGCCCAATTATACAAACAAAAACAACTTCTTAAACATTAAACCTCTTTACAGTATAGCTGATAGATTATCATAGTGCTATTTGTTCAAATATTGCTGGCTGGCCATTTAATTAAGGACACTGAGATATTGCGTTCTATTTTCAAAGTTTGAATCTCAATACTTTTTTACTTCTTCTCTTATTGTTTCGTGGTAGTTTTGGCGGCAATCCCGATTTTTATTTTAAGTTTTGAAAAATATTTTGAAGAAAAATGGGCAAAAATAAAAGTTGCGATCCAACACTACGAAAAATTATCATGAAGTTTGTTGTCGAGCATGGTTGGCCATACAGAAGGATAGCAGAACATTTAAATTGTTCAAAAACTATGGTATACAATGCAGTGCAACATGTCAGACGCAATAATACAACTTTAAATGTGCCCAAAACAAAAAGATCGAGAAAAACAACTCCGCAAGAAGATAGAATGATAACCAGGTTAGCTAAGAAAGATCCGTTTCTAGGCTCTATTGTAATTAAACACGAAGTATTTGGGACAGACGAAAGAGCTGGTGTCTCAGCGAGGACCGTTCGACGACGTCTGGTAGAAGCAGGGTTGTTCAGAAGAGTGGCTCGCAAAGTACCGTTGTTGAAGAAAGAACATAGAAATGCTCGTTTGGCGTTTGCACGTAAATATGGACATTGGACCTACGCCCAATGGCAACATGTATTATTCTCTGACGAGACCAAGGTTAATTTGATTTCTTCAGATGGAAGGCAATACGTACGGCGTCCAGTAAAAGCGGAAATGAATCCAAGATTCACAAAAAAGCAGGTGAAACATGGCGGTGGAAACATTAAAATGTGGGGTTCATTTTCTGGACGTAGAGTGGGACCTGTGAGGAAAGTTCAGGGTAACTTAGACCAACATCAATACAAGGCAATATTGGAGGAAACGATGCTTCCCTATGCTGAGGAGCATCTCCCTATTATATGGACGTTTCAGCATGATAACGACCCGAAACATACCGCCCGTTCAGTCAAGTCGTTTCTTACCAGTCAGTCAGTATCGGTGCTAGATTGGCCAGCAAATAGCCCGGACCTTAACCCAATCGAGCACCTTTGGCACGAAATCAAGAAAAAAGTTGCCACTTATCGTACCACAACTTTAGATGAACTTAATGAAGCTTTTTGTGAGGCATGGGCAAACATTCCTGTCGAAACATGCCAGAAACTGATAATGTCTATGCCACATCGGTGTCAAGCGGTAATTACTAACAAAGGTTTTGCTACTGGGTACTGATTTTACACGCAATAAAATGGAGCTGTTAAAGATATTATAATACTGCAGATTATTAGTTTTGTTTAACTCTATTTTTCATTATAGTTTACTGTCCTTAATTAAATGTCCAGCTACAGAATTATACCTTAAAATTGAATACATGTTCAACCTTTGATATTAAATACTTTTTTCTATTTATTTATTCTTTTATTTACAGCCATTTATAGCATAATAATCGGACCAAATTATGCAAATAATAGGTGCTGAGAAATCAATATGGTTTTATATTTATATGTACATAACCGGTTATTGCTCTTCACTATCTTTAAAGTCCCTAATTAGTTGACCACGACTGTATATTATGATGTACATAATATAGAACAATACATACAATTACATTTTTTTTTATTATTTATAGAAAATGACTAGAACACCCTGAAAAAATGTCTGCATATCGTACAAACATTTGTCCCGGGCGGGAATCGAACCCGCAACCTCCCGCGCTGCAAGCAGACCTTCGCCCACCGCGCAACAGAGGTTGTCAAATATTGCAACGTTGTTGTGATGTATAAACGACAAGGGGACTGCCGTGAACCGTAAAATATCGTCACGATCCAATGGGAACAACCAGATACGACAGTCGTACCGATAACCGCGACGATACAATGATGATAAACTGTTTGCTGACTGGGAACAGCTAGATACGAAAATCGTGCAACGAATTTACGGCTACGACACAGTGGGAACGCGCCCTAACTCAACATTTCAAACGTTGAAAACTAGTTTTTTTACCTTATACAAAAAGGGTGTATTGGTTAGACATGTGTCTGTCCGTAGCAACATAGTAATAAAAATAAAAGTTATTATTAAAAAACTTACAAACCCAGATTTGGGGCAATTCTAAGAATATACATACATATCCCAAAAATCAACTTATTAGCTTGAGCCGTAGAACGTCCCAATAATTTAAACTGGTCAGGTAAGCCCCAGTGGGGAATTTTCTCATTCTCGTAGACTGGAAAGGTTGCCATTTCAAGTCCCTCAATCCTCAACAACCTATAATGGTCCACTGCTGGACGGGCAAAAATCAGGCCTTCCCCTGATTTTTTTTATTTCAAGTCCCGCCTATCGTTAATTTTTGAGATGTATACATTCTAAGAATACAAACACTTTAAATTAAACCACTGCTGTTTCGGTTGTCTCAATAACTAAGCTCAACTAATTTGACATACCTTAAAATGTGTCATCGTCCCTTTCTTACTCAACGAAATAAAGAGGATAGCATCATAACTAGCTGTCAAATTAGTTTGGCTCTCTTTCTTACATAATAATCGTAACTCACCTATGCTATTGGTGTTAACAGGCCTGAGTAGGTGTAAATGCGGCGGCGGACTAGGGGCAGTCGGTTGTTTACTCGGTGTCGAGGCGCCCGAGACGCCTGTGTTGTTTATACTGCGCATAGAAAATGTATTATAGACTGGTTAGAGTAACGTGAGCGCATGCATGGAAACTGTTACTGGTCTTTAACTTATTTGGTCGAAATAAATCGTATAAGTCGTTTTAAGATATGGATTGAAAATACCATAATGTCCCGCTCAGATCATATTGATTTCTCAAATCACAAATGTAATTAGAGCGGGATAGCATTACATTCTTAATCAGAATTTTAAGTTACACGGTTTATATCGTCGCTTATCGTTTTTTATACGTCGCCAGATCGTAGAATCCGTTTGTAGAATTGCTAGGCCGATTGAAAAGCGCAATAAAACTAATTGCCTATGCTGATTGTTGAACAATTAACGTTCCACAATAAGGCTAAACGTTACAAAGCCTCATCGAGTGAATTTAGTAGGGTTTTAAATCAGTGTTCGTTTTGCAATCGGCCTATGATCCGGCAGCAATATATTTTGCTATTTGTCCATTTAGTTAACACATTGAGTGCCACTGATACACTCGCTGTTATTGGGCTGCGTGTATACGAGCATCGAGGCGTCCCTCCGAGTCGCATCGCTGAAACTTGGCAGTGAACGCGTTAAACAGGATTCAATAATATCTCACAACTGGTATTCAACGGTTGTCGTTCCCAAGCAAAAACCGTTACTCGATGGTTTTCAAGTTCTGTTTATTATAATTGGATTGCACGAATCCA
Organism: Eupithecia vulgata; assembly: GCA_946478455.1. NCBI lineage: Eukaryota > Metazoa > Arthropoda > Insecta > Lepidoptera > Geometridae > Eupithecia > Eupithecia vulgata. Next base: position 13,752,076 of record OX297873.1, read on the forward strand.
GTCTTTTAAAATCATGATTTTGGTACTGAAATAGTGAATTAATTAGAAACGATACCAGTAACAGTTTCAAAGAAAAAGCCTACAGGTCATTTTCTGTCATTTTGTGAAAAAGTTTTTTAAGGTTCTCTTCCTCAGAAATGACCTGCTGAAAAACTTATGAAACTAGCATTAAAACTAAATGGAATGTGCTTGATGCATGCTTGTGATTTTGAGGAAAGTTCCAACTCATAACAATTTTCTTATAAATAAGAAAACGTTTCATGGAACTAGAAACTAAGAGAATAAAGAACAATCTGTGATGGTTATTTATTCTCATTGTATATAAATGATGTGAACTACAACAGAAATTGTAGAGGACATTTCGATTCAATATTACATAAAAGAAAAACGAATAACCGTTACAATGGCAGTGATTCTGTTGCCACAAAACCTAAATTAGCCTAAAATTGTTGCCGTCTCTTTCTTTACGATCGTACAAAAAGAGACGGCAACATTTTTACGCTAGTTTAGTTTCGGTTTTGTGCCAACAACGGAATCACAAACACAACTTTAAAAAAACAGTTTTCTGGATAACGTTGTTACTGATTTGAAAAGTCCTCAAACAACACAGTTGGGTTGAATAAAAACAAAAGTTTTACAAATAAAGTGGTACACACGAGAAGAGTTAAATAGAACTTATTCAACATGACAACATTTATACAGCCAAACAACTTATCGGTAAAAAGGGGTTACCAGCTTTGGAATCAACGAATATCAAAGTAGTATATTGTGTGGGTAAACAGATCCGTTTTCACCATCAAACAATAAGTTATTCAGTCCCAAATTTACTGCTAAAAAAACCCAATGGAAGAAACTGTGGGTGTTAAAAATGTTTGCTATCCTGCTTGCACCTACGTTTATGTTTGATGGTGTAATAGGGAGCATACGTGTGGGGGGCGTCCAAAAATGAAATGTAATCGATACTAATAAATTGTAAGTGTGTATTTTTTTTTTCCGAACTTGGCTGGACGCTTATCGCGCGTCTCAAATGGACGCTACCCCTAAACGTGTGCACCTATAAAGGTCATTCCATATATATGAGAATCCGCATAATCCTTAAGCATTTAATAAGTTAAGACAGTTCCCCGACCCAAACTAACGGCGCCACCTATTTTATCTTATTCTCACGAAGAACAAAGGAAATTTCAAAAATTTAACGGTCCGTTTATGATACCTATTCTAAGCTTTTTTAATGCCCTAGTAGTTTTATCTTGTATAATTTAGGCAGAGATACGAAGTTGCCCTTGGTGGTCACCAAACTCTATTTCACAGCTCTGCATAAACTATACGAAAATAAAACTATTACAGAGGCATTAAAGAAAAGCTTTTAATATGTATCACAAACTGTCCAATAAAATGTTCTTAATTTGAACTTAATAATATGATAAAATAGGTGGCGGCGCTATTTGAGTCGGGGTATGCCTTATGCAAAACTCTCACTTAGTATTAAAAATATAAACAACAAAAAAATAAAACATACAAAGTGCCGTTTCCGTATATGTGAACTAAGACTTGGCCACTTTGATCATGGTCTGCGAACTCGAAAACACTCTGTGGCTCGAAGGTGTAGTAATACTGTGACCACGACAAGAAAGTGTTCCCGTTAATGCAGTTACGTTACTGTAAGAAGAGCTGTAGAATAGAACTCTTTTCGTAATGTCTCACCAAATTTATCGACGCAGAATCTTGAGCTTTCGGGTCAGGAAAAGCTTTAATACTTCGACTTAAGGGTTTCAACGTGTGGGAACGCGACTACACTTTTCCACCAGTACAGCTGTGTAGCTAAGCCTAATGTGTCAAAATCAAGAAATATGCTCGCTGGTTTTAGTGTGATAATATTGCGATAATAGATATATGAGAGAGTGGAGACCGCGACTCGGCAAACCTAGTGTAGGACGCCCTCCGACCAGGTGGGATGACGATTTGCGAAAGACTGCTGGCAGCAGATGCTGGATGCGGCAAGCTGAAGACAGGGCGCTATGGCGCTCATTAGGGGAGGCCTATGTCCAGCAGTGGACAAATATAGGCTGATGATGATGATGATGAGATATATGTAGCCACTTAGCTACGAAGTTTGGCTATATCTGTTAATATGGGGGTGTTTTTCCGACCTGTTTAAGCCAATTCCTCATCGATAAATGTGGTAAGGCCCTATGGACGGTATTACAGGTATTACGGTACATAAAACCGGTACTACCGCACTCTGTAGTCATCAGTATCACGACAGTTTCCCACAAGTTCTGTTAATTCTTCTCGTGCATCCGAAGGCTGCGTTTACATTACCCTAAACACAGTATCTCAAGATGGCAATGAGTTAAATGTGAATATACACACACAGTCAAGTCTCTCCACAACGCGTTACGCCATCAATCATTGTTTAGGTAGTTTAAATTTAATTTAAAAATCATGGATACATAAATAATGCTGGAAGATGCGACCGTCAAGGTGTGAAATCACAGCACCATGTAATGTAGCCCCAGCATGACAAAATAACGTCTGAAAGCGTGGCGTAATGTGTTGTGAATCGAATGAGTGCTATCGATTCGATTGGCTACTAATTTGAAAGCAGGAAAAAATGTTACTGGCCCTTTCCTTTAGAAAAGGACAACGACATTTCTCGTGCTGTCAAATTAGTTTAGGTTTTGTGCCGTCCGAAACGACACCAACGTGCGGCGTACTACGACAGTCGCGTTTACGTGTTTAGGGTAATGTAAACGCAAAAATAGTTTTTTTTTATAAAGCCACTCGGGACTGACCTATTGTTTGACGCCGCGGAGTTATTGAGCAAGGAGGTAACGTTAGACGAGCTATTAACTGCCGAGTTCGCAGCGCGGAGCGGAAGTGGTTTAACCGGCTGCAAATTCAACACACATCAGTTTATCCCTAGCAAAACGTTTCGCCAATCGCTTTTTGGGTGTAGGGAATTGTTATCGTGGTACATTGTTGATACTTAAAGTGAAAACTTTTTATTGATAAGTGAACAAAACCGAACCGTCACGCTTGGGTCGGTTACTCGCGTATACTCAGCTCCAGTTGGGACCATTACAACTACAGGCATTTTTTTTATTATTGAACTGAACACTTTTTAAGCGCACATTTTCTGAATAGAACTAAATTGAACCGTCACGCTCGGTTCGGTTACGTTGAGTCGGGTATACTCGGCTCCGGTCGGCAACTTTAAAAGATATCACTGCTATCGTGTGGCATAAGCATGCACTCTCTTTTTGTACAAGATTGAATCTTCTCGTTTTTATGTAGGTACTAATAACTGAAACGCCCCGTGCGAATACTCTTAGCCAAGAGCGCTTCAGTGGTGAGGGCTTAACGGCTTATGATGATGATGATTATTATATAGTCACCGCTATCCCACTGCAGACTTCGTGATAACCGTATATTTTAAGATGATTTATTGGTTGGTGTTTTCATCTCTAGGAATCTTTAGAAACTTTCCATACAAAATTAAAACGATTTTCATAAAAATAAGGTTTATAATGGTTTAGATAATTTCTAGCGCGAGCGTTAACTTTTACATTTAAGTTAAGTGGTAGTTTTAATTTGTTAAACAAATTTAAGGAAATATTAATGTATTTATATTAATTATAATATTTACTTAATTAGGTAATTATTATTTTATGTATTGATGTTGCAATAAAGTTATATTCTATTCTAAGGTGATAGCTAAATGAAATACGTATAAGAAACAAGCAAAACCAGTACCACGGTAACAACTCCATAGCCCTAAATTTTCTGCAATTCAATAAAGGTTAAATTTTGAAAAAATTGTCATCTAAAGCTTGGAAATAGAGGGTACAGTCATCTACACAAGTAGCGAAATTAAAATCACATTTATCAACAAACATTGCATAAATATCGTCGAAACATTGACAAAGAATTATATGAAAACTGCTTTTCGAAAAGGGTATTTCAGGCAGCACTAGGAACGAATTGCCCGGTAATAAACCTTTTCATTAAAATAAACAAAGCAAATATTAGCCTCTACTTAATTAAAAAAGCTAAGGGGTACACTCTAAGAGCGTTTGATTTCAACTAAACGAATATCGAATATAATCTATCCACGTAGATTTGAGTTGAAATGGAATGTATGAAGTGTGCGTGTGAGGGAGAGGGCTTACTTTCGTGATAGTTTCTTCCTTCTTTTTCTTTTCGATGTCTATGGAGTCTGTGGAGTGGTTGTGTAGTTCAAACGTTGGCGACGTTATTGGACTTGTACCTGAGAAAAACAGAGATTTGGGTACAAATTTTGTCAGGGAAAATTATAAGGAAGTGCCCGAGAGCGAGCTTTTACGCACCATATCAACAAAAACCTAAAGGCGTAACCCCGAAAAACACTAGCTCCGCCGCTTATTTTATTTTATTACGTTGAACAAGGAATTATCAAAAAAAACAATTGGGCAGTTTGTGATCCCTACCACAAAGCTGATTTTGATACATCTGTAATTGTTTTATTTTGTATTGTATTATGCGAAAACAGTAATTGGCCATCAACAGCAACTTCGTATATCTGTATAAACTAGAAAAAAAGCTGAACAGAGGCCTCCTGAAGCAGTATATGAGCTCTATATTTCCTTATCTAACATAAGCTCGCAGAACTGATAACCGCTGAGGAGTAAAGGTTTACGAGTGGCGGCCGCGATGCAACGCGAAATGGAGTGTTGGGAGACCCATCAACTGGACGGACCGACGACATCGTAGCGGTCGCAGGTAGTCGATGGATGGAGGCGGCTCAGGAGCGCTCTTTGTGGTGTCGTATGGGGGAGGCCTATGTCCAGCAGTGAACGTGTATAGGCAGATATGATGAGCCTTGGCTTGAGGCTTTGCACGCGCTTTTCAAGTAGCCCATGTATGTCAGAGGGATATTGATTACCTCACTGCCAAATATTATTAAGATCCGTTCAGCCCTTTAGGCGTGCGAAGGTAACAGACAGACGGAGTTACTTCTGCTTTTATAATATTAGTATAGTATGGATCATTAGTTTATCTTTCGAAGAACAAAAGCCTAAGGACTCGTCTACACAGATGCGGGGTGACGTGCGATGCGTTGGGCGGCACGACCCGAACTGAAATTCATTTGTCACATAATAGCATTGTATAGTGCGAGAGAGAGAGAGAGGAGAGACGCCACGCCAGACGCGGTACGCGACACCCCGCGTCTCCGTAGACGAGGCCTTAGCCAGTATATAGCAAAATGACCGATCAAATCAGTTAACATTTTATATTATTGTTTATCAACGATAACAGCTTATAATAAAATAGAATTTAAAGTCTGTAGAGAAAGTAAGTGGAAACTCTCTTATAGAAAGAATTGATTTATTTTGCTAATAGTAGATTTAGCCCTCTTTAACTAGGTGTTGGTAGTGTAGTGACCGACCCCAAAAATCCTGGCCCGTACGGGATTTGAACCCGTGACCTCCTCATTATTTGAGGCGCTCTATCCGCTGAGCTAACGGGCCGGTTGCTCCGGATATTTTGGGATTGTAACAAGTTTTTTCTCGGCGCAATCATCTACAGATAATAATGAATAAATAAATAAAACTAAATTTATTGCTTCTTATGTGTTCTCTAATTTCTAGATATTCATCAAAAAGCGAAGTCTCTTATTAAGTGTAGCAGAACTAATTATGAATATCAATCAAATAACAAATTTAAATTAAAACTAGTATTTACAATAGAAACAATTAAGCTATCTGCAAACTGTTGCAAACAATCTACAGGTAGCTCAACTGATCCATATCAATACCAGTTGGAAGCGTGCCCTAAGTCTCTTATAGCTTATAAGTAACTAAAATAAGTAGTATAACTGACAAAAGATCGAAACCCTCGGCGCACGAGTCACACTCGCGCTTGACAGATCTTGTTAAATCATTAGGCTCAATTGTTTTATCATACCATGGTCTAGAATATTATATATTGTTGTAACAAAGGCTCCAAAACGAAAGAAATACTCATGGTAATTATTTTACGACACGAGAATCATTGCAGCAAATGGCAAAAAAAAATTGTTTCATTTTAACCACTTTTATTCATAACATTCGTCTCACGTCCTATTACAAACTGCAATTTGCACCTTTTTTGCTGCATGTGTGCAGCGTTTCTGAAGATTTGGATTTGTAGAGGTTTATTCCATCGAGTTAGAATACTATAGAGTACCAATCACAGAAATAAAATGTCCGCGCCAAAACTCTGCACAACCTACGCTACGTGCAGAGTTTTTGTTTAGTTGTACGGCGACCGCAGTCCTCGTACAACGTTCACGATGCCAAAGTGTTCGGTGATTTCCTGCCCAAATAACAGCAACTACGTGCAAAAAAAGGATGGTGTTTCGTATTTTAGGTAAGTATCATAACAATTTTATGAATTTATGTATCCACAGTACGTATTTTCATGTTAATTTCAATAATTTTAAATATTTTCTGCAAAATAAAATGCTCACAGCTTGACCTTGGCACTTCGTAGGCGTATCTCTTTCACACGTTAAACAAATATGTAAGAGTAAAAGAGAAACAAAGTCTCGCGTGAGCTTGTGACGAGCACACTGTGTTCCAACGACAAAACTGTGGAGTTCATTGATACTTAATATTATTACGAATTTTAAATTAATTATTATACTTACTAATATTACCATGTTAATAAATGCTTTATTTTTTCCGAACAAAAAGTAGATGAGTCGATAGCGTTCTATAATTTTATAGTGTAAATTACAATATTTTGTATGCCTTGTTTTTAGTTTTCCTCGAAACCCCGTAAGGTGCTCTGAATGGACAGTCATCAAAGTAAAAGGCAACGTTACAATAAATTAACATTGTTTCAAGGTAATTAAGTTATTCGTCAGTAGGTTAAAAATAGTACCTAATAAAACTCGTAATACATACAGATTAATTTGTTTTATTTAAAATTATTTGCACCCCCGTGTTTTCCGGGATAAAAAGTAGGTACCTAGCATAAGTGTTAGTCCAGAGTATAAGCTATCTTCATATTATAAGTGTGACTAGCTGCCCCGCCCCGGCTCCTCCTGGCTAAATAATATAATTATAGCCTATGTCCATCCTGAAACCTAGATTCATTCTAAATATTGGTAAACATATTTTTTTAATCAGATGTTTAGTTTCGGAGTCCTCTTAGGTACATTATAAATTCACAAACTCACATACACATATAATGATATCACAAATACGACCTATAATATTATTTAGTACAAATAGCGTCTCCACTCGCCCTGTTCCCTGTTCGTACGCGCATGGCCGTCGGTCATCTTCGGAAATCTTCGGTGTGTCTTCGGTGCTTATTATGACATTGCGTACAAGCGACATTGATCATTATTCAACCAAGATAACGTCTTAATTCGCGTAAATGTCATTGTGAGCTATATAACAACAAATGTATAGGTATGTAGAACGGCGCTCGGACATTTTTTGAGTGCTGTCAGTTAGAGATTGGGACTCTATATTATTCTAACTCGATGGTTTATTCATACTAGTTTCTTTCATAGCTTATCTTTGTTGTCAAAAAAAATATTTTGATTTCCATACACTAGCCAAACTTGTGTGTGGAATGTTTGTGAACAAACCACGACACAAACAAAATTGCTTGACGTCGTGTTTCAGATATAATTGTAAGCAATATTTATTAAAGGAAGGACCTCCAATCGACAAGTAATGTCGATTCTGTATAAAAAGACGCGGAAACAGAGTAATTTAAGGTTAAGTAAATAATAAACAATGCTGGATAATTCACACCTAGCCCCAAGCTAAGCAGAGCTTGTGCTATGGGTTAGAGGTAGATAAGTGATATACATAATACAATACATTACATGGATAGATATTTTTATTATACATAGAAAACGACCAGAATACCCGGTAAATTTGTACCGGGTGTTCTACCTACAGATCGTACAAACATTTGCCCCAAGACGGGAATCGAACCCGCGACCTCATGCGTCGCATGCGGACCTTCGCCCACCGCGCCACAGAGGTCGTCTTAAGTATGGACGGTTTACTTACTTACAAACTTTTAATTGGCTGTATACTTAATTTTTTGTCGTGTTTAGCCGTAAGTTTTCCTAAAATAAACATTCTATATAGTCTAGCTAGAGCATAGAACAGAGTATAATAAATAAGCAATAATAAATATGTAACATACCTGATAGCATACTAGCGGGCGATCCTCTCGATTCGTTACTGTTATTGCTGTCCGTGGTCGCCGAGCTCGGTAGTCCGACTCCGCTTAGCTCCACTTCGTCCAATCCGATGATGTCGTCATACATGTACTCGTTCTCCTCGAATTCAATGTCTGTAGACGATTCTATGTAGTATTCGACGTCCTCTTTTATCTTCTTTATCTGCAATGGAAAGGCCTATGCTTGCAATCGTAATGTTCATTTTGGAGGTTACATGGCTTGATTTATAAATTTATGGGGATATTGATTGGGGAACGATTTTTTGGAAGAGCTCCTTGTGAAAGGGCTGATTATGGGGCTTTAGAGATGACTTAGTTTGACCATTCTGTCAGTTTGACATTATGAATTCTACCAGTCAACTTGTAACGAGCTTCCGCAGGATTTCGCACGCGTTTTCCCGGTTTTTTTCAAAAAGTAGCCCAATTCCACTACCGTAATTGGGCGTAAACTTACTGGGTTCCAATTCCAAATAGATGTACAACATCTATGCAGAATTTCAGCCCAGTACTGACAACAAACTGGGCTGAAATTCTGCATAGATATAGATAACTACATATACTCAATGTCAACCCTTTACTGACAACAAACTGAGCATAGATGTGGTAAACTACATCTACGCAGAATTTAAACTCAGTTTCAGCCTTATTTCAGAACTGGAATTTCATATATGCTACTTTTTCATCCGATCAGAAGTTCTGGCATAAAGTGGCAAAAAAATTAAATTTTCGCTTAATATAAGTAAAGTAAAAATTGTTTTATTGACATAATAAAATTTGACACACAATATTGAGCGCTAATATTAAGTGCGCAGTTCCATCATATCATATTTATCATCACATTCCTATTTGCATCTACGAAATATTATATGAGTGTCATTCATTCATTCATTCATTTCCTGCATGGTTGACAATCCATACTAATATTATAAATTCGAAAGTAACTCTTGTCTGTCTGTCTATTACATTTTCACGCCTAAACCGCTGAACGAATCATTGAGATTTGGCAGGGAGCTAAATGGTATCCCAGGGATGGACATAGACTACTTGAAAGCGCGTGCGAAGCCGTGAACAGCAGTTCGTAGTACCTAGTATGTCTTTTTATCACAATATCTGATTGATATGCGACCTGACTTGCAAAGTAGACGAAGGTCCGCCCGAGACGCAGGTCATGAGTTCGATTCTGCAGATATCTTTCCTGGACTTATGATTTATTTAATGTATTTCATCATCATCATCTCAGCACGACGTTCACTGCTAGAAATAGGCCTCACATATCTATGTATCTACAGAAACAGATTTAAAAAGTTTACAAAAACAATTGTGTGTGACTAGGATTATTATTTAAACCTGGTCCAGAGTTTGGTTACTCAATGGCATAGATTCGTCTTCGAGACGTTCCATTTTAGTCTAAAAACTAATTAACACTTTGTTTCTTATTTCATATTAATTTATAGTTAAAAAATTGTCGTGTCTAATGGTGCATCCACATGGTGCATCTTATATCACAAGCTCTATTTAGCTTGGGGCTGGATAACGCTGTGTGAATTGTCCAGCATTATTTATTTATTTTGTAAGCGTAAATATGTAAAAAATATTGATTTCTGATTTTACTATGGAGTATAGTAAAGCGCACAGCGCCTCTACTGTGCGGACATGGAACTACACACATGCCAAACATAAATGGAACGTTTCGACGACGACTCCATCAATGCTATTTACCAAACCCGAAGCTCTGGCCAGGGGTTCTCGTAAAATGGAAGTTTCTGATTTGTTATCTTGCAAACGCTATCTTAAGCAAGTGACACAAAATTAAAATAATGCTTGTACTACAACATATAAAAGGGTATTTTTTTTTTCTTGAAGAAATGAATTTATAGTTTTTTATCTCCTGGCTCCAAGCCATGTAGGCTTGGAGCCAGGTCATGACTCGGTTTTAAGAGTAAGGCAGACTCGCATAAGAACTGATCAGGGTCTACAATAGTCGTAAAACCTACCCCTGATATGGGTCCAAACGAGTATAGAGATTAAATAGATAAATAAATTAAAATACTTCTTCCACTAGTGGACAAAATCAATAAAACCTTTATTTCTTATTTGATAATAATTATTATTTATAAACCTATTTATAGTATTAAATTTGACTTGCCTAAGTGCTTATTTTATAGGCTAAAAGAAAAAAACGTTATCGAGTTAAGAATTGAATTGTAATAATACTGGACAACCCACACAGCATCAGATATTTCCATGTTCTTTTGTCCATATCGTTCTGCAACTATTGCACGACAATTTGATTTGTTGCGTCTCGGAAGAACCAGGCCAAGTGCTACTAGCATGCACTACTGCAGTTGCTTTTGCACAAAAACCAATCAGAAACTTCGATTTTCGTTTTCCGAGTCCCTACCTAATACTTTCTAGTACATTAAAAAGAGATTAAATATTTAAAAGTTATCTGAGCTACAAGGGGCATGGCACCCTTTGAGCCGCAATACTGACCTGTCCAACCTCCACAGACATGTTGTCAAGCATCCGTAGCAGTGTTTCGAGTTTCTTTATATGGAACCTGTGCTTCTCGAGTTTCGTTTTGAGGTCCTCCATCCGCTCCTGCTTCTCTTTGTCTAACCGTTTCTTTTTACCAACTAGGAGTGACTCTATTTCAGACTCATATTGATCAACCTGCAACAAAAAGAAAATATCTTTAGATTCAACATCATTTTTAATACAAATGACGACTGATTTAGCGCGGCAGGCGAAGATACTCCTGCGACGCTGGAGATTGCGGGTTTGATTCCTGCCTTAGGACAAATGTTTGTACGATCTGCAAATACTTGTTTCGCGTGCTCTGGTTATTTTCTATGTATATTAAAAAATATCTATATAAGTAATTATAATGTGTTATATATATTAGTCATATAGTACCCATAACACAAGCTCTGCTAAGCTTGGGGCTAGATGATGCTGTGTGGATTGTCCAGCATTATTGATTTATTTATAAACCAAAAAAGTAAGTGTTAGACACGCGGTTTAATTATGCATTACGCATGAAACTGTGCCGAAATATTGGAAAACTCAAAAATCGAGTTATTGTAAATATGCCGTTATAAATGACTTTAACGCAGTTTAATGTATAACGTGATTTCAAACTAAATTTTATTTTTGTGATGAGTTGTGCAAAATTGGACTTGCAACAGTCATGAATATTACACGGCGGCCTGTGACAGACCGACAAACAGACTCCGCGGCAGAACGCTGGCACATGTTGAGTAAGAAACTCTATACTATACTAACCCTATTCATTGCTCAATGATTACGCTGTTGTGGATGAAACAAAATCGTTTTTCTCACATCACATCTTTCACAAACACTAAATAAATTATAATAATTACAATTTATGTAAAATATGTAATGCTGTTTGCAACAGTCTGCGGTTAGCTCAATTGTTTCAGTTTTGAATACTAGTTTTAATTTTATTCTATTATTTTTGATCGTAATTTTCTTTCTTAATAATGTTAAAAAAAAATACGTAATCAATTCTATAATTATCTCTTTTTATTAAATAGATAATTTAATTTCTCTTTTTCATTAGTCCGTTTAGTACAATATTAAATATTTCGCTGTACACACATATTTTTACGGTACAATGTAGATTATAAGTACTTTTTGTATAGTTATTTTAGATGGCATTGTAATGTGTTTTGTGTGTTTAATAAATAAATAAATAAATTATATCTTCGCAACTCGTCGTCCCATCTGGTAGGAGGGCGTCCTACACTACGTTTTCCGAGTCGCGGTCTCCACTCAAGAACACACATTTTTACATTTACTGTCATAGAAAACGATAGATTCTTTATTCATTGATTATTTTATTTATATAGTATATTATAGTTATTTTATTTATATAGTAATATTATGATGTTGTTTGTGTGGCTTATCAGAGCTTGACCTTGCTCAATATTAATCAATCTACGTTAGTATTGTTGTAGATTGGCGAGTAGGGGTGTGTCAGTTTAGTTAGAGGCATTTTCAGTCTTCAGTTCAAAGACCTTCGTAATTTGCAATAGTATGGCTAAGGGCATTCAAAGGGCTTTCAAGGCCATCGAAATGGCTTTCAAATGTCTAATTCGAAAGTAGTGGTTTAGTGTAATTCCACAGCAGTAGCGAGATCGTAATGCGTATGCGGTAATTCGACTGTACTACTGTTACTAACATACGACCTCTATGGCGCAGGGGGCGAAGGTCCGTCTGCGACGCAGGACGTTGCGTGTTCGATTCCTGCCTCGGGTCATATGTTTTAACGATCTGCAGATATTTGTTACGGTTTTTCAGTGTATGTATTATTACAAAAAAAAAATCAAGTAGGTATATCAGTACCATAACATATGCTCTAATTAGCTTAGGGCTAGATGAAGCTCTGTGAATTGTCAAGCAATATTTTATTATTAACTGTATTATTTATATGCCATTTAAGGTGGCAATACAGTTCGTTCTCCGCCTCCTCCACGAAATCGCAAAATGCATCATTATTCTTGAAATTTGAAATTCATGGTTAATCTGTCGAATTACGATGAATTTCAATGTATTCAGATGTTTATATTCTTCCCGGATGGCCAATTCAATATGTATGGTGATTTTAGGGTAATATCACAGCTACTTACTAACGGTTACGGCATAAAATTAAGGGATTTGAGGACGATTCTGATATATCTGTTTTTGCTCTATCTGAATGTGTTAGGGTATTTGGCTCACATGTGCCGGTCGCGGTGTAAGAATCGACCCCTCCAACTCACCCATGGAAGTCGTAAGACATTAGGGGAACCTATCAGACCTAACTGTAGCTTTCTTCCGTTTATTTTTAACAACAATATGATCACGAATCCTCCTGTTATACGTAATAATTATGTCAAAACTCTTGTTTGGGTAAGGCTTTGATTATTAATATTTCTAGTCTAGATATACTGACAATACCGAATTTCGTTTACCGAGTTGTACGCTAGTTTTTACAATGGTGTATTAGTTGTACGCTAGTTTTTACAACTGTGTAACAGTTGTACGCTAATTTTTACAACTGTGTAACAGATGTACACTAGTTTTTAAGACTGTGTAACAGTTGTACGCTAGTTTTTACGACTGTGTAACAGTTGTACGCTAGTTTTTACGACTGTGTAACAGTTGTACGCTAGTTTTTTCTACTCTAAATCTTCAACATGCGCTTGCTATCTTTTTTCTTTGAGCATATTTTTGTGGACAGTCGTCGTCATTGTAAATAATCACTAATGGGTCTTTCCATATATCGATATACATACATAGGTATCATTATGCCAAACAATTATGTGTAGCGCGAGTCTAAAACCTAACTGTAGCGTCCGCCAGCGTACGAAAATTGGTCTGTTTTTAATAACGACCTCTGTGGTGCGGTGGGCGAAGGTCTGCCTGCAACAAGGGGGGGTTGCGGTTTCGCTTCCCTCCTCGAGACAAAATGTATTTACGATATGCAGACATTTGTTCAGGGTGTTCTAGTCGATATCTATGTAAAATAAAAAAATCTATCTATGTATTGTATTATGTATATCAGTTATCTAGTACCCATAACACATGCTTTGCTTAGCTTGGGGCTAGAATGATGTGTGAATTGTTCAGCATTATTTATTATTATGGGTGCCTTACAGCGCGCCGCCCTCTTTAGACATAGTAATAATCAATTGGGTAAGGTCTATGGTTAGGTACGTTTAGCAATAGAGATATGCATGTGTCCTGACGAGGATCTCAATCTGGTTGTACCTGTAAATTAAGTGAGTCAATGGAAGCGATCAGCCAGGAAGAAATCTCCTCTCTCTCTTTTTGCGCAGGGTCGAGTTTCTGAGCGGCCCCCAGTCCTTCTTTCGAGTATGCCTTTGTTTTTGTTTCTCGCTCCACCACTTTGAACCTCTCCATTTGCTGAAAATAAACAAAGAAAATGTCAGAATAGTAGATCGGTGGCACGGTTCCTTTAATGGTGGTTTAGTGAATTGCTTCAATGGTAACTAGACGCGTGACTTAAACAAAAAACACAAACGCAACTCAGGATTTAGAGCGTCTCAAGTCGCAATTTTTTTATAGTTTTCTATAAAAGTCTGTCAATAATTCAATTCACTTTTCAGTTGCGTTGCGTTTGAGTATTCTGGCGAAAGTCATCATTATCTTATCATTCTATACACGTCCACGGCTGGACATTGGTACTGGTACATACTTGTTGCCACAAAGAGCATTCCTACACCGCCTATATACCTATAGAGAAACTCTACTTGGGGCGTAAGTAAAGGTTACATCCAGGCTAGCTTAGCAAGTAGAGCTAAGCTAGACGCTGTTCGTGAGGCAGTGCTGGTTGGTCCCGTACATTTAGATACCTTAAGTTTTCTAGTTTACCATACTGCAGTGCGGAAGTCTACATCACATCAACAAGCAGATTATGGTCAACAAAAGAATTTAATATCTCTCAGTATTCAGGATGAATTGTATTATTCTTGTCTATTCAATGATTTTCCCTGTTTTATTGGGACAAGCTTTTTTTTAATTCTGAATTTTGTAATAAAAATCATTTATTGTAATGTAAAACAAGACAACAAAACGCAAAATTACAACTGGCATTTACGCTTATACCAATTTCCTAAAAATCTCATTCACTGCCTTCTGTTAACCTTAGCGGTCATCAGAAGGCAGCCTGTTGCGCTGTTGAATGGCAATGCTAATTCATTGACCAATCTATTTTTTTTACGACATTAAATAAGTACCATAAAAATTCGATTTCGGCAGGGTTCTGCGCCCCACCCTCGGTACGGGTAGGCTCTAACCAACTAAGCCACGAAATCTTAGTCGGTTTCCTCAAAAATCTTTGGGATCTCGGCTCGGCTGTAGCGCTTTTTTATGATGTTTTCTATTAAAGCTACTTTTTTCCCTAGCAATTACTCAATTATCATTATCATCATCACATTATTATACTGGTCCACAGCTGGACATATGCATGGGAAAAATAGGTATATAATGTAATCTGTGAATTGTGTGCCTTCCTGTATGATGCAAGCCAGAACTCAATTACAACTACTACTTTGAAATGCTTAAGAATGAGAAGGGCACATCTCAAGGCTGGTTTTATCAGTCTTCTTAAGTAATTAAGTTATTTGAACAGCCCTTGTGTATTGAACATGGCTTGTTTATCTGGTATGGTTGATAATAAAACAAGTTGATTGATTATCTTTTTAATTTTCCTTGAAATCATCTTAATAATTTGGATTGATGTCAACCAAACTGATCAAGTGATCTGAGTTTGTGTAATTCATACTAATATTATAATTTCGAAAGTAACTCTGTCTGTGTGTCTGTGACCTTTTCACGCAAAAACAGCTGAATGGATTTTAATGAAATTTACAGAAAGATAGAGAAGCTAGGCGGACAGTATAGGCAACTTTTTATCACCTTAAAATAGTGCGAAGCTGCAGCAGGTGATAATATTAAATGAGTTAAGGTGCTACCTTTCTGTATGTTTCTTGTGTGTGACCCAATAAATTAATTTTCTTTGGTGTATTCTTTCTTGTGTGGTTAAAACAGAACTAATAAAATCATACTTTGTGGACATCACTCTCAATAAGATATTCTTTGTAGCATTCCAAGAGCTCTTTGGGTATTTTATTATGTATAAGTTATTTACAATGGGACCATGATTCGAGTTTATGGCTTTCCAATATTTTGGCACAGATTCATGCACCATCATGAACATGGAATAACATGACATTTAGTATTTATTTTATTTCAAACTTAAACTATCATTACAGGAATATCCTAATGCAATAGCTAAGACATACATTACAAATAACACAAAACAAATAAAGTAGCCTTTCGGAGTTCGTTCAGAGAGACCAGAAACATTATCTATTTTCTCTGCCACAAAATTGAGTGTGCACAAAGTGCGGGTAAGAGGTGATTTTCCCATTAAGTTGAGACATGTGTTGTTAAATGGAATATTATGTATAGTTTTGTATTTCTTAATCTGGAATCAGTTGGCTCAACTATGAACAGATGTCTTGGCTTATCTTTGTTAAATAAAAACTTTTAAAGAGCAAAAGGGCTTTTCTTACTTCTTGAATAATATTAAAGATTTTTAGATTTTATTACAAACAATACTGAATAAGTTGCTTATCAGGGGAGGCTTATGTCCAGCAGTGGACTGGAAAGGTTAATGATAATATGTGAAACAATAACAAACTCACCGTTTCTATAAGTTTCCTATATTCTAAAAGTGTACTCTTATCCTTAATCTCTCCTGAGGCAATCCAGGACTTAATCTGGTCCCGTAGCCTCTGGAGTTTCTTGATCTCCTTCTTGAGATCCGCCTCGTATTTCTCTTTCTGGTTGCTGTTCGTCGCATTATGCACCTTCTGCCAGATATCCTCAAAGGTTTCCACACCCTCCGTCACCTTTTTTAAACACCTGTCTATTTCACCTGGAAATTTACATAAGAATAAGTTTAAGGTACTTATTAATTTACTTTGTTTGAAATTTTGGATTGGATACTTGCCTTTTTTCATGGGAGGCAATTTATATTTCTACAGCTCGAGATTAGATTTGTAGTTCAAATAATAAGATGCAGTTGTTGTTGATACCACTTACTACTCAAATGCTTAGATGGTGGGTAGCCATAACCTCTGTTCTATTTGTTATAATTATAAAATTTTGCTATTATTTTACATACAAATAATTGCAGTGGCTTGGAACTAGAGCACTCTATCAACTGATGGAATATTTTAGAGAAAACCAGCTCAGTATCCTGTATAGATCATCAATTCACTGAAAGTAGGTACTTATATTTATTGTTTGGCACTCTAGAACCAAAAATGAACCTGTCAACAGGTAAAACCTGATGGAGACTGACTTAGCAGCCCTGGGAAAGTTCAACAGCCTTTACAAACAACATTCTTGAGAGCTTTTCAAATTAAAATTAGTGCTCTTTTTGTCTCCAATAATACTATACCTAAACCTGTTTCAACAACACCTTGCTGATGAAAAAGGTCACTTTTATACCCTCTTTTTATGAGATGTGTGGGTAATCCAGTAAAGTATAGTTTTACACTCATTCACAGGGATAAACATGAAACAAAAGGCAGTTTTCCACTTCGATTGTTCAAACAGATGTCGATAGCGCGCAGCTGGCTACCCTAACCAGTTAAGAATAACAATATTATCTCAAAAGAAAGCACAATAGCTGAAACATAGGTCAGATCTTTCAAAAACAAAGATAACGCGTATGCATTTGCACGCAAACTATGCGTCCGAGCCTCTGTGGCCTGAGACGGCGAGCCAGCAGGCTGGAGCTCCAGCAAGGCAGAGGTCTCATCAGTTGACAATAATGCTCTAGAACACGTACTATAGTTCGGTTGGGGTCAATCAATCTCTAACCTGATAACATGACAAATTACCTTGTAATTTCCTTGACGCAGCCATAGCTATTTACACATATGGACGAACGTTCCGTACATATCCTAAACATACAAACTATTTACAGTAAAATGCACTGAAATTATTGATAAACAGACAAACTACACATCTGAAGCTTTGTTCGATTCCAAGATGGCTACCGTACACCGCTCGAACTGTAATGTCTGAGGGCTTCCAGGCTGATCACCTCAGTGAAATCCAGCCCCGCGCCTGGAATGGTAATTAGCACGAAGCTTTCATAGATGATTATGAATAAATTAGTTGTCACAAATTAACAACAAACTTCAAATTTTCCACAAAATGATTTTAGGTACGTCGTGTAGACCATCAAGAGCGCAGGCGCAAAATAATAGAGTAGGGCATAGACAAAAAAAATGAACTCTTGAGTTTACAAAGTTTTGGATATTTTCGCATATTTTGGTGTTTTTTTTTATTTATATTTCCAAATAAACCAAATTTTATTAAAAATTATACACTCTTTCAGAATTGGATAAACACTTTCAAAGCGAAAACAATTTAGTTTTTAAAACCACCGAGAGATGTCACTCATTCTCATTTGAGATTCTTCTACTCAAATGTAGATGTCACTTTGTAATGTCAGTTCTTCTATTCCCCTCTAGATGTCGCTCAATGTCAAAATACGGACATTGAAATTAAACAGCTTGACTGAATGAAACACCTATTCACCTAACTTTACAACGTCGTAAACTTTACCAAATTACTGCTTTAGATTATCCGACGGAGACATTGTAAACAACTGAACAATAAAATTAACGAGGTGAAATTAATTACGTACCTACCAGCAACCAACGGTGTAATACGAGTAGTGTCGGTATTCGGTAACTAGACAAAGAAATCTCTTACGTGTTCTGAAGTAGGAACATACTGATGATAATGATGATGATGTAGGTATACACTTCTACAAAAAGCTCCAGTGAGTTGCAAAAATTATCATTAAATAAATTCAAATTCTTGTAAAAAGGCGTACTATAAAATATCAGATAAAAAAGCTTGGGACGAGGTAGGTAAAGGTTTCTTGTTCGCTTCTTTACACCTTATAAAGATTGAAGTGGACAAAAAATCAAAGTGTTCACTTTATTTCCTAGTTTTACTTATGTAAGAGTTTTGTGACTTGTCCAAGAGTCCTGTAAGGTCTAAAGGAAATAAAGCACTTTGAATTCTTAATTTTGATGTTATCCTAGCCAAATCTTCAACTACTTACGGCCAGTCTTAACGGAGACTAGCGAGAGAGACGAAGGACAAATTATAGTGTCCAAGTGTATGCGCAAACACAGGTGCAATCTCTATTCTCTCACTCTCGGCAGACTGACATGACCTAAATACTAAGTAATAACTACCGCAAGTCCACAATTGGTTAATCCTAATAACACATACATAAACATAACCAACCTAACTAATGTACCTTTACCTAGGTGTGTAAATCTTTGTAGGTACGCGTTTCATATTTGTAAATGAAGGCCTAGCCCAACCACTCAAATCAATCAAATATTATATTTAACACTTCAATTCGTGACAATGCTTTTAGTGACTACCTATCCACCTACTGGGTAACAAATATTTGGTCTTGTTGTGGTCGAACACTTCTATGGAGATATGTAGGTACTTATGTAGGTTTATTCCGGAAATCCCCCACGTCCATCCCCCACGTGGGGGATTTCCGGAAAAAAATTCCGGAAATCCCCCAAATCGAATCGATCAGTCTCATGGGGGATTTCAGTAGGTAGGTACCCTCCCACGCACCTATAATTTCTTCTAAAAATAGGTTCAGTCAGTTCAGTCAGACCATAGAGTTTACTCTACTCTATGGACGATTTTTAAAGAAAATGAAATAATATTTCGTGACACCTACTCTAATCAGATTTATTTTTATTTTAATCTTAATTAATTTATATTGAATGTTGTTTTTACCTTTCTAATAGTTATATAGTTATAGTATGTTAACTTTATTAATTTTAAGGACTTGTACTAGGTACCATACTTTCCCAAATAAATGATTTGATTGATTGATTGAATGCTGCTGTCCAAGCAGATTTCGGCTTCTGCAACTGTTTGTGGGTCAGGCGTATTCTGAGCAGTTCGGCTACTATTTCGTGATAAAAGCTTAAATAAAAGAAAATAATAGAAAGGCAAATAAATTCTTGCACAGTGGAAGAAGGGGTCCAAAAGTTCTCTGTTGAATATACAATTTAATCCAAAATAGTCTTGGTAATGTCGTTGATTGCCAATGAGATTATGATAGTGCGGATGGTAGTGTCATTGCCAATACATTGTGTGGCAATTTATTGTATGTAGTTATAATAAAAATATCTATCTATGTAGTCAATATATCATGTATCCTAATAAATGTGTAATTCATCTTGTCCCCATAACACAAGTTCTGCTTAGCATATTATATTTAGGTACTTAGTGTTTTGTGATAAACACTATAGACATACGACCTAGGACAAAATATGTCTTTGCCTAGGACTCTCGAAGACGACATCTACGATATTTACCACAAATAATGGCATATTTACAACCACCATCATCAGCCTATGTTAGTCAACCCACTACCACCATTCAATTAAATATTACGAAGGCGATTCAAAGGGCTCTCAAATGACAATGTAAGAAGGGTGGTTTAAACGTAATTCCACTTTTAGGCTTAATGATTGGTTTAGTTGATAAGAACTGTTTGTTTCCCAAATAAAACAAAATAAAATAAATAATAATGCTGTGTGGCCCTGCTTTACCTACCTAATAATTTATTTAATGATTGATGGCGTTAGCTGCACACCTACGTAGCTCTGTCTGCCCAATTTCGCTTCAGTCCTGTCGGGCTTCAAGCAATTTCAGTAATTCACTGTGATTCCTCCCTGTGACGTCATGAGTATCTGCGTCCACCAACATTGATTCTCGATTATGCTCACCGAGCAAACATATGAACAAACAGCTCTCGCGTTACACGCTAATAGGTCCCTTCATTTGTATAACACCTACCTACGTGGGTAAACAATGTAACTGCTGATTTTTTCTTTCAAAACAATGCATAGAATAAATTCACTGTTCTTAAACCCCAACCTCAACTGCCTATAATAGTTGCTGCACTGCTGGACGCAGGCCTTCCCCTTATTTTTTATCTCATGGGGGTAATGCCATAATCCCTACGCTGGGCATGCGGGTCGGAGATCGCAGTTCAGTGGTAGACCTATTATGCAAGAGACGCTGCTACCCGCCTCCTGGTGTATGTCCCTTAGTCGCCTCTTACGATATCCACGGGAAGAGTTGGGGTGGTGCAAATTTTAATCCGGCACCACACGGCTTGTTTTTAAAACCGACTTCGAATCCCTTAGTTTTAAACTGGTGTTTAAGTTAGAAAAATCCTGAGGATTACATTTTTTGCGGAAAAAATGTAATCCTCAGGATTTTTCTATGGGAGCATCTGAGAAACAATCGCTATACAACTGCAAAATAATCATCCAAATCGGTCCCATAAATGATGGGAAAATCAAAGGACGGACATACATACAGGCGACCTTAGGATCACCTCTTTTTTGAAGTCTGTTATTTTTTTTTATTTTATGAAGTTTTCGTAGCGTTAGACGTTACACTCTACCAGCTTGACAACGGCCTTGCTCTTCTGAGTCCAAATTTCGTGTTTTTAAATTAAATTACTCAGGTTGGTATTAAAAGGCAAAATCATGAAGAAGTATGATATAATTATATAGGACCTAAACGAAATGCGCTGATGTTGCTGATGACAGTTACTACTTTTTAGTTCGGACGTATGTCATAACAACATTGCGCCTACTATTCCATGGTGTTTAGAAACAGATAAAACTGAAATTTAGAATTAATTTAAAGATGTTCTGTAGTTTTGTTGTTTCCGAGCATAGCTCTCTCCATAGCTCGCTGGGCGACTTTAAACTGGTGGACCAGCTCTACCGTGAGTGTCCACGTCTCAGCTCCGTAGGTCATCGGGTAGGACGCACTGATATTGTGTTTTTGTTTGTTGTATTTTATGAACTAAAACTAGTTTGCTACAAAGGGGTGCGCGTTTAAATCTTTTGTATGGCGTAGCAATTTCCGTAGGCCTTCTACGACGAAAACATAGGGCTACGGCCTACGACGTCGTAGAGACCTCTACGTGGCTACTTGACATTGTGACATACAGTGACTTTGTAGTTTCATTCATTCATTATACAGATGCCACAATACATATATACTTCTTTGATAGTCCTTGCAAGTATCATAAATATGGATAAAACCGAGGTGTAATCGCATAAGTAAAGACAAAAAAGCAAAAGCGTCAGAGTCCATTTTTTGCTCACAAGTAGGTAATTAGTTTGCACGGAACCCTCGGTGACGTGGTGGTGGTGGTCAGGCGCAGAACCAACAGCTTCTCCCCCCCCCACTATTTAATCCCATTAACTGCGGTTGAAAAAGCTAACTGCTAGACCAACAAGCAGGCAGTTTTATTAGTATGTAAAATTATATATAGTAATTAAATTATAGTAATTCTATATAGGTAATCTCCAGCCAGGGTCGGTATAATATAGCAGCCATTTCTCTAAATTAATTTACTACTATGATATACCTCAGTGGGGGAGGGGGGGGGGGTCGATTCTTACGCCATGACCACCATAGCCATCCGGTCATCCGGTTACCACGTGAAAATCCAATCTTTCAAACCGGATTTTTTGTAGTTTTATCAAGTAATGATGATTCTTTGTTCCATTTTGATAGAAGTATTTTATCAATTGATAACTAACTAATCTATTTATTGTTGCATTTTTGACAAACAACGCTATTTTGATAATTTCTAGTTGGAAAAACACTAAGCTATTTATTATGCAGTTCACTCAACCCAAATTGAAGCGATTTAGGTAAGTAGATTAGATTCATATAATTTTATTTGTGGGTCGATAAACGAAAATAAATTACGAATGAGTGGAAATTTTGCAAAGGTATGAAGGTTACTTTTCGTGCTATTATCTAATGGTGCACTAAGAATTCAAATCACCAGGCCACTCAGAAAGTATTGCGAAGAAAGTTTTTATGTATGAAAGACTGGCCAGTTATACTTATAAACTATTTTTTTTAAATACTATATTAATAAGTAAAAGAAGGTACGTTCCGATTTCAAATTACGATACACATTTTAATTAAATTTACTTTAAATTATCGCGTCTCACTAAAAAATGGATCTACGCCGGGAACATTTTCGCACTATGATTTTTTTTACGATTTCAATTTTCGCCTGAAACCAGACGAATCGCATCATGGATGAAGGTCTTTCCAAGGCAAGCTTATATTGTTGGTATAACTAATTCAAGCGCGGTCGACTTACTTTGGGATATGAAGAAAGAAGTGGTCACCTTGCCCCTTGACGGCTGTAACGGAAGTAAACGTGCAGCAGTAAAAAAAAATATTCAAGACAATAGGCAAGTTACGTATCAGGAGATTCAGCACATACTGCAGACTGGATCAGACACCTTGACGAGATTCTACACGTGCATCTTCGTGTGAGGAGGATACTTTCAGCTGGGTGCCGCACATCCTCACCGATACTCAGAAGTAAGCCCGGGTGGAATGGTGCCGTGATGTGCACCATTCCACCCGTTCCCAGATTAACAAAGAAGCAGATTCGTCTCGGCGTGTTTACAATATCATTACAGGTGATGAGAAAAAACAAAATCCGACAGAGAATAAAACAAAATTATTGTAACTAATATTTTTTAATCTAGATTTTTTTATTTAATTTTATTTTATTTTTGTATGTTTCATTATTTGTAAGTAATAAACACAGATGACTTGAATTATAATATTTATTAGGTGTAATTAGTAATCTCCCAATTCTAATGAATGAGAAAGCAAGCAAAACTGGCAGTGGGCTGGCCATATCTCACGAAAAACCGACAATCGTTGGGCTGCATGGCCTGCATGTTCTTGAGTGCAGACCGCGACTCGGCACACGTAGTCACGGCGTCGCTTTCCGCCCAGCTGGACTGTCCCTGTGAATAAATAACAGCCCTCATTAAAGAAGTATGTCCGAGTGAGTATGCATGATGTAGTAAGGAGTAAGTACGGATTTTCTGTAATTTGAAACTCTAAGGAGATGACGTGTTTATTTAGCCTAATTAATAAATGAGAACAAGACCCGGTGTTTGTCAGTCAGGCTGACAGGAATAATGCATCTCGTAAATTTAGGTTACAGCACATTTTGGCACAAACTGCTCGTCCGTAAGGTGCATCCATTACCGAACGAAACTTCAAAAAACGCTGAGCAATGTTATTAGTTCAAAATTTCAGACGCTTCGTAGTGCGCCTAAAACATTTTCGGAATGTCCACCCTATTTATTTATTAAATCGTGTAATGAATAATAGTATGATAGTAGTAAATGTGGAGACAAAATGAAATCACGAAGATCGTGTTGTAAAATAAACAGTGATTGTTGTAAAATGAACTGGCTTCTACTAGTTTGATTTGTTCTAATGTGTATCTGTAGTACCTCGTTTTTTTTCTAGAGTCAGTAGGCTATAATAATGAGCAAATCTTCATCTTATTTTTCAAAAATTACTTGGTTTAAATTAAAAAACTCAAACTAGGTATGTTTATTTCCTTTAGAACTTACAGGACTCTTGGACATGTCACAAAACTCAGACTTCTTATGTAAACTAGGAAATAAAGTGATAATTTTGATTTTGGTAAAGTAAAAAAGCTAAAATGAACTTTACCTTGTTAGAATGTTAGTTTTCGAGCAAAACTCATCATCAAAATCTGATATTTTAAAGTATCTCTACTGATATTTTAAAGTCTCTTTACAAAGGATTTGTTTGACTATTTGTGTGAAATAATTTATTGATAATTATAATTATTTATTGATAATTATGATAATTAAAATAGAAGTTATAGCAACACTTAAGTGTTAAAAGACCTCCCTCCCGATGAACCGGCGACATCGATCGCAGGGAGTCAATGGATGATGGCGGCTCGACCGCTATTCGCGGCGCCTCGTTTGGGGCCATTGAGGCCACGGGGAGGCCTACGTTCATCAGTGTGTATACAAGCTGATGGCGATGATAACAACACTTGATCGCCCGTGTTGCTATGTCTTACGAGTTATACACACTGTAGGTTTGCACATAAATTCCAAAGGCTTATCTTTGATAATCTTAATACGAGTATTTACGTAAAAGATAAACTAAAATACCAAGCCACCTAAATATAAACAGGTGAATCAGGGCAATGCAAATACCTGCTGAACAGATAGATTTATTCATCTTTGACATCACGATACGCAAATCAAAAAGACTTGTTATGTGGATAATCTCCCAAAAGACTGGCCGATTTTCACAGGACCTCAACAACCTAATGTTCCACTGCTGGATGCAGGCCTCCCCATGTTTTATCTCATGGGGGTAATGCCCATAATCCCCACGCTAGCTATATGCAGGTTGGGGATCGTAGTTCGGTGGTATATCTATTTTGAAAGAGGCGCTGCTTCCCGCCCCCGCGTGTTTGTCCCTTAGTGGGCTCTTACAATACCCACAGGAAGAGTTGGGTGTTGCAAGTTCTAAGCCGGCACCACACGGCTGACGTTTCAATGGACTTTCACTGGTAAATCGCTGAAGTAATTAAATAGGCAGTGGAGCGCCCCGGTGAATGAGATAAGCCGTTGGTCTAGCGCCTGTCATCTCTCCGGTCGTGTGGGTCTGCCGTCCTATCGGATTATGGGATTGAGGGAATACTGAGAGTGCGCCTGTGTTTTCCCACACACTTGTTCATTTGTCACCCTAGTATCCGTTGAGACTGACACCCATTATTAAGTACCTAGTAATTTTCAAAGTATTTATGTACTATGTTATAACTAAGTACCTATTTCCATGCTAAGCACCCTGGCTTGAAACAGTTTGAAATAATGTCTGTTGTTGTAAATAGTGATTTGAATTTCACCTTGTGTTGAAACACTAATCGACAGACAGCCCGTATTGAAATAGTGACAATGGAAAATCAACGGTCAATGTTCGCCTAGCGAGATACAGTACCACAGGAATGAAATAATAACGCGTTAAAAATTAACTAGAATTCGTTGAAGAGGTCAAATTAGAATAAGAATAAGAAAATCTTTATTCATAGCATTTTCATCATTGAATTCTTAGATTACCCAACACCAATAATGAGCTACGAGTACCTACTTATCTACTTATTAACAACTTAAGTACTTAAATTTGAATCATTTTAAGTAATTACTGAAAATGGAGTTAGTATTGATTGACGTTCCAATTGAATAAAAAAATTATTTTTTGATATTGTTTTTTTTAATTAATATTCAATAAATCTAGGTAGGTACCTATCTTTTTTCTCTATTTGTCAGACTTTTCAATGTGTATTTTGTAAACACTTTTATTCATTGCTAATAAAACTAGTCAGATTCCATGGGAAAGAAATAACCTGTATTTCTTTTCATAGAAACAACGCGTGCGAAGCCGCGGACAGAAACTAGTATCCAAATCTTTGATATATCTGTTGCTAGTGAATTGGATTAAGTCATCCAAGTTCTTTGATGTACATTGGACAAAGATATTGGATGAGTGGAATGGGTACCTTAGGTTATTTTTACTGAATTATAAGTTTGTGGTACTATGGCCTGCAGCCTGATTTTCATTCGGTTTCCACCCACTTTTCGAATCGTCAGTCACTTTCAGTTTATTGCGAGACACCATCGCGAACGGTCGTGTGTGCTACATTGCGATACACGTTCATAAACAACTTAGCGAACATAAGAACATAACTCGCTTAACTGGTTTAGGTACAGTTTTGTGTGGACTTTTTAAAAATACCAATATAAGTAAATTCTCTTGTGCAATTTTAAATAAGTAATAAAAAATGTGATGTGTTTATTAAAATGTTTTTTAAATAATATTTAGACTTTTTAAGTGAAAAGGACAAGGAAAATGGGTTGGAAATTTTATATTTGGGCATGCGTCCTATTTTTATGTGAGTATTGTTTTATTATTCGTAATTTATTTATTATATCCTTATACTATAACCTACCGTTCACTCATCGCCTGTTTTCATCATCATCTCAACAGCCTATAACTGTCCACTGCTGAACGCAGGCCTGTTTTCATAACTTCAAACAAATATAAATGTTAAGTGTTTTGTTGATTTAGTGCTACCTATAGTATTATAATTATCTGTGGTGCTACAAATAAAACAACTCTACTAAGATTCTTTGCTTCGACAGGAATTTAGGCTAACCTAATAATAAACAAAATGAAAAATTTCCACGTCATAAATCGATTGACGATCAAAATTTTAAAATAATGATCTGTTTACTCAACATTTTTCTTAAATTCTGAACGTAGTAGTGAAGAGTAACGCTACGCCGCCGCCGTCGCCGCCGCCGGCGAGACTTGAAGAAATATATATACATACATAGTAGTTATTCTAGATTAAACAAATCCAGATACTAGTAATAATTCTGTCATATTTACGAGTATGTAATTCGAATTTGGTATGAAACTGCCAAAATAAATTTACCTATAGTGAGAACTTGTGGTGTGAAACAGCACTAGGTAGGTACACCGAAATTTAGCCGCTCATTGGATCATTTTTTTTTTGTTTTTTATTCGTCATCGAAATGAGCAGTGAAAATAAAATATGTATTATACACAAATATCTACAGCTGTAAATACGCCGTTTCAGTCCTTCAGTTAAATAAATAAATAATGCTGGACAATTCACACAGCATTACCTAGCCCCAAGCTTAGCAGAGCTTGTGTTATGGTACTGAATTACTGATAACTGATGAACATTTACGTAATACAATACACAGATGGACATTTGTTATTACGGTACACATATCTGCAGCTAGTACAAACATTTGTCCCGAGGCAGGAATCGAACCCGTAACCACCTGCGTCACAAAGGTCGTCAGTAGTTTTATTGTGAAGTACCTAAGTACTTATTACTAACCATACAACACCAAACTTTTTTCTATTATTAGGTTTATGAATGCTACACTTAGGAACGACATAAAAAGTCCCACTCCACCGATACCGAACCCTGATGGTGATGGGTTGCCACTGTTGCCAGCGCGGTTCAATTTACCACATGCGGTGAGGCTGAATTTTACGCCTCCAGAACTGGGTATACATATAGTTGTCCCAAGGACATGAAATCAGAATCCTTCTCTGTTGACTAGTTAGAGATTAAAAAAGGTAGGTCTTCCTTAAATAAACGAAATTGGACATGTTTTTAATCTAGGTGACTCCACCGGATTCAAAAATGATGAAATTATAAACAGACACTTTTTGATTATAAAACTCACAATAAAGTTTTTTACTTGAAAAATTCCATACTAATAAAATAAATTCGAAATAACCCTGTCTGTCTGTCACCTTGTCACGCCTAAAACGGCTGAACTCAATGAAATTTAGTAGGGAGGTAGATAGGCTTCTTTGTATCCCGGAAAAGTGCGAGCGCGAAGCCGCGGGCAAAACCTAGAAGGTAATAAATAGTCACTCAGTATTCCAGAAGTCCCGTGACCACTGTAAGTATATTTTTTGAAACGTCGGTAAAAATAGAAAAATAACGTGTTATGCGGATGATGATTTGCCCATACAAACGTAGTAGGTACCAAAATGATTTGTAATTCGAGCATATTTCCAACATGTCATATTGTTTTTTGTATTTGAATAGTATTTATCTAGTTCGCTGGTTGTTTTTTATCTCTTAATAATACACACATAATGAAATACCTAATGTGCAAAAATGCAAAAGCAAAAATGTGCAAAATGCGATTTGTATATTTTAACGTCGAAAATGACATGTTTTCGTCCTATTTGTTTTTTATCAAAAACAACAATATCACACGTTTTGTTTGTGAAGGAACATAGCTTACATTGTCTAGTTACAGAATAACAACACAGTGTGGAAAATACAAAAAGTTTTCAGTCATCATTTGTGGTATTATGGAACTTAATAATTTCGCTGTCGCTCGCAATTTATGGACACAGAACTAACGATGTATGAATGATCTATTGATCAATAAATTGTTTACTGAGATCATACAACTCGTACGAGACTCAATTGCACTTTGTTTTGCATGGGACGATCAATAATTTTATTTATTATAATTATTATTGGCATAGATGTAGATGCCTTATTTAGTGTGAAGACGTAGGTACTAAGGCACTTATAATTAATTAAAATTCTTTATAAAAGACGTTACAGTCTGAATAGTTTTATTGGCCTTGCCGGGAAAAGGTACATACATAAAGGAAGTCTTGTGTTGGATTAATATTGAAATGACGCAAAACTTTTTAGTAAGCTTGGATCTAATCAAAATATGTAATCTTGGACAAACCAGTAAACAGTGCTTGCATCATGAGAACCTACTAAACTAAAAACAAATGATACAATTATTATAAGAGAAATATTTTTTATGATATCTAAGCAAACAACCGGACCCGGAACAAATATCTCCAAATTGTAAAACATTTGTCTCGATGCGGAAATCGAACCCTCCTCCAAACCATCTCCTGTACCTATCGCAAGCAGACCTTCAACCACTACGTCACTGAGGACGTCAAACTCTGGATAAATCGATTAAATCTATAGTAAAATCTATAGACATCCTATAGTGCCCAAGTGTGTGCGCGAACACAGTCACACAATCACAAAAGCAAATGTTTTTTTCCCATTCTCGCCACATAGGTACCTAGGTACCTACCTAAACCTATAGGGTGGGTCAACTACTTCTCGTTGACCTAAAATCATGATGTAGCAAGAAACGAGGTCTTATAATTATTTAATTATACGGAACCCTCGTTGCGCGAGTCCGACTCGCACATAAACTTTCAGTTAAGTTAAATTTTATTTTAAATTAGGTAACATATTTTATATGGAACATGTGTCTACAGTAAATATTGATTTGAATTTGCCGAACGAGCTAGAGTAGAGTCACGAGCGTAGCGAGTCGTTCCAAAATAGACTGCTGATTCAGATTCAGATTCTTTATTAGTAACGCTTGTTACAGGTCATACAGTACAAATACAAATATTAAGAACTAGTTCATTATCTAGCATTATATAAATAAAAAATTAATTTAAATTAATTAAATAATATTGCTCATCGTAATAAAGAATAACATAATAAACTTCCAAACATAAATTAATAAAGTGTAAAGGTTACACAGTAAAATTATTTTCATTAAAGAATTCGTCAATTCTATAGATGGCTTGCTCGATAAGCCAGTTTTTTAACTTATTTTTAAAGGCTTGCATTGATCGGGCAGCGGTAATAGTTTCCGGAAGGCGGTTGTAAACGGCTGGCCCCATCACGTGGGCCAGTTTCTTGGATTTTGCGAGTCGCCGCTCTACCGCTTGTAACCTTTTAGCGTGTCGGGTCGGGTACCTATGGGTGTCGCCGAGTCTCGCATACTCGTCCAGGTGGTGGCGAGCATACACAGCTGCGTTAAAAATAACGAGGGCGGGCACGGTCATTAGTTTTAGCTATTCTGAGCTAGCGGATTTAAAAGGCACGAAACAAAAAACATTAATTTGCCATCGAGAAAAACGTACAACTTTTTACCTCGACTAGCGAGAAAATATTTTGTAACAAAAGAGGTCGAATGTCAGAAACTCATTTTGGTCAACGACCATGGAGGGTTAGAATGCTACAAACCTCTTTCAAACCGCGAACAAACGAAATTATTCTTTTCTATGAAGGTTGAATGATGTCTAACCTTTTTCTTTTCGATAAGCCGAGATGAGAGAGGTGCTACTCCCCTGTACCCATAGACATAGAATTTTTTCACTACGTACATTCTAAGCCTATGCCTGTACCTGTTGTTTGAGAGATTATTTAAAGATGGCGATGTCCGCTTATAAGGCATGGTCTTCACAAGCAAAGGTGTCAAGCCAGTGTCAAGGCACACAAAAAAATGGCGCTGCTTGATACGAGAAAGTGGACCTCTACAGAAGCAGTTAGCTTAGTTTTTCTTTCTTCGGCTCCATCCATAGAGTTACAATAACTTTTTACAGCATCGAAATTAAGTGCAACATTCTCAATTAAAATTGTTTTTTTCAACAAGTTGAATAGAATACTTTATTCCACATGTGAGCAAACCCCGATTTTGCGCGGGAGTTCTGAATAGTATATTAAACCAAAATCCTATAGAAAAATGCGACGTCACGATGACGTGTCGATACTACCGTGAAACCGGCCTATCCATTATCGCGGCGCAGGCGCACACTTTGTAGTTGTTATCATTAGAAATTATTGACGCAACCACAATTTGTCAGTCACGGCCTGTCAACTCGAACATGCTAAGTTTTTGTACATCTCACGACTTTTTCAACAGAGTAGGTAGAGGTACATAATCAAGAGTGGTTTTAGGCGATTTACCGATTTTAGGCACTTAGGTTCTTTATTTATATCATATCAAGTCAGGAAGGGTAATAATTAACCCTTTTCAACCACAATCTGTATATAACATAGGTAAATAAAATATTTCTATGCTTTATTGTTTCATAATGACAGTAAATAAATAACATTATTTATATTTTGATTTACTAAAATAATATCTACTTCTGTGCTATTTTTGGTTATTATGTCCTTCTTTTTATGGTTCAATCATAGTATTTTAAATTTTTACATATTATAAAAGCATTTTACCTTATGTTCTATTACTAAAATAGAACATATGTAATTGTATAAGTTACGTTGAGTAAGATGAAGTCACGTGGTTTGTCCTGTAAACTTGTTAAAAACCTAAATTTAAAAATAAACTATGGGTAATAAAAAGCAAGCTTTCCCATTTCGGCCTATGTCCAGTGGACGTCTCATCTCACCGAAGAGATGAGGTGATGATTCGATCCAGATTAGAATGTTTGAACCCTAAACGTATATATACACTTCGTTCGAACACCCTAAAAAAAATAGAATATCCTTTATTTGTATTACCCAAAGCTCTTTAAGCCCGCGAAGAATAATAGCTGTAAATATTCTCATAAAAAAATACCACAATATTAGATCTAAGAAAGCTACTAAAACAAGTACTAAAAACTTTACCTACTGGCTTCTTTATTTGCGTAGACACGCTATGTTGAAAAAGTTTTTAACGGATACCTACAAACTGCGCTTACTACTGTTGGTTCCTATAGATAGCAAGAGTTCAGCTCAAAAATCACTTCACAGCCAATGTTCAGCTACTTTTGTCCTTCATACAATACTTAGTTCAAAAAATATTCGATAGATAAAAAAAGGTCGACTACAAATAAAATTACAAATAACACAGTTGACAATTCAAAAAAAGAGATAGATTATAGTCTGGAATAGTACATAGGCTATATTTTATCCCGGAATTCCCACGGGAACGGGAACTACGCAAGTGAAACTGCGAGGCGCTGCTAGTTGCCTATATTTATTTGCCTACACATAATTTGCTAAGTGAAGTGGCAGTGGTCTGGCCATATCTCTAGAAGAACCGACAACCGCTGGGGTAAACGTGTTCTTGAGTGAAGACCGCGACTCGGCAAACGTAGTGTAGGACGCCCTCCGACCAGGTAAGATGACGATTTGCGAAAGACTGCTGGCACTGGCAGATGCTGCTTGCGGCAAGCTGAAGACAGGGCGCTATGGCGCTCATTCCCCTAATGAGCGCCATAGCGCCCTGTCTTCAGCTATATCCAGCAGTAGACTAATATAGCCTGATGATGATGGTGACATAATTTACTAACAAAAAGAAATCGTTTAATTTACTCGATAGGTAAGTACTTACATTAATATTCGGCAAGTGTTATTTGCAAATAGCTGGTACTTGTACTAAGTAGGTGTGGGATGACTAATTCGCAAAGGTCGCATGTCCAAGTAGGTGTATAGTTTCGCTACTTAGCCATAATTATAATTCAGACAGTGCATAAGCAAATCCTAGTTGGTAGACTAATGATATAGAGAGACATATAAAAAAAATACTAAAATAAAATACTAGCTGCAGCCCGGGGCTTCCCACGCGATTTTGAAGTAGCCTGTGTCCTTCCCCGGTATACTCTTTACCTTCCTGCCAAATTTCACCAAGATCCATTCAGCTGTTTAGGTGTGACAGACAAGGTAACATAGAGACAGATAGAGTATTTTCGAATTTATAATATTGGTATGGATAGTAAATAATAGAGAATTATGTATAAAAAATGGTGAAAACTGTAAAAAATATGTTAAACAATTAATTGGAAAACGAAAGTTTTCAATCAATGCTTGAAAACGAAAGTTTTCAATCTGTACATCCTACCCTTTATGACGTGGACACTCACGGTAGGGCTGGTCCACCAGTTTAAAGTCGCCCAGCGAGCTATGGAGAGTGCTATGCTCGGAGTTTCTCTGAAGGATAGGATTCGCAACGAATACATCCGACAGAGAACCAAGGTTATCGATATAGCTCAAAGGATTAGCAAAGTGGCAGTGGGCTGGCCATATCTCGAGAAGAACCGACAACCACTGGTGTTCTTGAGTGGAGACCGCTACTCGCAAACGTAGTGTAGGACGCCCTGCGACCAGGTGGGATAACGATTTGCGAAAGACTGTTGGCAGATGCTGGATGCGGCAAGCTGAAGACATGGCGCTATGGCGCTCATTAGGGGAGGCCTATGTCCAGCAGTGGACTAATAGAAGCTGATGATGATGATTCCATATTTGATAACTTTCCTCTACTATACTGGATGGGCCGAACAGTGACATCAAAAAAGAAATATGAACCCCGAGTGTGACCCTACCTGAGAATACCCCATGTATGTTCTTCGATTTTTCGTAGTTTTTGAGTTGCCTATAATTTTTTTACGTTTTGTTTGAGAACTTTCGGGCGGAACGGTTAACACATTCACTTCCCAGTCTCAAGGTAAGGGTAAGGGCATAATAGTACATTTCTCACCACGGGCTGGAAATTAATTTCCTGCCCGTGGTGAGAATACTATTTTCCTCCTCGACGGAGGCGGAAAACGTCATTTTCATTTAGCACCCACGGGAGGAAAATTGACGCTTTCCGCCCGGGGGGAAGAAAGTTTTTTATTTCGTTATGTGACCCATATGAATCACACTTTTTTGCGTAAAAAGATCAGCTTTCTAACAGTATTGTAAGTTACAAAATTTTGATCGAAAATGCAGAATTTACGTTTGAGCGAGACAAAGATGAATATTCAGCATCAAATAAAAAAAAATTAGTCGTTTCTGGAAGACTTTAAAAACTTTGAGAGGCTCTGAGCTTTCATAATATCACTAAAACAGTGCTATTTATTCCACTATTATTTGCTGAAATCGGTCTTAAGTAGTACTACCGAGTTGAAAATTCACAAAATTAATAATTTAATAGAAGCAGAATAAAACCAGCGCGCATTAGTGATATGTAACAATTCTAGGCACATGCTGAGCGATGCCCCTTTTTTGCCACTTATTTGTCTTTTCTATGTTTATCTTTTCTTTTTCCTTTGTGTTATTGTGACAAAAATAAAACCTTGTACTTACTTACTTATTTGGCCGTTTACTAGCCTATTTTGTCATTTCTGTGACTAATACGGATAGGAAATGCAAAATGAATAAAACAAATTAAACAGCCCTCCAATCAATAATTAACTAAATGTTAAATAAAATAATACCTTACTGACAAAAAATAAGTTTTTATTTTTTGTCAGTAAGGTATTATTTTATTTACTCAGGATCACCCCTTTATAACTGGTTCACTAAGTTTTTTCTTTGACTGAGAGCTAACTTTTGCTTGGATTTAGGTAACACTTTTTACTGTCTTTAAGGTTTTTTACCACATTTTGAGTTCTACTCTTATATATCTAATCCTGTTTTTCACGCCTAAACGGCTATACACAAGCTCTGCTTAGCTTGGGGCTAGATAATGCTGTGTGAATTGTCCAGCATTATTATTATTATTATTATAAGGATCTCTACGCTTGATTGGATTTGGCTGGGAAGGAAAGTGTTGGTATCCCGAAGGGACTATATGTATAAGCTACGTGCACCCCGCTTAAACGTGTGCGAAGCAGCGGACAAAAGCTAGTACAATTAAATTTAATGTCGGCTTATCTACTGTCGTCGGCTCAACACAAAAGATCTAAAATGGATGACGCTGAATAAACCAACACTGTGTAAACAAATAACCGCGTAATTTTATTCAAAAACATGCGAAATTTTAACATGGTGGGCGCAGTTTTTGAAGCGTTTTCGGTCGTAGGTTCTACGATAAACACTTAACCAAACATTTATATTATTTATATAAAAATTCTTTCTCCATTACATTATATCATAGACATTATCTCTGATGAACATCGGCTATACCTACAATCACGGAACATATATTGCGAAGCCGGGGCGAAACATTTATAATTTGGATCTAATCTGGTCTAAATCAGATACAGTTACAAGACCTAATAAACTTCACACGATAGCAAAAAATTTTAAAATAACCCCGTTTTGTAGTATTTTTTTATATTTTGAACAGCTGACTTTTTCGTAGTTATCTAAAGACCCTAAATATTTCTATAATGAGATTGACTTGATAAAATATTTTCTTTTAATCACTCTTGTTTAAATACCTGTAAAATACGACGAACTGCGGACTTATAACGTAAACAGCAAAATAAATACAATTAAAAGGATAAGTACCTCGAATTTGGATTGTTTTATACTTACTGAGTTCTCGTAGCCAAATTTTCAGCCACGCACGGGTCGGCCAGTCTCGACGGAGACAAGCTATAAATTGTGTAATATTGTTGGTAATTTTTTTGTACATTATTTAATACTTGATAACCTTTTACGGGTAAGATTATCAATTATAAGTACTTTAGTTATAACATTCTATAAATAACTAGGTATTATCTACTAATTAAAGGTCAAAGGTACCATGCAATTTTTGAAGTCATTTTCATCTTACCTAGGGCATGAGGAAATAAGAATTTCAATCTCTATTCATAAATCTATTTATTAAATACTACTCTGTGTAAAAAGAATCGGGAATATGTCAATAAAAAGACCCGCGTAAAAGAGGTCGTTCTAATTTTTTTACTGCATGTTGGTAGCACTGTACTGATTTAGCGCGCAAAATTTGAGCGGGATCTGTCATTTAATTTGTTTTAAACTACACTTTTTGTTGGTCATCGTTTTGAGTTCTCGGCGATTTTTACAATGGAAAATATTGTTGAACAAAGAGTGTGCCTTAAATTTTGTGTTTCGAATGATATTTCATGTGGTGAATCACTAAAAATGTTGCGAAATACATACGGCGAATCGTGTATATCGAAAACAAGGGCTTATGAATGGTATAAGGCTTTTAAAGAAGGCCGAGAAGTAGTAGTAGACTTGCCTCGTTCTGGTAGACCTTCAACCGCTACGACTAAAGAAAACATCGACAAAATCAAGAAGCTAGTACTCGAAAATCGACGTATGAGTCTGAGAGAGTTGGCTAGTGAGGTGAACATATCTTTTAAGTCCGTCCACAACATTCTCATTGACATTTTAGGCATGAAACGCGTCGCCGCTCGACTAGTTCCAAAAGAGCTCAATTTTGTTCAAAAAGCGCAGCGAAAGCATGTCGCTGAAGACATGGTTTCCCGAGTTTCGATGGATCCAACCTTTATGAAACGTATAATAACTGGCGACGAGACATGGGTTTATGAGTACGACATGCAAACAAGCCAACAATCTTCAGAATGGCGTCTCGAAAACGAGCCGAAACCCAAAAAACCGCGGCAAAGTCGCTCCAAAATCAAGGTGATGCTGACAGTTTTTTTTGACTACCGTGGTGTGGTTCACTCCGAATTCCTTCCAAAGGGAGAAACAGTGAATAAAGAATATTATTTAGGCGTGATGAAGCGTTTGCGTGAGAGTATCCGCCGAAAACGTCCAGATTTGTGGCAACACAACTCATGGATGCTGCACCATGATAATGCACCATCGCACACAGCCATTATAGTGAAAGAGTTTTTAGCGAAAAATTCAACAAAAGTTCTCGACCAAGCACCGTATTCACCTGATATGGCTCCGTCTGACTTTTTTTTATTTCCCAAGTTAAAATTACCACTTCGAGGAAAACGTTTTGAGTCGATAGAAGCCAAAAAAGAAAATTCGCTGAATGAGCTAAAGGCCATACCGCAAATAGCCTATGAAAAATGTATGGAAGACTGGGTGAAGCGTTGGAGGTGTTGTATTGCAAGCGATGGGGCCTACTTTGAAGGCGATAAAATAAATTTAGATGAATAATTTGTATTTTTTGTTTTATTGACAAATTCCCGATATTTAGTACACAGAATGTATATCTTCTAGAAAACATTGGTAAATATTGTGATAGAGCTCCCAGCTACCTAGATAAAACATTACCTTCATAAAACGGATTTTACGATCCGACGCACTCTTTCTGATGGGCAACGATACTAAATAATATTTTTATTTATAATTAACTAGTTTCAGTCCACGGCTTCGCACGCGTTGTGTTTGTGGAATCGCTTAATGCTATTTCTATCCAATGGAAGCTGTTATATGTCATAAAAAAATATAAGCATTATGTTCTATTTCATTCTGATAGCTAATGTATGAAAATTTTCCGCCTGATCCGGGCAGTAGTTTTGGCGTGAAGAAGTAAAAAACATCTATCCATCCATCCAAACTTTTGCATTTATAATATCACTAGATTCTGCTGGACACTAGATGATTAAGATTCTATTGGCAAGTGATTTATCAAATGTTCAAAAAGGAGCTTATGTATTATTCCAGGCCTAGAACTACCTATATGCAAAATTTCAGTCCGATCCGTTTTCGCGTGAAGAGGTAACAAACATACAAACATTCAATCTTTCGCATTTATATAGTGTGAGGTGATTGGTTTTCTCGCAAATATTTTCGAGTGATTTGCAATGACGAAGACTTATTTAACAACCGATCAAGTTTATTTTTGACGTCTGAATGTGAAAACTAATTGAATCGAAAATAAAACGTTTTTCGTACATATTTTAATGGATTATAAGGTGAAGTTGGTATAAAAATTACTGAGCATGGTTAAAACTTAGAGCATTTATGCTCTAAGGGTTAAAATATGCTACTGACAAATAGATGTGCCTACATTATGCGTAGGTACTCATTTTTGTAAACTACGGATATTTTGAGTTATTTTAACACTTGTACTTTTTTTTATTATCCTGAGGGAAATGCGCACGCATATCGCACTGCCACGGGGAGACAGACGATTATGTGGGACTCCAACCCACTAAAACCTTCAGGGTGTTTCCATCTCTGCCGCTTGTGGTGGGAACATGGTAACGATTTTCTCTTCCACGAACCCACCACGGCTGCCCGATATCGGGCCCCTCACTGGGGAGCACCCCCTTCGCGACATGTCAGAAACACGTGACGCACCGCGACCACCTCGGGGACCTTACCCGCCAAATGGGCGCCGAACGATCCCGTGTCCACACGCCCTAGGTCTCCCTGCGACGGGTCGGTCGAGCGAGTGGCCCCGCCGCCTGCCACACGGTCGCAGAGGATAGGGAGAGCGGCCCACGCAATACCGACACTCTTCCTCCCCTGCGACCCCACCTTGTCGCCATCAAACGGTGGCGACCCCACCAAGGCCGCGGAAGGCTTAACACTTGTACATAACATAAGATTTGTATGTTTGCATCATGAGAAGCAGAAGAGCGAATCGAGCGATTCAAAACGCCTAATACCTACAGGCGCAGTGAGATAAGACATAAAGAAACCTCGTTAGAGTCATTCATAACGGGACTTATTTAAGCTATATAGCTTAAATAAGTGTAAATAGCTTAAACAATAACAAAAAACAATTACAAGTAGTATGTAGGTACACTTACTAATATTTACAATTACATCTATTTTCTAAAAATCTATGTCGTCACCAGAAGAAAGAGTGCCTAGAAGGCTGGTAGCATTGCCTCTTTGACAGGCAATGCTAATTCATTGACCGAAATAAAAGCCAGCATTCCGATCAAATATCAATAACGTTTATTTCTTTAAGCTTACAAAATAAGCACTTAGACAAGTCAAATCACCTGTGGACTAGGAGTTTTGTAAGATCTTTGTATAAAGCGTGTGCCCCAGGACCCCAAGGTCTATTTATTTAGTATTTACCATGGTTTGATTAATTCAAAACTCTAATCATGGTAAATATCCCGTTATAAATGACTTTAATGTTAATTACCATGGTAGTTTTAAAAGTCTTACACCTCGTTAGGTAAAATAATCCTTCGTTGTATGACACAGCTTTTACGAACTTTTAAATAACTTTCCTGTTTTTGAGGATAAAACGTCAGCGCAGTGATGAAAGATCACAGTGCGTAAAATGCTTTTAACTTCTGCACTTTGCATAAACAAACACATTTCTGAACGAAATGACTTTTTAACACGCGTTATAATTCTGGTGTTCCAGATTAATGAAGGAACTGAAGCTTTGGTTTTTTTAATACAGCTAGCTGCTACTCCGGTTAAACTGAAGTTGGTTAAATTTTAAACGTTGTTTAGACGTTTTTGACATAAGTTTTCATATGTTAAACGTCAAAGATAACCGAAGAAACTGCCTAATTGTCCGATTATCTTTAGTGAACACATACCTTACAATGTTTGTAACCATTTCCCTCAAACTTAACTAAAACTCACGTTGTTAATTTTTTGAGAATTCGCACTACTTAGTTATGTACATAATGCTGATAATGATATTTCAAACAGATTAAAGGCACAGCTATCTACTACCATAAGAATAAAAACAGTTCTTACTTACGGGACTCTTGACCGAGTGCTGAACGCCGCCGCCCTTTACATATCACAAGCCACCACTGCTTACTCAATAGGGCCTTGCTTTTTTAATTAAATAGCTTTGATGTTCCCGAGGTATTGTTATTTTTATGTATACCTATTACGTCCCCCTTTACGTTGTCACGTCCTTTAGTCGTCCGAGCGTGTTGCCAGGGTTGCTACTGTTAAATATTGCTGACCTGTGAATATAATATTGCTAAAATATATTTTTGTCGCTGTTTTGTGTTCTATTTTATACTAGCGACCCGGCCCCGGCTTTGCATGGTAGATTAATATATGTACTATATTCCAAGCGACAATAATGCAAAGATTCTTTTCAAACGGACATTGGACGGACATCTCGCTGCTCAAAAATTGGCATGCGAGCTAGTGTGTTCTGAAAAGCTTAGCTTGTCTGTGGACAACTCGCCCGAATTAAAAATCAAGAAAGGGCCAAGTTAGGTATACCCTACCCAAAGCAGTATTGTCAACTCGAACACGGCGTTGATCGTATTTAGGTTACCTTTTTATATTTATTCTATTATATTATCTCATTTACCTTATACCAACCAAGGGTTTTGTATCCAAATGTTATAAACTGGATCTTAGGTGCCTATTTTCTGAACCCATCTTTGTTAAAAAACAACAAACATCTGTTTGCGAAGGAATTGACAACAGTGTTATCACTTATCAGTGCGTCACTGATAACGCGGCCTTCTTTGATGGATCTTATTGTATCACACACAGGTGATTACGGCCTCGAAGACTATAAAGCGCCACCAAATACCTATCTAAAGGATAACATACGAGGTTCAGGGTCGAGTTCTCTTGAAATGGAGTAGAAGCACAATGAAATAAATAAATAATTCAACTGCTCATCATTTTTACACAGGTCTCATTCTTGAACGAAAAAAGAACATAAAATAATTAATTGTACAACACGGCCTGATATGTTAGTCATACATCGGTATTTACATATGTATGTTATATGTTAATTATAAACAATGCTCCAATTTGGTAAATCCAACTTTGATAAAGAGGTCAGCCGTCGAATCCAACTCGGATGAGCATTCGGGAAGCTTCGCAATATCTTCTCATCACTGATACCGCAGTCTCAAGACGAAAGTCTTCAATCAATTTGTATTGTCAGTGATGACCTACGGCTCCGAGACGTGGTCGCTAACTATAGGCCTCGTTCATAAGCGTAGAGTCGCTCAGCGGGCTGTGGAGAGACTTAGAAGATTGGAGTTTCTCTACGTGATAGAATCCGGAATACGGAAATCCATAGATGAAACAAAGTCGACGACATAGATCTCAGAATTAGTAAGCTGAAGTGGCAGTGCGCAGGTCATATATAGCTCGCAGAACTGATAGTGATAACCGCTGGGGAGTAAAGGTTCTCGAATGGCGGCCGCGATGCAACGCGAAAGTCGCGGAACGGAGTGTTGGGAGACCATCAACTCGATGGACCGACGACATCGTAGCGGTCGCAGGGAGTCGATGGATGGAGGCGGCTCAGGAGCGCTATTTGTGGCGTCGTATAGGGGAGATCTATGTCCAGCAGTGGACGTGTATGGGCTGATATGATGAACACATACCTATAGCATAACTTTTGTCCCATACAAAGCAGTGTTATGGGTACTAGATAACAGATCGTACAAACATTTGCCTCGAGGCGAAATCGAACCCGCCACCTCCGCCCATGGAACTTTGACCAATATGCCACAGAGGTAGTTCTAGGAAAATTACCTACACCACGTCTTGAATACAAAGTTCGTATATTGATTTAAGTCTTGCGTAAAGCAGGCTAAGTACCTACCTACTGCCACATTTTCACCATAAATATTAATTTGACGAACTTCCTTCATAAATTCTCACTCCCTTTAGAATACTGGAATGTCTTTCATCATACTTTAGTCTTGGGTTAATTTATTATTTCCCTCAGTGCTCCGTCCACGTGTTGTTTATTCTAGAATGCAGTAGGTACCTACCAAGGTACAAACATCACACCACACTAATACTTTCATTAAATAAGAAAGTTTGAATGTATTAAATAAACTTATTAATAATTTTTTTATCCTTAGGAGTATTACCCCCCCCCCCGTTTTAGGATTTTTTCTAAAAAGAATTGTAATTATTTTTTTAATAATAAACAAGTATTTATTTTAACTTTTATTTGTTACTTCTTCACGCCAAAACTACTGAATGGATCGGGATTAAATATTTATTTGTATACAAGGTATTTCTAGGCTAGGAATAAAACATAAGCTACTTTTTATCCAATCAGTTCCCATGGGATAGAAATAACTTCAAACAACGCGTGTGAAGCCGTGGGCAATAACTAGTATAGTATAGTCTAGCCCCTTTACACTGGGGGTATTAATTAACCTGAGTAGGTACAAGTTATCTCTATCTCTGTCTATCTTTACAAGTAGGTACCTAATGTAGTCAGTGTTCAAGAATTTGTAGATCAGACTACAAAAAGTAATAAATCTACACACATCAACATTGTCTAAGGATTTCATTTTTTACAAAAACAGAAAATAATTTCTTCAGAAAACTAGGTTTGGCAAGAATTTTTATTTTTTTCCCAAATTTTGAAAAGGGAACAAAAGAGGTTTAATTCCATAAATAAACTTTTTCTAAAAAGCATATAGTTTAGTAGTAGAAAGCAAATCATTTCAAAATGGAATATCCACAATGTTGATGTGTGTAAATCAATACGTACCTACCTTTTATTTCTTTACTAGATTTTGCCCATGGTTTCACACGCGTTTTTACGGAAACGTTCAAAAGTTATTTCTATCCTATGGAAACTGATTTATAGGATTAAAATACTATGTTAAGTTTCAGGCCCAGAACTACCTATGTGTAATTTTAGCCCGATCTATTCAGTAGTTTTGGCTAAGTAACAAACATCCATCTTTCCATCCATATAAACATCCCACAGTTTAACTTACAGTGGCGCGCTATGGAGAGAGCTATGTTCGGTGTTTCTCTGAAGAATAGGATTCGCAAATCGCAACGAATACATCCGACAGAGAACCAAGGTTATCGACATAGCTGAATTAGCAAGCTGAAGTGGCAGTGGGCTGGCCATATTTCGAGAAGAACCGATAACCGCTGG
Source organism: Eupithecia vulgata (assembly GCA_946478455.1). Taxonomy (NCBI): domain Eukaryota; kingdom Metazoa; phylum Arthropoda; class Insecta; order Lepidoptera; family Geometridae; genus Eupithecia; species Eupithecia vulgata. Next base: position 13,794,705 of record OX297873.1, read on the forward strand.
GTAAACGTGTTCTTGAGTGGAGACCGCGACTCTTCAAATGTAGTGTAGGACGCCCTCCGACCAGGTGGGATGACGATTTGCGAAAGACTGCTGGCAGATGCTGGATGCGGCAAGCTGAAGACAGGGCGCTATGGCGCTCATTAGTGGAGGGCGTGGAGGCCTATGTCCAGCAGTGGATTGATATTGGCTGATTATAATGATGAAACATCCAAACTTTCGAATTGATTCGTTTCGCTTGCATTTTTGTTCACTAGTGGAAGAAGATCGTAGATGAAGAAATTACTGATAAAAAATATGGATGATGTATGAACATAATGTAATGATGTATTTTTATCTGTACCTAATTTAATTGAGCTTGCAAACGTTTTAAAATTATCAAGGAGATTCCCAGATTTTGTCTTAAGAGTAAGCCCTTTCACGACCAATCGCGCGAAAACGCTGAAATCTATAAAAAACTTAAGACACTCCAGTGTGAAGGGGCTCTTACTGACTTGCTGATTGATAGTACGTACAGTTATCGCCTTTGCTGTGGCATATCTGTAGCAATAAATGATTTGATGAGTTTCCAATACTTATTTGATATCGTCGAAGTTGCCGACATAGAACAAAATTTTGCATGATCATCTACGATAAGTCCAGATTAGTGTTCAAATTGCTAAATAGGGAACATTTCTGAAAGTTCTAAGAGTCTTATCACAATGCCGATTTAAGAGCGATTTCAAAGCGAGGCGATTACGGATTACGCGGCGTACTCGAGACGGTGCGACGACGACGCGATGCAGCGAGCACGCCCCGCGACATCGCTGCGACGTCGCTGTTGTGTAGGTGCACGATACATGAAACGTGTGTGTAAATGGGCTGAATCATGATCATTATTGAAGAAAAAAAAAATGTTGTATGTTGGTAATTTTTTTACCGTCTCGGAGCTTTGCTGGTGTGCTCCGCCGCACACCAGCGGAATATGTCATGTATGCGGATGAAGGATGAAGGCCGCGAGTTGGGACAAGATTTTTTTTTTGGGGTTTTTAATTTTTTTTTCTTTCTGCAATTAATAAAACTAGCGAAAAAGTAATTTGCCGCAAATCGTAAACCATTTACATTTACACTGGTATTTTTGGAGCATTTGGGAAAATACAAAATGTTGTGGCTTAAAATCTACATTTTACTAAATGCTCCAAAATTACAAAGAAATCGAAGTTGGTTCTATAGGAGATTATAGAATGGTTTACGATTTGCGGCAAATTACTTTTTCGCTAGTATTATTACTTGTAGAAGGAAAAAGAAATTAAAACCACAAAAAAAATAAACTCACGCCAACTCGCGACGAATCACCTGAATAATATCATTCTGCTGAATCCAATAGCCTTCTTAACAAACTCAGAATGTGTCAGTATCGCAAGCTCTGAGTAGGATTCAGTGTCAGTAATGAATTGGACATGATCATGGAGTCCGATATAGCGACGTATTGACAACTCCATTTAGCGACGTGTGTCGTGAGTTACAGCTTTTACGTATCGGTTATTGCTTCTTTTAGAATTACGCCTTGTTTCTTTACAGAGGAGCTAACTTAGATACCTACTGGTTCGGTTTAGGTCAGATTTTGTTAGACTGATTCGGGTTGAGACTGATTCGTTTTATGACGTGTTAGTTAGACTATGTAGATTAAGACGGTACCTCGAGCCAAACTAGCGGCATCTATTAATTTACCTACCTAGTCGGAAATCTTTGGATGTTATTGTCCAGCAATGGACGACTTTCGGCTGAATTGATTGTACGCAAAAAAAACCATTCGTATTTATGTCTAACGTCAAGTCCAAGCCTGAAAAGTAGATAGGTAGGTACCTAGGTATGTTTTTCGGATGATGGATTAAGCTCTGTGTTTGTCCAAGGAAAAGAGACATTAAATTCCCATTAAGTTTATAACGACGCAATAAAAAAGTTATAACATTTTGTCATTAATTATTTATTGTGAACGAAATCTTTTTAGCATTAAACATTTGAATATCTTTGAATAGTCGAAATGTTTGATGAGAAAAAAATATCTAAAACATATCTAATTACACATTAAGTATGTGTAATTAGATATGTTTTAGATATTTTTTTAGGAGATTTTTTATTTATCTCTCTAAATTTTGAACTGAAATAAAAACATAAAAGTGACTCAATCGAATCGGGTAGGCACTCAAAAGAGATACAAGGTTACTTATTTTTATTCCACCTTAAAAAAAGTAAGGCTTTCATCGTGTATGGATGTCTTTCGTATAACTGAGATTCAGTTAGTGCGGGGTGCCAAATACCCTTGCACTATACGAAGAATTAAAAGATTAAGAAGAATAGTGTAATAATTCATTTTAATTCATAACTCTTATAATTTGTTTCAGTTAGGCGGCCCATACACTGCCAGGACATGAGCGAAAGTGGCTCAGCAGTGCTTCACATGACAAACATAACTCGACTGACAGCCCATGCCATCCATGCTGCAGGATACCACCTACACAAGGTGCAGCATTTGTAAGTATACTGTCAATTAGCTCCTAGCCAGCTGCACTAGATGTTTGATGTGATGGTATATGGTTTATCCACTACATCATCATATCATCCACCACTATGGAATAATAGATTCCTCTTTGGATCTTTTTAGATCTTACTTGAGTGTTACAAAGTGTATACAAAATAGAAGATAGAGGAAACTACATTTTCTACTACTATGGTGAAAAACAAGGAGAAAAAGGAGTTGGATTTATAGTAAAAAAACAGAAAAATGTCATAGTAACAAATTTTATTGCAATATCTGATAGGATAGCTTTAATTTATATAAAAATCAACGACCACACATTTTCTATTCTACAAGTATATGCTCCAACAGAAAGAGCCAACAATGATGAAATGAAATTGTTCTATGAAAAACTTGACACAGCAATGAAAAAATGCACACAGAGTATAATATTCATGGGCGATATGAACGCTAAAATTGGAACACCAGAAACAAATGAAAGCACTATTTTGGGAAAATACGGGTACGGCAAAAGGAACAGAAGAGGCCAACGTTTCCTACATTTCTGCTTGGAACATAAGCTTAAAATAACGAATTCACAATTTAAAAAATCAAATCCACTAAAATGGACTTGGCTTTCACCAAATGGAAAAACAAAAAATGAGATTGATTTCATAGCTACAAACCGCCCCAAAATGGTAGAGAACTTAAACATCATCAGTCGACTCATGCACCCCAGTGACCACAGAATGGTGAGGATGACTATCTCAGTTAAGCAACACAAAAGATCAAGAGCACAGTATGGTAGAAACATACCAAATATTATTGACCATGAACACTTTAGAAAAACACTTACCCTACAAACACAGAATGAAAATGATTCCATACAGACTCTATACAACCAGCTTGAAAACAGCCTCAAGAAATGCTCCCATGACTGTAAGGCACAAAAATCCACAAAAAGACCGGAAATAATCACATCTGAAATAATAGAACTGAAACACCGAAGACATGATCTGAAAAACAAAACTCACAAAACAAGACAAGAAAAGATAGAACTTAGCAATTTATATAAATCAATAAACAAGAAAATTAAACATAATATTCAAAGCCATAGAAATGCTACCCTTGAAGAATTTTTGAATAAAACTGGAGGCACTAAAAAAGCTTTTAAAAAACTCAACAACACTAAACAGCTTATGACTCACCTGTGCGACGAAACTGGGACTACCGTAAGTAATAGAAAGGACTTAATGGAAATAGCGACACAATTTTACAAAAAACTTTATAGCGCACATAATTCATGCGTTAATGAGGCAGACATAATATACAAATCAACCAACAGAGACCCGGTGTTGCCTTTCCTAGAAAGTGAAGTAGAACTGTCGATAAATAAACTTAAATGGGACAAGAGCCCAGGACCAGATGGTATTACCAATGAAATGCTACTAGCAGGCAAAGAAAAACTTATAAAACCACTCACAGAATTATTCAATCTTATTTTAAGACAGAAAAAAATACCCATACAATGGACTTGCTCAGAGATTGTCTTACTGTACAAAAAAGGTGATCCAAAACATATTGAAAATTACAGACCGATTAGTCTGATGGCAAGCCTTTACAAAGTTTTTTCATCAACTCTACTGCGAAGAATCCACAAATTAATTGAAGAAAACCAAGCTGTGGAGCAAGCTGGGTTCCGGAAAAACTTCTCAACCGTGGATCATATACACACAATTAAACAGATCATTGAAAAGTATACGGAATATGAAAAACCGTTGTATATCTGCTTTATAGATTACTCAAAAGCTTTTGACTCTATATCCCATCGATCTATATGGCAATCTCTGGCAGACCAAGGCATCAACTACGAGTACATAAAGCTAATACTAGAAATCTACAAAAACAGCACAGCGCGGGTAAAATTGGACTCGGCTGGACCAGATTTTCCTGTTGGACGGGGCGCAAAACAAGGAGACCCACTCTCTCCGACTCTCTTTATCGCCGTACTAGAGACAATCTTCAGAACCCTCAGCTGGGACAAAATAGGAATCAAGATTGACGGTAACTACCTCACTCATTTAAGGTTCGCAGACGACCTGGTCTTAATGTCAGAAAAAGCAGATGAACTAGAGTATATGATACAGTCTCTATGCTTAGAAAGTAGAGTTATTGGACTGGAGGTAAATATGTCAAAAACTAAAGTAATGACCAACAGAAACGAAACCCCAATAACTGTAGATACAAACACGCTGGAATATGTATCGGATTACGTGTATCTAGGCCATATCATCTCATTTAAGGACTGCACAGAGAAGGAGATCAACCATAGAGTGAAAAATACATGGAACAAATACTGGGCCCTGAAAGAGATCTTCAAGGGAAATATGCCCTTAGAACTGAAGACTAAGGCAATGAACATCTGTCTAACACCATGTCTCACTTATGCCTGCCAAACCTGGCCACTTACAAAAAAATATTTGGAAAAACTAAGAGTATGTCAAAGGGGTATGGAGAGAAGCTTCGTTGGGTTAAAACTAAAAGACCGTATCAAGAACAAAACCATCCGAAGCAAGACCCGGGCTAAGGACGTGATCCAAAGGATACTCAGCCTCAAGTGGAGCTGGGCTGGTCATCTCCAGCGGCTAAACGCGAACAGATGGTGCCAAATCACAACGAATTGGTATCCCCGCAACTCAAAACGGAAGAGAGGGAGGCCGTTAACCCGTTGGAGCGACGACCTGGTAAAGACTGCAGGAAAGATCTGGTCTAGGATGGCTAGAAATAGAAAAGAATGGAAATGCTTGGAGGAGGCTTTCACCGCCACAGGCGGTCCATACACTAACAACTAGAATAAGATAACTAATCTAGAATAAGATAACTAATTATAAACCTATTAAAAATACCTACTAACCTACACAACCTTTTCTAAATTTATACTTTGTAATCAGTGTACTGGAAAATAAAGCTCTTTTTATTTTTATTTATTTACTTGAGTGTTATGATACAAAGACTTGACATTAATGGGAAACGGTCTTCGAGTGACAATGGGTATACCACAGGGTGCTATCCTTAGTCCTTTCCTATTTTTACTTTATATTAACGACCTGCCTGGTATTATTAAGAATAATCTCGATATTATATTGTTTGCTGATTATACCTTACTAATTATTAAAATGAAACGACAAAACACAAATTTCGACGATGTGATAATGCAATCTCAAAAGTAGTCCATTGATTTAGTTTCAATTATCTTTTGCTTAACGAAACCAAAATAAAATAAACTAGATTTATTGTATCCAATGTTAAGCAAGTTAAGGCTGATGTAAACGTAAAAGGAGAAACATTAGAAATTGTAGAAAGTATCGAATTCTTAAGAATCACCTTAGAACTTCAATGGGGCTCATGAAGTTCTAAGGGCTTAAATAGATAAGATACCCTAACAAAAAAATCCGCCATCTTACAGACGTGGATACGTCAAGACTTGTTTACTTCAGCTACTTCCACAGTATTAGGTATGTCTTATGGTATACTGCTGTGAGGGAACGTTGCAGATATTAACGCCATATTAGTGCTGCAGAAGAGGGCCGTTCATGCAATATATAATATGGGTCCCAGAAAATCCCTACCGTGATAAATTCAAAGAAATAGACATAAAGACAGACAATTTGACTATAGGATAAATATCTCAAAAAATTTAGACATCACGTCTCTTGATACTCGTCAAATGAACGCGGAGCTCTGGTCTCTGTTCTGTTCGGTTTAGTAGAATACTTGCAGATCGTGTTGTCTCATTTTTCTATGGTATTTGGTTGGAGCAGCGCCTCTGGCGGGCGTGCAAACATTGAATACTTATACAGAGTGTTCGGCACAACATTTGTAATGAATATGCTATTGCACTTGGTACAATGCGAGCAACCAAAGATGGTACTTGACGGATCACGTAGTTAGAGTTACCTGAGTAGTAGGTAGATAGTTCGCAGGCCGTATGCGAGGCGAGCGGGGAGGGACGGTACCGTTTTATATTATATAGTTAAAGATTAGAATTTTGGGCGCCACTATACCTGCAAAATCCCCTCTACGGCATCTGACAGGAATCATCTTTGGCTTTTACCATCTAGGTACCTCCAGCTTCCTCATGACAAGCATTGTGCCGAACACCCTGTATAATAACATCTAGTGCATCAGAGTCAGACGTAAGATCACAATGAATCAGCCACAAGTGTTCTATTCCAGTCCATAGAATGATAAAACTATTTGTGTTCCAGATCCATAATGGACGCGCCGAAGCTGGAGCACGTTGTTGTCGAAGATCTGACTAAGATACCCAATCTCAAATCATTGTACGTATCTAGTATATTATTTACTAGCGGCCCGCCCCGGCTCCGCACGGGTAGATTCTGTCCCCTATGTTCATCAAGGATAACATAGGATTTTAATGGTGAAAGAATTTTTCAAATCGGTCACCTAGTTTCGGAGCCATTTCAATTCATACAAACAAACAAATCTTTCCTCGTTATAATATTAGTATAGATAATATGCAAGAAGTTAATTGGCTTGTCCCTTGTGACTATTAGTTATATTGGTGCCTACCTACAGTAAGAAAAGTAAAAAGTTTTATTTTTGTCACAATAACACAAACACAATTAACATCACACATTCAAACGACAGTGTGATTTCACCTCTAAACTTTTAAATGATTTTAACCTTTAGAAAACCTGCAACTTGACATTATAATGGGTATATTAATCTGCATTATCCGCCTAAAAATAAATATAAATAGGGTATAAATCTCGCTACTAAGACTGACTATAGACTTTAATTCTGAGTAGATATGGTAGCTTTCAGTTCAGATTTATCTACTTTACGTATTTTTACCTGGTAGGTACCTACTGGGTGATGTGAGATGTCTAACAAGAATATTTTAGTAATCACACGTACAAATATTCAATGAATTTATAAAAAATCTGCTTGAATCAGATCCACTCGATTACGAGTTATGATCGATTAAATCAGGTAGATTTTCGATTTATTAACAAATAGTTATTTGCTAATAAACACTAACAATAATTATTATTATCGCGTATCGTCAGGAAGCTCCTTTCTTTGCATTGCAGCCCTTAGTCACCGGCTGCTTGAGCCTAGCTTCGCAATACTGATCTACCGTTTTGCTGTATTTTTTACTGTAGAATCAGTATCAACTATTCTACAGTAGAATAGTTTTATAATATTTTATTGTGATCATCATCATCATTGTTTCAGTTTCATAACCCAAGCTCCGTTGCTCCGGCGAATCGCGCCGCTTCCAGCGCTGCCCGAGCTCCGCACATTGTACGTATGTACGTCATTTTTGTGTTTTATTTATTTCTAGCTTCTGCACGTGGTTTTTTACGCGTTTTTGGAATAAAAAACAGTCTTCATGCGATTCCAGGTACAGATCGTGTGCAAATTTTCAGCCCGATCCAGTTTTTTGTCGTTGTCTTTGACCAAATATCTTCGAAACGGTACAAACTTTCGCCTTTACATTACTAGTACATACTTGCAAGAGGACTAATGATTCAAATTCTTATACAATTAGTAAATAAAACTGTAACAAACTAGTATCTTAGCTACAGATAAATATCTTCATAATCTTATTAAAATTCGGGGAGGTGTAATCTTTACCCGGTGGGTGTAAACACTGATAATAACTCTTATTTTATTAGAAAATTCTGACTGCAGAGATGACAGAAGATACCTAATTCTGTAACCTATGGTTGCACCTTGACTAATTAAAAACTTGATCCATTAATAAAACTGTATATCTTGTAGGTGTAGGTGATAATGATAATCATATACAGAAATAAATCGTTTTCTATAGAGTTGCACAATCCTTATCGACCTATGTATGAAGAAGACCAAACGAGTCGAGCGTGGAAAGTTTTTTCGTAGGTAATTTTAGTAAGGTCACAAATACAAAACAAATAGAGATTTCGATCGAAATTTAGGGTACGAAGCTGAATTTGTTTACAAACTCTCCAATAAAATCTAATTTGGCTGGAGTAAGTAAGAAAATAAAAAAGTAGTGTAGGACGCCCTCCGTCCGGTGGGATGACGATTTGCGAAAGACTGCTGGCAGATGCTGGTTGCGGCAAGCTGAAGACAGGGCGCTATGGCGCTCATCAGGGGAGGCCTATGTCCAGTAGTGGACTAATATAGGACGATGATTATGAAGTAAGACAGTATTTTGAAGACTCTTTATAAAAATAAATAAATAAGTACTTATGTAAAGCTGGACTTTCTTCACTACCTACATCTGAATCTTTTGTTTTAGCATCGTCACAACGTCAGGGTTGACCGAAGTGCCGAATTTAAGTCACGTTCATGACAGCAAGAGAGGAAATATGTCTTATTTACAGGCTATGTAAGTACCTGTGTAGCCACTGTAGTAGCCGTGTGGTGCCGGCTTAAAATTTGCACCACCCCAACTCTTCCCGTGCGTGGGTGTCGTAAGAGGCGACTAAGCGACAACCACTAGCGGGCGGGCAGCAGATTCTAGCAGAATAGATCTACCACTGAACTGCGATCCCCAACCCGCATGCCAAACGTGGGGATTATGGGCACTACCCCCATGAGATAAAAAATCAGGGGGAGGCCTGCGTCCAGCAGTGGACCATTATAGGCTGTTGAGGTGAGGAAGTAGATCTAAGGGCACACACACAGCATCCGTTTTTTATCCATGATGGCGTATTTTGTAGGAGCTAGTTCACACATTCGTCACTATTCCGGATCCATTAAGGTTTTTCGTCGCGAATTGGCGCGCGATTCAATTTCTTTGTGTTTTTCAATTTTTCTACGTTCCACATGCATTAAAACTAGAAAAAAAGTAATTAGCCGCAAATCGTAAACCATTTTCTATGAACTCATGATAAAACCAGCTTTGGTTCATTGGTATTTGTGTGCTTAAATCTTCATTTTTCCAAATGCTCCCAAAATACAAATGAATCTAAGTTGATTTTATCATAATTCTAATTTGAAACGGTTAACGATTTGGGGCAGATTAATTTCTCGCTAGTTTTATTGCTTGTCAAAAATTTAAATTGCTTATTTAAGCAAAATTTGTGGGTGTTATATTTTTTCGGTTATGAATGTAACATAACATAAATAATCCGTTAAAAAAAAACTATTGTTTGTAGCTTTGTGGTTATGTCTTTATCAGTCTTGTATTGTGGGTATGTGTTACGTTCCATAGTAGGTATATAGGACTTTAGGGTCGGATGGTACTGTGTAATATGGAAAAAAATAGAACGTATTTTTTAACATTCATGTTTTTTATACAGAGATTTGGAAGGCAACCAAATAAAGCGGATACCGGCGCACGCGCTGCGAGTTCGTGCCGATCAAGTGTAAGTCACTAGGTATAAAAAAACTTTATATTTTTGTTTTCATTTTACTCCCTTAATACTTATTTTAATAGTTGAACTTAAGAACCAAAATGCGACAAGCTTTTTTAAGATTTTTCACATGTTATATTGTTTTACCTATTTCGTTTTATTATTGAAAACATGTCCAGAACAACTTGATATTTTTTTACTAAACGTGTTTTGTGTTGACCTACTCTTTTTTAATCTATTTATCGTGTTTTTATCTCTACAAAATAAATGTGCGCGTAGAGTGAGTAATCTGAGCTGAGTCTGTTTGACGATAGTCCATATCGAGACGTGATCGTCACGTCATACAGAGTATGTCAAGATTACTACCGAAAAATGGTCGGTGCAATCAAACATGATTTTGAAAATAATTAGGGAAAAAACTACGAAAATTATATTGACCCATCAACGTCCTTTTTATTTTTTTTCTAGGTTATAGCCTCATAGTACAACATTATAAGAACATAATTAACTACATAATTATCTTATTTACATAAGCGAAAACAAATAAAATAAGAAAAACAGTATTCCAAAACACTAAGCACGCGTTGTTTGCGTTTGCTAGTTTAGATAATTGGCATTTGCAAACTTACGTGTAGTTACATTACTGGCTAGCAAAATAAAAACTTGAAAATAATATCTCCGGCTTCAACCGTATTTTCAGACAGTGGTTTTTATATTAGTTTTGTTTAGGGGTGCTGTACCACCCCTCTTTGTTTTCGGTAGTAGTCTTGGATATGGACACACCCTGTATTTTGTATGGGATTTGCGTAGTTCACTATCTGCACGACAGAGGCGCTGTTCCAAAACTTATGGAAAAATAAGACATCACGAACATATCTCGCGGAACTATCGTCATATGGACTCGGGGGACTCGGATCAACGTGTGTTTCTGTCTCCCAGTTTACAGATGACCTACTTTTATTTGAAATGACAGGGATGTGACAGGGTGTCACTTATAATTTATTTTAATAAATTTTTATGACTATTTTTTTATTTATGTTCTTAAATTCTCTATCATCATTATCTAGTTAGGCACTAGCTTCTGCCCACAGGTTCACTCCCGTCGTTTTTTACTAAAACGTAGCTAAAACGTATTCTACGATTCTTTGATTTTTTTTTCTACGCAATCTTTTGCAATAGTTGTTTTTTTATATTTTCAGATCTTTAAATTACAACTTGATAGAAGAAGTGCCAGCGTTCGCGTTCAAAAATTCGCAAATATCGAAACTGTAAGTGATCTAATTCATTACATCCAATTTAGGTAATTAAGGTTAGTTTAGTCAACTACTTCATATTAATAAGTTTTTTCTGTGACATGTTGATACAATATTATGGATAAGCAAATAATAACAATTTGGTGACAACATAAACATGGAATTTCCTTATTTTGCACAAAAAAAGAGTTACCTACCTATAATCGACATTACCTATTATGTATTTTGAGAATATTAACCCAATGCTTTAAAAACAATAAATAAGTAGTTTTTCTTAATAAATTGTAACTATTCTTATCATTATTAATAAATTGTATGTATTCGTTTTTTAAAAAAAGAAATATTAACCACAAAACTTAATTGCGGGCTCTGCAATAGCGTAGCGCAAGCATGGTTTTGAAATGACATGACTGTGCCATCTTTTCAGTCATATCGAACTTTGCTAAGCAAGATATAGAATAAATATAAAGAACTAAGTCATTTATACAAAAAAAAATGTAATTATTTTAAATATTTAATATTGTGAATTATTTTTTTGTCCTATCCAATAACTCCGTATCACTTGAATTTGGTTAAAATTTGGCATAGTTACATTAGGTACCTACATACATTTTAGCCTATTAGAATAAACAATGAGTTTAGATTTCAGCTTCCACATAAACTGTATAAATTATGACTATGACGTCGGAACATTATTTGATTTCAAACATAATCAAATACGATACGAGTCATACGACTATTGACTCAGGGGAATCATAAATTATGTCCCTACCAGCGACATCTATCATTGAGTGACAAACAAATATAGTTTTTTTAACATAAAATTGTAAGAAAACGGAATCCAGTATAAAAAGTATTTGTTTTTTTTTACCGTCTGTATTTTATTATTAATAAATATCAAAGCTTGTTAATTGGTGCGATGCAAAAATCCGCTCAACACATTACACATAACAATGTTAGTTACTAACGCCATCTATCGGTGAGTAGCGAATACAATACATTTTGTTGCTTTTTTTCAGGAGTTTCAGAGGCAACACAAAACTGAACAAATTGGATGAGAATGCATTCGCAGGAAATTTACTTTTAAGGCAATTGTAAGTATAACTAAGAATTATCGTCTAATTCAAGTATTTTTGAGATCAAGAAGTTCGTAGAGCACTCGGATCTGTATAGGTAGAGATTTGATGAGGCCTTTTGTAATTATCGACCTTTTTTAAGTTATCATACTATTTTTGGTGCTTAGGGGCTCCATTTTGATTAGGTACGAATGAAACAGGTAAATGAACCAATAACCGGCACAAAAGTAATAATATAGATTTCACTAAGATAAGAATACATCTGTGAATAGACCAGCTAGATTAATCCACCTGCACCCTATTTGCTGAGGATGTTTTTTTTTTGTAGATGTTTGACTTGCTTTTTAACAGTTTCGATTTGTTTCAGAGATTTAAGCAACACCGCAATTACCTCATTACCGACCAAAGGACTGGAAAAGCTAGAGACCCTTAGAATAGAGAAGACGCCATCTTTAAAATACATACCGTCTATTTACGAATTTCAGGTAGGTACCTAAGTGGTATAAAAAAAATCGGGTAACTGTTGCAGGTCATGCTTGGATGCTTCTTAACCAGCATGCCCTGTGCGTAGTGATTTCTTCCTATAATAAGAACTAATAGAAAGCTTATTAGGGGAGGCCTAGGTCCAACAGTGGAATGTTAAAGACTGGTGTCTTTTTGTTGTATACGTAATAAGATACTAGTTTTCTTTTGTTCCGTGCGTGGATGTGAGGAACACTGAGGAGCTGGTAACAGCTAAAAGAGGCATATATCTACCCAGCTTTAGGTAACCGGGCCAGAATGATGATGGTGATGAGCGGTACTGAAATGTAAATGGCGAGAACAGCTCGACAGATTTCTCGTTTTCTGGCGGGAACTGGTTCAAGATCAAGTTACTAGTACTAATACCAAAGCAGGGAGGCAAATGGTGGCAGATAAGTTTGTTGTAAGTCTATGCGACGATTTAATTCTTTTAAGCCTAACGAGAGGAATTATAGAAAAACAAATTGGGGTGGGTAGAAATCGGGCTTTCACCGCATGTTGGGCGTGAATTTTAGGTGTAGTGTAGGTATACAATTTTTCCCATTCCAGAATTTAGAAAAAGCCCACCTAACGCACCACTTCCATTGCTGTGCGTTCAGATTCCCGGAACGTCACAATCCGGAACGTCACAAACTGTACGAGACCCAGTTAGCCATCCTGAGACTGCGGTGCGATGGACGGATGAAACGGTCTCTCGCACCGATCAGAGCGGTCGGTGGTTGGGGCAACACTGGCACTTCTAGGTTAGTGACACAAGCTGTATGTTAGTGACACGAACTGTACGAGACCCAGCTAGCCATTCTGAGGCTGTGATGAGACGAACTTGTGCTTTAAGTCATTTGCTACTACTACTAAGTAGATACTAATAAGTTTATGGATGAAATATTTTTCAAAAAAATATAGTAGGTAGATCCTCTCTGGCCATTACCGCTTCTTACATGCAAAACAGTTCCATCGTCCTTTGATGTGAATGTGACTGGAGAGACTGGGGTCTCTTTCGAAAAGGAGACATGTGTAAAAGTACCTATAATTTTATTTTATTGTTCAAACAAAATCAACAGCCCTTAGGTATGTCTTAACAGTTTAGACCTTACTAATCTAACTTACGGCCAATAAGAGATTTACATTTTATAAAATAAAATAATATATAATAGAATATAATAGAATCTCGAAAACCTACTTGTATCTAATTTTAGGTCGTTTGAAGCCACCCTTGGGTGTACAGCCCCTTCTATATACCATTAAATTCAATTTAGGCGTTTTTATTCTGATACCATGCATTTTCATTATTGCTTGGTCCACCTGCACTCTTCTTTGTTGAAATCCGGCCCACATACACTCTCTACTATTGTGTTCGTTCGTATGCAAAGCATTTTCATTTTCCACCTCAAAAATGTCTTTAGATATATCAACTCATATCCACAGCAATCCCCTAACGCCCAACAGGCTGTACCCCCTCAGGTCCCCTGAAGACGACGTCTCCACGGCCACCACAAGCGAAGAATATGACGACGGGAATTCAGATGATTACTTCGCTGACTCCGGGAGCTTCGAGGACGATCTGGGAGAGTTCCACGAGCCGGTCAACAACACGCTCGGAGGGCAGCTGAATAGGCATTGTGGGAGTATTGGTACCAGGTGAGGATCAAGAGAAGTCTTATTAACATGTTTTTGACAGTAGATCTATGTATTTGACAGAGTTGTGGAAGGGCTGCCCCGGCGGTCACGGCGTACAAATATATATCTCAGGCTGTGGAGTAGATGTTGTCAGCCAGTGGGTAAAACGATGACGCTAGTTTACACTTAAGATCCTAGATAAATACCAACTTAATACGACAACAGCTGCATTAATTTTCACTAAACATGGCTAAAATTAGTACCTACTTACTTTAGTCTCTGGAGCTATGTCGCGGACAGACAGATATGTTGGTGGACGGATAGACGGACATGGCGCAACTATAACTAACTTTATAAGGGTCCCATGTTGATTATGGACACCTAACAAATCAAATAAAACCTGGCGATTACGACTACGAGGCTTCAGAATCCACTGCTAAACTTATAACAGTGACAACAACTAACATCTGTCAATATATTATTACTGAAAGCATGGACCTAATACCTTAAAGGATGGTTCAAAGGGATGATAAATTTAATATTTTAATTTTCAGACGGACAATCACCTGTACTCCGCTCCCGGACGCCCTGAACCCTTGCGAAGACGTGATGGGCTGGTCCTGGCTCCGCGCCAGCGTGTGGTTCGTCATATCCGCCGCTGTCGTCGGCAATGTCGCCGTACTGATGGTGCTTCTCACCAACCACGCAGAGCTTACAGTCCCTAGGTTCCTTATGTGTCATCTAGCGTTCTCAGACCTATGCACTGGGATATATCTGTGCATGATAGCTGTTGTAGACCTTAGATCTTATGGGGAATTCTTCAATTATGCTTACAACTGGCAGTATGGAGTAGGGTGTAAAGTAGCAGGGTTTTTGTCAGTTTTCTCAGGACAGTTATCAGTTTTTACGCTAACCATTGTGACTTTAGAGAGATGGTTCGCGATAACGTACGCTATTTATTTAGAAAGGAGGATCTCTTTGCAAGCAGCCGCGAAGATCATGATATTCGGCTGGTTGTTTTCGATACTTATGGCTGGGTTGCCGTTGTTAGGGGTCTCTGATTATTCCTCAACATCCATCTGTCTACCGGTTGAAAGTAAGGATGTGGGAGACGTGGTGTACCAAGCTGGTCTGTTCATGACGAATGCTGTAGCATGGGTGACGATTGTGATCTGCTACGTGCAGATTTATAGATCTCTCGGTGGTGGAGGGGAGAATTACGGAGGGAGGGGCGCGGCGGCGGCCGCGGAACGAAAGATCGCGAACAAAATGGCTTTACTAATCGGTACAGACTTGCTCTGCTGGGCACCTGTAGCTTTCTTTGGTGTCACAGCGTTAGCAGGAGTTCCGTTAGTCGACGTCAGCCATGGGAAGGTTCTTCTAGTCTTTTTCTATCCGCTAAACGCTTGCGCGAATCCGTTCCTTTACGCTATATTGACGAAGCAGTACCGTAGAGACTTTATATCGTTGGTGGCTAGAACAGGTCAGTGTAACTGGATTGTTCAGAAGTATAAGTTGGCGGCGACTCCACCTCACACCGCGCATACTAACCCATCAGCACCCGCTACCATGCCTCTAGTTGACTACAAACGTAGTCAGTCGCAAATGAGTAAAGACTACTCGAGTGATGTCGCTATGATCTAGTTTTATGATGATATTGGTTTCAAATCATGTCACCAAAAATTTAACTGAACTTAAAGAGATGTGTTGTGGCACAACAAACCATGAAATAAGAAGTTAAAGTTGCACGAAGAAGCATTTAAAATGATGCTATCCTTTTCTTAGCATTATGAAAGGGATGGCAACATTTTTAGTGATGTCCAATTAGTTCAGTTAAAATATTGCTGACATCTGAATTGACACTATTAGTTACTGTTATTTATTATAGCTTTGTTTATGTCTTATTAAATATAAATTTAAAGTGTTGCATTTTGATTTATAAATATCCTTTATTATAATCTTGGTAGATTTTTTTTATAAAATTAGGATGTACCAAAGTACCTTAGACTTTTTAGTAGGTACCAATTATTCTTAATGACTCTTTGTTTAAGCAGCACCAAGCATTATTCCAGCTGTAAAAACAACTGAGCATTTTCATCAATACTTTTCAACAATTCTGTATCAACATATTCAAGTGTCAATTTATCCCCTTGCTGCAAAACCTGCTTCTCTATCAGTTCTTGCATAACCACATCATTCTTAACAGGACTGATGCAGTAACCATCAAAATATCTAAAAAGTTTTACCTTGGAAATGCCAGGTGTGTTATTCACATTTTTAATCTTGCAGAGGTCACAAATTCCATCTATAGCTCTTCCAATCGACCAATCAGCATTAATATAGACCCCTATAGCATCTTTTAAGTCCGGATCTATTGTTATTGACTCTGCACTAACCAATTCATCCTCTTTTGTGAGGATTTTTACAGGTTTTGGTTCAGTATTGCTTGGTTTCTTTATGGCGAAGTATAACCGCTTTGAGACAGGTTGGGTTTTGTCACCGATTGCTTTTTGTTTTATCCTCATGAGCTGGATTTTGGCAGCTGTCTTCATTTTGGCTGATGATTGCAGGGCTTTTCTAATGTTTTCTGTGATCTGAATAAACAAACTGAAGATTAAAACACTAATTTCTACTTGACTATAATATTCCTAAGATATGAAAAACTTTGCTTCTGTCTGCCCAAGGCTTTGCACACATTCACTCTATGGAAACATTAAAGATATTTAATAAAATAAAATTAAACATTTAAGGATTATTTCTATCCCATGAAAACTGATTTATGGGATAAAAAAAGTTGCATAGATATTATTCTAAAACCACAAAATTGCAAATATTCAGCCTGATCTGTTGTGGTTTTTGCATGAAAAAGTAACAAACATCCATTCCAACTTTAATTTATTATATTCTGTGCAATGAAGAACCAGCAGAAAAAGCTTTATTGAAATCTCATTTCACCTTTTCTTGTGACAGTACATTGGCCTCCTGATGTTTTATCCGAGGTGCTGTATATTCCTCCATTTTAGCAGCCCAGGTCTCTTCTCTGTCTTCTGGGCATGACCTGAAATAATATTGGCATGGATTAATGTTTATTTCACTATTATTATAGGTTCAGCCTGTAACAAGTGAAGACTGCAGACGAAATCCTAGATACTATAGCTGATTCAAACATAATTACATACTAGCTGTCTGGTATGTCAAAGCACCTCTTGCAGAATAGATCTACTACCGTACTACGATACCCAACCTGCATGCCTAGCGTGGGGATTATTGGTGTTACCCCCATGAGATAAAAGCATCAAATTATCAGGGGAAGTCCGCTTCCAGCAGTGTACCATTATAGGTTGTCGCGGTCAGGCGAGGATAGTAGGTCAAATAAGGTAAAAAGGCAGTAACTTACGCATGGAATCTATGAGAAATACAATAGTGTTTCGAACATTTCAAACAGGGTAATTTATGGAGACTTCCCATCTTGCAGCCTTTCTGAGAGCACCTGAAGATTTCATCCTCATTTTTAAAGTTAATCTCTTTAGGCTTCGGTGCTAGTGCACACTCTCCAGAGCTGCAGTGAGCATTGAAGTGAACCCTGCAAAATATCTTCGCACAACGACATTGGAGTGGAAGAAAATCTATTTGGTTGCAATTTTCGAACTCGCAGTTTTTACCCAAGTCTGGAAACTCCATCGCTTTATGTAGGTATGTAGGCTAAACTAGTTTATTACAACTCTTCTGCGTTTTCAAATCTTTTGTTATTATTCAGTTTGCAAAGAGATCCGCAAAAATTACAGTAATAAACTACGAATAAATAATAAGTCTTTATTCGTAGGTAATAAACAAAACAAGGCAAAGACTTGCAAAATATTGACTTTGACAACTCACATGCTATGCCACATTTGACAACGTCGTAATCGTGGACGGAGAAATTATCCCATTTGTAATTTTGTAGTAATCGTCTTGTAATAAGAACATGTAGACGAGGCGTGTATTTTAGGTAGCGGTGAGTGGTTTTATTCTCATACTTAGGGGGCCTTGGTAAGGTAGTCCTCTGTTCGTGGTTTTGTTTGTCCAAAAGATGACATTGACAATCTTTGGAAAACTGACACTGACAACTGAACCGTGTTGTCTATCCCGGTCGGTGAAAAAAAAGGGAAGATGGCGCATGGCGTGGCGGGCATCGGTCTCTTGGTATCGACCTTGGACAGAATTCACGATTTTATCAGTTGGTTGGTGGAGTTTTCGGTGCCGTAGGGCTGCGCAGGGCTGTTCTGATTGTCTGAGCCTTTATCAGAAGGTGGGATGTAACCCTGTCTTCACGCCCACTGATGGTTTACCTCGAATGATACTAGGAAAAGTCTGACTCGCACATCCACGGAATCCACACGCGACTTTTTACAACAGGAGTTCTGCGCCAGTTACCAAGTTACGTTACGTGATTATTGTCAGTCCCTTCTACTATCCTATGAGAATGAGATTAACAAGTGCTATGGATGTTCAGAAATGCAATTGGTTTGTAATAGAGGTGCTGGTAAGGTCTGATCGTTTCATGCTAAAATTGTTGGTTTTGTGAATACTTCTATTGGATTGATTTGTAAATACTAAAGGTAGTATGGTTATTAAGCAAGCAGTTTGGGTTTTAGTTGGTTTATTGTGATGTGACCATACTTTTGATTGATTAGGTATAAAGAATCTTGAGAAAGAAACTAAACAAATGTCTTTCGTCAACATAAGTAGCTAATCAAAGCTAATCGAGTAGAGTTGCCCAATGATAAAGCATAGTCGGTGTAAATATGTCCCAATGCTAATAATCATAGCCGATGTCTGTCAATGACACAACTTGCCCATCTGTTGCAATGTTTTCTTGTGAATTATTGTTTTCAGGGTTCAATGAAAGTGGAGGATGCCTGACACTAGATATTGGCAGACCACATCAATCATGGAGGCACATAAAGATTTAGCGATTGACGGAGCCAAATATGTGTGTGATAGTGCCAGAGAATCTACTTAGCATAGACTGTCTGGGAATCAGAGGTGCCTTATTATAAAGATAAGTCACACCTTCACAAATCAGATTTGTTTCAATTCCAAAGTAAGTGTATGTTTATTAAAAAAAAGAAAGAAAAACAATAAAATTAGTTTACTGTTGATAAAATTATAAAACCTAAATATTGTCTTGCATTTTGTTGTTCTGTTCATGTATCTGTTCAGTTACACATGTTACAAAGACAAGACTTGATTAAACTTGATACATGTTATGGAGTAAGTATGGGTGCTAAGATGTGTTCTATTTTAATAATTCCATAATCAGATCACTAAACACTGATCCACATGCTATGTGTAAATCTTGTATGACTCTTTATCATGTCATTTGCTTTCCTACTTTGTGTTATTTCTGTTGTAGTCTGCTGATATACTTTGTTGTTAGTTCTTGTTCATGTAGGATTCGTCCTTTAAGGATGATATTGTTCGGTTCTGATCTTTGTTTCTGTTTCGCTGTTTTTGCTGGAAGGTGAGGTCTTTGTGTCGTTATTTGGTTATGGTGCTGCTTGGCATAGCTAGTGTGAGCATCTTGGGTTACTACACCCAAGATTGGTCCTTGATGGGTATAGTGACCATCTGAGAGGACGTGTGTGGGCATATTGAGTACGGTGTCTCAATATGAGTTCTACAGGCATACGGTGTTGCTTGTAAGAGCTGGTGAGATAGTCTTGGGTTCCTACACCCAAGATTGGTCCTTAATGGCCACGGTGGCCATCTGAGAGGACGCGTGTGGGCATATTGAGTACGGTGTCTCAATATGAGTTCTACAGGCATACGGTGTTGCTTGTAAGAGCTGGTGAGATAGTCTTGGGTTCCTACACCCAAGATTGGTCCTGGATGGGTATAGTGGCCATCTGAGAGGACGTGTGTGGGCATATTGAGTACGGTGTCTCAATATGAGTTCTACAGGCATACGGTGTTGCTTGTAAGAGCTGGTGAGTGTCTTGAGTCGTCTAGCTATGCAAGCATTATGTATGTTGTGTTGGCTCTAAATGGTGATCAGATGTTGTTTTGTGGAATATGGTTACATCTTGTGAGTCTGTAGTTATATGTGTCTTGCTTGATGAAATTGGTGTTGACCTGTGTTGTGGTCAAGCAGTGTTTCTGGTTTCGGTCCCTTCATCTCTCTGGTGGTGCCACCGTGGATCTCATCTGTGGTCGGTAACTAGCAATGGTTGATCAGGTGGTAGTAGGACGTACTTACCTAGAGTATGTACCAGCTAAGAGGCTGGAAGTCGGTGTGTAATGTGCAGGTGCCCAAGCCCATAATCAGGCTGTTCTTAAAAATAAAAAAAACAGTTTGTGGACAGCTCTGTATAATTGGCTAGAGTACCAATGTTATTGCATGTTGATGATGTGTTTTTCGACAGAACGCGGCTGAAGCGAGTAATGTGTGCGGTTGGTTGGTAGGGGTGGTGGAGCGTCCGTGCTGCGGTGTTGGCTTGCGTCTGCCTGGTGTGCGCATTAATCATAGCAGGAAGAATGATGTCAGGTTGGACGAGCGAGTCTATGGCGTTATGGCGATGTCTTCCTCTTTTTATTTGGGTGCTGTAGTAAGTACATGGAACGTAAATAACCCGGGGTGTGTATCTTTATCTACAACAACAAACAAGGCATAATCGGCTAATTGCTGCGTTTGTTTGTTCATTACGAGGCTATTTCTCAGGGCTGGGAGTGTGGTGAAGCCGAAGCGATGACTGACTATTTCTCCGGGCTTGCAGTCAGGAAAGGAGATGGCTATAGTGTTGTGAAAGTGGCTAAGTATCGTAGGGTAGCCAACAACTGTATCAGTCTTCCTGTAGTGCGGTTGTGGTGGCCAGCAACTGTACCCGTTAGCGTTTGTTGGCGTGGTGGCCAAAGGCTGTATGCGTTACACTATAGCGTCGTCCGTGGACGGACTCATTGTCAGGCATTGGCCGTGTAGACGAGGCGTGTATTTTAGGTAGCGGTGAGTGGTTTTATTCTCATACTTAGGGGGCCTTGGTAAGGTAGTCCTCTGTTCGTGGTTTTGTTTGTCCAAAAGATGACATTGACAATCTTTGGAAAACTGACACTGACAACTGAACCGTGTTGTCTATCCCGGTCGGTGAAAAAAAAGGGAAGATGGCGCATGGCGTGGCGGGCATCGGTCTCTTGGTATCGACCTTGGACAGAATTCACGATTTTATCAGTTGGTTGGTGGAGTTTTCGGTGCCGTAGGGCTGCGCAGGGCTGTTCTGATTGTCTGAGCCTTTAAACATATCGCACAACATAGTATTTATATCTTAGACAATTTAACCAGCAATTCTCCACAAGGAAGGACAGAATCGATGATCAGTAAAGTTCCAGCAAATTCAAAAGAACTAAGTCGTAACCACGTTATTTTTTTTAACTTATGAATGATATATCTTTTTGAATTATCCAAATCGGACCATTACTTACAAGATAATACCTAATAAATAATAGATAGTACCTACCTACCTAATAAACAATAGGCCGTTAGTGCCGCCCGCCGCCGCGCCGCCCGCCGCGTCAAATCAATCTACGCGGCAGCGTGTGACGTCAGTCTCTATACCATTACCATGTCGCCGCCAGTTAGCACAGATTTATAAGTATAGTACTAAACCAGTTAGCCCCTGGCAGCTATAGGAGAGTAAACGTTTTTCGTTATCTTAGCCATTTTTCAATTTTGGAAAAATATTACATGGGTTGAAACCAGGATATGCTTATATCCTGGTTTCAACCCATGTAATTTTTTTTTCTTGGTTGAAACTGATCATTATTCGATTCTCTACATGTGTACTTTGCTCATGTTTTCATCCGGCCGATATTTTTCGAATTTCAAATTAGTGAAAGAAGCTGGGCAGTGAACAGGTCAAGAGAGACCCCAAGACATATTCAAATAGAACCTACGGCATGCAGCAAGGTTTTGAAAATAAAATAGTATTGTATTCAAAAAGCTTATTTTATTGCAATAAATAAATAAAAATGTAACAAAGAGGTAAACTTAAGAGACAATATTTTAAATCACAAATACTTCTGTTAGTTAAAACAGTGCACGTACCTTAGTTGCTAAGTTTGTCAAAATCGAATAATAGTTCCTAGTAGAAAATCTACAACAAATTTATGAAACTACGCTTCACAAATTAGTTTATTAATTATTACCGAATTTTCTTATCGAATACTTACTAAACATAAACAAGGTTTTCCGCAAACCATTTACTTCGTGGCAAGCCTCAGAAAAAGTTGTAGGGTGAGTCTATTTGACGATAGGAACGAGACGTGATCGTGGTGACATCTCGTTTTCCATAGAACAGCGTATCGTGCGAACAGGGAACTACGCAAATCCCATACAAATATGTGACTATACAATACGATAGACAGGGCGCTAACTACTATAGATTACGTTATACAATGAGCGGCCTTATGGCTTTGAGCGATCTCTGCCAGGCAACCGTTGGATGGAGAGGGAGTAATAGAAAAAAGTGTTTAAAAAAGTTTAAAACAAATGAACAAAAACCTACTGATAGCTACGAATAGCTATAAATATAAATACATAGATAATACATACATATTATATATGACGTCACGATCACGTCTCAATGCCATCGTCAAAAGTACTCAAACGGCCCAGTTAACTATTTATAGGTACCTACTCTAAAATGGTTTCATACACGTTATAACAAATGGTCGTACAAGATATACAAACGGATTTATTAAATGCCACAGCAGGTCAAACCTGTCTTTTATTAAAATATCGAGAAAAAACGCCCCGTACTTATTTGGCTAATGATTTAAAAATAAAACTGTACTCAATTATCCAAATTGAAGAAGTGTTTTAAAAACAAATTCTAATGGCCCTTACATAAGTTTCTAAGTCGATCGCAGTCTGTAACATCTTGATTTCTCCCTACGATTGATTTATTTCCTAATTAGTTTTCTTCTAAGA
Organism: Eupithecia vulgata; assembly: GCA_946478455.1. Classification (NCBI taxonomy): domain Eukaryota; kingdom Metazoa; phylum Arthropoda; class Insecta; order Lepidoptera; family Geometridae; genus Eupithecia; species Eupithecia vulgata. Next base: position 13,818,002 of record OX297873.1, read on the forward strand.
TACAATAAAAAATGGAATCTAACAGTAAATAAATACACATTAGGCGTTTTGAAGCGCTGGCTGACGCCCGAGACCACGAGCGTTCCGGCCAGAATGTGACGCGCGCTAAAACAGAAACGCACGTTTGAAATGTACCAGATCCTTTTTATCATTATAAGCTGTTTAATCAAGTTGCATTGTGTTTTGTGCATTTTATAGCTACTTCTAATTTAGAGAGCTCTAATTTTCATAACGATCTAAGCAGGTAAACTACGAACCTTTATGTTCGAAGAACATTAACGTTCCATAGTTTACCCGCATACATCTGCTATAATTAATTAGTAAAACAACGATATTTTTTTTAGTTACACAGCACTAGTTTTGAGTAGGCATTACTCCCCCCCCCCCCCCCCCACCCATAACATAAAAGCCAATAAGGCAAATATCAGGGGGAAGCCTGTAGACCATTATAGGCTGTTGAGGAGTTAAGTATTTTGTTTACTTACAAGGTTAATAACTCCATTGTGTTACGTGCGATTGGTTGCCCCAAAAAACGCGCGTTACTAAACTGCATGGTTCAAAATGCCTCATGTGTACATAGTTAAGATCTACATAAGTTTTAAAGTGTCCATCGCAGCTTGCAATCTCTCTATCTCTCCTTGGGATTGCGCGAGCTTCTCTTCGTTTGTTTTCTGTACTTCGGCGGGCACCTTCACGGTGTAGTCTTCAGCTGAGATCGCTTGCTGGAGTTTTGCTATGGTTTGCGTTAGGGTCTCGATCTTCTTGCCTAGTTTTGCCATCTCCTTTTGTGGGTCGATTAGGCCCTGGAAATATGAAGAAGATATTTATATATGTACTTATATTTACTTTATTACACACCGGATATAAATTTTCCTTTTAACGTTTTCATAGAAACAACGCGTTCGAAGTCGCGGGAAAATTCTGCTTACGTAGTATTGAACGATCTCTAATTTAGGTACTTTAACTGCTACATATTTAGAATGTGTATATTATTATTTACTGAAGTGCTTCTAAGACTCAAATTTAAATATTTTACTGCTGTTTTATATGGAATATAATATATAAAACCACCTAGCATAATGTTGCAGTACCCTCGCAGAGTGTATCATATACCAAGTAATTATAAGACTTGTGTACAGAGTAATAAATGAGATAAGTTCCCAAAAATATTCGACTTCGGCGGGACTCGAACCCGCGCCCCACCCGAACTAATGAAAAATTTTCGCCGAAGTGGAAATTTTTTGGGAACTTATTTCATTTCTTAGAGATGCCCAGAGTGCGGGTAAGCATAAGCACTATAGCAAAAAAAAACCTTTTGTACAGAGTGTTTCGGAATAAAGAATTTTTAAGATACCTTGAGCACAAGCCTGACTTCAATCTTGTCAGACACGGTGAGAATGGAGCAGCCGTCGGGAGGCGCCTCATCAGACAGCTCACTGTTAGCCAGCGAGGACAGGCTTCTGAACAAGCCTTTGAGTGTGTCCACCTAAAACAGAAAATAAATTGTAACATTTTCAAATAACATCCATCATCTAGTCCTCATGTCCGTCCGCTAGAGGCGCTGCGCTGTATCAAATGTCATATAGAAATGAGACGTATCGACTACGATACTGTCAATATGAATCTTTATACATACTTCGTAAACTAGGTCACTGTAATTCCGACGCAATAATTATTGTATGTAAATGAAAAAAATTAATTAAAATAGATGGGCCGAGATCGATGTTTGTCACTGATCTGATGGACGCCAAAGTACTGAATATAGCTTTATGTTAGAGTTAATGTTGTATTCACTGGCTATATTGAAAATGTATACAAGTTTAAGAAAAAATTAATAATGTCCTAAAAAGGATCGATTTCGGCAGGATGAAAATTTTTGGGACACTATTAAATATTCGTAGAAAATTTCCCGAGTGCGAGTAACTGACAGATAAAGCAAAAAAGTAAAAAGGAGTTCGTGTAACAGAGATTTTATTCCAATAAAACACAGATTGCCACGTAGCATGCTTCTCGTCCCCGAGGATAAGTTAAAGTGAGGTAAAATTTTGTTTTGTGTTATCATATATCGTCATCTGCAGGGGATGACGATTCTTTTCATCCCGGAAAAATGCAGTTTTCCAATTGTTTGATTAATGCAAAAACTGAACAAATTATTTCATTTTCAACTAGGCATTATGTTTTTGTTTTATACTAAAATTAGTAAATGAGTTTTTTTTGAGTTTGTAATAAAAAATTAAAATCACAAATATTGCGCATTGAAAAGTTTGGCGCCGGGCAGAGAATTTATGATTTACAGTAAAAAGCCTATAACTCAGAAACCATTGGAGTTGTTGTTTTTCTGGGTCGTCATGAACCCACCGTTTTCGGCTTGACGTTGAGATTCGGGACATTTTTTCCATACTACATATTATTGTTACGCCGGTGGATTAGTAAAGTGTTTGTTTTAATTGGTGGATTAATTAGTGCATTTTTCTATTAAACCTGAACCCCACGCTCGTAACATTATGAACAGGATAATAATATGTAGTATGGAAAAAATGGAATGAAATTTTATGAAATCATGTTTTCGAAATATATTATGATGATCGATAGAGTGGATTATTCCGGAAATCCCCCACGTCCGTCCCCCAAATCGAATTGATCAGTCTCATGGGGGATTTTGTAAGTCATGAACTTTAAAATATATAAATGTCAGTTAAATATTTTGTAGTTTGGAAGATATGGATTTCTGACAGAGTTGATTTGACGTAGTATACGCCCTTAAAATGTTTGGTTACGGCCCTTTATCAGATGCCTCATCTTCAGTGCTGTCTCCACGTCAGATTCTAGTTCTGACCGCCAGAGGGCAGCTGCGACCTGTAGTACAAGAATAGCTTACCTTCAACTCAGGAGATATGATGAGATGCGCTGTGGTCTTCTGTTTGTTGGCGAGTACATACTCCGCTCGCGTTGATCTGATGAGGTGGACCATCTTCATTGCTGTCTCCACGTCAGATTCTAGTTCTTCTGACCGCCAGGGGGCATCTGCATCCTGTAGAAAACATCAATATATTTCAATATGCATGAATAAAAGTGGTCTGTAGGGTGGTAGGGGAGGCATATGTCCAGCAGTGGACTGGTACAGGCTGATGATGAAGAAATTTCCTTTAGGACTGAGTTACCTTTAAAAAAAGGTCTACGTGTGAATCTTATTAGTAGTAGGTATTATGCTGTGATTTCGTTTCAGTGATTGACGCTAGATGTAGCTGTTTTTAAAAGGACAATTCTCTCCAGTGTTGCCATTTAAGTGACTTTTTAGCTAGTCTGGCAGTTTTTGCAAGAACAATATTCTGCAGAGTTGCCATTTTAGTGACCGTCGTTAGATAAAGAGGTTTTTCACAAGGGTATTTCTACAGGAATACTGCAGTATTTTAGTGGTTTTGTAGATATTACTAGCGGGTTTTTTTTTGTCACATTTATTCTGTTACAAATACTATATTTATTGCGTTTATTTAGCTATCATAATAATTTATTTATTGTGATGACTCACGAGTCATCCCGTGACCGCGGCAGCGTGTAAACCTATCGAAACGTCGGGAAAAATAGGTAAATAAACATGATAAATACCCGTTAAATAGTATTTATAATTATGTGTCCAGATCGCGTAAGTTTAATAACATTTTTTCTGAATTTGCTGATACTCTACATTTTACCAAGCAGCATGTAAAAACCTTACAGTAGGATAAGGCGCCACGCAGATAGAGCGGCAGCTCCTGTCTTCCCTCGGCAGACGCTGGAACAGCTCCTCGGTCACGAACGGCATGAACGGGCTGAGCAGTTTCAGACCAAACTCTAGCACTGTGTAGAGTGTGCGCCGCGCCGCAGACTTCTCGGCTTCGGAGCCTGATGCGAATACTGGTTTGAGGTATTCCTGGAAATAAGAATTTTAACTGGTCTAATATCTGGTCTATCGTTTAACATAATAAAAATTCTGTTGCTTGTATCTAAGCAACAGAATTTTTATTATGTTAACAAGACTTTAATCATCATCATCACCAACAAATCAAATTTTTTTGGGACATTATTAAATTTTCGTGGAAAATTTGTCTTTTAAAGTCTTATAAGACTGAAATATTTAGCTTTTTGCTTTATAGTGCGTTACTCGCAAATCTCGCAATGGGCAAATTTTCCACGAAAATTTAATAATGTCCCAAAAAAATTTTATTTCGGCAGGATTCGAACCCGCTCAGTCAGTACGAGTGTGCTCTAACCAACTAAGCCACGAAACCCTTGGTTAGAGCACACTCGTACTGAGGATGGGGCGCGGGTAAAACTTAAATTAAGATAAAAACGCTAAATATAGTAGTATCAATGTAATAAAATTGGCTCTGCCTCAACATGAGTTGGGCGACTAGCAAACTGATCATAACGTGTCGCTGGTCCCGCGCTTGGCCTCTCCTGGTCCATCGACCATCGGCCTTCAACCAGCGCCTTCTGCCGTCCAATCATATTATGAGAGTAAGAGAATTCGTGAATAGAATGAAGAGAACGCACATATGTTTGCGCACACATTTGTGGTCTCTAATATGTCCTGCACATATAGCTAGTCTCTACAGTATCGGAACTAAAACATCATCATCAAAGAAAAATAATGCTGGACAATTCACACAGCATCATCTAGCCCCAAGCTAAGCATAATATGCGAAATACTGAGTGCAGATGCTAGATGCGGTAAGCTGAAAACAGGCGCTGTGGCGCTCATGAAAGAAAAACGCAAGTTGCCAGCGGTGCATACTTCGGTTCGTGAATTAAGAACTTTGGTTCACGAGTACAGAAATTTAGTAAGTAAATTAAGAATTTAGGTTTGTGAATAAAGAACATTGGTTCGTGAATATAGAAGTTAAGTTCGTGAATATAGAACTTAGGTTCATGAATATAGAACTTATGTTCGTGAATATAGAACTTAGGTTCGTGAATATAGAACTTAGGTTCGTGAATATAGAACTTATGTTCGTGAATATAGAACTTAGGTTCGTGAATATAGAACTTAGGTTCGTGAATATAGAACTTAGGTTCATGAATATAGAACTTATGTTCGTGAATATAGAACTTAGGTTCGTGAATATAGAACTTAGGTTCGTGAATATAGAACTTAGGTTCATGAATATAGAACTTATGTTCGTGAATATAGAACTTAGGTTCGTGAATATAGAACTTAGGTTCGTGAATATAGAACTTAGGTTCGTGAATATAGAACTTAGGTTCGTGAATATAGAACTTAGGTTCGTGAATATAGAACTTAGGTTCGTGAATATAGAACTTAGGTTCGTGAATATAGAACTTAGGTTCGTGAATATAGAACTTAGGTTCGTGAATATAGAACTTAGGTTCGTGAATATAGAACTTAGGTTCGTAGAACTCACCAAGTAAACATCACAAAGGTCGTACAGCCACAGGTTGTAACAATGCGTGGTGGCGGAGGGAAAGTCGTAAGACTGGAAGCCAGCGTTCACTCGCGACACGCAGAGAGACACGCGGGACAGCATCCAGCGGTCCATTGGGGACAGGTCTGCTGGCAGAGATGGGCTGTGCACCTGGACAAGACAAAACACTCTAAGGTTGTTGTGGTAAAGCAATAAAAGTAGTGAAAAAGTAACTGACCGCAAATCGTAAACAACTTTCTATGAACTCATGATGAAACAACTTCCCTTTTCGCAACGAAAAATTTCGATTTTCCAAATTATTTTTGGTAAAAATCTACATTTTCACAAATGATCCTAAAATACCAGTGAATCGAAATTGATTTTATCATGAGTTCATAGAAAATGGTTTACCCTCTTGCGTCAAAGGTTAGTCGAAACCGGTATTTGAAAATACCAGTATTCCAAGCCTGGCTCTTACTCCACGTGCTGGTTTGGAGGATTGTTTGTTAAATGTGTTGCTGATTCCATTAGTGCTCAAACTTTTGCAAATAATATCGTTTTCGCTCCTCTGTTTCAAATAACCTGATTGACTATGAATTTACCTGATAAGTAGTATCCTTAGGGAAGTACATGAGCGCGAACTTGGTCGCGTTCCAGAGCTTATTGCAGAAGAATCTGTAGCCCTGCACGCGCAGGATGTCCAGGTTCAAGTCGCGACCTTGGGCCATGGCGCAAAGAGCGAACCTGCAATCAAACTTCTATTAATTTTTCAATATTCTATTTTCAAAAAAGCAAATTACAAATACTATTAACGGGTATTTATTGCGTTTCTTTAACTATGTTTTCCGACGTTTCGACAGGTTTACGCACTGCCATGGTCACGGGATGACTGACGCTGAACGCGATAAATACCCGTCAAGGCGCATACTCCCCATAGGTATCACAAAGTGAACGATGGATTTTTGAAAAATCCTTTGTTAAACGGAATAATAAGATAAATTAGGTGGCGGCGCTAGTTTGGGTGGGGTATGCGCCTTAAGGCGAAGTACGTTCGCCTTTTCGAGACAAGGACGAGCGAACACCGCGCGGTGAAAGCGAGAAAGGGAGACAAGAGCCGGCCCGCGCGCAATTTCACTGCTTTTTATTTATAAATTTGTTATTGCTCTGAAATAATACTCTTTCGCAAAAAAATAAAACCATAATCCTCTAAAGTGTTTAGGTAAGTATTTTTTAGACTATATTTCATGCAAATATGTTAAGTAACTAGCAAATGAAACTGGTAAAAGTTTAGAGGAAACTTTGCGATTTTTTCTATCGAGTCAAGTTGAGTTAATCGTGTTTTGGCTCCCATAACTTACAAATTATCAATTATCAAAAAAGCAAGTTATTGATTGGCGCAGTCGGATTGGCTTTATAAATTAATAATCATGTCATTATTAGACATCTTTATTTTTAGCGAAGCTGTCAAATCTTTGGTTAAATTAGTGTTATAGAAATTGGCTGCTGTAGCCGCTGTATTCAATATATCGAACTCAATATAAGTTTTCTATAGTTTTTACACCAGAAAACTCACCTAAGCGCATCAGTCCCGCACTCCGGTATCCCATTAGGATAGTCCTGCTTCTGTCCTTGTTTCGCCCTCTCTATTTCCTTGGGGTCCAGGTTAGAGTCCTCCAGCTGTGCGTAGAGTTGTTCCAACGTAACTCCGGTCACTACGTCCACGGGGTCGATGACGTTGCCGAGGGATTTGGACATCTTGCGGCCGTGGGCGTCGCGAACCATCGGGTGCAGGTAGATTTCTCTGTTGAAGGAGAATAGGGATGATGACAGTAACTAAAAACCAAAATTATGTATTAACCTTATTGTACCTGACCCATAGATACTACTACTAACTATAGTCTGTCTAATTTAGGACGATAATTTTGACAGATCACGCCTATGGTGTAACGTATTTTTTTATAAACAAGAATACCTCTGAAATTATCGTAGCACATAGACGAGTACCACCCACTTGCCGTAGTGAAGCGCCTTGCAAGAATACCGCACAACCGACTATAGACAAATTAATCGAATTTATATTAATACAAGTTAAATTATTAAGTGCTACAATTTGCACCTCTAAATTAATACAAAATAGTGATTTTGAATTATTTTTCGTTTGATTTCACCAAAGGGCCCTACCTCAACAACGCCAGATCGTTGTTGACGTATCCATACTTGCGTGTATTCTACTGAATAGGTTCCCTACTTAAAGCTGTCAAAATTATCATCCTAAATTTGACAGACTATAAAACTACACGTATATACAGGGCTATTTTTAAAAGACCAGCAACCTCGGTGACCTTGTTCATCATCAGCAACAACGTTTGTTTTACGACTTTTGAAATAACTTCACTTTAAATTAATTAGAAATTATTTTAAGTTAAAAATAATTAAATTAGTTTAAGTTATTTTAGTTGTATATCGCGTCGTCCTTGACGAGTGGGCAGCGCAGCGCAGGCGCGTAGTCGAGCGGGTGGCGTTTGAGCGGCAAACTACAAAGGCGCTGGCGCCGCGCGCCGCTACGCCAGCCCCACCCCAGCGATGCGAATTGAGAACAATCAAGCGGATATTTCAATAAAAAAAAAATTGTATGGGAATAAATAATAAATAAATAAATAATGCTGGACAATTCACATAGCATTATCTAGCCCCAAGGTAAGCAGAGCTTGTGTTATGGGTACTAGATAACTGATATACGTAATATTATACATTACATAGATAGATATTTTTTATTATACATAGAAAACACCCAGACCAACGGAACAAATTTCTGCAGATCGTACACAAATTTGTTCCGAGGCGGGGATCGAACCCGCAACCTCTTGCGTCGCAGGCAGACTCTCGCCCGTTGCGCCACTGAGGTCGTCAAATATAAAGTAACTAATTATGAAAAGTCATAGAAAAAACGTTGTTGCTAATGATGCTAGGAACCTGGAAAAATAACCCAGTATATATTTTTATTTTGATCATGATTCATTATTATTTCGATAAAATATAAGCACAAAATCTATAAATCTGCCATGACACGATAAACACCAATCAGAGCATTACACTGTTACACAATTGTGATGTTATGTCATCACAATATAATGTACAGGCATAGAATAACTGAAGTAATAAAGGTCTGACGTACGGTCTGACTTACTTCTCTTCACAATACATATAATGATGATTCTGTATCGTCAATGTTCGTGCATTGGTGACGTCATAGATAGACGTCACTATTGTAGCTTTTTAGAGCGAAATTGAAATCGCATTTTTAAAACCTTAATTTTTCCCTCAGTATACTTTTTTTTGCAGAAATATGATTTTTTTTTATTCAGTAGATGTCAAAAAATTGTTCGAAGTAATTTCTCAAAATCATGGCAGTCTTAAGGGGATGGTAAGATAGTGGGTATTTCTTTGAGATGTTTGAGAATCTTTAAAGAATACTCAAACGCAAACTGGAAATCTGTACAAGTGACCAATAGCATGGTGTCAAAACCACGTCACTTGACCAGCACGATATTTATTACGGATTCTATTGGTTGATTTTGTACATCTCCCTTCTCTGATTTGGTAACACCGGCCTTAGATTTCTCTGGCGATCAAAAATGTGTCTTAATAAATACTAACTTGAAGGGTAGTTTTCCCATGAGCCGCTGTCCAAAGAACACCATCCTTGCTACCCAGAAGAATAGGATGTCGTGGCCAGTTTCGAGCAGAGTTCCGGGGTAGAAAGCCTGCAACGTTTAATTCATTTGTGTTTACCGTTCACGCCTCAACCTCAACAGCTTATAATTGTCCACTGCTGGACGCAGGCCTCCCCCTGATTTTTTATCTTTGATATTGTTACCGGGTTCGATTCCCGCCTCGGGACAAACGTGTGTACGATCTGCAGGTATTTGTTCCGGGTGTTTTGGTCGTTTTCTATGTATAATAAAAATATGAATCTATGTAATGTATTGTATTATGTATATCAGTTATCTAGTATCCATAACACAAGCTCTGCTTAGCTTGGGGTTAGACAATGCTGTGTGAATTGTCCAGCATTATTTATTTATTTATTGTGTTTCACGCGTTTTTTATAAATTATATTCTTTATTTCAGACATCATAGGTCTACTATAGGTTACATAAAATTGGCAAGTATCTACATAATAATTAAATAATAGTAATAAAAAATATTAATAATATAATTGAACAACACAATAATCAAAACAAAGAAAAATAATAATTCCAAATTATGTGGTTAATGTTGTAAGTACCTAATATTATTATTGTTAGTATACGCGTCCATCCTCGAAGAATGCCCCAAAATCAGCTACACATACTGTTATAAGGTTTTTTGTCATTTATAGTGCTTACCTCGCACTCTGGGTAATCTCTAAGAAATGAAATAAGTTCTCATAAAATTTCGATTTCGACGGGACTCAAACCCGCGTCCCATTCTCAGTATGGCTGGAGCTCTACCCAACTAATCCACAAAATCAGTACTTGCGGATTCGTAAATCTCTGGGACTTCTTCCAGACTCTAGCACCGTGAGCTCTAGGCTACACGGGAAACAAGTTTATCCAAACCTGTACATGTTATTTCCATTCTTGGAATTTTTGGTTATGTTTGCCGAGTCTTATAGTTTTATAACTACCCTTAGCTCGTATATTTCACGCACTAGACGACATTGATTGATACTGCAATCATTAGAATTTAGTTACATAAGCGTGAGATTCGAACGCGTTTGTAACCTCTAACTAATTCATCATCATCAGCCTATATTAGTCCACCGCTGGACATAGGCCTCCCCTAATGAGCGCCATGTCTTCAGCTTGCCGCATCCAGCATCTGCCAGCAGTCTTTCGCAAATCGTCATCCCACCGGGTCAGAGGGCGTCCTACACTACGTTTAACTACTTAACAGTATAGTAACTGAACTATCTACCTTCAAATCATCAGTGTTATCAGGCCAGCCGAAGATGGAGAAGGGGAACAGAGCTGATGAGAACCACGTGTCCAGTACATCATCATCTCTCTTCAGCTTCACTTCATTGAGAGGAATTCCGTACCTTACGGAAGCTTTGTTGATGGCCTCGAGCTCTGAGTGGGCTGATACCCAGATTTCTTCGTTAAGCTAGAAACATAAAAAACTGATTATTTATTATAGAAACTGTATAGGATGATCATCAGGCAAAATAGATACTTGTTATACTTTAAGCATATACATTATAGTAAATTATTCACAGATAAAATCTTCTCTATGACCACGAAAAATAAATAAATAAATATTATACTACTTTGTATGTAGGAATGTTTTGAAAACATATTTATGATCATAGTATTTTTGTGTAAACCTGGAAATAACACAGGCTACTTTTTATCCCAAAAATAATAATCTAGACCTTCGTGATAAATCGTCGGCCACATCTTCACTTTCGAGCTTTCTATCAAGTGAGATTGTGGTCAAACTAAGGTCTATAACTATAAAAGAACCCGTTCCCTTTAAACTTTTTCATAGCAAGTAGCAACAAAGCGTTTGAGGCAACGGGCAGAAACTAGTTATCCTTAAATTCAAGACGCATTTCATCTACACATATAAAGCAAACAAAAAATAGTCGAGTAGCAAAAAAGGATTTACCATGGCCTTACAAAAATGCAAATAAAACTGATTGCAGGAATAGCTAGACAATATGTAACTGGTAAAACAAAAACGCTGGAGCTTAAAACAAAAGATGCAAAACAACCTTGAGCACAAAGCTAAAAAACTGAGCTGCTACATGACGTGATCAAACTTGCAACTGTGAGGAAATAACAATAATAAATAAAAAGTGAGAAAAATAACAATAGTGTGCTATTGTCATAGTAAATCGGAGGTCTATCAGGATAGATATTACATGCACAACCAATAACAATAACAAATAAAAAGTGTCAAAAATAACAACAGTACAAATCAAGGTAAATCGGAGGTCTACCACGATGGATATTACATGCACAACCGCACGACAGACACGTGCAAGCCGCACGTACTTGTGGGGCCGTCGTCGCGCGTCGCCGCGTTCGCGTACATTTCTTCTGTCCGCTGCGGGAGTACTTCCGACGGAGGACTGCCTTTTTCGGAGGCACCTTTGTACAAAACATTGATCATCATCGGCATAGAAGATGGTGCTGGCTTAGAATTTGCACCACCCCAACTCTTCCCGTGGGTGTCGTACAAGGCGATTAAGGGACATACACCAGGGGGCGTGGCAGCAGCGCCGTGAACTGCGATCCCCAACCCGCAAGTCCAGCGTGGGGATTGCAGGCACCCCCCCCCCCCAATTTATACTACACAGGCTTTAAAGGCCACCTTAATCGGTCTTGCTCAAGCTATCCAGTCAGAATGAATAAATATAGATTTAATTTCAAACACAAAACTTTATAAACAAGCTTTTATATATCATCATGGACTAAAGTGCTTGGAAAGACTAATCCAACGAACCCAAACGGTAACCCAAACGGTAACCCAAACGTTTAAGTTGTTTGAGTTCCTATGACCACTTTCTAGTCTTCATCATCAGACCAGCTGGATGGAACCATAACATATAAAACAAAGCTTGTAAAAAACCAGCTTCTACTGTGTTAATATAAGACCTGCATTTTTACAAGCTGGTTTATTTTATTAGCCTCCAACTGCTAACTAATTTGAGTCACCTATCAAACAAGGTGCCCCGAAACGAGTGTAGTGTACTAAGCCCTAACATCAAAAAGGTGGTTGCAGACAGAGTTATTTCTAAGATAAAAAATAGATTCAGGCGTTACTTTAAAGAAAACCATTGCAAAATATAAAGATGAAAATATTTGGTAAAAATCCCGCGCATAACCTTCTCCGATGAGCTCTAACAAAAGTCAATCAGTCTGTCTTAATGTCAAGGTCGAGTAATGTGGTGTCCTGATGATGTCTCGTGGAGAGACGAAACTAGTTGACATCTTGCTTTGATAGATTTCTTTTCATTTTGTAGATGGTGTGGCTTTTTCTTCTACAATGCTGACTACATTTTGTTAGAGCTTATCGGAGAAGGTTATGCGCGAAATTGTTACAAAATTATTTTCTTATTTTTTTTGTAGTTAATTCAATTTTTTTGAATTGTTTTCATTTTTTGATTTGTTTTCATTTGCGTCACCTTGTATATCTGCCCAGAACTGGACAACGACTAGATGACTTAATATATTAGAGAAGTACCTCAAGTCTGTAAGCGGGTATCTGGTGCCCCCACCACAGCTGCCGTGAGATGCACCAGTCGCGGATGCCCTCCATCCAGTGGAACCAAATCTTCTCGTGCACATCCGGGATTATCTTCAGCTCTCCTGTCCTCACAGCTATTATCGCGTCGGCGGCCATCTTGGAACAGCTTATGTACCTAAGAGGAACAGGTTAGATCAGTTAGATCTGACATAAAAAGGCTAGTTTAGTATGATTATTTGAATAATAGTAAATAAATAATGTTAGATTAACTGGTACAGGTTGTAAAGGAATATCTTACCAGCTCGGGGCCTGCCCATCTGGCCCACACACAAACCTACTCGGAAAAAGATAATCGAAGTTTTGGATTCGTTTTTAAGCAGAACCAACTCTTGTGTCACTTGCATAAGATTAGCGCACGAAAACGAACAAGAAACTTCGATTTCGCTTTTGCGAGTACAGGCCCCTGGGGTCTTTCGAGTGTATCAAAGAGTTCGCAAGTCAGATGTTAGAATTAATTAAAAATTATCTGTGGAGTAGATTTCCGTTGAAGCTATACCTCTAGTTTAAGTAGCGTTCAGTACCTGTAGATAAATTTGCACATCGACCACAATAGGCCAATTTCGGCTTCGTAGAGTGTTATTTTCACCTTTTCTCTGACAAGTTTCCCTAGTCGATATATAAGATGTCGTTTAAGGCGTCGATTCTGACACCACGACCGCCATGGCTATTACTGAATGTCAAAGAATTCCGAGGCTTACCACTGTGGCTTCAGCATAGGCTCCACGATATCCTTCGACCGGCTACACAGCGGGACCACCATGGGATTGTCTTTGGTTCCCTTGTACAGCTTCTTTTTGTCCAGGGCCTTTACTATCTCTCGGCGGACGTCGAAGCGTTTCATGCCCTGAAGTAAGAGAGGTAGGTTAGAAACAAATACAAAGGTATTCGTGCATATACATATAACACTTATAATTAAAAGAGAGCAAAGTAAATTTAAAATGGTCAAATTTGCTTGTTTGTACGATTAAAAGTATTTTTCTAGATTGCATACATTTTGAATAGGAAGTGTTCGATACATCGATCACATAGGGATATTAGCATCATCAGCAGTTTGGCCTAAATAGGTCACCGTGCCGCGCGCGCGGACCGAGCGCCTGCGGAGGTCAGTGCATCAGCAGCAACCATTACAACCGCACTCATTAACACCATTATTAGACGTAGTTATATACAATACAGCTATTGTTCCTATACTCGACTTTTATATCAGCATCCCGGGAAGAGCTAGCGGTGTTTTCTACAGGAAGACTATAGCGAAGTTGGTATCTATAGACGACAGTTTGTAAACCTCACCTCAACAGCCTAAAATGGACCACTGCTGGACGCAGGCTTCCCCCTGATATTTCATCTCGTGGGGGCCCATAATCGTAATCGTTCGGTGGTAGATCTATTCTGCAAGAGGCGCTGCTGCCCGCCCCCGGTGTCCCTTAGTCGCCTCTTACGACACCCACGGGAAGAGTTAGGGAAGAGGTAATACGGTTAGTTTGTAAACACTATCGTTTATTTAACCTGATCTGAATATCAGCCTATATTTACGTCCACTGCTCGACCGCAGCCTGGGATTATTTGTGGCATCATCAGGGATGGCATCGTATTGCCTACCTTTCCCTTCCATCATTTGATAATCAAAAGCCTTGGTACTTCACAGTTACTAAAGATGGCAAACTAGAGTGTATAATTGAAAACTAAACTATAAAACTCACAGCAAAAGGTCCACAATTGTCCAGCATCTTGCCCTCGTCGCTCAGAATATTGATGAACGGTAAGTTGTGACGTTTTGCTATCTCGTAGTCATTGATATCGTGAGCAGGAGATATCTTTACGGCACCTGTCATAAACAGAACATGAAGTTTTGAAATGAACACTTCTTAAGCGCAATTATACTAATGAATGAACGAAACTCGATCGTCACGCTCGGGTCAGTTACGCGGAATCGGGTAAACTCGGATCCAATCGGTCGATGACACACATATAATTGTAATCTATACTTCTATATTTAATACTACAAATGTGATAGTGTGTTTGATTGTTTGTCCTACCTTTACGCCCTAACTAAGCAACCAATCGTCTTGATTTTTGGCATAGAGTTAGTTGTAAGGACGGAGAATAACTAAAGCTTACTTTTTATGCCATAAATCAGTCTACATGAGATAGAAATAACCTTAAACAATGCGTGCGAAGCCGCGGACTGCAGCTAGTAATATTATAAATTTTTACTTCTATCGCAGCACAGCGCACACACCTCTTTTCTTGTGATTTTTTCATTGCGGTCTATATTATTCTAATGTTTTAATATTACAGCACGTATTAGGACTTAAAAGGGTCCATTCACACCGGGAGAAGCTCGCGAGACGGCCGCTGCCGTCCCGTTGTGAATTGAGCCGCGAATTTAAAGCCATTGATGCTGTCTTGGTCACATCAAACATATTGACAACTTGTAATGTATAATAATAATAATTGATAATGCTAGAGAATCCACACAGCATTATCTAGCCCCAAGCTAAGCAGAGCTTGTGTTATGGGTACTAGATAACTGGTAAACATAATCAATTCAAATTCAAACAAATTGTCAAAACTTTTCTGTGCAAAAAGGCCGACTACAAAACATCAGATTATCTCTAGAAGATAAAAAAGCTTGGGACTACAACTCAAATGCTAAAGGTTTCTTCGTCGCTTCTTTACTTTAGTCTACATACCGAAGCGACAGAAATCAAAAATATCACTTAATTTCAGGGTGTACATTTTTGTATTTATGGAAATTAAGAATTTTTGATCTTGATAATGCAATACATTCTATAGATAGATATTTTGATTATGCATAGAAATTACCCAGAACACCCGTACACACCAGTGTTACTATGACAGTGTAGTTTATTTGAGATATAATATTTACCAGTTCCAAAGTTAATGTCAACATAGTCATCAGCGATGATGGTCAGCTTCCTATCGACGAACGGATGCACCAACACCTTTCCGACCAGATGTTTGTACCTAGAAACAAACAAGGTATTATATTCACTGGAACAAATAATAAACTATCCTCCTAATTTCATAAATGATTTATTTGTGATAATGTTTGTTACCACGTATCTCCGTAACAACTTATGGCGGTGGTATGCGTGAAAGTGGCGCCGCCACCTATTTTATTTTATTACGTTGAACGATGGAACTTTCAAAAATCCATGGTACAGTTTGTGATACCTATTATAAGCTTTTTTTTAGAGTCTCTCTAATAGTTTAATTCTACTTAGTTTAGCCAGTATATCGGAAATTGATATTGATGGCCACCAAGGGCAACTTCGATATTCTGCCTAAACCTAATAGAATAAAACTATTACAGAGACGTTAAAAAAAGCTTATAATAGGTATCACAACTGTACATTTGATTTTTGAAATTTCCTTTGATCAACGTAGTAATAAAAAAAGTTGATGGCGGCGCTAGTTTAAATACATAAATAATGCTGGACAATTCACACAGCATTATATAGCCCCAAGCTAAGCAGAGCTTGTGTTATGGTTACTAGATAACTGATATACATAATACAACACAATACATAGATATATATTTTTATTATACATAGAAAACGACCAGAAAACCCGGAAAAAATGTCTGCAGATCGTACACACTTTTGTTCCGAGGCGGGAATCGAACCTGCAACCTCCTGCGTCGCAGGCAGACCTTCGCCCACCGCGCCACAGAGGTCGTCGAATAAGTTTGACGCATACCACCGTCTAACCTATTTAAGTAATTGTGTCAAAAGTCGCAGGCACTCACCTCCCATCCTTAGGATGCACAGCCACTGCTACATCCGACAGCATCGTCTCCACGCGAGTGGTCGCCACCACTATCTCTTCAGAAGAACCCTCCACTTTGTACGCGAAGAGTACCATAACGCCGAATTCCACCTAATTGGGACGAGATAGAGTTGTTATTGCATTGTATTGGATATGTATTTGTGATTAACATGATGTCCCGGTAGACTGCTTGTCGTACAACGGACAAGTTATTTTATTTTATTTGGGAAACAAACAGTTCTTATCAACTAAACTAAAAACTACTCAAATAACACTTAAAACAGCCAAGTATCCACCATTAAATGGAACATTAATAGAAATAGAAAACAGACAGAGTAACAGACATAATAATGTAACGACAAATGCAACTAAAACTATACCTATCATAAATTAATTAAATTGATCAAACAAATTAAATTCACAATAATTATATATGAGAAGCAAACAAATTACATATCAACATAAATGAGAAACAAACATAAATTATGGCGAAACTACTGCGTGTCCAAAAGTCCTATAAGGTCTAAAGGAAAATAAAGCACTTTGATGTTTGATGTTCCGCTGCTATGATTTCGAGGCGGAGATGTGTTATGTTATATTACAGGCGAGAGGTGAATAAATCACGGAAACAAAATAAGTCACGTAGAAGAAAATTAAACTGTTTCTAGTCTCCGCGATTTAGTTAAACGAAGGTTTAGGTTGGAATCAAACCAAACTAACGTAGAGGTAGCTTCTGAACCAGTCCAGGGCATGACCACGTATTTCCCGACGGTCCAACTGTTTCGATAGATTGTAGGAGTAAACATGTCGAAAGCTTTGACCAGGTCTAGAAACATCCTCACACAAAAAAAAATCTGTACAATTCACACAGCATCATCTAGCCCCAAGTAAAGCAAAGCTTGTGTTATGGGTAATAGATAACGTTATACATAATACACAGATAGATATTTTTTATTATACATAGAAAACGACCAGAACACCCGGAACAAATATATGCAGATCGTACAAATGTTTGTTCCAAGGCGGGAATCGAACCCGCTACCTTCTGTGTCGCAGGCGGACCTTCGCCCACCGCGCCATAAAAATACATAGAATGTTTGTGTGTGATTAGTGATTGATTATAGACTCACCTTCTGCTCATACCCCGGTATGCTCATCAGGGTGCGTCCAGCCAGCTCCACCTTATCCACTTCTATATCACTGATGGCGCTCTTCAGCGTACACGACCAGTTGACCAATCTGTTAGCGCGGTAGATGTCGCCGGCGTCGTGCAAGCGTATGAACGCCTCGTTGACGGCGCGACACATGGACGGGTCCATTGTGAAGCGAACGCGGGACCAGTCGTACGAGGAGCCTAGCGAGCGGAGCTGTTCGTAGATACGGACGCCTTTTCTGTGGGAAATGAAGACATAAATTATGACGCAATCTTAGTATAAAACTAAACAGTAGGTGGCTAAAAACTAAAGTAATCATAGTGATTCGGCATGTTTGCGGAGGCTCGCGTAGACGGCTTTGCTAGCCTCTCTGCTTAGTAGAATACGCGGGAGAACCAACACCAACAATAACCGAATGATTAGGTATGTGGGTGGAGTTGTGTTGTCTTTATTTATTTATCATAATAATAATCATAGTAACTTTATTGCATGAAAAATGGTTTTATAAAGGTCATAAGCTTAAAATTAATTCCACATAATTCACCGAATTATTCGGCATGCAAAATAGACACAAGAAAACTATGATATACATTTAAATTGAGCAAAATATTTGTAAAATGAATAGAAATAAAAATTTAACAATATTATACAAAATTGAGTTAATCTTAGAATGTGTGTGAATTTATATTAATATGTAAATTTCGAATACATTATTTATCATTTATTGAGGAATTCGGATACAGTAAAAAATGATTTGTCAATCGTATCGGTCGATCGTATTAAATATTTAAACTGTAAATTAATTCAAGTAAAGTTACTTAAATTAATTTACAATAATTAAATTAATACATGCTAACAAACTCTTAAGATTTTTTACTTACTTAAGCCTTGGCCGTGAAGAACTATGACTGTCAGATTGCACGTCAATTTTACCAAAAGTAGTCGACAGAGGGCACTTATTTTTTACGTAGACTTATGCAAAGTTTATCATTTGAAGAAGATTTAAACTTCTTTTGTTTTGGTTGCTGGCACAATCACATGGTACTAATTTTATTACTAACTAACATTTGCCTGCGGCTTTGCTATTTTGTAGGTACATAAATAAATCTGTATCTTGGCCACGCATAACGGCGAAAGTACATACTGAATGAACTCAAATAAAACTTGCAGGGGCGCACCGTGAGTTTGTGGGGCCCTGGTTTATATTACTTAAGGGCCTAGCAGGTCACAGCCAAAGGCTTTGCGGAGATCATTCTTCGGTTTTTAGTGACCAGTTGGGTTATAATTTAAGATTATTCGTGGGGTTTGAAGAAGTCGATAGTCAAGAATAAGACAACTAGCCAGGAGTGTTAACAGCGGAGCGAACGGCGATTTTTATTTTGGTTTAAATACGCACCGACAAATATGGAAGAACGGTGTCTAGGGACTTATAAAGGCTGTCCCGAAACTCAAAGGCAAGCCGAAAACGGAAGACAGTTGTATTAATTACGACTCAGAAGAAATAAAAATTCAAGGTCCATCTCGTCCAATAGTTAAAGCTTTTTACTGAAAATCAGAAAATCGCTCACCGGCGGCGCCAAACTTTTCAAACTGAAAAAAAAGTCCAACGCGATAGGCTGACATATCGCAGTTATCCTTGATTTAAAAAAAGTATATTTAGTAGGTAATACGTTTTACCTTCACAAATTATCATCATCATCATCAGCCTATACCAGTCCACTGTTGCATAGATCTCCCCTAATGAGCGCCATAGCTCCCTGTCTTCAGCTTGCCGCATCCAGCATCTGCTAGCAGTCTTTCGCAAATCGTCATCCCACCTGGTAGGAGGGCGTCCTTTACTACGTCTTCCGAGTCGCGGTCTCCACTCAAGAACACGTTTACCCCAGCAGTTGTCGGTTCTTCTTGAAATATGGCTAGCCCACTGCCACTTCAGCTTAAATTAAATAGCTTTAGCTTAAATTATCATAATTTTTAAAACGTGATAATATATTTTATTTTGAGTTTCGAGAGTCAAAATAATGCCAAATTCTAGAAAAAGGTGTATTTTTAAACACTTAGTTTAACAGTAACGAACGTAAATGATCAGAATAAAAAAATACGATAAGTAAGGAAAAAGCCAGTAGGAGCCGAGTAATGGAATAGAATTTATCTATATATTTTAAAATATAATCTATATAAATATTTATTCAGAAAGAAAATAACAATCAAATAACAAATTTAAATTAAAACTAGTATTTACAATAGAAACAATTAAGCTATCTGCAAATTGTTGCAAACAATCTACAGGTAGCTCAACTTATCCATATCAATACCAGTTGGAAGCGTGCCTAAGCCACTGGCTGCATTGCCCCGCTGTATAGCAATGCTGATCTATATAAATAAAATAGAACAGAAAACTGGGTGAAATATCAAGAGATCTCTGAAACTGCAAGAGATATGAAGCTGAATTTTACACGGAGTTTCCTTTTAGTACGTAGGCTAAGAACGGATTTTTGGAAATTTACTTGAAGGAATGTTTTCTAAAAAAGTTTTAAAATCGTAAAGGATTGGTTGTAAAACTTTGGCGTTGATAGTTTACATGGAAACCAACACATAAGGTATTATTAAAGTCCACGTGAACGAAATTGCTGGCTGGTCAGTGGTCAGCTAGTAATATATAAAGCGGAAAAATTTGTTTGTTTGTTTGTTTGAACAGGATAGGCTCCAAAATTACTGGGCCGATTTAAAAAAATCTTTCACTATTAAAATGCTACATTATCCCTGACGAACATAGGCAAAAGAATATACCCGTGCGAAACCGGGGCGGACGCCTAGTATGAAAATTAACTGATTTGTAAAAATAAAAAACCCACATAAGTTCTTTACGAATTACAGAGCCAGACTAATATTATGTTATTTGAGTAATCGTTTAGATTTTCTATTTCTTGCTTAAATTTTGAACAATTCAATAACTCCCGCCGAAAATTATAGACCAGCGCTCAAAGATCTACTTATGAGCTTCTACCTATTTTATTACTACGGCAATTTACAATAAAATCATTGGCTAGTTTGTGGTACCTAACGTAAGCTTCGTTTGTAATAGATTGATTTTTTATTGTTCAGGCAGAGATGCGAAGTTGTCTTGCTGGATACAAGTGCCTAAGTGCCTATTGTCTAATTGTCTATAGGTACTATACAAAATAAAAGTATTACAGATGTATTTAAAGAACCTTATGGTAGGTATCACCAACGGACCAACGTTTTTTTTTTTTTTTTGAAAATTCCTATATAGTTAATATAATTAAAAAAAATTATAATAAGTGGTGGCGCTCGGGTAACGGCACCTTAATCAAATGATAAAAATAAAGTATTTACATTCAAGTATTATCTTATTTTGACTTGGATGGATAACCGCATACTGTATACGGCTTTTTACATACAAAATTGAATCCTTTTGCGAAATAGTTATGTAACCCTCGTATTTATAGTAAAAAAAATATGGTTTTTTATCAGCGCGTCCTACCTGTCATGACCTATACGGAGCTGATCGAGACTTAGACACTCACTACAGGGCTGGTCCACGAGCTATGAAAAGAGCTATGCTCGGAGTTCCTCTGAAGGATAGGATTTGTAACGAATACTTACATCCGACAGAGATCCAAAGTTATTGACATAGCTCTAAGAATTAGCAAGCTGAAGTGGCAGTGGGCCGGCCATATCTCGCGAAGAACTAACAACCGCTAGGATAAACGTGTC
Organism: Eupithecia vulgata; assembly: GCA_946478455.1. NCBI lineage: Eukaryota > Metazoa > Arthropoda > Insecta > Lepidoptera > Geometridae > Eupithecia > Eupithecia vulgata. Next base: position 13,839,381 of record OX297873.1, read on the forward strand.
CTTGGATGGAGATCATGTCTCGGTAAACGTAGTGTAGGACGTCTTCCGATCAGGTGGTATGACGACCCATGAGACTGCAGGCGGATGCTGGATGCATCATGCTGAAGACATAGCGCTAATGGTGCTCATTACTGGCCTATGACTAGTAGTGGTCTAACATAGGCTGAATGATGTATTGTAATAACTAACTCAGTCACCTAGTAAGTAAGTAAGTACCCAACATCTTGAGTAATACAGATATTATAATACTAGTCTACATCTGGACCGTGTTTAATTATTCAGTAATATTTATTTATGTTCATTTAACTACTACCATTCCATTCTACCAAATTGATAACTCTGTCAATGAATAAAAATACTGCAAAATCCTTGTAACGTAGATGCAATCCATTATATATTCTATTACAATGACAAATGAACTATTGAACCCGCAAAACAAAAGTTGTCGAAAATCGTAATTCGTAAGGCGTGGCGAGCTGTCATCGCGAAAAAAGTAACATGACCTCGCGTCCGTCCATGGAGGCGGCTAGCCCCCGACTGACGTTAGTGGAAACGATTTTCAGTTATATACAAAGGGATATTTGATCAATAGGGTTGAATTTATCGTGGCAAAATATTACCTAGGTTCCAATTACTTCGCAAAACGCCTTACAAAAATGAGTTTTTTGGGATTTATTATTATTGTATTGAATTCTACAAAAATTACGAATGTTTATTAGAAAGATATGATGTAGAAGTAGCGGTACCTGTAATTTCTTTTTCATCTGGAGTTATATATTTTATGTAAAGGCTCAAACGCCCTGCTATTTTTAAGCGTTTTTCTCCAGTGATTTATTATAAAACTACACAAAATAATGAAAAAAAGAGGTAGTAAAGATAGTTATTAGTTATTTGTTTATATAATGTGGTATTTTTCATCACTTAAATCGTATGCACTTTAGAGCAAAACAAAAAAAGGTAAAAGCTATTCGTCCAAGTAAGGCATCACTGAGGCCTCTTAAGGATCTTTATGTTATCTGAATATAAACACATTTATTTATTTAATTTATAAGAGTGGTTATTTTTTTCTCCTTACCAGTTGAGCTTATTCTGAAGGCGTTTATTAATGTCTGATATAATGTCTGCTGGTAATAAGTTCCAACTTTGCAAATAGTTGATTATTTATTTTGTACTATTAATTAAATTTATTTAAATAATACTGAACTTCAGTAATTATTTTCAGACGTGTAATATATTACCAAAAAAAAACGATTAAACGGATTATTATATTTTCTGATATACCCCATGGTAAATAGTGTGTGAAAATTTATATCAACACGGCTATGAAATATGATTCAATAACACATATCGGTCCCATTATAATTCAATGGTTGAGATTTAACTAAAATGGCGCAATTTGGTTATTTCGATTAGAGATTATTTTAATTTCAGTTGAGCTACCTGTAGATTGTTTGTAACAGTCTGCACTCTGCATTTAGCTCAATTGTTTCTATAGTAATACTAGTTTTAATTTAATTCTATTATTTGATTGTAATTTTCTTTCCTAATAAAGTTATATTTTAATAAAATAAAATTATATTAATACAGTAGGAACACAAACTTTTAAGTAGGAACCCCAAAACGCCCAATGCCGCAACATTGTTCCGCATCTGGTAATTTCAGGGCTAACAATTATTCACGAAAACTTTCCAAAGAACCTACGTTATTTTAATAATTTAACAAAAAAAAACAATTTGGACAGGATTAGAACCCGCGCCCCATCCTCAGTACGGGTGTGCTCTAAGCCTCTAACCAACTAAACCACGAAACCACTAGTTGGTACAATCGAAAATCTTTGGGACCTCTGACGGCTATAGCGCCATTAGCTATTATATGTATTTATATATTTGCCCAGTGCGAGTATCGCACTATAAAGCAAAAAACTAAACCTACGTTAGGTGTGCCACTGGTAGTCACGAAGATATCAAAGTTGTTCACAGAAGTTACTTTGTTATTTTTCTGCACTTTGATAACAAATTAAGAGACTGCGTTTTAGCAGCACGCTTCACTGACTGAACCACAGTATTCTTAGTACAGTGCCACCAAATTAGATGTACCTATAGACAGGTGAACAAAGTTAAAACAACTGCTCTTTTAGAAACTTGCTTCAAAAATACTCTTGTTGTTCAAACCTGGAATAAATAAATAACGCTGGGTACTAGATAACTGATATACATAATATAATACAATACATAGATAGATATTTTTTATTAGACATAGAAAACGACCAGAACACCCTGAACAAATGTCACACAGTGTACACACACTTGTCCCTAGGCGGGAATCGACCCCGCAACCTTCTGCGTCGCAGGCGGACTTTCGCCCACCGCGCCACAGAGGTCGTGAATAAAAAGGCTTCGGGAATAACGTATATAAAGCCGCGCCTGGACTAAAATAACAGTGATACTGAAAGATTTCTTATTTTATTATTTCCCAATAAATAAATAATGCTGGACATTATCGTTTTGGCGCGCCATTATTTTATTAAAACTTTAAAATAACGAATACGACTGGCCTTGAAGAAATATTAATTACACTTGCATTATTTTTATCAGATAAAACGTTAGAATTATTACCCAGTAGTCGTCAAGTAGCCTATTAAGCTGGTAGATCTATACAATGATTCTAGAAACAGACACAGTGATTATGTTAATCAGTCTCCATTGTGAGCAGCGCGACATGCTATCGCTAATTTAGAATTGCTTTTGTGATTCTGAGCACAAAAGGTGTTGACAGAACTTTGTGGTTAACATAATAATAAGTTTTAAAGCATGACATAAAGAGTGCTTGGTGCGAACTTTCCCTTAAATTATACTGGGTAACGAAATATCATCACCGTGTGGTGCCGGCCTATAGAATAGTAACCACCCCAACTCTTCCCGTGGGTGTCGTAGGAGGCGACTAAGGTACACAAACCGGGGGGTGGGCAGCAGCGCCCCCTGCAGAACAATTCGACCACTGAACTGCGATTCCCAACCCGCATGCCCAGCGTGGGGATTATGGGCATTACCCCCCAATGATGCAAGGAACCAAAAAATGGCCCCCAGTTCCCGGCCGCCTCGCTATTCCTGGCCATGGCAGCGGCCATGGTAACGGCGCCGCGGCGGGGCAAGGGGTGCTAGGAATCACCGGGCTACCTCAGGCTGCCACCAACAACTGACCCTGGCTACGTATAACGGACGCACTCTGAGGCTTGACCAACATCTAGCGCAGTTGGAAGTGGAGTTAGAGAACATTAAGTGGCATGTTCTGGGGTTATGTGAAGTCCGCAGAGGGAGAGGACACCGTAACCCTAGACTCGGGCCATCTTCTCTACTTTCGCGAGGGTGATAAAACATCCCAGGGTGGCGTAGGTTTCCTCGGCAATAAGGTCCTCTCTAGCAACGTCCAAGAAATCTCCAGTGTGTCGACCAGGGTAGCATACCTGATCCTTCGGCTATCCAAAAGGTATAGCCAGACATAACTTAATTTTTTTTTCTATAAAAGTCTTCGTACATTTAAAACTAGTTTAAAACTAGCGGTCCGCCCCAGTTTCGCGCAGATATATTCTATTTATATATATTATATATATTACTCAGTGATAATGCAGTTTGTAACGGCAAAAGAATTTTTGAAATTGGTCCACTAGTTTTAAGTTTATTCGTTACATACAAAAACAAACATATTTCCTTTTTATAATATTAGTGTAATAATCTGTAGTATAGTAATCGTTTCGCCGGCTCGGACGAGGCAGAATGTATTAGAGCTATTAATTTATTATTAAGTAAGGCATATTGTACGGACACTTCTATAAATAAAAGATTTGCAATATCGTGCGATTCGTAAGTGAAAACAACCCTTCATTTTAAAAGATCTATGCGAGGGAAAATCATTCTGCACTGACATCTCTGGTGTATTGTTTATTTTAGCCCTGCGTTACTTTTAGGGGCTAAAAACGAATTATGCGAACCCATAGCAAAGGATGCGCTGCACCTTCGCTCGCTGCGCCAATGGTCATCGATTGTACATATGTGCTATGTCCTTTACTCCATGAAACAGTGATCAACGTTTGGTTCAAGCCAATACTCACTCATTCTTCCAATCCCACACCCTCTTGATGAACTCTTCTCGGCCAAGCTCGTGCCTTGTCTTCTTCTCTTCTCTCCAGAGCTTTTTCTCGACGACCACTTGAGTGGCGATGCCGGCGTGGTCGCAGCCCGGGTTCCAGAGGGTGGTCCGGCCGTTCATCCTGGGAAATGACAAAGTAAGAATAAGAAAATCTTTATTCATAGCATTTTCATCATTAATAAGTATTCTTAGTTTCTTAAATTACAGAAAACCAATATGATCTACGAGTACTTTTTAACAACTTACTTAAATGCAAACTTAAATGCTATAAAATGGCGTAGTGTATTTAAGATAAAATTGTGCTGTCTTTACTCCAGCCCAAAAACAAGATACAAAATTTGTAAATATGGCCCCCATACTTAAGCTATCAAAGAATTTTCTTGATATTGATTTTCGCCGGCGCATTGGGTCGACGAAAATCAACCACGACATTCAAAAGACGGTGGGTAACACCAGACCCAGTCTAGCGCAGGACCGAGGCGAATGGCATCAACATAGATAGGCCCAACAGACAGCGGGCCCAACAGCGGGACGACAAGGGATGATGAGATTAGAAAACAAAATTAGCACTACTTCTCGATTTAAGCTATCTTTCAATGCATACATCATAAATAACGCATGATTACTTCATAATGCTTACATTTTATTTGTCAAACTTAAAACACCTTTTGAGCATATTGGACTATTTTGTTGTGAGCTGTTTACCGATCTCGAAACCCTAAAAATTGCCAATTTTAAGTAATCACTGCGTTCAAGTAATTTAGCTAGCACATAAGTCATTTTGCCCACATATTGCACTATAACCAACTTCAATTCAAATAAAACACACACATACAACCATAGATTTACTTAGAACTTTGCTCTGCTCGCGTGACGATTCACCTTTTACGCGCGCTTTAACCTGCCAAAAAGCTATGTTTTCAATACTTAATAAATGAGACATACCTGTGCCACCTAGTAATTGCATCCTCCACTGCATTAGTAAGGGCATGTCCGAGATGCAAGGAGCCGGTCACGTTAGGAGGGGGAATCACCATCACAAACTTGCCTTTTAAATTGTGCTCCAATACTGACTTCCTCTGAAAACAGTGCTAAGTTAAACCTTGGGTTAAAATAAATAAAAATAAAATAAAATTGACGACCTCTGTGGCGCGGTGGGCGAAGGCCCGCCTGCGTGCAGGAGGTTGCGGGTTCGATTCCCGCCTTGGGACAAATATTTGTAATTCGAGCATATTTCCACCATATTGTTGTTTTTCGTACTCTAATAGTATTTATCTAGGTCCCTGGTTATTTTTTTCTTAATAATACACACCTATAATGAAACGTAAGCAAAAATATGCAGTATTGCATTTTGCATATTTTTGCTTACATTTTTCACTTTACGTCGAAAATGACATATTTCGTCTTACTTGTTTTGTATTAAAAACAACAATACCTTACGTTTTGTTTGATAAGGAACATAGCTTATACTGTCTAGTTACAGAATAATACAAAATGTCGAAAATACAAAAAGTTTTCAGTCATCATTTTTTGTATTATGGAACACAATCATTTACGAATTGAAGTTGCAGCTGTCGCCGAAGCCTTAACTAGATTCTGCCGTCTTCATGTTCTTCTATGTAAATATTACTTGGGTATATCCAGTGTTACTTGTACCGATTTATATATTTTTATTTCAGACTCAGTAGACATCCATCCAATCTATAATTTAAGTATAACTGGTTTCTGTCCATGGCTTCGCACACCTTGTTTAAGGTTATTTCTATAGGGGAATTAATTTACCGGATAAAAAGTAGTCTTTCTTTCATTCCAGGCTTAGAACTACCATTATGACAAACTTGATCTGTTTGATCAGTTGTTTTGGTTTGAAGAGGTAACAAATGTCTAAACTTTTGCATTTATAATATTAGTGTGATGGCCCGATTTCAGTAAAGTACTCACCCCATACTCCGGTTTGAAGAAGCCCTGTTTCTCCCACCATTGGTACCAGGCAGCCTCCACATACTTAGGGCTGTAAGCATCGGGCATTGGCCCGAGGACATCTTTCATTTCACCTGGCTTGGTCTTTGCTGTGTACACTGCCCCTTCCTTAACTTCTTTAGCCTTTTTCTGTGAATGAAAATAATGTTTTTGTAAATAGTAATATCTAATAATAATAACAATGTAGGCTGATGATGAATTATAATGAATAAAATGCTGTATAATCCACACAGCATCTGGCCCCCAAGCTAAGCAGAGCTTGTGTTATGGGTACTAGATGAGCAATGTATTTAAACAATACATTAGATACATTAAAATAATTTTTTTATCAAACATTGGAAATATCCAGAACACCTGGAACAAATATTATCAGATTGTACTCAAAAGAAAATGCATTGTATCATATTAATCCAGGAAATGGAAAAAAATAGTGCAGGTTTATAAACAAAGCCAGGAATCAAAATATCTTAATTTACAAGGTTGCAAGCAAACCAGAGAATAAATTATGATTTAATATTTTTAACAAAACATAAGTTGTTGAAGTTATTGTTCAGACTTATCTATGGAGTTATCAGGTAGGTGTTTATTGTTATTTATGGGGTGATTATCAACCTACTATTTAAAGGTAGTTTGTGTATTATTTCAGTATAAAATATACAACATTATTTCAATCAGATAAAAGTTAATACAACAGTTGTCAAAGGGAGGCCTGCGTCCAACAGTAGACCATTAAAGGCTGTTAAAGTTTAGGTTGTGTATTAATTCAGTGCATATTGATTTAGGCTTTAAGTTGCACTCTAATCTGTATAATATTTTATTTTATGCAAATTGTTACGCTACAGGTAAAATGGGCTAGTTTTTTAACCAGACTGATATTTTTTGCAAATAAATGCATTTGCAAAAAATATCAGTCTGGTTAAAAAACTTATAACTTACGTTATACAGCCGGCCTGGATTGGATGTGTCAATTACAATTACAGCGCAACAGCCTGGCGCATGTTGAAATGATGCAACGTAGTGAACAATTGCATAGTATATGGCACCCTTCACCATGAGTTGTGAAGGAACATAACCTATGCAAATCATCAGAAAACTCACTCAAAATAACATAAATGGATAGCCATAAATACTTTCTGAAAACCTTGCCAATTACATAAGAAAGTAGAGTTCTGCAATGGTACCTCCGGTTTTTCTTTCGTTGCAGCTGGTGCCGAACTCTTCTTGTCCAGTTTAGCTTTGAGTTTTTCCAACTTTGCAGCCTTTTCCGCTTCTTTCTTTAGCTGTTTGGCTGTCTTCTCCTGAGGTTGCCCTTCAGGGGTGCCATTCTGGGTATCATTATCGGTCATAATTGAAGAACAATCCAATATTTTATTCAGAATTTCGGTATTAATTTACACATTTACAATATGTGGAATTGTGGACGAGGGGGGACGACGGACGACGACGGACAAGAAACAAAGAATAATGACAAGAAACGAACTGACATTAAAAGATTCGTTCAAAATACGAAACCAAAATGTCCATGTCAAGATTGTTCGTTCGGACAATAATAATTGTACCATGGTTCGGACATTCCAATCACGCCATGGCATGAATGAATGAACGAAAATCGATAAACATGAGCATGAACATGAGAATAGATTCCCTTTTGGTTTGGTTTGTTTTGTTGGCAGCTCCGTCATCCTTGCTTGGCGCTGCCAGTATAAAGCTTTACCCGACTATTATGTAGTTTTAGAGCGTTTTTTGCTTTAGCTTACTTCTTGCCCTTCTTGCATAAGATGAAATGAACGCTTCAATAATTTCAACTGTCCGTGCTGTTTTATGCACAGACTGTTCGGTTGCTACCTTAACCAAATATTAACCTCAACGTAATCGTGACGACCTCTGTGGCGCGGTGGGCGAAGGTCCGCCTGCGACGCAAGAGGTTGCGGGTTCGATTCCCACCTTGGGACAAATATTAGTACGATCTGCAGGTATTTGTTCCGGGTGTTCTGGTCGTTTTCTATGTATAATAAAAAATATCTATCCATGTAATGTATTGTATTATGTATATCAGTTATCTCGTACCCATAACACAAGCTCTGCTTAGCTTGGGGCTAGATAATGCTGTGTGAATTGTCACGCATTATTTATTTTATTTATATTTCTCATAATTTAAGCAATAAAATATTAAATACTGGATCCCAATAGCATCTGATTGACGCCTATCAACAAGAAAGTGTATACTTCCGCACGTAGTCATTCGTAGGTCTGTCTGACCAGTTTAACCTTTAAACTTACAAACCAATATAATTATTTCTATTAATAGTAACGATGAAACAAAGGAATATTCCCATTTCACTCATCCAATATCTTTGTCAAAGAACTTGGATGACTTCATCCAATTTACAAGCAGCACCGATATAAATAAATAATAAATAAAATAAAATCGTTTATTTCTTTTACTTAATCTATACAAATCTATAAATTGCTTTGGAAATCCCCTTTTAAGTACAGAAATACTTGTGTTAGGGGGTTTCGCTCTTGCCTTATATTATTATCATCCTTCTTATAGACTAAGTACATTCAATAAGTAACACATACATATCTTATCCTTAAAAATGACTAAAATTTATTCAGTGTTGATATATTATCTTTCACATGTAAGTGTGATTTGTGTTTGTAGGTGGGGTTTTAATGTGCACTATCACGATACTATCTCCAGTAGATTTTCTGTGTCCTGGTATGTAAGGGTCAGTAGCCACTAGCCAGTCTGTTAGAAGTTTTTTACAAACATGCTTTGTAAGTGGGTAAATATTAATAATCTTATTAATTTTATTATACAAATGGTTCGATTGTTTGACGTATTGACGAGTTGCAAATTTTGAGCGTGCCAACTCTGTAGGCATTATCTTCTCTTTTCTTCTTTTAATAAGTTTCGCCGGGTCATATTTTATTGTTTTATGTAATTTTAGTACAGCGTGTAAATGTAGAGTTTTGAGAAGGCCGCCACCATAGTTTTGCACTCAAGAAGTCAGGCTCAGTCTAACGCTTCCACAACTTCAGTAGTAATTGGCTTGTTCTAGCTAAGCCAGTCTCAGTTGCTAGTTTATTGTTGTTGGAGGTACCTAAGCAAATTATCAGCCCGATCTGTTGCAAAGTTTTGGCGTAAAGAAGTAACAATCATCCATCTATCCATCCAAACTTTCGCATTTTAATATTAGTGTAATGTGATGTTATTTCATTTGAAATCAACAAAGCAAATTACTTAGTAATCACGGACAAAGATGGAATGGATTTTTTGCCCTTTTCCAATTGCCACTCTTCATTATCACCATCTTAACCCCTCTTCTCTTCGGACGTCTGAGGAACTCAGATGCATAGTAAGTAAACCCACGTCATCTGACGACTGAATAAGTAACATCGGCGAGCAGAGCGGGCCGCGATTTTTTTGTCGCTGTGGGTAACCACTGTCAAAGTATGATAGAAATGATTAACTAGCAATAAATAATCATCACACAAAATAAAACCGGCCAAGTGCACGACGTACCACTATGTATAAACACGGCAAAAATTCGCGTTTGTTGTATGGGAGCCCTCATGAATATTAATTTAATTCTGTTGTTTAGTATTTGTTGTTATAGCGGCAAGAGAAACACATCATCTGTGAAGCTTGGTGACAGACGGACAGACGGGCGTACAGCGGAGTCTTATTAAGTTTGGCTCGGGGTACCGTCTTAATAGGGTCTCGTTTTACTCGTTGGGTACGGTACCTACCTTGAAAAGATTTTGGCGGGCCGGGACTTCTTAGTAACTGGTTCTGGCAACACTAGACAAAATATTGGATAAATAAGGCGCCATTTTGTTTTCTTTTCCGATTGTCTGCCGGACCATTGTGCTGCTGCCTGTGCAACATATTTTCAGTAGGGTGGAAACTATAAAAATAGATTGAATTGGTGCAACTTGTTTTGATCTTGTGTGTTTATTGTGACTCAGATAATGTCTGATCGAGAGGTACTTAATTTATAAATATTTTTGTACTGAAACGGCGGGCGAGTAGTGCCGCCGCCGTATCGCCTCGTGTTTTATTTTGTCTGTTTTCCGTATGCTATTTATAATAAGTATCGAAATTGATCGTGGTATTTCAGAGAAGCCGCTCAAGGGCCCGTAACGGGTCGCGGGAACCCGTGCCGAAGCAATCGGGAGGGATGCCCCTCGGACTGAGCAGGAGCCGGTCTAGGACGCCGCCCCCGCCAAAAGCTTCTAGCAGGAAATACAGAAGCCCGTAAGTATACAACACGTGTAAATGTTCAGTCTGTAATAGTGATTTCTTTGCGTTCATCATACAAGCCTCTGTCATTGAGTAGGTATTTATTTTTTTGTGAATTTTATAACCTCGCTTTCAAGGCTAAGTACGTTTTGATGGTCAGTATTGCGCCACAGCAAAATGATATCCGCTTTGAATACTTGATTTTAGGAAGTCATGCTGCTGAATTTCAATTCCATTGATTAAATCTCAATTACACTTTTCCATACCACACCTACCAGTGTTTTGTTAAATCAATAAAACCCAAGTAGATATTATACTTAAAATGTTGGTTGGCATGATTATTGAGTAAACAAACCCATAGCAACCAATGCTTTATCAATAACTAGTTGGTGTGGTAGCGGAGGGGGGGTAACTGTGCTGATAAGCAGCTGAACTAAATGCTTGTGGCCATTATGACGTATTTTATGGCATCCAATTTCCATAAACAATGATTTTGCATAGCACACACATTTAAGTACTTTCGGGATTTGAGCATTTCATTCGAAGAATGCAAAGTTTTAAATAACAGACTCAAAAAATATTAGCCTTGATAATTATGTTATGCATGAGTGTAGGTAGTGTAGGTACATACCTACCTACAAGTTCAATTGACCTTTATTTTTGTTTGAGTGAGAACTCTTAAGCATTATGTAGATTGTTTTATGTTGACTTGACGCAAGATTCATATATTTTTCTTCCTTCTACTTATTAAAATAAGAAATGATTAACATTTAGAAGAAATTTTATACATAAATCAACATTCTCAAAGGTTCCTAAAAAAACAATTGTAGAAGAATAAACAACAAAAAAAACTTGGGCCAAGATAATATGGAAGTTGAAAGATTCTTAAGTAAAATCAAGTATCCCAAAAAAAACTTGGGCCAAGATAATATGGAAGTTGAAAGATTCTTAAGTAAAATCAAGTATCCCAAATTATTCAGTACCATACAGAGTCTTGATCTCCCATTATTTATTACATTTGCAAGCTATGAGAGTATCAAGATTTTTAGGGTAATAACTCCTGCCCGCGGCTTCGCGCGTGTTGTTTATTCGCTGTTGTGTTGGTTTTTTCTATCCCATTTGAACTGAGTTATGGCATAAAAGTAGTCTATGTTAATCTCCATCCTTTCAACTAACTCTATGCAATAAAATAAATCAATTGGTTGCTTACTTAGGGCGTGAATACGGAAAAATAAACAAACACACTTTCGCATTTACATATACATATAATATATTACTAGCAGCTCCTCGCGGTTTCACCCGCGTGTTTTCCTTTCCCGAGAGAATTCCGTTTTTAAGTTTATTTTTTACATACAAAAATACAAACCTTTCCTCTTTATATAATATTAGTATAGTATAGATAGGATATTTATTGCACACCTTTGGTTTTATTTTCCCCAATGTTTCTATCGCATTACAGCAATTGTAGTCACAGGACAACCAATACATAATATTTAATGTAAGCATATCACAAAAGTTATATGAGAGTATCTTCAAAGATAAAAATATTTTTTTATGATTCCTTTTGTTCTGAGTGGTTTGACACGAGCAATGCATCTTATTCCTGTGGGTTGGCACACCATTAACAGGATAGTGAATGGTTTCCTGTGGCACCACCAATAATAATAATAATAAATATTATTAATATTGACGACCTCAGTGGCGCAGCGGGCGAGAGTCTGCCTGCGACGCAAGAGGTTGCGGGTTCGATCCCCGCCTCGGAACAAATTTGTGTACGATCTGCAGAAATTTGTTCCGTTGGTCTGGGTGTTTTCTATGTATAATAAAAAATATCTATCTACGTAATGTATAATATTACGTATATCAGTTATCTAGTACCCATAACACAAGCTCTGCTTACCTTGGGCTAGATAATGCTGTGTGAATTGTCCAGCATTATTTATTTTTATTTTATATTGCTGGACAATTCACACAGCATTATCTAGCCTAAGCTAAGCAATAAAAATATTCAGTGTTTCAATCATTTTTAATAAAACCTGCAGATTCCTAAAAATTGTGAGTTTATCACTAATACTATGGTTTTCCTTGTTTTTATCTCATTGGTTAATTTATTTGTTACTTACATATTTGTAAGTAATCAAAATGCAGCCTAACTTACAGCAGCAAAAATACTATTATTCATGCAAGCATAAATACATCTGAATCAATACACATCGGACATCTAAGTATGATTATCCTATCCTTTTGGAGATGCTCGTTCCACGTTAATGGGAAAGAAAGTGGCTAATTCAAGCTAATTTATTGGTTACATTTAACTTGTAAACTCTTTAAGTCCTGATCAGTCTTTGGTTTATGTCTACCTACCTGTTGTGTTTGTAATAAATATCTTCAACACGTCAAGTTCTAATTTGAAGGGTTTTAAGTTATTTATTTCAAATTTTCAGAGACACATATTGGTAATAAAATCTTGTAGGAGATGTGGTGTAGAGAATAGAAAAAGTCAGATGATCGTCCATTGATTTGTCACCCGACTGGAGAAGTTACCAAAAATAATGTTGGCTGAGCGATTCTATCAATCCTCACAGATATGTATGTTTGTTTTAGAACTCGGTCTCGCTCAGGCTCCGCCCGGCGCTACGCCCGCGCCCGCTACACGAGGTCTCGCTCCCGCTCGTACTCGCCCCGCGGATCCTACCGCCGTTCTCACTCGCACAGCCCGATGTCGTCGCGCCGCCGCCACGCTGGCGATCGGGTAAGGCACTACAAAGTTCTACTTAGAAGGGTGGTGTTCCTTAAAAAGATCAATAACATCTTATTTATCGTTATCAGACTTTACATGCTGCTAATTGCCCTATTATTATTCAAAGAACCCTAGTGGGAAAACAGATTAGCACTGACATTGCACAGGGAAAGAGAATTATGCCCCTCCCTAACCAGTCCAACTAGGCAACTCCTTCAAGAGTGCTGTAGGACTTTGGTACCGTTTAAACATCTTGGCAGGAAGATTGGGAGTTTTTGCTGCAGTAAGACTCCTCAACGCTGTCTTATGCTGTGTAGTACAAATAGTTTTTTTTTAAATTCATTTATTGATAAAAGGGAGAAAGCAAATGCAGATGGAGTTGCAGAAAGAAACTTTCAAAATTTTTATAAGTATAGGCTACGACCCGCTATCCCCCAACCCCTCGGTGACCACCTACCCGACGGTAGTAGATTTAAAATCAGCGCCGCATGTTCTTTGCATGCAGCACAAAGCTGAATTTACTCCCTTTGCCTTATGTAATTTTTGTTTTTTTTTTGTTTTTAGTTTACAGAGGCATAAATATAGATATATAGAATATAGATAGGCAATAAATGTTTTTTTTTTTTTTTTTTTTTAAATGTAACCATGGTTGCACGGTAACCATGCAAATCAATAAAAGGACGCACGCCATGCCACTGATAAATTATGCTAAGTGGCCAAGTTTTAGTAAACCCAAATTTGATTTAATATTTTCACACATCTGATGTAGATAAAATCCAGAGAATTATCTAACTTACGCATTACATACTCCATTTATCTCATAAAAGTAGTTTTACCCTCAGCATTCTTAGCTAGTGGTGTAATGCCCAATAATTTGTTGACATTATGGGACTTGTTGATCATGTTTCCTTGAAATCTATTGTTCTGAATTCCCTGTTGACTTGTTGGTAACCATAATCAGATGACATAACGTGTTTACAACTCTTTCAAAATGCCATGCTGCAAAAGACAATGTTTATGAGAGCACTTGATTATCTCAAAATTTAAAGAATGACAGTATTTATGTCATTGCATCCATATTACAAAATCCAAATTTTAATAAATTACAACACTTTAATGTATTATGTATTGTTGCTAATCGCTTTGTAAATTTATAGTTTGGATATGAAATAAAAACTTGTACTATTCAGGAAAAATTTAGCCTAGTTACAGGGAAATTGTTAAACAACTGTTCCACGCATGTATTTATAGAGCACCTTAAATTTACTGAATTTAACCATTTTATAAAGTAGGTATATATTTCATGTGTGGCAATGTACATTAACATTGAAATGCATAAGTGTTTGTCACAAATGTGTATTCATTAGCTTTACGAAACACACAAATAAAGTTGAATATTCTAGAAACCTATAAATAGACCTACTATTATTGTTGAATCTATAAACTTAAGGCCACGTATAGCTGTACTGCAGACTGCTTAGGCTCGTTACGCACTAGCGGTTGGCCGGCTAGTATGAATTTTTGTGGCGGTTAACTCCGTTCAATAACAAGCGGTTGTTGAAGTGGAAAATCGGATAGCCGCGCGGTTTACCGCTAGTGCGTAGGAGCAGCGCTCAGATTTCGAAATCAGAAAAATACATCACTTTTACAACCAGAATGGCTTTAATAAAATAAAACCATAAAAAAATCGACAAGTCGTGTAAATTGCGGAAAAAAGACGCGGCAACTGAGTGGATTTTAGGTTATGTATGGGCGGTTTGTTTATGACCATTCTACGTGTTTGGCTAGTGTATAGGTAAGGTACCTAGTACCTACCCATGCTTGTAGTGTGGTTGGTCCTGCAGGGCTATTCACGATGGCTCGGAATGAAATCGAGGCTAGGAATCGGAAACACATACGCGCGAAATTCAAATATTCTAGCGGTTATAAATATTTTCTGCGTTCAGCAAGGACTTAAACTACCAGAAAACAAATCTCAAAAGTATGAATTAATGGAGCAATAGGTAATTTACGTTGATTTTTAGTAATAAATCTATTATGTTGAAAGTTGATGTTTTATGTGTGTAATATTGTGTAATATTGTATTTTAATTTGTAATTTGTTACTGATGACTTGTATTGTAGGTAATTTAATTAATTAGGTAATCTATGGATCAACTTGGTCTGAAAATAAATGATTTTATTATTATTATTTATTATTTTATTGATGATGTTGATGATTTATATATTGAAATTTGATGTACGGTATACTTCACAAATCTAAATTAAAGGTTAATTATAATTGCTCCAAAAGTAGCTATAAATCGAAATTAACTTTTTATGGAAAGCTTTCCTGTTCAATTCAAATGTTAAAAACCGCTAACACGCGAAAACAGATACGCGCGAAATTCTATCTGTTTTCGCGTTTTGCGTGTTTTCGCGAGCCTCTGTTTCATTCCGAGCCATCGTGAATAGCCCTGCTGGAAACTTTCATTCATTGTTTTACATATCTACCATCGAAGCTACCATTATCATTAGCCAGCAGCTACTGACTGTTGTTACTAGTCGTAATGTAACGTTGCATAGCGAGCGTTCGTGCACTCAGTACGGGGGAAGATATTGCTCGCCACGAGCAACGAGACTGATTTTTGACGTTTTATGCTCGCTGCGTACAGTGCACCCGTGACGCCGTTCAGTCAGTACCCACCATAGTTTGATGTTAAGTTATAATACGTTTTTTTAAGCAGTTTCTGTAATATAATGTTTTGTTTACCAGCAGGAGAATCCTACTCCATCTAGATGTTTGGGAGTGTTTGGACTCAGTCTGTACACTTCCGAACAGCAGATTAACCACATCTTCTCCAAGTACGGGCCTGTCGACAAAGTTCAAGTGGTTATTGACGCGAAGGTGAGTTTTTATGCATTTTTTTGGTTCGGAATCACCCTTGCTTGCTCAATTTTGGCTTGCTCAATTTAACAAGTATAGGTACCTACTACTTATTTATTTTTTGTTTGGTTATGCACGCACGACGAAGTTACCTAGTTGTTGACAGGTGAGTGAAGGAAGAATGAATTACAGAATGACGTATTTCATAGACACAGTTAATTTTTAACAGATTAGATGTGTATCTGTCGGTGTCGACTGACGAAAAATGTGGGGAAAACTTGCGAAAACTGGAACTTCGATTTGTATCGAATCATAATAGTATGAAACAAAGATATAAAAGATATATGAAATAGTATAAAATTTATAATTACAGTAGTAGTAACTAGTCTGTCTTACTTTTTATCACGAAAAAACGCGTGTAATGCCACGGGCAGAAGCAAGTAGTAAATATTTTTTTGTATTGAATAAAAGTCACGTAGTATTATGAAAGTCAGTCGCCGATCTCTGCTTGAATAAATCTATTCTATGGCATAAACGTTACTGAAGCATATATCTATGCAGAGCTATGCTCAATCTTCGATCTATATTGATAGAGTCTATTAGATCGAGAGACTTATAGTTTACAGAGAGAGTAACGATCAAACAAAATCGATTTTTCATAAAAATCGAATCGGTAAAGGATTAGGACATGAATATTTGATTGTCAGTCGAACTACCGGGTCACTATAATGCACGACAATTTATTGTATTCAAATTTTTATAGAGTTTGACACGGATTATCAAGGTGTACCATTATTCAGCCGTACAATAAATTGTCGTGTATAGTGGACCCGAACTACCTAACAGTAAGTAAGAGAGTGGGATAACTATAAGCTATCCAATTCGTTGTTTTTTACATAAATATTTCGCTGATTAGAAACTAGACTAGAAAACTGTGACTGGAATTAAAATTTTAGTTTTTAACTTAGTTTTTTGTATGAACGAGTTTATCCGTTAAATATCAACTATATATTTAATTTTATTATACTCTTATTACATGGCATTGTAAGTGTATATAGTTGGCGAGAAGAGCAGTCGCCGTCGAAAATCGTTGCTGAATGTCAACTCTAATAATTTCCTGCTTTGTGTTTTAATTGTAAAAGGTACAGTACGGTTCTATTATTATTGTAGACCGGCCGCTCCCGAGGCTTCTGCTTCGTGTACTACGAGAACCAGGAGGACGCTAAAGTGGCGAAGAACGAGTGCACCGGCATGGAGATCGACGGCCGCAGGATCCGCGTTGACTTTTCTATAACGCAGCGCGCCCACACTCCCACGCCTGGGATCTATATGGGGAAACCCACGTAAGTAGCTTATACTTGAAGCACACGGGAGCATGGAAACTAGATAACTGGTCAGGTTTCTAGGCTAAGAGAATTTTTTTTCGTAAATTTTTGACGGGAAAGAATTTCATAAATTTATTTGACGTCGTCTTTGTATATAAAAAATCGCTTGTGATAATCATAAAAAATAAAGAGATCACGCCCGCTCCTGGGATTTACATATAGAAAACTACATAAGTAATATTATTACCATTTATTTTTGACATATTCATCCTCAAGTATCTGAGATCAGGAAGTAAATTTGAATTCTCTTTTTTTCTTCCAATTTGTACAGTGATTTCCGCGTTTGGGTTGACATAAATACCTTTAACATTGTTTTCTATTTTAGACGCAGACAAAACATGACCACAGAGCAAGCGAGCTGCTGTCTCTATTTGCGTTTATTATTTACATAATATTGATCGGCAGCGTGATTCCCATAGTACCTGACCTAATTGTTATTATTAGGTGTATACAATTCCAACACAGAAATTCACAAGTGAACGAATTTATTTACATGTGATCCTATTGTTGGTAGATTAAAGAAGCAGTTTTAGAGTGAACCATCTCTTAGGATAAGTTGATTCATTAAAGGCCTGTTTCGACATTACAAACAAACCCAGCAAATAAATCTCGTTTTCTCTAAACATGCTTGCTTGTTTCGTTAGAATTTTTGCAATGCTTCATTTGCCCACCAACACCTTTTAGTAACCTTTAATAAACAAAGCTAAAATACTTCAATGCCGATAGGCACCGACATCTGCGAGCACATTTGTATGAATCACAAACACAAATTCCTTCGATGTCTGTCTGTGCCGGTGTCGGGTCGCCCTTCGTTCGTTTTTCGCTGATGTGGTAAAACATAGCCTTGTATCACTAATGGATAATGTGGCTATCAATTATTTGTTTATTGAGTTAGTACAGAACATATTAGTAAAAAAATACAATAAAATTTATATGATGAAATGAAATAAGTTCCGCCGAAGTCGTAAATTTTTGGGAATTTATTTCATTTCTTAAAATTTATACAATTTGTAATATTTACAATAACAAGATTTCATGTAAAAAAAATAGTGATTAGTAAATAGTACTAATCACTATTTTTTTAACTTATTGACTGTGTAAGCCGTGTAAGGTATGTACTACATACTTTACACAGTCAATCAGTTTAATACTATATTTTAATAAATAAGTCATGATGAAGTCAGGCGTTATAATAGTGGGAGCAATATTTCACTACAAATTACGTAACTTACATATTTTATTACCAATAATAAAAATAATATCAAATGTGTTTGTTTATTACAGCAGTCGAGGTGACAACGGATACGAGCGCCGTGGTCGCGGAGGAGACAGAGAGTGAGTTTTCTTATTATTTTAATTGATTTTCCACGAAGTACCTATGAACGTAAAGGTTAACAAAAATAAAATGTGATAAGACGAGACACCCAAGTAAGAACGAACAATCCCTACTCGCATCAAAAGGCGACACACCGCTACTTCCACGAAATGACCCAGAGGCCTTTGCGAGTAGAAGTCAGGGTAGAGAGGAAAACCTCGGAGCCCTATCTAAACGGTTTGGAAGCAAGGAAGAAGAACACGAAGCGTTTGAAAAAAGCCTGCTGCTGAATTGATTTTCCATTTACAATTTTAATGAAACTTAAACTGTATATGGTAACATTCATTATCAATTCGGTCCACTAATTATTTAGAGTGAAACACGTTAAAATACTCATTTCCTTTATACACGACCTTTTCAAAGGTCTTTTCAGATCAAGCAGCGAAATCAGAGTGTATGTAGTAATCTTACTGATGCTTAAATACTCAGCGGAATACCGCGGACTGCGCGAAAAACTGAGCGAAATTGACCGCTGCCGCTCTGGGTAGCGAATACCGCGTGTTTGTCTAGCCAGACCACGGACCCAGACCTTGCAGTGAGACAATATATTATGTAGGAGTGTATGACGTCACTAAAACACGTTGCTCGGCATCTTGACGACCGATGTGGCGCGGTGGGCGAAGGTCTGCCTGCGACGCAGGAGGTTGCGGGTTCGATTTCCGCCTCGGGACAAATGTGTACGATCTGCAGACATTTGTTCAGGGTGTTCTGGTCGTTTTCTATATATAATAAAAAATATCTATCTGTGTATTGTATTATGTATATCAGTTATCTAGTACTCATAACACAAGCTCTGCTTAGTTTGGGGCTAGGTAATGCTGTGTGACTTGTCCAGCGCTATTTATTTATTTATTTATGTCGTATACACAAAGAACAAACAACTTGGTGCATGTTCCAGGGGTCTCGGAAAACGAAAATCGAACTGTCTGATTTATTTTCGTACAAAACCAAAGCTCTAACATCACTGACATAAGATCTGTCATCTGAACCTTCGTGTATTTAATTTCTCGAAGACTCCTTTTTACCAACGAACTTATGACTCGGTTATAGTTTGACCGAAACCGCTATACCGCGCCTGAGGTATGCGCGCGGCGAGACGGGGGGAACTTGAAGCAGAATCTATGTCAGAATATCCCCCCACCTCGCCGCACAGTGGTACAGCGATTTCAGTCAAACTATAACTGAGTTAACTTATGATATGACTTAGTTCTTTGGTAGCTGTAAAACAGAGTTCTGTAGAAGTAACCGCGCAGATATTACAGTGATTACTACCGCGGCGGGGGATACCGCGAGCGCGAACGTGACTACTACCACCGCAGCCGCGAGTACCGCCACCGCTCGCCCAGCCCACACTACCGCCGACGCCGCTACGAGCGGGAGCGTTCCTACTCCAGAAGTAAGTACTAACTGGGTCAGAGGTGGTCAGGGAACTGTCTCACACCCTTTTACGTGCCCTGGAAGTAAGTACAGGAATGCATTACCATGACCACCAATGCTAACGAACCCGTAGTAGGGCTGTTGGTACTCCCGAAGGATGTTTAAATACAGATGTGTAATATTGGTAGATAGATTCACCTAAGAAAGTACACCAGATGCTAGTAAAATTCAACATTGATAATGGAATTGCCTAGGAAAGTACTGGCAACATTCACATTTCTCTGGATAAACCAAATTGCTGTATAGGTGGCCTGGGAAATTACTAGAGCCTGAGTTAGCTGCTGAGAGGAACCTTCGCAAAAAGGGCAAGATATAAGGCAATACTTACAATAACTACTGATGATGACTTTGTAGAAATTACCAAATGAGTCTGAATTTGGAATAGTGGATGAGGTGGGGATTATTGGGTTTGCTGATAAGTCTCGGGCATAATTTACATTAGCACTCTACTCTGGCCAAACTAGAAGATAAGTTGTTTGTAAACATAGCCTCCATATTGATTTTTACTAACCTAAAAGTCAATATATCGTTCTTTAGTTTTAGATCTTTCTCAAATGCTGCAAAAAAATATTATTACAAACATAGTGCTGACTATTTATGTTGCAAACTCTGCACCAAAATGAATTATTTGGATTTTTGTGTTGTGAGGTGTTTACAAACATTATCTTGAGAATGAGTTGAGTATAGGTATGGTTACTTTCCCATTTAACAACGATTGATTATTATTTATGGCTCACCAATAATGTATTATGCCAAACATTTCACTATGCTCTGTTAGTAATAAACTTCAAGGTTAACGTGTAATCCATATAATTTCCAATCGTTGTATTTTAATGAGTGTTTATCATAAAATATCTATAATTCGAAAATTTCTTGGTGCAATAATAAATACCCAAGCACTTGTGTGGACTTAAGTCAATCAGTCGTTAAATCGTTAATTTCCGCCAAGAAATAATTCGATTGTTTCTATTGTATTTGATTGCTTGTTGTTTTCAATCAATTTATTCAAATTTCTTAGTGCATGTTGTGCTTGTAATGTAGTTTCTTTGATTCGAGACTAAAGGTTGTCGCACAATACAACCCTGAAACAGATGGCCATCATCTTACTTCATATCACCTCTTTTTTCAAGAAAAGACATCTTGACTTTACTTAGTGCAATGCCATACAAATACTTACTAAACGGCTCCAGTTTAGGCGGTGGTCATCCGTTTATTTCGGTGTTCGTGCGACAACTTAGAATTAGACCTGTATTATAAAATCTAGCTCAGTCATAGATCTATACTTGAGTAACGTTTTAAACATAAATGTTACTCAAGCATAGATTCTATGACTGAGCAAGCTGACATAATACTGGCGTAAATGTTAAAATAAATTGATGGAAAACTCCGGCCCTGTTGATGTGTACTCAAAGCTCCATGGTCACCTCCCTCTTTGAATTTCCAGGTCGTTATTAATAAGTCCGCGATGCTGACTTCAGATATCTTATTTAGATACTACACCCCATAGTCTCCGGTCTCTTGCATTTACGTACCTGTGCGGGCCGGCTTCTTATACTTTGACGAATTGTCAACTTTTGTAAAGGATTTTGTAAAATAGTTGTGTCGACCAGCCCAAGAGTCATTTTGTTAAGCACCGCGCCTCCACCTGCCCTCGTCCACTGTTCTAGTGTTACGTCCGGCTCGCGGCTGTGGTTATTAGTTTCCTCGGTGGGCGACGGCAGATGGGCGCGCGCCATTACCGATATTGTCGGCGACCGATATACTTAGGTGTAGATTAATTCGGTTTAGCTAGTTTTAAGATTTTATTTCCACGCATTGTCAGTCAAACATTCTAGAGCTTTCGAGAGACGTAAAGAAATACGTAGAAAACTTTAGAATATTGTACAGGATAACGTCTACATAGATAGCTAGAACTTATCATAAAGGCTTAGAGTTCAAAATCGAACAAACTTTGCGAGTGATAAATTACAGAATAGGCAATAGTATGTATCTCCGAATACGCCATAGCATACAGACTCGAATGTTCCAACCTACTTATTTATGTATATAAGTTCTAGAACGAATCGAAAAAAAAGACAAGGAAGTTATAAAAGACAGAGATAGGTATAGCTTCCAGAAAAGCGTGGAAAATTGTAGACAAGGACGGCTGACAATGCGTAGTATGAGTGAGTGAGACAGAACTAGTTCTCTAGAAATCTGTAGATTTTTCTAGTGAGTTTTGAAGTCCCCGACGGAGGTATAAAAACCGGAGCTTGTCCGTCGGTTAGTCAGTTCTATTTTAACCGTGAATCTGAAGTGATCTATGTAATACGAAGAAGTGAACAAGTTCTGATCTGCTCTCAAGGCCCGAGCCTGAGGAAAAGTGTTCCTAGTATAGTGAATTCCTGAACGTTTCAGTGTTTCAGTGCTTATAAGTGTTTAGTGTTTAAAACTAGTGAAGTGCCTGTTTCAGTGCTTATAAGTGTTTAGTGTTTGAAACTAGTGAAGTGCCGTAAGAATAAGTCCTATAGACGTGCTTAAGTGCTAAGTGTTTGTGTGTGCGGAAATAAACGCATATCATTAGAAGGACGGACTTTTACTGCATCATCAGGGATTTCTTCTAGTATACGCCGGTAGCTGGGTTCGATTCCACTACAGCGCTGGGTGGCTGGTTAAACAGCTGCTTGTAAGTCATCTACTTCACGCCCCTCGTCCACGTCACCGGACAACAGACGCAGACCGGGTTTGCCGAGTGCCACGTGTAGAGCACCGAGTTGAAGCTTTGAGCTCGCATACCGCGAAGCTTGGCATTGCCTGCACTGACCCTTGGCCTGGCGATTGAGTGTAGAAGCTGGTATCTTAAACCGATTACACTCGCCGCAACAGCTGGTCCTTCGAGCCGGATTTGCGTCATTGGATACTAGTGACGAGAAGAGGTGGTTGCTGTTTGTGACTAGAAGATAAGAAGAGTGCGTAACTGCGGAGAATAGCAGTGTGAGCGATTGGTGGACAGTGGAAATATGCCTGTGACGAGAAGTGAATTGTCAGATCGTCTGCTTGAGGAGGAGCTCCCTGGCATGGAGGCCAAGAGAAAGCCGGCGACAACTGGAAAGTCGTCGGGTCCCACAAGTGCGACAACCGGCAATTTTGAAACCACCATAACGCACGAGGACGGAACAACGGTGAAGGAGCGGGAGGCTACCCGTTCATCATCAGAGTGCTTGTCGAGGTCGAGAGCAGAACGAGAAAGAAGACGGCGTGAGTTGGAACTCCGCATGATTATAAGCCAAGAAAAAACGGCATATCATCAAGAAAAAATAGCTCTTGCTGAGGCAGAGGAGGAAATTCTCCAACTGGAGAAAGAGAAAACGAGAAACTCTGCAGAAGATGAGCCTTATGCAACAGAGAATGTCAGGGATTGGGTAAATGACATCAACTCTAGGGAAAAGCCAAAAGATAGTGGCATGGATGGCCTAGCCATTGCAATCCTGAAGGCGATTAACTCAGCACAGAGGCAGAGCGAACCACTTCTGCTGCCGGCATTCATGTATGAACTCCCAGAATTTGACGGCAGTTGTGATAAATGGCTGGCGTTTAAGACGGTATACGAAGATACGCAGGCGCTATTCAGCAACATCCAGAATATGGCGCGGCTACGGAAGGCAATTAAGGGAACGGCTGAAGAAGCCGTGAAGAGCGTCCTGTACTCAGACTGTCAGCCAGAAGAAGTGATGGAATCACTTCGCCGAAGATTCGGAAGACCAGAGATCTTGGTTTTAGCCGAATTAGAGAAACTAAGGAACTTACCGAAGGTTACAGAACATCCTCAAGACGTGTGTGTATTTGCCAGTAGAATTAATAACACCGTCGCAGCGATAAGAGGATTGAAGAAGGCGCACTATCTGAACTCACCGGAGATGATACGAGTGATCATTGAGAAGTTGCCTATGATCATAAGGTATCGCTGGTTCGACTTTGCTGCAGACTACGAAGATCCAGACCTGGCACTTATGGCCATGTTTCTGAACCGAGAAGCAGACCGATGTGGGCCTTACGTCACGCTGGAGGCTACAGACACTGGCAAGAAGGCAAACCACCAAGCCACGCACGCTACTGTAGAAGCGGATGAACAACGTACCTGCTCACATTGTGCAAGGCATCACCACATCGAAAATTGCAGGAAGTTCCAAGAAGCATCAGTGTCAGAAAGATGGGACATTGCCAAGAAGTCAAAACTCTGTTTCAAGTGTCTTCGAGGCAGACACCGGAAGGAGTCCTGTCGCAAGCCGTCGTGCAAAAGATGTCACAAGGGGCATCATTGGCTTTTGCACGAAGAAAGAAAATGTAAGTCTCAGCAACCGGAAGGTGGTTCAGAGAAAAATGAAGTAACCAGCAATTGTCACCTGAAGAATCAAATGAGAGCGTACCTGAAGATGGTGCCCGTAGAGATCTATGGACCTAAAGGAAAGGTGCAGATCTTAGCTCTTCTAGATGAAGGTTCAACGGTCACCCTGTTAGACCATGCGGTGGCAGAAAGGGTAGGACTCAATGGACCTAGGGAACCGCTGTCTCTTGAGACTGTAGATGGAAGAGTGATCAAGAACGACTACTCCATGACGATCAACATGAAGTTGAAAGGCCTACACTCCAGTCAGAAACGACAAATCAGCGGAGCAAGAACGATCGAGGCTTTACTATTAACGCCTCAGAAGATTGACAAAGCAAGGTTGAGGGAGTGCAGACACTTACAGAAGATTATCAATAAACTGCACTACGATGAAGACTCGCCGAAGTTACTCATTGGACAAGATAATTGGGAGCTGATAGTTTCGAGGACAACGCGCAAAGGCAAGAGAGGCCAACCGGCTGCCTCTCTGACCCAATTGGGCTGGGTACTCCATGGAACAGATGAAGAGGGAACTCTTGATGTGAGCCAAGTTACATGCGCACACGTCAACGTCAGCGACCAAACGATGAGTAATCTCAAGAAAGACTGCTTTGACTTGCCGAGTAGACAACCCTGCCGATCGACGAAGGACGCAGAAGAGCGTACTTCGAAACTTTTGGAGAACGATACTCGAAGAAGTGAAAATGAACGCATCGTGAAGAAAATAGAAGCACTTCCAGTATCCAAGGGAAATGATGCCGCCAATAAGGAAACGAGGCGCGCACCCAAGAGAGAGAAAGTCCAGAATGGACTCAGCTGGAACGAGACGTGTCCACAAGGAACAAAGAACATCACCATGCAAACAGGAGTACTAGGGTGCATCAGGTTCAACACCAAGGGGGAGATGCACGTGCACATATCCACAGCACTAGGGGGAGAGTGTACAAAGACGAATTTCGATTCAGTACTCGCAGAGGCGTTGTTCGTGGCACGTACACGAGCGAAAAGAACGAACATGTTGAAGCTCGAACAATTGCGCTGGGGAATGAAGAAAATCCCATCAGATGAGCCCCCTGGAGAAATCCAACGAGACAGGGACAAGAGCCACCAAAGAAAAGGCAGACCTAAATGTCCTAAAGGTAAAGAAGATAAGTGGATCAAAGCGCGCTCAACGAGATACAGGATAACTGGAGAAGAGCAGCAGGCAGCTGCAATAACCCATGTGAGAGAATATGGAACTCACGAACCCAGCATATTCTCTCAAGGTCTATATGAACGAGCAGCAAAGAATCGACTCCAGAGTATCGACTTCAGCTGTAAGAGACTGAACTTTGAACGCCACCGAGATCCTGGGCGGAGAACATTGGCAAACATCCTTACAGATCCCTGCTCCAAGGCGGAAACTCTGGTTCCTTCAGAATAGGAACAGAATGTCGTGACGATAAGAAGAGACTCAACGAAGTTCGCGTACCTGAAGCTGCGACTGTGTTTCTCATGGAGGAGGAGCGGCAGAGCGACTGAATACACGACAAGGCTACGCAGCGAGTCATCCACGACACAGGAGTCGCCGAGACAAGGAAGTGTGTTAAAACACAAGGGGGAGGATGTCGGCGACCGATATACTTAGGTGTAGATTAATTCGGTTTAGCTAGTTTTAAGATTTTATTTCCACGCATTGTCAGTCAAACATTCTAGAGCTTTCGAGAGACGTAAAGAAATACGTAGAAAACTTTAGAATATTGTACAGGATAACGTCTACATAGATAGCTAGAACTTATCATAAAGGCTTAGAGTTCAAAATCGAACAAACTTTGCGAGTGATAAATTACAGAATAGGCAATAGTATGTATCTCCGAATACGCCATAGCATACAGACTCGAATGTTCCAACCTACTTATTTATGTATATAAGTTCTAGAACGAATCGAAAAAAAAGACAAGGAAGTTATAAAAGACAGAGATAGGTATAGCTTCCAGAAAAGCGTGGAAAATTGTAGACAAGGACGGCTGACAATGCGTAGTATGAGTGAGTGAGACAGAACTAGTTCTCTAGAAATCTGTAGATTTTTCTAGTGAGTTTTGAAGTCCCCGACGGAGGTATAAAAACCGGAGCTTGTCCGTCGGTTAGTCAGTTCTATTTTAACCGTGAATCTGAAGTGATCTATGTAATACGAAGAAGTGAACAAGTTCTGATCTGCTCTCAAGGCCCGAGCCTGAGGAAAAGTGTTCCTAGTATAGTGAATTCCTGAACGTTTCAGTGTTTCAGTGCTTATAAGTGTTTAGTGTTTAAAACTAGTGAAGTGCCTGTTTCAGTGCTTATAAGTGTTTAGTGTTTGAAACTAGTGAAGTGCCGTAAGAATAAGTCCTATAGACGTGCTTAAGTGCTAAGTGTTTGTGTGTGCGGAAATAAACGCATATCATTAGAAGGACGGACTTTTACTGCATCATCAGGGATTTCTTCTAGTATACGCCGGTAGCTGGGTTCGATTCCACTACAGCGCTGGGTGGCTGGTTAAACAGCTGCTTGTAAGTCATCTACTTCACGCCCCTCGTCCACGTCACCGGACAACAGACGCAGACCGGGTTTGCCGAGTGCCACGTGTAGAGCACCGAGTTGAAGCTTTGAGCTCGCATACCGCGAAGCTTGGCATTGCCTGCACTGACCCTTGGCCTGGCGATTGAGTGTAGAAGCTGGTATCTTAAACCGATTACACTCGCCGCAACAGATATGGATAGGGTATTTAGCGAGTAAGTTAGTGTGTAATAGCCCGCCCCGGGCATAGATGCCTCTAGCATGTAATAATATAGTTCTAATAAAGATAACACTAAGTCTAATATTGATTTTGTTTGTTTGAAAAGGTGTTGAAAAACGAAGTAAAGGATGAAGTTCCTTGAAACTAACTGTGTTGAAGTTTTGAAAATGTTTGAAATCGAAAAATTCGTATCGAAAAGGCGGTCGCCGAATGAATCCCCGACCGGGCGGTGGGTGCCGAAAAAGAACATTCGGTCGAAGCGAAGCTACCACCGTTGTTAGCGAAAAGAATATGATTCACCTTTCCCGAATTGTAGGAAGCCCAAGCTTACTCAAGACGGAAGACAGAAGTCTCGCAGACTACCGTAATATTCTTCCGACCACACGACATACAGTATTCTATCACACGCGTGCTCATTGGAACTCGTAGTTACTTATGTATTTTATGTATTCGGGACATTTATATTATTTAGTTAGATCTGTGAGCGATTTGTTAATAAACTAGTTTTGTAATGACTTTGATTCTTCTTGGTTCTCCAATTCTATCCCTTTGGTCCTCCCTCATCCTTTTCCTTCTTTATTCAACCGTAACCGGGGAATACCTTACGTAATCTGTGTGTTCATGAATAGTCTATGTATTATTATTGTCAGTCTCACTAAATTGGCACTCATAGGGGTATCATTAAACAAGCATTTCACTATCATGTTTTTATTAAAATTCTTAACACTTATGTATTATGTATAAATTAGTATTATAGATTATAATACACATACACCGTATTGGCACTCCTTCATATGGCAACACCGCTCTTACCGCTATTAAAAAAATACTTTGGAAATATAAAAAAAAAAAAACAATCACGATTAAATTGCATCATGGCAAAATATTTTTCATTTAGCTTTTTATGGACGCATCATCAATATGTATGTTTGGCAGATTTGTACATTTCTTACAGCTAGATTCATAAAATAAGGAATGTAATAACAATCTCTTGGAATGATAATAATACTGTAAAATTCAAAATTTGACTGATTAGCAACAAATAAAACTTAAATAGCAAAATATTGCTGCTTTCGCTTATAAATAGTTGTGTAACAAAATAACTATATCAATGAAATAAATATATATGGCAACACTAAGGTAATAAATAGCAGCACTACGTGGCTGTACCGTTGTCTTACTAACTAGTGGCAAGAAGTAATGAGCATTAAAATAAATTGCATTTCCCACCTTATCTTTTTGGACATGCAAGGATAGCTGAATGCACCTGATTTGTCGTAAAAAGGTGTTATTTTCAAAGTCAGCCATTCTTCCATGTCTAGCTACTTGCCTCATACCCTCTTTATAAAAAAATCACAATTCATCTACGCTTTGATTCACTAATCGACTACGCTCTAACATTTCTTATTGGGTTAACTCCACAACTACTTGGTATCTAAATTCATTGTTGATATCTCCTACCAATTCCGAACTATAATAACTACAAGAACAAAGATCTAGAAAATACACCAATTTATGAAAAATTTAAAGATACATGATACTTGACTAATTCAAGGGTTTTGGATACGCAAATGGGGTTATTTTGATAATCCACGATGGCGGATTAATTTTTCTTATGTTTTTGATCGTGGAAAAAGATGCCCATGAGTAAAATTTTAAACAAAATGTCCGCAATCTTGCGTTTGAAAACCATGTATTCGTAATCTTGCGTAGATTACGAATACATGGTGTTTTGTCTCAAATTAGTCAAAAACCCCAACCATGAGAAATGTAAAAAAACCGCCATATTGGATTTGAAAGATCACCAATATTTGTAATGTAGATGACCATGTTCAGCACAAATAAATAAAAGTTTTCATTTGACACTAGAAGGATGACAACCCTGGCTTGCATACGCTGTTGCGTCCCATGTCGACATGTACCGCGATATCTACGGCGTCGGCCTACTGTATATTGTATTTATCATCATCATCAGCCTATATTAGTCCACTGCTGGACATAGGCATTCCCCTAATTTTATATTTATACTGTAATGTAATTTCATTTGTACTCAAATTACTTGAATCTTGGAAAAAGATATTTGACTAGTGGAATGGGCATTTGTCCCAAGAATCAAGATATTGGATGAGTGGAATGGGACCCTCGGCTACAGTTCAAATGAGACAACGAGTGTGTACCTACATGATGTGATGCCTCGTGGATAGGATGAGCGCCGGATACGTTCGATGTGACGTATGGGCTAAGTGTAGAGCCGGCATCAAGGATGATCAAGCTAAGCTTGTTAGTATATTGATTACAAGATGAGGGTAGAATGGTCCCTGTGCAGTCGCCGGCGGGCGCGCAGCGGCGCGGCGGCGAGCGCGTCGGAAGGCGCGGGCGGGCCGGCTGCGCGCGCGCTGCTCTCCTGGTAGTAGATGTGGGCGCCGCCGCATGACACTCCTACTACTACGCTTTCTTCGCTCCTGGAAAATAACATGATAGGTTATCAACTAGAAAGGATACCATCTTTAGGCAGGCTTAATGCGACAGACAGATAAATAAGAT
Organism: Eupithecia vulgata; assembly: GCA_946478455.1. Classification (NCBI taxonomy): domain Eukaryota; kingdom Metazoa; phylum Arthropoda; class Insecta; order Lepidoptera; family Geometridae; genus Eupithecia; species Eupithecia vulgata. Next base: position 13,869,220 of record OX297873.1, read on the forward strand.
TTATTTATTCATTTGTTACATAATTGTTACAGAGGATCTTATCAGATGTATTTCTGTTGCTGCTATAATAACAAATACTTAAAAACGGACAATAAATAGAGGGGGCTCCATCCATACAACAAACGTGATTTTTTTTGCCGTTTTAATAGATAATGGTAACGGAACCCTTCGTGTGCGAATCCGACTCGCACTTGGCTGGTTGTATTTTTGTGGTTTTTTTAATTGTATTTGCCTTCCACAAGAATAACAAACGGAAAGTTATTTATCGTAAACTATTTTTATGAACCCATGATAAAATCTTTTCGCCTTCAATTGTATTTTAGGAGGATTTTAAGCCCAAGATCTCTTACCAAACGAAATTAGTTAAAAGATAAATTGAAAATGATTCATGATTTGAGTCAAATTATAAAAACCACAAAAAAAACTCTTGCAAACACGAAACTGTTGACCTTAGTAAGGTCACGGTGATAACGATTTATCGCAGAAGAGTGAGTGTCACTCAATGTTAACGCAGTCTCTCTGATCGACTGATTTACCTGGTCAATCACGCCTTGATTCGCTCAACACAATCCAACATTGAAGTCCGACAGAAGCGCGAAGACCCGTATACTATCTTCGCGCTTCTGTCTGACTTCAATTAAGTACTAACCTCAGTATGAACTCTGAAAGTTCAGAATCCTCCCCAAACTCGTTATGAATAAGGCCCATAGTGGCGATATCCAACGCGGCCCACGGGCCTCCTTTCTTCACGGTCCCCCAGTCTGGGTCTAACGTGAGGTAGCTGTAGTCCGTAGCTTCGGTCCCAGGCGGTAGCGGGTCCATGCATTTCTGCTCGATCGGGCCCAGGGCGTTCAGTGAGGTTTCCCACTGGAGGAGAAGGATCGTCAATTATTTAAACGTAGGGCACTGCACTGACGTTGGTATAATATACAACATTAAGTAATCATCATAGATGTAACTTTACAGCTAAGTTGTTAAAATATTTTATTAATTTGTATGACTTTTTTGATTTGATTCGATCTCGCAGAATAAAGACCAGCCGAGCGATTACAGCATGATTAGCAAAACCAGCAATGTAACGTGAAAAATGTATTCCTCAATGGGTGAAACCAGATATTGTTTATAGTAGGTATTCGTCCACTAGATAAAACTTTTGAAACTATCATGGTTATTAACACAGAAGTCAAACGGGTTTTTTTTTAATCGAAATATTGGAAAGCTCATGGTAAAAATCCGTTATAAATGACTTCGTCCAACAGCTCCGTCCATCAATGGGCGAAATGACTTCTTCTCTTCTTAGGGTGCCTCTCCAACTAGTGAAGGTTGGCAGTCAGCTTAGCATATTTCTGTTTGTCCTGTGCAAGGCGAGAGTTCAGCGGTAGTCATGATCCCCATCTCTCCATTCCCGGGTGTTCCTCTGCCACGATCTTCTACAATCAGGTTTCCTCTTTCCGCCAACTTTTCCCATCATAATAAGCTGAAGGAGATCGTATCTTTCGTGCCTAAGCACGTGACCTACATATGCAGGCGAAATGACACCACAACCTAATGTATCACTACTGCAATCATATACGTTAATAATACTTTGCCGGCCTTTTAGGCTTTGGACTTATAGGTCAACTGAGAAGGAACTCACCAAAGAGTTGATGGTATCGACGTCGTTCACGGCCTCCACGTCCAACAGAGCTAGCAGCGCCATATTCTGCAGTCCGCTGACGAACAGCCCGCACTTCACTGCGACCTGCTCGAACGAAGGGAGAGCGTCTACGTCGTCGGAATCCGAGTCGCTTTCCGAATCCTGACGGGTGGATTTTGGTCTGGAAATGGATATATTTATTGATTACAAGAATCTGCTAGTATTACTTTTACTGTCGGGCAAGCACGGGGATTGTTGTCTAGAGTAGAATAGAGAAAAATTACTTTTACTTTGTCATCGAATGCGTAAATTATTTGAAACTTATTCCTTCAACTTCAATGATGTACGCAATGTATGACCATGCGATGTCATTATTGTCTATTCTACCATAGACAACAATCCAGAAGCATATGTCCAGCTGTGAACTAACAAGGGATGATGATAAAAATACATGCATGATGATGGGGTTTAGACCTGTTGGTTCCGCTTCTATGGCTAAGGCTCTACAGGAAGGTAAGTATTCTGCTAGCAGATACAGCTGGGCCACTATTGAGAATAGTAGCATGACTTGGAAATGTGAATAAGTTGTACTACTATAAAGTACTTTACTACTAGAGTTTACGCGAGGAACTCTATCACTGACAGGACTCTGTCGTTGTTTGCTGGTAAGTTGACACTCTCACTGTCACAGGTCGGGTATTGTGGTGTCCTGATCGAAGTTCTACTCACCTATCATTGAACGTAACTTGTCTCTCAATCGCCGGCGTAAACTCCCTCAGCTCCAACGGCGTCATGACCCGACTGCTGTACCCACTACTCTTATCAGAAAACGCTAAATGACTCAGTTTCTCCATCAAAGGAGTCAGTTGCACCCCAGAGAGTTTCTTCTTAAAACCAGTGGACTCCTCAGATCCGATCTGCGAATCTGAGCTCTCGTTCAACGATTTTAGAGGTAAAGAAAGCGATTTTCGCTTGGACTGATCCGTGTTTTTGGCAATTTTCTTCGGCGTTCGTTGCGGGGATCTTGTTAGCTCTGAATCGAAGTCTTCAAACTTCTCTTGCTCGCAAATCTTCATGTTGTAAGTGAACATGTTTTCAGCGGTGGCATCTTGCTTCATTTTAGAGTAATGTTGTTCTAAATACTGGTTGAAAAGCGACTCTGATATCGCTACGCCGTCGTTTCTAAACACAGGGAATAAAGGATCGTTTATCGTCATAGTGCTGTGACTTTTCTGCAGTTCGTGTTTCGGTGACGGCGACAAATCTTCGCTAATACCATTCTCAGATCGTTTTAACTTGAATTTCGACGTTGCTCGGTTAGAAATACGTTTGAAAGTCTCCTGCAGATCTGTTACACTCGCCAGCTTTCTAATAGGTTCGGGTTTATTGATGTAATGATCAGCGATGCAGTTCATGTTGAGTACTATTTGGTTGTCTCTCTTCTCGTTTTCAAGAAGCTTGGCACTGTTTTCTATGTTCTTTAGTACGTCAGGTTCTATGTCAGCTTTGTCTTGTGGCTGCGTGTCAGGGTTTTGACAGATTGAGAGCATGTTTCCGTGGAGTCGTTTGTATTCGACCATCGGAGTTGAGCATACGCTAGTTTGCCCGGTGAAGACTGTTTCATTCTCTTTGGATTCCTCGTCGACTGATTGCTGGGTTTTGAAGCTGAGTGACAGCTTGGTCGGTCGTGGTCTCGGTTTGTTGGTGAAAGGGACGACGTCGGGCATGCTGGGTGCTTTGTTCTTGTTCTCTTCGAGGTTGGGAGGTGATATCATATTGTGGTCTTCTTCTGGCACGGCTGTGAAGAGCAGTGATTTGTCTCGCTTCATCCCGCCTTGGGGGAATTTCTCGCGTTCCGCTTCTTGGTTCTGTGGAAAGAGGAGATGCATCAAATTTGGGAGTTTGTGTATCAACTGGCTGAAATAATGATTTTGAAATGAAAACTACTCGTAGTAAGGTTTTGATTGTGACCTTAAGTTTCTTGAGAGATTGACGTGTGATCGAACTGAGAAGGATATGGGGGAGATCTTTACAAAAAATAGTTACGAGGCGTTGAGTTACAAGTCAATATCAATAGCCGTCAAGAACTTTAAAGTAAGATTTGCTAGTAAGTTGGAACCTAAGTATCTCACATTGCTGATCGTTTTTACAAAGTACCTAAGCTAGTTTTCAAAGGTCTAGCAACTCGGCTTATATGCATCATAAGAGGGCGCAATGGTCACCATTTTGTGAAAAGGTACCTATATGATTAGTATAGACATATGATTTCGCGTTCATAGGAGAAGGACAGAGTATTTTTGGAACGGCGTAAGCGCAAACTTCAAAGATTTGCTTACTTACAGAAAAACTACACTACTTATGAAGAAATTGGTTCAAGAAACCAAATAATTAGTTGGTATAACCTACGAGACAAAACATTAGTCATTTCAAATAGATCACAGGGTTTCTGAAATTAAATTATGTGTAAAACAGTGTACTTTGTTTTTTTCGTATTTTTTTCTTACTAGTGGTTTCACGTTCTAGGTACCAAAGAAAAAAAATGAGTTTTATATAATTCGAGTTTTTTACTACGGGGATCCCGTTAGTACTGAGATCGTTAAGAGGTTAGTTTGACGGCCAAAGCTATTAGGATAGCATCGCTCACTCTAATTATGTTTTATAAGAGAGAAAAAAAATCTGACCTTCCTAAACTCCGCCATCATCCTCTCCCCATTAGCCTGGAACTCGTGCAGCCTGTCCGCCTCCTTCTTCAAGTGGGCGTGCATCTTCCTCCCCACGTACACCGCCAGCAGCTGCGCCCCCAGGGGTAAGGGTGTCTCGGTGTCGAGAGACTCGGCAGGCGACTTTATCCTGTACGGGTCTACCACGGTGAGGTACGAGGTTAGACTTGCGGGGAGCTGGGTAGCTATTATCCTGGAATTTTGAAAATAAATAATGCTGGATAATTCACACAGCATTATCTAGCCCCAAGCTAAGCAGAGCTTGTGTTATGAGTACTAGATAACTGATATATACATAATATAACACAATACATACATAGATATTTTTTATTATACATAGAAAACGATCAGAACACCCTGAACAAATGTCTGCAGATCGTACACATTTGCGAGGCGGGAATCGAACCCACAACCTCCTAAATCGCATAAAACCAGCGCTCATTAGCGATATGTATCGCTTCTGGGTATATGCTGAGCGATGCCCCCTTTTTTGTCACTTATTTTTCTTTGTTTGTCTTTTCTTTTTATTTGTGTTATTGTGACAAAAATAAAACCTTTTTACTTTACTTTTACTCCTGCGTCGCAGGCAGACTCTCGCCCACCGCGTCACAGAGGTCGTTCAAAAAAGGATTTTATTTATTTGTCTTTATAGATGAGGGCGAAAGGGCCATAGGATGTAGTAAATAAGCTACAAAAAAGCTACTAAATAACTTTAAACAACGCGTGCGAAGCCGCGGGCAGAAACTAGTCTTTATTAATTCGTCTGTTTACAGACATTGTATTCTTTAACACGCAGAGAGCGTTTTGGGCAATGAAAGCCATCTGGCAGTTTTTAAGGTCCGTGTCGAAGCTGGGCAGTGAATGTGTTAATAAGTAAATACATACATACCACATAGGTAACCTATGACGTACCTAGGTAACTAACATAACACTTACTTGTTATTGTATAGAATGACGCCGCCGAGAACGCCTTTGCTTTTCCGACAGTGCTCCAATATTTGCATTGACTCCATGTAGACTGAGGTGGCACTCTGGAACAGACGCTATTGCTTCAGGGATAGAGTTGCTTTTAGATCGTGCATTACGGTGCAGTTAAAGATAAAATTATCTAGTAGGTAGGTAAGGTACACTAACACAAGCTCTACTAATTTTTGGTCTGGATGATGCAGTGTGGATTGTCCAGCATTATATTTATTTGACGAGTAGATTTCAAAAGCGTTTAAATTGGAACAACCATCGATCAAGGCCCACTATAGATTCACAATGAGCACTTAGAAACCCTCTGTATCAAAAGACAACACATTTGACATTTTGGGTTTCAATTTCAGCTAGTGACAATTTTATCGCTCGGATAAAAATATATAGAGCAAAATTGAAAAAAGCACAAAAAAGGGTGGGATTTCATATTTTCGGTGTTGTTGTTATGCATTTTTACCACTGCAATGCTATAATATCCCCAAACAAACAGCCTCGAGAATTACTTTTTGGTTTGCCTATGTATATTGACTTTGTTCTAAATTCATGAATAGGCAGATTGTTTTATGCGTTTATTTTGTATATGATTATAAAAATACTAGTTTGCAATAATTATTGTTTCAAAGATTTATAAAATAATAGCAAGTTATTATTTTCAGGTCCTACTTCAGGTATACTAATAAAAAAACGGCCAAGTGGGAGTCGGACTCGTAAGAGGTCCTAAAGATTTTCGACTAAACCGACTAAGATTTCATGGCTTACCGCTGAATACTCAAACGCGTCTCAGATATAAGTACGTCTGAAGTGACGATGTTTTGACACATTTTCATTCCAATATGTCAAAGAACTGCGACTTGAGATGAGCTTAAATGTAAGTTGCATTTGAGTATTTGAGGGTTAGTTAGAGCACACCCGTAGGGGGGCAGGTTCGAGTCCTGCGAAATCGAAAAGTTATTAATTTCTTCTATAAAGATATTTTGACTTTGTAAACAGCGTGACCTGGCAAATCAATTTTACTTACTATTACATTTTATAATATTAGCTCAGACAGAGTAAATGATGATTACCTATCAACAAACATTACTAGGTACAGATTGCATGAGGTAGCGTGATAAGATTTGAAATGTAAATAAACACTTCAACTTGTACTACAATTACACTTACAGAGTTTTGTAATCGTAATCGGTAACAATTTAGAACGTTATCGAATTCGCTTCATTTTTATGTGTCATAATGAACTATTTTACTTTTTTAAATAGCGATAACTATGTTAGTTATGGTAGGTCTAGGTACTTATATCAACTGTACCACTGAATCACTACACTATCATAAGCCCGTATGGAATAGCCCGGCAACACGCTCCGTCTTGCTTGCGCAGTTCAGTTTGTGCAGTTATGATTGTACACAAAGACTGAACACGGTAAAGCGACCATTGACTGAGAGAGCACCCAGTGGTCTGCCGTAGGATAGGCAGTCATCATCATTGTCAATATATCTAGCACGTTCTCGAAGTAGAGTTGAGAAAATATCTCTATAATAAATAAATAATGCTGGACAATTCACACAGCGCTATCTAGCCCCAAGCTAAGCAGAGCTTGTGTTATAGGTACTAGATAACAGATATGCATAATACTCGTACATTACATAGATAGATTTTTTTATTATAAGTACATAGAAAATGACCAGAAAACCCGGAACAAATACCAATTCCAAGGCGGAAATCGAACCCGCTATAGAATGTGTATTTACCTTGGGAAGAGTCAGCATAGGCACTCTTTGGAATATGTGGCACCCGAACTGGAGAACTGGTAGGTACGTTTCGAAAACCTGGACACAGAAAACGATGACGTTAAAACAGCAGTTAGTGTGAAGTAGAAACAGCACAGAACCTCATGATAGATAGATAATACTTTATGGTACCACATAAACACTGAAAACAGTACAGAAATAAATATTATGAGTAGACGAAATATAAAGGCGGCCTTATCGCTATGGACTGGACATGTAAATGTCCTCAGTAAAAGCTTACTTCAAAAAACTAAAATTTGAACCGTGGTTACATTATTTATATCCAGTCTTTATATTAGAAATACATAAGGTTATAGATCAAATACCTAGGTACCTAAAAAGATGGACATAAATAGCTATAACACAAGAAATAAAAAAAAATGCACGTAAGTACTTACAACTAGACTGGTAAAAACATATAAACAGGGTTTAAGCGTAACTCAATAGATAAAATCTACTTTATTTCCGCCGAGCGAGCCCTGGTACACGCGCACCATTGATATAAGAAGGGGGCGTGGTTAGCTCCTTGTATACCAGGATAGTTCAGTTGTCCTACAAACCTGGTACAGCTTCTCTGCGAGTCGCCTGCGGTCGTCCAACTGGGCCGCAATGGCGCCGATCGAGCCGTGGTACACGCGCACCATTGATGTTAGAAGGGAGGCGCGGTTTTTTAGCACCCAGTCAGGTATGTTGCGGTCGCTGCCTATGGCCTGAGAGAAGGAAAAAATAATAAAAATATTTTGATAAATATTTTTTATCTTTTCTATCAGAAAAAGCAAATAATAGAAGGGCGTGTTCCCGCCGAGACGCAGAAACCAGCGAGATACAAAAATTAATTTCCATCAATGCACTTCTACGCTATGCGTTAGCAAGAACGCACCCTTTGATTATATAAATGCACTGTTTTTAACTGACAGCGAAAAAAGAAGGTTATATTTTTTTATTATTATATTATTTTGAAGCACTAATCACAGAAGATAACAAAACTTAAGTTCGCCGATTTCTCCGTCAAAATTGTAGGATGATTGGACAGGCAATGATTCCGGGACAGTCTCAAATAATTTTATTCCAGATGGGGTTCTAATTTGTCAACCCAAAATAGATAATAAAAAAAACAGTTGATATATAAAGGAAAGTTATTTTTTGTTTTTGTAAGTATCGTATTCTTTAAGCATGAGAAATCTTAATTTAAATAAAATCCACTTATTAAATCAAACAACATTGAGTTTTATTTATTCATACGAGGTCCATTTTTGTAAGTGACCTAACATAAAACTATGTTAAAATAAAATGAAAGCACATATCACATATACATAAAGTATATAATACATAAAAATTAAAAAGTAAGTTTCAAGGACCGTATTCCGATCAAACTGTCTCAAGCGAGACTTTCTACTTACTTAATACTTACTACTACGAACAGGACAAGAAAAAGCTTCCAAAAAAAACAAGAATAAAAGCTAGCCTGACTGACCTCCATGTAAAACAATGAAGACTTACCAGGATATACCGTCCATACTCCCGCAGTATGAACTTGCCGCTCTGCAGCGTGATGGCCAGCGGTTGGGAGAACAGCGACTTGATGCAGTGAGCAGCGCCAACCACCTGACAACATACCACTTATTTTATTATTTTCTTTATACAGGGTGTCTCGAAACTCAACGTCAAGCCGAAAACGGAGGGCAGGTTAAAAGTGGTCACATAGAGATGCTAGATGTTCAACCAAATTAAGTTCTATTGGATTTTGTAAGACTACAAATAACACAAGTTTTAAATAAAATGCGATCAGGCGCAACATTCCTATCCCGTGGAAGCATGTATATTACCCAAAAGTAAGAGTAAAAAAGTTTGGCGCCAGGCAGTGAATTTATTATTTTCAGTACCTACGAGTAAAAAGCATATAACTCGCAAACCATTCAAGAAAGACTCATGATTTCATGGTTTTTCTGGGTCGTTAAGAAACCCCTGTCCTCCGTTTTCGGCTTGACGTTGAGTTTCGGGACACCCTGTATAAGTACTGATATGCCTACATCGTTAGGATAGCCGGGAAGATGAGGGTAACACAGGACCGGACAGTATTGTAATAGCGAGACCTAATACTTACCTGACACCCGATCTATTTACCAAAACCACAAAGAACCTACCTAAACCTAGCTAGTAAAATACCTAGGATTGACACAGACTGACACAGTCTGGTAAGTGGGTAGGTAATCGAGTAATCTGTAATCCAATACACGATCGAACGGCTGGCTGCCTACGCAATGTCAAGGACTTTACGTCTGTCTGCTTCGAAAATAGCTTGCTTATCTATTGAAACTATAACCGGAGAATTTCGAATAATAGTTACGTAGAATATATCCATAATATGTAATAGGTACACAGTGGAATTCATCGTTAGCTGACCTGCTGGGAGGTGCCAAGTCTCGTATATTACAAAATATATATTTATTAATTTACAACTTATTGGGTACCTACAACGGAAGAGGCATTTTCTTTTATGTTTTTACAGAGAATCTAGTGCATCAGTTATTTTAGTTTAATATTTTTCGTTTAATTCTATATTATTTTTGTGTAAAACGGCTTGTTATAACTATTCATTTTTCAGCCAAGGACACTGCATGCTAAACAAACACCTTTTTAAATTGGTAGTATCTACTTTAAATAGATTTTTTATTATTTGTTGTTTGTCGGCAAGAAAAACACATTTTCTGTGAAAATTTCAACTGTCTATCTTTTACGGTTCATCAGATACAGCCCGGTGACGGACGGGCAGACGGACTGACTGATCGTGGAGACTATGTAATAGGGTCCCGTTTTTACTCTTTGAGAAAATAACCCTAAAAATAAAATCAAATGAATAGGTGAGAGGTGACATCCATCTCATAGTAATATTTACGAAAAAAAATATGGCATAAACTAATAGGCACATAAGCCGTAATAAAACCATTTTACAACCGGATTCAAGTCATTAATTCGGTACCTATCTTCTCAGTGGACAGCACTTTCTAATGGCTTAACTTTAAGTCTATGATGTTCATAGAGAACGTACAAAACAACTTAAACATACTTCCTTTCACTAAATTTCAGTTTCTTATGAGTTCAAATTGCCTTGGTTTTTATATATTGCACGCTAAATAAATATCGTTTAAATCGTAGGATTTTATTGGCCAAGAATGGGCAAAAGAAGCATCGCGCGACAGGGTGATTGGAGAATTAAGTACCGGACTCCACCAGAGCGGAGAAGAGATGTGTTTTAACAACCAATTGAACATCGTTATTCACAGATCTCGTGTCCGCTCAGCTTCAGCGGAGATGTTTATTAATATATGCGAAGAAAACAAAAAAAGATCGAAGCGGAGGTGTGAGCTGTGCCTCGCAAGAGTCGCAAGCTAGCGACAACGTCACGTATGAGATGAGATGTTAGCGGCGTTGTCAATGCATTCATCCTCAACAAACATCACACATCTCCTCTCTAGCCAGCACACATCTCCACTCCAGTTTAGCAAATAAGTACGCATCTCTGCACAGCTTTGATGGAGACACCCAAGCTGCAAAAAGGTCTTCTCAGTTCACATGTCCGCTTTGGTGTAGTCTGGGCCTTAGTGGTGGTTTTATTGCCATAGTTATAGAATTATGAAACTAATAAATAGTAAAATAAGATAAATGTTCGGATAATACAGAGTACTAAATTAAATATTCAAGATTGAAGAAGATATTTTCCTTATTTGCATCTTAAGAGTGGTGCTGATTAGAATTTCAAATGAGCTTCTTTCGATTTGTTTTGATGCTTTTTAGATAAGCTATGTGGGCAAAGCAGTTTTCGTCAAAAAATGAGAATAAGGTTTTGACTAAATAAATAAATAAGCTAGCTGTTACATTGATTTCATAAACCAAGGTTAGGGAAGAGAACTCTCTTGTTTTTGTGTGGTTTCACTTGTCTTTGCCATGCCTTGTTTATAAGAAATTCAAGGGGTCTGTTCTGTTCGTCACTAGTGGACTTAAAGTTAGTGCATTTTGTGTGGGTCTTGGTAGAAGTAGATAGTAGAACCGCAGAATTACCTCTTCCACAAATGGACAAAAAACTCATAGTAATAATTTGGTAAAAAATTTGACTTGTTTTTAAGTTTACTTTGTAATTTAAGAAATTAACATATTGATTTGTGAATATTTATGTATGTAAAGTACTGAAATTTTTCATGAAAATATTAAAGGTGTTAGACAGAATCATAGAGCAAAACTAGATCAACTCGGGGGACATCTGCGTTGTGGGCCAGTGAAAGTGTTAAGGCATTATAAGAGCAGACTCACCTGTCCAGCCAAAGCATGTCTCTGTGTATCGGAGACCCACCCTGGATGGAAGTAGAGAACTGCATCAATCGGGTCATCTTCCTCTGCTGTGCAGCATTGTGTGTCGTACACAAACACTATCATCATTTCCCTGTAAATAAAAAAGAAATAAAATCCTGGACAGTACATCTGATATTGGTTATCCAACATTTTGTAATGTTTTAATTACCCACTGTATTTAAAGATTCCTTCAAAAATGTTTACAACAACAATGGTGGTTAGACACATTTTGAACATGGAAGGAATCACCACTGTTGTGTAGTACAATTTCGTACCTTAGTATCTACTTATATGATTTAAGAAATATAATAGGTTATAATTAAGGTTTTTGTTAATATGGCGCATGAGACCTCACACTCAGGGCAATTTTTAAGAATTTTTTGAATATAGATTTCTTAAGGTTTAGGAAAGATATTTTAGATTAGGCAAGTAAGTATATCTTACATGGAAAGGTACTGTTTTCACTTTCCTTTCATTGAATTGACAAATAATATTAATTGTTGAGGTGTGGTGTGGGATTAATAGGGTAGGTGCCTATTACGATAGACAGTTAGCTCATAATCGTAAGTAACAGAGAATGATTCGATTTTCTCTAATTAAGAAAAAAAATCGTAAGAAACGTGGATTGCCTCGTTCTTTCTATGACGTTGCTAGAGATTATTGGTTAGATTTAATAATTGGGTAATTGACCGCAAATCTGTAACGACAACCGAAGCGTAAAATATTGTGAAAAGGTTTAATAAAATTGAACTTACTTTGCCATCTTGGTGGTTTTATGAATGCTGGTTCTCGTTTTACACAGTAGACATACCACAATATAATGAAGAAATAGGTTTGAAAAGGTAAAAAATCAATGATTTATTATTTTATTTCCATTTTTCAGGAAAATCTGCGTTGGAGCAGCCCCTCACCACAGATTTATAAGTATAGTAATATACTAGGGATGAGACGTATTTACTCGACCTGGTTTTTATACCTGGTATTTGCTTGCAAGTACGGAAACCTGGTACGAGTCGAAATACTTTGAAGGTCTTGCAAGTATTCCGGATTCGGGGCGTGCGACGGACTCGATGACTGTCATCTGACAGCGACAGTGACACAAAAATCAGGGCGTGCGGCTGACTCGATGACTGACAGTGACATTCGGGGCGTACGGTGGACTCGATGACTGCTTTCTGACAGCGACAGTGATACAATTCGGAGCATGCGGCAGACTTGATGACTGACTTCTGACAGCGACAGTGACACAAAGTCCAAGCATGTTTAACAGTCCCACAAATTCATTTAGCAACTTTCTTCAAAATAGTTTCAACTGAGTATTTCAAACAAATGCTAACGTCATTTATTTAGTAAGTATATGCAGGGACGAGAAAAAATAGTATATGACTAAGTACAACTTCTACCAATCTACTTTGTCTCGTACTGATCTTCAACCTCAACCTCAACAGCCTATAATAGTCAATAATAATAGTAATAGTGTCCACATAGTAATAGTAGGTAATACCCATAATCCACACGCTGGGCATGGGGGTTGGGAATCGCAGTTCGGTGGTAGATCTATTCTGCAAGAGGCGCTGCTGCCCGCCCCCCGGTGGTATGTCCCTTAGTCGCCTCTTACGACACCCACGGGAAGGGTTGGGGTGGTGCAAATTCTAAGCCGGCACCACACGGCTCTACTGATCTTAATCTCATTTAATATAGAATAGGTAAAAATACCTACCTACTCGAAATATTTGAATACATACCTTACCTACATTTTGTCTAGAAACCGAAACCTAGGTAAGTAATAATAGGCCTGAAACTTTTGACTACACCTTACACTAATAAATGTATGTAATTATTCAAAAACTAAATTTTATACCTACCTACCTACTTATTAAGTAATTTTTCGTTGATACTATTTTGTACCTTTTTATCACAACAAGTTAGAACTAGTATTTTTGTTTGAAGGTGCGAGGCGCTGTTAGACCCGCGCAGCACGATAAATACTCTAAAGTATTTGAGTATATTTCGTTGACACTATTTTGATCCTTAAAACAAAGACAGCGCGGATCATTTTCCTATGAAAGTATTTTTGGCCGAGACGTGTGCTTGCAAGTATTTTACTTTAAAGGTGCGTGGCGCAGCTAGACCCGCAACGTATTCGAGTTTACATTTTCGTTGACACTATTTTGAACCTTAAAACAAAGAGAGCGCGTATCAATTTCCTATGAAAGTATTTTTGAACGAGACGTGTGCTTAAAAGTATTTTTTTCTGCCAATACAATTATGAATCTTATTGCCATAGAGTCTCGGATCAATTTCCTATGCAAGTATTTTATTTTAAAGGTGCGTGGCGCAGCTAGACTCGCAACGAGTTGCGCCCGTACGTACTACGCAGTATCAAAATACTTGCAAGTATTTTATACCTGGTTTTTGGCGCTGGTTTTTATACGAGGACGTACTTGGAAGACCTGGTACTTGATTTTACAAGTACGTCTCATCCCTATAATATACACAGTACTCTGTGGTACTAAAGCCCCTCACAATGTTCGCGTTTGACGTTTTTTCTTTTATTTTAATGTGCGCTGCGCGCGCTGCCTGCAGCGCTCTGCAGGAAAAACCAAAAGTTGCCATTCTATAAAAACTAGAAATGTCATTGTCATAAAATTACTACAAATAGATGGCGCTTCTACAAACTTTACGAAGTAACTCCAGCTCACGCTAATAGGTGGCAGTGGCAGGGATATGAAACAAAATGTAGAGAAACGGGGAGTCAGAGCCTATTTTTTTAATACTTTCAATACGTTTTCTTATTAAATAGTTTTCATGTAAAAATCATCTGGAATAATATTCGTTGCATAACACGTCCGTTACATAAAATCCCCATATTTTACGAGTGATGAGATTTGCATCTAAATATTTATTTTGCCAAAATTAACTGTGTCTTTGAAATACTTAGTTCAGTCTTCATTCTCTCACTTGACAACAAATATGGTATTCGTGCCATTATTCCATTATTCTATGTCCAGTCCAGCAGTGCACTAGGCTATAGTGCATAGGCTGATGATGATAATGTATAATGTACCTAGGTACTTTATGCCATTCATACCTTACATTACAGGACTCTTGGACACGTCGTAAAACTCATATTACATACATAATTATAACTTGGAATAGGTTTTTGTTCACTTCTATCTTTTCAAGGTGAAAGAAGTGAACAAGAAACCTTTACCTTGTTAGAATGTTAGTTAGTTTTCGAGTTGGAGCAAACCAACTCGTCCCAAGCTATTTTCTCCTCTAGATAGGTACCTAATCTGTTATTATATCGATAAAGTTTTTTTTAAGTTTTCAAATCATTTAATTCTCAAAAAGACAAATTATATAATGTCGTAAATAATAAATAAAATAAATAATGCTGGACAATTCACACAGCATTATCTAGCCCCAAGCTAAGCAGAGCTTGTGTTATGGGTACTAGGTAACTGATTTACATAATACAATACAATATATAGATAGATTTTTTTTTATTATACATTGTAAACGACCAGAACACAACAACAGGGGCGGGAATCGAACCCGCAACCTTCTGCGTCGCAGGCAGACCTTCGCCCACCGCGCCACATCGGTCGTCCGCCACATCGGTCGTCCAACATACCTAGGTTGTGGTCGTTAAATAGCTGACTCATTTAATGTTTTCACTTTTTATGAAGCGAATCATCATTTATGATAATGTTGAGCTAATTTTTGATGAGCTTACACTTTTTAATTTAGGAGGGTAAATTATTGTAAAGCTGTGCGCGTGCGCCTTCACATTATTTGTCTTTCGTTCCATAGTTAGTCCGAGCTTTCGGTAGAACGATAAAGCTGACACGACGTGAAGTACGTTTTCTTATTTCTTCTACTTGAGTGTAGGTTAAATTTGTGTAAATTTTATTATCAAAAATTTTACGGACTACGATGCATGTTGTATATTTGTAAAACTGTTTAATGTTCAGTATTTTAGTCGTAACGTAACTACCTAGTAAGCCTTTATAAAAAGGATATGTTTGACCAGGGACGAGAGACATCTACGGACCTAGTCTCAGTAAGAAATAAATGAAGATGAAGACATTAACAGTATGTCCATACTCTGTACGTAAGTACGCTTACGCACTCACTTTCAAACAAATTGTGAAACACAGGGACGAGTAGATTTGTTGCGTCGTCCCTGTGTTTGACAAAAAAATTAATAATAATAATATTATTAATTTGTGCAACTCACTTGAATTTTTGTTGTAGAAGCGTGTGTAGCCATCATGTATCTGCAGCGTTCTCCCAAATACACACAGCAGAACCACAGACCAGTTTATATCAAGGCAGTAGGTATAGGTACTCTGACATAATACGATCTGAAGGTATTAGTTCCGGGTGTTCTGGTCATTTTCTATGTATAATAAAAAAATATCTATCTATGTAATGGTATTGTATTATTAGTTAATTATTTATGACGGTGTTTGGGATCCCGCGTACTATTTAGGCCGGTGAATGCTAGCTGCGCAGCCAGACTGCATATTATAGTAATGTAAGTCGATGACGTCACATAAAATTACCAGACAGCAGAATCTGTGCGATAGGTTGGTTCCTTGATTGTGTGATAATGATAATTCAGTCGTGCGTGCCTATCGAGACTCGAGAGGTCCGTGATCGGAATGAATGTCCGATGAAAGTGTTGCCAACATGACGCACTACGGGTGAAATTGCGGCCATTTGCAGCTCTACCCGAGATTAGATTTGCAATTGCCTATCATTATGGTGATACTTATTTGCTTTATGCCTTCTCATTTAATAGCCTCATGTTTCAACTAGGAAACCAGTGCAGGTACAGTCGGCTACAGTGAGATATAAAATGTTATGTAGGTATCTAGGTAGATAAATACGCAGAAACCTACCTACCAACGTCTAGGTTTATTTATGCCCATTCCACTCATCCAATATCTTTGTCCAAGATTACTAAGTAATTGATTTCAAATGAAATTAGCGTAGATTAATTAAATTAGATTAGATTTATTAAATTTAGATTAATTAAATTTGTGTAGCTCTTGACCAAAAAAAACATAGGTTACAATTTAACCCATAAAATTTCAGTTACCATTGGAAATAATAAATCTACTAACGTTTACATAGAAAAAACGCGTGGCAAGCCGCGGGCAGAAACTAGTATCAAAATCTTTGATCAAATATCGGTATTGCCAGTAAATTGGATGAAGTTATGTATCAGTAAGTATCACAATGTGAACACTGTTGGGCGTTGATAAAACATAGGTAGGTAGGTATACCCTGGTACGTTGTACCTACTTCTTACGAAGTCATCGAAGATCTTTGATCAAACGTCCACGTACCTACATTGGACAAAGAAATTGGATGAGTGGAATGGACGTAATAAGCCAATCCTTTTCCATTGAAAAGGATTGGCTTATTACGTCCATCCTTCCTTTTCAATTCTTTTCAAGCTTAATTTTACTTTCTATTCTTTTAATATCAGAGTAAAAAAGTTTGTTTAATTATGTGTTTGTTTAATTTGTCTTTTAGTAACAATAGCACCTTCGATACATTAACGGCCATCTATAAAATTTGTGGTATAAAATATCAAAGTTATATATTTAGCATTTTAGAATTCTCTTGCAATAGTAGTAATTTTTTTAACGTACTTGGTAACTTAGGTTTTTATTCATTCAGAAATTATTGAAAAGACAAGGAAATTGCATTTTTTTAACTTCTATTCAGAATAATACCCACCATAAAACTGCATAGGTATAAGGTTTTAGAGCTCTTTATAGATCTAGACTATGACTTGTATTATGAAACCTTGCTCCAGTCATCTGTTTGAGTAAAGCTTTTCTGTGGCATAAATTTATTGTACTCAAGAATGGATCTATGACTGAATAAGCTTTCATAATACTGGCCTAAGAGAAACGACTGCATTCACAACTTTTCTCTAGTTTTCATGGTTTCTGATTTGGCTATCTACCTACTCCCATCTCAAAAAACCCCCTGGATATTATCTGATCTGGTGTTAACTATCACTCTGTCGCTCTGTCTGAAGGAAATCATAAAAATGCACTATAAATGCAGTAACATTCGACCGGCTAGATAAAGCTTAAATTATAGCCTTCAATCTGTCCTAGATCATGCGTGAAACAGGTTCAAACAAAAAGTTCACAAAGAATGTTACCTAGGTTACTCGATATTCTAGGTTACTGCCGCGCCTTTTCTTAGGAAAATAAGAGGAACTAGCGGAGAAAGAAAGAGGAGCCCTGCAGGGTCTGCAGGGATCCTCTTTGCCCTGCTGTGGGGCGATACAGGCTGATAACTATAATAAATATGTAAAGTGGCACATTCTCACCTGCGAGGTCGGGGTGAGAATGTGCCACCGAAAACATTTATTTTCTCAATATTTATGATAGATACGGGTTTGATACCTAGACGACCTCTGTGGCGCGGTGGGCGAAGGTCTGCCTGCGACGCAGGAGGTTGCGGGTTCGATTCCCGCCTCGGGACAAATGTGTGTACGATCTGCAGACATTTGTTCAGGGTGTTCTAGTCGTTTTCTATGTATAATAAAAAATATCTATCTATGTATTGTATTATATTATGTATATCAGTTGTCTAGTACCTATAACACAAGCTCTGCTTACCTTGGGGCTAGATAATGCTGTGTGAATTGTCCAGCATTATTTATTTATTTATTTATACCTCATTATTCTCCATAAATAGTTGGCTAACGTGAGTGTATTTTTTTAGATAACGAAACTGCTCTAGGTTTTTCAGCAAATCAGGAAAACCTCAAAAAGTGGCACATAGTCACCCCGAATGACGGTAAGTAGCGCATAACTATTAAACACTATGCAGCTAGGTATATTACTGTAATTTAATGTTAATTACCGTCAAAATTACAAATAAGCAAATACCAAATACCTAGCTTAAGAAAAAAGATGGTAGAGTCAATATAAAAATACGAAAAGTACCAAACCAAGTAAGCTAAACCTAATTACGATGTTTCAACAGAAAGTTAGTAGATTTGCAAACGCACGTAAGAACCAAACCAGCATTTCTAGTAATGCAGGAAACCCTAAATAAGAAGTAACCTAACCAAACCTGTCACAGGTGGCTATCGAAGATGTATGTATGGGCTCCTAAATTACGTGTAAAATCACACTTCGCCATGGGTTACATCGTTGTTACGTAAATCTCCATGCTTAATTACTAACAAGTCGTACAACGTAAGGTCGTAGAAAGTGAATCGGCTCGTGTGAACCGTCAAAAAACTCCGCCATCTTGGCAGTCTTTGGCGCGCAGCCTGCGCGAAGTAACGTTTCCCGCCGAATCGTAAATTTGAATTTTCAAACGAGCTATCATTTTCCATTTTTCTCGGCCAGTGTCTTTATTATTGTGACGGAATTCTGTGATTGTGAATTATGTGAGAAAACTATTTGTGATTATAAAAGACTTTACACACAGTACAATAAAATGGGGGACATAGCTCGGACGGGAGCCGATTCTTATTTCAAAATGGTGAGTTATACGAATAATTAAACAATTAAAAAAATCGTTAATATTTTTATTACAGAACGAAAGTCACCCGTGTCTTCAAAGTTTATTATGTCGAAACAGGTTGTTACGTCTATATTACCATATTTCGTTCGTAAATATGAATATAATTGCGTGTATCCGAATGTTCGAAATACGAAGAAGCCGGATTCATTGAGTAATCGAAACCAGTCACTATTTATCGAAACTATTCGATACTTATCGATTTAATCTAAGTAATCGCTCAGCGTCTGTTTTCCCTCGATTTCATACTGAGGATTTCTCCATTTCGTTATGCGTAAGATGGACTTAGCTTCATTGTCATGATAATGTGTAAGGAATTTCAAGAAAGCAACATAAAGGCTACTTACACACTTTGATGAAGTCTAAGTTTTTTGTTTCAAATAAATCAAGAACTCAATAAAATAGGTAGGTATTTATTAATAGTCTTATAGAATTTATTAGATTATTAAACTTTCTTCACTGCCGTCTACAATATTTTGGTCAGTATTTGAGTAAGTACCTACTAAGTACCTACCTCACTAACAATCTATGTAGAGGTTAAAAAATGTATTTTATTTAGGAACACCAATATAAAGTAGAGTCCATGACAAGTTAAAAACCTAATGACCTATTCTAGCTTAGCAACATTCCATAACTCGTTTGCCATTTATATAAAAACTAGAATTTCCACTTACAATCACTATTTTTCACCACAACCACAAATTAACTATTTTACTAAGTATATAAGTCATGGAATGTAACAATTCGTATCATCTACTAAGTACCTTTCTCTAATTAATGAAATTTTAGTCATAAAGTTCATAAACGAAAATCATGCTCAAAGAACGGCATTTGTAGAATAAAAATTTGGCATTGACAGGACCCGTAAAATATGGGTTTTGATTTTATTTTAATTCAAAGTTTAAAATTCGAACACGATTAGGATTACTCGTCTATTAGAATTCTTGTTATCCTTGAGATTAAAATACCTAAGTATTGCCGGTTTTGAATTTCGAGTTCGATATTGGTCAAACTTATTTCGTAAAAATATCGAAATACTTATCCAAAAAGGTTTACCTCTTCACCCGATATCCGTGTGACTGAGGAGGTTCATTGTTGAACGCGCCTCCGTGACAAGGAGGGTTTATCATTAATATCAATACGCTTGTAAGGCGGATTGTTGATTGCAGTTGAGGTGTTCAAAATACAGAAAGAAACTGCTGCCCTTTCTCTGTTAGGGTTTTTCCTTTCACCCTTAGTCCGTTCTTACAACATCCATAGGTGGAGTACCTACCAGAGGTCGATTCTTACGCCTAGGTTGCCACGGCACACGGCAAAGAGATTTACCGACTTCCGATTGTAGATAATTTACACATGTTTCCTATGAAATTAAAATGTGAAGATATATGTATCAATAAAAATAATGAAGATTAACTTTTTGAAGGTATACATCATGTAAAAATTAAATAAATAATAAATAATGCTGGACAATCCACCCCGAATCATCTTGTCTCAAGCTAAGCAGAGTTTGTGTTATGGGTACTAGATGACTGATATACGTAATACTTAAAAATACACCACTCGGAACAAATATTTGCAGATCGTAGAAGTATTTATCCCAAGGCGGGAATCGAACCCGCAACCTCCTGCGTCGCAGGCGGACCTTCGCCCGCCGCGCCACCAAGGTCGTCAAATAATTCCATAGGTTATATTACATACTCAGAGGTATTTAATTTACCTACAAAAGGCCAAATAAACGCCTTCAAGTAAAGTGCAATTACCCAATTTGCCCATCCGTGAATGTGCTACTGGCATTGGAGACTCCTATAAACTTTGATGGTTTAATTGGTAAAACCTTAACCTAAACAAAATATTTAGTTTTATGACAATTTTACGATAATTCATTATATTCACTAAGTTCATGTAGGTATTTATTTTGCACGTCCGTATATGACATAAATGTCGATTTATAAAGCTGTACAAGTATAAAACTGACTTATCTAAGTGCTTATTTTGTAAGCCAAAAGAAATAAAGTTATTGAGTTTGACTTTGAGTTTGATTGTCAAAGATTTTGTCCAGGTATTCCTGCAGCGTCGCATTTTGGAGTTATTTAGACACAGTGATTAAGATAATATTTTTTAAAGTCAAACTCTGCCAATTTGTTTGGAAATTATGTGGTCTTAAGTTAAGTCCAAATTTTTTTAAAAATATCATTAGTTCCGTCATAATATACAAAAACCGATAAAAAAGGGGTAACTTTGTTTATTTTTTCTATTGAGTTATTTCTATTAGTTCATTAGATCTTGTAACTGAATGCGACTTTGGCTAGACTACATCCTGTAGTAATATACTTAAACCTATTTTTCATATTTTTAAATACTAAGTATTTTCTATAATAATAATAATTGTTTATTTCAGGCAACACAAGACAAGAACTTACAAAGTAACTTAACTAGGGCCTATATAATAAATACCTTAGAGGTTAACATACATCTATGTCGCAGATGGATTTAAAAATCACAAAAGCGCGGCCTCTGCTGGAATAAGAAACGAACGATTCCTTCAGTATTTTTGAACTCTACAAAAAGTGATCACTTGAAGGTTGTACTAAATGCGCACTAGTTGTTAATAATATTAAGAATTTCTAGTAGGTAGGTACGTTACAAGGTCTAATAGGTATTTTTATATTTTTTTGAAAAGAAATCTTCATTAATTTTTTTTTAATTATTGTTTTATTAGGTACAACAAACAAACAACAAGCATTAATGTAATCATAATTTGCTGCTATATAGTTGGGGCTGATTTTAGGAATAAGAAAAGCAAACGTCGTCGTGTGGCGAACCTGGGTGAGATTGGCGCAAGACCGTTTGGAGTGACACAAGAGCTTGGAGGACTATACCCAGCAAGGGGTGAAGTGGGTTGTGGATGATGATAATGATGAATAAGAAAATATTAACATTGACAAGTATTGTACAAGCTAGTTTCATAAATTATCCAACACCAATAAGAACTACTTTTAGAGTCAGTATTGTTGCGTTATGTTTTAGTTTTAAAAAATTAAAATGGTACGATATGTATACAAAATACAAAACGTGTATTACGTTTTGTATTTTGTATACAATAGAAATACAAAATGGTTTATTTGCCAATTACTATAGACATACATATTACTGGCGGCCCCCGTACGAGGCAAGCCTGTGTCGCAGGAAGCCTGTTTACAACATTTTATCTTTAACGATTTATTATTATGACTTATTTTTATTCTTCATTTTTAATATAACTTTGAGTCATTGGTATGACTATGTCAGTCCCGTATTTTAACAAATTATTATCTAACTTAAATCTAAAACTAGCCAAAATAATTTTACTGCCGCATCACTCAGTGGTAGGTACGGCTAAAATAATTTGGATAACACCAGTATTCATAAAAAGTTTAAAGTCGCCCAGCGAGCTATGGAGAGAGCTATGCTCGGAGTTTCTCTAAAGGATAGGATTCGTAACGAATACATCCGACAGATAACTAAGGTTATCGACCTAGCTCAAAGGATTAGCAAGTTGAAGTGGCAGTGGGCTGGCCATATCTCGAGAAGAACCGACCACCGCTTGGGTAAACGTGTTTTTGAGTGGAGACCGCAACTCGGCAAACGTAGTGTAGGACGCCCTCCGACCAGGTGGGATGACGGCAAGCTGAAGACAGGGCGCTCATTAAGGGAGGCCTATGTCCAGCAGACAAATATAGGCTGATGATGATGAGTATTCATAAGCTTAATATTATAAAAATCACTAAGCTCAGCTTTCATGGACGCGCTCCGCTCAAGTAATTAGAAAACTTAAATGCTATAAAATGGCGTCCGACCCAGCATTATGTAGTGATAGGCAAAGTTTCAGGCAGAAATCAGCAGCTAATATAACTTTAATCAATAAATGATGTGTAAAATATGTGACATATCCGGTGAGATTAGATCTGGAAAGTCATAGTTATGACGTCACGGTCTAGTTACCGTCCACCATCCATCGCAGGCGTGTAATTTGGACGCAAATGGAATTAGTTTATGTAACGTATCGCTTTAATGTCGGTTACAATCTTAATTTATGTAATTTATTATTTTTTGAGCGAGTTACCACCTTTGAATTATAGGCTGGGTGTGATTTTAAGAAGTTTAATATTCAAATAAGTCATATATTTATTTGCAAGAAACATATGTATAATAAGCATATAATTATAGTTAAAAAGGTCTTAATCTAGATATGATAATTGTAGATTTTAGCGCAATCGCACAGCCGTTTTCTTTTGCCATTATATATTAAAATACTAAGATCTTAGGCATTATAATTATCATAATCTCAAAATGAAATCGTAGATCAATTGGGATATTATAATCATTCTAATGATAAAGTATAGCAATATATAACCTTTTTTGTGATACAATCGCATCATACATACAATCATACGTGGGCCTCATAATACCCTAAGATTATCCCCCACCTACACACAATTAGCCCATCTGTACGCAACTCTTTGACCGTCATAAAATACTAAGTAGAACAGAATAGGCTCTTGTCCTTGAAGCCAACATTCCCTACGCCAATAATTCCGTCTCTTCGCTTCAATAATGTTTCAAGACATTTTGAATCGACAAAATAACTAATGTATACCTTACTGAAATTGAATACCTACAGGAAATGCTAACCCTAGCAAGTAAAAAAATAATAATTTGAATATTTCGAAAAAAATATTAACCGACTTCTCATGCCTTAATTTTATACTGCATTTAATTTTTGCGGGATAAATACTAATCCCTAGGCAAGTAAGTTTTATGAAATTATCGCAAAAATAATGTTTTCTTCACTGTAGTGAAAGAATTTTCAAAATCGGTCCATAACTAAAACGAGGAATCAAGGAACAACCTTAAATGTTAAAAAATTAAGATACTGTCGAATATAAAACCTCTTTTTTTTAAATCAGTTGAAAATAGGTTGCAATCCTAATACGTACTCGTAGAAGA
Source organism: Eupithecia vulgata (assembly GCA_946478455.1). Taxonomy (NCBI): domain Eukaryota; kingdom Metazoa; phylum Arthropoda; class Insecta; order Lepidoptera; family Geometridae; genus Eupithecia; species Eupithecia vulgata. The sequence goes on from OX297873.1 coordinate 13,893,244, forward strand.
TAAAATAAATCAGGATCGTGTGATGGTAGTCAAGCGGCTAAATAGTCGAATACTATGACCGACCATGTTCAGAAAGTGAGAGTTCCGTACAACGTGTTTCTGCCTATGATGAGCAGATGTTAATATTCTACAAATTATTTTTACACACGAGCACGAAGTTTGCTTTGGATCGGTAAGCAAAAATTTGTCTTCAAATTTGACATAAACAAACACCTAAAAAAAACTTTAAAGCTTAAAAAGGAATTTAAAATGAAAGAATAATAAGGTACTGTACGCAATATTTTAGTGAACGAAAACCTGTGATTGTGTTCAAAAATATACACAATAAGTGTATTTTATAGCCATGGTAATAAAATACACTTATTTCTGTAGCTGTTTTCACTGAAACTCTGCGTAGGAGCGAAGTCAATACTCTCATACAAAAGACTTCAACGCGTTCGCCGCGCTTGTAGCTCGCAAGATTGAGTCGAACGCACTACTAAAATAATATATGTATGGATTATAAATAATATTAAGTAGGTAATTGCAGTAAATTATTGTTATATTTGCTAAGACGCTCAAAAAAAAATATCGGTACAGGTCAAATTGTTAGTTGTAGGTTGTAGGTATTTTTGAAGAAAAAGACAAGATACCTATTTTCTTAGCTGTACAAGCTAAGGAAACCGAACAATAAATAATCTCAAGCTTGGAGTCGTGATAATTATTGTATTGTATTCATTTATTTCAGGTAATTAAATAATCCATATTACACATACACAAAATTACATTAACTTCGAAATTCCACTGTCAGTTAAATAATAAATAAGATTCAATAAATTAGGCATTTACACATTATAGTAAATTCATATTGTTTGAAAAAAATAAAAAAAAATTATGTAGGTATGTAGTTATTAAACATAATATTCATTGACAAAAAATAATAATTAGACAAAGTATTTTAAATTGAGTTTAAAAATCAACAACCAAGTCTAAGTACCTAAAATTAAACCCTTGTTGTTGATTTTTAAACTCAATTTAAAATACCTTGTCTAATTTTTTTTGTCAATGAAAAAACTATGAAATAGGAGTATTTTTCCAGTTGAGTGCTTATTCAGAAGCTCGTATCATCATAAAAACCCCACGTGCAAAGAATATTGTAAATTATTAAATAATATTTCCTCAAACAAAGTCACAAGAGAGTTCAATGTGCTTCATGAGTCAAGCCGCTTCGCTTTGTATTACATCCACGAAAAGTTACCCGCCGAGCTGTGAATGTGAATGTTAGGTTTTGAGGACTACAAAGAGGAAGCCTTCGATACGTTTTATGTCAATATGTCTTGTGTGTATTATTGACAAGTCTTTGACAAGACCTTTCTAGTGTTACTCAGGTGCTTTGATAATTTGCCTGTCAGGAGAGGAGTGTCTTTATTTAAAAAAAACTATTTTTTTTTATTAGGTACTAAAATTTTAACGGGGTACTGTAGTTTGTCCCCGCGAATTCCGTGACCGAAGTTTGTAGCTTTAATCCATACCCGTATTCTAAACTCCGGTAAACGATGATCGAAAATGACTACTTTTTATCACGGTGAAGAACCAGAAAGGCAAATAAACGAAAGTGCTTATCAGTTCAAATATTTATTCCACATAAAATAATATAAAAAATTACCATTACGATTTCGGATGGTACTTAATCTTTCGAAAATATTTTTTTATGTCCTAGGGGTCATTTTCTACACTTAAGCGTGTAGAATAGCGATATCAAAATCAGAAAATAATTGGTAAAACATAAGTGCAGCTGAATATCCACAATCCACATGCCCAACGTGGGGATTACGGCATTGTCCCTAATGACAAGAGCTACAATGCGCTTATCAGGGAATTCCTATATCCAGCAGTCTATTCTTAGGCCGTAGGTATGATAATCCGGATAGATCACACAGATCTTTTTTTGAAGTCGATTGAAAATACCACTGAGTGAAAGAGAGAAAAGAGTGCTTTTTAGAGTTCATCGCGTAAAAATTTATTGTTTAAAGCGCAGCCAGCATAAAAAGCGTTTACGAGACACACGCCTCGTGTATCAAGGGTTAACTAACCCATTGTTGTTACGTGTATGGGTGCGAACATGGAGTATGTATGTACCAGTTAAGTACTTGTCTTGTCTTCTTTTGTTTTATTTATTTTATCAAAATGGGGACTGCATTCTGTAATTTTGCTGTTCTTGTTGGTAGACATGAAATCTACACGAAGCCGGAATATCCGAACTAATATTGTTTGTTTGCTGTTTTGTCATTCCTTTACGTCTTGACTAAGCAACCAATCAACTTGATTTTTTTCATAGAGCTAGTTGATAGGATGGAAAGGAACATAGGCTACTTTTTGTCCTGGTAAAACATCAAATTTCCATGGGTCCCAGGTGTACTGGTGCGGGGTACCTGAACAAATGCGCTGATATTACTGATGACAGTTGATATTTTTTTAGTTTGCCTACACTACCGCATGACATAACAAATTTGCATCTACTATTTCATGATGAAAAACAGATAGGTAACGAAAAACTAAAAATTTTGAATTGAATTTTGAAATAATTTTTTTTATAAAATAAGATTAGCATTTTCAGACTGCTTTTTGCCTAAGCTATTTCAATAATATATTTTTAGATTTTTTTCTCCTAAAGACTAAAATACCTTATTACACAGCTTAAAAAAACTACCTACAATTATTTCAAGCTGTATATATGTCTCAAGTAGAATGGTACATACCGCATACCAGCGGGTGGCCTTTACCACCTCTCGCAATGTCAACCACAAGGTAGGTAGGTAGGTATCCATTCGACGTGTGAGATGTTTTCTCTTTCATTACGCAATGCGTGACACAGATCCTCAGGTATTGGAAGCTGTGGGACAGAGACTCTTCAGTCTTGGAATAAAACTGCTCCAGAATGCTTCCGGGACTGTTCTTTGCTCATAACCTTTCGTCTGCTGGAACTTTTCAGCGTGCGAAATTGCGCGGGCAGAAACTTGTAAATAATTAGGAGAAGGTATAAAAAAAAACCATTTTAAGTTAATATTGGTGCAGTTTTTGAACCATAAAACCCTGCGTGGATCTATAATTATAATAGTTAAAATTATAATAAACTCATGAATATAACCTAGATCTATTTTTACCCTAACTAAAAAGTTTGAAAGCCGCCGTATCCAGAGAAGACGTTCCTTGTGTCACCCACGTGACTGTTAGTGTCTCGGTATAGCATACCAAACCCAATATCATACCTTCTCTTCTTCTTCATACTAGAAACAAACAATATATGTTCAAACGGGGTCGTGAAGCGCTCTGTCTATAGTTTATCGAATTGTGTGCTTTATTTAGATAAATTACAAAAATTATTCTTATTATTAAATTATTCTTATCTACGTACTACAATGATCCACAATTTGTTAGTAATTTTTATGCTAAAGTTATCTTATATTAACAATAAAAAATAATACTGAACAATTCATATAGCATTATCTAGCCCCAAGCTAAGCAGACCTTGAGTATGGGTACTAGATAACTGTTTTACATAATATAATGCATAACATAGACTTATGCTTAAGTTGGTTTCATAATTACGTTATTTATTAATTACGTCGCACCTGCCAATATCAATAACAAAACACGTCCTAATGTTTACTTCCTCTATTTAATATTAAAGAACAAATATCACTGACACATTACATAATATTCAAAAATATCAAAGTGGGACATTCAACAAAGTTCAAATTACGTCACTGAAATCCGTAAGCGGACATAATAGCGTGATTCAGAGACAGTTTTGCAAATATCCATTCAATAGACTGATAAATTGCAATCAGATTGATCCGTCTACGAACGCGATATTGTGAGAAATAACAGAAAGACAATTTGGAAATAAAGTGTTAAATAACTTGCACAACTAACAATGGAATATAGAACTAAACTGCAGAGAGATTCGATAAATAAATAATAAATAATAAATAATGCTGGACAATTCACACAGCATTATCTAGCCCCAAGGTAAGCAGAGCTTGTGTTATGGGTACTAGATAACTGATATACGTAATATTATACATTACATAGATAGATATTTTTTATTATACATAGAAAACACCCAGACCAACGGAACAAATTTCTGCAGATCGTACACAAATTTGTTCCGAGGCGGGGATCGAACCCGCAACCTCTTGCGTCGCAGGCAGACTCTCGCCCGCTGCGCCACTGAGGTCGTCAAATATTCTTAGATATCTGATCTTTTTTTGTACGTCGACATATCAAAATCTACAACAAATATATAATTGTTGCATTTGTAAGGAGAAGCTACGTGTAAAATTTTGTAGTTCTATTGTTAACGGTTAATGAAATACAGATCGTTTTTGTAAAAAAAAATTACCTCTATATTGAACCCCTTGGAGTACGAATTTTCAAAATTCCTTTAGTGTTCATTTACATACCAACACCTACACATTCTGCAAGTTTCAAGATTTTAGGCCTTCTGGTTTAGGCTGTAGCTTGTCTATATGTCAGGACAAAGCGCTTTATATTAGTATAGATTATTAGTTTTATCATCATTAAAATACAATCTGCATCGAAATAGCCTGCTCCTTTGATTGTTTATGTCTAGCTAGATAGAGTATCGCGATGCGAAACAGCCATAAATGGACGCTATTTCGTGTTCTGGCGGGCGCAATGAAATAGGAGATCCCCTTCGGTACATTAGATCAATGGGGGGCGCGACAGCTAGGTTTGAAACATTCTTTGGCATAGTGATGGATTGGACTTGTCTATTAGAAATAGTGATTATTTACATAACATACATACCTACCTTACAAGCGTCGAGTGTCTACAAAAATATGATCAAAGAAAAAAGTAAGCAAGCGCGGGCGGTAGATTTAAGAAGCAATTTTTTTCTATGCTTTTACGTCGTCTATATCTGACGAGACGCTCTGATACTCTGTCTCTGACACTCTACCAAGACATGAAATAACCAAAGACTTGCTCCATGAATAAAATAATTCGTGATTTGGGGTCTTAATTTGTATACATTTAATAATATATATATCAAATGGTTATTTCGTTCACATCACATAGCTTCGGCAGCAAATATGATAAATAGATCGGTATCCACTGATAATGGTTTGTTGGCAGTCGTCGACTCTTGAATAAAGATGAAGGTTATCAGGATCACGAGCTTTACAAGTACCTCGTAATTTATTAAGAACACGATACGTATATTAGAGCAGTATTCTGATAATAGGGCTTTGTTTGTGAGCTGTGTGGTGCCGGCCTAGAATAGTACCAACCCAACTCTTCCCGTGGGGCGGGCAGCAGCGTCCCCTGCAGAACGATTCCAACACGAAACTGCGATCCCCAACCCGCATGCCCAGCGTGGGGATTATGGGCATTACCCCTCAATGAAGATGCGAGCGCTCATTAGGGGAGGCCTATGTCCAGCAGTGGACTGGTATAGGCTGATGATGATGATGAGGCTTTGTTAATTGAGCCTACTAATATTATGAACGCGAAAGTTTGTAAGTATGGATGGATGGATGTTTGTTACTCTTTCACTTAAAAACTACTGAACGGATCTGGATGAATGGCATAGAGATAGATTATAGTCTGGAAAAACACATAGGCTATTATTTTATCCCGGAATTCCCACTGGAACGGGAATTACGCGGGTGAATCCGCGAGGCGCTGTAAGTATTAAATAAATTGTGAAACATCTGAAAACTAAGATGTTTAAGGTGCAATAGGTATAATCCGAATATTACGAGTATTAAAGAGTTACGAGATTTTAGACATAGACATTTATTTATTTGCTACTGCAGTAACAAACATACATAAAATATAATTAAAAAAAAATAATAAAAAGACTGACTGCTGTGTTACAGCAGCAAAAAGGTCTCGGCTCAGCGTAATTGCCTTATTACTACTGTGAATGTTCAAAAATGCCACTTACTAACTATTCTATTCTATTATAAGTAGGTACCTAATAACTTAATATAAACTTATAATAATGACACAAAAATCTTATTTTTAGATATACCTACCTAGTATGAAAAACCTCAAAGCGCCAAAATGGAGTTAAATGTCTTTTTGAGCTTCGATTTTTGAATGCGATTATTCCGATCTTATTAAAAGCTGTATTTTAACAATAATTATTTTTCATTTATTCATTAATCGTAACGTATTCTGTTCAAAAGTACAGGAAACAATGCCTCCCCGACCGTTAACATCGGTTGTCACCGAAATAAACCCACAACAGGTTTTCCTTGAACAAACTTACAACAAAAACGAGGAATGCAGCTTCTGTAGTTCTTATAGTATACCTATAGATACCTTATTAATATTCTGCCTTATTACAGCCGACTGCACTTTAGAACCTTGTCAGAGTAAGAAGCTGTTATTGGCAGAGTGAACACGGTTGTCGAGGCAGCCAATTTTAAAGTGACAGGGTTCTTAAGTGCTAGGTAAGATAAAGTACATCTTGGAAGCCCTGTAGCTATGAAAAAACCATAGGCATGTGATAAATAAAAATGTCTTCCGGCAGTGGTTGATTGGTTTGAGTTGCTGATGAGTTTTTGGTGGTAGTTAACTTTTAAATCTTGTGGCTATAAATCTTTTCACCTTTGGTAGGTATTATAACATTTTAAAATCAATTATAGAGATGAAAACCTACCTAACCTCCTCGATGAAATGGGCGTTCCAGCAAAACGTTGTATTTTGTCTAGAGGTCGAGTAAAAAGTGAAAATGCTACCAATTCCCGAAGATCCAATACTTATTTATTTTTTCAAAACATTTTTTTATTATACTTAGAAATTGACTAGAACACCTGGATCAAATATCTGCAGATCGTACAAGCAAAAATGCTTTATTACAAACAACCATGGGTCCATAGACTTTTGAGACTTTTCGAGTTGTACACATTTACACATAAAACAAAATTAAATAAAATAGACTACTAATAAAAATACTAATAAGACTAATACTAATGTAGCAGTTGGCACTGCCTACTGCAAATCTAAAATCCGAGGATAATCAATCAAGGAAATAGCTTCCTTGATTGATCATCCTTCGGACAAACCATTTCCAGAATGGAGATGAAAGGCACTCTGCCACAGATCACGGATGCTGTTGGGACTATCCCGTACTCTGCGCATCAGGGACACTGATTCTTTCCGCATAACCACTTGGAAACCAACTGTGGTGCTGTGCGAACATTCCTGACGCACTGCAGAATTTAGGCAGTCGTAGCCGCAGTATTATCCGAAATATATTGTGTTATTGGACTCGTAGGGCGTCCATCGATCGTTTGCATAATGCTTCATTTCTCATAATGCATACCATTATGAGAAACGAAGGTTCTCGCAATCACAACGAGCAACTAGACTGCGAATGATACATTACGCTTCGTAACACCAGTCAGTACTCCTCTTTAAAGTACGTCTGGTTTCCTAATACCGACAAGAAAACGATTAGTGTAAAGTATGCAGTTTAATTAAATAAGCTTGGTAATCTACTAAGTACTAATGAAGTTAAATGTGGATGGAAGTGGGCAATCTGCTAATAAATAGCAATCTGTAGATTCCTGTACAATTTTCACTCAACTTAGCATTATTACGAGTAGGTTAGTCTAGCTAACTTGCTTATGTTGGCCTAGTTAACGAAACGAAATATAACACCTACTTAATTTATCACATCATACATCATATCAGCTTATGTAAGTCCACAGCTGGACATAGGCTTCCCCTAATGAGCGCCATAGCGCGCTGTCTTCAGCTTGCCGCATCCAGCATCTGCCAGCAGTCTTTCGCAAATCGTCATCCCACCTGGTCGGAGGGCGTCCTAGACTATAATATACTAATTAATTAAGTTTGTTTGTTTGTTTGTCCTTCTTTCACGTCCTAACTAAGCAACTAATCGTCTTGATTTCTAGCATAGAGTTAGTTGAAAGGATGGAGAGTAACATTATGCTACTTATTATTCCATAAATCAGTTCCCATGGGATAGAAATAACCATTAACAATGCGAGCGAAGCCGCGGGTAGCTCCTAGTTATTTATAAATCAAGAAATCTCTTCTAGTTTTGTTCTGATTATGTAAATTTTGTGTAAACTTCACCTTTACAGCTGTAAAAATCTAGAGCAATGTGTTTGACGTGTTCAATTTGTGCTTGAATTTCTGGTGTATAGGTATATAAGCAATGTTATTTTTCTCCAACACACAAAAAATACTTATTTATTTCCAACATCCACAACATTTCTTTTCAGTGGGGATTTTGGGAATAAGACTTTTTAAATTCCGATTGAATTCACACCTAAGTACAAACCTACGGAAAGTGAGATGTTCTTAGCCCAACTGCGATAGAATCTGAATCAAAATAATATCCGAGAAATCCATCAACGGTCAAAACAAAATGAATTCCTTATTTCAAAGCATTTACTTAGTACTTAAAACCCTTCAAGAATGTTCACGTCCTGCGTATCGTAGATAAGTTCATCATAGGCAAGGCTGCATTCCCCGTCCACTCACTTCCCATGCAAGGAACGTATTGTGTTTTGTGTTGCATATCCTTCGGAATCTCAGCAAACGCTTTCCGAGTTTCCGTAGATTCCAGTAATTACCAATTTAGACCTTGCTATTATGTAATTAAGATACTATTGCATTGTGTAGGTATAATAGGTAGGTGTTTATGAATGACATAATCCTTGTGATAAGTTTGTGAATTTACTAACGATGTTCTATTGTTTATTTTGGGAGATATTTGGTTGATTGTTTTGAGGAGATAATGAAAGGTCACTATGGGATGTAGAGGTCAGTGGCACCGTTTTGGCTTTGAGGTTAGTGGGGATTGTGGGAATATCTCACTAAATGTTAACATGAATACTAAAAAAAATTTGAGGTTAATGGGGATTGTGGGAATGTCTCAGTAAATGTTAACATGAATTCTAAAAATTATCTGCGAGATTCGAGAGCTGGTAGGTATCTGGCACAGCGCATCAGCATTGCCATATAGCGGGGCAATGCAGCCAGTATCTTGGGCACGCTTCTGACTGGTATTGGTATAGAGCAGTTGAGTTACCTGTAGATTGTTTGCAACAGTTTTCAGTTAGTTCAATTGTTTCAAATAAACACTAGTTTTAATTATTTGTTTCAACTTGTAATTTTCTTTGGTAATAAGTGGACATACAATAATATTTTGACTTGTCTTGTTCTTAACTTTTATTTATAGATTGCCAGTTTTATTTTTGTTCATTTTGCAACTAAAATTAAGGTCACAAAACATTCTTAAAATAGTGGCGGTTCATACAAAAATAACCTCTATGTAATAACCGTGAGAAACCAGAATGCTATGTAGGTCCACAATGTACTGTATGTGGGACGTATTACATTTGTTTGTTATATGCAGTAATACACAATCTTCTATTTAATTCCTTTATTTGTTTAAAATAAGTAATAGAAAATATTTATACTGATTATACAAAAGGGCAAATATTGAATTAAAGGTATCTCAGGGCAGGGCATAGAAATGTTCCTCAGCCGTTACACAATAACCTTTTATAATTTGTTCAAGAGAAGAAGCGATTCGCACAATATTATAAATAAAATGCGTAATGGTCAGCTTATATTATAGGTGTTTATTAATTTTATTATATACATTTCAGTAAATAGTACATCAGCATTGCCATATAGCGGGGTAATGCAGCCAGAACGTCTTCGGGTCGCTTCTGTCTAGTATTGATATGGATCAGTCGAGCTACCTGTAGATTGTTTGCAAACATCGAGCACATGAGATCGATGTTTGCAAACGTCTGCAGGTAACTCAATTGTTTCAATTGTAAATAAAATTTGTAATTTTCTTTGTTAACAATAAGTATTACCTTATTATTACGACATTTGATGGTTGTTTTGATGGTGATGGAGTTTACATTACTTGTCTTCTCTTTCCACTTGTTTAAATATAAACCATAACTTTGGGGTTATGGATCATTACTTTCATCAAGCAGGTAAACAAGTCCTTTTCAAAAGAATACTTATGCCCTACACTATAACAATAATTGAGTACAAAATAACAGGTTATTTGTGCGGCCGCGTTGCGGTTAACGCGCAGTCGAGACGGTAGACGTCGTGAATGAGGGCTGTGGTTTTGGGTTACAAGGTGCCACAAAATATGTGCACTAAGCCGAAAGTGTGATTGTGGTTCCCGAAAGGGTTCAACATTTCTTCAACAGTTTTAAAAAAGGATCAAATATTTTTTTTGCAATAATTTTATGACATCGTACTGGTTTTGTTAAAAAATACAAGAAATGAATATTCGTGAAATATTTTAATAATAATAATAATAAAAATCATTTATTGCCTGAATAATTTAAAAGCTTAATTTAAAACATAAAACTAAATACATTAACCTGCGTGCATAGGTATACATTAAAATAAAATAAAGAACTTAGTAATTATAGTAAGTATCTAAACTACATTACTAGCTAGTATAGCTTTTTTCAGGCAATAGGGGTAAGCTCAGCATAATGCCGACAAGCTTATCAAGCATGTACGGCGCTGGTTTTCAGTTTACCCCTACGCGCGACTGGTGATCGTCGGCAAAGATTATTAAGTAATTTTTTTTTTGCGGGTTATTTTTTTTGCTTGCTCTATTATAATTATCAAGAATGGTGCGTCCAGCTAAAGCACTTGGATTTTGTGTTGTTAAGTAATTAATCGTTAACAAAGCCCTGACCAGAGTTGCTGCTTGCTGCACTGCTTGAAAGTGTTGACCCATGAAGACGAAAAAGAAGAAAAAGAAAAACAAATGGAAAAAAGTATTTACAAAAAAAAAATATTAAAGAATTGTTACTTACCAGTTGATCTCCTCGGGTTCCAGAATCACCCTTTTTATTATTTATAATGAAGTATTTTGAAAACTATCACTTCTTAAGGAGATCGAAATGCTAGATAATAAAGCATAGTTTCTGATAGACTGATTGGGTTTATAAGCTTTTTAAGTAAAGAACCCAAGGAAGGTCTTCAAGATACAGGTTTATCCTAAAAAAAAACAAAGTACCTAAGTAAGTAGTAGTACCAACAAGGTATTAATGTGATGTCTTAATTCTTTATCGCTCAAAACATGCCTATAATTCCTTAGTATTTACACAGTTTTTTAATTATTCTGAATAAACACTTTTCCCTAGGGAATATTTTTTTGTGGGTTTACCTCGACATCATTTTCCATTATAATAGCGAAATAATTTTCCAAATCAGCTTAAAATTGACGGAGAAATTGACGAACATATTTATTATATGATACGATACATAGAAAAAACACACGGACAACCCTACCATATGATAGAAACCTCTTTTGTTTGCGTTTCGCCGAATATAAATAATAAATAAATAATGCTGAACAATTCACACACCATTATCTAGCCCCAAGCTAAGCAGAGCTTGTGTTATGGGCACTAGATAACTGATATACATAATACAATACATTACATAGATAGATATTTTTTTATACATAGAAAACGAGCAGAACACCCGGAACAAATACCTGCAGATCGTACATATATTTGTCCCAAGGAGGGAATCGAACCCGCAACCTCTTGCGACGCAGGCGGACCTTCGCCAACCGCGCCACACAGGTCGTCAAAAAAAGAGTTATCATTATAAACAAGATAATGAAAAAATCAAAGATGTTATAATTATAACACATCGTAATATTATTATCTTATTCTGTTCTTTGTTTAATAATAAATGATACAACACATCGTTGGGCCAATAAAATAGTATAAACAGCGTACAAAAAATAGCTGACGGTTGGCAATGCAACTCTCATCGCAAACGCCTCAGGGCTTGCTGCGTAGAAAATAATGTGATTATCTCGAATTCCTGCTCTCACTTGACCGCGGCGAAAGTGGTTAATATTGCAAGCTCACTGTACATCACATAATACGAGTCTCAGGCATTTCTGTTGGAGAGTTGTTGGGAATGAACAATGTTGAAATTCTCCGCGATTTGAATACAATTACCGGAATTTATTAACAAAACAAAAATACCATTATTGTTGTCGTATTACATGTACCTAACTACCTATGTATTTAACTCTCATGATTACTGTTGACCTTTTTGTTGACGTTGCAAAAATAGGTTGGTTGTATTTTTCAAATACAGAATGATAACTAACCTAGTTTTTGAACCTTATTGGTCGATTTTTCTTAAAATGCTAACATTTTAAGTTTTTTTTTGTTATGGACCATGGATGGGCACTATTGTATCAATAATGGGCCCGTTTTCGAAGTTAGTCATACACTGATGAAACATTATGTCATATCAAATCGAGACTTTTTTATACCTGTTGGACATTTTGAAACGGAACTCAAAGTAAAGTAAGATAGAATTTCATAGTTTGAGGAATTACATTCATAATTAATTACTCACACAAGTTTACAACGAAATAAAAATGTGTATAAAATATTGCCAATAAATGAAGTTGAAGCGGAAATCTCCACTTCCGAATTCCAACCGGAACCTACCTGCCACTACGCCACGAGCTCAATCGGCTATCAATTTATATCATAAAGAAATTACGGATCAAGTCAACCGTGCGGTTATGAAACAGCTTTCCTGCTTCGTTCGCTCTGTAATTCTATAAACATTTGTCAGTTGCTTTGGACATTTTATAAAAAATATTACAACATCATCATCAGCCTATACCAGTCCAATGCTGGACATAGGCCTCCCATAATGAGCGCCATAGTGCCCTGTCTTCAGCTTGACGCACCCAGCATCTGCCAGCAGTCTTTCGCAAATCGTCATCCCACCTGGTTGGAGGGCATCCTACACTACGTTTGCCGAGTCGCGGTCTCCACTCAAGAACACGTTTAGCCAAGCGGTTGTCGGTTCTTCTCGAGATATGGCCAGCTTACTGCCACTTCAGCTTTAGCAGCTCCTTTTAAAAATTATTACATGGCTGAGGGGAAATACTAAATTTAAAAAATAACAACTATAGGTACTATATATCCACGACTATGAAGTTCCTTATTGTTGACAGGTGTGTGTTCACATACACTGTTATGGGAGCAGTATATTATGAAAAATAATAATTTGAGTCAAAGAGTCAATTAACTTATGTTCTTGGGGTCTAAAATGTTACATTTGCCTGAACTAGGTTACATAAACCTGTATCTCAGGCGGAATGAGTATAGTCTATATAAACAATAGCAAGTATTTTTCTTAATGGAGTGGAGCTGGTTACTTGAAGTAAATATAAAAAAAAATCGTTGTTAGAACCGTAATCGCGCTCCAAATTCAACACGGGTGACTTGAATTATTAAATTCAGTTGTACCTATTGTGTCTAATAAATATATTTTTTCTTCTTCTTCTTTCTTCTTCTTAATTAAAAACTCAAAAATCGGTATTTATGTTTGCTGATATATAGTAACCTACCGCTCCTTGATACTCAATTCAATTCAATTTTCAGTGTTACAGCGGTACTCCTAGATTATCCTAGATTACTATCTAGGATAATCTAGGATCTAGTAGAGTGTACTGAGTTCCTTTACAACCTTTACCTTAAAAAGATAGAAGTGGACAAAAAATCAAAGTGATCACTATATTTCCTAGTTTTACTTATGTAAAGTTTTTGTGAAGTGTCCAAGAGTCCTGTAAGGTCTAAAGGAAATTCACTTTGAACTTTGAATTTACTCCTACTTTCATGTTTCGTGATATCCTTGCTAGACAGTTCTGTTCAAAAATCATAAATCTAACATAATCTTCACATAAAATCTTTGATTTATTGGTTCCACGGTTGGCTTTCATTTAGTAAATTGGCTCCAAGTGTCATATTATAACAAGCGGCTCGCGCTGTGTCAGTCACTCACCGCCCAAACCACTTTCAAACTCATTATAAGTATTATTCATATATTCTTGTGAATGAGAGTAAATAATAATAATTTATTACAGGAAAATTTACTCGTTTTTACGATTCCGTACCCAAAGGGTAAACGGGACCATAATCTAAGACCTGTCCGTCCGTCTGCCTGTCACAAGGCTGACTATGATATTTAGACGACAATTTTTTTGTTTTGTATAGTTTAGGCAGAGATCAGATACGATGTTGCACTTTGTGGCCACCAAACTCAATTATCGCATCTCTGCCTAAACTATACAAAATAAAACTATTATAGAGACATTAAAAAAGCAAATAATAGGTATCATCAGTATGTGATACCTATTATTAGCAAAATTTTCAATAGGCAGTCCAATTGAAATTTTTATTATCTTTGTTCAACGAAATAATAAGATCAAATAGGTGGTGGCGCTAGTTTGGCTCGGGGTGGCGCATACCCCACCCAAACAGCCAAAAAAAAGTTGAACAAAGGAAATTTGAAAAACTCATCGCACAGTTTGTGATACCTAATATAAGCTTTTTTAAATGCCTCTGTAATAGTTTTATTATATTTAGTTTACAGTCAGTGAATTGAAGTTGCCCTTGGTGGCCACCAAAATCTATTTTCGTTTCAACGTTTCCAAAGAAACAACGCGTGCGAAGCCGCGGGCCGAAACAGTCGAATAGCCGAACAGGTCGGCGATATTGATCGATTTTAACATTATACACTGCCTGCTGCTGTTAAACTTCTATCAATGACTTCCCATGACTTTTGAGACGATCAGACCGATGAGGCGCAGTGGGCGAAGGTCCGCCTACGACTCAGGAGGTTGCGTGTTCGATTCCTGCCTCGAGACAAATATTTGTACGGTCTGATGATATTTGTTTCGGGTGTCCTGGGTATTTCTATCCATAATAAAAATACTACCTATGTTATACATTGTATTATGTATATCAGTCATCAAGTACTACCTACCCATAACACAAGGTCTACTTGGGTCTAAAATTTAGACCCTAAATGATGCAGTGTGAGATTGTCCAGCATTATTTTCTATATTTTGAATTTAAAATATCTAGTTTCTCACTTCGTGTTTCATTATACATGCAATCAGCTTAACAATGCAAAACATTCCAATCTCATTCGAAGGCTTAACACGAGCCTATTCTAGAAATCGCGATATCGACTTGATGTCGCAAAAATTCGAGTAAAAGTGAAAGAATGCAGCATATCTACCTATTGACAAACAGAGCACGTTGCACTTTCTCGCAGATGACATCGCGTTTCGTAATAACACCCTCGGAAATGTAGGTCTGGTACTGAGGTATAATAAATAATAAGGGTGATCGATCAGGTCGCCAGATTCAGAAGGTGGTACTCCTGGTTTCGGGGCGTATCACCGGTAAGTTCCTCTATCTGCACTCTGCAGCCCTAGTCACACGCCGCTAGTAGCGTATAATTTTTCAAAACATAAGTATATAAATATTTAGTAACAATCCGCCCAAAATCTTATAAGATAAGATCGAATGTAGTCCAAATAAGAAACCACATCAATTACAAAATGAAAAAATCTACCAAAGCATATTATAAGATCTAACGAAATGTAGTCCGCGTTGTAAAAGAAAACTGAAACTAACTAAAAAACAAGATCCGCCAAGTGCGAGTGTAACTCGCGCGCCGAGGGTTTAAAACATTTGCCAATTATTTGGACAATCAATATTCTGAAATATTTTAAAAAGTATGAAACTTACAGAAATTTCAAAAAGTGTTTTAAAAAGGCCAAAACGATACCTTTCATTTGATATGCCACATGGGTAGGTACCCCCTTTTGAAAAAAAAATCCCCCTTTTTGACCATTTTTCAAAAAACTATTATTATTACAGACTTTTCTATATTTTTCCTGTAAAATATAGATTGATGTCTACAAACGCCTAATACATTGTACATGGATCGGTCTGCAATCTTCGGAGATAGGGGGGGGGAAAGGGCAATTTTTCGACTTTTTTTGAAATATTTCAAAAAGTATGAAACTTACAGAAATTTCAAAAAGTGTTTTGAAATGGTCAAAACGATACCTTTCATCTGATACCCCACATAGGGAGGTACCCCCCCCTTTTGAAAAAAAATTCCCCCCCTTTTGACCATTTTTCAAAAACTATTATTATTACAGACTTCTCTATATTTTTCCTGTAAAATATAGATCGATATCTACAAACGCCTAATACATTGTACATGAATCGGTCTGCAATCTTCGGAGATAGGGGGGGGGGGGGGGAAAGGGCACTTTTTCGACTTTTTTTGAAATATTTCAAAAAGTATGAAACTTACAGAAATTTCAAAAAGTGTTTTGAAATGGTCAAAACGATACCTTTCATTTGATACCCCACATGGGTAGGTACCCTCCCATTTGAAAAAAAAATCCCCCCCTTTTTGACCATTTTTCAAAAACTATTATTATTACAGACTTCTCTATATTTTTCCTGTAAAATATAGATTGATGTCTACAAACGCCTAATACATTGTACATGAATCGGTCTGCAATCTTCGGAGATAGGGGGGGGGGGGGGAAAGGGCACTTTTTCGACTTTTTTTGAAATATTTCAAAAAGTATGAAACTTACAGAAATTTCAAAAAGTGTTTTGAAATGGTCAAAACGATACCTTTCATTTGATACCCCACATGGGTAGGTACCCTCCCATTTGAAAAAAAAATCCCCCCCTTTTTGACCATTTTTCAAAAACTATTATTATTACAGACTTCTCTATATTTTTCCTGTAAAATATAGATTGATGTCTACAAACGCCTAATACATTGTACATGAATCGGTCTGCAATCTTCGGAGATAGGGGGGGGGGGGGGGGAAAGGGCAATTTTTCGACTTTTTTTGAAATATTTCAAAAAGTATGAAACTTACAGAAATTTCAAAAAGTGTTTTGAAATGTACAAAACGATACCTTTCATTTGATACCCCATTTGCCTTCCTAAGTCTCTTTTGAAATTTCAACATCAAAATTTGTATTGAAATTATTCATTTTCATTTTTCATTTATTTATATATTTTTTTCTTGAAATCAGTAATGGCGCACAAAATGTATCATTATTTTAAATTTCAAGTTAATAGCTGCAGTAGTTACTGAGATATTCAAGAAAGAGCGGGGACGGACAGAGCGAGACCATAAGGGTTTCAAAACCGATCTTTGAAACCCTAATGAAAAATCTATCAAAGCAAGACGTCAACTAGTTTCGTCTCTTCGCGAGACATCATCAGGACACCACAATACTCGACCCTGACACAGAGCGCCAAGCAACACTGGCAGAGTCCCACCAGAGATGTTGCCACTCCGAGCTTCGCGCCACTACAATGTATAATGTTCCACTGTTAGGGGAAGGCCTCCCCTTGATCCCTCCATGAATCACGGTTCTGACCCAGTTGGAACCACGTTCTATCGAAGCTGTCTAATTTGTCGCGCATTCGTTTTTCGGTCTACTGCGACGCCTTACGCTGTTGGGATTTTAGATAGATAGATAGAAAATGGTTTAATGCACACATAAATATACATAACAAACAAAAATAAAAGAAGTAAAAACAAATATGTAACAATTGGCGGTCTTATCGCTCAAGAGCGATCTCTACAGACAACCGTGGATGGATAGGATGATTACAGAGTGCTGATTGATCTTAACCCGAGTCTTCGGGCATGCGGCAGACATAGCCGGTCCACTTTCATATAAGTTTAATAATACATTTAAGTTCATTAATAAATAATTACAACTAATATTTACACTTACATCTATTTACTAAAAATCTAAGCCGCCACCAGAAGGCAGAGTGCCCAGAATGCTGGCAGCATTGCCACGTTGAATGGCAATGCTAATTCGTTGACCGAAATAAAAACCAGCATTCCGATCACCTGTGGACTCTATTAGTAGTTTTGTAAGATCTTTATAGATAACGTGTGCCCCAGGACCCCAAGGGGGTTTCCACCCCAAACGGCTCAAATAGGTAACCTCTGTCAAGACTAGCGTATTTTCGCCGTTTGAGGAACTCCGCTGATGTTGCTGCGGAGCCTGCCCTTACTGATGTCCCTGCAAGATGAGAAGGTGCTAGGGTATCTACACACGTAGCATCCCAAACTAAAGGCTGACCCATCTTCCAAGGAATCAGAGTCATACCGTCAGGCCTTTTACCATCATCTCGCATTAGGCCACGTGGTTCGAGAATTATAATTAATTTCATTAATCGTTCATTAATTATAATTAATATAAAAATCCAGTTATCATTTCCGCAGAAAACGCTGAACAAAAAATAAAGAAGATATTTTTATCCAACTATAATCACTTTTAACTGGTTGCTAAAAGTCAAAGTCGTGCCTCGTCCCCTCACCCCTGGCATTATGTCCATAGTTGGGAACTGGGCGAACCAGCTAGGCGGGGCTACATTATAAGATATAAAGAAACTTATGATATAAATGATATTGAAAAGGGAGTCTTACTAACGATTCAAGCAAACGCTTCTTGCATGAAAAGTGTGCGGTCGACAGTACTTTTGCCAACCTTTGAGAAGTTGGACGAATCAGGAATATTTTCAGCATAAAATTTAAGTTTGTTAACTCGTCCCAATAGATTCGGACCGAAGTGGTACGAGTCAGGAATAATTCTGTTGATGATACCCCCACGGCAGCCCTATAATTTTCATTTATAAGTTTTCTGTCTTTTGATATCCTAAGTGGTGCCGGCTTAGAATTTGCTCCACCCCAACTATTCCCGTGTGTATAGGAGGCGACTAAGGGACATACACGGGGGGCGGGCAGCAGCGCCTTCTACAGAATACAGCTACCACCGAACTGCATTCCCCAACCCAGCGTGGAGATTATGGGATATGAGATAAAAATCAGGGGAAGGCTCGCGTCCAGCTGTGGACCATTATAGGCTGTTAAAAAGGGAAGGGGGTCTTTTTATAAACTTTTCGTATTAGCAATGGGAACTTCACATCAAAATAAAGTTTATTTTTTTATAGAACTGATTGTCTAAGCAGTATTTTGTCGACTGTGTTGTACGAGTATGTTACGAAGTATGTTACGAGTAAGTTTTCTGAGTTTATAATAACTGTACAAGTAATAAATTTCTACTCTGAGATAAAAACCAGCACGTACTCAAAAGGGAACATGGCTTCTTCACTACAAAAATTTAACATGAATTGAATGAAATATAACATGAATTTAACAGAACGTAAAATATCATGTCCGTATATATTTATGACACTAGAATTCGCGCGAAAATCTCAATCAAAATCAAATAAGGAAATATCAACTCTATCACTCATCACTTGAGTTCATTGTAATTTAAATGCTTAAGACAAGGCCAGTGTAATATGTCAACTTTGACATTTAGACATGATGCGCCATAACCAGGTGATTACAGAACTGGATTTCCAAATTGATGAGTTGACCGCAAGAAGTCGGTGTGGACATTATCATTTTGTGACCTTTGCGAAATTGTACTTGTGGTAGGCAAATGTTTTACCTTTGCCTTTTTACAAGTAAAATACCTGGCGAGAACGAGTTGGTAAAGGCTTTATTATTTACTTTACGTTACTTTGTTTTACCGAATTATAAATAGAATATAAAATTAAAGATGCTATATTTCAGACAACCATGAACCGAAAATAGATTTTAGTGGCCACCAAGGGCAACTTCGTAACTCTGCCTAAACTAATTAGAATAAAACTATTACAGAAGCATTAAAAAAAAGCTTATGATAGGTACAACAAACTGGAAGATGGATTTTTGAAAATTCCTTTGTTAAACGGAATAATAACATAAAATAGGTGGCGGCGCTAGTTTGGGTGCTGTATGCGCTTTAACATTTGCTTACGTAATATTTAGATGAATTCCATATTGACGGAATTAGATGACAGACAGCTAGTGAACCACTCCGTTTGACGCTGGAGAAGTCATTTTGAAACTGTAAAATATAGCTAAAGATCCCTGCTGAAGAAAACAAGTTTATGCCTATAATTGAATGCAATTTTTTGAGTCGTCGTCGTTTAAAAAGGATCTACAAAAAGTTAAATAGTTAGTTAAGTAAAGTATAGGTAACAACTCAACTCTAATATTAAAAAACTACTAATACTTTAACCTTAAAATCAAACCAAACATACTATGTAAATATAAATCTACAATTAAACACCTACCTACTTACCATCTAGCTAGGAGGTGGTAAGGTACCTATTCATTAAGGCCATTTTTGCACATGTATCTCACTACTTATGTATCTGGTTTTAGATACACTTTTGAATTGTAAGAATACTTAACAACTTAATATAAAATAACATACCGGCCCCGGAGGCACAATAACATTATAAGTATAAGCATTATTTTAGTATTGTATCTCATTTTAAAAGAACTTCTGTTTTTATGAGAAATAAATATCTTTAACCCCAAAATAAAGTTTTAACAATAGGAAATAAATTTCACTAACACTACAGGTTACTAAGTACTGAAATAAAATTTTCTAATAAAATAAATGGCAAAACTAATGTCTTCGCATGCAAATCTTACGCAAGCATTAATTTCAATTTATCTAGAGAAAGTACTTGTCTAGTACCTGTTTTCTGGTATTACCATAGTTAGGTAAATATTCGTGTCCGGCTTACATGGTATATAAAACCACGGCATAACATTAATCATGGAACGCATGTTAATAGACAAGACAACTTATTAATCTAATACTATCACTATAATTTGATGTTTTTTTTTCTGAAACTAAAGATTAATCACGAATATCTACATGACTTTACACTGATAAATTTTGCGGGTCCATCAGTAATCCTTCAGTTATCTTTAACTAAATTATTATTAGATTAAACTATCAGCATTAATAATGCAGCCAGTGTCTTGGGCACGCTTCCGACTGGTATTGATATGGATCAGTCGAGCTACCTGTAGATTGTTTGCAAAAGTCTGCAATTAGCACAATAATTTCAATAGTATATACTCGTTTTAATTTAATTGCATTATTTGATTGTAATTTTCTATCTTTCTTTATCTTTCAATATAGCTCTGCCTTGTATTTGACATAACGTGTCTTCAAGATAGTATTGTAAGCGTTTATTGGCAAACATTTCTGAACTATCCCATTACTTATTTATTTATACTAAAATATAAAGCTAGTCTATAATAAAGAGAGCTTTTTTTAACTGAAAAAGGGTTATAAAGATATGTAGAAACTTAGAAATTGTCTAGATAAATGTTAGAATTCTGACCTCTACCTTCGTGAAAGTTAGCGATGTTGTAACGTGTATGGCTTATGTATGAAGTAAAAAACTTCACGGATTATCGTGTTTTCGTTAATTTGACAATAGGAAGGAAGAGGTTAAGCAAGGAAGTGGCAGATTGGCAGAATGGAAGCGGTTGGCGGGAAGCTGCCATAGACTAAGACATCTCATCGGTAGATTTTACCGGTATTATTGTTTTTGTTGTTTTGATAGGTTGTTATTAAGTGGAATTAGCACCAATGAACCGTTCATTAAAAAAACATAAATACGTGTTATTGCATTGGAAATGGACTGATTAGATATCCGATCCTTAATAATATAAAGGCGAAAGTTGTTTGGCCGAAGACAAGGCCAAAACTGCTTAGATCATCGGGCTGAAATTTTGTACACATTAAGATCTGGAATAGCATAAGTAGGAGCTATTTTATAATTCAAATAAACGCATGCGAAACCGCGAGCAATGAATGGAAGTCAAATCAAATCAAAAAGTCTTTATTTCCATAAATACAAAAATGTACACTTAGAAAAGGTCAAATTCTTAAAATAAAATAAAGCTATTAAATGTATCCGTCGTCGGCGGGAATAGAACCCACAACCTCCTACGTCACAGGCAGACCTGTCCGCTGCGCTGCAGCGGTCGTCAAAAATACACGAAGAAAACAAAATACTACAAAAAAATTAATTAACTTTTTCACAAATCAATTACTAACAAATCATCAAAAAGCCATTTGATTACTCACGGGAAACGGGTCACTCGAGCCAATTTAGGGTCGATTACAAATCTTGTTTCGCTACAAATTAGCGAGTTCTCGCTAAAAACCAGTGAAATTCTAACGCTAAACTGATTGACACGTCGCAATCCCTATTCTGTAAGCGTTGCATAGGTACTAGCTAGCTGTTAACGCGCGGCTTTACTTGTATACCTCAACCTCAACAGAATATTTTGGTCCACTGCTGGACGCTGGCCTCCTCCTGATTTGTTTATCTCATGAGGGGTTATGCCCATAATCCCTACGCCGGGCATGCGGGTTGGGGATCGCAGTCGGTGATAGATATATTCTGCAAGAGGCGCTGCTGCCCGCCCCCCGGTGTTTGTCCCTTAGTCGCCTCTTACGACACCCACGGGAAGAGTTGGGGTGATGCAATTTCGACGCTTTGCAATTGAGACGAGAAAAGTGTACTTATGGAAATCTATTTCTAACGTGTTATTTTTTACTAATTTTCTGAAATAGCCGGTAGCACATGGTTATTTTCATAATAGGTCAACGATAAAAAGTTTTTACTCAGAATCCGCCGTATCATTTGGCATCTTACAAGTGAAAATCATACGCGCGTATTTATTGCGTACTATTCTCACATAATTCGAGTTTACATTTTCATTTTACACGAGTGATTTTGAAGATTTTTAGTTGGTGTAGTATAAAGCACTATTATCACTCGGGAGAAAATGTGATTTGTTTTGAATCACAACACACTTGGTAGGAATCAGGCATGTTCGCGCCTAGGTATACAATGATTACAAACGCTCGATAAATATACATAAAGAAGCGTCAGCCCCGATATTTTTCACACCGATAGATTCGCGTTACTATTCTTATACAAAAGCAGAATCTACGAAATAATGCATTCTTTGATTCAGCCAAAGAAAATAAAAACGTGGACGGAGCAAGTAATGACTTTTTTAAATAGAATTAAATTAAACTAGTATATAAAATCTGTAAACTGTTGCAAACAATCTACAGGTAGCTCAACTGATCCATATCAATACCAGTCGGAAGCGTGCCCAAGACACTGACACTTTTTTATAAATTTTATGTATAGGTATTTTAGCTTCCTTTCCACTTTACCACCTGCTCCGATATTGACAATAATGTCAATGTCTGAATCGTGCCTTCCGTTTTCAATCGACCACCGGAACTCTTATTTATAGTATATCCGTTACGTTGACAGCTAGTTTTTTTTTGTTCTTCTTTTGAACGTCTTGTATTGATTTGACATACTTTTCTCGTTATGTCATAAGTTTAATATCTAGACTATTATTTAGATGATTGTTTTTTTACACTTTCTTTTCTATGCAATATGAACTGTCAATCATTCAATTTTTTTACTTTGAACAAGTTCTAGTTATGTTTAGTCTGCTACACTAAAATGCCATGTACCTACTAAAGTGCCTATATCGTCATTTATCCTTGACATTTTATTGTAAACTGTGTAAAGCAAAGAAACGAGGGATCAAACTAATTTGATCACAGTATAATTTGGTCCTACACAAAATCTTATTTTGAATTCATTGAAATTTAAATTTAAAATGACTTCTTTCCCACTTGATTAAAATAAAAATAAAATAAATAAATAATGCTGGACAATTCACACAACATTTTTAGCCCTAAGCTAAGCAGAGCTTATTTTATGGGTACTAGATAACTGATATACATAATATAATACAATACATAGATAGAATTTTTTTATTATATGTATACTCGTATAGAAAACGACCAGAACACCCTGAACAAATGTCTGCAGATGGTACACACATTTGTCCCGATGCGGGAATCGTACCCACAACCTCCTGCGTCGCAGGCGGACCTTCGCCCGCTGCGCTACAGAGGTCGTCAAAAGTAATGTCTTTTTGTAATGTTTTTTTTTCTCGTGTACAATAAAGTGTTTTTGTATTGTATTGAAAAATAATGCTCGTCTCGTTGCTCCTCGCGCCTTCAGTACCCGGCTTAAAATTCCATCCTAGGAATTATGATTTCCTAGTATGCAAGCTAGGGTTACGCGTACACTACCAAGTAGGTTCTATAAGAACTAGGCTCAGTAAAAAACCTTCGACGAACTTACACCACACATTGCAAAACCCTGCATATTGATGTCCCTATGTAGTCAACACCAACCTTACCTCATTATCATAAGGCTCATTATTGAGAAATATTTTGCGTTCGAATCCTTTGTGTATGTGTTGAATAATGTGTGAGTAGTACTTAATTATTCAGGAGTTGTTTAGAACAGAACCCTATTTTATAGAAGCTAAGAGCTCTTTTGTCGTTGTGACATCAGGGAAGCAACTAAAATAGAAAATGTTACATTGGTAGTTAGGAAACACAAATGGAGATGGACGGGTCACATATTAAGAGGAACTGAGAGGTGGAGCAAAGCAATTACATTTTTACATACAATTAAACTGGCAACCCAGAAACCGCAAGCGGAAATGTGGGAGACCATTTAAGAGGTGGGAAGATGACCTTAAAGCTATCGCTGGAAAGTTATGGTCAAGAACGGCCAGGGATAGAAACGAGTGGAAGAAGCTGGAAGAGGCCTATGCCAAACTAGGGCAAACAGATAACATGTGCTAAAATAAATTAGATTTAAGGAAAATTGTTAGTTATCTGAATAAAGGCCTATATTATTATTATTATTAAGAGCTCTTTTGTAATTAAGTCGTGTTATCTACCACCAGAATGACTTTGAAGTTGATCTCAATTTAAAGTTCTTAGAACTTTTTGTTTCGTTTGAACTTTCAAAACAATTAGTAGAATGAGATTTTAAAAATAGAATAGAAGAATACGAGAGCAATCAGTCATAGATCAAAGGTTCAACCGTTACATAGAACCACCTGCAGTGAGCCACGCCTATAGGAATAGAAAAGAAATTGCTTACAATAGTATTTGTATATAATAGAAAGTGATTCTGCATACAGTGACGTAACAAAGCGTTGCCGAGAATATCCGAACCGGCTTTCAATTTTCAAATTTGACAGTTCCGAAGGATCTGATTGGCGGGTACAAAACTATCTAAAATTCGATGCCATTGTCTTGTCCGTACTATTTTCTCAGCGATAGTTACCATCTCATTTTGAATGGTTGGATATTTTAAAGAATTCATAATCTTATGTATTTTTTTTGTTTCAGGTATGTCGTCGTCAAAATTCAATGGAACTGGTTTGTAATAAATTATAAAAAGACTCTTAACTTACCTAATACGAATTTGATAGAGTAGAGTCAACGTAGAAAAGTAGAGCTACGTTCACTACGTAAGCATGGCACCAATTTTATGCAAATAAGACAAATCCAAATTAACTGCAAAATAAATCATCTTCGTGTTATTTAACGCGGTTCATCGATTTCACGGCCATTCTAATTGTCTGATTACAAATCCTATCTATCAACACGAATGTAACAATGAATAAAAATATGATCCTTGTTATAAGGTGATAAGAGCTATTTCATGAATATTTATTTAGATTAAAAACTGCGTGCGAAAATTGAGAAATTGCATGTTGCAAGGTTTGAACTGTGGGATTGTCTATGCGGCAGTGTGGTGCAGGCCAGACGTTCCAATTTTGAAATTTAAACGATCTATTGCTGCTGCATTTTTGTTCTGAAATATTTTAGTCAGTGTCTATTCTGTAACCTACATTTTCAGCGCTACATAACCTCTTTGCTTTTTATTTAAGTTTGTTGACATGAAACCTTCTTGTAGCAAATAGAACGCAGTTATTTATTTATAAAATATGGCCTGACGTTTTGATATTGGTACCTTTTAATTAGAGCTGCGGCAGCGTGTTTTGGTAATGTTAATTTTCAATGTCGAGCATTAATTAAACCAATGTGAAAGCTAAGCTCCTCTAATCCTCTTGAGTTACGAGTAAAAGCTTTACGTACTGTGCTGTATTAGTTCGGTAGGTTATTGTATGAACTAAGATTTGAATTTTGTCATTGTATCTACATAACGCACATACGATCCTATCCATCCACAATTGTCGGGTAAAGATCTCTGTTGAGCAATAAGATCGCCAGTTGTCACATTTTTTAAAATATTATGTTTATATATTTGTTAAGTGTGTAAAGAATTTTCCGTTTATCTATGTAGGTACTATATCATTACTATTTTTTAAAGGAATATAAACCACAATAAACAAATATAAACAGCAATTTACATGTTCAATTGACTTGTAACTGAGTTGTTTTTCTTTGTCTAGTCAGGAAAAAATTACTTATGTAGGGTAGGGTATATATAAGTGGAAGATAAGTAATGAATTAGAGCGACGGTCCATCGTGACCCTGGTCGTTTTTGATCGTGATGTAACTGACCTTGGGCTCGATTGACGAATTAGAATTGCATTCTCGTACTAGACAAGACACTAATGTGCCTACGTAGTGATATTTATTTATGTTATTTGACGAATTAAAACTTACAGCTCTATGATTTGAAAATAATAATATTATATATATGTAGATGGAAGACTATTCGCAGAAAAACATTAGGAAGCCACTGGCATAATTTTAAAGTTTTTTCGGTTATAGATACATTACTCTTAAAATATACTCGCTACATAACAGCTAAAAATTATTACAAATTATATTCGCTACATTAAATCGTTTAAAAACTACCATATTATGATGAGAGAATCCTCGGCCAGAAGCTAAAAAACATTTTCCGGAGCAAAACGAGCGCGTTGATGTCTTTTGTATGAAAACGTGAGTGCTACGAGAAATCGTAGCACTCACTTTTACGTTTCGTATAACTAATTTTAATGCAATCTCGTGTTCTTTCAAACATAGCTAAATCTCGGCTTTAAATTATGCCTGAAGCGCTGTAAAATTTCATATACATACATAATATGGATAACTTTCACTGATTTATGGCATGAACTGGTAATACTTGTCGGCTTTTAAAGCCGATTCCCGCGTAATTTACATTTTTTTAAAGCCGACATGTACTTTAGCACACAGGCTTGCCAGTACTTCCATAAATCAGCGTATTTATTCATAATATTATGTAATTATATGCATTTCTACAATTCTGCGCGATTTTATTCTAAATCTTATTTGTTTCCAATACATATGAAAATTCGGAAATGTTACCTGACTTTCTCTGAGTCTTAAGACAATTTATTTCGGGGAGTAATATTTACAGTATCATGCTTGATAATTTAAATGTTTTGAATAAACTAAAAACCGCCTCAAGGTTCCATAGTTTACACTGTCTTTTAGTTTTTCGGGACCAATACCATACGTGATATACATACTTGGTCCAAAATTGAAGCAGATTTCAACAATGTACGAAAAGGGCTGACGTGGTCATTATTTGGTTTAGCCAAATAATGACTACGTCAGCCCTGTTCGTCGTTCAAAGTCCTTTTAAAAATAAAGATTTAAATAAATAAGAAAATCCGAACATAGAACCTCCTTCTCTTTTGTTTTTAGATTCTTCGCTTAATAAGTGAAAATCAAATTCCTATTTTAAAACAGTTATCGCATTTACTACAACAATACAGCCTCGGGGCATTAAACTGTTAACCGTTGTTGTCAAGAATCGGTCAATTTTGAATGGAACAAATTCAATTCCAATTTCAAAACTTTCCGGCATCAATTACGTTTTCTTTCGTCCACAGTCTAAACCAAAAAGGCAGAAGCTTATATTTTATCAATGAACAAGTATAACCGGAACACAAATATTACGTCGATTACATAGCTTTCTCAGATGAAGTGACACGATGTACGGTACACCTGAGAAGACGGTAGGTAATGAAAGTGAGAGCAGGACGGAAGCGATGACCCGGTGCCTGACCGCTGTGTAGTTTTACTGGATAGGTAAACAAGAAAATTTACAAAAAGTTGATGAACAGTTTTGCCTCTAAGTGGAATGGAACGTAACCTGCATCGTTTTGACAACCAAAATAATATAATTTATTCTAAATTTAAACGAATAATGTACAAAACAAAAAAAACCCGGTGCTAATGCACTTTAACAGCAAAATACAATGATGTACGTGTTTTTGTTAACTCTGTAATATTGGGGTCAACGTTTTTATTGAAACAGAAGTTTCCACTTACAACTGAGCTAAATATTATTGTTCTCTAAGTCTAATCTATCTAGACTCTGGAGGTCTGGAGTAAAGTAAAATAAAGTTTATAAAAATACAATGTTATAAGATTTAAAAGGATGTTGTAAAGGTTTTTTTGTAGTTTAATTAAGTACCTAGTTAATTCTTAAAAGGCTATGTAATAAAGCATTATATTTATCATTTATACAGTACAGAGTTATGGATTTGGGAAATAGTACCAAACAGCTACCAGAAGCTATGTTTGTTAACTATCCAGCGACTTCTACTGGCCCGCGAGATTCTGAAATTTAAGGGTCGGGTTGGTACCTATATAATTTAAAAAAATAACAAAACGTCAAGTGCGGGTT
This sequence comes from Eupithecia vulgata, assembly GCA_946478455.1. Classification (NCBI taxonomy): domain Eukaryota; kingdom Metazoa; phylum Arthropoda; class Insecta; order Lepidoptera; family Geometridae; genus Eupithecia; species Eupithecia vulgata. The sequence continues at coordinate 13,921,585 of OX297873.1, forward strand.
GGACTCGCACAACAAGGGTTCCGTACAAATTTGTATTCGTAAGTAACCAAATATATTTTTTACACGTTTTGTCTATTTTTAAAGTGATTTCTTAGATAGGATATCTAGGAAATCCCGCCTTTCAAACAGCGTCGTGACAAAACGATCTATTTCTAAAATTCCTAACGAGTCATCTGATGCAACAAGGCCGAACAAAGGTCATCGAAATATCATTTCGAAATGGCGACTTTGAATACAGTACACCTTGTAGAATACCTACAAGTTGGGAAAGGTGTGAAGTTAGAGCCGTCTTTAGAATCCTCACCTCATCTCAACAGCCTTTAACGGTCCACTGCTGGACGCAGGCCTCCCCCTGATAATCGCTATATCGGCTTTCATCTCATGGGGGGTTTTGCCCATAATCCCCACTTTACGTTTTACTAAACACTGTTTATTTAGAGATTGATTTACAGTAGACATATTTACGGATCGTTTTATATTTATTTATTATATTTTATAAGGTTGTCGTGGAAGACCCCCTTAAGGTGGGTATCGTGGGAAGTGACCCTTAAAACCTAGCCTTCGCCAATCCAGTTTTAGCTTCATCATCATTATCAGCCTATATCAGTCCACTGCTGGGCTGGACCCTGCCCCTAATGAGCGCCATAGCGCCCTGTCTTCAGCTAGCCGCATCCAGCATCTGCCAGCAGTCTTTCGCAAATCGTCATCCTACCTGGTCGGAGGGCGTCCTATACTACGTTTGCCGAGTCGCGGTCAGTTTTAGCTTATTATGTATTAATTATTACATATTATAATGTTTCGGTTTTTTAAAATAATGTCTTTTTACACCTTGTAGAATACCTACAAGTAGGGAAAGATGTGAAGTAGAGCCGTCTTTAGAATACTTTTATCATTAGAAACACTGCATCCAACATCTATGAGCAAGAAATCGACATGCTAAGATTTTAAACCTTGTTTAGTTCCAATTAATTAGTATGCCATGACCAATAGAACACCTAAACATGTCACAACGTAACACAAGTCGGTGCACAAGGTCATGACACGATCTGTTTCACTTGTAGCACGTTCCAGTCAGTTTCATGTCAGATGAACGTCATATCTAGCTGAACAAATTGTTGTAAGCACTATACGAACGGGTCTTATGGTGTGTCTATCAATTTAAGAAAATAAATCAATTATCGAAATTGTCTTACCTGTTGCACACATGTGTATACATTTATATTAAGAGGGCGATTAATTCCAAAATCAAACAAAATGTGTATTTTTAAACACTTTGTTATTTATATGTATATTAGATTAAAAATATACGCAAACAAATTTTGTTCCCAATTATCAGCGACGACACTATTATATTATTTTTTACAAAATCTTTCGAATTACATTAAATAGAATAAAAATACTAGTGATTTCTTTGAGTAATCGTTTACTCTTTCTATTTCATGCTTATATTTTGAATAATTATATAAAATCCCGCCTAAAATTATAGCCAAGAGCTCAAAGCCATCATCTTCTACTGATTTTTGTTTGGCAGTAGGCGCGACTCTTAATAAAAATATTTACATTTTCTTTATTAACCAAGATTCAATTCATTTCCAACATGGCAGTCAGTTCGCCTGTCTCATTGCATTATGTGAATAAGAGATTAGAGAGTACACCTGTGTTTGTATACACACTTGTGCACTGGTAATAATGTCATGCTAGTCTACATTGAAACTGGCCACCCCGCCGCCGCCGGCGCCGTGACTGAAAAACGACGACGGCATCGTCATAAAATTTCCAAACATATTATTTACAACCACGACAAAAATAGCCTAACATCAACAATTTCGAAAACTCCTCAGCATCTCACAACTAGAAGTGCTTTGAAAGATAAAGGTACTGTTTCAATGTAGCTTTATAAGCTAACTCTCCCAACCGCTAAGCCCGTTTCGTTTACTCAATTAGAACGTAATAACCATGAATCACAGTAAACAGTGGTTAGTTATCTACCCAGTGTTACCATAACGAGTAGAACAGTGACACAGTAGCCCGGAGAAGAATGTCGCGTGGCACAACTGGAGCGTCTCTGTCGCAACGCGTCACTGCGTCTACATCGCATGTCCCACTGTTTATTTAGAGATTGATTTACGGTAGACAGATCTACGGATTGTTTAATGGCATTCAAACATCTAAAACAATGTTTTAGTAATCTATAAAACAGAACAAAGTGTGATAAAAGCAGAGTTACAAACATCTCTGAAAAGTTGACAATTTCCTTTTAGTATAATATTATTTAAAAAGGGAATAAACCAGGTTTTTATACTCAAGAGCGTACCGAGAGAGGATGACAAGACCGAGTTATAATGGGTGGTTTTGGCCCGCGTGAAAAACGATACTTTTCACTTCGAGACAATCAAAAGCGTTTAGAGTCGTTTGCATGATTTTAAAAAGTAACAGTTTGAATAGTAGCTTACAAAAACCTTAATAACTTCATCAATAACTTTAGATTTACTTTGTTCTTTCAAATGTAACAAAGAAGCTGTTCTCACTTATCTGGTGACAAGCCGTCTACCGCTCGCGATATCTCGAACAAATCTTGTAGAACTCAGGATAATGTACAACGTAAAAAAATAACAACTCGTAAATCTCTTAAAGCTTTTGAAACGTTCACTGAAATCAGGATACAAAATGAGTATAGAGCTCAAAACAACACAAATCCTGTTGAATAATTCGTTATTAGTTATTTTAATGTGGTAAAATAAGTAAACTTCAACTTCTTTATGTAGGTATTAATTTTCTTTTCATATAATGAGGTAAACATTACAAAAATGTAGAAGGTCTCATAATTGGTAGGTGTGGTCGGAACTTCACAATTTAGGCATGAGTTTCGTAATCAAGTAGCGTTTCGCTTAAAATCGAGAAAAACCTGTCTCTACCAGAACTACTCAACTTTAGTAGGTAGTGGTTATTTTTGGTCATCAATAATTAACGTTAAGGTACCTACTTGACTTTATCAAGGCTTAAATAATAACTACTGTAAATTATGATAGAAAATATTAAGTGAAACTAAATTCTCAGAACTCAATTGAGGAGACTTTACGATGTTTTACCTCCAGTTAGTTCCTTTTTGTCTTTTTTAGAGCAATACACTTTTATGAAACTTTGTGTTTTGATACTAATTACTTGGTTCCTTCTGACAGTTTTTTCACAAGTTGTGTAGTTTTCTTATAAATAAGCAAAAACTCAATTTTTGCACTTGCGCCATTCCAAAAATGTATGCACTGTCCTGCTCATATGAACACGAAATGCTATGCCTAACCTTTTCACAAAATGGCGTGCATTGAGCCCTCTGAACTGTTTATTTAGAGTTATATTGTTCCTATAAGTAGGTACACGCAATTATTAACCCAGACTACTACTATAGTATTATTATATCTGCGACAGAAACAAAGAAAATGGCAGAACTGAAATACCTGTCCTACATTCCATAAAAAGGAAATAATTACATTACTAATAAGCCGCTATAGATTAATTTAGAATGGCTGCAAGAATCCAAAATTGCATTTTAAACACGTTAGGAAATCCACAACTCTTGAATACCTCTCTCGAATCGTTATAAAATGGTTGTGACTCACAAAAGCTCCTGAGAGCTGTTATTAATTTCTGGTTTGGTTTGAGTCATCATTGGACATCGGCGTAATCATCATCATCCAAAGGTGTATATAGAGATAGAGACTGATCGAAAAAGTGTAAGCAATAAATGAATGAATTAATACTTATTGTAAAATTAGTAAAAAAATCTTCTCACTATCTTTATTAATAAATAAATAATGCTGGACAATTCACACAGCATCATCTAAGCCCCAAGCTAAGTACCTACAGCTTGAGTAACAAGGGATTAAAATAAGATTTAAGAAGATTAACCTGACCTGGGATGACGATCTCTGTGGCGCGGTGGGCGTAGGTCCGCCTGCAACGCAGGAGGTTGCGGGTTCGATTCCCGCCTTGGGACAATTAATGTTCAATGTTCAATCAAATGTTTGTACGATCTGCAGAAATTTGTTCCGGGTGCTCTGGTCGTTTTCTATGTATAATAAAAAATATCTATATGTATTGTATATTATTTAAATCAGTTATCTAGTACCCATAACACAAGCTCTGCTTAGCTTGGGGCTAGATAATGCTATGTGAATTGTCCAGCATTATTTATTATAAAATTAAGCTTTCTCGGCTTGTTTGTCTCACATAAGCGTACTGAGTCTTAGATAAGTAACCCTGTAGCAGTATTTAAGGTCATTGCAAACTTACCCTACAACAGATAAGATAACATTTTCAATCTCACTCATTGCTCCGTCAGTCAAGTTGCTGTCAGATGCTAGATGCGTTTAGCTGAAGACAGGGTGCCATGGCACTTAGGGGAGGCCTATGTCCAGCAGTGGAATAATATAGGCTGATGATGATGAAGAGATTATTCGTCTCCCTCGGATGATTGAGAGTAACCTTATACTAGACTAGCACTTTCATGGCTGAAAACACTGAGTGCGATACCTATGCAAGTCCGTACCGACGGCGCGCCCCTGCGGGACGCATCGCGGATGCTAGCAGTGATCGTGTTAAATAAGTATGTACATAAGGATCTTATTATTTCTTACGTATGTCATTGCATGAGTCATAAGTTATTGATAGAACTTTGTAGGACACGGATTTAAAAGCTCTCATTTACATTTTGTAAACAGGAAATCCTAACCACATATAAATTTTATTACAAGTAATAGCGAACTGCATTATGAAGATTTAATATTTCCTTAAATGTTATTAACTTTAAAAAGGATGTTTTAAGCTAGTTAGAAAAACAAGGTAGATTGGTACCTCACTTCAAAAGCCTATAATGGTCCACAGCAGGCCTGCTCCTGATAGATATGTTCCTACTAACCAAGACAATTCGCGACGTGGCAAACGTAGTGTAGGATGCTCTCCGACTAGGTGGGATGAGGATTTCTGAAAGACTGCTGGCAGATGCTGGATGCGGCAAGCTGAAGACGCTATGGCACTCATTAGGGGAGGCATAGAGATAGATAGATAGAAAATACTTTTACTGCACACTTAAAACTAAAAAACAATTTACACATGAAACAATTACATTATAAGTGACAACGCGGTCGGTCTTATATATTATTTCTGCCAGACAACCGGCATATGTTCAACAGTGGACTACTATAGGCTGATGATGAACCAAGATAATGTACATACATAATATATTCTGTTCTGTATTAATCCATTTAAGGCGGTGCCCCGAGTCACACTAGCGATGCCACCTATTTTATATGGGTATCACAAACTGCCTAATAGTTTTTTTGGAAATTCCTTTCTATATCATAATAATAAAATAAAATAACAGGCGGCGCTAGTGCGCGTCAAGGTACCGCCCTAATGTTGAAATAGTGTTAGTTTTATGTGGGTTGGTTACGTATTTTTTGTTACGTTCAGATTAATATATTTCCCAAAATAAATAAAAAATATATATAATTGAGATAGAAAAGTTTGCAGAGGTGTGTTTGCGACAACATAACGCCATCTCTACTGATTCAGTATTGAAGTATTTTATTTTGCAAACGTAATACAATATGAGAAATCTTAAAAAATACTTGTGCTAGGTATAAGGAGCCCTGTTAGGGCGCAATGCAACTTGATAGGTAGCTAAACTAATCACAATTATAATGCCTAAATTATTCTTAATTTCTATAATTGCACAGAATTAATAATCTAAAATCTAGGTTGATTACTGGAATAGTACATTATAATACAAGTGCGGTAAGTTGAAAATAAAAATTTATTCATAAATTAATGTTGACCACTTTTCTGACATAAAAACTCTTTGCTAAGATTTAAAAAAGTACCGTTCGTTTTAGACGGAGCATCTTGATAAACCATAGACAGAATTTTCTTCTAAATTTATAGGTGGTATAGGATTCTGTTATATAAAATAGCCCGTCCAGTTTATGTAACTAGCTTTCATCACATGTGTACTAGGAAACGCCGAATGAGGAGAAATCGCCATAGCTCCGCTCCGGAAGGCAGCATTACACCAGTAACATACAAGTACCTACGTCTAGTCGAGACAGGTTCCGTACATACCTTTGTAGCCCTTAACGCACGGAGTCGAGTAATAATTATCACTTATGGTTATGTCTGTTGGTTAGTACAGGACTTCTCTGTATATTAGAATTTTAGTTTTGTTCAGCACACGCTGAGCCAACCCCGATTACGGCGCAGGGTCATGGAGGCAGAGTCACTTACCACCATTTTTTTTGTATCACGTACCTCCACGTTAAATTGTTATTGTATTCTGTCTGTTTATTTTATTTTATACTTTTGTGTACCTGTGGCTAAATAAATGTATTTCTTCTATTCTAATTAAATTAGAACTAGCGCTCATTACAGGCCTATGTCGAGCAGTGGACTAATATAGGCTGATGATGATGATGAGAACCAGGGGAACCCGCAAGTAGATTCTATACCTAACCTACAGACCGTTCACCGTAAGATGTCCCATCTTACATCTTACGGTGAACGATCTATACCCTAGTAGGTAAGTCATTTATGACACTAATTACATTAATATTATAATTAACATATACTATATACATATATGTATATATAAAGTATATTTTGTGGAATAGTTTAAATTATTTATTACTAAAAAAAATATTAACAAAAAAAAAACAATAAAATAAAATTAGAACTAGTATTTAAAATTGAACCAATTGTTGCACAGACCGTTCTAAACTTAATTATAGGTCGTCCTACACCAACGCACTAGATGTTTTTGGATAATAATAATGATATAAATGCATTGTTACAACGGATTTAGGTAGGCAGGTAATTATGTTGGCAAGACCAATCTTTTATAAATTGTACGTCGTGAGCATCGGGACACTGCGTATGTTTCAAATCACCAGATATGTACCGAATTGCAAAAATAACTCGACTTACGCGCGTAAGTTATTTATTAGGCACGCCTATACCTTATCTGACCTACCATCGGAACTGGCAAGGAAACTAGGGCAATACCAACTTATAAAATTTCAAGATTATAGTCTTATAACTTCAACGAAAGAGTAATTGAACTGTGTTTTGTCCCAATTTGGTTACCAATTCCATGTAAAATGGAAATGGCCAAAGTAATGTAATGATCCAACAAGCTGTAAAAAAGAAATATCGCCAATCCATGTTCGTTCTAAACCATTAGAATAGCATCCCACGCAGTTGTAATCAATCCATACTAATATTATAAATGCGAAAGTGACTGTCCATCTGTCTGTTAACTTTTCACGACAAAACGTCTTTGATCAGCCACCCTAGCACGGGAATTGTTGTCTAGGGTAGAATAGATAAAAATGACGTCACTTTGTCATGAAATGCGTAACTTTTTTGAAACGCACTCCTTCCACTTCAAAAATGTACGCAATGTACGGCATTGCGATGTCATAATTGTCTATTCTACCCTAGACAACAATTCCCGTGCTAGGGGGGCAGCAGAGAGGATGTATCCCGGGTAGTTTGTGTCCTTAACACAAACTACCTTTAATCAAAACAAGGACACACGGGTTGAACAGACGTTATTGTATTAAAAAAATTCAAGGAGATATGTATATGGTCTCCTGGGAAAGGACATAGGCAACTTTTTAGGCAAATCCCGCGCAAAGCCACGGGCAGAAGCTTGTAAATAAATACTAGGTAGTCACCAATTACGCAAAGTCTAGGAATCACCACAAAAAGCTGTTATTCCGGCTCCGACGAGATTCCAGCCTAATACGGCGGGACGGGTATTATAGCACTCCAGTTGTTTCTGGTAACTGGTTACGTAATTGTGGAGCTCTTTATAGTAACTCACTATTCCTTAGGCTCCGCGCAAACGGACCACCGACCACAGCCACCGATGGTTGTCCACATTTGTTACAGTGGTGAAGTGCGCGACAGCCACAGCCAGGTGTTCGGAAGCTACTATATTTAATTACCCGCTCTCCGCTGCACAGTCTCGCTGGAAACCTAACTGCGCAGGGCCGGTGCTGGACGGAGGCGGGACAGCGTGACAGTGGCGGGTGTCGGCGTCTTGTGTGGTCCGCAGCGACCACAAGGTGGCGGGTCGTAGACACTGCTATAGCGAGCTGCCGCCACCGCTATACATGTGCGGTGAGCTGCGTCTATACAAAATATATTAAAATGTGTGCTATGTAGCTGTCGCTGGCCACCCTTTGGGTGGCCCGTTTGCGCTGAGCCTTAGGGTGCCTTTTAGGTGGAAGTAATGATAGACGCGGAAGCGTAATATTAATAGCATTTAACACCTTCAAGGCCTATGACTCGCTGTGGATCTTGCCCTTCTAGTTGCAGTGAAAGCGTATAAGTATAACATTTGTAGCCCACGACCACATTATTTTGAATCTTTGGTATTTGATAACCGATACCAGAGATTAAAAATAATGTGGTGGTGCAGGTTGGGTCGACTCTTAATATTATTACCTAAGAATCGACCCAACTCAGTCTGTGTATCTTGTAAAGAGTCAACTCATTAATTATATTCGAAAAATTTACGCATCTTTGATTTGAGCTTCGATTTGATATAACCTTAACCTCAACAGCCTATAATGGTCCACGGCTGGACGCTGGCTATCCCCTGATAATCGCCTAGTGGCTTTTATCTCATGGAGGGTCTTATCATTCCCACGCTGGGTGTGAGGTTTGGGGATCGCAGTTCGGTGGTAGATCTATTCTGCAAGAGACCATGCTGCCCGCCCCCGGTGTATGTCCCTTAGTCGCCTCTAACGACACCTACGGGAGGAGTTGGGGATTTGTGGTTGAAGATATTTATTTTCTTAAAAGAATTACTGTTCACTTACAGAGAAATACTTAAAATTAAGGTAATATTAGTGTGCCTAGTAATTATAACAGTAGTAGGTGTATTACAGTAGGATTTTACCTGAATTACACAAATATAGCGTTACAATTTATTAAATATTTACAGCGGTATTTTCTTAAACAGATTTGAAATAAACAGTCAGCAAAATCACAGATATACCTAATAAAACTATACCAAATGCTCACCAAACGGTTAGCAGCTGAGCAGGGTAGTCACGCGTAACAATAGATTTGTCAAATGAAACGTCAAGAGATCTAGAAAATAAAACAAATGAACGACACAACAAAACAAAAGAGCAAAACAACCGCCGCGCCGCCGGCGCTCGTGCGTACGGAGAAAGCTTTCGAGACAGGAATGTGCGCGCCGGGAGTCGAACTTGCAATTGTTATGGTGACTATAATAAGATTTCTGTGTGTAGATAATTAATAATTTTGTATTATCTATCACTAGTAGAGCGTACATTATCATAAATTTTCGAAGCGAAAGCTATACAAAAAAAAATATTTACCATAACTATTACAAAGACCTAATGTTACATTAAGAGATAGGAACTTAATTAATAAAAATTACAGATAAATAAATGAGAATATTGTTACTGGTGGTCCCCGCACTAGGCTGGGCCTTTTTCGCGGGAGACAGAGTGTACAGGTGGATTTACATAGTTACATTTGAGAGTACACAAGCAAAATGGACGTGCAAAATAAAAAGTAAATGAAATATATAAAAAATGAGTAAAATTAAATTATAATCAAAAATAAACAAATAAAAAGTTAACAAATTTGAATGGGTAGTTAAAAGTTAAATGAGGTTAAATCTGATTAATATAATTGGCATTTATAATCATTAAATTTAGTAGGTAAAGAAGAATTTCAAATAATTAACAAAAATGAGTGAGTAGGTACCTACTGTATATTACCATTAGATACTACAATGAATTATATTTTAATTTCTGCAGCTCTGTGATTTATTGTTTTTACCGATCATAAAAACTATTGACAAAAAAATTGACTTTGAATCTTTAACAAGGTTACGTTCGATCATTCCACCTCGTATTAAATCTACTCAACCTCAACAGCCTATAATGGTCCACTGCTGGACGCAGGCCTTCCCCTGATTTTTCATATCATGAGGGGTAATGCCTTTAAAATCCCCTCGCTGGGTATGCGGGTTGGAGATCGTAGTTCGATGGGAGATCTATTCTGCAAGAGGTGCTGCTGCCCGCCCTCCGGTGTATGTCCCTTAGTCGCCTCTTGCGACACCCACGGGAAGAGCTGGGGTGGTGCAAATTCTACGCCGGCACCACACGGCTATACGTCGTTAACGATGAGAATTCTACTAACAATAAGAAAATACATAAGTACTTACTCAGTCAGAGAGCAATTTCCTGTCACAACCTAGTTCCAATTAAAGTCACTCTGCACAGAAAAACCTGGACACTTAAGAATCCGGCGACAGCTGGTCGCAACTTCAATTCGTAAATTATGATTTTCCGTAATGATGACTGAAAACTTTTTGTATTTTCAACATTGTGTTATTATTCTGTAATTAGACAATGTTAACTATGTTCCTTATCAAACAAAACGTAAGATTTTGTTGTTTTTAGTACAAAACAAATAGGACGAGAACATTGTCATTTTCGACGTAAAAATATGCAAAATCGCATTTTACATACTTTTGCTTACATTTAATTGTAGCTGTGTACTGTTAAGAAAAATAACAACCAGGGACCTAGATTAATAATACTATACCAATACAAAATACAACATGATATCATTTTAGTAGTACGTTTGTATGAGCAAATCATCATCCGCAGGCTCCTTAAAGCTTGTCCATTCTATAAACCATCAGAGCACCATCTGTCACTGACATCCAAACAGGTTGGCATGAAGTAATTTCCCGGTGTGGTAAGCCCGATGCCGCAACGCGTTGGATATGCAACGGAAAATGGCCACCATGTGAAATATAACGCATTATGGTAAACTAAATCACCATAGTTTGAAGACATAAGCAAATAATAAACCGAAGACCGATTCAAATATTTTTATAGTTTATAATTTTTTCTGCGTTCCCTAAGCAATAAAACTAGCGAAAAAGTCCTCATCCTCAGCAGCCTATAATGGTCCACTGCTGGACGCGGGCCTCCCCCTGATTTGTTATCTCATTGAGGGTAATGCTTGTACGTCTGTACCAAAGTTTGTTTTGTATGTTGTGTTTATTAAATTATTTCCTTTTTCTTCTTCATGGGCATTATTAGGTCCTAGAACATGACCCCTGAATCCGGTTGACGAAAGAATCGAGACGTATTCGTGGTGTCTCCTTGATGTCGCCGATGCATGATGCAGCAGCCCAGCAGGGAATTACGCAAATTCCATACAAAAATGAGTCGCCAACCGGACTCAAGGCTCTACATAATAATAATCTTCTTTCCTAAAATCCTCAATTTTATGAGGCTTTGTTGCGGCAAATCACAGCCAATCATTACATAAGTGCGTAACGGTTGGTATTATCACTTCATTACACACAATAATACCCACTAGGTACTACTAGGTACCATAACTCCTTGACATAATAGTGAATTGCCTCGTCGATTATTCAATAAACTCTCTTGGTTGTAAAGTAAGTAGCGTGTAATATTTTATTGTGCATAAGGTTTTATTGCAGATAATTTAGAATAAATTTTTGTTGTCAGCCATTCACTTCTTATCTATAGCATAGTACAAGGTAGCCAAGCTATTTTTTTCCTGGTCTTTGAGTTTTTGGTGCGAGAAAATAAGTAAAGCAGTTTTTAGACAGCTTCTATCATAGTTAGGGAAGTAAGTTAACTTTAAAAGATAATTTTAATGTTCTGGAAAATCTAACTAACTACATATTCCTCAGTATTTGTACTGTTCTTTTTTGGTTTTTCGGGAATAAAAAAAACATGGAAACACCTCGAGATCCACAAGGCAAAGATTTATTCTTATTTACTTCTTTACTTTACCTCATAAAGATTGAAGTGGAAAAAAAATCTAAGTGATCACTTTGTTTCCTAGTTTGACTCAAGTAAGTTAAATTTTGTTACGTGTCCAAGAGTCCTGTGAGGTCTAAAGGAAATACAGAACTTTGTTTGAGCTTTAAGTTTTATTACAACGGAAAAGAATTTTCCTAATCGATCTATAGATAAACAACTAATATAAACCTAAAATTACAAACAGCCGAATATAGAAATTCATCCGTTTTTTATTTTTTCGGTTAAAAAAAACACTCGTCGTATCGCTCAACCGATTCTATGACTTCAGGCTCCTTGTGCATACCGAAGCCAAGCAATCTATGCAATAATTTGACTCTATATACCTCTCGGTAAATATATAATATAAGTAAAATTATCCTTACAGTATCAAACAGGTAGGTACTGTTGCTGTAAGGCGCTTTTCCTCTGAGCTATCTACAGTAAGAGAAGACTGTTGTAAAACTCGCTTCACCTCCTGCGTCAGCCTCCGCTCCCGCTTCAGTCCACCGAAAATAGGCCAGCAGTTACCGCCTATGAATATTCAACACGAGACGGCCTCTATGTATGGCGATCACTTGACCAACGCACCGTTATTGTGAGGGTAGCCTTTCGTAACGCGTTGTATGGGCATGTGGAGTTATTGTCTGAGGTACTTCCTTTCAGAAGCATAAGGTTCCAATCATCATTATCATTATAAATTGATTAAACTTTCGCGATTAGTTAACATTTAAAGATTATTTACCTATCGGGTATTTGCCGCGTACCCTTATCTTTTCATTTCCCCAACGTTTCAGACGACCCTATAGCCTTTGAGATTGTTATCTGATAAAAACATAAAGTGGCCATAGGTTCCTACAGTTTCGTTGAATGTGCGAGTTTAAAGCTTACCTAGGTCGAAACTTTTGGTACACAAACACAACTTTGTGACCTAGGAAATAAAAAATATTTTTTTATATAAGTTCTCTACAAATTGTGTTGTAGGTATTATTAAAGTAAAAGGTCTGAGCTAACAGACGTCTGACCATCTTTTTGCGGTAGTTTCAAACGATTGATCTAACAATGAACAATAGAATTTTGTAATGGCATAGGAAGCTCTTTGTGCTTGCTAGTTCAAGTTTTTAAATTATAGCTTAGGTTTGTTATCTTGAATTTTGAAAAATTAATAATTGAAAGTAGGAAGATTCTTGATTAAAACCTTCAAATCTTCATTATTTTCGTTCGTATGATTTGATGAACATAATTTGGTACAGCAATTTTTTTTTGTTAAGATTTAATTGTTCGCAGCTTTAAGGGTCCTCCGGATGATTTATTGTTCATACAAACGTACCACCAAAATAATTTGTAATTCGAGCATATTTCCACCAATACATTACTTATCTTGGTACCTGGTATTAAATTTTTTCATAACACTTTATAATGAAATATAAGCATATCGCATTTTGCATATTTTTACGTCGAAAATGGAATGTTTTTGTCCTATTTGTTTTGTATTAAAAACAACAATATTGTTAGAACTTAGCTTTTATTGTCTTGTTACAGAATAACAATTCTATGCGAAAATACAAAAAGTTTTTAGTCATTATTTTTGGTATTACGGAATATATATACTTATGTGTATTTCTTTATCAATAATGCGAGCAGCTGTCACCGCACAGATATCTTTTACATATTTTGTACAGAGTTTTTTGATAATAAGTTTGTTTGTAATAGGTACTTTTTTGTTTCTATTCCCTAATATTGTTTTTCTTTTGTTCACAGAATCTCGCGACATGGCTGTTATTATTAATAGGAGTTTTCACTTTAGCAACACCAGGTAAGTTGTTTTTTAACTAAATAAAATTAGCAATAAGATAGCCATTCAGGGTATATATTAAGGATCCTTCCGCATGTTGCTCAAGTCATAGTGAAATAGAACAAATCTGTCATCTCAGAGAAAGCTTGCTATGACTCAGTACAAGTACCTACTACAGCAGTAGAGTTTCGAACCCATTCTCTGGATTGAAAGTCAACAAATCTTCTACTTATCCAAAAAGCAAAGCAAGAATAATAGAAACCACTATAACTAAGCAGAACAACTAAAGCTACAATTAAAACCTTCGCAATCTCTATCAATTTTATTGTTAAATCAAATGTTTCTCACAAAAAACCAATGTTGTCGTAACGAGAATGAATGGGTCTAAAGACAATGGTCCATTAGTGCCATGCACCCACGGACGATGGCCTTTGCATGTCTCTACTTGGTGTCACCTACCTTCAAGTAGGCATGATGATATGCATGATTGGTTGTGCTTTTGGGACTTACCGGCAGCCATAACCTGAGCTTCTAATAGGCCTGCTGGCTCTGCCGCGGCTCCATGTTTTTTTGTTAAAACTCATGACAACCTCTTTTGTTTTAGCTTAACATATTTACAAACTTTTTGGGATTAAACCTTATGGGATAGAATAATTCATGTTTCGTAAGATCTTTTTGCTATATAATCAAAGAGGTTTTGACTTTTTTGGAAAATAACCTCTTTCGAAAAGAAACAGAACCCCCTATTATTTCATTGAGTAAATATTTTGAAGATCTAAACCGGAAATGTTCTAAATCAGAAATGTCCTTAACTCTCTCATAGCACACATAGTTCGCAAAGTTAAATCCAAATAAATAAGCACTAAGTAATATTTTCCGTGTTCTTTAGTGGAGACTACGACTCTTTAAACGTTGTGTAGAACGCGCTCCGACCGGCATATGCTGGAGCGCCCTGTTTTCAGCTTGACGCATTAGGCCGATTTAATTAGTCTTTATTTATTTATTGAAGTAGTACAGAAATATTATTCTAATTACTCTTGTCACACTTTTCAACACTGTCCTATGTCCAACAGTGGACTAACATAGGCTGATAATGATCATGAATATTTTCCATTTCATTTGTGAACAAGTCTTTATGTTACACAGATGTCATGCCAAGTCGTTAGTGTTGCTACACAGTGATTACAGTTTTATTAGGTGTGTTGGTGTCAATGATCAATTTAATAAATGAATATTACAGCTATTAGTTTAATCGACTCGAATTTGCGTGATTGTTTTGTAATACATACACGATTCACTGTTGGCGCAGTGATTAGTTGTTTTAGATATTATTCGAATGGCCTATACGAAATATCTGCACGTATAAATAGTCTATACTTATATATCGGAGTAAAAAGGAGGTATGCCTGACTCGTTTCACTGGATTCGGCTCAAAGTGGGACGAGTCAAGGAAATAAAATTTAATGCTGAAAACGTTCCTGAATCGTTCCACTTTTAAAGGCAGGCTAGTTTAAACACTCAGTGAATATGATTAGCTGTCCAGTACCTCCTTCATTCCTGTAAAACCTTCTTATTAAGGCGCATAACCCACCCAGAGTGGCGCTGCCACCTAATTTATCTTATTATTCCGTTTAACAAAGGAATTTTCAAAAATCCATCGTAAAATTTGTGATACCAATCATAATCTTTTTTTTAATGCCCCTGTAATAGTTTTATTCTATTTAGTTTAGGAAGAGATACGAAAATAGATTTTGGTGGCCACCAAGGGCAACTTCGTATCTCTGCCTAAACTAAATAGAATAAAACTATTACAGAGGCATTAAAAAAAGCTTACGATAGGTATCACAAACTGGACGATGAATTTTTGAAAATTCCTTTGTTAAACAGAATAATAACATAAAGTAGGTGGCGGCGCTAGTTTGGTTGGGGTATGCGCCTTAATCTTGTAATGCGCCTATTCTAGTCTATGCGGATGTCAAACGTCTGCTGTTTGATGTTAGGCTAATTCTAGAAGATGACGGACAGGGAGAAGACATATGTAATCAGCTAAGTGGAACACGTACGCATGCTTTACTGCCATCCTCCGGAAACAGATGGCGTCAATGATGCACAGAGTGCTGGATAGCCCCAACAACATCCTACAAACTGCTAGCTGACGGGGTTAATTCGCCGTTATGGTAGAAATTTGTGCGGAAAGTATCCATATAGGCTCCATTCCATTCTTATAGCGGAGGGTTAAACTAGACATTTATTCCTAGACTAGATAGATAAAAATTTATTTAGTTCACAAACACAGACATAACAATAAATAAATCAGACATAGACGTTAGTTACAATAGGTAGGTAGGGATACAATAGCATTTTAAACTTAGGTACTTACACAAACAAACGATAAAAATTTAAAAGGAACTTAGAGAATAACAAAAAACAAGAAAAAAATTACACAAAATATTACTAAAAGGTAAAATTAAGTTTTGACCTAGGAGTAAGTATTTACAAATTTAGTTAGGTAGGTACTAATCTAAGTTAGTGTAGATATAGATACCTACACAGATAGATAGATCTGAGTAAGTAACAGGCTGCTGTTATAATGGTATAAATGTCAGTGCTGCCGAGGTGAGCCAAACGGATCAGTCTCAACATTTATGCTGTTTTGCACTGGGGGTACATACAGCGCTGGTTTTCAGACCCAATCTTGGTGACATCAAGAGCCAAGACGAGTACTGTGCATGCATTTCGACTTAACAATAGAAAAAAAATCCATTCATTTGAAAAAAAAAACAAAGGAATAAACGTACCTTTGTTGAACCTATAGCCAAAACAATAAAAACTCTTTAAACTGTTAGCTGTAAGGTAGTAAAAGTAAGTCGCTGATGAAAGTTTTCAAATAATTAATTCGATATCATAATAAAATTAAATAAAATTATTATTAATTTATTAGCCAGTATTTAACAAGGAACGCTAGTGGTACCTGTGTTTAGTGACTGTAATGTTACATATTTTATAGCTCATCCGCCATGCTTTGCTGAGCTCCAACACCAGACACCTATCGTAAGCATTAGGTAATCTAACCTTTTGTCTTACATCAGCTTTACTTACGTCATGTTACATCGATGCATTCATAAAAATGAAAACGCCATGAAAGACTCAGACAGATAGACTGGAGTGATAGAAACAATAAGTATAGCAGAATAGTGTGCTACCATTTTTTACTTCCTGTATTTACTCGCAATAGCCACATTGATCCGGGACCGGTCGTTGTACATGGTCACCTTCTCGAAATTGTTTCCGAGTACCTTGGGCAGATTCTGCAGTTAGGCAAAAATAATTTTGAGAAGGAGGCCAAGAGGAAGATCCAGCTAGGTTGGGCAGGGTTTGGGAAATTACGTTGTCTTTTCGTCATCGTCATCGTTATCCATCCATACCGCATAGCTTGAAAACGAAAGTTTTCAATCAGAGCGTCCTACCCGTCATGACCTACGAAGTTGAGACGTGAATACTTACGGTGGCTGGTCTATTAGTTTAAAGTCGCCCAACGAGCTATGAAGAGAGCTATGCTCGGAGTTTCTCTGAAGAATAGGATTCGTAACGAATACATCCGACAGAGAACCAAGGCCATCAACATAGCCAAAGAATTAGCAAGTTGAAGTGGCAGGGGGCTGGCCATATCTCGAGAAGAACTGATAACCGCTGCGGTAAACGTGTTCTTGCCGAGTCGCGGATCGACTCGGCAAACGTAGTGAACCTAAACGTAGATTACGTTTAGGTGTTTATTACGAAGAGAGAGAGAGAGAATGTTTAATAGTACCTAATCTGTTTTTCCAGCTCTATCGAGCGAGCCCCGGGTGGTGTGCTACTATACAAACTGGTCGGTGTACCGGCCGGGCACTGCGCGCTTCAATCCTCAGAATATCAACCCCTACCTCTGCACCCATCTCATCTACGCCTTCGGAGGATTCACTAAGGACAACACCTTGAAGCCTTTCGACAAGTACCAGGATATTGAGAAAGGTGAGTATTGATAAATTGGCACCCAACATGGGGTAGTTTTGTCGTCTGAGCCTTCAGAATACTGTGCATCCAGAAAATAGGCCATAGTTTGATTTGAATCTTTGTGAAATAAATTAAGATATATTCTGAAATAATCTAGCTAAGTTTAATTAAGTTATAGCTTATTTAATAATACGAATAATGCTGGAATATTTACACAGCATTATCTGGCCCCAAGCTAATCAGAGCTTGTGTTATGGGCACTAGATAAATTATATATTTGCTATTTTACTATAAAAACTATCGTAGTTTGACGAATTAACAACGGATGTAAGTAAGTCCAACACAAATAAAAATAGAACTTGGTTCATAAATTTTATAAAACTTAACAGAACTAAAATACCAAATATGTTAATAATAGGCTCTCAATCAACACGTGTGCGAACTGAGAGTCCAATTTTGTCCATTCTTTTGGAATCTTATTATGACCATCCTATTTTAATAATCCACTTGCAGAAATACGTTGCAGCAGGTTGCAACCCATCCTACAGCGTGCAGTTCATTCGTGGTCATACGCTAAAAGTCCAGAATGTAATCGGGTTAACTACGAACCTGGTTTATGAACACACATGCACCCACAAACACGTGAACACTCTGAAGAAGTCCCCCGTTAATAAACTCGTCAAACTACGATAGTTTTTTGTAGTTTTACGAGTTTTTCGTTTTAAACTCTAAAAGTCATGAAATTTTTGTTCTGTCTTCCAGGCGGGTACGCCAAGTTCACCGGGCTGAAGACCTACAACAAGAACCTGAAGACGATGCTGGCCATCGGCGGCTGGAACGAAGGTTCTTCACGATTCTCGCCCATGGTCGCCTCCAGAGAACGTAGGAAGGAGTTCGTTAGGAATGCGATCAAGGTATGTTGACGACATGGGTTGGTATTGGTACCTATGTCATCTAGGTTAATAGAGGCGAGGCATGCGCATTAGCGGCTGGAACGAAGGTCCCTCATGTTTCTAGACCATGTCGCCTCCAGAGAACACAGAAAGGTTTGTCAGAATATGTTGCGGATGCTGACAATAGAGCTCTGTAACTTAGGAAGCCATAAGTTGTCTAGTGTCCGTATCTACCTAGATTATGGGAGCGGAAACAGCAGGCGATTTTTATCGGCTCCCTAAAACTATAAAAAATCAGCTCCATGGTTAACTCACCGTAAGTTTTTCAAGTCACTAGGGCAGTTCCCCCAGCGCCGCCACCTATTTTATCTTATTATTTCGTGGAACAAAGGTAGAATAAAAATTTCAAAATGTTTAATGGGCAGATTGTGATACCTATTATAAGCTTTTTAAGGCCTTTGATATATTTTTATCTACTACAGTTAAGGTAAAGAGAGGCGAAAATAAAGTTTGGTGGCCACAAAGTGACACTTCGTATATCTACCTAAACTATAAAAAATAAAAATAATACAATTCATTAAAAAAAGCTTATAAAAACTTATAAAATACACAAACTGACCTGACCATTGAAAATTTGAAATTACCTTTGTTCAACGAAATAATATGATAAAATAGGTGGCGGTGCTAGTTTCGCTCGGGGAACCGCCTTAAAGGTACCTGCGTGATAAAGATTGTGCAATCCGCCAAATAAGAAATCAATTAAGCCATACTGGTTATGAAGAATCTCAATGCCTGAGCCCACATAAATCATCTTCCCACTAGTTTTAGACAGTCTGTGTTTTATTTGTTCACATTCATATTGGATAAATCGTATTTACTTTCTTGTAGCCTTCTTTTGGAATTATATTAAGAAGCAGGTACCTATATATTTCTCTACGTTGTAAAGTAATCACCGCTTGCGATATCCTCCCAAGGTGTTGGGAGGAGCTTGCTTCTCGTAAGTAGGTCATCTTGGGTCTACCATGTATCTACCAGCTTTAAAGCATTTGAGGAAAAACGCCTCGAGACAATAGACACGAAATTCTAAGAGAGACCCTGAATATTATTATACTTAATCAATAATTAGAATTAAATTAAAACTAGTATTTACAATTGAGCTGCAACTGATCCACATCAATACCAGTCGGAAGCGTGCCCAAGACGCTGGCTGCATTAAAATTATATAAATGTATCTTTCACCTTAAAAAACCTATTTCAAAATAGTATTTCAAATTCGTTTGTGTTTATTCTGATTATTTCGTTGACAGTTCCTCAGACAAAACCGCTTTGACGGCCTGGACCTCGACTGGGAATACCCAGCCTTCCGTGACGGAGGCAAGCCTAAGGACCGGGAAAACTACGCCAGGCTGGTGAAGGAACTTCGCGAGGAATTCGACAGGGAAGCCGAGAAAACTAATAAGCCTAGACTGTTGCTCACCATGGCTGTGCCAGCGGGAATCGAGTATATACAAAAGGGATTTGACGTCAAGACTTTGAACACGTAAGTTTTTTTATTTATGATTCTTAATTCCACCTTGTACCACCCACTGTTCATCTATTCAAATGCCGAACTTTATCACTGACTGTGCAACCAGTTTTGTCTTCCATTTAAAATTTACGTTCTGAATCGGTTGCTTTAGAGTAGAAAGTACAACGTATGTATTACTATGTACCGTCATCGACACGAATAGTTAGAATTGCATATTAATTACATCGGTGTCATCAATCTATTAAACATGAACAAGCTTTTAAACAACTAAAACCAAAAACATGTATAATAATAATGCATAATTGCATACCTAGTCATTTTAAGCTTAGTTAAGGCAGAAATTGGTCATTGGCAGAATTTCATTGAATTTCTGCATTTACAGAAGTAACAATCTTCTACCGAACAACTCGAAAATGGTGCTTCAACCATAAATAGCTATCTAACAAAAACTTTCATGATGTACACATACGCCAGCGATATACCCAAGTTGGAACCACAAAAATCGGCAGCCGATTACATGAAAGACGCGTGTAGATCAGTGGTCAACGTAGGCAAGGAATTTTGTATGGAAACAGGTATCCATGGTTTTCGACACATCGCAGAACCTGATAGACACTGGCTGGAGAGGCTTTTGTGGGCTGCCGTGATTTGCTTCGCCTTCTACGGAGCCCTAGATGTCTCCCGCGGACAACTTCAACGGTACAATGAGAACCCTACAGTCGTCACCTACCAAAAAGATTTCAGGTTTTGGAAACCAAGCCTCCCAGCCATCACAATCTGCATGAAGAATAGAGTTGATTCCGAGAAACTTCCCGATGTAATCAAGAGCTTCTGGGACGTAGATCCATCCGATGATAACTACGATTACTATGTCGAATTTGTGAAAATGGTAGCAAACGCTAACATTCTGAACCTGACAGAATACAAGGACTTCCAAGATGAAGTGTTAGACGTTAATTTGTTTGAGCTGGTTGTCGAAGTTGCACCTAAATTGGGGGAATCGGTGAACATCAAGACTGATTCGTCAGAGAATGCGATATTTAAATGGACCCCTATTATGACTGAGAGCGGAATCTGCTTTTCGACAAATTCCCTCGCTATCGAAGACGTTGCTATTGTGAAAAACGACCTTAACCATACCAAAGATTACCCTATAACGTGCCGATTCGCAGCGCACAGTTGCTTGATGAAAGTCGAAGTGTTCACCGAAAGTTACTACACCATGCATTCGCCATACGACATTATGGACATCACAAGTCAGCCAACTCGTGTCTTCAACGGATTGAATAAAGCCTTAGAGATAGCTGTGGTAGAAATGGGCTGCGGGAAAGGAGTTAAAGAGCTGACACCAAAGAGACGCGGATGCTTGTACACGGATGAGCCTACTGGTGGTGGAAGGCATGTTTACAG
Organism: Eupithecia vulgata; assembly: GCA_946478455.1. Classification (NCBI taxonomy): domain Eukaryota; kingdom Metazoa; phylum Arthropoda; class Insecta; order Lepidoptera; family Geometridae; genus Eupithecia; species Eupithecia vulgata. The sequence goes on from OX297873.1 coordinate 13,943,086, forward strand.
CACAAATACTTGCCGTCTAGCGTGCCGGAATCAAATTGCAATGAAAGAATGTAACTGCAAGCCGTTTTACTACTTCTATGAACGCGGCCCTCTCTGCACGCTACAAGGGATGGCCTGCCTCGCGGATTTAGCTAAGTATCTCAGCAAAGTCAACTGCTCCTGCAGCTCTCAGTGTGTCGACTCCTTTTTTCAAGAAACAGCAACATCTGAAGTATATTGGACAGTTGGTCCCTTTGGTACCTCAGGCTGGGTTAAGTACACAGTCCAGGTTCCAAAGACTCGGTATACTAGAGAGATAGTCTTCTACATCCAAGACCTGGTGGTTTCGTTTGGAGGAGCAGCGGGGTTGTTTCTAGGAGCTTCCTTCATCAGCTTCGTGGAAATATTGTACTTTGTGATGATAAAGTGCTTTGGAGCCATGTCTGAGTCGAAGGAACGCCGGGAGATGGCTAAGACTCAGTCGCTGTCATTTGAGCAGAAGCAAATTATGGATTTGGATGCAATTTTAGAGAAGAATGGCTACGACCAGAATACAAACCGTCTATGCGTTGTTTCACCACTCATGTAAAGATTTAACTACTATGTTTTTCCATTGATCTCGATTATTACTGTCAATATTTATTTATTTATGTAGTCTTGAAATCTGCATTAACTAAATAAGATACAGCATAAACAAACCTGTCCTTGACCTGTAAATAAATACCCAGTTGAGCACGCGAATGAAATGAAAGGTAGATCTTATCAATTCCTTACATGATTATGCTTTTACATTAGCTTGAATTGACAAACATTTAAATGTTTGTGGTCACGACAAGCTATAGATACTCGTGCAATACTGTTTTTAAGATAGTACTAGAAACACCTATCAACCAGCAGTAGATGGTTAGTGTTAAAATAAAATACAAGCACCCGTATCAAGATGATGTACACAACCTACTCTTACCAACCGAGAAGACATGAACCAGTGCACAAGAAAACCAGTGCAATTTTTCCGTTAATAATTAGTCTCTTCAAACACCTGAGTCAAGAAACCAGCATTCATGGATTCGCGCATGTCGTAGAACCAGGCAGGCACTGGATCGAGAGACTGTTGTGGGCTGCAGCGACTTGCCTAGCAGCATATGGAGCTTTGACTGTCTCCCTTGGACAATTGCACCGGTACAAGGCAAACCCTACAGTAGTTACACTTGAGAAGGACTACCAAAGCTTTCATTTTAGCTTACCAGCTGCAACTGTGTGTGTCAAGAACAGAGTTGATGCAACAAAGCTTCCAAATGTCATCAAAAACATCTGGCATGTTGATAATGCTGATGATAGCTATGCTAACTACAGTCGGTTTGTCCATATGGTCGCCAACTCTAATTTACTAAAACTAGACGAGTATCGAGACTTCCAAGAAGAGAAATTCAACGTAGACCTCTACCAGCTGGTCCTAGACGTAATGCTTAAGAAAGAAACGTTCAAAGTCTTATCTTCAGAGAACAAGCCGTTTAAATGGACTCCTGTGATGACAGAGAACGGAATCTGTCACACCACTAACTCAATGACCATCGATGACATAGCCATTGTCAAGACTAATCTGAATGAGACAAAGTCCTATCCCATAACTTGCAAGTACGGAGCGCATAGCTGCCGCCTGGTAATCGAAGTGCTCGAAAATAGTTACATCTATATACACTCGCCTTACGATGTACTTGATGTTACAACACCCTCACTCGAAGCTCCTATAGCTCTCGAAAGAGACATAGATATTGTCGTGATTGAAGTCCGTAGCGGTAAGGGTGTGAAAGAGCTAGCACCAAAAAGACGCGGTTGTCTGTACGCTGACGAGCCAACTGCTGAAGGACGGCAAGTGTACAGCGTTAACAACTGCCGATTGGCTTGTCGGAGCGAAATGGCGATGAAACTGTGTGGCTGCAGGCCCTTCTTCTACTTCTACGATGCTGGCCCGCAGTGTACACCTGCTGGCATGTCTTGCTTGTCCAATTACGCGGAAAACCTAGGCAGCGTCTCCGGACCTGATGGATACACCTGTTACTGTAGTCCGCAATGCGTCTCTGCGTATTTTAGAGAGATTTCAAGAGTCGAGAGATGGTTCCACAAATGGCCGCGGAACGAGGCCGGGTCAGTGAAGTTTTCTGTGCAAGCGCCCAAGACCCGTTATACGAGGGAGATCCTCTTCGATTTCCAAGACTTGTTGGTTTCTTTCGGCGGCGCGGCCGGATTGTTTCTGGGTGCTTCTTTCATCAGCTTTGTGGAAATTCCCTACTTTGTTGTCGCTTGGTTTTACAACGTTGTTGCTGACTGGTTTAGGCGAATAAGGGCCTCAAGAAAGAAGAATTTACGCCGAACGTCTGACAGTTTTCAGTTTTATATTCATTAGTTTTTTGTCTGTTTACATTTTCTGAATAAATTTCTTGCTTGATAATATTTATCGTATTTCCATGCTGCTGAACCAAAACTATTTCATGTTGTGTGTGTACTTTGATTTTTTAGTAAAACTTAGGTATAGTGATAGTCAACTTGTGATATGCTTATGAAATGTAAATCCTTTTATTGGCTGTAGGTTATAATAGAATGCGACATTAAGTTTTTCTCTAAGAGCTTTGGACTTTGTTAATTAATAAACAAATAAATAAATTAGTAATTAGTAAGGTATACTGCCTTATCACTTATGTTCCATCAGATAATAAAAAGAAGTAATGGAAAACATCTATTTCACAAAGTTACCTACTTTGTGAAATAGATGTTTTCCATTACTTCTTTTAACGTAAATACATGATTAACAAATGGTTCAACCATTTGCCAGTTTCAGCTACATAAATTAATCTAAATCTAAGCTCATTATCTTCGCGAATCTCGTGTTACCTCTATCGTCTTTGTAAGCGCAAGGTAACCGTGAAATAGTGTATAACAACCCATTTACCGAGTTATAACAATGCTGAGGTTTCTGACATCATGTCTTGCTCTGTTTGATCTTGGACAGCGGAAGTTGTGAAATTGTTTTGCAATTCATGTACGTAGATTTAGCGATCTAGTTTCCCATAAACTGGCATAATCAGAACACGTATTTATAGTGAGTGGGTACATATAAGCGGAGTAGGCAATCGGATTGCATGCAAGGTCCAAATTGACCTAACATGAAATAATCAATTGCACAGGTACCTATAGTAAAAAAAAACCGGCTAAGTGCGAGTTCATTATCTATAAAAACAGCAATAAAATTACGTTTGTTGTATGGGAGCTCCCCTTATATATTAATTTATATTTTTATTTCTAAAGTGAAAATAAAACTAAATATTTCAAGCGTCTACATGTTGCCGTTATCAATATCGAGCAAAAAAGTCACGTTTGTTGCAAGGGAGCCCCCTTAAATATTTATTTTATTTTGTTTTTTAGTATTTGCTGTCATAGCAGAGATACATCCTGGTGACAGACAGACAGACAGATAGACGAACGGGCCGGAGTCTAAGTAATAGTTTACCGTTTTACCTTAGGCAGGGTACCCTAAAGACGCTTTCTTTGCGATGCATGAACAAGTCTATATTTATAGTGAAAAAATGAGTTTCTTTCTACTGATTTTTTCAGGTCACAAAATATGTCCACTTCTATATAATTAATTTATTATATGGATCAGTTGAGCTACCTGTAGATTGTTTGCAACAGTTTGCAGATAGCTTAATTGTTTCTATTGTAAATACTAGTTTTAATTTAAATTTGTTATTTGATTGTTATTTTATTTATTATATTATATAATTAAAATGAAAGCACCCCCCGAGTTTTGAAGTAAAATCTACGAGATTTTCCGAAGTTTTAAATTTTATGGAGGAAGACAAATCGCGCTGTATAGCATTGGTCATATCTAACCCAATACAGCGCCGCCACCTATTTTATCATAATATTTCTTTGAACAAAGGAAATTTCAAAAATGTCATTGGGCAGTTAGTGATACCTATTATAAGGTTTTTCAATGCCTTTGTAATATTTTTATTTTGTATAGTTAAGGCAGAGATACGAAGTTGCACTTTGTGGCCCCCACTTTTTACGCATCTCTGCCTAAACTGTACAAAAAAAACTATTATAGAGGCATAAATGCTGTGTGAATCGTCCAGAAAATTGCGCGGCGGGGCTATTTTTGGGTCGGGATAACGCCTTAAGGAGCACCTATTTCTAGAGTCACTAGATTTTAAAGGTTGCCAGAATGGTTGGAAGAAATCGCTTCTAAGCGATATTTGTACTTTTTTTTTATTGTACTTTTTTGTTTGATTTATTTTGTGTTGTACAATGAAAGAAAATTACAATCAAATAATAGAATTAAATTAAAACTAGTATTTACAATAGAAACAATTGAGCTAACTGCAGATTTTTGCAAACAATCTACAGGTAGCTCAACTGGTTCATGTCACAATTTTACCAGAAATTTACTTTACTTTACTTTTTTGTATTTTAATAAATCCCTGACAACAAATCCTTCTTACAGTTACCTGGACTGGATGAACCTGCTCACCTACGACTACCACTCCGCCTTCGAGCCTGCCGTCAACCACCACGCGCCTCTCTACCCCCTGGAAGAGCCCAACGAGTACAGTGTGGATACGGAGCTTAACATCGTAAGTTGGAACAGAGGTTCTGAACAAACCGCAGCTCTTGAATTTTTTTTTTAGTTATCTCGTGTTTATTTCATATCTTTTATTTCAAATTTCGTTTATTGCAATCATAATTATACAGGTTTATTATATTATAATTGTACATAATTTTACACACTTAGTTGGTAGCTTTTAATTATGTACCCGGTCCGGGTGTAGCAAATTTAAAAGATGGCTAGTTTACATATTTTTACATTCATTATAGTCTTATCGTCAAAATATTCATCAAGGGTATAATACATTTTTATTAGAATGTCCTTTAATGATTTGTTGAAATTATTGTCAGATGTATCCTTTAAATCGTCAGGTATCTTATTATAATTTATTTTCTTATTAAATTGCGCACATATAGAATCTAGATCTGAAAGAAGCAGGGTAATATAAATTTATAGAATGCGTTTTCGAGTACAAAAGCAGGAAAGCGCAGATTTTTCAGAGCTTAGGTACTAAATGAAATTACGCGCCGTGCATGCAAACGAAACGCTATGATGAAATCTGTCGAAACCCCACTCCCAGAAATGTTCAACAAAACGCATCCTTTTTTAGCATGGAAGTTGCTTTGGGCATTTTACCGACTTTACCGCTATGTTCCAGTTTCAGGAGATTCTTGAATCATGCAGTTTTCTTAGCAGATCAGACTTTTGAAAAGTCCACAGAAATTCAATCAAATTCTTCCTCTCTCCAGGATTACACCATAAAGTTCTACCTAGAAAACGGAGCGGACCGAGACAAGCTGGTCCTAGGCATCCCGACTTACGGGCGCTCCTACACGCTGTTCAACGCCGACGCCGTGGAGATCGGCTCCCCGGCCGACGGACCGGGTGACCAGGGAGACGCTACTAGGGAGAAAGGATACTTGGCATACTACGAGGTAAGAACCACTCGAAGGGTGATTCGACTACTGTAGATTCGCATAAGCCCAGCCCTCTAGCACGGGGATTGTTGTCTATGGTAGAATAGACAATAATGACATCGCATCGACATACTATTACATTGCGTACTTTTTGAAGTTTAAGGAGTGCGCTTCAAATAACATACGCATTCTATAACAAAGTGACGTAATTTTTCTCTATTCTACCTAGACAACAATTCCCGTGCTAGGGGGCTGGTCAGGGTCTACCATAGTCGTAAAACCAACTCCTGATTTGGGTCCAAACGAGTGTAGAGGTTGATGCTGTCTCTCTCTATAGACTACTCTATAGATACTACATATAGTATAAAACAAAATCGCCTTCTCTGTCCCTATATCCCTATGTATGCTTAAATCTTTAAAACTACGCAAAGGATTTTGATGCGGTTTTTTTAATAGATAGAGTGATTAAAGAGAAAGGTTTCTATGTATAATACATGCATAATATAGTACCCGTGCAAAGCCGGGGCGGGTCGCTAGTGTAAGATAAAGTTGAGCGTCGCTCACCTAAGTCGCTCGCTGTGCTGTGTAAGGTATAGCAGTTGCAGCTCACTTCGCTCGCCACGCTGTTTAAGAATTTGTAGCTCGCTTCGTCTGCCGCTCTGGTACCTATACGTAGTCAAGATTTTTGTCTAGCGCGCCCGCTCCCCCTCGAATCGATCAATGTACCTATTGTGGAGTGCACGAGATGGTTAATTTAGTTTCGAATGCGTCGTGTAGCGCATAATAGTTTTGATACAGTAAATGTTGATAGGATTTGCAAGCTGAAGTGGCAGTGAGCTGGCCATATCTCAAGAAGAACCGACAACCGCTGGGGTAAACGTGTTCTTGAGTGGAGACCGCGACTCGACAAACATAGTGTAGGACGCCCTCCGACCAGGTGCGATGACGATTAGTATAAGACTGCTGGCAGATGCTGGATGCGGCAAGCTGAAGACGAAGCTGAAGGGTGCTATGGCGCTCATTAGGGGAGGCCTATGTCCAGCAGTGGACTAATGTAGGCTGATGATGAAATGTTGATAGGTACTTTAAAAGAAGTATTGTAAGCATCATCCCGATGTATCTAGAATAGCAAAAACTAACTTTGCCATAAAATTTGAAAATCTTCCAGATCTGCGAAGCGCTGAAGCCCAAAGACAAGAAACGCAGCATCTCCTCCGACGAAGACTCCGAGGAATACGCCGAGGAAGAAGAAGAAGAAGAGTGGACCATCATGCATCCCAACCCCAACGCGATGGGCCCCGTGGCGTTCAAGGGGAACCAATGGGTCGGATACGATGACGTGGACATTGTGAAGAAGAAGGCGGAGTATGTCGCGGAGAATGGACTTGGAGGTAAAACTTAGTCTTAAGCCAAATTTAATGTGAAAGTTTATAAACAAACTACAACTAAAAAACTGAATTTATATGCTTAGGTTTCGGACGTTGTAGACGTTACGTGTTCGATTCCCGCCTGGGCCAAATTTTTGTTTGTACTATCTGCAGACTTATTTTCTAAGTTGCTTTCCATCTTTATTAATCCCTCTCCGTCTAATTTAAGGCAAAATGAAAATGTGAAATTGTTATTTTTCAGGCATAATGTTCTGGTCGATCGACAACGACGATTTCCGCGGCACCTGTCACTCGAAACCCTACCCTCTTATAGAGGCGGCCAAGGAGGCCTACGTAGCGAAACTTAGGTGAGTACTATTGTCGATTAAATTACTTTTACTTATTTATTTATTTATTTATTAATCACAATTATAACATTACAGATTATAAAATCCAATGCGTTATTTATGGCACACAATTCACACACTAAAAACCTACATAAAATTATACTTAGTTACATAATATAATAACGAAAAACTGCTACTGGGAAGTATAATGAAAATTGATTAGTAAAAATTATGGCAAAGATTTTATGACAAACTATTATTTATTTATTAGGTCACCTTTTATAATTATATAGATAGATAATAATGTAAATGTTAGGTACTACAGACATTGAGACATGCATACAATATACATTAATATACAGTTTTAAATATGAACAAAAATAGGTAAAAAAAACAGACGAGAAAACTTTATTATTTTCTGTTGTGCCTTACTTCTCTTGAATTCATATATCCTGTTTTTTGACAGAGTTTAATTCATGTAACAAAACAAGATAGACAAGAAAAAGAAAATAAAATGTTAATAAGATCATAATTATATCAATAATCTTCGACAGTACAACCGACTTCAAATTCCTAACCGCTACCGAGAAGCCGAGAACAGCTGGGCGGCCCAACAGAAGAAGGAACAAGCCTAAGGTGTCCTCGACGACGTTGAAACCGTCAGCCAAGTAAGAACCTTATTTTGAATACTGTATATTTTTCATTGTTTTCCTAGATATTTTTAACCTAGACATTTTTTGCATGGGTTACAAAACCCAAAGAATATTGATGGAAAATATTATTTTACGACATCAGTATCATCAAAGCAGAGCACAGAAGCTGGTAACAATTTTAGGTTTTGAAAGCTTTCATTCAAATTATTTAATTGATCTCTCGTTCCTTTTCGAATTCAGTTCTGAATATTTTTCTCTGCACATCTGTGATAATGTATTGTTGAGGTTTGTGTTATAGATTTTAGTGATTCCTTTGCTGTTTTTTGTTATTTTTTTATTTATATATTAATAGCTGCGCCTCGCGGTTTCACCCGCGTATTTCCCGTTCCCGTGGGAATTCCGGGATAAAACATAGCCTGTGTTGGATTCTATTAGTACCCGCGTGATAGCTGGTTAGGTACATCCTACCGTCAAAATAGACCCGGGGCTCAATTCGGATGGTACGGAACTTCTATTAGGAAGCTCCGAGTCTGCGTTACCTGAACTAAGGAGTTCAGGTAGCGTGCAAAAACTATTTTTTCACCCGTGTCTCCGCTCCTCTTTTATACTTAAATGACTATGCGAGTGCAGGTACCTGAACTAAGGAGTTCAGGTAGCGTGCAAAAACTATTTTTCTCCTGTGTCTCCACTCCTCTTTTAAACTTAAATTACTATAGCTCGAGCTAAAACTTATCCCACGAAATATAATGGGCCTACATAACCGCTCTGGTTATGTTACAATTAAAAAGGCTTGATTGATGGCATCGGCAAGCAAAAAGTTTGTAGCAAAGAATTGACCTTCACCTGTATGAACTTTGCAACTACGAATGTATATTCCAGGGGCAGCAACAAACGGTCCAGCACCACTCCAGCATGGAACATCACTCCTGAACCACCAACAACCCCCGATCCAGGCGCAGGTATGTAATGTATTTTGTATTTAGAACTACCAACTTAGGATATACAATGACATCTTCATCAAAGAACACATAAGGTATCACCAGTCATGACGCCCCAATTAAGGTGGTTACACACTTCTCTGTAAAGATGAAAATTAGTAAAAATATTCAGCATGCAAATTCGTGTTCTGTCATCATCAGCGTAAGGGCCTTTTTAACACACGCTTTTCTCGCCGTGGTAATCTACAGTTTCTATAGTGATAGATAATTCTGTGATTTGTGAGCACGGTTGTCAGTTTTATATAAAAGTAAAGTAAAAGGTTTTATTTTTGTCACAATAACACAAATTAAAAAGAAAAAAAACAAACAAACAAAAAGAAAAATAAATGACAAAAAAGGGGGCATCGCTCAGCATATGCCCAGAAGCGATACATATCGCTAATGAACGCTGGTTTTATGCGGCTCCCAATGCGCGCAAGCAGCGACTCCGCGGTGTATATGGATCACTTAGATTACAGAATTATTACTATAGAAACCGTAGATATTCACGGCGAGATAAACACGTGCTAAAAAAGGCCCATATGCTATTCATCAATATTAAAGTCACGGACCAATTATTTTTTGCTCTATGATTAAAGTAGTGATTAACATATTCTTACTCAGATACAAAACACACACAAGCGTAGGCATTTGACACAAACTGTCAAAAATCTGTAGGTACAAAACCAAACAAGAACAATACAGACAATACGTTCATTTCATACCTACTACGAAGAGAACAAAAACGTGGAGGTAAAAATGGTAGCCCAAATCAAGCTTACCTTTATGGTAAGGCACAAAATAGTGATACATTGTCACCTCATCAGGTGTGATTGAGGTCAAACGATGGTGTATGGATCTTAAAAAAACACCATTTCACCATTTTTTTTGGCTGGACACAGACTGTCTCTTTATGGAACACTGGACAAGAGCGTTTTTTTTTTTTTTTTTTATTTAATTTACTTATGATTTATAATTTAATATTGATTTTAATTTTAATTTTGTACCTATATACTCGAATATGGACACTTTAATTTATTTTTGTACCTATTTGTAATTAATGTTGTCTGAAATAAACGTATTGAATTGAATTAACTTAACATTTTGACTGGTAGCTGTTACTCAAGTTACTATGCTAATCATCATCATTCCTCCCCAGACTTCAAGTGCAAGGACGAAGGTTTCTTCCCCCACCCCCGTGACTGCAAGAAGTACTTCTGGTGCCTCGACTCCGGACCCTCCAACCTAGGCATCGTCGCTCATCAGTTCACCTGTCCATCTGGTAAGAGATCTTTTGTCGGTTGAGAATGTTGAAAATAATTTGAACTAAACGGATTCAATTATCGCCGAAAACGACACTTTTGAAGACCATTTCATACTTACCCTGTTTCTTTATCTTGCTTAGTCTAATGGCTCAGCAACCTGCTGTTTGGCTTCCCATAAGACAAATCACCATTTTGGTTTGTCCTGGCATGGACGAAGTTCTGGGCAGTTTTCCGTCAATTCTCTGCTTACAAATTTACAAAAAAGGAGCGCAACGTTTACACAATTTTTCTTTCACCCCCTATTTTTATTTTTTTTCACCTTTCAGGTCTTTTCTTCAACAAAGCCGCCGACTCGTGCGATTTTGCCCGCAACGTCCTCTGTAAGACCCCCACCACCACCTCCAAGCCCCCCTCCAAGGCCACCAAGGCTGCTAAGGCCACTCAGACCACTACCACCACCACTCGGAAGCCTGTGAAGCTCAGTACTAAGAACACGGCGCTGTTCAGGACCACTAGCACGACTAGTACTACTCCTGAACCTGAGGTAAGACATAGAAGAAAATAAAAAATTATATATTTTACTGACATTTTTCAATTATTGTAGTAACTTATGTGTGACAACTATTGGATGTAACCTATGTGTGTAACTTTGTTTTCTTTTAATTAATATAATTGGTTTTAATAACCGTTTAAATTAAATAAATAAATAGATTGGGAACTTATAGGTAGATACAGTACCTAGTTTTAGCAATACTGCAAATCAATACGGAGATGTCGGTTTTAAATATAAAGTCCTTTAACTTGAACTGCAATGTCCGTTGAATGAAATTGACCATAAGGAAGAAAGCAAATCAAAAGCAATTGAAAAGGTCCTTCAAGCAAGTCGCAAGTTTTGTAATGTTTGTGTACTTACACAAAAACGAAATGAAAGTATTGTGGTAAAATGAACATCAAACGAACCAATTGGGTTCATCCATGATGGAATAAAATTAAAAATGACTTTATTGCTCTTGGTGACCCAAGCTCATCGTTACTCAATAAAGAAGTCAATAAATTTTTGATTAATTTTGTAGGAAGAAGAATACGAAGAGGTGGAGGAAACCTTCGACGAGGACGCAGAAGACCCCAAGGTCATCAAGGAACTGATCGATCTTATCAAGAAAGTCGGTGAGTTGCAAAACTTAGTTAACAGTGGTGACCAATTCAGCAACTCTGTTGAGAACTATGAAAAACTATAACGTACTATAAAGCAAAAAGCTAAGTTTAAAAAGCAAGCGAAACCTCTCGTCAATCATACGTACTAAACGTATCTTTAGTCATTGAGCAGGTTTGGAAAACTTTACGTTTCCCCTGTAGACGGCGCTAACGACGCTATAGCCGTAATAAGTCCCAAAAAATTTCGGTTGAATCGACTAGGGTTTTATGGCTTAGTTGTTTAGAACACACCCGTACGGTGTGAGGTTGGGACGCAGGTTCGAATCCTGCCGAAATCGTAATTTTTTGGATCATTATTCAATTTTCGTGAAACAATGAACAACGAAAGCAAAGCGATGATGCCTTTTTGCTGATTTTACTAGTTTTGTAAATCCTGGTCTGAACTCAGTAGGAGATAGTCCAGCTCGTTTTCGAAAAGAAACCCTTAATAACCCGCAGAATCTAGTATTTTGTTTAGACTCTTGTACAGACGGGGGATCAGATCTGCCCTTACGCTGTTCTGTGAGCAACTTGCGTGTGCATCTATGTTAGCAAACTCTCGTTCGTAACATGTGAGCTTTGAGAGTTATTACCTCGTTTCTTCTATTATTATTAAAAAACCCACGATAATGAAAATCATCTAACCAACCTCGATTATCTTTCAGGTGGAGTAGAACAGCTAGAGAAGCAGCTCCATCGCGCAGAGACACTCACCGCCAGCAAGGATGGAGGCCGCACCACACCCGCAACCTTCAACAAGAAGCTGTACCAGAAAGTACTGGAGAGAGCAAAGGGGAACAAGTAAGGAGGTTTTAGTAGCTGTAGGTTTCCCCATTTAGGTTTCGCGGGCACCTTCTACAAGAAGCAGCTTCACAGAGTATATACTCCCATCACCAGCAAGACTGATGGCCGACCCCAAGGAACATAAATACTCCTGCCACACCACACCGCCACCTTCAAAAAGAAGTACTAGAAACTACAAGAAAGTAAACTAGCAGCATGCAGGGGTAAGGCATTAGGAAGCTGGAGGATTAGTGGATAACCATATCACTCATGGATTCGACAACTGGGGTAATCGTGTTCTTGAGTAAAGACCATGACTTGGTACCTATCGAAGCGATGTGTAGGACGCTCTGTGGTGGGATGACAGTCTGCGGAAGACTACTGGTTAATGCTGAATGCAGTAAACTGAGGGAGTATCATTGGATACGATCAAAGAAGTATTATAGTTACTAAAGTGTCTGAATCTTGATTCGCTGGCTTATTCTGGAAAGACTGTTAAATCTTATGACTCTACAATGACTCCGGCAACATGTAGGTAACTAACAAATTAACAACTGCAACAAAGTTATAGAGTTTCTTTTCTGGTGCTACGCAAAATTCACGCTGTGAACTGAGCAATTTGACTAAGTAATTTAACCATTTCTGTGTCTGTTGTTGCAGGTTCACCGGCAACAATGTGTCGCCGAACAGCCGATCGGGACCGCAAAACCAGGGAATCGAACCTGCTGCCGATAAGAAAACACAGACTTTCGTTTCCAAGGACAGATCACTGAATAAGGACAGGCCACAGTAAGTAAAAGTTTCCTTAGGGGTTATGTATTGCTATTCAATAGAATTGAAATGGCATCATTAGCAACTGAAAAAAGCCTTATTTAGAGTATCATAGCTAGATATTTGTTCGACAAGTCTGTTTAGTTGTTGCAAAATTTCATCTATTTTCAAATCACTCACGAAAGTCTTTTTGAGATATTTATCTGCAGATTCATGTACTCTGTAGGTAGGTATTTACTTACTAGAGTGAGTCAGAGATCTAGTGATGAACTTGCCTCTCTGTCTATATTCCATGGTTGCAAATGTTTTGCAAACATGTTACAGTTTCTTGTCTCTTATTTGTTACCAGTTCCCACAAACCATCATCTCTAAATTGTTACCAGTTCGCACAAATCTTACATTCTAGGTACACAACAATCCAACGCAACCGTCCCTCCACAACCGCCGAACCTCTCGACAGCCAAGAATCGGAGGCTCCGGCCCAGTCACGGGCTCGCGCCGTGGAGCCCGAGGTCACAGGGACCACCGCCAAGTCTCTGCAGTACGTCAACATACGCAGGGCGAGGCCCACTGATGCTGCTGATGATACTGCTTCCAGGTAAGGAAAGATGAGTCTATGAGGTGTAAGTATTTTAAACTTAAGCGATCTGAACACATTAGCGTGGTCACGGATATTTTATTTAAAGTTTTAGTACCTATCTATGATTTTATTTTATTCCATCTTTGTTTGTACTTTTTTTGAGTATCTAACTGATTAATGAATGAATGAATGAAAAGTTTATTTAGCTCGACACAAAACATAGGTACATATACATACATAGAAAATAACTTGGCTAGGAACTTACGATTCTAATTTAACAAAAACATTAAAAAAAAATATAATACGCCGCCCATTGTACTTTTATGTTTAAGGTCTATGTCTGTTTGTTGTTTTTTTTGTGGTGTACAATAAAGAGTTTTGTATTTTATTGTATTGTATTGTATTGTAATAATATATCTACTGATGTTATCTGCACTGTTATAAGTATTTTCATTTTCTTTCTTTTGTGTGTGTTTTTAAAGGGCATAATGTAAACACTTAGCTGTCTATTGCTGTAATATTATATAACTAATAATAACTTCTATGATTCCTTACAATAAACTATCCGTGACCACGACAGTGTGTAAACCTGTTGAAATATCTGAAAAAATAAATAAATAAACGCGATGAATATCCGTTAAAAATGTATTATTAATTATCCAGGTAATTAACGCGAACATCAAGAGAAAGAAGAAGAATAAGAAGTGTCCTTTTTAACATTGTCAATATGGGTTTTTTGTCTCTAAAAATTAGAAATCTTCACACAGCGACTAAATTGCTTGTTTTGTTCGCTTCACTTCTAAAAAAGTGCTCTACAGTTAAAAAAATTCACAGAAACGCCCTGTTCGAGCGCGCGGAGTCCTACATCTCGGTATCAGAACAGCCCAGTTCCATCGACATCGCCAGCGCGCGGAGAGAGAACCAGCCGGAATACGTCACCATCAGGAGACAGCGCCCTACCACCGAGGAAGCTACTACTGTTCAGTAAGTTCACAACCAGACATCCTTATATTGAGCATGGCATAAAAAAGCGGATATCCAGTCGTATTTTAGCTTTCAAAGATGTTATTTTTGCGAGACAATAGCAGCGCAAGCGTCGACTGATAATGCTATGAAATTGTACGTATCCCTACAATAACGCTATATCGATGTAGGGTGAGCTGCGATAGTTCTATGCACGTTACCTCCTTCCCTTAGATAAACCATCGAAGACACCTTTCAGACATTTCAACTGTTTCTCTATGACTGTGTTTACTTGTTCTACAGGTATGAAGAGGCTGATTCACAAGTAGACCTTCGCGAAACGGCACTAGAACGTGAAATTTCATCCCAACCCCAATACACCTCCATCGTCAGAGCTCGTTCCACCACCTTTTCTCCTCCAGAACCCATAGAAACCACCGTCCCTCCGACCAAAGCCACCACCTCCATCGAGGAATCCAATCCCGAACCTACCACAGTCCTTTCTGTCCAAATATCTTCACTCCTTAACTCTCCAAGCTCAGCTGAAGAAACCGCAGCACCTGAGACCACGGTAGCTCAAACTACTGAAGCAGAGGTGGTAACAACCGCCTCTTCAACAACCAGACGTCCCGCTATCAGACGTCGAGGGTCCACCACGACCACCACCACCGCAGCACCAGCGTCATCCACCACCCAGGTAAGTCCCAGGAACTATTCATTCATCAGCCGCCGCAGACCGACACAAAATGAAATATCGGACTCTGACAAGGACATTGAATTGAGTAGAAGGATAAGATCGACGACTCCTGACAGTCGGGAGGTAGATGCTGGAACCACTAGGCGGTTTAGGAGTAGGTACCAGACGCCAACTGATGATTCTGCTACAGCTGCAGCATCTCCTGTCGCTTCTCCTGTAGCTAGAGGCCAGTTCCGACCTAGGTTAAATGCAGATGAGATCATATCTTTAACTCCGGTTGATGTCGAACCACAATTTGTGCCACGACAAGCCTTGAGTCAAAGGCAGGAGAGGCGCTTCCGTGGAAGAACTACGGCTGCTGATTCCCTAGACAGTGAGGTTTTAGCGGCGACAGTCGAAGTTCAACGCCCGTTTGTACCCAGAGGTCGTGGCAGATTTGGTTTTAGCACCAGCACTACAGAAGTAGCCATTACTCCTGAAGCTACAGAAGCCACACCGAGCCCAAGAAGACCTTCATTCGCTAGATTCTCTCCTCGACCATTTGCTAGAGCTTCAACCCCCGCCCCTACAACACACGAAGATAACGAAGAAGATAATGTCCAGTCAGCCACTCAAAGGGCACCACCTCGACTTCCGTTCGGCAGAACCAGGCCCGTTCCGTCAACCACAGTCTCACCTGCGGCTAGAAGGCTGCCGTTCCGGTCACGTGGAACTACGCCTCAGTCCCTATTCAGCGAAATTGACGATGATGAGCCAGAGAGCAAAAACGATGACATATTTTTGTCAGAAAGTGCCATAGAGGAGAAAGAACACGAAGAAGATGTTCAAGAGATTCCTAAACGTAGAGTTGTTGTTAAGAAACTAAGAACACCTGTAACGACAGAAACTAGCCCGACTGAGTCTATACCAATCGATGATAATGAGAGCGGTAAAAAGAAGTTTAGAATTATTAGACGTAGACCAGTATCTACGAACGCTCCAGTTGAAACAGAGGCTACAACCGAAGCCGCAGCTCCACAAAGGATTCGTAAAGTTATTCGAAAGAAAATTAACAAAATTGTAGATAATGAACCGGAGATTATCGCAAAGTCGATTGGCTCTCTTGAATCAGCTAAAACCACTATTTCACCAGCTACAGATGCTGCAATCAATTATGGTGAACGTAGAAAAGTGACCGCTGCAATTACAACGCCTACGACACCCAGTGCTGAACAAATGACAGAAACAATTTTTGAAGAGGTTTCGGAAGTTATCGAAGGGAAGAAAGAAAACAACAGTGATAAGGAAACAGACAAAAATGAAGAAATCGAAATTACTGTCGTCAAAGAACAAAAGATAGACAATGATGAAAAGACACAAAACACTACAGAGGAAGAAAAACCAGAAATTGTTGTAGAATCAGAACTAAAGGCAATTGATTTATCAGAGAATAAAGAAAGCTCCGAAGCTGAGCCAACAACTCAGACCGAAGAAAAATTGTCTGAAACTACTACGGTAAGCACCACGACGCTGACATCTACAGCACGATCAAGAATACCATACAGACCTAATAAAAGGATATTTACTTCAACAACCGAAGCGGTTCCTTCAAGCAGCAAAACTTTCAGCCGAAAATTCAACCCTGGAGTATACACCAGTCCTGCATCCGTCTCAACTAGAGCTCCCCCAGCGTTCAGACCTGCTGGTGCAAGGAGACCGGCTTTCTCCCAATTCACCAGAAGACCATTCACAACAGCGAGAACTACAACGAGACTAGAAGAAGAAGAGGAGGAAGAATATTCCGATGAAGAGATTTTAGATGAAGAACCAGAGAACCCAGCTTCATTTGTACCGTCCGGACAGTTATACTCGCGCAAACCCAGCACTGACGATGAAGACCTCGAGAATGGCTCAGAGGAAGAAGATTATGGAGAAGAACCGGTAAATCCTTTCGTTGCTACCACTAAAAGCTCTTTTAGACCCAAAGTAGTCAATTCTAATACATTTAGAACTTCGACTTCTACGACCGAACTACCGAAACGATTTGGGACTCAAAATAAAACAGGTCTATACAACAGATTCCCAGGCAACAAACCTGTGAATGAGACCAAAAAAAGAGTCCAAAACGTACCGCAAGGATACGTTGCGCCTGATACTAAAGATGATGAAACAACAGAAGAACAAAATAAAGATATTTCAACTAATGCTCCCACTACAGAATACGAAACCACGACTGAAGATGATTATCTATCTGCGTCAGACTCTACTACTACTTTGAGAGATTCTACCAACACTGAAACTCTATCTACAGTAGACGCAGAAACATCTACTTTCCAGATGGATGTAAGTACAGATGACTATTTGGAAAATACTGAACAAACAACTTACTACCCAACTACACAAGATGCTACTACGAATACTCAGACAACGAAGTTACAAAATACTATTGCGTACACTAATGCAATCACAGAAAAATCAAAAGAAGCTATCACTAGTGCTCCAATTATAAAAACACAATTTGACAAACTTTTTTCTGTAAGTCGAGTTGTAGAAGTATCGTCAAAATTAGATAAACACAGGCTGAATAAGAACAACGAAAGTACGCTGATCGAAGAAGGTCAAGTTATGGTTGAAAAGAAACCTGTTGTTGACAAGATAGGCGAGGTCAGCAGATTCAGTTTTATTAAAATTTTAGAAAACGAAATTCCAATCTATCTGACTAAACTCGGCCACGTTTACCCTGTAGAAAATCCTCCAGATAACTTAATCCGTATCGATGAAGCTAGAAATGCTAGAGCATTGACTAGCTATGCTGAACCACTTAGGGAAAACTTGGTGGCATCTGAAAGTATAAACGAAGCTTACAGACACATTACAAAGATTTCTAAAGTAGCAAAGAATCTTGATAAACCTGAAAGTGAAGTTGAAAGGTTACCAAGTGATGGTTTTCTAAGCTTTATAAATGAAGACAAAAAGTCGGAAATATTACAAGAGGATCCGTTATTTGCACAATGGCAATTCGTCCCGGCAGCTTATGAAAATGAACAAAGTAATTTAAACAAAGAAGCTAAAAGTTTTGAAGTTATCACACCGCGAACAATGCGAAACGATCCATCGACCCTATCATTGGAAGGTCTTTTCCGTACAGATATGCCTATCACAGCGCGAAAAGTAAGTGAAGACAAAAACCAACCCTTTGTCGTATATTCATCACCCGTTTCTCAACAAGAAGATGTCAATATAGTAAAACTGGAAGTACTGAAACCAGAAACTGGTCGTAGTATAATTACTTTTGCTAAAGGCCAAGAATTCAACGGCGGTTTTACACCTGAAGACGCTGTTACAAAATCACCGATCAGCGTCTCGATAGTTCCAAAAACTGAGAGCGCCACTGAAGTTTCTAACACTACTCCTTCCACAACAACCACCACTACCACAGAAATAATTAAAACAAGTCCTTTAGTAGAGATGCTTTCTACTCAGGCCACTGAAACTGAAGCAACCACAACTGATGAACCATTAACCACAGTGACAGTACCTGAGGAAATTACAACAGTTACGGTTTCACCCCTCGAAGCCAAGAGAGCTAAATACGGTTTCCCAAGACGTCCAATCATAAAGTCTTCAAACTCTACTAGATATAATGTGCCAAGAACTGTTGCTAAGAAAGCAAAAGCAACTGTCACAGGAAATTTGATCAAAAAAATAAACAAAACAACAACCTTCACACCAAACAAGTCAAGATTCGCAGTTGCTAGAGCCCAAAATGTCCCAGTAGACATAAGAAAGAAAATCAACAATAGACTTACCACCAGAGTGTTCACAACAGAGGCACCTAGAACGACGACCGAAAGGAAACTCTATTTCAAACCAATAAGGTCAACTTTCAGACCAGCTTTCGTACCGAGGAAGAACACACAAGCACAAGTCAATGAAGACTCGTAATAGATTTTATTTGGGTCCGTCTGAGCCCAATTCTTCTGGCCATAACGTAATTGACTGATAAAATATTAGATACGTTCCATTATCAATCAAAACAGAAAACAATTGAGAATAATCATTACAGAAACAGCGTTAGAAACTTTATAATTCTAATAGAATTTGAGTAGTAATATTTTGTTGGTAAAATTATTATTCTCATATTCATATAAATCATTACTGCTTCAGGAACTCTTTAGATTCTTTCCAAAATTCTAATCGATGTCCATGTCATTATCCGAATATTTCTGTAGTCTGCCCCACATTACACAAATCTCCCCACACTTCAACACTGTACATACATAAAAATGTATTCTTAACAATTTTATTATAGTCATATGTTTAGAGATTTATAGCTTTAAAACTAGGTATTTATAGGACCAAGAAAGTTTTGTACCAAAAAATGTATATTTTAAAGTTAGTTCGTTTTGGTATAGGCTTTCAGATACAAATTGTCATAGGTTTGTAAGCAATTATTTAATGTTTTTATAATACTTTTGTTACCACTTATGTACTGTAAATAGGGATGCTAGAATCAGGATTTGTAACAAGTTTGTAACATTGTCAGATAAAGGTTTGTAATAAAGTATTAGTGACTGTATTATTATCTTTATTTTTAGTTTTAAGTAAGACTTGGTTGGAGAATTTTATTTTAGTAGGATAGGAACTCGTTTACTGAGGAACCTTGAGCCTAGGTTCACGGTACCATATTTTCATAGTGCAGAAAACATAATGGATTGAAGACATGACAAAGGTAAGTAAATTTTTACTTTAATAGGTACTTTGACAATAAATAAATAAAAACACAGGCACAGGAAGACAAAACGATCAAATCAAACTCGTAAATAAACTTTAATTGATATTGGTTCACCTTAAATAATAAATATAGGTATTAAGGTATATGTAAAATAAATAACAAACATGTTCTACCTAACCATTCAAATAGGTAAATAAAATCCATTTCCTTTATAAAGTCTAATATACCTTAAGTATTCAGAAAACATGATAATCAAGTTTATTAAAAAATGGTCGCAGTAATTTATTTATATTTCCAGATGGCAACTAGTATAAAAAGAAACACATAGAAGTGTCAAAATAGTACAATGTTACATTAACCGACTGGCAAACTACAGTCTTATCATAAGAACAGTAATTATTGTTCGACATATGTGGGCCAGGCAATCTAGCTCAAACCGCAGCCTGTCCTAGCTAAGTTTAATCTGGGCTAAGCACCCTTCACTTTACCACACACGTGATTTAATTGATCTAATCTAACTTTGTACAACTAAAATAGGCTGCCTTAGAATAAATATTATATACATATAGCTGAACAAGGTAAATTTTCTAAAGAAATGTAAAAATTTAAAGGTAAACAAAAAATTGCTAAGGTAATGTTGTTACATACCCACACGTAATGTAGAGCAAACAAAAGATAGAGCTAAAATAAAAACAATTGAGGTGGCGACAAAAACGGTTCAAAATGTGAATTTTTACGATTCTTGTTTCACTTTTATATATAAATTACTAGCGACCCGCCCCGGCTTCGCACGGGTATTATACATATAAACCTTCCCCTTGAATTACTCTATCTAATAAAAAAAACGCATCATTATCCGTTGCGTAGTTTTAAAGATCTAAGCATACATAGGGACTGACAGACAGCGGTAAGCGACTTTGTTTTATACTATGAAGTGATGATGTACCATAATTTTTGTCATGAACTCTATGCTGCTTTTAAGTTTTGGTGTATAGTGAAACGGGAGCAATGAATCCGATCGATTCTATGACACACTTTATATACCCTAAAGTCACACACATCAGACCAATCCGGGAATACTCAAACGCGGGACAAGCACGTCTCAAGTCGCAGTTTTTCAATGAACAATGTCAAAACTTCGCCACTTGAGACATACTTTTCTAATATCGGAGTTATGTTTGAGTAAGGATTCGGGGGAAAGTCTATTACGCATTTTTCAATTATTTCCAAACTCAGAAGTTGTTTTTGTTGAAATTTTTCTTTGGGTTTTATCTGCGGTTCAAGATAAATGCAGGTTAATTTAATTTTGCTAGTAGGTCAGGCTCGTTCACCGTTGGTATGTGATGTTAACATTACACCATCTTGCGGTTTACTCTGCCAATAAATGGGGGATTGTATCATCTCGGCATAGTTTCGACCGGTTGGCGGTTGGGTTTCCAATCCAAGCATGCCTGTACTCAGAACCCATGATGAACAACTTCATGAATCATGCTAGAGTGCCCTTAATATAATAATTTAGGTAGTAATAATACCTATGTTGTGCTGATCCTACCTTGCGCGGGAAGGACCTGAAGATGCTGAAAAGAACCTCTTATTATTATTCTGTAGTATAAACTGTCAAAGCCATAAAAAATCTAAGTCTATGGTGAAAGCCATGAAAGCGAAGAAAAAACGCGTCCAACCGTAGTGAATATGTCTATGGTCCAACCGTAACGCTTTAAAACGCCAACGCTTTAAATTTTCAACCCGCGCTCACTTGTTTTTGTCTATTAGCACAGGTATAATAATATTGTACAGCAATATTGTGTATTACAAAAAAGCAAGATTGAAAAATTAAAAACACCGTTTGAGCCATAAGAGGTGCCAAAGGTTTTCGATGAACCGACTAAGGATTTCGTGGCTTAGCTGGTTAGGGCACACCCGTACTGAGGGTGGAGGCAGGTTCGAACCTGCGGGTGGGGCCCTCAGTTAGTTTCTTAGAATTAAATAAGTTACCAACATTTTTGGAAACCTATATTTTATACTTGTATTATACTTATATTTTATGAATTTCTTGGAGATTACCCGGAGTGCGAGGGCTTACGCACCATACAACATAGGGTATAGAATAGAATATACCCGTGCGTAGCCGGGGCGGACCGCTATTATTGACTAATTGACTAACAATTTGTAGGTATAAACTGTCAAGAAGTTGTGAAAAAAACTCCTACTACAATATTTGTTTATTCAAAAAAAATTATAGATAAGTTTTGATTTTCTACGAAAATTTAATAATGTCCCAAAAATTTCCGATTTTGGCAAGTGTGGTGTGCTCTAACTAACTACACCACGAAATCTTAGCCGGTTTCTTAGAAAACCTTTGGGAGAAAACTTGCCCAGTGCAAGTAACGCACTATAAAGCAAAAAGCTAAATTTCTGATTTTGTCGAGAGCATACAGAAATATGCTAAAAGATTATTATATCTGTGCTGCAGGTAACCTCTGATCAAGAAAAATCGTAAGGTGACTCAATCGAGTTTCCTCACAATATTTACTTGAATCTTGATAACCAATCAGATCCCCAGCCTCTTGCTCTCTGTAAAAGGGCAGGAGCTCAGCGATAAAGCATCCGGAAGTTAGTGTATAAGGTCTTGAGGCTCCGACCAGGTTTCCATTTGTGACTCTGGTATTCAGATTTGGTATCTCAGGAACTTAACGAGCTAGCAGACGATCAGAAAAGCAAGATTGGTTGAAATTATATCCGCGGAAGAAAATAAACAAATAATAAATAATGCTGGACAATTCACACAGCATTACCTAGCCCCAATGGTTATGGTTATGGTGTGTGTACTCCCTTTTCCGCACTGAGACTCTATTGGTCCATTGTGCGTGGTTGTTTTGCTAGCTTAGCCAGCCCAGCTCCGTCCAGAAGCGCAGAATCTTCCTGGGGTCTTCGCAGGCCTAGCCCCAAGCTAAGCAGAGCTTGTGTTACGGGTACTAGATAACTGATATACATATATAACACAATACATAGATAGATATTTATTATTATACATAGAAAACAATCAGAACACCCTAAAAAAATGTCTACTGATGGTACACACATTAGTTCTGAGGCGGGAATCGAACCCGCAACCTCCTGCGTCGCAGGTAGACCTTCGCCCACCGCGCCATAGAGAAAAAGTAAGAAATTTATTTTAAAAGAAGAAAAACACAAAACTCAGTGTCGTTTATTTCCGAAGTTCTAATAGAGACATCCCAGAAATTACGGATTTCTTAAGTAGATACCAGGGACACCATAGATTTTTTCTAAGTTGAGGTAGCCATAATACTTTTAATACTGTACAATTTTGTCTGGCTTGGTATGTGCAACCACCACCATTATGTTATGTATTGTCTAGCTGCTACCCGCTTTGTCCGTCCCCGGGATACCAAATTTCATTAAGATCCGCCATTTAGGCGTGAACAGACAGACAGAAATTAGCTGCTTTAGATATTGTTCCATAGACTTAAATACGTAGGTACCTAGGTACGTAGGTATGTCCACTCTATCTGGGACATGAAAGTTAGGCTGCATACTACTGTCCATATTGTTCTTTTATGTCCAGTCCATCCCAAGGTTGCCTGGAAGAGGACGCTCAGAACGATAAGGCCGCCCTATGTACTTCCCTTATTCTATGTATTTCCTTTTGTATTGTATTTTGAGTTTGTGTGGTACAATAAAGAGTTATCTATCTATATATCTATCTACATGTCGAATTTATACACGGCGGGGGGGGGGGCAACAGAGTTTTACACGATCTTATTTCGATACTATCGTAAACCAGACTCAGAGCTGTTCGACTTGTCTATACCCAATCATACGTCATCATTGAAAGCCACGCCCTATACTCCACATAAGATTTTCTGTAAAGATATGGTGATGTCAAGGTCTACCACAAATGACATATACCATAAGGAATGCGTTGCTTTGGGTCTCACAGACTGACGCGGCCTGCGGTAGCGGTCAGTACAATTTGAGAACACCTTCTCGTCAAATTGTACTGAGTCTGTGAGACCCATAAACTTGGCATTCTTAATTTCATTATCTTTTTTTTTTAAATGATTCTAATTCTTTATTTTCATCATCAATAAAATGTTTTAATCTTTTCATTTTAATATTTTCTTTGTTGATAAAGATATTTGTCACCGATCATGTTTCCGAAGCTGAAGACAGGGCGCTATGACGCTCATTATGGGAGGCCTATGTCCAGCAGTGGACTAATACAGGCTGATGATGATGATGATGAAGTTTCCGAATGTTGGTTGTGTGTTTATGGGTCTCACCTTCTCTTTTCTTTATTAAGGGCTTTGTCGCATATGCGATTATGACGCCCTGGTAAGTTTAGCAGTTTCGGGTTCGATTCCCACCTCGGGAAAAAATCTTTGTACGATCTGCAGATTTTTGTTCAGAGCGTTGTAGTCGTTTTCTATGTATAATAAAAACATATCTGTTATATACTACCCATAACACAAGCTTTGCTTAGCTTGGGGCTATATAATACTGTGTGAATTGTCCAGCAATATTATTATTATATTATTATCTGTCCTAAAGGTATTTGAGCTGTTGTAGAATGGTTCAATCAAAGCCTCCACAAAACTGAGAAGAAGAAAAAAGTCAAAACAACTGGTAACATTGTATCAAAATAACCTTACAAGACTATCACGACATGTATTATGCACAATAATGCGTTAAACGAAAATGACACAAAAAAAAATACGTTTTAAGAAGCCTTAACACAAGTTCTGCTTAGCTTGGGGCTAGATGATGCTTGGGGCTAGATGATGCTTGGGGCTAGATGATGCTTTTTGGATTGTCCAGTCCAGCATTATTTAATTATTAATTTTCTGGTTGTTTTAACAGATCTTTCCTTTCTATGTTGGAGGAAACTGGAACAGAAGGAGTAGGGCTCAGAAAGGGCTTAATTTAATGAAACACGCAAATTATATTGATTTATTTTACAATCATAGAATCTAATTTGCTAGAATATCTTGAAAACCCTCGTCAATATGCTAGGACCCTCCCTACGTTAAATATAGTGGTTTTCCTCGTCTCTGTTACGACGTTTGTATATCTTGAATGTTGATCTCTTCTCTGTTCTTGAATCTCTTGAAAGCCACGAGGATAATGAAATATTCTGTTTTTCACTTCAGCTTCTTGACGACAATGACACCAACTGAAACAATACAAAAAAACTGTTAAGAAAACATTGAACAATGCCTTCATTAAGAAATGGGTTTTGTGCGGGATATGTATTTTATTTTGGCTGTAAATTAAATAGTATTCAAGTATAAATTTGATATCACCGAAGTCATCATGGCTTAGTTACAGATACATATATTGCCAGGGCATCAAATAAGCTGTAAAGAAATATTATGAAAGTCATTGAATAACGCCTCGTCTGGACTTGTCATCAACTAATTGCCTAGTAGTTTCACTCAGAAAGCAATACTGACAGAAATCGGGCGCGGCCGGCGTCGGCGGCGCAGCATCAGTGCCCCGACTCTGAATCAAAGTTTTCACTTTCCTTATGAATTGACTGACCTAATTTTTGAGTTAAGGTGTAGTCTAGCTGATCCGATAGAAATTTTGATAAAAAAGCCTGTAAGTATCAAAATGCAGTTTTCCCTAATTTTCTATTATTCTACACAAGTTCGAAATATTTTTATTAATAATAATTCTACTTTAATTTTCTTTACATATTTCACATTTAGGAAGGATTTAATAGTTGCTTGGTCGAGTTTCTAGGTCTAGCAAAATGCTCGGTAAAGACAAAAATTACGTCACTTTATGACGCCTAGAAAAAGTGATTTCAATATTGTTTAAATTAATATTGTTATTTAAGATTTAAACTATTCGTTCAGAATATAATTATTAGTAACTCATTTATTGCAGATAATGAAACACGTACATATAATAAAATGTCACATAAAATCACCCAATGAAATCAAAATGAATTAAATAATAATTGCATACCTACTAATACTAACCTAATGCTCAAATGACAAATACAAGTAAATATTGTGCAACAGAGTCGGGGCCCTGAGAAAACCGCTTTCTCTGCGCACTGGCAAATTACTTGTTTATCAACATTATCTAATAGTTGCGTTAGTTTACAATCAATCTTAGAACTGACCGGTTTTCTAGCGTTATGTGAAAGTGATTTGTCTCGGCGAGGCTGTTTATGGACTTTCGTCGACAGCGGAATGCGGCCCTTGTTATTGATATTATGAAAGTGTAGTTAACCATGTAGTTAGCAGACTTGTTGTAACTTGTGTTATGTTTCCACTATGTTCGCTTTGGTTCAGGCAGGCAGAATACAACGGCTAGGTACCTATTCAAGCAGAGACCGCGGTTTTGTGATTTTTAAAATCATAGTCCAAGTCGCATACAGCTATAAGATCTAATGAACTTCATTTGAAAGATTCGCAGATATTGACTAGATAAAATGATTTTCTTAGTTACTAGGTATGTTTTATTAAATACCTACAAAATGCACGATCTCGGTTGGCGCTAACAGACGCTGTAGGAATATCAGGCCATAAGGTGGTTTGATTTCCCTTCAACGGTTTTTGAACATTAAGTATTTCAATAGAATAAATTACAAAACATAAGCTTAGCTAATCATAATATTATATACTCATATACTCAAAAAAAAGAAAAAAAAAAATTTAAAAACACGACCAAAATTCATTGGTGGGTTGAAAGAAGTCATAAACCAGTCCAAAGTCACACCACATCTTATCTAACAAAAGCTCAAGAAATAATCTAATAACATTTCATACAAAAAATCTCGCACAAAACTAGAAAGTAGAATCTACAGAGACGTAAATAGTCTTCGTCACGCTTAATCACAATGATGCGGTTTACTGCACATCAATTACAGGCAGCTACCGGAAAACAACTGTCTTACTGACTTCCTATACAGATGTCACTGAGTGCTACTACTGATTGATTTTAATTAAGATAAAAAATAAGCGACGCGTGGCCCGAGAGCTGGTGAGTATCTGGCGCAGCGCATCAGCATTGCCATACAGCGGGGCAATGTCTTGGGCACGCTTCCAACTGGTTTTTATATGGGTCAGTTAAGCTAACTGTAGATTGTATGCAACAGTCTGCAGTTAGCTCAATTGTTTCATTTGTAAATACTAGTTTTAATTTAATTCTATATTTTGATTGTAATTTTCTTTCTTAATAGAGACTTTTTGTTTTACTTATTTATTCTGTGTTTAGTCGTAAAATCAGTGCATTCAGTTCATATGATCTCGGCCGCTGCTGCGTAGACGAGCTCTACCTGGGCATGTCCGTCATGGGCAATGAAAGTGTTAATAATTCAAATGTTCTGACCAGAATATGTAGCGTGGAAGAAGGCCACTCTAATCGTTTAACGCTTTCTGAAACATCCGTCCAGTAGATTAATTTTTTTTATCTAGTGATGTTTCTCTGATTGTAATCTCATGAGAAAATTAGTGTTAACGATAGAGATGAAGGTTGTATGTAGGTATTTAGTCACCTATTTCTCATTTTTTGAGATATTACTCTACACATTATTTATTACATTAATGTATCCGGTACTATGACGAAATAGTTCATAGTTCTTTATTGATAACTTAAGCATGTTAAAACGAAACGAAACATTTACAACATCAAATTAGTTGTACCATACTATCTCTTGCTTTCACTCTCTATCTCAACAGTCTATATTGGTCCACTGCTGGACCAATACCACATACCATACTCGCTTAGAAACAATATTTCTTTTCGAATGGAACGAATAATAAAACTAAAGCGCACAAAACAGCCACATTAAAAACTTGATCGCTATTTTAAGATCAGATAAATCGATGTAGATGTAGGTGTATTGTCAGGAAAAATAAATGATTTTTGTCGTTTAGAATATCTAATAGAGTTTTTATCTGTTTGTTATTCTCTAGCAGTGTTGGGTGTTGAGTCATGGTGGTTCCTACCTTCTTAGTATTGCTCGGCCACAGTCGACACCATTCATACTCGATTGTGAAATAAGGTTTGATGATACTATGATGCTGTCTGTGGTTCAGCTCTTTGTTAGAAATACGTGAGCTATTAATGTTGATGTAAAATGCGAAAATAATTGGCTTTTTGCTGGCGTAATTTTGGTTTGTTTGTTCAATTAAAAAGGAACAATAGGGACTTATTGTTTTCGGGAATGACTATGGATGAGATTTTATTACAAATAATAGAATATTCTGCTGTGTGAATTGTCCAGCATTATTTATTATTATTATTTATTCTTACGTGGCTAACTAACCTATATTTAGATTAAAAAAGTCACTGAATGAAAAGTACTGGAATATGCCTCAAAAAGTGCGTAGTTTATTTAGGATTTTTTTAAAAGTAAAATGTACAGTCATCAGTTTCTTATGTCCAAAACACAGAAAAATCAAATATTAAAAACTAATATAAAATTAAAGTAAAGGTATGCTCTGCTTAATTTTATTCACTTCAATATTTTTAGAAGTAAGTGTTGATGATTATGATGATGATGAATGACTCAGGTACCTACTAAGTACATAAAACTAGGATCCAGTACGGAGACATTACGCCCACTCCAGTAAATCGTATAGCCCATGTAATCGTGCATGTAGGTATGTAGGCGTTACGTGCTGAGAATACGCATACACTTAGAGCTAAAGGTCACCGTCTACTGGAATAACGATGTTATTGCCGTATGTGGACGGATTCCTAACAACGGAGTTTTCCTTGTTCTCAGTTATTGTCGTAAAGTTTATAGATTGTGTTATTTGTGAGGTATTTTTAGGTTGTAGTTATTTGAAAGGCAGGTAGAGACCTCATGATTTCGATTTTCTAGGTAAAGCTAGATTACCTACGAGTAGATATGCCTGGATAACCAAGATATGCCGAAAGAATTAAGATAAAACCAGCTTTAACAAAGAAAATTACAATTAAAGAATACAACCGAACTAGTATTTACTAGTTCGTTTCTTCTTCAAGTAAGTATTAGTATTTACAATTGAAACTATTGAGCTGACTGCAGACTGTTGCAAACATTCTAAACTTAGCTTAATTGATCCATATTACAATACCAGTCGGAAGCGTCCCCAAAACGCTGACTGCATTGCCCCGCATAATTCAATTTTTTTGATAGTTTATCAAAAACTCTGCGAGCGCGTTGAAGTCTTTTGTATGGGAAACTTCGAAACTACGCACAACTTACATTTATATCAATAAATATTCAGTTAACCAATAAATTCTCGCCAATTATCATAGCCATGCAATCAAACTGGTTTATTATCATACATCTGCGTATTTTTCTTCCACCTGTGTGTTAAAATCAGGATTTAAGTCAAGGGCATGAGTCTCAGAACTAGACTTGTGTTGTATGAGGTGCGCACGCACATTCCTTACAAGATCATCAAGCTGGTCACCTTGGTCGTACCACAAGAGTATATCTACACTACAAGCGAGCTGATAAATATGCAAATGTGTCGCAGGAATATTTATTTATAGAAATAATCCGCCAGAAGCACAAATGATGAGAATAACTTAAATTGCTCTGAGATTCGGAACAATTTAATTTGATTGTTTTAAAAATACTAAAAGTAACTTTAAATTTCTTAAATTTACACAATTTTATTTAGTTTCAAGACAAATACATTCTTTTTGAGTATTTTTTATAAGATCTTCTTGTTATCAATCGCTATACAATATCACAGAGAAGACAGAGTAATCGGCGAACACACAACGTTATAGTCGAAACAAGAATCTCATCTTTTTTTCGAAATCGGTTAAAACACATTACTGTATCATTACAATATAACTTTTAGGTTTGTAATGATAATTGACCAAAACGAGGTGTCGTGTCACCATATCATGCAAATGGCTTTTACACAAGAATATAGTATTCGTTTAGTAATGTCCTTCTGGTTTCTTTGACTGCAGCGAAATTTACCTCGGTATATAAGGTACCTTTTTATTATTTGATACCTTATATATTGATTATGTTTACCTACTCGATTTGTAGGTGTTTTAGATATCCCCATGTCAAGCTGTTTATGGTTTTAGAAAGGAAGCGAATGTCTAGCTCTATAGCCTCAACAGAAGTACCCAGGTACATTTAATCACGACTGTACCCAGATGCATTCAAACGCTAAGACGCTCTTCAACTAAGGACTTCGTGATATTGTTATTGCTCTAAAATGAATAAATCTTAGAAAGTAAATAAAAAAAAGTATAAGAACATTGCAAAGAAAGTTGGACATCTTCTTGCAATTTTATTTCGGACACAATAAATTCCTCACCACAAAACATCTCAAATATTTTTGTGTAGTAATATTGCAATTTACCAATTTTTTTATAAATTCCTTTGTGGGTTATAAATCCTAGTGTTTTCCACTTCGCCATCGCGCTTATTTGTGTACCTTTTCGTCAAATCGAAGAAACATAAAAACGAAAAACGCTCAAAACACAATCAATTATCCGTTCAATTTATAAGCTCAAGATAATTGAGCGTGTAACTAGCAGAAACCTTATACACTCGACTATTTCAAGGATATTGCGGTGATTTGGCTGGGACCTACCTACGTACCCATTTGTAAATTGTAACCCATCTGAGTGTAATCAAGTATTTTGTAATCAGACTCCATCTTTGCTTAGCTTTATTGATGATACTTCAAAAGTTTCTTAATGTGTGTAAATGGTATGTACGGAATCATATTTCATCCGGTCAAGTTTATATTTTCAAAATTGATGTTTGTTGCCTATTTGTTTGCGCTAAAACAACTCAACTCAGAAACTACAGAACTCTTGGAAACCTAGGTAAACAAAACTAGCCTTCTTAAATGTTTGTAAAAAATATTTCTAGCTTTTCTACCTAGAACAACATAAAATAGGATATAGATAGACAGCTTTAGATAACTTTTTATAGTACCATAACGATATAAAATACAATAATTACAGGAGAAGAAGGTTCTCAATATGGCTGTATCTTTTTTATATCTATTCAGTATATAGAAACATTTTTTAAATCCTTACATTATACTACATAAACAGGCGTCTTACAACTATATCTTTGTTATTTAATAGTTTGCAGTTTTTATATATGTAAAAATTACAGGACATTTTCTTATTTTAACTCGACAAGGATGTGATAGAAAAAGGATACCGTGAAGACGTTAGGGTCATGATGACCCTTTATTTTATTTTTATCGTTTTAACAGTGTAATTGAGTTGAGAGGTATTTTCCTTGCTATAGGACAAATTCTATCATACCTACAATAACTATCACTGTAAGTTGTTTGCAAAGGCTGTAACTCTACATTGAAATACGTACCTACGTGTTAATAAATAAGCGCGAAATCCTATAAAAGCATTAACATGCATACCTTAATTTGATTCATAGTAAGAAATATGACATTCATGCTTTAATAGACAACCGAGGACAACTAGTTTTTATATCGGAGCCTCTACAGGTACAGCACTTTGATATTGGTTCCTCAATCTGTGACTGAATTATGTTTTTGTGATAATATTGCTGAGACTACAGAAATAACGATTGTTATAAAGGTTATTGAGCCTTTGATAAAGTTATACAAAACTAGCTACCGCCCGCGGCTTTAAACGCACTTCTCAAGTACCCTGTCTCGGGATACCATTTACCTCCCAGACAAATTTAATTCATTGTTTATGTTTTTCAAAATGACTCAAAATTTATGATGACTTTCGGACCCGAAATCTACGACGCCGCAGCCTTGTGTTAAAAAAGAAAAAAACAGACAACATCCCATAATTTCTGCTAACGCTACATCCCAATTTGTATATTTCCGAAATTGTCCATTTGCCTAATTATATATTCAGCTACACAAGTTGTTCATTGTAGGTACATTTGCTGAGGCCCAACATGCTACTATTCGTTTTAGTATCTATAAAACCAACTATATTATTTTTTATTCGTAACGGCTGTTTGTAAACGAGGAACTGAGTTCTAAGAACCCTAAAGACCGTTTCAAATGCGGCCTATAGAAACAAAAACGATTAAATATTTCAAAAATCTGTGACCATCATAAGGTTAGCAATATCTTTCGCAACACGTGTCGTGACAGCGAAGTTGCTACTAAATATGTAAAAATGGCTTGTCCTTGTCTTGAAACGTATTTCAAAATGATAATCTACGTTGATTGACCAAAAATTCTGTCATAAAACGTAAAATTGACCGTGATGAAATATAAAACGGTGGTTATCTTAATCGAGTACAATTCTTATTGTTGCTTGTATAACGTAACTTTAATCTTGCTTTTTAGTGGGTAATCATTTCACTCTGTTGTCATTGGAATTAATTTATTTAATTGAATTTAAACGGATTTAAACATTATATGAATTAAAATTAGAACACTGATGAGGAGCCGAATTTCGATCACGGCGCGCGGCGGGTAGTCTCATCGGAAACCAGCCAAGTGCACTGGACTTAACTATTATACCTAGTGTGTAAGTGTGTGCGCAAACACAAGTGCACTCTCTATTTCCTCTCATTATCCAGCGGGATGGCAGATCGACACGACCGGAAAAAGACCTGGCGGAAATTATGCTTACTTTTTTTTCAAAAATATAGATGCTAACAAAATCTCACATTTTTACCTACAAAGAATTATTTTCTATAGCCGTTAACGGATGTCATAACCGGTTTCCGTATTTATAAGCACATACGCAAAGGCAAAGCTTATTTACATAAAGCTAGTTAATATTTTGTGCGTTACATACAGTACCTATAGACTATATACACAGTATATACGTATATATGAAATGTATGTGGAGTGGGTAGAAGGAACAGATATCAAATTTCACAGCAACTTAATAGTTCGGTAAAATATTCACTTGTATGCTAAATTGCCAAAAAACTAAATCACTATTTTGTTGGACAACTTGTTAAAAATAAACATTTTTACATATTGCCTTATAGGCCTTTGATTTTCAGAATAGATCTAAGTATACATACATACACGATTAATTCCCAATTTGCTTTAGTTCTCGCTGGATTAATCTATATTAGTCTGTCTGTACTAATATTATAGATGCGTCAGTGTGTTTGTCCTTCCTTCGCGCTCTAACTAAACAACCAATCGTCTTGATTTTTATATAGCATAGAGTTCTGTGCAAAAATGCTTATTACAAAATATCAAATTATATAGAAGATAAAAAAGCTTGAAACGGGTTTTGCTCCAACTTGAAAAATAACAACTAACAGGCTAAAGGTTTCTTCGTCGCTTCTTTACTTTAGTCTACATACCGAAGCTACCGAAATCAAAAATATCACTTTATTTCCGTGTCAATGTTTTATTTTGAGAATTTGACCTTTTCTATGTGTACATTTTTGTATTTATGGAAATAAAGACTTTTGATTTGATTTGATTTGTCGTTGAAACTATGGAGAGTAACGTAATCTACTTCTTATCCTATAAATCAGTTCCCATGGGATATAAATAACCTTAAACAACGTGTGTGAAGCCGCGGACAGTAGCTAGTTTATTCATATAACACAAGCTTCTAAGCGATAAGGCCGCCCATTGTACTTGTCTCATACTTAGCTAGTAATGTATTAGTTTAGATACTTACTATAATTACTTAGTTCTTTATTTTATTTTAATGTATACCTATGCACGCAGGTTAATGCCCATATTTAGTTTTATATTTTAAATTTATTTTTTATATTTTAAAGTGTTTTTGTATTGTATTGCATTCGGCAGTGTGTTAATAATAAATTTAAATGTAAGGGCGCGTTTGTGTTGTCAACATTTACTGTGTTTGCAGTTATTTGCAATATATTTCTTGTTGGACTTGAATGGATTAAGACCTTGTTTGGTTCTGGTACGGATTGTAAACCAAAGCGGTTCAGCAATTACCACATAATTGGTTTAATTTGAATCAGAACAAAGCTGTTTTATTACTATTATAGGGTTTACGGTAAGCTCTAAATGGATTACAAAGTATGTGCAAAAATCATTAGAATTATATTTTTCTTTCCAGTCAATAGAGCTTTGTTGACCACGATCTCATCTTATAAAAAAAAAGCTAGGAGCACCTCGCGGTTTCACCCGCGTAGTTCCCTTTCCCGTGGAAATTTCCTATGCCTATGACACTCCCTGAGAAGTAAGCTTTCTAATGGTGAAAGAATCTTTGAAATCGGTTCAGTAGATCCAGAGATTACCCCTACAACATCACAAATAATTCACAAACTTTACCTTTTTATAATATTAGTATAGATTAGTATTAAAATAAACATTGACATATTTCGAGAAGAACCGTCGACCGCTGGGGTAAACGTGTTCGGCAGACCGCGACTCGGCAAATGTAGTGTAGGACGCCCTCCGACCAGGTAGGATAACGATTTGTGAAAGACTGCTGGCAGATGCTGGATGCGGCAAGCTGAAGACAGGGTGCTATGGCGCTTATTAGGGGAGGCCTATTTCTAGCAGTGGACTATATATAGGCTGATGATTATGATGAAGTCTAGTATTAGTATAGATGTAGATGTCGTGGGCCAAATCTGTCACTCATAATCTTCTAAAATATACTTTTTCAATCATTATATTGAAATGTTCTTTCTCTTGAGTATCTATTATTCGAAAGAGACCTACATCCAGCAATGGGCAATGAGTAACAATACTAGTAGATTTCATTACAATTTAGAAATTGAAAAATGCTGGCAAAAGTCCATTTCAAGATTATGAAACAAGTTTAAACAAGATATATTCATTATATATACATATATTTGCGACGGTACTTTGATAATACAGGAAATTAGGTATTTTTTGCTAGCAAAATCTTAATCAAACCTTGACTTGTACTCTATTTACTCATGCTGAGATAGAGCCAATTTTGTAAGCGGCACTAGGTACAAAAGGCTTTTTTTGTTCTCTTAAATTAAGTTGTTATATTGTCTACCTAGTCCTGTTTAGAAAATAAAAATATTTTATTCTTATTATTCTCTTCATTTATTTTAAATCTCGTAAAAAATACATTTTTCACTATAGAAAATAAAATATTAAAAAAACAATTCTACAGTAAAAAAATATATCAAAACGGTAGATCACCGGCCTCCAAGCTAGGCTCAAGCAGCCGGTGACTAGGGCTGCAAAGAAAGGAACTTCCTGACGATACGCGCCGAATCCAGGAGTACCGCCTTTTGGATCTGACCCTTGATCCAACTTCCTAGAGAGAGTCTCTTCAGAGGTTGATTAAGTCTCTTATCATTATTTATTACTCCGTGCTTGTGATCAGGGTGTGGCCACAAATTATGGTTGTTGGTGTAAAGCCAACAAGAGTATTGCTATGCCTACACTCTATTACATTACAGTGTTTGCTGATCTCTTGTAAGGCTAATAAGTTGGGTTAAAAGGTTTGGTAATATGACTTCGTAAAATTACATCATATGATTTAAGTCAGGATTGTTAGAGTCTACCTACAAGCTGTTGTTCTATGCAAATTAACATAATATTGACGTTTTTGTTACTAATAAATTATGTGAGTAAAAAAAAGAACATTAAAGTTAGATAAATGAATCGAATTGAGAGCTTAGCCCTAAAATGATTTTTAAATATAAGTACAGATTTTTTGGCATCAATTTATTTGGCATGCGTATGCTAAGAAAAATAAAGTTCGTAAATTAAATAAAGCACCAGAACTAACTTGTAGAAGGATAGGTTGATACGTATACTCTTGGATCAGGACCATTAGAAGATCTAAAAAGCTGTAAGACCCAACAGCACCGCAATCGGAGAAATCAAGAGAACGGCAACAGGAAACAAGACTGACTTTTTCTAGTTTCACAAATTCACGTAATTATCTACAACTAGTTTTAGATTAAATTTCTGCTTTCGACTGTATGAAATAAAAATACGTTTCCGTAACAAGTTGTTTTGAGATAAAATCTTGAGATTACCTAGGTAAGTGTTAAATTACGTAAAAGATAAGGAAATTAACATCAGATTTTTTGCAAAATTTAACATCATGTCGGCATCTTGTAAAGCAATAAGCCTAAAGTGAATATCTACTTAATTAAATAACCTCTTGGGTAATGGTTTTAGGTCTTGGTCGATGTTCGTTGTAACTTTCTGAAAGTAACATTATCTACCTACTTATATTAATTTATTATATTATAAAAAGAAATCCACAAAGATCTGAAAATAATCTACAAAACGTGCAAGAACAAATAGTACCTACTTGCACGTTTAGTAATTTTATAGACTTTAAAAAAAACTATGTATTTCAATTTAAAGCGACAGTTTTATAATTACCCTTTAAGTAGACACCATAAACAAGTTACGTGGGTGTAGCAATGCCGAGCATTCCTGTTGACTTCATTTACAAATAATTCACAGTTAATGTTTATATTTCGAAATGTTTAATGACATACAATAAAAGTATCTATAGGTTATTCGTTTTGTAGTGACTATGATTACATAAAAGGACGTGAGTTCTTTTTATAGTCTATACACCTTAGGTTGACCATAATCTCACCTGATGGAAAGTAAAGGTATAGCCAAAGTTTTCCTATGAATGAAGTCTTATAACTGAACAAACTTATACAAGATTTCTATTTATCCTGACACTATGAAGTATCCCCCGTAATACAACATGAGTCAATTTTATTTAAAATTTCTTAGAAGTTTAAGGTTCTTAAATGGATTTATGCAAAGTTATTACAAAATTCAATTAATATGAGTTCTATTAGCAATCAATTTATCATGAAATATTGTCTAATTATAATACCAAAGCCATTTTCTAAACCTGTTTTAATGCGTGTGAAACTTTTTAAGAAACTTTTAAATGTTAACACCTACCTATGAATATGAGTTTAATGGATTCTTATAGTAATTTAAAATAGGGCGGTATTTTTTTAGTATTTTTGTTTAACAACGTTGTTCCTGCACAAATGATCATTGTTATCATGTTTCGCTATTCCTACATTTGAGTTACGAATTTAAATAATCCTTATCGTGTTTGTTTTGAAAAACAGTTTTTATTGATTAATTACTCTTGTTTAAGGATTTACCAGGAATCTTTCAGATCTTTTCCAGATTGCTATAAATTTTTCTTTAATCTGCTGAAAAGCTCAAAACTGTCTACATATTTTAATCACTTTATTGTTTAGTTTTTTGCTTTATAGTGCGTTATTCGCACTGGGCAAATTTTCCACGAAAATGTAATAATGTCTCAAAAAGTTTCGATTTCGGCAGGATTCACTTACCTACACTTTATTGTTCTTGTAAAATCAATATTTTTATTTCATTTATTTATTTAATTATAAAGGTTAATAAAACCAATTAAATTATTAAAAAGAAAACAAAATTACATCTTAAGGTACGTACTAAATATTGAATCAAAAAAGAAAAAAATGTCTTAATTGAAAAATGTCTGTAAAAAAAATAATACAATGAAAAGTTCACAAAAAAACTGTCTCTATGGTCTAATAAACCCTATGCGTGACGTCACGCTACATTACAACCACATAGTTTCATTTTATTAGTAATGATTAAGTTTCACCTGACTGCCTGACGGGTCTGAGTCAGGCAGTCAGTGGCATTGAAATTATTTATGAATGAAATGTTTGAATGTTACGACAACGAAGAATTTTGTTTATTAATTTGTTACGACATGAAGGCTGCATGTCTGATTGTATTATGATTTACTTTCTGCCTGAACTGCCGAGTGATTAGCAATCTATAACTACTAATTACTGACCACTGTTGGACATGGCAGATTCTAGTGTTCAAAATTGTGGTAGCAAAGGTGTTTTGTACCTTTGCTCTCCCTTGAAAAACACCAAATAACAGGTTTAAGGTTACTTCGTCGCTTCTTTACTTTAGTATACATATCGAAGCGACAGAAATCAAAATTATCACTTTGATTCCGTTTATTTTAATTTAATGAATTTCATTTTTTTAAGTTTCTGTTGTACTAAAGGAACTATAGCATTTTTTGACTTTTGACTCTTGGCGGGAGGATTATTAATTGTACTCTTAAATAAACTGGTAAAATTCCTGGTCATGGTAGATATTTAGAGGGGTTTTGTGATAGCTGTTTGATACAAAACTTCTTTTGATTACCTATCTTATGTAAATAAGCCGCTGTCGCAAGAAATCGCTATCCTACCGAAAGAACACCCTGTAGCCAAGTGTAGTCGCTTCTACACCATTCACTGTTGTTAAGGTTCAGAGTTCCATACTAGGCCGAGATAGACTCTAAATATTTCGTAGTTTACCTACCTTAGTAATTACCTACTTACATAAGAAAATTTACATAAAGAAATAGCAAGAACATAAAGCCCACGCACTATACTAAAGTTAAAGATGGCCTGGCCCTATTACAATACCCTAAAAGGGCAGATGCGTGAATTGCAAATGATGTCTCATTGTTTTACATAATGTTTACAAAATCATGAATTATTTATTGAAAACTTATAATTTTATAAAGAAAAATAAATTCATTATTGTTTTTCTACGTGTTAAGAAAATCATTACTAGTTATTTCCGAGTACATTGTTCGGAGAAAAATGTAGAGCCTTGGAAAATTTTAGTCAAAAATGTATTTTCCTACGACTGTAGGTAAATAACGAAAACCAAGCTTAGTAATTGATAGGTATCTAACGAGTAGGTTATGGCAGTTGACTACAATTTTCATAACCAAAACCACAACCCGACCACCGCATATTGTAAGCCGCGCAATAGGATAGGTACTACTGAACCACAGAAAACTAGCTTTAAGATTTAGATATAGGATGTGATATGTAAATTATTTGTGATTTAATGCATAAATTTTTAGTATAAGTACCTAAGTTATTTATTCTAATTTTAGTCTGATGCTTATTTAAGATGTAAGTTAGGTATATATAAGTAGACAGATATATTTGCAGATAATTTTGTATTAAATTGCGCACTTTATCAGACTTGTTTTGTTATGTAAGAAAACGACATTCTTAGTGCATTGTATCACAAAATGTAACTGTTATACTGTTTATACATGAAGTACGCATTCCACTGCACAAAAAACTATTTGTAAATAAGTGAGTATTGTACTAACCGTTGGTTTCTTCCGCAGACTGCCCGGCGTCCATTCCCGCGACGCATCAAGGCCACCACCACCACAACAGCTGCTCCGACCACCACTGCTGCTCCAACCACCACTGAAGAACCTGAAGAGCCCACCACTGAAGATCTAGATGACATCGAAGCCGATAAGCGCGACGCTTACGAAGCCGCCAAGAAAATCAAGGCCGCCGAAGCCTCCCGAAAAGAAGCCATCGCTTCACAAAAAGAGGCCGCTGCTTACGACAAAGAGGTCGCAGCTTCGAAAAAAGAGGATGAAGCTTCCAAACTTGAAGCTGAAGCTTTCGTACGGGAAGCGGCTGAACGTAACGCAACAGGAACCACATCCAGGCCGAACAGACGCGGGCCGAACCGCTTCAAGACACGCAAAGAGGCCATCGCTCTACGTAAAGTTGCCGCCGCGATCCGTCAAGACGCCATAGCTTCGAGGAAAGAGGCCGAGGTGGCCAGAAAGGAAGTTGAGAGAAACGAAACGAGTACGGAGGTTGCGGAGCCGGATATAAAAGTACGCGGGAGACGGCCATCTTTGATCGCGGGCGCGCGCCGCACTGAGAGGCCGGCGGCGCAGGCGCAAGCGCAAGCGCCGCAAGCGAGCCGCAACTTCGCGCGCCGCAGGAGCGGGGGGAGCGGTGAGTCCATTTAACTTGCTAGCTTTTATAGTCGGAAAGCTTGCGACTAGACTTTTCATACCTGTTCCAAGCTTTCCCGGTATTCTTATCTAGCAATGCATTTGGCACACGCTTACACTTTTGCACCCTCTTTGCACATATGAAAACTCTTCTTCTCATTTGTTTCATTCATTATTTACTGGTATATTTTATATGGTTTGTAAATAAATATTGAATTTTATCTAAAACTATTTATATTTTTTTCCTATTGCTTGAATGTAGGAATAATCCATCGGTCAGTATTTATTTTAATGGCCGCACAGTATATAATCTCTGTTGGTGTCGATTTAGTAATATTTTGCAAAAACTTTTGTTACAATAATAAATTATAACCTAAATTATATTTTTATGAACATTTATTTTTATATTGTGTTCAAAATTAACGAATATAATCTTTAAATTGTGGAATGTTATTGACAGAGAAAACAGGTGCCTCTACCGGTTTTCCCACAAATAAACAAGAGTATCTAGAAATATCAAGCTACACTATCTACATACATACATCATTATGATCTTTTGACTTCGAAAGTTGATCGCAAATGTCAAAAGAACATTCTAGAAGGCTTTCCTTTTGCATACCTATCCACCAATGAATTACAGAAAAAACTAGAACGGTTCGTCAACAGAAAGACCAGGACCAGAGGCACCACTATCGATTTTACAAACCTGTAGTTTTTTTACCTATAGGTTTGCAATAACGATAAAATATGAAAACATAATATTTGCAAGCGTTTTTAGTAAACACCAGTTCAAAAGCGAAAACGACATTCTTTGCATTTCTTTGGCACGAATAATCATGACAAGTTATTAAATTATTACCTACGCCCAATGTCGTCGCCATGGTCTTGAAGACTCTACTTTTGGTCACGGAAGTGCGAGCGACAATTTACTTTGACCTTTTGTATTAAGTATAGGTATTCGTATGTATGCGTAATTACGGTTAGGTACCTATAATTGAGATTATATTTCGATCGAAAATTTAAAACCTAGTAGGTGTCTACAAAAAAAGGTAAGGAAGGACGTTGATTTTTTAGATTTTCGTGATACATCGTCGGTTCCATAGTAAATTACCTACAAGTTCTATATAGAATAAAAAAATATATTCTAAAGTCAATCCTGTATTAGAACTTCAATTACCTACAAATAGGGTAGCGTACCTATATAGTACCTTAATATTTTTTTAAATAAATAAATACTTAACATTAAAATATGTACTTTATCATATACTGACAACGACTTGTTCATGCAGCTGTAGCTGACAAAGAGCACCAACGATTGATTCTTATAATCAAGACATCATCAGGGTTTATGTTGGACATGTTGGTTTACTTAGATTTATAAATCGGCCGAACACAAAACATCCTAGACCATATAACTTATGGTAAAGAGTCTACTCATAAAAATTGCCGGCCCGCCGACAAATCGTCAAAACACTGTCGGCTGCCTAATAATACTCATACACGGTTTGCATCGACTCGTTTTGTCGGCGGGTTTTGTGTGTAGAGTTAATTTTGATTATATTCATGGCCGATGATTCTACGAAGATTCGAACAACTAAAAGTAGCCTTTTTGCTGTTAGCTTCAACCCTACGCATGCCTCCCAAATCACCGAGATCATGGAAATAAGAAACACATAATAATAAGTAACTGGAGTCTGGTCGAAGCGACGTGACCCGAGAGCTGGTGAGTATCTGGCACAGCGCATCAGCGTTCCCATACAGGGGGGCAATGCAGCCAGTGTCTTGGGCACGCGCGCGACTGGTATTGATATGGATTAGTTGAGCGTATGCAACAGTCTGCAGTTAGCTCTATTGTTTCTATTGTAAATACTAGTTTTAATTTATTTCATTGTAATTTTCTTTCTTAAAGATTTTACTAAGTATTGCAATTTTTAATAGTTTCGATTAATTTCTTTACATAACTGGTCTGATTGTACAAAGCCTCTCACGACACGACCACAATAAGTGAAACTTCTTCTCACGGGGGCAGTTTCTCTCGAACCTAAATAACTGAGCATAATCCTTTGTTATGTATTACACTATTTTATGTCTGTGACTTCCCTCGTTTAACTGAGAAGTTACTAACGACTTGGCAATAAATATTACCTACAATATTGAGGTAGTTAAGTACCTTCAAATGGCAGGTAACGTGAGGATGATACAGTAAATGATGATACTTAATATTGAATACGTAAAACTTTGGTCTATCCAATTCAGGAATTAATTTTAAAAAGGATGAATAACTCAGTATTTTTTTCGGACCCGGATTTATTTCAGAAACAACTCAAGTATGGTTATTAAAATTTAAAAAGAAATACTTTTTTCTCGATTTTGTTACCCCAATACCGCGATTTGTATCCACCTCCTATCCTTCACTTTAGTGTGACAGGACTGTGTGAAGGATTCGGTCGTCGTGTTTCAGTAGATTGCATGGATATGACGAATGGGAATATGCCTATTATAAAGACCGATAGCTGTTTTTGAACGACAGACCTTTACGTTTTCCTTCGCTGTACATAAACATATTATGAAGTCATGGAGTTTAAGATAATAAGGAAGCGTACTAACGCAAACAAATATTTGAATGACAATGTTTAACTTGGCAAGCGCAAATGACTGAAACTGGCGGAAAATAGTAAAACAAAGAACTTGGAAATTAGATAATATTCTACGCTATTTCTTGTTTTTTCTTTTTAGTATATTTAGTAGATAGTGCACCTACACACATAATTATAACGAACAGATAATCGGGAAAAGAAAAGCAAAAGGTGTTAAAGTTAGTGGAAAAGAATATATTATTTATGAAACATGAAACTAATTAAAGCTTATTTACTGGGTAGGTACTTATTTATCGCGTAGGTACATTTTGTTTTATTTTATCCTGCACTTCTATCGCTCGCGAAACGTGAAAAATACACGATAAATAAAATCG
The DNA here is from genome assembly GCA_946478455.1 of Eupithecia vulgata. NCBI lineage: Eukaryota > Metazoa > Arthropoda > Insecta > Lepidoptera > Geometridae > Eupithecia > Eupithecia vulgata. The sequence goes on from OX297873.1 coordinate 13,985,610, forward strand.
ATACTATCCTTACTATTATTATAAAAGCAAAATTAACTCTCCCCCGTATATTCAAACGCAACTTACATTTAAGCTCGTCTTAAGTCGCGGTTTTTTGACATAATTTAATGAAAATGTGTCAAAAAATCGTCACTTGAGACGTGCTTAAACCTGTGATGCGTTTGAGTATTCGGGGGTCTGTGTCTTAATTGTCTGTCTGTCCTTTTCACGGCTACACGGCTGAACAGTAATAGATATTTTATTTTATTTATTTATTTTAGGACATTATTTTATTTTATTTTAGACATAAGTTACAAGAAAAGCTTGTGAGAAGCCGCAGACATTTATCTAGTTTTTAATATGTTAACAAACCCCGAAAGATTTAAACGTTTTTTTACATAAAACTGAAATTTTACTATATTTGTATAATTAGGTACACCAATTAAAATTTTATTTTGTTAAATATTTTTGTACTTGTCATATCAAAACCACTTGCTGTACCTACCTACTTATTCATTATCAATGTAAATGTATGAATAAAATCGAATGATATAAATGTAAATGTATGAATAATATAACTATGAACCTAATTTGTGTTGGAAGAACATCAACTTGTATCTTAAAAAAACAATCGCACGATCTTTCGAAAAACAGTGTAAACAAACAACGCAGAAGTCTAGAAATAAGTTTGACCTAGACCTTTGCAGTGCGTTGTCCCGAGGTCATCTCTAGAGACGTGATAATTATATTATCATTTTGGATACTGCATATCATGAGTATAAATAAATAAATAATTTTGGACAATTCACACAGCATTATCTAGCCCCAAGTTAAGCAGACCTTGTGTTATGGGTACTAGATAGACTGATACACAAAATAAAATACAAAACAGACATAGATATTTTTATTATACATAGAAAACGATCAGAACACACGGATCAAATATCTGCAGATCGTACAAAAATTTGTTCCAAGGCGGGAATCGAACCTGCAACTAGTGTAAGCAGTGACTAGTATTATTATATCTGTGCAGTGGCTAAGAATACACCCTGGCTTCCGAACTGTCTACTTGCATGCAAACCAACAATAACAACATTAATTGACTTAGGTACCGACTGCTCTAACCCACGAATATCTAGATAGATAGACATTCTCTATCAATTCTCACGCGATATCGAACTAACCGTACCACTTACCGAGTACCTACCTAAGTGGAACAGATATAAGTGTTAGGTAACCGCGAATTACCAAAAACCGATTAAATAATGTTTTTTTCGCGGCCAAAGTCACACACTGCTTTTAAAATCTAGGGCGACTAGAAAACCACAGAACAGAAGCTTTAAGAAATGAAGTGTTACCAAAAATTTTCGACTTCAACGGGACTTGAACCATCGCCCCACCCTCAGTACAGGTGTGCTTTACCAACTAAGCCACCAAAACAATACTCTAGTCGAAAATCTCTGGGACTTTTTACTGACTCTAGCACCGTTTGCTCCACCGACAGAGTGCGAGGCAAGTACTATAATAATATAATATAATAGGCCAAGGTGTAACTTAGCTAAGGACTGCGATGATGATGAAATCAAAATTAATACTGGTAATGCAGCCAGTGTCTTGGGCACGCTTCCGACTGATATTGATATGGATCAGTTGAGCTACCTGTAGATTGTTTACAACAGTCTGCAGTTAGCTGAATTGTTTCGATTGTAAATACTAGTTTTAATTTAATTCTATTATTTGATTGTAATTTTCTTGTTTTACATATGTAACTACGGGAAAAATAGTAAAAAAAAACCGTGACTCTATTGTCAAAATGAATTTGTTTCTACTCTCATACAAAAAAGACTAAGTCTTTTGTATGAGACGCGTTCACATTGACCAGAAACGTATATTTTTTTCTATAAACATTTTTCGATATCTATAGACCGTAATTTATTCAAAATGATTCACAACCACCTGCTAAACCTAACTGATACAAGATAATAGAACAGCATTGTGGTGTACCAACTCGACCGTGAACAGCTTAGCCGCCAATCACTATTTAGGTATTATAGGCATGTTGGTTGGTACTGTATGCGCCGGCGCACCGGCTCTGCTATTGTTTGGCATTTCGATTGCTATTCTATTGTAATCTATATCTTTCTCAACAATACAATGCGGCTTAAATAATCAAAAGTACGTAGGTACGGTACGTCATAGACCCTATAACGTACCTACCCCTAAAAGAATATCTTGACGTGACGAGCGACCTGCAAAAGAGCAGATGCTGGTTTCGTCAAGCTGAAGACAGCTCATGAAATATTGCAAACATCAATAACGTTTATTTCTTTAGGCTTACAAAATAAGCACTTCACACAAGTCAAATTTTGTACTATAAACACGTTTATACATATAAATAGTAATTATTATCAAATAACAAACAAGGTGTTAGTGATTTTATCCAATTAGTTTTTTGTCACTTTTGGAAGAAGTGGAATATAACATTACAGGGCGCCTATGTCCAGCAGTGGACTAGGAAACTTGTTAGCAGTTGCAATGGAGACTTGTTAGCATTTTAGAGCTATTAAAATGCAATGCACAAGTATACGAATAGAACTACTCACAGAAACAAAAAAAAATTGGATAAACTTTTGATTGCGAGCTGCTTTACTCAACTCAACTGTACTCAACAGCCTATAATGGTCCACTGCTGGACTCAGGCATCCCCCTGATAATCACCTTATTGATTTTTATCTCATCCGGGGTAATGCACATAATCCCCACGCTGGGGATGAGGGTTGGGGACGGAGCTGCTCTAAATTTTGCTCAATCATGGAAGACTATTGCTACTGCAACAAAAGGCAAACAATCTCACAGTTTTGTAAATTTACCAGAATCAGTATTGTTCACTCAGAGTAAATAAAATAAATTTTACTCTTACCATTGGCGGAATAAGTCGCTTGCTAAATTTTAATAACATAACCATTGTTGTTAAACTTTCGTGTACAACAATAGACCGGGAGATTGCGTAAGAAGGCAATGATCCGGTACCCTCCTTGACGCTGCATGTTGACCCAGAACTTTCTCCCTCGCTGAAGATAGCTAGGTGAAACAAGCGGCATAAGCTTTACCGTAAAGAATGGTAAATCATTATAGAGTTCTTTAAAAGAAGTGTGAATGAAAATGATTACCTACTTTTTCAATCGTGAATAGACCTTCGTTTGACCACAATCTCACCTGATGGTACTTTGGTACTTTTGATCAGCTGTTAAATAATTTAGTTAGGTATACTTAAAGATACTTTTTTAGATTTTTAGAAAATAGATGTAAGTGTGAATATTTGTTGTAATCGTTAACTTAAAAGCTTGGAACGAGTTTTGCTCCAACTCGAAAACTAACAAGGTAAGTTTCTTGCTCGCTTCTATTTGAGCCAAATCTCACAAGGGCGAGGGGGCGGCAAATATCACTGATTTTGATCCACGAATTTATTATTAGAATTTTAGCAGTTCTTACTAATTACTTACGTAGTATTTTATTGTAAGATCAAGAGAATAAGACAAAGAGAATTTTACACCACGAAACGAAAAATCTTTCTTGCATTAATTTTACATTAAATCACTTACGTGTTTTGAACATTTTCAAGTGAGATTAAGTGAGGAGGGAGGGGGTCTAGCAAAATCTCACCAAGGGGGGAAAAATTGCCAAAATCACCTCACGTAATTTATGGATTGCCTCATATACATTGGATTGGTTTAAATATTACAAATGGTGTACCAGTCTTATCCGGTACCACGTGAGCGAAGGCTAGTCTATTCGCAAGCTTTAAAAGTTAGTGTAGTAATCGACTCCAAAACATCCTAGTCTTACATAAGAGTAATCAAAAGTTATAGATCATTCAATTATTCTGGTAGAGCTGCTACGGTGCCTGTTTGTTTTTAATAATTATTCTTTCCATCATAAAAGAATACATAACGGATGTATAATAACAATAACCGTTTCACACCTTTTAAAGTTTGATGCGAATCGGATATTTTGCATGACACGCTATATTTTGAATTCACTCTAGTTTCTACATTGATTGAAGAACCAATTTCGATCACTTGAGTCACCTCTAGATTGTATGCAAAGGTCTGCAGTTAACTCACCTAGGTACTTGTACTGTAAATATCAGTTCCAATCTTTTACCTACTAAGTTTCTTTCACTGTAATTTTCTAAAGTAGAGCATGATTCAAGTTAGTTTAATCAAGCTAGATAGATAAAAGGTAGGTAGGTATTATTTGTGCATTTTCTGAACCAAAATGCGTATTCTATATCCTTCTGTGAATAATCAGAGCAGATATATTATATAAAAGAATTAAATAATATGCCAAAAAAATACCGATTTCGGCGGGATTTCAACCCGCGACGATCCACTTACCTCAGTATGGGAATTCTCCAACCTACTGAGCTACGAAATCAAGTAACCGGCAAGTCGAATATCTTTAGGATTTCCTACAGACTTAAGTACCGTTAGAGATTACCCCGAGTGAAAAGGCAATTAATATTAAAAGCCATATAGATATTTGTCACCTTAAAGCAGGGGCATGGTAAGTACCTACTACACCTACGCCGTATGCCGTAGGTACCCAAAAGTTATTTGCCTGAAAGAGACTAGAAACTTGTAATGTTATTGCAGTAATGAGCATACCATGAGGTCTACGTGAAAGCGGTCGGTCGAGTGAACCGAGGCGAGAAGCGAGCGTTGACTTTCGCGACTTTCTTAGATGATACCAATGGATCGTTGCATAAACAGCGATCAGATTATCCAATGAAATCAATACAGTACACTACGATCTAAATGATACCAGTTGCATCATAACTTAGTGCTGATGGAATGATGAGCTCGGATCGTTTCATACGGAATTGTTTCGTTATCAAGGCATCTCAAATCTACATGCAGGTACCAGCTTTAAGTTGGGGGTGAACCTCTAAGCTCCCATACAAACGTACCTTACAAACGATACTACACCCTGTAATTGCAATGAAATTTTGCATACATAATCGGATAAGCAATATTTTACTATAAAAACTATCGTAGTTTGACGTATTCATTACGGATGAAGTCCCGTTGGTGTTCTTCCAACACAAATAAGGTTCGTAGTTAACCCGCTTACTTACATACCTACATCCGAAACGTATAAGCATTAGCTATGTTTGTATCGTTTTAGTTTTTCAAAAAACAAAATTATCTTTAAATGAGAGCAAAAGTACAATAAAAAAAATCGCTTGAAAATGCATTTTAAATAATGCATTATTATTATATATTATCTATTTATTTTCGTTGATAGTAAAAAAATATTATATATATAGTCTAGTTCAGCCTGCCTATGTTCCTTTGCATAACCCTACCAACTAACAAACCCTAAGCATATTATAATAATTAAGCCTCAACTTATTGCAAAGCATGTCTCAACCACTCCATAGCAACATGCCGTGGGAACAGCCATTTTCTATGGCATCCCACGCTCTTGTCAGCTCTTGGTACACAGTCACAGCCTAACGATGCAGTTTTCTTTGGGTTTTCATGTGGGAACCACTTTGTCAATGGAGAGCGTTGATGGGGTGAAATTGGAGATATTGAAGGTCGAAGTGGTTTTCATACGATAGGTACAACATAGAGAGATTAAACCTGTGGCGAATTATGTTTAGAATAGAATGGAAAATATTTTATTAGTGTAACGAAGTTGAATATGACATTAATTACTTTTATAACTAATATTAAATGAAATGGGACACAAAAGGTCACCGCCTCCGCTTTATCAGCATGTTTTCAGCGGTGCCAGGATGCTCAGTGCAGCGCTATTCATCAGCAATCACATAAGTAGCTTTATACAAAATAAAATAATAAACACCTAGTTATTATTTTATATTTAAATCTTATAAATACAATAAAATAATCGAAAATGGTATTTTTTTCGATAAATAATAAAAACAGTAGAAACTAGCAGCAGTTTAGCTCATGGGAGGGGGGGGGGTGATTTCCTCAGTGTACGAATACTTAGCACTTTCATGGCCCACGCAGATGTTGTTCTCGAACACCGTGAGGGGGTGTGGTCGGAGCTCTTGCGTTTCGCACCGCGCCGAGGTTGAGTAGGGTTAATTTGGACTCCTGTTGATCCATTATGCGTTATTTGTGCTAGCATAGCCAGCCTAACTCCGTCCAAAAGCGCAGAATCTTCCTGGGGTCTTCGCAGGCTTCGCGGAGTGACCTCGGCAAGTTGAGGATTTCGGTTCGTTGTGCTGTTATTCCCTCGCTGGAATGCGAGAGAAAGATTACGTGGGCAGCTGATTCGTCGTCGCTGAGGCACCCTCTACAGAGAGGGCTGTCCGTCGCTCCGATGGTGAATAGGTGTTTGTTTAGTGCGCAGTGTCCTGTTAGTGTTCCCACCAGAATACGCAGGTCCGATCTGTTTAGGTTCAGTTGGTCAGGTTGAGTAGGGTATTTTAGCCCAAAATTTGTTTTCATACTAACCTCTACCTACAAGAAGGTAGGTAGATCCCATCGCATGTCTCAACAGTATCTAATCAATCGTAGCACTCACGCGCTGTGATGAAGCGCTCCAATTCAAGCAGTTTCACAATGTGATGTATGGCGCGCATGTTGACAATGCGGTTAGAGTAACATGTACCTAGTACCTACGTTAGATATCTACGTTTATTATGTGCAGCTATATATGTATTGGAGCGAGGAGACTATCATGTGAATGTAGTTAGTCAGATAGATAATGGTAAGTATTTATTTCATGGATCGTTTGTGGCTTCTATTGAATTTAAATTTGCCGTCGCATGGTACTATGCTCGCTGTATAGTGCCGGCCTAGAATTGTATCACCTCAACTCTTCCTGTGTCGTAAGAGGTGACTAAGTGACAAAAACTGGGAGGCGGGCAGCATCGCCTCTTGCAGAACAATTCCACTACGGATGATGCTGATGATGAAGTCGCGTGAAATGCCATGAATAATGAACTACGGATTATCACTCCTTTTGGGACCTTGTTTCGTAAATTCGTCACGATACTTACTACCTGGGAAATTTATAATTGTAAAAAACTTACTGAAACTGAGATGCCAAGAAAGAGGGAAGAAATAAGACTCTCTAATAATTTCCTTACAAATTTGTTTGCAATCGCGACCGAAGGGCCTATCTCAGGATTACCCCATCAGCAGACAAACCTGCTGATGGGGTCTAAAACATGCTACAACACTATGTATGCTTAGATCTTTAAAACTAAGCAACGGATTTTGATTCTGTTTTTTATAATAGTTAATAGAGTGATTGTCTATGCTTATTTTGTAAGCTTAAAGAAATAAACGTTATTGAATTATGCTCTAATTCGAGAAGAAGATTTATATGTAGGTATACCTAATACATGCATAATAAGTAGGTACCCGTGCGAAGCCGGGGCGGGTCGCTAGTAACCTATAAGAATAGTAGGTTCTCCGCTACTAAGTAGATCCTAGATTTAATTCTTCTGTTTTGCTTTGTAGCTGCAAACCAACAAAAACCACTTCCCACCCACTGAAAAACGAACAATGATCTATTGACAGCCCCTTCTTTTGTTCGATACTTTTTAGAGCTTTCATTGTTGATTCAACAAGCATGCGCCATGGCAATGAACTGAATGCAGGATTTACATACAAATCATCACCTTGGACCAATTTACGTACATCATGAATGCAAGCAGTGTTTGGGTGCGAATGAAAAGAGAATTTAACATTTGAGCGATAATCGCCCTGAATGTTGGAATTAGCGAGGTTTTTGAAGCATTGAACCCTGAGTTGTATCATCGCGAGTATTTTCCGTATTTTTATTTATTGTATTCATACAGTCTTGGTGATAACTTGATTAGGTGAGTACCTATTCATAAAATGTTCCCAGTGTGTAATGTACCCATTTAGGGTGTTGCAATGGAAGACTGGCCAGTGGCCAGGTATCATGCCATTCTACTTAAGATGAAAATAATTAATATATATGTATTAGATACATATTACCAAATATTACGAGTCGCTAAAATTATCATTGAAGAAATCGTCAAGTACGTAAAAATATTTATTTTATGCATCGCTATATCATTATTTTTTTTTATTTTATTTTATTTATTTATCTTTTGACACTTACATGTACTTAGACAAGTCAAACAGTTTTTATCTTAAGATATTATGTTACAACTAGCTTATCTACAGTGCCTATTACCTTATTACAAAATATGTTTTTATCAGCCAAAGCTTCGTCAATTGTATAGTAACTCATATTCAATAGATAATTTTTTACAAATATAAATAACTCCATGTCAGTTTTGTTTCTTATTTCTAAGGGTATTTTATTATAAAATTTTATGGAGAGGCACTTAAAGCTCTTCTTAATTTTAGATAGTCTAGTATGAGGAACCACAATATTTTCCTTATATCTAGTATTGTGACCGTGGACGTCCTTATTTCTAGTAACAGTTATGTCATTTTCTCTTAAGTATACAATTGTTTGATAAATTTGCTCACATGCCATTGTCATTATTTTTAGCTCTCTAAACATATCTTTGCAGCTATCTCTGTATTTTAAACCTGCTATATATCTGATGGATCTTTTTTGCAAAACAAATATTCTGCGTGATTCTGCTGCGTTACCCCAAAACATTACACCGTAGCTCATTAACGAGTGAAAATACGCAAAGTATACTTGTCTAGCAGCCTTCTTACCAGCTAGTTGCTTAATTTTTTTTATGGCATATGTCGCAGAGCTAAGTTTTTTGCTTAGTTCATCAATATGTTTGGCCCATGTCAATTTAGAATCTACCCAGATACCTAGAAATTTTAAACAGTTAGTATGGGATAGCGACAACTCATTTAAAGTATTTTTTACAATAGTCTGAGGTAATTTATTGGAAGTTCCAAGACAAAATTTCAGAACGTGCGTTTTTTCAACATTGAGTAGTAAGTTATTAGCTGAAAACCATAGTTTTAAGTTGGGTATCACTTTCAGAAGCTTGTCACTTAAACCCTTATCACATTTATCTTTAACTATTAGACTAGTGTCGTCAGCAAATAATATTATGTCAACATCCTTACATACTATGGAAACATCATTAACGTAAATTAAAAATAAAAGAGGACCCAGAATTGAGCCTTGAGGAACCCCTAAAGATATGTCACCTTCTTCAGATCTATAGCCATTTAATTCAGTCACTTGCTTCCTACCTAATAAATATGATTTGAAAATGTTTAGTATATTATTTTTCACTCCATAGTGTTCTAACTTACTAATCAAAATTTCATGGGAGACACAATCAAAAGCTTTAGAGAGATCACAAAAAACTCCATACGTTTTTTGTGATCTCTCCAGGCCCCGAAATACATCTTCAAGGAGCCTAGTAATAGCATGTCTTGTTGATTTTCTCTTTTGGAATCCAAATTGTCTACAATTTAAAAAGTTATTGGTGATCAAAAAACATACCAGTTCTTCAGCAAGGTATTTTTCAAAGATTTTACTTATGCTAGGCAACACTGACACAGGGCGATAATTGTTACATAATGACATTTTACCTGCTTTATGTACCGGCACTACTTTGGCCGTTTTCATTAAATCAGGAAAAGAACCAGTTCTAATACAGTTATTAATAATATGCACAAGAGGCTCAGCAATGACACATTCAAGTTTTCTCAATAGATAAGGAGTAATGTGCCAAAAATCATTTGACTTTTTCGGTTTTATACTTCTTATGATATTGACAATCCTCTTAATATTTATCGGCTCAAGATTAAAGTTAGTATTTGAAGCAGGCATATAATTATTTAGAAACGATAAGGATTCTTCCACTGAACAATTTAGATTACGAGTCACATTATTAGCTATATTAATAAAATAATTATTGAAATAATTTGAAATGTCAACATTGTTATAAATATACTTATTACTAATATCACAGAAAATTTTATCACAGATAATTTGACTACTATAACATTCTTTCCCGGTCTCTTGTTTGATAATTTTCCAGACAGATTTTATTTTATTGTCAGATTTTTCTATTTTGTCAGCAATGTAGAGTTTTTTTGCATCACAGCAAACTCTTTTGAAAACTTTACTGTATCGACTCACATATAATCTAAGGGCAGGATCATCATGTGTATTTCTAATAGCATATAAGTCAAATAGTCTCTGTCTCGAAACAAGAATTCCTTTGGTAGCCCATTTACAGTTTTTTTTTGAAACCATGGTCTTTTCCGCAATCGGCATAAATTGGTTTACATTTTGCAAAAAGTGCTTAAAGTATATATCAAAATCAGCATAAGTTTTGTCTATGGTAGAGTAAGTTTCCCGTAAGGCTGTTTTCAAGTTTTCTATTCTAAAATGGCTTGTCTGTCTTAGTTTAACATTTGGCTTAATTATAATGTGTGCATTAGTTTTTATATTAACAATCTGTGCATAGTGATCCGATTTTACACCTGGTATCACACGTACATTCTTTGTCTCACAAGTATCTGTAAATATGTTATCAATACATGTCATTGATGTAGTAGATATTCTTGTATAGTCATATATTTGTTGCTTTAGGAGAAAGCTATCCATCAGATCTATTACACTATTTCGTTCTTTATCATTGTCACCTAAAAAATTTACATTGAAGTCTCCACTTACTATAACTATTTTATTATTGTTTGCCGTAGCTTTGTCCAAACACAGCTCAAGTTTTAGCAAAAAAGGTTCCAAATCAGCTGAAGGCGATCTATATACTACAATTATTATAGCTTCACTTAATTCGATACATGATACTTCACAAATCATTTCCTCAGACATTTTTGCTATGTCATTTCTTACCCTAAACTTTAAATTGTCTTTTATCAAAATTAAACATCCACCTTTCTCCTTCACAGTTCTACAGAATGAGGCAGCTTTTTTATAGCCTTCAACATTAAGCACAGAAATATTGTGCGTTTTCAAAAAAGTCTCTGTCATGCACATCACATCCACATTTTCCTGAAATAAAAAGAGACTAAGTGAATCAGACTTATTGTAGATGCCTTGTACGTTTTGATGGCACAGGATCATTTCACCGCATCGTGGTTTATTGTTAGAGAAAAATTTGACAAATTGTCTTTAGGAGAGATTTCTCTTGGTAGAATGACTAGATTTTTGTATGTTCCTTCGTTTAGCAACATAGCACATATTATGTTACTGGTTACGAAGTCATGTCTTCCTCGGCTACCCAAACTAGGCGCGTTCAGTTCTAAGATAGACATATTTTTGTGCATCGCAGCAATCGAGAATAATTTACTGTTAATCCAAGAAATTTTATTGTTCACTTCATAATTCGTTCTATAAGAAATCGTTGTTACTATCATTTTACTATCCTTGCTTATAGTATTGATTATTTCGTCTATTTTCTTTATGTAACCATATACGTCATGCTTTACAGTTGCGAAGTCACCAATAATGATGACAATGTTTCCAGGATCTGGTTTTTCGACAATCTCTTCGGTGATGATATTTTCAAATGTGTTCATAGGTTTACATGAGTTAAAAATTTCATACTCCGTCGTTAGTTGATTTTTCAATAGATGAGCCATATTCCTTCCATACATATCAGAGAATAAGGAGGCTACTCTGGAGTTTTTCTGCGTGTTTTCATCAGGTGTATTTGTAGGCGGCGAATATACAGGAACATTGGGTACTATTTCTGTTCTCTCCTTATTTTCATCAGGGCTCATTTGAACTATGAGGAGCTGCAATTTATTCAGTTGTTTTTCTAGGTAACTAACTTTATCAACTGTAATTTCTCGTTCTCGTAATTGTTTTTCGTTTTCATGTATAATATCAAGTAGGTTTTCTCCTTCTTCTTGTAGTGCCCTGATAGTGCACTCTCTTTCTAATAAATGTCTTTCTATCAGAGAATTCACTTTTGTCAATTGCTTTACCTTTATATTTATTATTTTGTACTTGTTTTTTAGTTTTTTAATATTCTGTTTTCTTTTCTTAAAACATTTAAATCCTTTCTTTGTATATTGGGTGGTACTTAGTAGGAGTTCGCTGTATTTTATTTGTAGTTCCGTGATTTCTTGCGATTTTTGGTCTACAGTATGTTGAAGATCCGTTATTATAACACATAACTCCTGACTTTCCCATTCATTTAATTGCTCTCTTAATTTTCTATTGTCTTCCGTCAATTTTAAGTTTAATTCGCGTAATTCTGTCCTTTTTTGTTCTTCATTGTATAATTTACTTTTCAATAGCTGAATTTGTTTACATATATCCTCATATTCTTTGCCATTTGTTTCTTGTTCTTCCAGTAGTGTTTTGTTTAATAATTCCTGTTCTTTGCATTTTTTCTTTAAGTTATCTATAGTCTTGCAATAATTTTTTATACAGTAATCTTTATCTTGGTCTTGTTTAGCATCATTTGCCTGTTTAGCTCTTTGTCTAGTCGTTATCGAACTCATTGTTCCGTATTTATTGTCAGTAAATAAATAGAATGAAATGTGTATTATTATATAGTCTTGTTTAGGTAAAACCAAAAAACTAAAAGTCGAACTGGAAAGCAAAAAGTGATGCCCGCCGAGATTAGATCTCACGTCACTCTGATCAACAGTCGCACATATGCCCGACAGGCCAGTAGCTCTATGACGCAGATGCCAAAACTTAAAGTCAGTGTGAGCAGTGAGCTCACAAATTCTGTGTAACTTTTATTGTCAGTTAGTTTGAATGCACAAATGAGTCATCTTTGTTTGCATCTTTGTCAATTTTAGGGTTATGAATTGACTTTTGCAATATTATGTAGTTATTATCAACAAGCCGTTTACTCACAGTTTTCAGAGTTTTTTGATCTTCACAATAATACTTTCTAGGAGTTTTTATCACTAAAGTTTTTATCACTTGTATCCGGCTTTGTTTTTTCCCTTGTGTTGTTTTTTTCGTGGAGATATTTCGAAAATAACACTTGTGCTTGTCAGTTATACTTTAACACGACTTTCAATTATACAGTTCTCCTTATTAACTGGGTTTTGTAATTTTAAGAATAAAATAAACACTGAGCCAATGTCACTACAACTAGCGCCACTATATTATGATATTAAGACAGGGCGCTATGGCGCTCGTTAGGGGAGGCCTATGTCCAGAAGTGGACTATAGGCTGATGATATAATTATGATCATTCGAACTTTTAATTTTTTTCTTTACATTTTATGTTTGGTCTACCTACTTAGATCTTCATTTGATAGTTGTGTGTGAATTAATTTTAACGACCTCTGTGGCGCGCCGGAGGTGGCATGTTCGATTCCCGCCTCGGCACAAATGTTTGCATGATCAGCAAAGCTTCCAGCTCTGTTGAACTTGGGGCTAGTTAATGCTGTGTGAATACCTACTCCAGCATTATTTATTTATTAATTTAAATTTACCTGCAAATATCTGTTCCGGGTATTTTGGGTATTTTCTATACAGAATAAAAAATGTTTTATATATGCTATTTAAAAATATATACTATATATACTCGTACTTTCTGATGTATTGTATACCTATATTTGTGTTTTGTTTGTTTATGGTATTATATAAGTCATCTAGTACCAATAACACAAGCTCTGCTCAGCTTTGGGCCAGGTGATTTACCTTTTTCTTTGCTTTTGCTTTAATATTGCGAATAAACACGGTCTCGAAAAAAATTTGGTACCTAGCAAGCATAAGATGCGGAATTGCTTTTTTTTGTCGCAGTGAACATTGTATCGAAGTCCACTCATTTTATTCCGCAGTACAACTTTACTGCTTACTATTCCAGAATTTTAAGTACCTAACGAAAGATGATTTGCTGAAACAATAATTACTTACCCGTAACACTTACTCCTATTATCAAAAAAGTTTAAAGAGAGGTAGATGTCGCTAGTAAAGAAAATTAAACGCATCGTAACGCGATCTAAAAATAAAATAAATACGCCTTACTTTTACTTTACTTAACATTACTTAAATAAAATCCTAAATTGATATTTGGCGACATTTAAATCTACCATTTCCTAAACTAACGCCTTTCCCCCAGCATCCACAACGACCGCAGCGCCCTCTAACCAAGCTAACCGGCGAGCCTTCCGCATCGCAAGCCGACGTCGCCCCACCGCCACTACCACCACCGCTATCCCCACCACTAGTAGTACCACTACTAGGAGTCCTACCACTAGGATTCCCACCACTCCGCAGACTACCACTCTTGTGCTGGAGAGCGAGGAGATTCTTCAGGATATTGGGGATATTGGTAAGTAATTTCTTAAAATTATTCCTGAAAGTTTGGTCCATCATTTTTGTTACACCCTGTATAGTTATTCTGTGACATTAAGACGACAATCAAGACACTACATTCAAATCGGTCAGAATCGAACTTACTATATGCTTATGTATAAAAACTGTTCTTTATCAGATGCCATCGAAGACCCAACCTTCCAACAGCGATCTGCAAAGAACCCCTCCAAGATCCCCCGTCGACCCCTGATCAACCTGAAAGAGGACCAGAACACCTCGGCGACCAGCGAGGACGAGAGAAAGAGACAGAGCAAGAAGTACAGCTCCACCTTCAAACAGAACCAGCTGGCTGATATACTGAAGAAGAGTGAAGAAGTAACTACCGAAGGCTTTACTGTTGCAGAAGGTAAGGACTTAAGAACAAATATGTCTTTATTAAATTTAAAAGGGTCAGTGACGTTAGTGATAATAGAAATAAGCCATACCAAAAGGCAAAATAATTAATTTCTTTTAAAATATCGATATGACTAATTTACTATATAATTATAAGGTTTGTTACTAATATTTTGGTAAATTACAGATTTCTGGCATTCAGGACGCCATAGAAGATCCCTCAATCAACAATACTAACACAAACTTTAGATATCGAGATCTATAAATCACATTAATACTAACAACTTGCAAAATTGACCAACCGATTTTAACATGAGTGTACTATCCCACACAGATAACGTGAAAAACGCAATCGCCATAGCAACACACCAGCTCCTAGCTGCACCACTACCCAGCACCGAATACGACAGCACGAGAGACACAGGCTACACGAGCCCTAAAACAGAATACACCAAAACATCAGCCTACGAAGACTATACCACAGCTTTCAGACCAGGCCCGAAGCAGGACTTCATTCAAACTACCGCTGGAGAAACCTTCATCTACGACACACCAAGAGAAACCGCTGTTGAATACACAACAGTTGATTTGACAACGAAGACAAAGCGACCTTATTCTACAACAGGATATGAAACCACATACGACTCAAGAGGCAGCACTGATAAATCTGACATTGATACCGGTAAAGTCACTTTAGATTTCACTACAACTGATTCAAGAGGATCTAATACCCCTTTATTTGGCAGACTGTCTCCAACTACTCTCGAAGCTCCTAAACTGACCACTCTAAGCAGATACCCTACCACCCCTGTGTACCAAACTGTGACTAATCGATTTCTACCCACCACTAGCGTTGACTTCACCGAAACCGATTCCAGAACTTTCTCAACCCCTACATTAACACCAAGAGGTTTTTCCTCCCCTAACGTGATAATCTCAGGTTATACAGGAGTGCAGAGAGGAGGGGTGAAATATGCAAATGATAAATACACTACCGTCTCAGAAGTACCAGAAAACACTGCTAAATACACAACCATACCAGTCGAAGATTCTAGGTCTACTCGTAGATTTACATCTGAAGCGAGGTCTACTGTAGGTTACACTAGTTCCAGTCAAGAACCTGCTGGGTTTTACACTAGGGAATATTTGCTGGAGTCCCCAATTACCAAGACTTATGATGGTGAGTCTAAGAAGCTTAGCAGCAGCGCTTCTTAACACTCTGCCAGTCACATAACCTTCGAGCACTTGCCATATTTCTTCGAGACTAAAATCTTTCTTCCAGCATTTAGTGTCTAATTACATGTCACAGTTTTTCCGTAGCAATAACATACTTTAGGCGTAGGAAACTGACAAGACTAGATTAACCTCGTACTAATAGGACAATAACAATACCTTCGACGCTAAATAATACCTACAATAACTCCGTAACCTATCACATAACCCTGCCTTGCCTAAAATTGGTCCCCATTTGTCATAAAATAACACTATCTTAACTTACATAATATCTTACTCATTAGCATGACACTTCTCAACATCAACATCAACCATTACTACTCTACTTTTCAGACGAATACCAATACCTCTCACCAACCACACCACAACCAATCAGGAAAGTCTTTAGGAAGAAACTCCAGCGCCGTATTTCCACCACCCTTCGGCCGACATCATCTACAACAACTATCCCTGTTCGGTCCACAACCCCCACTTACGTCCCAGAAGTGACCACCAGAGCGCCTAGGCCAAGACAGCCGTCGAAGCCTTTTGAGAAAGTGGCCAAGAGTGAGGATAAGAGGACTCGCAAGCCAGTTGTCAACTATGACTACTATGATGACAGTGCAGAAAGAGTAGCTCTCAAATATGCGGAGGGCACTAAGGTTATCTTACATGGGAAAGGTGAGTTTTCTTAGTAAATATGTTTACAGTAATTGGACTGACCTTTTAAGAATGTGAGGTTCCTTGCTGTCGTTGCTTCATGCAAAACACAACACTGATACTTTTAAAACTTCAAACTACAAACATTCATAAAATGGTTACAGAATAGGTAACCTCTAAAATTAATACTATTTAATGATTCTTTGAGGAGTTGCTCAAGGTAGAGTTTGGTTGCCATACTGTTCATCATGTTCACTTATTTTATAAAAGAATAAAGTAAACATCAATCAAAAGAAGGTTTCATTCTAATTATTCTGAAAAAGACAGATACTAGCAAAGAACTGTTGGCTTTAATAGGTGGTTTTTTCGTCAACATCCTTAAAATCCTAAAACCTATTTACAGGATCCATCGAATGCCTAGACGTGGGTAACTTCCCCCATCCGTCGTCGTGTAAGAAGTTTATATCCTGCGCTCGCATGGAGTTTGGATCCCTTCTCGGCTGGGAGTACGTCTGTCCTAAAGGGCTTAGCTTCGATCCCGTCGGGGGCATCTGCAACTGGTCTGCAGGACTTGGGTGTGATGAGAAGGATGATTAGATTGAGTGGTCAGGTCTGTGAGACATAGGACAAATATTGAAGTGAACAAAACATCTAAATGAAAAGCAGGGACGTGAGAAATCTCGTCCCTGGTGAAACACATCTTTATTTTTTATGTGTTTTTAATGTCATTTTAAGATTGCTATGAGTCCAAGAATACTGAAGGTACCTAAGGTCTAATGAAACACTGAATTCTTAGGGTAACGTTATATCGGGAATTTGGACTGGTAATCTGAGCATTTGCGTTGTAGCGACCTGGATGAATGTTAAAAATAAAATCACGCGATAAATAGGATATAAAAAATTACGATTCTGTAGGTCAGGTATTTTATCAGGTTTTTATCTACAAGCATAACTTTTTATATCAAAAAACGAAAAACATATATTTTTTATATAGGAAAATTTAATAAGTATAAGGCCCTATGTCTCACGGTCAATCTTAAATTAATTTATTATTCAAAATCTCTAAACATTTAGGTAATTCCTTAAATTCATTTCGCTTTTATTTTATAAAATGTGATATCTATGTATCGACTGAAAAATATTAGGTAATGAATGTAAAGCTTATTTTACTGCGTTAAGTATTTACCAAGAACTTATGGAGAACTCTTTAAAGTGTAGATTATGTACTATATCACCAGTACACTATTTATTACATTTGTATCTTGGAGGAGAAATGTATTCTAAGTCAAATTGCAGCTTCTCTGGAAGGTACGAAAAAGGACTTTGTTGAGTCTCTTATTTTTCGCTTTATCCATTAAAATGAAATTAAACGTTTCGTTTTTAGAAAATGATCACTAATAATCACTGCCAACTTTAGTCTCTTTTAAGTTAAAATATTCTTAGTAAATGATAGTGAAATAACTCAATCGGATTTTGTCATTGATGTGTAAAATCATGTAAAAATGTGCCTTATTTACAATTTTAGTGTTAAGTTTGTGAGTTATGTGAGTTAAGTTAACTAAATAAATACTTAAAATAAGATGTTTTTTTAGTTCCTATATATGTATCTCTGTTTCAATCTTTTTGCAATCAATTTTATAACGAAGAAAAGGGATAAAAGAAAAGAAAACAAAGGTGTTTGCTTAGAGTATACTTCTCAAAATAACGAATGTATTTACAAACTATTTCGCAATCCGTTATTATCTTCAAAGACATTAATGTCGCGAAGTGGTCTTATAATATACTTTAAAACGATAACATTAAAGTCACTCGTAATTACTTCATAATTTCTGTATAAATAAATGATGACAGAAAACCACAATTCAACAGCAACCTCATAATGTCCTTTTGCTAATGTTAACATAGCCTATTCCCACACACGTCAGTTTTACCGCCTGTGCCACAGAGTTACCACCTTCGTCTCCCGAATCCTCTCCATCATCAGACTGGATGTCCAGCTTGAACATGACTCCGAAGAACTCCTTTAGATGTTGGAGGAAGGTGATTGTGTAGTCTGATAAAGGACCGATCTGAAATGGAAAGGAAAGTAAACTTTAATCATCAAAAAGTGAAATAGGCTTAAGGCGGTTCCCCGAGTCGTCGCAACCTTTTTTATCTTATTATTTCGTTGAACAAAGGTAATTTCAAAATGTTTAATGAATAAAGAGAGTAGTAGTAAGATTTTGAGAATAAACATGGTAATAGAACTAAGTAAAAAGAACATGTTACCTATATGTTTCGGATTTTTATAATAAAGTCCTAATAAATGGATAATAAGCTAAAACTTGATTTTTGGGCTTGCGTTGCTATGCTCTGTCTCACTCCTATGAACGCGAAATCCTATGTCTGTCCTTTTTACAAAAATTTGTGGTTGTATAGGCTCTTAAGATTCCATTTCTGGGGTACCGATAATAATAATAATAAATAATAATAACGATGGCTAGTTGATGTTGTTTGAAAATTTCCTTATTAATTTATGTATACGTACCACACACTCGCTAACGTCCTTCTGCCCCAGCGCCATCCAGAGCGCTAGCATCCACTGGAAGGCGCTGTCTACCGCTCCCCCTCTGTATATCTCGTCCAGTAGTCTCAGAGCGCACTCGCGACCTAGATCTTCAGGCAGTGTGAAGTCGCCTGCACCAACTTCTGCTGATTTCTAAAAAAACAGTTCCGTCAGTAAATAATGACTATTCAAAGTTGTAACTTCTCTATGTCTCAAACTCTTGTTACAACCAAAAGATAATTCTTTTGACTAGCCAAATTTGGTGTTGTCAAATTTTTTGTCATCATTGACAAAAATGCTAGCACTCTCAGCCTATGTTAATCCACAGCTAGACATAGGCCTTCACTAATAAGCGCCATAGCGCCGTGTCTTCAGCTTGCCGCATCCAGCATCTGCGTCTTTCGCAGGTCATCATCCTACCTAGCCGGAGGGCGTCCTACGCTACGTTTGTCGAGTCGCGGTATCAACCCAAGAACACATTAATCCCTGCAGTTGTCGGCCCATTGCCACTTCAGCTTGCTAATTCTTAGTCGGGTGCAGTGGAACTCAACAGGATAAAATGCGCATGCCTCCGTGGGAGTCATGCAAAGAACTTTTACTTATTATGATTTTTTTTTATACTATCATTGCTGACTGATATTCTGATATTATCAAAAATAGACATAAATATGAAACCCTACAGCAAATGACTGTTCATCTAAAAACTAGAAGGATTTGGAGGTACCTTTCTGTCCTAGATTAAACATTCTGACTTTAAAAATGTGATTTTTCGATTCGTTTTGATTAAATTTATTATTATAATATGAATTGAAATATAATTAGTTATTATTATTGTTATAAGGCAATCAATTTATTAATAACAATTTATAACTCTCCAAATTTAATTAAAATGAATTTTTGTACGCTCGAAAGAGTAGATTGTGTAGATCGAAAACTATATTTTAAGACCTGATGTATTTAACCACAATCACAATTAATAAATGGTTTCAATGGTTTCAACATTGCAAGACACAGCAAATATCAGGCTGTCGGGTTATTCAATTCTTTACCTACGGAGATGAAGACATCAGAGAGGTTAAACCAATTTAAAAGTGACCTTACGCAACTCCAGCTGACGACGGGATGTTTCTACACGATCAATTTGTTCCTCAAATGTAGCACTTATTGAAAATTGTTATTGAATAAATGATCATAAATAAATACTTAATAAATAATGCTGGACACTTTACACAACATTATCTAGCCCTAAGCTAAGCTGAGCTTGTGTTATGGGTAGGTACTAGATAACTGATATGCGTAATTTATTACAAACACATAGATATATATTTTTACTATTACATAGAAAACGACCAGAGCACCTTGAATATCTGCAAATCGTACAAACCTTTGTCCCGCTACGGGAATCGAAACCGCAACCTCCTGCATCGCAGGCGGACCTTCGCCCACCACGCCACATAGGTCGTCAAAATGATGAATTATGAATGAAAATAATGTGTCAATGAAGTGAATCTTTTTCCATATTTAACATTTCGCTAGAGACGTGCTCTTCTAACTTTGCGACTCTATGACACTATTCCAGCATTGTTTAATAATTGAACTTACCGCCTCAGCGCAGTAGAAGGTCTTATCGTCTGTCTCCGCGACGAGGCTGACGCCGAAGCCGGGGCTCTTGCCGGCGTTGGAGCCGCGGCACTGGTCCGTGTTTATGTACACGTCGGGCAGGAACTTTAGCATTATCTGCGGCATTTATAGAAGTTGCATCATAACTAGATGGCGTTAGTAAATTTGTGGAGAAAAAAAGGGTGGAGTTGCAGTAAATTAATTTTATTTTAGCATTTTAATCATTAACATTTTGCTTATTTTCGCAATCAGGGTAATGAGTTGTAAAAACTATGTTTCTTTCCTTTTATTTTCTCAACGTTTCAGCAGGATTAACAGCTGCAATGTAGCTACAACAGCATTATAAAAATTGATGTCGCACAAAGTGCAACTAATCCCCATTGATGTGGTGAAAACTAATTGCTTAAAAATATAAACACCCAAACAACTCCAATTTTTACATTAATAAATAAAGCTCATGTTATTGCTCAGGACCACTGGGACCACTTTTGTCCCAGCAGTCATGTGCACAGAACTACTGGGAATAAGCTCTCGGCACTGCAATGTTTTCTACACATATTTTATAACCCAGATTTTCTACATGTCGGGGAGCCAGTGTCCACTCACAAAAGTTAACTGTCAAAGGGTTCAAAAGTCTTACCCCTTTAGCTGCATCGACCACCCTGTTAGCCATGGTGGGAGACACCCTCAGAGCGTACACAACCCCTCGGATCCTCTTCACCAGCCCCCACTTAGTGCACTGCAGGGGGCGCAGGTGTCTCTTCACTGGACACCTGAATACCACCTCTCCGCCTCCTAATGGTGGAGCTCCTTAAACAGCAGAGAATTTTCTTTCACATATCAGAGTGATCTTAAAAGATGTTGGTTACATTCTTAGGGTACCTAGATTTATTATTTGATGTTTTTATGTGGTGGCATACCCAATAGAAAACTTCTAATAGTTGTATATGATCACTTTTTTATTTTTTCAAAAATACAAATTTAAAGGGAAAACTTTATATACCTATCATCATGATGAAGAAAAATATAATAAAATTAATATCCCAAATTTTCGTTTTCAGCAGGATTCGAACCTTCGCCCCAACCACACTGAAAACGGAATTTTTAGGACATTATTAAACTTTCATTGAAAATTGCCCCAGTGCAAGTAACATACTATAAAGCAAAAAGCTACATAAATTACAAGATTTTATTGCACATAGTAATTTTTGTAGCCAGTTCTGGAACAAATAAATACTGCTGGACAATTCACACAGCATTATCTAGCCCCCAAAAGTAACACAGCTTGTTTTATGGGCAAAAGATAATTAAATTACCTCGTCTAACAACTTTCAGCTCTAACCCATCATCAACCAGTATGAACTTCAGGAGCACCGGCAATGCTGCTGCTTTTATCTTGTCAACGGACACATCCAGCTCACTATGAGTGACTCCCTGTAGTACTGCGTTGAGGGGCTCTTTGCAGAATGGGCCCAGAGCTAGCAACACTTCTAGATAGTAGCCTGGAATTAGACAAGATAAAATAATATATTATTGGTGGAAAGTAGTATCAATAATGTTCATAAATTTGTGTTACATATCAAAAGCTTAATTATAATCTTGAAATGGACACTAGCAGACTTTTCAACGAGGATTATAGATCAAGAACGAGATGATAGTGCCAACAGAGCGAAAATCAAAAAGTCGAGATCATAGAATTTCAATGGTATTTTTGGCATGATTTTTGCACGGCCATTGCTGGGTGTAGGTGTGGGTAGTGTGTTTAAATGATACCTAAACGTTACGTTTAAGTGATGAATAGGTACTAGAAAACTGACTACTTGTCAGCAGGCTAAACGTGACTGAGCTAACCTATCCCTCTTTTTGGACAACAGCTGTGCGTAATTTGGCCTCCGATCAGCAGTCCTGGCTCAAAGTACATGGACGTGCCCGTCTGTCCAAGCTCCACACGTGTGCCATTCGTCACTTTGTCCAGCAGGCGGATCAGGTTCACCTCGTACTCCCGAAGGCCTGGGTCGTCATGAGAACTTCGAATATCCTCTATCCTGATTGCTCTTCCACTTAGCGTGGCAAGGAGTAGACGCTGGCGGAAAAAATTACTTCCTTTGTACACTAGAACGTCGTTTCGCACTGTAGCAGGCATTTTGTCTCTGAAGTGAGGTTATTTATTTATTTTCGAAAATAAAATGTAAACAAACCCCGCACCAAACACATGCGGTCGTTCGTTCATTCCACAGAGTACATACGTAGTATACTTGTTAGTCAAAGATCTAGGATCCTACGTTCGGTATACTATAATCTTTGTTATTAGTTTATTTATGGTATATATACTACATACTTCTAAATCGGTGGAGTCACCCACAGATGTGGTGTATATAGAGGTGATCGTTTTTACTAACATCGTTGTTGACCAACGATGTCAGTGTACGTTGTTCCCATCGGATGGCGAATAGGTGAACAACGGATGCCGGCGACAACGAGATGCCGAACCGAGTAATGCCACCGACAACAAACGAACGTCACACCGACATCGGAAGAGCGGGGAGGTTAGTGGCGCGGCATCGGATGGCGAACAACGAAGTCAGCCGAGTAATGCCGATTGCCAAACCTAAGCAACGAACATCCATCCATACCTCACCGCCCGCATGCCTGCGTGTGTGTGAGCGAGAGGAGAGGATGCTAGAACATAGAACTGAACGTTTTATTATATCTAACTAGATATGGCATGAACCTGTACCAATGTTTTTTATAAGGATTTTTGTAACAGTGCTTACCCGCACTCTGGGCATCTCTAAGACCGCGCTTATTACCTTATCTTATATCTTATTACCGGCGCTACAGTCCGTAAGAGGTCCCAAAGATTTTCGACGAGAACCGACAGAGACTTCGTGGCTTAGTTGGTTAGAGCACACCCGTACTAAGGGTGGGACGCGGGTTCGAGTCCCGCCGAAGTCGAAAATTTTTGGGAATTTATTTCATTTCTTAATGTTATTTATTATTAAAAAAATACGGTATCTATTTTTTTATCAAATGTCTCTATTTAATATAAGTATTATGGTATTTTAGATTTACCCTACTACTAGGAACCAAGTTAGATATTGAATTATTTTTATTTGTTCAAATTCCGTAATTTAGGACCTACCCTTCTAAAACGCTCATGTCACTTCCAGTAAGTTTCATATGCTCAGTGTTGTGTTAGCAACCCGGCCGACATCGTTGGCGGCAACATCGTTGTTCACAACGGATACCATTCTGACAAAAACGATGTGCATCGTTGTGGAAATTCAACGACAACGCCCATCTCTAGGTGTATACTTCTTAGTTTAAGTGTGATGTGTACTAGGCTAGGGATGCTAACGCATAGTACACTATTGTACTTAGTTACTGGTGGCGTGGCACTCACACAAGCTTATCACTGACCATGTTGCCATTTTATTGCAATAAACAGATGTTGGGAAACAAATGTGCTACCTAATGTTCAATTGAAAAAAAAAACAGAAACATACAATATTTAATTATATTTATTAAATCAGTCCAAAAAGTATTAGTTTAACCCGAGTAAATTTGAAAATTATTTCTAAAAACAAAAACACAGAATTCGTTTACGTAAAATAAGCAGCTCTGGGAGTTACCATTTCACGCTACTGGTAACACCAGAAAAAAGCAATCTCATAGATCATTCATTCATTCACACCATTCATTCATGATTTGTCTTCTCTGTCAAACGTGTTTGTACCACATAACGCTGTCTTGCTTATGTATAATTACTCAATGTTTTTCAAACTTTTATATAAATCGCGAAACTTTTCTACTGTCGCGAAACAATTAACTCTTTTTTTTTCTTTTAAGTGATAACTATGATAAGGAATGATAACGAAATGATTCGTTGCTCTATCAGCTTTACCTTAACTTTTATTCAGGGCATTGAACTGATTTATGGGATAAAAAGCTTATGTTGCTCTCTATCCTTTCAAATAACTGTGCCAAAAATCAAGTCGATTGCTTGCTTAGTTAGGGTGTGAAAGAAGGATAATCAAACACACTTTTGCATTTATAATATTATTTATCCTATAGATTTTTTGCAACAGTCTGCAGGTAGCTCAATAATTGTTTCTCTTGTGTATACTATGTTTAATTTAATTCTTTTATATGATTGTAATGTAATTTTCTTTATTAATAAAGCTGTTTATTTAGGATGTAGGTAGGTACCTAGATATGTCGAGACCCTAGGTTCGTGGGGTACCGAGGCTCTCCGGGTTTTCAAAAAATTATCTGAGCGTCTGGTCGAAGCGACGCGTGACCCGAGAGCTGGTGAGTATCTGGCACAGCGCATCAGCATTGCTATACAGCGGGGCAATGCAGCCAGTGTCTTAGGCACGCTTCCAACTGGTATTGATATGGATCAGTTGAGCTACCTGTAGATTGTTTGCCACAGTTTGCAGATAGCTTGATTGTTTCTATTGTAAATACTAGTTTTAATTTAAATTTGTTATTTGATTGTTATTTTCTTTCTGAATAAATGTATTTACCTAGATATATTAGTTTGAATAGGAGATATGGATCAGTTGAGCTACCTGTAGATTGTTTGCCACAGTTTGCAGATAGCTTGATTGTTTCTATTGTAAATACTAGTTTTAATTTAAATTTGTTATTTGATTGTTATTTTCTTTCTGAATAAATGTATTTACCTAGATATATTAGTTTGAATAGGAGAGTAGGAGCCCAGGTATCACATTAGTAGCCTAAATGATTAAGTAGCTAGATTTAAATAGGTATGTAATACATACCTATTTAAATCTTACATACTATGTATGTATATATAATTACTAATTACATACCTATTATATCATTTTATGATATTGAGTAGGTAACATAACGAGCAAGAC
The DNA here is from genome assembly GCA_946478455.1 of Eupithecia vulgata. Lineage (NCBI taxonomy): Eukaryota > Metazoa > Arthropoda > Insecta > Lepidoptera > Geometridae > Eupithecia > Eupithecia vulgata. The sequence continues at coordinate 14,011,131 of OX297873.1, forward strand.
GGTCTTGCTCGTTATGTTACCTACTCAATATATAATAAAAAACATAGTGAATTGAAGTACGACCCGAAATCAGCATCGAACAAAAGACGTAGGGGTAGAGTATGTGAGAGAAACTCTTTTCATATTAGCCACTCGCACAAGTTTTACTGCTTTCTAGGCAGTTACCTCTACAATAAATTAAATAGCACCTTAACACTTTCATGGCTGAAAACACAGAGTGCGATCTGCAACTCCGTGTTACGACGGCACGCCCCTGCGGGTCGCACCGCCGACGCTAGAAGTGATCGTGTTAAACATACACCCATTGTGTAGTTCCAGTTGCAAGGAAACAATCTCCAAGTATCTTAAAACCCTGAATTACCAACAAACTGAAGACCTACTGAAATTACAAAACTAATCACAAACCAAAGCTCAAACACAGTCGCAACTGCAGACGCGTTTTCTTTCTCTCATCTATTCAACTAGATACATACACAACACACAGCACAAGCACGGCAAGTCACACCCCTCAACCACACTGGGGTCTCCTGTTGCCCAGACTCTTAAGAGGCTGGTATTCTCAGGAGTACCCCCTGCACAATCATCACACTTACCATAGCACTCACATCAACCACACTGGGGTCTCCTGCTGCACAGACTCTTAAGAGGCTGGTGTTATCAGGAGTACCTCCCGCACAATCATAACATCTACCATAACACTCACATCATCCACACTGGGGTCTCCTGTTGCCCAGACTCTTAAGAGGCTGGTGTTCTCAGGAGTACCCCCCACGCAATCCTCACACTTACCAAAACATAACACAAACACTCACACATTCATAGATCAGGTATATAGATACCTGTCCTGTGCACCCACTCTATGTCAGACTTACAGGTACATATTGTAATTATTATTTGCTGTTTTTTTTTTTGTACTAAACTCTAATCTAGATTTTTAATATATTCTAGCGCACAGAGTGGACCTGGTGACCCGTAATACAGGTTCTTGTGAACCTAAAACAGGCACCAGTCTCTCACAAAGTTAGCTATAATATTAGCATTACTTACTTAGCCAGTTATTTTATCAACTAAGCTTTTATTGTGAGAGAAAATAAATAAATATCTTGCTTGATGATTACCATAAGGCATTGATCCTAGCTTGATGATTACCTTACCATAAGGCACAGGTCTTGGCAAGACCTGTGCCTTATGGTAATCATCAAGCATGCACATAAATGGCACAGCGCCACGCAGGCTTTTGAACCTCAAAACCATGCTTTAAATTTACCCTAAAGTTTAAATTACTTAGGTATAATAAAATCAGGAATAAAGCCTAGTATTTTTTTCCCCAAACTAAAAAGTTTGAGAACCACCGTATCCGGCGCTGGTGGCACCCACACTAAAGAGTATACAATAACTACGTAAACCCTACATGCGTATCTCGGAATGGCATACCTGGCGGATGGTGTTAGGTTAAGATCTCTGAGGTTAAGTAAGATTTATTATTCTGTCTGTGTGTGGTAATTGTTTGTTTTTGTACTTTGTTGTGCTGGTTTTGCAGGTTATCAATAAAATAAAAGATATCTACGAGAGAGAGAATTAAAACAATTACACAGGCTATGAAAAAACAGAATTTGATTTTATTAAATTCTCACTACTAATTATTTTACCATGAAAGTGGTTGTGGGCGACGTCGTCCTCCCAGGAGACCAGTGTGAGACCATATCCAGTCTCGGCGAGAAAAGCAGAGTCCTTCTCGGCCCGGGATTACGGAAAGAAGCTGATGGTGTTTTTATCACAAAAGCTGGAGTCTTGAGAAGAAGGGCACCACACACATTTTGGGTGGACAGCTACCAGAAGCGCTACATTCCTTCACGTGGTGAAAATGTGATTGGACTTGTTGTACAGAAATTGGGAGACATTTTTAGAGTTGATGTCGGCAGCAGTAGCCCAGCTACGCTCTCCTACCTATCCTTCGAAGGTGCAACTAAAAAGAATAGACCTAAAGTTGAAATTGGCGACGTAGTCTACGCTAAAATGCTCGTAGCTAGCAAAGACATGGAACCGGAGCTTATCTGTGTCGATTCACATGGAAAGAAGAATCGATTGGGTGTTCTAGAAGATGGTTTTGTATTCAAGTGTTCTCTGAACCTAATTAGGAAGATTCTAAGCCCACAGTGTATGTTGATAGACTCACTGAAGAATGAATGGCCTTTTGAAATAGCTGCAGGTATGAATGGCAGAATATGGATAAAAGCAAAGTCCATGAGAGAGACTGTCGCTGTGGGAAATGCTATATTAGCATCAGAGTATTTAACTAATGATGAAATTAAAAGCATTTGCAAGAACATTGCAGGAGTACTAGCTGGTCATGTATCATGAAATAAATGTGTTATCTTTTTCTCTACCTGTTTTTTTTATTTTCATTTAGTTACAAGGAAATAAGGAAAAGAAAAAAAAACACAGAAACAGTGATTGGAATTTAATTTTGGCAAATGTAACTAGCCTATCATCCAGAAATCTGAATTACAGAATGTAAACTACATTGACTGATTGGGAACCAAATTGTGTACCTATTGAATAAATTAATATTTATTTACAATGCAGGTCCAATCATTCCTCTTCTCTCATTTATATACAGTTAGGCAATAGCCAATTTACACATTAAGTCAAGATAAATAATTTAATTTTACAATTCAGTTATTTTTGCATAATTATTTAAAATTGCTATGAGGTTTATAGATTACCATCATACATAAGACAACTGGGAGTGAGCCATACTTCCAATTTTCTTTAAAATGGCATTCTACAAACCTAAAAAAAATGTGAATAGCACACCTGGATTTTAAAAATTACTGGAACCTAGCAAACATTGTAGCTCTACTCAGGATATTGAAACAGACTGGATGAATGTTCGTAATTTGAAACTAGTCAAATTAGCCTCTAAAGTTTAGAAGCTAATTTATAGAATCTAAACCAACAAATAACAACATAGATACATTAGGGGTCCATTTTATGCAGATAGGAACTCATGAAAAACCTATTTTAATGTAGCAAAATTGGAACACTCAAAATCATTTGCATCAATCAGTCTGCAGTTAGCTCAACTGTTTCAATTAAAAATACTAGTTTTAATTATTTTCTATACTTTCATTGTAATTTTCTTTGTTAATATGTATAAATAGAGGATGTTTGGCGCATCGTTTGCCAAAATAAAATAGGCGGTAGACTTTTATGCTTCCTTCTCAACCGCCTCATAAATTCCTGACCCCATGGATGGAGGTTATTGTACATTTTTATTTGAAATTTATTATTGTCTGCATTTTAACTTGAACATGTGTGTCAAAATTTGTGTATTATTATAATTTGATATTTTGTACAGTTCTATTGAAGTCAAAATTAGTCACCTTTCCATCACCTCACAAAGTTTTTTCAAAAGCAAAATCAAAACTTTTAACGAAATAAAAAAGACTAAATTATTATGTAAGAATTTGTTTAAAAATTTGTCTATCGTTTTTCTATCGGTTTGCAATATGCCACGTAAACGTTTTTTAAAAATGTATATAAAAAACCTTTGTGGGGTCAGGATTTTTTTCAGGGGGTTGAGAAGGTATTACATAAACCCCCCCTCTTTTATTTTGGCAAACAATACACTAAACACCCTGTACATATGAATAATAAGAACCTTTATTTCAATCATGGTAAATTTTGGTTAATTTAGCCAAAAACATATTAATAAATCAATCAAAATATACAATCAGAAAGTGGTAACTTCAAAAAGATATACAAACAAAATGTACATGCAGTTATAACAACCTACCTACCAAAAGGAATGTTAGGTACATTTTCTATTTACAGTTTTATTTACCTATATAATTGTAACTGATTCTGAAGTTAGAAATATAAATTAAGACATTGAACTATGCAACCAAAAATGGTTGTGCACACAAAACACACGAGAGGTTTTCTTATAAATAACAAGTATAGGTTAGTTTCATTATACTGACTAGATGACGTGAGTGAGTAATTCTTTCAGTTTCTAAGCTTTCATGATTTTACCATCAAAATGAAGATATTGTTTAATTAATTTTTATCACAACAAAGAATTATATTATTCCATTGATAAAATATAGATGGAAAGTTCTTACGTTTATAAAATAGTCAATAAATATCATAGTCATCATGCTACTTATAGAAAACCTCCCAACACAATTTTTGTAATTTGTATTGTAACACCATTATTCATATAAAGAGCTTAGAAGCCATTAACTTTCAACATGATTGACATTAAGGGCCTCTGCAGACTACAAGAGTTGCAGTACCAAATAATTTTGCTGTCTGCAGCCTCCCTATAACACTCATAAATACGAAAATATAATTTACTCTATGTTGATTAATCAGAGATCAAGCCTTTACTTACATTTACATGATTATTTACACAATGTACACTATTCCTTATTTATATAAGCAATTCTAGAAGTAGACGTATTAAATATGATTTGTGCAAATCTAATTTTTTCATTTTTATACTTATCCTAATAAATAACTGACTGAGTTTTTATTGCTCGCATTTTTTAAGATTTGCACAGAAAACGGAAGTACTAGTGATTAAGTATTTTAAAAGTTGTGGTTTCAATTCGGCTGTTTATAACCGAATTTTACAAATTCTTATTTGAATTTTGATATCATAAGTCGTTTCGATTTTTATAATCCACATTTCGTTTGTTTTTTTTTTTCACATGTTCCCTGCATTACGAAACTTAAATATCGTGGATTCACATCTTGTTTTTAGTAGCACTTACTGTCGCGTAAGAATTAAAAAAACGTTGTCAATCAAATGTGTGTTGTATTCCATGACAATAACATTCAGAATCTAATATCCACAAGATTATTGGTACTGTCAGTCACTATGTGTAACTTGGACACATTGTGTCCTAGGTCCGAGTATAGGAAGTACGCACAACACAGTTATGTCAGAGAATATTTAAAAATACTAACAGTAATGTTTAAGAGGTTTATCGCACGCAAATGATCACAAAACAGTTTCAAATTAAAGTGGTTTGTATGGTCAGTTCACTGTAACTTCACGGATGTGTATTTTATATCTCGCTTTACTCGTCAAAACCTTTCGATTCGATTCCAGTAAAATGTAATAGCTCTCACTTAGCTTGCTTATGCACCAAAATACTTCTCTTAGAGTACAATCCCATCTGATGATAAGTGATGATGTGGCTGATGTAACTAAGTATCAAAATGTCTAGAAAGTAACTTTTTCCTACTTAGAGAGCCAAGTTTTTGATTATAAGTAGCATTTCCTTTCAAGATAACCAACCACACAATTGAACACTGTTGAATATGGATCACTATGAACTTTTTCATTGGCTGTGACGTTACCCAGCCTAATTGGCCGGCCTCAGAAAACCGAGTCGGCAGAGCGGGATAAATGTACCGGGTGTGAGGGAGAGCGCGCCAGTCGCTTGCGCGGGAGCTTCTGGAGCGTTGTGAGGAGGTGGGGGAAGTCCGGACGGTCGGTCGCGTTTAGAGCCCAGCAGATCATTAGAATGTCCTGGAAAAGTATCAAGGTTTATATCCTAAATGTATTGCTTGACTTTTTATAACGGATTATGTCACGAGCTCGATTTTGAGTTGCTGTAACACTTGGACCGCTCGCTGTGGCTTCATTACTACTGAAATTCGTGTGTATTATCAGCTGTTTATGTCATTTTATGGCATAATGTTTAGCGAAAGCGTAGACGAAGTCACTACGGCTTACGGATTGAAGTCTTGCTCAAATCTTAGTTTTCATTTGATTAATTAAGTAGATTATGACTGCCTATAAAACAGTTATCCACCCACTGTGACACTGCTGAAGCTGGAAAGCGAATGGGTTAAATATAACCTGCCGACAAACTGTACAGTTTGGCAGAAAATTTAAAACGTAATGAATACTTTTAATTTGGAAAAGTGAATAAATAAAAAAATAAATAAGAGGATTACCTTGATATCCCTGGAAGCCTGCATGTTCGCGAGCGACTGCTTGACGCCCTTGCCGACCTGCCAGATGACTGCCTCGGGCGGCTGCCCTTTGAACGGGTATTCCCCGCATAGGAGCTCGTACCATACCGTGCTGGAACAATCATTACATCTGTTAATCACACTATTTTTAATAAGTAAGTTTGCATGTGTGTTACCTCTTCACGCCATTACTACTAAACACAGACAGAAACTAGTTTTTTTTTTATAAGCAACAAAAAACAATACTTAAGTAATTTGCGCAATACGTTAGAAGTTCTGACCGCGGTAAAAATAGGATATTAAACACCCAATATGCTGGGTTAAAGGAACCCCTAAGTTTTTCAGTATTATTTTGTATCATGAGACTTTCACCTTTGGACATAGACCTTAAAACTCGCCACAATGACCAGTGTTGCCCAGCTGGTGGCCAGCAGTTTTTCCGGTCCTGCACCAGCTCGTCGGTCCATCTCTGTTTGTCCACGCGGCATCGTCAAAGTACTATCACTTACACTAATATTATAAATGCGTTTGAATGGATACTATAGATGGCTGATTTCTTCAGATCAAGGCTCGGCTTCACGCAAACTGAAATTTCGTATAGGTCTAAACCTAGAATCAAACAAAGGCTACTTTTTATCTCATAAATTAATTCCAATAGAAAAGATAAAATTTATGGATGTACAAAGACTTTAAATTTTAATATTTCCATAAAACAACGAACAGAAACAACGTTTGCGAAGCCGCAGGCTGTAACTGGCTGATAAATAATACTACGTAGTTACCCAAAAGCGTAGACATCAGTGCTTTATCTCATAAATTAATTCCAATAGAAAAGATAAAATTTATGGATGTACAAAGACTTTAAATATTTCCATAAAACAACGAACAGAAACAACGTTTGCGAAGCCGCAGGCTGTAACTGGCTGATAAATAATACTACGTAGTTACCCAAAAGCGTAGACATCAGTGCATTTGGAGAAGGGTAGATGCAGCGAAGCGAGAGGCGTTAGCGCGCGGCACAGTTCCGGCGCCAGGTAACACAGCCAGCCTGCTGGAATGCCCAGGCTATCTCCGCGAGCGCTAAACAATAATCACATTACACCATTATTATCACATACATCATTCATCCATCAATCTTGCGATTTGAAGTGGGACTGGAACACGGCTGCGAACATCAACTAAGTAGTCTTAATTAATTAGGCATCAGATGCCTTAGGCATCAGATGCCTAATTGAGACGACTTAGTCAGTGTATGAAACTAAAAATAAAAAATAAAATAAATAAACGGCTGCGCAACGCACAGTACACCTTGCACGAACACCCCGGGGTTGGCCGCTAGTTGTTAAATATCACTTTTCTATTTGATTACACATGCGCACTTTTGTTGCTGCTTTTGCTAAGATCATAGATAGAGCTCAAGTGAACAACTTGAGCTCTATCTATGATCTTGATCACTCTACAACCCTCAAGTTTCAGAAAAGTCTCATTTACATTACAATTAACAAATTATTAATGGTCTCACTTGTTTCCAAAACAGAGTTTCGTGACGCTGAACAGTCCAAAGTCAGTGATGACAACTTTCCCGTTCTCCAGGAAAATATTCTTCGTTTTCAAGTCTTTGTGGACGATGCCTCGCGCGTGGAGGTAGCCCATACCCTGAAATTGTCATAACATTGAAATATTTTTTAAAATCAATTGGTACTTATAAGAGGTCAAATGCCTGAGTCAAATGCACGTGTGCGTCCTTGCTATAGCTAATTGAACAGTATTAGTCAATGCAAGTAAAGCTCTTTCTAAGATTCGTTTGAGAAAATTTTGTTCTGTGATCTGTCTTAGGCTTTCTATTGTGTCTTTCATAAGATCGGTTTAGCAAAAGTTCATCTTGGAGGCCGCATACGATATAAAAAGCAGTAGAATATTGTATCAGACTATGTAAACAAGCACTACTATTATAAATGGAAACTAAGTCGGAGTAGCTCAAGGCTCTTAAGTATTACTTCTGTTATATATCATTGACATGTCTTACTCGAGATTTAAGTTTAGTTACCTGTGAGATCTGTTGCGCGACTAGCACGCTCTTGTTCGGCGTAAACTTGTCTTTCCGCAGGTGTATGTGTGTGTGTAACGTCATGCCTTTACACAGTGAAGTCACGATGGCGAGCCGCGGAGGTTTCATACATGCTCCCATGAATAGGACGAGGTTCTCGTGGCGGGTCTTGCGGAATGTTGCCACCTGAAGGAAAGAAAGTAGAATACTGTTTAATTCTGTTCTTTCTTTTGTTAGTCTTGTGTAATGTATTTATTTATTGATCTCCAGGTATTTGTTCTGGTATTTCTGGTCGTTTTCTATGTATAATAAACATATCTATCTATGTAATGTATTTTATTATGTATATCAGTTATCTAGTACCCATGACACAAGCTTTGTTTAGCTTGGGGCTAGATAATGCTGTGTGAATTGTCCAGCAGTATTTATTTATTTTATTTGTTGCTAGCCCAGGGCATCAAATCAAATAAATATCGGTATGAGCCTTAGCTTAATCAAATAGAAGACGTGAATGGCGACGTTGGGGACAGCTATGGAAAAAAGACAGAACGTTCTTTGGAAATAGTGGAAAGCCACAAAAAACGTGTCATATTGGATATTTATTTATTTTGTGCACGTGCAGTAACTTGAACACGATGACGTCGTGCCAGCTGCCGCGGTACTCGGCGCTGAATCCACCGGTCTTCTATAACTTGCAATTTGATATGATGAAGCTACAAGTGGTATACGTCCACTCACCTCGTGTTTGAAGGTATCTAACGGCACACAGTCATCAGCCAGCGAGTGCACGTGCAGTAACTTGACCGCGACGGCGCCGTGCCAGCTGCCGCGGTACACGGTGCCGAATCGACCAGTCCCTATCACTTCGAATAGCTTCAGCTCGTCGTAGGGGATGTCCCATTCTTTCATTGATAACTGGAAAGAAAAAGGTATTTTAGGTGCCCATTCCACTATAAATTTCAATGTAAATTTGATCAAAGAACTTGGATGACTTCGTCCAATTTACTAGCAAACACCGATATTTGAAAACGTATACAGACAAGTTAATTCTTTCATATGGAAAATGCATTTTTATGGATTACAATAGTAGCCTATGGTTCATTTAAAGTTAGGAGCTACAAATATGCAAATTTTTAGCACGTTCTGTTGAAAAGTTTTGGCGTAAAGAAGTAACAATCATCCATCTATCCATCCAAACTATCTCATTGTTAATATTAGTGTGATGTCATTTCTCAAATCTATTACGCAAATTACCTAGGAATCTTGGACAAAGATATTGGATGAGTGGAATACCTAGATTTATGAAAATTGACATCTGCTTCATTTTCTCTAATATCCGTATTTGGACTCAGTATTTCGTTCATTATGTTTTCTTTGGTCAGGTCAGCTATTTTGTGGACCCAAATAAGTAGTTTTTCTTTTTATTCAACTTTGATATATGTAATTCTCCTGGTTCACCAATACCTTATCACGACGAAAATATTTCTGTGGATTGATTTGGGCTACTTGTTATCAAGGAACCTAACTGTTTTTCGAAAATATTAGGGTTCCTTGATAACCAGGTTCTTTTTACATAGAATACATACTTCTTCGAACAACCGACGTCTATGCACAATAGCAGACATTTTCAAAAATCCAAAAGTACAAAGGGTTTTCTGGTTCTTGTATCAATTTTACTTCAAATTCAACCAATGAGAATCCTGTACCACCTTAAAATAGAACTACAATACAAAGAAACACTTTCCGATACAATCAAATCACTAATTAATCCCTTAAAGTTTCAAACACAAACGCGACTTCGTTAGCGGACCCAGCCAGCACCAACTAAGTCATAAATGTAACAGAAGCACATTGTTATCGACACCCGCTTATCGAGGGAGGCTGATAACTCTCCTGATTTATGACTGCATCTGTTCTGTTGGTTACTCACGCGCCTGACGATGAGACAGTTTATTGCCTTAGTAGTGTGATGTGATTCAAGTAAGGTGCCCATTCCACTCATCCAATATCTTTGTCCAAGATTCCTAAGTAATTTATTTCAAATGGAATTTCATCACATAATGCTTGCGAAAGATTGGATGGATAGAAGGAAGTTTGTGAATTTTTGACGTGAATAAGTATCTCACGTTAAAACTTCTCACCAGAACGGGCTGAAAATTTGCACAGGTGTAGCTCTTGACCAGTTATAAAACATAGGTTAGGTACAATTGAACTCATAAAATTTCAGTTACCTACCATTGGAAATATTTAATCTGCAGACGTTTACATAGAAACAACGCGTGCGAAGCCATGGACAGAAACTAGTATCCAAATCTTTGATGAAATATCGGTATTGCTAGTAAATTGGATGAAGTCATCCAAGTTCTTTGATCAAATGTACATTGGAGAAAAAAATTGGATGAGTGGAATGGGCACCTTAAGGTTATTATTAGTTTAGCAGCAGGAAACGTTCATTTGTGCTGTGTATTTTGTGGTTTTGAACCCAATATTGACGCTGTTTTATTTTGTGATTTATGTAAAGGCAAATTTTTGCTGTAGTACACGCTCGTTTATACTGTTAATTTTGCTATCTTATAATTCTTATTATTAAGATTTTGAAAAGTGTGGTTAGTGGTTATTAAGCAACCGCTTGATATTGTACGCACTTTACCGCCATAAAACATCAAACAACATTTCAAACGCAGCGTTTCAACCGCGGCGGCTACCCGCTAGTGCGTTCCTAGGCTAAGGGTAACAAGGAATAAATAAAATAAACTTACACTATTCTGTCTCGGCCACCGGGTGTCGACATGCTTGTTGTGTAGGTCTAGCGAGTCTTGTCTGGCGCCGCTGCTGTCCGTGGAATTAGAACCGCTGATTGACACTCGAAAGCTATCTGTGAGGAGAAAATATTATTTAGCATGTTAAACTGGTCTCCTAAAAATATTTCGATGTATGTGCTGTATTATAGCATAGGTACTTTGACAGTTCCATTCATAGATTTTAATTTGTACGGGTGTGGCTTTTTGGGACAGGAGTTCATGGCCAAACTAATGCAGCTGCATCTCAATTACTCCATTCTTAAGATCTTACCTCCACTTTTAACACTAGACGTGAGATCCTCCTTATCGTGCGCTATCCTCGCGGGAGACTGAATACTGCTGGAGTGGATATGGTTGGGACTTGACACTGCTGGCTTTACTTCTGCAACAAATTAAATAAATAATGCTAGACAATTCACACAACATTATCTAGCCCCATGTTAAGCAGAGCTTGTGTTATGGGTACTAGATAACAGAACATAGAAAACGACCGGAGAAAGAACTCCTAAAACTGCAGATCTTACAAACATTTGTCCCGAGGCGTGAATCAAACCCGCAATCTCCTACGTCGCAGGAGGCGCGTCACAGAGGCTATATTAACGACTTTTGACTATAATAACGACAAATTCTCCTATTAACGACTCTGAAATCTGAATTACAACTTGCTGTCTGTAACGTAAACATACCTAGCCCTGCCTGAGTCCAGGGAGTCGATACTGTCTTCTCGACGACGGAACAATACGTTTGGGTACGTGTCCACGTCTTCTGTTTTTTTTAGGATTAGGTACAGAGTCTCTACCCAGGATCTACGCTGAGAAGCCGTCGAGTGAGAGATGAACGAGGAACATCATTCCTCGTTCATCCCCGGCTTCGCACGGGTAGATTCTATAGCCTACATTTCTCATGGATAACTTAGGATTCTAATATGAGTAGTATCGGCACCTGTTAAATGCAATAAAAAAAAACAAATCTTTCTACTTTATAATATCATTAACCATAAGGTGGTTTCTACTTACACCTATTTGTTGTGAAATATTTGTAAATAAACAGCCCATACCCAACCTAATAATCACTTTCTTGTCGTTGATTTTTTAGCACAATCTTCTGCACTGCTTGTCGATTTGAGGTCTCTTCCTCAATAAATATTGCTAACATTATCTGATTATCTGAAACTCTACGGCAATCATGTAAATTTAGTTTTTTTTTGTTGTATTATCTCAAAACGAACATTTCTTATCCAATTTGAATACGAAAGTATACATTATAGTATACTAACCAGGGAAATGGAACTGTTGTTTGTGTTTGTGCGGCGGCGGGGGCGCCAGCGCGGGAGACGACGGCGTCGAACTGTTGCAGGATGATGTGTTTGATGAGGAATCCGGACCACCCTGTGTAATACAATACAATCCAGATTAATACAATACAATACAAATCACACTAGTAATATTATAAATGCGAAAGATTTGAAGGATACATGGATAGGCACATGTTTGTTACTTCTTCACCCCAAAACTATTTTAAGTGTTTATTTTGAGTTAAAACTAGTATTTACAATAGAAACAATTGAGCTATCTGCAAAATGTTGCAAACAATCTACAGGTAGCTCAACTGATCCATATCAATACCAGTCGGAAGCGTGCTCAAGACACTGGCTGGCTGCATTATCATTTATTCTGTGATACTAATCCAATGTGACTGGTTTTAAAAATTCATCTAAGCTAAGTATTAGGAACCCTGTCAGGGCCCCATACCTGAGAGATAGTTAAGCTAATCACATAATTAAGGTGGGACGGAATCTCTAAGCTCCCATACAAACGTACTTTTCGATTTATTTGGTAACTACGTCCCCGATTTTCATGAAATTTTGCATACATAATCGGAAAAGAAATAGTTATGTTTGTATCTTTTCAGTTTTTCAATATACATTGTCATCATTCAACGAGAGCGAAAGTTATAAATCTATTGAAAATGGATAACAATGAATTTTTGCTCTCACTAAGCTTACTCTATAGACGAGTTCTACGCTTTGCCTATTATTTAAATTGATTTATAAATGAATGTTCTATACAATTTATCAATTATATTTTAATTAGATACTATAATTGTTAATGTTTAAGACAATATTGAATACTATATTGCTTACCTAAATCGTTTGACTTGTAACTTTAACTAACTTTTGTTTACAATAACTCAAAAATGTCGGTGATCGGATAAAACGGTACCTCCAAAATTTAGATAATAATTATAATAGGTAATATTATTAATAAACAGGATTCCTATTGTTATGTGATTAAAAAGTGCAATTACTTTAATTTTTAAGTACCTATATTATAATAATTATTGTATGTCCGAAAGGACAAACTGTTGAAGAACGTATAATAGTTCATAAGACCAACTATGTTACACAGTTAACAATAAAGATTCTTATTCTTATTCTTATTCTACTCATAAAACTGCACAAAATAACGAACTTTTGCCAGAAATCAACACCTGTAAGCACAACCATAATTTTGACTTGAGAGCTGTAGTCAATTTGGTCTAGCGGTTGCATTACGCGGCCCACATGCGAATGACTCCGGGATCGAATCGCTCAGGAAAGATAAGAAATATTTTGCGCTATTATTTTTTCCCTCAAGCTCATACAACGCCATCTAACACAAAGAACATCGGTTCGAACCAAGTCGTACTTGCCACGGTTCGAAAACAACAATTAAAACTACAGACGCAGCGCGCTTAGTACTTAGTACTTAGCACATCCACAAGAGGGTACTATGAGTGATGTCAAGATGAGTTGCGGGGCCTGTAACTCGATAATAACAGAATCAGAGGATAGATTGGCATGCACTATACAGAGTTGCAAAAAGTTGTACCACCAAGTCTGCGCCGGAGGTTACAAACCATCTCCTGGTTCGTGGGTTTGCCCGGAATGCCGCTGCGCGCAGAAGAGAGGTGGAGACAACAGTCTTACACCTGTCGGCGCTGGCAAGAAAACCAGTACAAATCGCGACCAGAATGTTACCCATAGAATTAAAAAGATAGTATCGAGTTCTCCGATTTCTTCGGATGAAGAGTCCACAAGTAAGACTGAGGCCACGTCGCAGCTTTCAGTAGAAGTTCGTAGCTTGAGGCGGGAAGTATCTCTACTGAAAGATCAACTTGCTCTAGCTATTACAATACTGACCAACTACGATACGAAACTAGAAGCCTATTCTCAACAGGTGCAAGCACTTAATATGAAGTATGAGCAGGCGGGGAGTGTTCCAATAGCCAATCATTCCAAGGAGCCTCGGGAGGTAGAGGCGGGGACCGCCAGCAAACAAGCAGAGAAACAAAAACCGACCCGAGTACGCACGCAGGCTCCAGTAACGCCGCCCCGTCCAGTGAACAAACCGGCAGAGACATCAAAACCGGTCGTAGCAAACCCCCAGGCTCCACCACGCTCAGGAACGGACATCCGTACCAAGGAGATGAAGCACCGTGCAGGTGAAACAGGTTCCGGTGCAAGTGGATCGTTGGGTTCAGCTATTTACCTAGACAATGAGCCAGTAGACCAGCAGCAAGGGACGGAAGTAAGAAGAAGCCAGAGGCCTGCCTCGCTATGTGGTACCGCGGGACCGACTGTAACAACACTGAAAGCCGTGGAGCCGCGGAACTATATTCACCTGTGGAACATGGAGTCGAGCGCTGAAGAGATCCGTAAGTACCTACGGGACCTTTGCCCCGGCGGGACCTGCTCCGTGACGGAACTGTCGGCGAAAGGGGACTACAAGTCTTATAAAATAGGAGTTCCCCTAGCATATCATGAAATCTGCCTGTCCGTCGAAGTATGGCCAGTTAACGCGAAAATTAAGCCCTGGATTGTATATCCACCGAGATACAATGCACGCAAACCTAACCAGCCCTTTCGTGAGGGCGAAGAAAACCGGCACTACAAAAGTTGGTAATATAGAGATATATTACCAAAACGCGAGAGGGCTGCGAACGAAGTTAAATCGATTTTCCACAAACATAGAGGGTTCAGGGTGTGACATTTTTGCGATAACAGAAACAGGCTGCAACGACTCGATAGACGACGCAGAGATAGTACCGCGGGGGTTCCAGATACTGAGGTGCGACCGCACGGACGGAAGAAAACACGGCGGAGTATTCCTAGCAGCCGCTCCGCGGATAGTGTTGCGGAAAGTGGACGTACCAGAGAGTGTAGATGTTAATAATTGTGTTTTCGAAATAGTAGGAGCAACAGTTCATTTAAATAATATTTTTTTGTTTTTTTGTAGTGTGGTATACATCCCGCCAAATAGTACGGACAATGACTATATGATTTTATTTAGAATAATTGAAAATTGGTGCACAAAATACAATTCGTGTTTAGTTATAGGTGACTTCAATATGTATTCTTGTAATGTTAATGTTATTAATTATTTTGAATTTGTGACAGCTTTTTGCGAGTTCGCTCAGAGAAATGAGGTAAGGAATTGTAACGATCGAATATTGGATTTAGTGTTAGTATCTCTGGACATGGACGAGGTGGTGGTATCCCCCGCGGACGAGGAGCTAGTGCCGCGCGATGAGCAGCACCCGCCGCTCGCGGTGTCGGTGCGCCGCGCTCCACTGCATGCCGAACGCGCGTCGCCCTCCGCGCCACCGCCCCGGCCCGACGACGAACAGCAATGGAACTTTTCCAAAGCTGATTATCACGAACTGTATTCGTCGATTGCGGCAGCGGATTGGAGTCCTCTCTATGAAACACAAGATCCCGAGGATACCTTGGATTTATTCTATTGCACTTTAATAGACATTTTTGACCTTTGTGTTCCCAAAAAACGCCATCGTCAAACAGACTCTAGGTATCAGTACCCTAACTGGTACACAGCGGACATTATAAGAGAGATTAAACTGAAGGCAAGGCTGCATAGGCAATACAAACAAGGAAGATCGAGTTACGTAACATTTTCGGAAAGTAGAGCAAGGGTGAAGAAAATGATAGAGGAGGCGCAAACTCAACACCAGCAACGAGTAGAGCACCGTCTGACGGAGGATCCGAAATCGTTCTGGAATTTTGTGAAATCAAAAAGAGGAACCGTGAACCGAAAACAGATAACATTAAACGGAACGACTCTCTCGGAACCGGAATGTGCGGAGGAATTCGCGAAATATTTTCATTCGGTTTACGGTACCTCACCAGCTCTCTTAGACGTGGCAGCGGCGGAGGCGGCGAGCCCAGCCAGCGCCGCGCGCGTGCACGTGCCGCGCCTAACGTTAGCCGAGGTGCGCGCGGCGCTGACAAGACTCAAGCCGAAGCGGTCCGCAGGCCCGGACGGCATACCAGTCTTTATTATAAGAGACTGTCGAATGCCGCTTGCGGAACCACTCGCCCACATTTACAATGCTTGTCTAGAGAAATCACACTTTCCAAAGCGATGGAAGATAACAAGGGTTATTCCCATACCTAAAGGCTCTGGATCAGAAGTGACGGAATACCGGCCGGTGGCCATTCTGTCGACGGCGTCCAAGGTTTTTGACTCAGCCATGCAGCGCAACATGCAGGAGCAGGTCTTGGCACGGCTGTCCGACGCGCAGCATGGTTTTCGGCCTGCTCATAGCACCTCAACGAACCTCCTTGACTCCATGGCCTACGTGCTACCGCAAGTCGACGCAGGGGTGCAAGTCGACGCAGCCTATTTCGACTTCAAAAAAGCGTTTGATCTAGTCGACAACGACATTCTGCTTCAGAAATTGGCGACGATCGGCTGCACCACCAAACTGCTGCAGTTCTTCGCGAGTTATATGAAGGACCGGCGGCAGTATGTCGACTACGCGGGATGCAGATCAGAGCCTTACTCTACCTTAACTGGCGTGAGTCAGGGAAGTTGCCTAGGACCGCTAGAGTTTAATATAATGATAAACGACCTGCCGACCGTCGTCAGAGACGCCAAATGCTTGTTGTTCGCGGACGACCTCAAGTTACTCTTGCCCATCAAGGACGAAAAAGACTGTGAGCGCCTTCAACGGGACGTAGACAGAGTGGTAGAATGGAGTAGGGTAAATGAACTCCAGTTCAATTTCAGCAAATGTTCTATAATAACCTTTAGTCGAGCAAAGAAGCCACTCTACCACGACTACAAGTTGAGGGGTACACAGCTAAAGAGAGTCGACTCGGTGAGGGATTTAGGGGTTCGGCTGGACGACAAGCTACATTTCAGAGAGCAGGTGGTGAACATCTGCAAGAGGGCCTTTAAAACTTTAGGATTTGTCCTCCGTCAGACAAACAGCTTCAAAAACCTGCAAGCAGTAAAATCGCTCTATAATGCGTTAGTAAGAAGCCATTTGGAGTTCAATGCAGCGATATGGGCTCCGCACGAAGCCAAGTACAGCCAAATGGTAGAGCGCATACAAAATAAGTTCGCGAGATTTTTATACCTGAAGGTCTACGGTATATACCCCTTCTACCCTTTGATGTATCCAACCTTGTTTATTATAGGCATGGTTGGATACAACAAGCTAGAAGTAAGGAGGGACGCAGCGCTCGCTCTACATTTGTTTAAGGTGTTGAGAGGGATGATCGCCCATCCATGCATTTTAGAGGAGATGCGGCTGAATGTACCCACGGACTTTGTGCGCAGACGAAGGCGTCCCGCCCTTTTGGCAGTGCCAAAAGGGCGAACCAACCTTATAGACAAAGCGCCTCTGACGCGCAGCATCCGCACGCTCAATCTGATTGCCGAGAAAATCGATATTTTTTACTGCTCCCCGAGCGAATTCCAAAAGGCTTTGCATTACTTTTTATGCTATAGCAAGTAGTTTTTAAAATTATTTAATTATTTTAGTATAAGTTTGATATTATTTATTAAGATTAATATTGTGAATTTTATAATGTGTTTTTTTATTGCTGTTTTATTTTTATTTATTTTTTGACTAATTGAGAATTATACCTATTATTATTATTTAATGTTATTATAATGTCTATAGGTAATGAAATTTGACATAAACTGCATAATTTTATAATGTATAAAGATTTTCTAATGTAAGATTAATTATGATAAGATTAGGCTATTGCTAGAATATAAGGTACTCTATTGTATTGGGTGTGCCCGTAAGGATAGATGTACATGTTTTTAATAATAAATAAATAATAAATAAATAAACTTGGCGTTATTGATAAACAGTTGTATTGTATTGTGCCCAGCAGGGTCTAAATTGATCCTGATTTATCTAGCTAGATTATAACCAACAGTCGAGCATGCATTAACATTATATGGGTAATGTTACAGAGGTGTTAATGGTTTTTGTATTATAGTGCGTACGCCTTCGCACTCTGGGTAAACTTAAGATATTAAATAAGTTCCAAAAATGTCGATTTCGACAGGATTTTTTTTGGGACTTATTTAATTTCTTAGAGATTACCCAGAGTGTGAGGGTTTACGCACTGTAATACAAAAACCTTATACATTTAACCCTGTGTAACATTACCCATAGAATGTTAAGTTTGAAACTGACCGTGTGATGGACCTGCGGCGGCGCGTGGCGTCGTCGCGGGCGGTGCGTGAACGAGGAGAGAAACCCGCCGCGACCCGCTACCGGCGACACGCAGCCGTAGTATGCACCTGCACATAATCAGAGGTTATCAGTAGTGTTCACATCTCCGGTATAATGTGGAGGCGCGAATCCATACTAATACATTCTTTCTAGTAACATGTTGGAGTTAATTTAAAAAAATAGATTCAGGCGTTACTTTGCGGAAATCCATTGCAAAATATAAAGATGAAAATACTTAGTAACAACTCCGCGCAAAACCTTCTCCGATAAGCTCTAAAAAAAGTCAGCGTTGTAGAAGAAAAAACCACACCAACTACAAAATTAAAAGAAATCTTTCAAAGCAAGACGTCAAAAAGCTGATAATTTTTATTTGTTTTCTCTACTGATAGAGAAATATATCCGCATATTTAATTTTGTATTTATTTATGTTTTTATTGAGAAATTATAATCATTTGACGTCATCGTTTACCATATTGAAATTTTTGGTGGGATATCTTTTTTGAAAGAAATAAGGAAAGAAAATGATTTATTAAACACAAACTCTAAACAAAAACCTACCCAGCACGGTTAGGCGAACAAAATATCATATAAAACGGTGCTTACTGTTAGTCTTACCATCTTTGTGGTACTTTTCTCGAAAAGCCACCACGAATTCTGGTGGTAGGCCGCACGAAGGAGGAACTTTACTTTCACAATCCCTGCAAACAAGAATATCACATGTAAAACAATTGATCCGAAGCAGGAATCGAACCTGGAACCTACTGTGTTCTGCCTTATTGATGTTCTGTGTGAACACATAGAGTCATCTATAGAATTGAATCCATTGTAGCAACAGCTCCGTGGTGTGAGTGTACCTAGTTCGAGTTTGATCCTTGAGGGAGCGAGTTCAAATCTTCATAATAATACATTTTCATGGTTCCTAGTCTGTCAGTGCAGTCAGATGCCTGGAGACATCCTGTGTCGAGTTCGGCGAGATCGATTTCTAGTTCGTCAATTCAACTGTACCTGGGGCACAAGACTGTCAGCCTAGCCCCGATTGACAAGTATAGTACCGAGATAAATAATTTTATTTTCTTTACCTAGTTACTTATTGAAAGGTCTACTTGCTAAGTTTCTGTAAGTTTCGTAATTGACTAGTCAATTTCCTAGGTAATTATTGAAAAGTTGCGAACACTTATAGCGATGTGAAGTGAAAGCTTATCAGTTTTGTAATTGACAAGTCAATTTCCTTACCTGTGACACTTGAATTTGCACTCTTTGCACTTGAGCGAAGGTCCGAATAGCATCTGTTTGTCACAGTAATCGCAGGTAGCGATCATGTTGAACGTCTTTGTGAAGCGATGCGCGATGTCGTGCGCCATGCAGCGAGAGACGGTCGGGGTGCGGGGAGAGCGGGGAGCGCCGCCTAGTGCGAAGATGGCCTGCGGGGGGAAAGTTACCTGTTATGGAGTCTATAATTATTCACGTGATATTTTTGGAACTGTTTTAACCCCCTCCACTGGTGACCTGGTGGCGGGCAGTCTTAAAGGACAAAACTCAGGTGCGCAGGATATATTATAGTGCAAACAAAGGTGCACTCTCTCTATTCCCTCATTCTCATAATCCAATGTGACGGCAGATACACACGACCGGGGAGAAGGTCAGGCGCAGAACCAACGCGCTACTTAACGTGCTTTCCGAGACAGGAATAATACAAATACAAAATATTTTTATTTGGTTCACAAAGTACATTTTTATCTTATATAATATTTTGATACCTCCCTTTTAAGTATAGAATACTTGTACTAGGAGTGTTTGCTCTTAAGTGGTAACATTAGCAAGCATTTAACAAAATATGTTTCAGATAAATCACGGAAGTGTAACACCACCCCTTTGAACTCTCTGCACTATTACTGTGAATTTTTACTTTTAGCCTATTGTCCATAATCTTATTGAAAGACTAAGAAATTCACTTTTGGCTATTCAGTATACTACAACTACAGGATCATGTAAAGAAGTAACTATTACTTATGTTTCCTCAGCAGATTCACTGCACTTCAGTCACCGGCAAAACTCCCTCTGTTCGGGCCACCCCCAACAGAGGGGGATTTGAGGGGGTGGCTGAGGTGTTTCGAATACTTAGAAAGAAGCTGCTGAAGAAGCCCTTCGCTGGTAGGTTCCTTTAGTCGACTGCCACGACATCTTCGGGGTGAGTTGGACGGATCGACTCCATGATCATGACATTCTTTATTATTATGTTACTCACGTTATTATTGTGAAAGTTCTGTAGCGGTCGATGCAAGGGCGTGGTGTCGGGTTCCGGGTCGCGCGGGGAAGCGGGAGGGGTTGATTCCGCGTTCACGTGGGATGTCGACGACTGGCTGTTGTCACTGGAAAATATATTATAATGAAATAGCGCTGGATTTCACATCATTAAGCAAAACGGACGCAAACGCAACACGATCCGACCACTGTGCGAGATGACGAGAAGTGCGTAACGAAACGAGCGTGAAACTTAAGCAACACGCTCGGGTCTGTTACGCTGAATCGTGTTTACTCGGCTCCAGTATTCATCAGTCACGTTTACGGTTTAACAAGGATCGTATAAGGTGAAGTGGATCTCACCTGAGGTCCTTATCATCCGGTCTGACAGACAGCTGCGACTCATGAGAGCGGGACTTGGTGAGCGGCGCGCCAGGCGTTGGCAAACTGCTCGAAGTTGAACTGGAGTTGTTCTTCCGCTTGCCCACGGGTGTTGTGGGGGACTTTCCGCCCGTTGAGGTGTTTGATGCTGTAACATAAGGTTAAGTAAAATAAAGTTAAGTTTTCAATTTTGGTCTTAAAAGAAGTTTCATAAAACCTACAACCTATCTGCATGGATTTTGATTAATTGGGTTATTTACCATTTATTGTGTTGGTGTTTATTTCTTAATTACTACAGTACATTGATCGATTCAAGCGGCAGTGGTAGTGTGTGACCGAGCTTACAATAATTTTAATACGGCGAGCGAAGCAACCCGTCGTGCACAGTGCAACTACGTGCCATCCCAGCGCGGTCAGCAAAATGAACAGTTCAGTTTAGTTTTTATTTATAAGAAAAATTTCTTACATGTCAAGTAAGTACTTTATTCAGAAAGAAAATAACAATCAAATAACAAATTTAAATTAAAACTAGTATTTACAATAGAAACAATTAAGCTATCTGCAAACTGTTGCAAACAATCTACAGGTAGCTCAACTGATCCATATCAATACCAGTTGGAAGCGTGCCTAAGACACTGGCTGCATTGCCCCGCTGTATAGCAATGCTGATGCGCTGTGCCAGATACTCACCAGCTCTCGGGTCACGCGTCGCTTCGACCAGACGCTCAGATAATTAATTTAATCAAGTAAGTACATACATACATATTTATAAATATAGCTTAGTAGTACTTAATATAAATAGACCTAAGTATAATTTTTGTTTGGTAATCTTACCAAAAGTACCTATTTTGATATTATAATTTTTGAAATTAAAATAAATTAAATGTGGATCAACGAAAACGGTTTCCTCAAATTTGTCAATAAGGAACTCATCTAAACTGTATTATACCCTGTCCACTAGCATTCTTTTTCCGTTTTTCAGTGAATATTGCCGTCGACGCGGCGCTAGTTATGAATGCAGGCAGATTATTGTAAATTTTTACACCTACATAGTCAATTTGAGTTTTTGCTTTCGCTAATCTTATTTTCGATAGCTTAAGGCGGTGACGGTATCTAGTTTTGAGCTTCAGCCCACGTCGAGAACCGCACTCCCCTCGCAGAACGTGGCGCACAGCCCCAAATAGTTATTTGCGAGAATAGTTTTTTGAGCTTGCTGCACTTGTAATATAAAGAGCACGGTACCTTTCCTAGGCTGCGGGGTGGAGTGTTCGGTGGGAGTGTGCAGGTTGTTGGCGAGGTTCCGCGCGCGCGCCTCGCGCTGCGCCCGCGCGCGGGGCGAGGCACGCGCATGCCGCTCCCACGAGTCCCAGAATAGCGTGAGCTCCGCCCCGCCAGTTTCTACACCTTCGCCGCGGTTTAGAGCCTCTGAGGAATAAGCACCAGGTCAAAGCACATGCAATTATGAAGTTTCCTGACAGATTATTTAATCGCAAACAGAGAGGTGTCCTAGATTTGATTAAAGCATTTGTATGATTTATGTATAACCGCACATTTGCAAGCGGTGCAGTTTTACTTACTATGCTAAAGCAATTCAGTACAGGTTCGACCACTGTGTCGGATATTCACATCATAATCAATAAATCAAGTTATCCCTTTAAATCTCTCGTTTATGGTCCTTCGAGCCGGCTCGAATACGGAAGGAAGGTTTCAGCCCTACACCTTTAGGTGATATTGATAGAGATTTATGATATGCGAGATATTATGATATGCCTTAATGGCAAGATGATGCCGATTCGATGTGTGTGACACACACCCGGTGCCACCGGTTTCCGATCCGAAGCGAAACCTATAGATTATGAAATCTTCTAGACGTCAGGCGGGAGCAGCCGCCTGTACGTTACCTATATACGTCCTGAGCCGCTGCATAGCGCGACACAGCCGCAGCACCTCCTCGTCGCGCGCGCTCGCAAGCAGCGCCTTCATCTCGTGGTCGGAGCGCTCGCGGAGCGCCTCCACTGACGACACGCGGGAGCATACCGCCTGCAATACACACGAATTGCTGAGTCAAAATATAATAAGGTAGGAATGCAGCTGCAGTGGTGTGCGTGAAAGGTGTTGTACATGCTAGATCACTGGGACAGGCAGCATATCATTCAAACAAACAACGCAGCTCGCTTCGTTCACCAGACTGGCAGCTAGCGTGTTCAAGCATACAAACAACTCTTGCTTCGCTCGACACATTTGCGGCTCATTTTTTTTTAATTCAATAAACTTTCGTTTGATCGGACAGTGACAACAAAGGTTGAAAGACGTTGGGAATCGCATCACGGAACTAAAATTGAGCTGAGCAGGACACCTTGCACGAAGACATGATGACAGGTGCAGTAGGTGCTAACTGGATGGCGTCCATGAACTGGATACACAAGCGTTGGGCGTCCAGCGGTGAGATGTGAGGAAGATATTACTAACGTCAGGCCTCAAACCTGGGTGAAACTGGCGGAGGACCGCACAAGAGTTTTTAGGCCCATACCCAGCAATGGGTGAGGTCAGGTTGCGGTCATTCGAAAGCAATCTCATCTAATGGAAAGTGACCATGCGGCGGACGATGTATTACGAAGCCCCTAGAAGATACCTATTCACGCTTCGTTCACTAGGGTGTGGCATGTCGATGCGCCCTTAAGCCCTAAGACCTTACCTCGATAGCCTCAGGACTGAGCCCCACCACCCGCAGCCACTGCGCCAGGCGCGGTACGTCCCGCAGTTCTCTCCGCACCTCCTCGCAGAAGCTGGCTTTGATCACTAGCTGTCTGGAGAAGTGCTTCACTAGTTTACCCTGGAAGAATAAGAAAAGAATATAAATAATGGTGGATATGGCATTCACAGAGCCGTACTGGTCGCTACGTAAGAATCGACCCCAAAACTCAGCCGGTGAAAGTCGTAGGAGTAAAGGAATCTATCAGAAGAACCGCAGCAGCTTGCTGATGGAGTCCAAATGCGGATCCAAGAGTACCTCCACCATAACCATAACCAGAGCAGCATCCTTGTGTATTTTTATCCTCAGATATTTTTGAATAAAATTATTTATTTAGTAAAACATTACCAGTTGAAATTCTATTTAATTGCCTTTCCCAAACAATGTTATGTGTGATAATAAGATTTTTTTCCATTGACAGTACAAAAATAAACGAAACAATAAGTGCTGTATCCTAAGCATTGTTTTTATAATTGACTTTTTACTTTGGTTCATAGGATATCCTTATGCCCCTTGGCAAAAGCCTCCTAAAGATAAAGATGATTTCATAGTTCAAAGTATTATTAAAACAAAGCCAAACATAAATAACTTATGACTAAGTCAAGCACCTTTCTTGTCTTTATTATTGCCTAATTGAATAGATGGCCACTGACTAATTGTTTCATTTAGCTATGTTTTGACTAGGACATAATAACTGCTACCTGCGGCTTCGCACACTCTTTTCCAGGATTTAAAGCTACCTATTTCTGTTCCCGGGAAACCATCTACATCCCTGCTGAATTATATTAAAATCCGTTCAGCTGTTAAGAGGCCTGCGGATGAAAATTTGCCCATACAAACATACTACCAAGTGATTTGTAATTCGAGCATATTTCCACCATGTAGTTTTTTTGTATTCGAATAGTATCTATCTAGGTCCCTGGTTGTTTTGTTCTTAATAATACACACCAGTAATGAAATGTGAGCTAAAATATGCAAAACGCGATTTTGCATATTTTTACGTCGAAAATGAAACGTTTTCGTCTTACTTGTTTTGGATTAAAAACAACAATATCTTACGTTTTGTTTGATGAGGAACATAGCTTACATTGTTTAGTTACAGAATACCAACGCAATGTCGAAAACATAAAAGTTTTAAGTCATAATTTTTGGTATTACGGAACATATTAGTTTACGAATTGAAGTTACGAGCAGCTGTCGGGCAAACAGACAGACGCACAGAATTAGTTTTGAATTTATAATAGACCAATGGTACAGACACTAACTACCCCCTTGGTGTAGTTAGTGTCTGCAACCCTTGCTAATTTTGGGAGTAGTAGTTGTGGACGCCGCAGGAGACAAGTTTAATTTGCCAATGCAAGATGGGCCTGGCGCAGAGTAAATGTAATATTATTCTGTATTTGTTTTTGTCCACTGAATTATTAAGTAGGTGTATTAGATTGTATGAGATAGTTAGGTTAGTTATAATAATATCCGAAGTTTGATAACTACTCTGTGGCTGAACCCGAACGATTCTGGAGCCAAGGGGCTGACAAGAGGACTGCAGAGGTAGGTGGGCGTGGTTGGCTTTAATCAAGCTGCCTTGCCAACAGCGAGGAGCATTATTTTCACCTGTCACCATCATCATCATCAGCCTATGTCACCATCACACATGTGTACATTTTTGTATTCTTTTAAGATCTTATACACTTTAAGTCCCCTATTAGATACCTGGTCCTTTTGATAGATTATTTTAAAATTCAAAGTGCTTTATTTCCATTAGACAGGACTCTTAGACACATCACAAAACTCAATAATTTACTTTAATTACTAATTTCATAGAAGTTCAGGGTTCAAAACGAAGATATTCTTAGAATGAAAACAAAAACAGATATTCATTTAAGACCTTGTCTATACACTTTAAATAATTCAAGAAAATTATTTTTTAAAGTATGGAAAATTTCCTTGCCCAAGACCAATATCTGTGCCATAAACTACAACTGCACAGATTTTCTTGTGTGCAAGTTGATTCTCCATATAAGCTCTGAAGCATGACCTCATTTCCATTGAATAGCAAGGAACAATTTGTATTGTCATAAATAACAGAGCCTATGACACATTGAATATTTTATGGGCACAGAAATAAAGACATACAGTGATTTTTATAGATTGTGGGAATTTGCAATCAGAGGTGAGATACTGGTTAACTGCAGCTGTTTTCTAGTAAATACTATTTTAAGATATCTAAACATAACACTGAGAAAAATAAAGATGTTATTCTTTTTAATATACTGGAAGTAAACATTCTGAGCAAAAGAATTAGACCCTATTGGATATCTACATTAGCCCTAACAGCTTTAACAATATGCTATAGTTTACGCTACATTTGCCCCAACAGCTTTAATAATTTGCTATAGTTTACGCGAGCCTCATTTATAAATGCCCTTTATTTACATTTTACGATAAACCAAAACTTTCTTAATTATTTCACCACTTATGTACCAACAGTTGGTGTTTGAGCAACCATGAACATACATTTATACATGGTTGTCAACTATCAGTAACAAAAAGCATGACATGACACTTACTACAAGATATTACAAAACTCAAAAGAAGTATCCACAAGAGATGCGCTTTATCTTATCACAAAGTCATGAAATTCCTTTACACAGATTACATAGTATATAGCCCACTCTCTCTGAAAGAATGTTTCCCTCATTTGTATGCAAACATGATTTCTATGTTCTAGATTGTTACTTAAAATGCTGCTCTTGAGTAAGTTTATATTAATGACACTGAAATAATAGAACAATTGATTATGATCTGCTAATAATTGCCCTAATATTTACGAATTTAATAGCACATCTGTTATATATGTAGCCTTGTAAATATGAGTAATTGTAGTGTAACGTAAATAGGAAACCCAATAGCCAAGGTCTCTCTGCAATACATCGGCACTGAACTATTCAGTGCGGGTCCTTGAGCTCAGCAAAGTCCTTGAAACCCGGGAGTTCGGAACTCGCGAATTTCAAGGGCACTGCGACTTCCTACAGCCAGATAACCCTCACCTCCAGGGTCCGGATCTCCTGCTGCGTCAGCTCCGCGCTTGTCGAGCATTGTGTCCTCAAACCCTCAAGTCTATCAGCTGAAACGTCTATCATCGACTGAATTGTCTCTATAGTTTGAATTGCATCACGAATCGCTTTCTTATTTTCGTACTCGTTATCTGCATCCATTACAACTATCACAGCACTTTACACGGTACACTAAACACTATAAATATGTAAAAAAAAACTCTTTTCATTTTATAAAAATGAATTTACAAAACATTGCAGATGTTGTATTGCCGAAAGCGGCCATGTCCGAAGAAAATCTATATTTTTGTCTATGGTTGTGCAGTTGTCCAAGCAAAGACAAGGTATTTTGACAGCAGGCGTGGCTATGGTTTTAAGACCGAGTACCCACATATTTTTAGGGTTCCGTACCTGTCTTATTTAATTGTCTGTCACCAGGCTGTACCTCACACCACACAATTTGATTCTTTTTAATTTCATAGTCAGTCACTCAATATATTTCTAATCCAAGACCAGCCTGGAATTCGGGAATATCCTTTTTAGACCCTGCCAAGAATCACAAAAGGTATCGGTGAGCTTTTGTGGAGATCGATTGTGTAGACACCGTCACTACTAATAGTAAAGTAAGTAATAGTATATTACTCAATTCATTAGTCTGTGTGAGAATGTTTTGATATTCAAGCCTCGCTTCGCTTGCCATTATCAGCCTTAACTTTATTGCTGCTCCACTAAACCAATGTCTAATTTAAGTAATGTCTATATAATGTCTTATATATTTATATTCTCTTTGAGATAGTAAATTTTGACAACCATCGCATTAAGACTAACCAATAAATAAAAAGAAAATGTTCTGTTGCTTTTTGAGGTTTGAACCCCTCCTAGGCAATTGGACCGAGGAGCTTTAGTCATAGCTTTACTTAATCATGGTTTTTAGTGAATTGTCTAGCTAGGATAATTATTATGAATAATAGATAAATGTCTCGAAAATTTGAGTTTACTCGTACGTTTTTGATAACCCAGTTGTGGACACACTGACAGGTGCGTCCTCTCCTTTATTGAAAAGTTCTGGCAACATTGTGAAATATTGAGGTTTTTGGTCTAGCAATACTTCTCCTAAACTGTCGGACCGGATCACCGGAAATAAAAAGAAAAAAACACTAGTCTATGTATTTTATCAATGGAGTGAAGACGTTTGTTTTGTGATTTATTTCCTATTTATTTCGCCTTCCGTCATTTACCCTAATTCAATTATTGTGTAATGTGAAAATTAGATAAAAAAATAGCCCAAATATTTTCTTAGCTGTGTAGGTAGATGTAGTTTACTAAAATGGTTTTCGGACGTTTATTGTTGACCGTGTTCTGCCTCGGATTTGAAGGTAAATATTTTTTTTAAATAAAAAAAGCGTGTGCTTTTGTATTTTTATTAGTCTGTTAGCCTGTTACATTTTTAATTATAAAACCCAGTAGTTGTATAACTATTTTAGTACTTTTTTTAAATTAACTAAGGTACAAGTACTTATTACATTATTTTCTAATAATTATAAGTTTACTAATCTTCAAAGTTTGAACCATTGTTTTAATATTGTCAATTATCAAATAAACAAGACACCTACCCATTGACCTATAAACATAGCTTATTTATTATTCTTCATATTTTTCCTACAGTATTCCCTTTCACCACCGCGGAGGATGTAGAGTTCAGAGAAGTGGCTGCAGACAAGGGCACAAATGTGACAGTACCGTGTGGAGGGATAGAGCTGCCCTCCAATGTGCAGTGGGTGCATCGGGGGAACCGGACTCACCATGAAGTTTTAGTGAGTCTAGCTAATAGCTCGTCGTTTTCTATATATAATAAAAAAAATATCTATCTATGTATTGTATAATATTATGTATATCAGTTATCTAGTACCCATAACACAAGCTCTGCTTAGCTTGGGACTAGGTAATGCTGTGTGACTTGTCCAGCATTATTTATTATTTATTTATTTATTTTATTAAAGTTAAGCTTGGTTTGTCCATGTCCAGACTAGACATCTATTCACTAGGTCTAGTTTGTCACTACATTGATTCAAAAGGTCTGCTGCGGTGCCTCATGCATGATATAAATAAACATTTTCATAAATTCTCACATCTTCTTCGCTATTGTAGGAATAAGTTCCCTCTAGAAAACAGGTTCTGTCTACTCAAATAAGCAAATACCTATCAGAGGTTACCCAAGTTGACCAAGCATGCAAATTGCAGTAGGTGTTCTAAAAGACGAGATATTTTATGTTAACAAAGACATGTACGAAAACTAATAACACAACTAAAAAAGTGACAACAATAACAGAAAATAACAAGTTACGGTAGGTAACAGCAAGGTACAGAATAACAAGAAACAAAAACGTTAACTTCAACAACGCAGCGGAAATCGTGAAGATTGGAGTTTGAAATGGATGGAGATGAATGAAAGCTGAGCTTTCAGAGATTGATTCATACTTCTGCGATCTACTTTAATATTAACAAAGTAAATTACAATCAAATAATATAATTAAATAATAAATAGTATTTACAATTGAGCAAACTGCAGACTGTTGCAAACAATCTACAGGTAGCTCAACTGATCCATATCAATACCAGTCGCGCGCGTGCCCAAGACACTGGCTGCATTGCCCCGCTGTATAGCAATGCTGATGCGCTGTGCCAGATACTCACCTGCTCTCGGCTCACGCGTCGCTTCGACCAGACGCTCAGATAATTTTTTGAATACCCGGGGAGCCTCGGTACCCCACGTCTCTAGGTACTCTAAGGTTTTAATGACGACCGATGCGGCGCGGTGGGCGAAGGTCTGCCTGCGACGCAGAAGGTTGCGGGTTCGATTCCCGCCTCGGGACAAATGTGTGTACGATCTGCAGACATTTGTTCAGGGTGTTCTGGTCGTTTTCTATATATAATAAAAAATATCTATCTACGTATTGTATTATATTATGTATATCAGTTATCTAATACCCATAACACAAGCTCTGCTTAGCTTGGGGCTAGATAATGCTGTGTGAATTGTCCAGCATTATTTATTTTAGTTATTTATTTAATGATACAAGTGTGAAATACTTACCACTTGTTCCTTTTTTGCTTACAAAAAATATTTTGGATTCTGGAAAGAAGTAGGTATACACAGTCATTAACTACACAAACAACTTGCTAAGACCACGAAGTTTGCTTTGCATTAAAATGACCGGGTAGGTACCTTACCTACTTGCTTGTTTTATATTATAATTCATTTTATGAATGGGCTACAACCACAAACAGATTTCTATATTCTGAAATCAGTGGCTAGACCCTATTTAAACGCGGAAACCAGCATTTTCAAGTGTAATATTTAAAGCTCCTGAAACCATTCACATTAAAAAAAAATTGACGGGATGCCGCTCGGACCTCGACAGGTCGAGTAGTCTACCGATTTAGTACCTGCAATACTCTAATCAAAGTTTCAAATCAATGTCGGTCGATAACTATGGATGGGTCTCCTAGCAAAAATTATTTTGTAAGGGCCGGATTTTTTCAAAACTCATACCTACAGTACGCAAAATTTGTGAAGCGAGAAAGGTCCCTCAGAGTCCACAAACGTAAATAAAAGTACAAAAAAGGTGCTTAGCACGTGATTAAGCCTCTTGGAAACTAGGATCTAGAAGACTGTTGAAAAGTAATACAGTAGGTAGGTTCCTACCTATCTAACATACCTACCATTAGATACATCCCTACGTCTAGGGTTAAAACACTGCAGATTGCAAAAATCTCTACCCACGATTTATAAAACGCGCTTTAATTTCAAGCCTCACCGCACACATACACACAAATTGTTCTTGTTTACCTACCAGGTAGGTTTTCAAATTAATAGACGTTTAGCACGCGCCCCGACCTATCTGAGGCACCTTGCCGGAGGTAGGCAATGCGACGAAAAGTCGCGAGTCGCGACAGTTAGTCGCAGGTATCAAAGACTTGATTCAAGGCGAATAAACACACCTTGTGTATTAAGTTTAGGGCATGGCGGTAATGGGCTAAATGACGATACCGGTAATTTACCGGTATTCAAATTTTAAAAACCGGGATCCCGGTTTTTCGGTATTTCACTATAAATACTAAAAGAGCAGAAAAAAATATTTTCCACTCCATTTAATATTGTATTAGACTGAATAAATGTACCAAGAAATGTTATTTGAAATCAGTCTAGCTTTTATTGATAATTTAAAATGGTCCTTTCTACATTATGGTCTTTCTTTTACTTAAACAATCAAATCGAGTTAAAATATCTATTAGGATGGCAATGCCTGCTACCTATATCCATGCCTGTCAAATTTGGGAGCTTAGATATTCGCAAAAATGTAGCCCTGACTTCTGTCTATATCACTAGTTGATTTTTTTAGAGCCGTCTTATTTGGACCTGGAATTTCATTCAATATTTAGTTTTTAGGCTAATTAGAACGGTTTGGCATAGTGCTTGCCCCAATGCTGCTCCTCCAAAATATCTTTTGTCGTCATGACAATAGGACGGGCTTTTGTGTGAGTTGACACGGAATTGTTTGATACAAACGTGCTCCAGCTGTGCAGATCGTGCCTGTTTCCTAGCCGTTTCTAAATGGGATTTTTCGAATATTAATTGCAATCACTTCCTACATATAACACTGCCACTTTATTGGACCCCGTAACTTTCCGTATCTTCAGTTTTGTGTGCAAGGTGTTGCGCGTCTCATCAATGCCAGTGCAATACTGCTGTCGAATAGCTCATTACGGATTGTCGTGTGTTATAGGGTCGCCAGCCAGATATCTTGCCATGCCATGCCACATCATCGGGCCTTTGTCACCGCTAAAGTAAAATCTTCTCTCGAACCCAATGGTATTTTGCATGACGATGGTAGGTAAGAGGTCCGACGACGACAGTATGACAGTAGTCCCATGGGAGTTGAGTTGAGGAGCCCATTGTGTGGGACGCTACTTCAACATACTTGCGCCTTTTCATCTTCCCGGACATCCGTGAGGGTTAGTGCGGCGGCAGATTTGGCTTGACGATCTGCTAATATGCAGATCTCGACAGATCCTACGCTGCTTAGCCTACTTTCAATTGTAAATACCTACTAATTCCATCTTTTTGTTTGTGTTATTTGATTGTTGAAATTACAGGAACAGTACTACTCGTAATGCGCTCGCTGCAATTTCGACGCACACATTGACATTGATTAGAAGTAAAGATTTTACACAATGTAAGATGAAACACGGTCTTACACTATTCTACGTGCATTTATTTGTTAATTTACTTTATTTTATTGTCTAAAGACCTTCGTTTGACCACAAACTCACTTGATGAAAAGTGAAGATGTGTCACGAAGGTTTAGAAGATACCTATTTACTTTAAACTTTTTGTCTTTAAGACACCTAAGTTGTTATTGACGACCGATGTGGCGCGGTGGGCGAAGGTCTGCCTGCGACGCAGAAGGTTGCGGGTTCGATTCCCGCCTCGGGACAAATGTGTGTACGATCCGCAGACATTTGTTCAGGGTATTCTGGTCGTTTTCTATATATAATAAAAAATATCTATCCATGTATTGTATTATGTTATGTATATCAGTTATCTAGTACCCATAATACAAGCTCTGCTTAGCTTGGGGCTAGGTAATGCTGTGTGAATTGTCCAGCATTATTTATTTATTGACGGGAAAAACAGCAACAGTGAGCTTGTTCCAAATCCCAGCGGTACGAATGATGAAGGCGGTGGAAAACCGTTTAGTGCGAGTGGACGGTATATTCATCAAGTACTAGGGTACTTGATGAATATACCGTGGTAATGTGATATGCGTCTTGTCCTGGAGTGGAAAGAGGATGCGCGTTGGTTTATCAATTTTTGAAACCATTATAATAAAAACGTAGACTGGCTATCAATTTTACAATCATAAAATGTATATGTTTTATATAGAAGTTGTTTGGTAGGTATTTGTGTAATTTAGAGCCGCCATAAGAGTTTTCTTCACGCATATTTATTAATCATAACTTATTTTTTCAAAATACCGAATTACCGGTATTTACAATTTTAATACCGGTA
The DNA here is from genome assembly GCA_946478455.1 of Eupithecia vulgata. NCBI lineage: Eukaryota > Metazoa > Arthropoda > Insecta > Lepidoptera > Geometridae > Eupithecia > Eupithecia vulgata. The sequence continues at coordinate 14,044,009 of OX297873.1, forward strand.
TTCGGAACTGCCTTAAATCGTCCGGTATTACCGGTTTTTCGGTAATACCGAATACCGGTGTCCATGCCCTAATTAAGTTACGTTGTTATGTTACTCTGAAAATAAGACGAAGCTACCATTTTAGCCTTTTCTCAAGGAATTATCTAAGTGTGAATAAGTGATTTTTATCTTTTTATCCTTATCTTTAAGTACCTACATAGCTAAAATGCATAATAATTCCACAAGTTCGGGCTTTCATAACAGAAAATTATTTCGAACAGTTTCGAAGTTCTACAATTTGCGCCGATCATAAATCAGCGTCATGTAATATATTTTTCTACTAATTTTTCTTTGCTTTTAAGAAAGGGCTTAGTTAAGTTTAAATATCTAGGATTCTAAAACCGAGCATAGATGATGCTTTTTATAATTAGGTACTTTTGGTAATTTTTGTTGATAAATTCGCCATCATAGCACCAGTCTTCCGTGCCTCTCCGAGAGCTAATCTCCGAATAATAGTTCTACTGATTTTCCGAGACTAAAATGTCGCGTCTGATGAATTGTTTAAAGCTGTACTTTAACATTACGAAAGTCGCAACCTGGCAGGCAATAGTAACTATTTCCGGCCTCACCTGCCCCTTCTACCCTTCCACCCTGCCAGGGTGTGAAATAGCTACGTAAGTAATATTGCGGTTAGCGGGGAATGACCCCATGACAATGCTTTATATTAATGGTGTTTTTATGCGAGGTTAGGCATAGAAAGAACCGATTCTAGATATTCCTGGTCGAGAAAGTACATTTTGCTTGTTAGCTTGATGCAATTCCACCATTTGAACCTCTAAGATATTTTCTTTGATAGAGGATTTCTCACAGCTTTCAAAGGATATTTGGCGCATGGCGGGCATGCCACCTTCACTGAAAATTATCAAAAAGCCATACCGCTCTGTCTACCGTAAACAAATGTTCATTTAATCAGCAGCGAGTACTATATGTTGGTTGATATTTTAAAATGGGCCACTAAAATACACGACAATTTATTGTACGGCCGAATAATGTACACCTTGATAATCCGTGTCATGCGTTCCAATTTTAATAGGTTTTGACAGGTTTCGACGCGGATTATCAAGGTGTACATTATTCGGCCGTGTAATAAATTGTCGTGCATTATAGTGACCCTTTAAAATCATAAGAGAAACGACAATATTCAACCATTTTCCAGTAAAACTGGAATCGCGAGAAAAATCATTTGGCAGCAGAACCCTTTGCTATTTAGGACCGTGGCCTTATCAAAACGAGTGAGTTTCGGTAGAACGTCGCGTGTAAAGATAGATTGCAATGCTTATGGCAGGATTTTATAGCGTCGTCGTAAGAGATCCTTTCGTCCCCTCTAGTCAAATAAGAGGGTCGAGGAGTTCGATCTAATGAGACGTCGGAAACGTCGAAAACGTTTAGACGGTACTGCGGAGTTTTCCTTGAAAATTCTGAAAGAACTCGTTTCCCCTAAACGAGTTCTTGCATGATGAGTAGGTATAACGACTTCTGGTATGTAAAGTCAACGATGATTATTTGTTTGTTTTGATAAACTATAAATAAACTTCGAACTATTTTATTTAAATAATTTTTTTTTTAAATTAAAAACAGTATAAAATACTACCTACTACTATTTATTTACTATTTTTTCGGGATAAATACTCGAGGGATATCAGTTATTTTTTTATATCGGACCACCTCGGTATCTCTCCATTCAAAAGCGAAATAATTTTTCAAATTGGTCCATAATTAACGGAGACATCGACAAACATATGTATTTATATAAAAACGACCTCAGTGGCGCAGCGGGCGAGAGTCTGCCTGCGACGCAAGAGGTTGCGGGTTCGATCCCCGCCTCGGAACAAATTTGTGTACGATCTGCAGAAATTTGTTCCGTTGGTCTGGGTGTTTTCTATGTATAATAAAAAATATCTATCTATGTAATGTATAATATTACGTATATCAGTTATCTAGTACCCATAACACAAGCTCTGCTTACCTTGGGGCTAGATAATGCTGTGTGAATTGTCCAGCATTAATTATTTAATTATTTATTTATAAAAACATACCTACAGCCGATCATAGAACCTCATCTCAGGTTTTTCATCGGTTAAAAATTAAACAGTGAAAGTTAAATCTTCTATCCATTCCGGAGTGCTGAAAATGTACATTGTTCAGTAGTTTTTATCGTTTACGGTACTAACCTACAAAATTCTTTTAATTCGCCAAAAAACGCGCATGCCCATCTCTAGTTTTCGACCAGTGAATGCATTAGGTACTTTGCAAAAAAGTAGAAATCTTTAAACGGGCCTCATTCTCCATAGCCTAATTTTCCTCTCGCTTTCATATTTAAACCGTCCGTTCCATATAGTCATACCAGCAATTTCGAGTCCAAGAATAGACATGGCTAACTTCCCTAAAGTTATAAGAACCTCAAAATCAAAAATCAAAATCAAATTCCTGGCAAAAAAGCTCCCGCAAAACCCTCCATCATTTCATTAAACCTAACGAAGTGAATTTCGCTCCCAAACATTCCAGGCTAGACTAGCTGATTAGATTACGTAAGGAGCAACCAAGCTGCCACAGTCCTCAGAGGGGACTGAAACCTCGGGGAATATGTTTACAAAACCTGGTAACTGCTGCCGCAAAATTGACTTACCGCGTCAACCCTACCGAGTGGGCTCCTATTTCAGTATTTGAAAACTTCTGAGGCTTGAGGTATAAATGAAAATTCTCTCACTTTCTTAGTTATTCTATAGGAAGTTGGGTTCAGCCTTCATAATTAGTTCTTCTACGTCTCTCTGTCTTCGTCTTCTATGAAAGCTTGACTTATGTCAATATTCTAAGACGAAGACTGTTGGTTGGTCCTACTATAAGAAAAGTGATCGCTATTCTCATAGTTGTAGACCAACACTACATTCTTCCACCTTGCGCTATTTCTTAGGAGCGTGCTCATACCCACAGCTTGGTAAATGTCCTTTTCACTCCTCTCTATTTTCTGCCACTAAGATTTAAACAATCAATTTTATGGAACTTCATGGAGCTCCGTATAGCGGCAGCGGCAAGACAGGGCAGTGAATGCGTAAAGCTTTCAGACGTGCAATATTATAAATTCGAAAGTTTAGATAGATGTATGGATAGTTGGATGTTTGTTGCTCAATCACGCCAGAATGGCTGAAAGAATCTGAAAAAAAAACGGGAACGGCAGCTACGCGGGTGAAACCGCGAGGCGCTGCTAGTCTAACATAAAAGAAACATAAATGACTCACTTTTATTTAGCAGAGTTTTTAGTTAAAAGTACCTACACCGATATAAACCACAACAAACCCACCAAACTAAGACGCAATTTGTTTTTATTTCCCAAAATAACTGGCTAATTTTACGACGTTTTAACGCTAGTTCAGGGACGAAGGGTCGCTGAATTAATTATTACGATAATAATCGCCTTTAAATCAACTACTTTATGTGGTCTACATTTAATCAACTCGAACGATCTTTAACCGACTAAAAATATAAAAGGAGTTGGTTCTAGTCTATTAGTCATTACCCAAAGGGGTACGGAACCCTAAAAACGTGCAAAGGTACGTTTCGTGTTGTCTTTGAAACTAATGTAACTTTAACAATAACTATAACCCGGCTATTACTGGCCACCATTACGTCAAATGTGTTTACCTTTATATCGCATTTTAATACCTCTGAATTGCTGACCGAGGGCCGTATTAGCTATTGTTCGTTATAGGTATATTTACATACACACGTATGTAAAATGACGTGAGCAAAATCGGGTTTTGCTCACATGATTGACAAATAACATTTTGTTTAATTGAAATCTTGTTGTTTAGTCTCGAACCCAACTAATTTCTGAGAATATCTGACGAAGAACCGACAACCGCTGGGGTAAATGTGTTCTTGACTGAAGACTGCGACACGGCAAACGTAGTACAGGATATCCTCCGGCCAGGCAGATGCTGGATGCGGCGAGAACAGGGCGAACTTTACGAATACAAAATTTACTCAACACAACAAAATTTACTCCTAACAGCCGTTATCAAGTGAAGTGATGCACCAGCGAAAAATCATTTCATTTTATGTACTTATAGTAAGATAAACAACCCCACAACAATTGAGTACTAGTCAATGTAGCGTCGCACTCAACTATACACTAGCTATACTCGATGTAAAATGTCTCTAAACAAACCACGATACAAATAACTAAAACTCACTTCACGGAGTCGAGTTTCAGATGTAGAAGAAACATTATTGAAGGAAAGATCCCAAATCGACTATTTGTTTATTCACAATTGACTTATAGAATAACATACATTCCAAAACGTCAATCATTATTTTAAAAACTTAGTAGGTACATCTTAAAACTTAGTCTAAGAATTTAATTTGAAATTATCAGTAGGTGTTAAACAAATACTTTGTCATACAGATATAGATAATAGTAGCAGTCATATACAGATTTATAATGTCAAACAAATCAATAAAATAAACTCTCAAATATGGATATTTATGTCACAATAATAATAATAATAAAGTGTATCTGCTATAATAATATCAGGAATCTAATGACTAGTAATGACTTTCAAAAAGACGCACGATGCTGTCGCTCCCAGATAGGTCTTTTCAGCCATACACGAAAGAACTCGGGAGTCAGCGAGTTCTTTCGCGTATGGCTGCCGGCCGAACTGACGCCACTTAAATAATCTTACATAATGTAGATGCAAAAAACGCCAGTGATGATGATCATTTGTTGACAAACATTCTACATCGAGTTAAGCTAGTGTATAAATCGCTATTGGATTTCAAAGTTTAGTCAACTGTAGAGTTTGATCACGCACGAAGCCAATACTATGTAACTGATAACCTTATTGACACCAAACTGGGTTGAGCAGTGAGCACAGCAATTCGATACACCATTTGAGGAATTACGGGTCGTATCCAATAGGTGCCAATTACCCATTTCGGCCGCTACCATTCCCAGTGAATGTGCCTTGCAATCAATTGGAGTTTCAAACCAAAATGGGTTCGCATTGATGAGTCTTCAGGCACTTTAACTAAGTAATTGCTTTATTAGGCAATTCCACGCGAATTATCTAAACTACCCCATTCAGGTCAGTTTCTATCAATCACCAGCGCGTAGATTAGCATGCTATTCAGTGCCTCATAATAGCTCTTATTACCAAGCTATAGAGCAGATCAAATCTGGTGGTTATTTCATTGTGCAATACAATTTGAGCTCTGATGCGAGACTGGAAGATTCACATGTCTTTGAATACGGTCTGGTGACATGACACGCCACCGGTGTGCGTTCGCCGTGACCGGCGCTAAGAGATTCGACCTTGCGGGTGAAAACACAATGATTCTTGTGCTCCTAGTATTGTTATATTGTGCTTCTTTATGATAGGCAAAGATTTAAATCGTTTGGTACGCCCTGACGCCAAAAACTGTGGCATTATCTTTAAATGAGTGCGTCAAAATGCCGACACACGCACACAAAAAATTAGTAGGGAAAAAATGGTGTTATTAAATAAATAATGCTGGACAATTCACACAGCATTATCTAGCCCCAAGCTTAGCAGAGCTTGTGTTATGGGTACTAGATAACGCCTATTCCCGATTGTCCCTACCCCCTGCGTTCCTACTAGGAACAATCGGGAAAAAAATTCCCGATTGTTCCTACCTACGATCACACTAGGAACAATCGGGAAAAAATATTCCCGATCGTTCCTAGTAGTAACGAAGGGAGAAAATTACTCGTATTTCTGCCTACTGTTTCGCCAGCGAGAAAAAGACTTAAAATTGAAGTATTATTGTGTTAGAAATAAAGTTTTGAATACATCGAATATTTGAAGGGTGGACGTCAGGTAATTTTTTTTTATATTGGAACAGTAATATATATTATCTTATATTGCAATGAAATCAGTCATAACTTATACTAGACTAGCACTTTCATGGCTGAAAACACAAAGAGTGATCTGCAAGTCCGTGCAACGACGGCGCGCCCCTGCGGGTCGCACCGCCGACGCTAGCAGTGATCGTTTTATCATCATCATTTTACATCATAGTTATTATCACAACATTTACAATGATTCACCTTCGTTATATTAGTAAAGAAAACAAAATTAAAAGTAATATAATGATAGAAAACTAATAAAAATGATAGTAATTGTTATAAGTATAGTAAGTTAAAGTATTAAGGTTTGAATTGTATAGATTTAAGGGCTGTAAAGTAAACATAATATTCATCCCCTAAAGAACGCCACGTTGAACGGTCTTTAGCATCCTCCATCTTCTAAATTGCGACACTGACCGAGATATCGCCAGTTCACTGTTCAATACTGTGTCACAATTATGTATATTCAAGTACCTTAAATAAGAAGAAACTTACCATTATTCGCATTAGCCCCTTGCATATTGAACGTTGGGTGCACTGCCACAATGTCAATAACTTATATACTTACATAATACAATACATAGATAGATATTTTTTTATTATTCATAGAAAACGACCAGAACACCCGGAAGAAATATTGTCCCAAGGCGGGAATCGAACGCAACCTCCTGCGTCGCAGGCGGACCTTCGCCCACCGCGCCACAGAGGTCGTCTAAGTTAATTTTACCTTAAATTCTTAAAAAATGGTTTACGATTTGCGGCAAATTACTTTCTCGCTAGTTTTATAGATAGTGGAAAGCAGAAAAAAAATATAAACAATAATATAAAAAATATAAACCTTAAAAATATTTTAATTTCGCGCCATCTCGCGACGATCAACCTTAATAAAAAATACCTCTCTATGTTAAGGCCCATACCCCACCCAAAGTGGCGCCGCCCCGCCGCCACCTAATTTATCTTATCGAAAATAGATTTTGGTGGCCACCAAGGGCAACTTCGTATCTCTGCCTAAACTAAATAGAATAAAACTATTACAGAGGCATTAAAAAAAAGCTTATGATAGGTATCACAAACTGGAAGATGGATTTTTGAAAATTCCTTTGTTAAACAAAACAGAATAATAACATAAAGTAGGTGGCGATGGCGCGCGGCGGCGCTAGTTTAGGTGGTGTATGCGCCTTAACGAGTAAGCTCATTATTTGAATGCACATTTCGTGCTCTGCTTCAGCTGTGCTTTTGATGTCCGACAAGCTTTAGGCGTAGGTATTTCAGTTGGGTATCTTGCATTGTAAAGGAATTTCAATCCTAATCAATAAATCGACCCTGAATCATATTATCCTGATTGAGAGAGATCAAAGGAATCATCATCATGATCAACCTATATTTGCCACTGCTGGACACCATCATCAGTCCACTGCTGGACATAGGCCTCCCCTTTTGAGCGCCATAGCGCCCAGTCTTCAGCTTGCCGCATCCAGCATCTGCCTGCAGTCTTTCGCAAATCGTCATCCCTCCTGGTTGGAGGGCGTCCTACACTACGTTTGCCGAGTCGCGGTCTCCACTCAAGAACAGGTTTACCCCAGTGGTTGTCGGTTCTTCACGAGATAAGGCCGGCCCACTGCCACTTCAGCTTGTTAATTGTTTTAGCTATGTCGATAGCTTTGGTTCTCTGTCGGATGTATACGTTACGATTCCTATCCTTCAGAGAAACTCCGAGCATAGCTCTCTTCATAGCTCGCTGGGCGACTTTAAACTGGTGGACCAGCCCTACCGTGAGTGTCCACGTCTCAGCTCCGTAGGCCATGACGGGTAGGACGCACTGATTGAAAACTTTCGAATGTTTAAAAATGATATGGATGACGAGAAAAAAATCTAAGGAATATGTCATCCTAGCACGTTAACTATGTAATGTACCCTTTTAAATTGATGACCCTTGTCATCAATTTAAAAGGGTACATTACATAGTACACTGTGATACACCATCTCTATAATATAATGTGTTTTATTGTTGAGCTGAAAGCGTTTCGCCATAGCCACCATGTCTCTTGGACTTCCTATTGCCCATTGCATCTACTCACACATAGCGGTTTACCTCCACCAAGAATGATTCGTAGCGCGGTTTGGAGCTCGCTACTAGCGAGCGTTTCTGTTTTTTTAACCGACTTCAGTACAAGGTTCTACATGTAGGTATGTTCGGCTGTATAATTTTTTTTAATGAATGTTCGTCGAATTTTCCGTCAATTATGGACCGATTTTAAAAAGTTATTTTCGCTATTGTTTAGATATTGATACCACAATGATCACATAAAAAATAATTGGAAAAGGAGATGTCTATCTACCACAACTTTGGTGTTAACTTCGCCAATTCTTAATACATTTTGATGATTCTTTTTTGTTGTAAACTTTATGATACCATCTCAATATTTACTTAATTTTGAGAGGATATCATAAAGTTTCGCTGTTGAGGAATTTATATGTGTGCCGTTAACGTATCCGAAACATCATCATTTACACATTTTACACAATCACTGGTAACATTTGGTTTCCATAGCAACAGACGTATATAAACTAAACCAGAGTCAAAATTTACCTAGATGTCGCCACTTGAAAAATCAAATCGCACTATCGAAGTGTTTAACTACATCAAAACCAACTTTATTCAGAAAGAAAATAACAATCAAATAACAAATTTAAATTAAAACTAGTATTTACAATAGAAACAATTAAGCTATCTGCAAACTGTTGCAAACAATCAACAATCTTCAAAACCCATTTTCTTTATTCAGAAATTTACTTCGTGGCCCATACCTCGGAATCAGAAATGAACAAGACATAGAATCTAACAAGGTAAGAGAACTGATACCACCTAAATTAAATCAGCTGTAGATTTCCATCCGGAATATCCTGGGTATTTGTCGTTTTAAGTCATTATCAGATTAAAACTGAACCATTTAAGATTGGATATCCGACTTCTAACAACATCATGGGCACTCTAAATAGTATAACCATATGTAGCCAGATATTAAGGGTAATATCACAAAGTGCTAGCCTCGTCAAATCTGGATGCAACTGGTATTCATTTGGATAATCAACGAGGGTCTTGCTGTCTTTGTTTCTCATCATTGAATAGTGGAGGACGAAAGATTCTTGGAGATCGTGAATACGATTTCGAGTGTTTAGTCATTTGAATGTAGGGTCAAATGGTGTCACTTATATTATCTGAGCGTTGTTGGTGTTATTCGCTCCTGGACGAGGAGAAGCTGGACGAATGTGACAAAGAAACTTCAAACGTCCATCGACCATAAGGATAAGGATTGCAGCAGAAAATGCAGATTAGAATAGGTTCTAGCTGGTTCTAGTAATTTATTTTCGCTCGTCGCATAAAGTTTTCTAACTCAAGACAACGTATCATCGATGTAAATCGCTGAAATTCCAGAACATTTTTGGGTTCGAAAGTTTTCTTTCATTTTTCGACTAAATGTGCAATGCTTTGTAATGTTGAGAAACTAGGCCAAAGGTGGGCCCCTTTTTGTGAGCCTGATGGAGGGCAGCTAGCCTAACCACCCGATGTCCTCCAGGACAGGCAGCAGCTCGCTGATGCCGGTGCAATGGTGCATGACTCTTAAGGTGTCTTTAGTGTCCCAAGGTGTTAGTTTTTGAGAAGTTACGCTATCGCACTCTACAAGCACATGCGCGGTCGTCTCCTCTGCAGCGCGCACTTTTAATGATAGTGATTCAAATGTAACTTTATTTACACTTAACAAAAACATACAAACTACCTGTATAATGTAATGTAATGACATATACATACGTACAAAAACTCCTCACGGCGGGCGGCGTCACGCTGCGTCTCGAGATGCCTCGTGTCGCATCGCGTCTCAGTTTTAGATGTACTTACATCGTCACGACGTAACCTATATTCGTCTTGCCTCGTTATTATATTAGAAACGGCTCAGTGCAATCACAAATCGTGCATTAACTTTGACCGCAACGCTTATGATTAATTTTAACCGACTTCAAGGAGGAGGTTCTATAATTGGCTGTATATTTTATATGTATGTTCATTGATTTCTCCGTCATTTGGACGCATAATGTTTTTTTTGTTTTTCAAAATTTGATGGAGAGTAATCCCTAATAGATCTCATAATAATTATATTCCCGAAAGATTAGTATTAATCACAAAAAAAATCACTGTACAACAATTTGGATATTTGTTTCGTTCCACAGATTGGGGTAATCTGTGTTTCGTTCTTACACAATCACAATCACGTCGCGGGGCGAACCTGGATCATGTGATTGGGGCAGGACCGTTTGGAGGCCTATACCCAGCTGTGGGTGAATTCTGGTTGTGGATGATGATGTTGATGATGTTTCGTTCTTGTCTAAAGGTTGATTTTACATTGATCCCATAAAAATAAACGTACTAAGGGTGAGGCGCGGGTTCGAGTCCCGCCGAAGTCGAAAACTTTTGGGAACTTTTTTCATTTCTTAGTGATCCCATAAAATTTATATTCTCGAGGAATTTATATGTGCGCCGTAAAACCTATCTAAAACATCATTCAATCATAATTATTATATTAAAACGAAGAACGACTGATGAGTTTGTTTGTGTCGCAAAGGGTCCCAACATAAATCCTATTGCTAAGCCTCCTGTCTGTCTGCCTGTCTGTCTGTCCGGCTGTCAGCGGGCTGTATTTTAGGAACTTGAAGTCGCGGTTTATTGTTTTTTAATACGCGCTAAATTAATATAGATCGTGATTACTAATATACGCTTGATTTGCGGAATCAAGACTCTGATTTTGGTCTTGAATCTACATAGCTATAGCATCGGCTAGATTTAAATCTAGTATCTCTGTCCATCAGCTCTTTTCATTCCACTGTATGTCAAAGGCCTAAATGTACCTCTATTTTTTTTATAATACTGTAACATCAAGAAACACATATAAAAGTTAAGCCCTATTATTTGCAACTTTCAGTTCTAATGGTCCCCCCTACCTCAAAAGAAAAAAAAACCTTTTAGTAAAATTACCTTTGTAGGTACGTATATACCTACAAAGGGGTTTCCTTTTTAATCTGTGCTTTTAGGATTATTTCGTTGTCCGTTTGTATTTCAAAGCAAGACCCTTTTTTCTGCCCTCACGCTATCCATTCCTTACTCACCATTAACGCTACTTAACCTGGTCTGTATGATTAATTTTTTGTAACTGTTAAATCTGTCTGTAAAAGATTCATTTAATTTTTTACAATTTTGATCCCAGCTGGCTCCGCCAGATGCGCTCTGATGAATGTCCATGTACCCCCGCTCCTTGTCAAGTTCAATATACTTTAATTGTGTTTGCGAAGAAGCACTATTGTGCACTGTTCTTTGTCTTAGAGAAAACGTGTATTTACTTTCAATACACAGTTCACTTTGTTCGTTATATCCAGACTAAATCAATTTTGTATTTCCCGGAAACGAAGTGTCTGTTTAAACACCTTGTTTAAATATCCGCTATTTTAGACGTTGAGGGAACATAATATACAGGGTGGATTTTAGAGAAGGGACAGTAAGGGCAAATACCTTAACCGTTATAGTTACAGGAAAAAATTCCTAGGAGACTATACATAACTATAAATTTAAGATATTCTGAACGACATTCACGGATTTTGGAAAAAAAATACAGTCAGCAAGGAAATGGTAATTTACACAATTTTTTTGTATACCCATCGACTCTGTTTTTTATTAGGATTAGGATCAAAAGTCTACTGGACCGACTGAGGTTTGAGTAGGTACTAGAAATGTCAGAAATCGCAAAAAACTTTTTCCATACATTTTGTACGGAAAAACTATTATCCAACTCGAAATATTCTTTGTTGTCAAACGATCATTTTTCTTAATGTGATCAAGTCTCTTTCAGTCCAACTGAAGCTTTTAAACAGAAACTACTGTAAGTCACAAGACCGGGTTACACGCAGGCACCTTATATCATTTATATAACGGTTAAGGTACCTTACCTGCCCTGTCCCGTCTCAGTCCACCCTTAATATTAAGGACAGCACCTTCCTTCTGTGTCTTATTATCAACTCTACTGCGATCACCTAATCCACCTGCCATGCTTATTGATTATGATAAAACCCCCTCGTTTGCAGGAGATATGTTCGGCAGTAAACTTTGTGTGACTCATTTATCAGTTATGAAGCATCTTTAATCTCTTCCATATGTCTTGATCGTGAGCTAGTTGGTCCACAATTCACATGCTCTCTCGAAAGTGCTCAGTGCATCATGTCATCGATTCTTCAGTCTCATCGTTTCAGCCCGATCTTATTCACTGCTGGATGGCTTCTCTTTAACACGAGGTTTCTTCCGTATAGTAGGACTCACTTTCAAAGACTCGTCAGTCTACCGCCTAATCGTTTGGAACTTTCTGACAAAATATTCAATAATTAACATCTTTTATTGAACAGGGCATCTTCAAAAGAGGTTCAGCACGTTTGGTGTGATCAAGGAGAGGCCTTGGCCCAACAGGGTACGTGTCCCGGACTATTATAAATTTAATCGATCATGCAAAGCTAATGCCTAAGGAAATCTTTATAAATTAACAAAGAACCTACTATGGTATTCTGACGAACTGACAACATAAGCAGCCAGCGTTGATAAGGTTGAAATATGAAAGGTGCGCTTCGCCCTTGAGGCAGCATTCCTTCAACATTTCCTTATTTTTATAGTTTCGTGCGCGCTACTTTTCGTATTGTTTTTGTTAATTGATGCAGCTATTAGCATACTCTAGCCCTGTGGCATAATTGGATTTTCTGCCTTACATAAGTTTATTTTCTCGGTTTGGTTTTCATTGCAGGTCACGCACTTTTCCACTATAATTTGCCCCCGTTAAACTATGATTGCCGCATGCCTCTGCTGATATTTCTAAGTACCTTAGTAATACATATAGGGTGCTCTTCTCAGCTAGGACTGTTCGTATTATTGATTGTTTTGAGCGATGTTGCATAAATTTACATAACTTAAAAGAGGGGAAGACTTTTGCACTGCGTGCGATAAAACGATACGATGTAATAAGTAATTGTTCAGCATCTAGCTAGCTAGATAATTAAATAAGACGTGGGACGAGTCGCAATGGATTCTGCTATTGATATTGTACATCTAGTATAGCTAGAGCTTGATAGCTTCTTCAGCTAAAGTTAAATCGTGCCTATACAACGCACGAAAAAAACAACTTGACCTCTTAGATGAACACTAAGCTACTGCTTAGTCTTTATCTAAGTATTAGTAGTTTTTTAATATACTTAGTAATCTTGATCGTTACAAACATTTAAGGGATTTCCCTTTCCTAATCGACCAAAGTACCATCTCTAATTGCCTCTACATTAACGACAGCGGCATTCACAAACCGTCTAATCTAGCACAATGAATGACACTGGCACAATAAGCGTGCTAAAACCGGACTCTAAATACATGCCATTATACCCTAGTGTACAAGCTACTGTGTGTTTACATTATCAGTGTTCGAGACTACTTTATTTAGCACAAGCTGTTCAAATATTGTTAAGAATCAAAATCATATCCATGGGACCAATTCCTACTTGATTGTATGGTGGCTCACTATTGCGATGTCTGGAGGAAATAGGGGAAGGTCTTTGGCCAGCACCAGGGTTACCAATAATGGCAAATTTGCCGTAGTAACACGTCTTCACGTCTTGCCATTAGCCAGTAAAGATCTTCAAGTGAAGAGACTCGGGAGATTGCCTGTAAGTGATCGATGATAAGGGTTTTTGTAAGTATTGTGAAGTGGTCATCCGTCTTACATAGAAATATATCGACAAAGACCGTTTAAAGAAGGAACATCTTATCATAATACATATTTCGGGGCAGCTCCTCTTAACCATCTGTTGACCTTTATGCGACGTTCATGGGTCTTTACAATATGTTTAGGGTTTATTATGACAAGGCCTTTACAAAACAAGTTCAATGAGATTCCCAGTTTACTGACAACACTTGTACTTTAGTCACTTTAACAGATGAAATTCCCGATGATAGCAAATTTTTCATTATGCGTTTCCATTCTAATACGATGCAAATAGCAACGGATTCTAGGACAAGGTTTGTTTGTGTTAGTTTAAATACCTTCCTATAAACTACGACTCTGGCTGGACAAGCCAAACAGTGCTTTTATGCATCCTCAAGCTATCTTTAGCTCGCTTGATTGTTTAATTATTGAGGCAGATGCATTAGCTGAATAGGGATGTTAACCATAATCACAAATTAAAGTTTAGTGTTAATTTTATGATCATTTGTATTATTAGAATATAGAAAATCACATTTTTATAATATAATATAACTTATTGAATTTATTAAAAATGATTTTAAATGCTATATTTATAATCTGTTGTCAAGTGACTGCAAACGCCATTATAAGCTTATGACGTCACTAGCCGCAAAACAAGCTGTCGCACTGTTTGTTTACCTTTCTGCATTTTCTCATAACGACGAATTAGTCTGTAAATTACATAATATTAATACATGATGGAATCCGGATTCACTAAAGGGAATAGTTCCAACTTACCAAAAGTAGATTTGTTGATGGTGGCAAACTTTTTTGCAAGAAACGAAGACTTTTGTGGTTCAGAATTCAGGAACGTGAAAACATTTTTGTAGGTACACTTTTACGTTTAATACCATTTATCTATCTACGAATACATAAATAACAGTCAAGTACATGTGTAATAGATGATTTTCTGCTTTTTATATATAATTTATCGTGTTTAGAACATCGTTTAAATCACTGTTTACAAAGTTATGTGCTAAAACAATAAATTCGTAAAATTTGCTTATCTTTTGGCACATGAATAAACAGTTTTTCCGGTATAGTAATTGTTGTACTTTTACACAGGGGGCACTGCACAGGTTTTGTAAAACTTTGTGTTCATTTTGATTGTTTGTATTCAAGTAACATTAAGAAAACACATATGTCCTAATCGAACAATGGACATACAACATACAGTCATGTCATGAATCGCGACCATCGTTTTGCGGTTAGTGACGTCATTTCTGTTACGTGACAGTTGTTAGTGTTTTAGCGGAAAAGTTTAAAATAACTCTATTTTTGTACATTTTCTTATCGAAAATAGTAATATTTTTATGAAAATATTTTTTTTATGCTAAACAAGAGTCCATCTTCAAAATAAAAGCAATTCCGAAAAATTGTTAACATCCCTATTCTGCACACTTTGTGATTTGATAACTATAAATTGCCTGATGCAAACGAAAAAGGTCTTAGACTCAAGCTTGCTAGAATTTAGATACACGCTGTATCTGGCGCGGGCATAGTAGCTCCCAAACGCCAGTGTTAATTGTAATTTATACATATTTTTGTTTAAGGTTACTTGATCGAGCATGTTATTGACTACATTTGATAAAAATAGCTCCAGCCATTCTGTTGTATTAATCTTTATAATTCCCCGACTTTTTAGGAATATCCGACATCAGAAAATTAATTTTTTTTCGTAAAATTTTATGCTGCTTATCCGAATTTCCTTTGCGAAAACTTTTAACAAGTGAATTTGTTTATACAGCATATTATTTGACTTATTAAATTTAAAACTTTAACCTTCCTATTATTGGGAACCACGATAACCTTATTGTTTTATTATTATTGGGCGACCTCTAACTTCCTTGCTTCATGATAACTGGTTCTAAACGAATTTGTTTATTATCTGACAATTCTTAGTTCCCTAAAAACAAGTAGGTAGTTTATGTATCAGCATTTTTATTTCGTGTCTACACCCTTGTATTCTTATCAATTTTTAGGAGATAGGTAAAGTGTATCCGTTTTGCATTTGGCTGGATCGTAAAAGAGTAATTGTGCGGAATTTTTCTAAACATAAATCGTTTGTTTAGATATTTTTATTCGCATTTATCGCATAATAACGCCTGAATCTGTCATTCAAACACAGAAAATTGTTTAGCTGCTTGAAGTTTTATTAAATTCACCTAATTTTAAGATGTTTTCTCCAATTAGTGAAAAGTATTTCTTTTGAGAAATGAATATTCTTTAAACTTAATTCAAATAGTCAGTTCCCTCAGCCATCTAGAAAGTCAAAATGTTGGGTACATTTTGCAGTTGCCTTGCAGTTTCTGACGTCTCACAAAAAGAACCGCACTCATTAGGGCGAGTGTAAAGTACTAGACTAGTGTATTCCTTTTGATCAGGGTGTGACGTCACTCACTGTCGCGTCGCGTCGTCTGCCTGTCGTATAACTTCATTCCCAGCATTGTCTGGGTGTTACTCATATAGGGGAGCTTCGCCCTTTTGCTGCACCTGACTCATGTTTTTGATAGTAGATCGTCCGAAGCTAAATGTGCGAGCGGGTGAAATAAGATGCAAGTCATTTTGAGATATCTCGAATTAAGATGGTCTCAAGTGACGGATTTTTCTTTTTGTAAACCTTTCTTCCTATCCAATTGAGGTTTGCTGAAGGGCTCTAAAGTCTCTTAAAGTCCTAGTTCTGTATTGTTTTTATTTTTTCTTTTTTAATAAATATTTGGTTTGCAATTACTATTCATTTGAAATTTTTAAAAACCTTAAAAATCAAAAAAGTCTTTGTATTGTAAAAAAATCAAAAAAGTCTTTGTATTGAACGTTTTTTTTTTATTTTCAATTATTATACACAAAAACAGTGGTATTTTGCGTGATTCAATATCGTTGTTTTGCCAAACAACAATAAAAGTATAGTCACGGAATGGTCTAGCCGTCTGGCTTACAGAGCCTCAACTCACAATGTCAGATTAGTATATAATAGTTACAGTTTTTACCTATTTTGAATAAAAATACTTAGGTTTTTAGAGAGTTAAGGTCGCCTGCTGATGCATGAATGCTTATTTATATCTATCAGAATGAGGAAGATGAAGATTTGGAATTAGACTTGATGTAGACTCTCAAATAACTTCCGGATTAACATCTTGCTGTCCGATATTCTAGCTTCCTAGTCCTATCTAAAGCTGAACATGTTTTAAAGCATTCACTTTCCAGCCTGCAGTCCGCCGTCGTCGCCGTTTCCGCCGCCGTCGCTCTTGCGGGTCGGGCTCGCGCCACACCATATTCCCTCCATATTTTGCTATAAAATGTGTTGAGGTCATTCTCCTTTAGCTTAAACCACCCAAATGGTTTGGTAAATGTCTTTACAACCGACTGTAAACTGTTTACTACAAGTGTAACAGCTTTATACGTTTCTCTATGAAATACGCCTGATAAAATTACACCAACATCACGTACGGTTCAGTGCACAAGATTATATTGTAGCACTGTTACTTGTGATGTGATTTGTGGAATTCTTGTAGCTAGCAATCTATTTTTCTCATATTCTATTCTATTCTACCCCGTCATGTGTCACCGTCAGTCATCTATATACATAAAGTACGCTTATCCGGGGGGCCTACTCGGAAAAGGAAAATCGAAGTTTCTTATTCGTTTTCGAGCAAAACCAAATCATAAGTCGCTTGTAGAAACTCCGTTTTCATTTTTGCGTGTACGGGCCCTGAAAATAGCTAGAAATCGGAAATCGCAAACAAGAAACAAATCCCGACCGTTTACGTAAGAGCTTAAAACTGTCTAAGAATTATTTAATAAACATTTATTACCCGACATAAGGAAAAACTAAAGGACCTTCTCCGGTTCTGTGTTGTTTTTTTTTCCAAACAATATTTTTTTTATCTGATGTCTTAGTTGTATTATGTATTTAGATCTACTGCATCGTCGTGTCTTGTAGGCGTTTGAACTGACCACTTTAAAAAATTCAATCCTGGAATGTTTTGCGTCCCAATAAGCTTTCTCCAGTTATATATGTGAAATCAAGCATTTTTTTTTTATGAGGATTAGTGTATTATTTTTAATGTATTAAGTTAACATGTAGAAGTGACCTAGGAAAACTAATTTGCATGCCTAGACTAAGGCAATACATGGTACGGTACTTACCTATTCTCAAAGTAAGAACATTGTGGCCCATGGGTGCAAATAAAATTTTGTATTTGTATCAAAAATTAAAACTCGTCGAGTTCTAATTTAGGTAATCCGTGAAGCATGTATGAATGCAGGTATTGTCAACCCCGCGGGCCCGAGGCCTACAAACACGGCTCCCATTCCGTGTACAAATACAAACTGCGACCTACATTTGTCGAGGCGTGCTATTGTTTGTGTTTGTGGAAACTCATCATCTGTTTGACGACCTATGCTGATATGAAATGATGGCGTAGTTAACGAAGGTCCGCCGAAGGTAGAAGATTGTGGGTCCAATTCGAGCGGCGGCGCGGAAAATTTTAAATCTGCAATTACTTGATCAGTGTCCGTTTTATCTACACTAATATTTAAAGAGGAAAGATTTGTTTGTTTGAATTAAATAGGCTCCGAAATTACTGGACCGCTTTGAAACCATTAGAATCCTACATTATCCTTGATGAACATAGGTGCCTACTTATGTTCATCAGGGATAATGGCACGCATTTATTCGCACCGGTAGATCTATCGCCCGATAGATCTACCCGTGCGAACACGTGGTGGGCATCTAGTAAAATATAACCCGGTGTGTAGAGAAAAAAAAACTAGTTCGACCAATGTTCTAAACCAAAATGAACTAATTGTCTAGGTATACCAGTGCCTTTGGATTTGTAGGCTTGTTTGAGCCCTACCTACCCCGACTTTCTGTACTGAAGAGGAGTCTATGTTAATAACACAAAAAACACCTTGAACTCTCCAGAAAAAACACATTTGCGATGATACCACCAAAAATCGAAAACTAGAGTAAAAGAATAACAACCACCATCACAGTCACGCAACCTTCCAGCGAAGAACATTGATTATAGCAAAATAGAGTAATCATAGATCCTAAATATATTTATAAATAGCGTGCAAAAGGCAGCCGTGCACGTCTAACCACATTTGAATATCGATTTTCCAAGGCCCTTGGGCTAAAACAAGCCGGCTTCTATTCGAGTTATCGACTTGTTCTACCAAGAACTACATGTCGATAGGGTTCCATACTCACAGAGTACCAAGGGAACCCTATAACTGAGCTAGAGCCGTCGTCGTCTGACTGTCTGTCCGTATATACGTCGCACACGTAGTCACACACAGACATTTTTCTTTGTAAGTCGTATTATTTCACCGAATATGTAAACGAAAAACACTGTGGACGAGGCTCGCACAAGACAAGACCGATTCAGTATGTTATTGCCTGCCGCGTATTAGGCAGCTTGGCTGCGTCGCGTCATCGTCGTCTGCGTCCAAATATTTGAAGGTAGTTTGTGTCGTGTGCTTAGTACGCGGGCTCCCAACAACGTCATAATAATCGACTGGCTGCCACAACCAGGTTGCCTACTGCGCTACCTAAAAGAAGAAGCTTATACTCAGCAGAGGTGCGAGCGGAGCTGATGATGTGAACTATGGCCAACCACAAAATCTAAAGAAGTTTGTGATCATACTTTTACCACTGTTTTGGTAAACGCCCTTAGTGCGCGACTTGCACTTAACCGTTTTCTTTTTTAATATTTACCCGCTGTTAAAATCCCCAGATTATAATGACAAATTGTCAAATCCCTGAGCAGGAAAAATCCGGGGTTAGTCAGCATTTTTTGCGTGAGTTTTTCTCGGTTCATTGGGCCGCTGATACAGTAAAACATATAGGGGTTCTTTTTAGGGCAATGTACAAATTATTAGGGAGATTGAAATCTTTTTGCCAGGGTTCACTTCGAAAAAAGGAGGAAGTTGTATGTTTGGCTGTATGTATGTTTGTCGATTTTTATGTCATTTATGGATCGATTTGCAGTTGTACAAGAATGATCAAATAAAAAGTTTTTTCCCCGAGACATTACTATTAATTTCGCAACGCTTATAATACAGTTTAAAGGATTTAAAGTTTTAGTTCTCTTCAAATAATCATTATCTCGTATTTAACCTATGTGGTGATTTTTTCACTTCTGCAAAACTTTGAAAGTAAAAGATATACATAGAATACGTTTGTATTCTATGTATATCTTTTACTTTGTTCAGGATTTCAGGAAAATGTAACTGCTAGGTAGTGAAGTGAATCTACTTAATTTAAGTGATATATTATTTTCTCCTGCAAACCTTGAGGCTAAATTTATCATTTTCGCTACGCAATATTCGAGGAACAGTAATGGGCTGTCAGAGTATCAGCTTATTTGAGCTGAGAAAACATTAATAACCTGGGTGCTTACTCTAGAACAGTTCCAATCTTAATTCCGATTTCAATCTCAGCAAACGCTTAAAAGGTTCTAGTATCTTCATACATTGGTGATAAAAATTCCAACAATAAATGAGGGCATCTGTGCTTGCGCATACACTTGTCCCTTATAATATGTCCTGCATGCATGGCTAGTCTCCGAGGACACTTGCCGTCTTACCAGAAATTCGGCTTGGATATCATTTGGTGGGTTACGTTCGTAACCATACGGTTACGATTTACGATTACGAGCAATAGCTTAATTTCATTGCATGCAGTCTTTCACAGGTCGTCATCCCACCTGGCCTACTATGTATTCCGATTCGTGGTCTCCACTCAAGAACACGTTTACCCCAACGGTAGTCGGTTCCTCGCGAGATATGGCCGGCTTACTACCACTTCAGCTTGCTATGTCGATAACTTTGGTTCTCTGTCGTATAGAATCTATATTCTTTTGGACACGAAATGCAAGTTATTTGAAATTAGACACGAGGTGGGTAATCTAGTTGTTTACTCCAAAATCTTTAGACACGAGATATACAGTCACGAATCACGAATCCTATCCTTCAGAGAAACTCCAAGCAATAGTTCTTTCCATAGCTCGCTGAGCGACCTCCACGACGACTTAGTTCTGTAGGTTCAGCTATCTATGTTTAGTTGGGCTAGGTCCTGCTAAACATAAACTTTTATGAAATAAATAAATAAATCTTAATTCATTGCAACCAGTGCGTTGGCATAATGATTCAAGAGACATCGCGAAATTATTCCAAATCTAAATGGAGTTGTAAACTCAACTCAATATTGAAGCTTCAAGAGTAAGCACAAGAGCCCTGTTCAAGTGTTCAGGTAAGGAATGATTATGACGGGTGATATTTTCCCTTTGCCTTCGCTTCGTGACTGTTATTGTAGACCCTCAATATAAATGTCACGAACGCTGATATTACCGGCGTTGTATTTCTCGTGCCAGGTGATTTACAGCCTTAAGCTTTGGGCTTTAGGCTCTTGGAATTGTTATATTTTAGCTATTGTTCTTTTCTGTTATGCTTTTAGAGTTCTGATGATACTGTTAAAATTATTCTTTATTGCTGTTCTTTTTTACGTAATTTACGTAAGAAATAATATGCTACTCTAGAATTGTAAGTAAACGCTTGTGGCAACATGAACACCAAAGTATTCAAAATGTTCAGAGCTGTGGCTTTACCACAGCTCTGTTTATTTATAAACGCAACCACGCTAGCCAAGTTCATATAGCCTCACAATATCCGTGCTCATGCCTCCACCAGAGCAATCACTTTATTTTAAAGGCTTGAAAAGGCTGAAGAGCCCTTAGGTTGAAGACAATAGACGTTCGTCTTTCCTCTTAACCCTGAGATTATCCCCGGGCTTACGTGAAATATTGTTGCGCGAAATCTTTACATGCATAAGAGTTTAAATCAGGGTGGTTTAATTAAGCAAATTGAGTTGTTTGTTAACAGATTGTTAAAGTAGCTGGGCATATCTGGATTTAGGAGCACTAGGAAATAATTGACTAGAAATAATTTAAGGAAAGGAGCTAGGGACTTGGTGCCTAAAATATAGCCTGCTTCGGTTTGTAGACCAGGTATAGGCTCTACCTGGCTTTTTACGGCGCATTGAAAAAGCTTTATCAAATTGGCCTCGATAAGATCAGGATGGAAACAATCGCAAACACATCTCCCCAAACCAGTCATCAGATAAATTTCTTTGTCGTTGTAAACGGATGAATAAACTCTCCAATCAAGACTATTTACGCCCCAAAAAGGCGTAGTTAGTTAGTTTCTAAGTAAATAGTTTCACTCCAACACAACATACAACTGTCTCTAGTAAAACAATGTATCCACAACTAGGTCGCCTAAAAAATAACAAAGATACCTAAAAATAGAGTTTGTAACTTGCCCTGTTGTGACAGCCTACCTACCGGGCATCAGACACGACA
Source organism: Eupithecia vulgata (assembly GCA_946478455.1). Classification (NCBI taxonomy): domain Eukaryota; kingdom Metazoa; phylum Arthropoda; class Insecta; order Lepidoptera; family Geometridae; genus Eupithecia; species Eupithecia vulgata. The sequence continues at coordinate 14,066,094 of OX297873.1, forward strand.
AGGGCCATTCTATATCGATTCCTATTTCAAGGCCCGCACAGGTGTAACCAATTTCAGAATACGTACAGAGCACCAAGACCTACTACGATGCTGGTTCTTGCAAGACCTTAACACAAATGCTGCTTACCATGCAGTGTCCTGCACGTTCATAAGGTCTACGCAATTTCTTCTTTGATCTGATCCAACAAAATAACGATATGGCTTCTTGATTCCACCTGTGCTATGTGCAGTTATTTCTGGGAAAGCTTTGCCTCCAGTGGATTTTAGCTGTCTGCTTAGTGTGCGTGCGCTATTGTCACGTTTGAAATGTAGAGTTATTGTAAAAGTAAAGACCAATCGTGGTGGTTATAGCTGAACCCTCACCATCATCACATACCTCCTTCCACAAACAAGGTGATGGAGGACGTGATCTGATGAGGAGAGTTGTGGGGTCCAAAACAACTTACGGCACAACAAACGATGACTTGAATCGTATAAGACATGACTCAGTAACACGTTTTTTATTTATTATGCATGTTACCTAATAATTAAGAAAACATTACATTGCTACATATTAAATTTAATTTCAAAATAATTTATTTCAGGACATGGTTATATTAACTATTGGAATTTGATGATACCTGCAGTAGTTTTTGGTTTAATTAACTATAAATAGATGTAAATCTATTTTGTGCAGGTGCGCTCAGATATCAGGTTTTCTACGTAAATGCAGGCTTCGGTCGAGGCCGCGGGCCACATTATCGAATATTACCCTAACGCCTTCTGTCGCTGCGCAAAAATATAAACAATGCGTCGGCTTGTGACTTTTCTCACGTTAAACCTTGATCAAACATAGCAAGCAGAACTCATTATAATTGAAAATATTTACTAAATCGAAACTGTCAGACAGCAAAAAGTAAAGGAAATCAAAAGTAATGTCACTAAAAGATAATTCTGGTGATTTGCCAAACAAAATCGTGATAAACTACTTGAAAATCAAAAAGATATTCCGATACCGGGAATCGAACCCGAGTTTCCTGGGTGAGAGCCAATTATCCTAGCCACTACTAGACCATATCGGAATTACAAACTAAGTTTATATTCTATTAGAGACAGTGAACTGGCATTCAACTTGTAAACGGTGTTGCATTTGATGTGTGCAACTTTGTTGTCTTAAAGCATTATTGTGGATTGTGGCGTGCAAAGAGGCATTAAGTTGTATGTAGTGTTGTAAGAACATTGCTATGCTTTATTTATGTTATGTAGATAAAATGTTATGGAGAAGACGCTGTCCGTCTTAATCATACTCTATATCTACACGACTGAACACATCTGATCATAAAACAACATGAGTCTTGGATCATCGGTAACTGGGGGGTGGGGTGGTGTACCACAATACCTATCGATTTAACCTCCATTTCTGTTCTGCGATATTCAGTCTTTCAAAAGTTATTTGACTTGGGTAAAATTTTAGTTAAAATCAGATTTAGGTTCAAAGATCCTTATTTTTCTCATTTACATTAACCATGGTTCTTACATGAGAAACATAACGCGATCACTGCTAGCGGCGACATGAACCCGCAGATCGCACTCTGTGCTGAAAACACAGAGTGCGATCTGCGAATGAAAGTGCTAGACTAGCACTTTCATAGCTGAAAACACAGAGTGATATACTAAGTATAGTCTAGTACAGTATAAGCTAAGTCTTATTATTGTGTTTTTTCGCCTTTTTAAATTGTTTCTAGTAGTGTTACATCTTCAGCCTGAATTTCGAAATCGCAGCCAAAATACTAGGTCTGCGACCCTGCATTTTTATTTAAACCTGCATTTTTATTTAAAACAAGATCGATACTGGACCTTTCGCCATTCTATGAGATTTATTTTGTAATCGTTAGATGATAAAAAATGATGACGAAAAACACCTCCGGCAGTTTCTCCAAAATCAGTCATCACGCCTATTGGTCAAATAAAAAGTAGTACCGATAAAGCATTGATGAGGTATGTATATTTTGTTACAGACAGACGGCAGCCTACTCCTCAAACAGATAGGAGTAGAGGACGCCGGTCTCTACGAGTGCGGAGTCGAGAACGAGACTGCTTTTGTCGACAGAGTCAACCTCACAGTGCGGAGTGAGTACACTATTTAAGTTAGCTTTTTTTAACTTTCCCTATGCCCTGTCCCTACGGTCTAATGGAACCACTCATTGCCCGTGGTACAGTTCAGTTGTACGGTCAACCGGATTACGGGAAAATAATATTCACCATGGTTTAACAACAAAAAAACCAGTGTTCTTCAGACTCTCTTAGTTTGAGCTGACTTTCCACTAATAAGACCTCTCGGTGTTCGATGAGCTACGTAGCTCATCTCAAGGTGCTTGCTTGCTTGTGAAAGCAGTTTTAATAAATTTCAATTCTTGGCTGCATGCTTGATTGATCTCTATTACGCGACTCAGTCTAAAAATCGTCTTGTATGTAACTCGTTAATTTTTTTATTTGGCCTTTGATCCCTTTATGACGAGATTGAGATCAGATTTGGTTGGAGTTTTATGAAAGTAGGTATACTAATTTTATAATGAAGGGCGGCTTTTTTTTGTCCAGCCGTGATCCAACGTGCTGATAAGGCTAGTCCAGTTAAGCAAAATAAAACATCTTCTTGCATAGATGGAATTTCTGCTGCTTCACATATGATATTATATGATATAAAATTATTTTATATAAAATTATTTTCAGTTTTAATCCATTGAAGTAAGGCGCTGATGATAAAACTCATTTTTAATCTCAGTAGGTAAAGTATTCTGTCAAAGTCTATCTCAAATCTTTACTCCATTCTTATTGTAACTTTCTTAGGCAAGAAAAAAGCATACTACACAGTTGACGAATATTTAAACAAAAAATAAGAAAAATACAGACTACTAAAATATATCTAACTACAATATGCAACGATGAGGTCCTCCTCTCTCTCCATAATATATTGTGTGCCCAGCAGGGTCTATAGTGACACTAAATATCTAGATTTTAAGCACCTCTGTTCACCTATAGAATGCAATAAATGATTAGGTATTGACAATAATACTATAAAATTCACTGTTCTACTTATTTTACATTCATAACTCGATATAAAGGCGAACCTACGATAAAATACCAATCTGATAAAGTGTCCCGGTAGAGTCTCCATGATTTCAGAAAACAGGAATAGCTTAGATACGATCAGACTTAGATACATCGATCGAATCGTTTGGCGGTGGTCCAAAATTGTTTTACACTTTAGGTGATTGTTTCGTAGACAGTACTTACTTCGCATATGTTGCTTCACTATCACTACTGTGTATTTATGATCTTTACGTTTCTTTGATATTCTATGAAATATATACTTTGGGTTGGTTTAAGTTTGTGGCTTAGGTTTGATGTTGTTTGAAATGTCCAGTAGCTTTATTTACTGAGGGTTGTGTATGAATGCCACGTAATGAACGATTAGCAGCTTCGTCTGTTAACTTTCACGTAAACTTCTGTCAAAAACGTCCTATATTATTTTAGGTAGAAGAACCTTTTTTTTGTTATAGTGGTGGAATCGTCTCGTATACCGTTATTTCTTAAGGGACAAAATAACGGTTATGCCGGACTCCTACCGGCTAAACCCACCACTGTGTTTCCGGCTCTGTTTGCCGGGCCTACGGGTACACTTGCGAGATATTCCCGATGACCCGATGGCCCGATGGTGATGGCCTGCGAAGGCCTCGACTCATTATTCTTTCTTTCTGGGTAGGGACGTCAGTAGTTATCTCTTGCTCCCTTTCCGCAGTTTCCTTCTGTGTAAGTACTTCTTCACAGAATACCAGGTAGAAGAACCTGGGTTATTTCGTGACCTTGTTGTTGATGAACCTTTTAGGAAATCCGTAACACAGGCTTTTCTTTAAGCTCGATCCACTGGTATTAGGTAATTTGCATCTAATCATAACATGTACCTACCTGTGTAGTGTAGTATTCTTGTAAATATCTGAGTGCCTTGTAGACTACGTTTGTATATTGGTATCAAGTGAACAAAACTTCGACATCGCGCGGGCCAAAGCGATTTTTTCGTGCGAATTTCCCCAATTTTCCACACATGATGTACACCGCAGTACGTGAAGACAGCATGGTCCAGTGAAGGCCACGTAATGGCTGTCATTACTCAGCGCATGCAGCCAGCACCAGCTGATTACCTGTCCGACTAGTTTATGAACGTTCAGTGTTCAAGGGGTTTTCATAAAGATGCACGACTGCATGGTTATGTAAACTATGTAGAAGAGGAAATGGATAAAGATCCGCTGTCGAATAAAAGTGTATCAGGGAAAACAATCGAGGTGTACTGGTTTGTTGATGTATATAGGTAGATAAAATCTGTTTGGAAAAGGAACTGCAACTATATGTATAAGGTCGGGCATACTTGTCTTAAGGTTTTTGTAGTGCGTAAGCCCTCGCATTCTGTCTCATACTTTGTCTTATTTCTTGTCTCTTTATAATGTTCTTTTTCTGGAGCAATTTCGCAATTTTATAATGTATGGTTCCATATTAAGGAGTCCATAAATTCCTGTATGCTGGACAATTTACACAGCATCATCCACACACACCATCAAGCTAAGGAGAGCTTTTACTATGACTAGCTACATCAACGCAATGCGACGAATTAGTCTAGTGTGATTCCCTTTACTTACGAGTGACCGTTACCACGCTGATTTTAAAGCTCACAGTATCGTAAGAAGAATTTCATTTCGTACTTTACTTACACCAACTGCGCCACAAGCTACAGGCTGTTCTCGGGGTTGCACTAAAACTAAAATAGTAGTCTGGCGTGTGATTTAGATCTTCATTAGTTCACGGCTGGCCATTTGCACTGGTAGTTTTGAATTTACGATACGACATTCTGCACGGGATGGTATCTCGCTTTATGAAGAAAATTTAACTAGCAGATGACTGAAATATTCATTTAAATACTTCTCCCCGCAGATTCGCACGCTTTATTCCGGGATAAAACGTAGCCTATGCATTATTTCAAGCTTAAAACGACATGTACTTATGTAAAATTTCAGCCCAATCCGTTCTGTTATTTTGGCGTTTCTTTCTTTACATTGATTTTAATTTTCTTTGTCGATAAGAATTTCCTTAAACAACGCTACTGAAAAAAAGTTAAATGTTGGTAATCTTCTTACCTACATCGCATGTCGATTCGTTGAGAAATTGGAAATACAGTAGTGAATGAATACTATTTTCGAAATAGATTGCATATCAGGTACTTATTTTGAGAAGGCCTTGGTACCTGATCGATTTTTGCATGACGCCCGATCTACATAGATACCTACTTACTTGAAAACACTGCACTTTTATTTATTTTTTAGTTAATTATTGGGCAACTAGTATGGTTAAATAAAACTAACCAATTATATTAGTCACTTCACGTTCATTCATGTATCATGCATGCGTGCCATCGATAACTTCCTCGGTTTTCAGTCTATTTCGTAGAATCTACGGTGACATTATTGTGGTGGTTGCTAGCAGGAAATCATTAATTTACCCAAAGTTAATTCAAAATTTTACTACCCCCTAGCAAACGTGCGTACAAACATTTACTCGGTGTCGCGTTAACAAGGTGCGTCCGCGATAAAGTAAAGTAAGTAATAGGTAGTACTTTACAGTTATTCTGTTGTAATCATTTATCTAGTAAAATTCGATAAAATAAAAAATGCATAATGCCCTGTTTAGTGTTTCGAGATCGGTTTTGAAACGTTTACGGTCTCGCTCTGTTCTTCTTTATTGAATATCTCATAATTACTGCAGCCATTAACTTGAATATTTGAAATACGTTTTGTGCGCCGTTACTGATTTGAAGAAAATGTTGTTTTTTTTTTTCAATATGAATTATTGAATGAATAGTACTTACCTATTGGTTTGTACATTTCAAAACAGAGTAAAATTTTTTGTTCGTTTCATACTTTTGACAGGTATATTATTTTAAAAACGTCGAAAAATTTACTCCTGGGGGGGGGAGTAAATTATCTCCGAAGTTTGCGATACGATCTATGTACAATGTACATATGTGGCGTTTGTAGATTTTACGGGAAAATATAGTCTATAAAAATAACACTGAGAATTGGTCTGGGGAAATTTTCAAAGGGCTAAAAACCTACCCGAGCTGTGTATCAAATGAAAGGTATCAGTTTGCACATTTAGAAAGTTTTAGAATTTTTTGTACTTAGCTATTCATACTTTTTGAAATATTTTGGAAAATGTCGAAAACATTACCAGATCGCCTTCATCTTCAAAATTTGCAGAGCGATCCATCTGCATGTAATGTAATGTACCTATATACTATTTTTTCTGTATTAAATAAATAGCAAAGTCCCTAACCGATACCTGTAGTAAATATTTGTATAATTAAAGATACACTCGCACTTGACGGATCTTGTTTTACTTTTATCTATGGTTGTAATAGGTTTTTTTACAAAAGAGGTGTGTTTTGTCGTTATCATCTCGCTCGGCAGGCAACAGTTTGGTGATCGCAGTAGACGTGATAATAATTTATAATATCTATACTAATATATTATATAGAAGTAAAGTTTGTGAGGTTGTGGGGGTAATCTCTGGATCTACTGAACCGATTTTGAAAATTCATTTCCCAATAGAAAGCCACGTTATTTATAAGTGTCATATATTTTAATTACACTAATATTATAAATGCGAAAGTTTAGATGGATGCATGGATAGATGGATGTTTGTTGTCACGCCAGAACGGCTGAACAGATCTGGCTGGATGAAATTTGGCACAGATATAGATTATAGTCTGGAATAGCACATAGGCTATATTTTATCCCGGAATTCCCACGGGAACGGGAACTACGCAGGTGAAACCGGAAGGCGCTGCTAGTACATTATACATATTAATATACCCGTACAATACACCGAATCTACTGCCCTTCCTTACTGTTATGAAGGATTATCTTTGTCGACTCTTGCGACATCCACGGGATGAGTTGAAGAGTGTCGTTCTTACGGCGTGACCGCCGAGGCGCATTATTCCGGGCTTTTTTCTGTACATTAACAATATAATTATGTCCTTGACAATAAATACCTATGCGTGTTGCTTCTTTCCGCAGATTTAAATTGTCACTCAGTAGTTGAACTATTAAGTAATTAAATAATTTACATAATTGCTATTTTTATGTTAATATCTCCCTCATTTGACTACGTGATAGCTTTAGAAGCACCGCTGGTTGAACCTGTATTTCAGTTTATTTGTGAATTATTGATATTTGAGTGATCTTCTGATATCGATGTGTCATTGATGTTTCGATAATGTCGCGAAATATCGAAATTAAAAGATCGAAGAGTGTGGTTAAACAGTTAACCACAGATGAAATAATATTACTTCGTTTTAACCACTGGAAGATGTCTTTGGACGCGGGGTATTCTTAAACTCTGTTTGCTTTTTTCGTCGTTAGGATATTCTAACTCTTCTATAAATACGATCGTAGTTTGGCGAATTAATTACCTAAAGAAATTCCTCATAAAAGGATGAAACATTGGTGTTCTTCCAACATAAGTAAGGTTGTAGTTAACCCGCTTGTTAAGTTAGAAAATCCTCTTAGCTACACGACCTACATCATCATCATCAGCCTACATCAGTCCACAGCTGGACATAGGCCTCCCCTAATGAGCACGACCTACATACAAAATATCAATAAAAACTGCCATTGTTGTGTCGTTTCATAATAGGACAAATAATTAGTTAACCTTGCAGTGAAGATGGGTTGGTCGTTAGTACCTACTTTAATTACATCAGAACATAAAGCTAATGCGAATAGCGCTGTGCCATCGTGGTACAATCTTCGGGAGGTCCGTAGTACAGGTCGCTTGTCTGTCGAAAAAATATAAGACAGACAACCGCTGGGGTAAACGTTTTCTTGAGTGGAGACCATGACTCGGCAAACGTAGTGTAGAACGCCCTCCGACCAGGTGGGATGACTATTTGCGAAAGACTGCTGGCAGATGCTGGATGCGTCAAGCAGGGCGCTATAGCGCTCATTAGGGAAGGCCTCTGTCCAACAGTAGACTAATAGGTATATAGGCTGATGATGATGATGATCATCATAGTTATTAAAACACGCCAAATAATCTTCATTATTATAATCGGCCAGCTATTCTCATTTGGCTATTTCATTTGAGCTCGTTCTCTCTAACGAATTACTCGCACATATTAAATGTGCATACCATATGAGTTACAAATGGAGTTACGTATTCACTGAATACTGAATACTCGTGTAGGTCATGTTCTGGTATTATTGGACTCGTCTTTGATATGAACATTGCATATTCATTGCTTGGTTTACGAATCTGTCTATCAAAGGTTATAGACCCCTATGTTTCGAAAAGAATATTAACAAGATTTGGGTCTTTGGGGTCCAACAGATCGTTCTGCCAGTCCTTTGGATGTTACAATAATCGTGGTCTAGGTATAAGTGAATCTATTAATGTCCCGAAAATTTTCGATTTCGGCAGGATTCGAACCCGCGCCCCACCCTCAGTATGGGTGTGCTCTAACCAACTAAGCCACGAAACCCTAAAAGTTTGCCCAGTGCGAGTAACGCATTAAAAGCAAAAAGCTAAGGTATATGTGACTTCCAAAAAGCCGATTATTTTTTATTTGTATTCTCTATTGATATAAAATTATATCTGCATATTTGTATTTTTATTTTAAACTGTAATTATTGATAAGTTATAAATATAAATAATGCTGGACAATTCACACAGCATTATCTAGCCCCAAGGTAAGCAGAGCTTGTGTTATGGGTACTAGATAACTGATATACGTAATATTATACATTACATTGATAGATATTTTTTATTATACATAGAAAAACACCCAGACCAACGGAACAAATTTCTGCAGATCGTACACAAATTTGTTCCGAGGCGGGGATCGAACCCGCAACCTCTTGCGTCGCAGGCAGACTCTCGCCCGCTGCGCCACTGAGTTCGTCGTCTATTGATATAAAATTATATCTGCATATTTGTATTTTTATTTTAAACTGTAATTATTGATAAGTTGTCATCGTTGACCGTATTATCATGAAGCTTCAGCGGAATATCTTGTATGTATTTATATTTCTTTTGGTAATTTTCTGTGGTGGTACGGCCCTAGTCGTGATTTTCAATTAATTGTTTTTAAGTGTATCAGATGTGAGTTAGATTTGCCAAGAAATTACGACGTTGAGAAGATCACATTATGCGTGTGAATTCGTTTACGTATCGATTGAAAAAAAGAAAAATTCTATGCATATGCTTATTACTAGTCAAAGCCTAGTTCCTCCACGTAACGTGTCTATTCTAAGCGTTAGGTATACTCAACACAGACATGCAGCCTTTACTAATTTCAGATCAGAAAACACCACCAGCACCAAACGACCATTAATATTTCAGAGGGTAATGAGCTAAGGCACAAGTCGGCACCGCCCATTTCAACCGACGCGACATACTAAATCACGTATTTCATAAAAAATGTGAAAGTGCAAAAACCTCGGAAACTTTTCTCATTTACATTTCCCCTGTTGGTGTCGACTCCTTACCGCAGAACTAAGTTATCTGGCAAGTTGTGACTACTTCGACTGAGTTAGTGTGACCGCAAAACCGCGAAATACATCACTACACAGTACCGCAGATTGGGTAATGTTACTTCGTAACAGGACTACTAATTTATTTAGTCATAATATTGAAAACACAAACTTTGACCGTTGGGTCTTCTGACCTCGTTGTACTTGCTTACACACTTTTTGCCTAAAAATTACAAATGACCACACAAATTACATTGGCATAGTATTTTAAATTTTCAGATATTTTTTTTGGTTAGGTACCTTTTTCTTTTTAAGGCGTAGCCTGAAGCACATAGTAAGAATATTTATAGGTTTTTATGTTAAAAGAAATTGATAAAGCGCTTTCCCATTCGCGGAGCGTATCGAAATCGACCAATCAAGAACCAGCTACAGTGCAGCGGCGTCAGTCGGAAACGTGTGTTTATATCAATGAAATTGGTCTATTTTTACACGTCTCCGCTTCGCTTCGCGCTAGTAGGTATAAGGCTTTAGTACATTTTATGGGTTATTTCCAGTTGATAGTAGAAGAAGTAGAAGTAATAAAATAAGCCTTGAAACGTAAGCCTCTCCTAATGTGAGACGTCTCCAAAATGAGCCACGAAATCTTAGTCTGTTCCATCGAAAATCTTTGGGACCTCTTACGGACTGTAGCTGTGGCTGTGAGTTCCAAAATTTTTGGGAACTTATTTCATTTCTAAGAGATACCCAGAGTGCGAGTAAGCACTGTCACAAAAATCCTTAGTCTCCGTCTCCAAAAGATCAAAAACACAGAGTAAATTCTAATAAAGGAGAAGTTCAAAGCACAGTTTTAACTGATTCAACAACTCGGCTCGCTTCTCAGAGGAGAGATTGCCTGCCCCGATAGTTTCAGCTATAAACTGCAACTTTTGATGGCGGAAACTGCATCTAACTTAGTTCTTGAATAGTGTCAGATGTTTTAGGATAGCGGTTATTGGGAATAGAAAATTGGCTAAACTTTGCTGAGGAACAAATAACTGCGTACGTTTTCAGTTACCTAGGTTCAAACAGCAATTAGCTTCGTTTATGTAGCAGGATTTTTGAGCATTTTAGTGGCTCATAGAACTTATGCCCGTCGCGCTTCAGAGTCCAATGAAAGCTATCAGAAAGGACTCCAGAAATCCCGTGTTATAAAATTTTACAAACCATCAATCGCACATAATGCCAATCAAGCAAGATCAATGACTGATATTAATTACAACTTAGATCCACATTACAAGAGAGACAGTGCTCTAGGAAGAGCAGACTTAGGGAGTTGCTACGAATGAGTATAATTAGAAACTATGAATACTTAATTGCTTATGATCTAGTTGTAACAATACCTTTTTGTCCGCAGCGGAGCCGCCGCCACTAGTAAACGTGACCGTCCATGCGTCCACCATCCTCGCCCTGATCCTATGGAACGTGGCAGGGGATGGGGGCCACCCAATAATAGACTTCACAGCGCAGTACCGCTCTGCAGCGCCCGTCAACGGGAGCATAGAGCCATGGCGGCCTATCAGCCCTAACCACATTAGTCCTAACTCGGTAAGACCATATTTCTTAGGAAGTCTTCCAATCTGTAGCGGATCCTGACGTGGCCGGACTTTTAAGCCGTCCAATAATAGACCATGGCTCTACCACGATCCTATGCGTGGGATGGACTTTCACAGGATAGAGATCCTTCCTCTATCCATCTGTAAAGGCGTATCAGCGAAAACCATCGAAGCGTAAAGCAGCTGGCCGAGGTATTCCTGTTCTGTGTTGACAGAGAGCGGAGATTTGGGGCGTATATTCAGTCGGCCGCTGTAGGTATCGCTGGAAAGTGGAACGCGATCTCCGTTAACTCGACTACAAGTAGAGACAGCTCAGAAACGAGACTCCTGGAGAAGTATTGTGTGACAGAGGCGAAGGTCCTTTTTGACTTGCTCAGTCTTAACAGTTACATTAGGCCTGTTATTATTTTTAGCTGAACCAATCAAAACAAAAATCTCAACTGTTACATTGTTGTTCAACTTTTTTTGGCGAATATGGAATACTTATGTCCGATAGCAAATCCGATGCCAACTGCTTTATCTAGATACGCTTTGTATTAAAGTTTAACTTGAAAGTTAGTTTTCTTGACCTGATTACCCGATTGCTATCTAAACTGGGTTAAACTCCCTTTACAATCAGAAAACATGTTTTTAAAAACGTTTATTTCTTTATTATGCCACTGAAGACGCAGTGAGGTTGAGCATAAAAAGAAAAGAGAGACTCAAGCCCTAGGCCCTCAAGCTTTAGGCACAAATAACGCAGCTTAATTCTACTGTCATAGGTGTAGTAAGGTATTTAAGACCAAGTTCATTCTGACGAGCTATCTAAGAGCTCATGATAGAAACTACAATTTTTGATTATAAAGAGCGTCATCCGGCGATTCCTGTGGCGTACGTTCCATTGGGAGTCAGCCGAGCATGATGATGCATAAGAGCCGAATTCATGAAACAGTTGATAAGAAACCAGAACCAGCATGATATTGAAAGCAGGGTACTCACAGGATAAGACACTTGTAGTTACAAATGATTACCGGCGGCGTCGTCGAAAATCTGAAGACACATGGCATCCTTTAATTCCCCCCTCCCGCTCCGGCAATTGGCAATTGTGAAAAATTTACCGCCCAGTAGGTGTTACGTACTCGGAACTAATGCCCTGGCTATTGAATCTAAAGATAGATTTATCTGCGCACTAGAAAAGTATCGAAGTTGTGATATAGATAGGCAACGGCTGAGCAAATTATGTTTTCTCAATTCCTCATTTGGTTTTTTGAATTCTTATGTACCAAACATTTCGCTTTTTAGACTTCTGATTTTAGTTTTTCGGAATTATAAAATTTAATTTCTTTTTAATAAATTGGTATATAATTTAATCATGTCAATTTTTGATGCCTGATAGCTTGGCAATACAGTCGTTGACCTATCTCCTTCACGAAATCACTATAGTACACACTATAGTACATACAACTTAAAATTTTCAATTTTTCAGCGTCAAACAATTCTTCGGAAACTTGTTACGCACACTTTATATTAGGTATATGAAGTGTGCGTAACAAATTTACGCGCTACTTTTCAGTCACATTAATATAATTCGGTACATTTAACCATAATATTTTTCATTAAATAATTAAAATAGCACCAGTTTACAATTACTTTGGTATTTTTACGTATTTAAGTAAAAAGTCAGTAAATTTTCCCGATTGCATTTTTTTTTGTTACCTTGTTTGTTTTCTAGTACGCTTGTACCACGACACGACACTGGTATCGCTTTAGGTTTGCATAGTTAGCAGAATAACGATAAATTTAAACGCATTTTGCGGTTTCGTGGAGGAAGGAGATTATAGTGAGTCTAGTGACTAGGTAGTCCATCTATCGCCCGAATATATTTCCCAGTTGTAAGCATCTCCATATAGCTCTCTTTACCCCGTTGTACGTAGACTGAGATCTTGTCTAGTTTGAGGTAATTGTTGATACTTACCTACCTATTTTGACTGTCTTCTTCAAATTTGGATTTCAAGAAAGAGACAATTGAATTCATCAAATCCTGCTCACTTTATTTTGCTACCATCAAACCAACCGTCTTAAAGTCCACTTTGTGTGTTCCAGCGTCAAATCGACGTCTACCACTTGGACACAAACGCGTCCTACTGGTTCCGCGTGTGGGCGACTAACGCTCTCGGCCCCGGGCCGCCGGTCGAGGTGCTGGCGACCACGCTGTATAGCGACCAGGATGCAGGTAATACCAGGGTTGGGCAACCATACCAGGGCTTGTAAGCGTTGTGATGTTGGAGTGTACGCTATGGAGATAGCAAAGAGCGGGGGACAGCCACAAATGATGATAGAAGCATAACGAATTAAGTTCCCAAAATAAGTTCTCGGTTTCATTTCTTAGAGATACTCACTACCCAGAGGACGCCCTCCGACCTGATGGGATGACGATTAGACGAAAGACTGCTGGCAGATGCTGGATGCGGCAAGCTGAAGACAGGGCGCTATGGCGCTCATTAGGGGAGGCCTATGTCCAGCAGTGGACTGATATAGACTGATGATGATGACCCAGAGTAAGCACTATAACAAAAATCCTTAGAAGGATAACGTCAATCAAAAGATTCTACAGCTGGACTTTAATACCAAGCTTTCAGAAAATAATACATTTTAAACGTTTTCTAGCTTGAATTTGTCTTGATAACTTACATCTGCTCCCACAGATTTTAACGATAATTGGTCAGTGCTGGTGACATCTTCACTCAACCCATCCCTCTCCTTCCAGAACTATACAAGCGCTTCCTTGAAGGCGCCGAAACCTTTGACACACGCACGTGGCTGGCCGCCGTCTGCGTCGTCATGGGAACTCTTGTGGTCCTCGCCGCGGGAACCTGCGTGGTGCTCTGCCGTGAATGGCGTCGCTCCGGTGAGCCTCCTCTATAGCACCGTCCGCTGCCGAGGTTGTACTTCCTCTGGCAATATTGAGATCTGTTACATCTAGTGTAGGGTTCATAGTCCGATGCGTTCATCGTAGTGTTAGGGTTCTTAATCCGATGAGCTTGCTATGAATAGTTTTGAGGGGCTCGGGATACCTTACCATAGCATCGTCCGCTGCAGTGGTAGTACTTTTGCAATATTAAGATTCTGCTGTAGTAATGTCTGTAGTTCCCACTACTAGGAGGGCGCATCGATGTGCCCTCTATCGATTGATACACTTGTATTGTAGGGCATATAGGTCCTCATTGTCGTATTGATATGATTGATTGAATACAAAGCGCGAGTAGTAAAGGGCTCTCGTTCTTGAACATTCTTTTACTGGTAGCATTGTCAGTAGGTACTTAGTTCTGGTAATACTTAGATGAGCTCGATCTTAAAGCCCTTATAAACATCATACCTTACCTACTTAGTTATAGCGAATGAACGAAGGTGTGTAATCATACGAGGTTCACTAGGTTTTCTTAGCTTTAAAAATATGTGAAACTACAGCGGTTCCTAGCGACCAAAATGCCTAAAAATTAATTAAGGATAAAAAATTATTTAATAAGAAACTTCATAGGCAAACCTGTCTCTCCATTGATATTAAAAGTAAGATATTATTTTATTTCTAATAGATATTATTATGATAGTTTGAGTAGGGTTAGGTATAGTTGCGGAAATTGATTAAGAGTACCGCCTTACTCATAATTTTTATGTACCTATAATATTGTTCCAACTGTACAAACAGACTACTAAAATATTATCATAATTTGGACTTAAGTACAAACTATGATACTCGTATTATTTAAAGAAGAAATAGAGTACCTACCTACATTACAATATTATTTACATTTCCAAAAATCATCGAACATAATTATTATAAAATGCAAAAGATAACATACCTTTTGCATTATACAATAATGATGTTAGGAACTATAATTAACAAATTTATTAAAATTAACATTATTATATGTAATTATTATCAGTAAGGCGGATTTTATTAGGATTTTATATAATAGGATGTGAAATAATAAAAGCAAATATAAGCTTGATTTACTAAAGACTTCCATTTTCGTAGTGAGTACAATCTATAATCACAATTTACAGATTTATATAAGCACAGTTATATTTATTTTGTATAAAGTTTTGGTGTTAGTAGTTTGTAATATTAAGTTACCATTATAGTGCCAAGAATTAATTTTATTATTACCAAAATTAAAGTATTATAAAAATTATAAAATTTTAAATAACTAATTAAAAAACATTAGTTTATTAAAGTAATTTATATAAAACAAGGAATTGATAAATACAAAAAAAAAAAAAATTTGGTTGTTTTCTATACCGCTAGGCATTTGGTGCTGAGCATTGATATTTATTAGGTTTAAAATTTTACCAAATATGAAATATAGAATCTCGCCTTATAGAATTACCTCTTGCTAAAGCTATCCTAATAGAATAAGAAGTATTCTACCTATTTAGTATACATTTAGTAACAAACGTCCATAATATTGGGATTTCATCAATGTACTATTAACCTCTTGTTGGACTAGATTTTAGAGTTCCGTATTTTTTTGACCGAAACTGTACTCTGTGTATACTTTCAAACTCCAACAAAACACGTTCCGTGTTTTGCCCATTTTCAGTATTTTTATAGAGGAACATCTAACATAGCTCATAGGCATGTCCTAAGTATTAATAAAATAGATTTACGGACCAAAAGAAATCTACAATACGTCAATTATCATAATAGATATTTCAATGAGGTAAAGCTTTCTATTTTAAGATCTTACATTCCTATATTAGAATAGTATTTGAATATTCATAATATTGCCTTAGTCGGCTTAGTCGTTTGCTACAACCAGTATAATAAATAAACAAAAAACTATTTGAGCTACCATTTAAATATAACTTTACGCAAGTAGGTTAATTTAACTTATATAACAATGAGTATAACATATAGGTTTTGTATAAAACATTAAAACAAAAACATAAATAATACGCTTATAGAAAAAAAAACTAATAGATTAAGAATGTTCATAAACAAGTAGCTGGGTCGTGCAACAAGCAATTTTAGTAACAAGTAAGAAGTAGTATTAATTATTAATGAAATATTATTAAAATTATTAAATAATAGTGATGTTTACGCTAATAATCTTGCCAAAAAACTATGTTTATCTCCGTTTTAGGAATTTATACAAACGTCTGACGTTGGTTTCTATACTGTGACGTGTTTTATAAAACACGTGTTGTAAATTTCAAAAGATTAAGTTTTATATTAAATAGCGTGGTTATTGGTCCCTGTGTATTTCCCATTGTGTTTTGCCGAAAATTTAATTAATAATTAAAATATTTATTTACAGTGCGCCATAAAAAACTCAATTTCGTATACTGGTGTAGAATTTACCAACCTACAGCATGCGGTAGAAGCATGGTAGGGGAAACCAACGTTTGTCGTTAAAGCATCTTGCAATGCTGTAAATAAAACACCATGTTCTTGTGATATACTTCGGACCATTTCTACTTAAATGACCACTATCTATTAGGCGCTGCAATAATAAATTTTATGCATATAATGCACTACTTTATACTATAAGCACATTCGTAGAACTAAGAATACTTGTGTAAATGGGACAGGATAATATTTAAATTAAACAAACTCTTTAATAATATCAACAGACAATACTATTCTTCTTTTTAAAACAAACGTTTAATAAGTTTAAACAGTTGTTTAAGCTTCTTTATACTCCTACCTAAATGATCTTTAAATTGTGTAACATGTTCCCGGTATACGATAGTAGCATTTCTTTGCAGGCTTACAATATGATCCTAGGATATTTCTTTGAAGGTTTTTAAGTACTTTGCTGCTATTTAGTTAGACTTAGATTAGCTTTGAATACTGTACGAAAACAGTTAAATCATTAGCAAAATACTTTAAATTATTCAATTTATAGTTAAGGGAATTGAGACCATTTTCAATTGCAATATTTATATACTTTCTCTAATTCACTATAACCGGTGGTGGGATGCATGGGTTGTCGTTGCCAAGAGAAATAAATTGACAAATTGACAACGGTCTCAAAAAGCGAGTTTTCTTTCTATTCGCATGACTTTACTTTTAAGACATTTAACGCAAGTAATGCTAACTTTTTTATTCATATTTTTTTCTTCTTCCCCTCTATCGCACTCGCTTGGATCGCACGCTTGGACTGCGGGACGCACACTAACAATCATACACACACATGGTACGTATGACTAACCCTAGATTACTCCGAGGATCCCGATGTGATGGAGCTAGTGCCTAACATTATCCTGAACCCTGGCTTTATGGAGATGGACCCCATAAGGCCGCGTCCTCAGAACTTCGCCACTTCCATCATCAAGTCGACGGAGTGCCCAGGTCCCGGCAAGCCTAGAAGGGTCTGATTCTCGTCTATACTGAACCTTAGGATATTGTACCGCACCGATTCAGGAGTCACCTCATGATCTCAAGCTTTGGGTGGCGATTATCTTACTGACTGTGAAGTGTATATTTGAAGGACTTTTATCGTAAAGCTCTCGCCACCAACAATCACGTAGGTACCCTAGTGACTTGAAGTGGATCTCGGCGTCTGACAGCAGACTTCTTGATACATCTTGGAAAGAGCACAATGTTGTGGCGAGTTCTTTATCAACTGGGTTGTGGTTGTGTGGTATTTGGTGAAGGGTTGTGTCAGTCAGTGATTGTCACCTTTGAGATTCATCTCGATGTTACGTAGCGCTGCTGTCGCTTTCAGTCCAGATGCTCAAGTCATGTTCAAACGAGAAACTTAACTGTGTTCTACTTTGTAAAGGTCTGTACTATTATTATATTCTATATAGTAACCAAAGCAGATAATTTTTTGAAATTATTGATTAAAAACTAAAACATCAATTCTTAATAAGCTTTAATGACTTGTATAGAGTAAAAGTATGGACATATCAACATCGGGGTCGAATCGGGCGGTAAAGTATCCTAATGGTTTTCAGGATACGCTTGCAAGCAGGCGTGAGAAAATTTGTGCTTACCAAATTGATTTTCTCGAAACTGGACTTATATTGCAGATGTAAAGCGTACCTTTTCGGAGTTCTATATCGTCTTATCTATACGTTTATTTTGTTTTGTCTTATTTTTTATGTTTAGTCAGTCTTTGAGAAATCAATTTGTAAAAATATATGTATAGGCGTATTCCTAAAACTGAGAGAGAATAATTTCTAGTTGTCTAAGAGTTCGTGTTAGTCGTAGAGGTGGTTGCCATAATAAAAATACTTGTGTAGTACATTGCGATTAGGTATCTCATTTTTATACGAACTGAATGCTTGCATTTACTTTTGATACGTATTTTATGAACTTTGGCATAACACTAATGCTTTTCATTCTCCTGCTGGCAACCCCAAAGTGAATGTACTAAATTTTTAGATGACGTATTGCTTACCGTTCAATGAAATTGTTAATGTTGCTAGTTGTAGGGTAATCGTACTCTTTAATTACTACTATTCGTTTTCAATAATATATTTTTATATTATATAATAATCTTGATAAAGTCAATGAAAATTCAAAAGTTGGTATCGTTTTCCATTATTTTTGATTGTGATTTATACTGTGATTTTTATATTTGTATGCGTTCTATGTTTTTGATTCTGTAACGTAAATTGTACTGTAAATAATTGATATAATATCGTATTGAGACTGGTGCGATGAAATACATACTAATACATACATAATATACGTAGCAACATAGTATTTTAGATAGTAAGTAAGCTTTTACAAACAGTATTTCATATTTATTAAGCTGTTGGCTAAACACCAGCTTATAGTAACGACACTGCTTTAAGGTTCATAGTTCACTTGTTATAATGACAATATGAAAGTAAAATAAATTATACAAGATAATATTTACAAGACCCAAGACAAGAAAGGCAATGAGGCAACGTCGTGATTTTAATATAAATTTATATTTTTACCAGTAATTGGAAATATTGCGGCAAAAACTACATTGATATAATTGTTGTGAAAGTCCAGAGTGGTTTATTTTTGTATGACGAAGCGAATGCATATCAGGCGCGCCTTAGAAATCATGTTATGAACAAAGAGTATAAATATATAAAAATATATACTTACATTGTGAAATGTATGTCTTTCTTCTTGGATCTTCAGTAGAACTCGCATTTACAGCTTTTTATATTATTCAAAGTTGTAATTATTTAACTATTATGACGTATGTTTATCTTATTTTTAAATGATTCCTTTGAAGAGTTTGATAAGCTATACATGCAAGTCTTTACTTCTTATGATACAAAGTTCTTCTGTATTCCTACTCAGTGTTGTGCTTCGAATCTCCTATACGGATATAAATAGTTCCATAAGAACATTATATATCGGCAATTCGCTATTCTGTCCATCTCGCAAGCTATGTGCTAACGTGTCAATTAATTAATATTTGTATTTAGTCGTGTATCGTGGTTTTTCTTCTCACTTCTTTTCTGACTATGGCCGTGTTTTGAAAGGTAGGTTATGACTAAAGTCTATAAAGTCGCAAGTACTGTTTTAAAGTGAATATAAATTATATTTGGAAAATTGAATTTGTACAAATTCCAATTGAAATAAAATCCTGATAATTAGCAGACTGAAACGGCCATAGTCATGTGTGTTTGCACCAATTTCGTCTTCTAATGTTCTTCCTTATAAACGAAACAATTATTTTTGTATTCAAGCTAAAGAATGGTGGTAGATAGGTATGCTAAGAAATATTGCACATTAACAAATTAATATCGACTGGGAAGTTGTGGGTGGCGAGCTAATGATCCAATCTTTTAAACGATTAATATTCCACAACAACTCACATGCCCAAATCATATCATAGTAGGCACTATTCTCAGATATCATGAAAAACATCATATATCTTCATTAACCCTCATGCATTGGTCAATTCTTCAAATATTTAGGGATATTTAGCTCGACAACGCCTTGTGCACACATTAAGTACAAACCCGTCCTTGGGTAATGATTTCCAATCTATGTATATTAATGGTTTTAATACAGCGTCAGCAAACACCAAATGCTGCACAAAACACATATTTAGATAAGCTAACATCATAGATAACCAGACTTGTAGTGAATATTCGTTAGGGTAGGTATTTAGTTAGGAATATCACATGGGTTGTGGCTTCTAGCTCTGTGTTAAAAGTTGAATCGATATTTAACTTTTAGCAGAAATTTTATAAATATTACATCAAATCATTTCATATTTATTTCAGTAGGTAATAAGTAACGCTAGGTAGTATTATTCCTTACGCGAAAATCTTACATGACATAATTTTTTTTACTTCCGCTAACATATCAGTCCTCTTCATAGTCGATAAAATAATTATGCAGCTATTCAACTAATTATACGAAGAAAAATTTGTTCCACCTCTAGGCAAAAAGGTAATTAAACCAAAATAGTTTTCTTCTCTGTCCAGCTTCAAACTTAGCTAGCTTTGTTAGAATGTAGCATCTTTAGTTGAACGCTAGCGTAGAGTATACGGTAGGCTAGCCTACGCCGAGAGTCAAGACTGGGATGAGCAAGGAATGACTTATGTAAGGAAACGCTAGTTAGGATAAGGCTTGTTGCTTTTAAATCGATTTTATTTTTTGTTTTTGTGCGTAATTCGCACTAGAGCTATTTTCTACGAACATATAATAATGTCCTAAAAAGTTTTTATTTATCTTAGTTAGTAGTTCAAATCTTCAGTTCTGGTGTTATGCATCAATCCCTCTTAATTTTATACCACTCAACTTTAAGTAATTTCTTAGAGTTATGTGCTTTCTATTACAACCAGAAAAAGGTAAAACACAGCTTAGCAATTGCTTTAAGTTCAGAAAAGTTTTGAGTTAACATGGTATAATTATAGTATATGATATAAATTGGGTTATATTCAAGATAAATGCTGATATCGGTTTAAATTAATTAAAAGGATATTAATAAAATCGTTGTTGTTTATGTTCACTGGGTGGGATAAATAGCATCTTTGAAGCACTATATCTAAGTCAAAGTACGAATTAACGTTAATAAAACACTGTGAAACTTTTAAAAAGAATTGAATTATTAAAAGTAATAACAACTGATGATGATGAACAAAACTTTAATCCTTTTTTAAAATAAAACTCAATTTTTTTTATTTTACAGTTCTGTTTATTATGAAATATGTTATCCTGTCCCACTTTACTTATATTAAGCAATCCAATGCACAATTGTTTGACTATAAACGATTTACTATTTTAATGACACTTTTTTAGTGAAGTGCTTTATAGTTACGATAATTTAGTATACGCCTTATAGAATTATTCAAAACTGTGCTAGTGTACTGCATAATATACTTTTTCACATAATTCAACACATTAATTTAACAAAATAATAACGTAACTAACAGAAATATAGAAATAGTTTAAACGAACTTCTATTGCGAATCGTCAAAAAGATTGTTTAATCATTTTGTAAAAATGTTTTGTGATTTTATAAAAGTTCAATCAATATTTTACTTTAAGTTAGTATTATAAACTTATTTACGTGTTTTTTCTTTGTTTAAATAATATATTGCTGTGTTAAATCTAATCCTCTATTATAAGCATTATTTCTTAATTGGTTTTTTATTTTATCAGAAATAACCGTTATGAATTTACCGACTGATATTACTTTACTATGTGATATTATGTATTCCAATAAATAATTATGGATTAATTGGTATTCCAAAAATGTATGTGCAATAAATATATTTTTAGTTATTATTCTTTTAAATTAAAAGTATTTTGGGTGTTGGGTATTTATTAACCCCACTCATAAGTAATGTTATTATTATTTAAATGCGATTTGCTTATGAGTTTGTGATCCAGATAAAACGTAATGTTATTTTTCTGTCTCTATTTTATTATTTGTTATTTTTGGCGTGTTTTAGCCGGTGCTGCTCAAGAAAACTTTGGGAATAAACATCATTACTTTGGCATTTTTCAACTTTAAACCAAATAGTTAAATTACATAAGTTATGCTTATCCCATCCGGTTTGGGTCAACGTACATACTTGACGTGATGTTTTTTAATAAACTTAAATAAGTAACTTATCCTCACATTACAAATCGTTGCAATTGCCTTTTTGGGATTATACCCACCTGTTTTCTTCGAGCGGCATCGTAACAGACGGCCATTGTGATTCTTGGTGACCCATTTCTTGGTCACAATTACAAACTATTGTTGTAATGTTGGAAATCATTCCC
Organism: Eupithecia vulgata; assembly: GCA_946478455.1. Classification (NCBI taxonomy): domain Eukaryota; kingdom Metazoa; phylum Arthropoda; class Insecta; order Lepidoptera; family Geometridae; genus Eupithecia; species Eupithecia vulgata. Next base: position 14,088,449 of record OX297873.1, read on the forward strand.
ATTAAAAGTACATTTTACACAAAATATAGTGAATTTTCATTTATTTACCTTTACAGTACCTACTTCAGTACAGTATTCTAATTTGGTAGAGAAAACAGCAGAAGCGATTGTGAAAATTTAAGTTATATTTTAGTGCAAGGACACAACTACTAAGTCTTAATTACTAAGAACACTTTTTAGTTTCCACTGCTATAAGAAGAACAAACTATCGTATTGTAGAGATGACTTTATAGTGGCATACAAGGGAATCGTAAAAATTTACGAAAGGCGCGTGAGAATATTGGCATAGTCTTAAATGTCCATATTTTTGGACATTTTTTTTTGGGTAAGCCGAACATACAATAGTCGGTACGTTATAGCTCAACACGCTCACAAATCTGGGACGCTAACATAATGTTAGCAGAACAGAAGTGATGTGTCAGTCTTATCACAAATAAGTTGTGTTAAATCACTCAAAAGGATCACGATATTTAGGTACCATTCCAAAAACCAAGTACTTTTTGGCGAATTTTGACACATTTTTTATATCTTTTTTTATATTTAGGATATTGGTAAGGGAACGTACATAAATCTGTCTCATGCTCAATTTATTTACGTTGCACAGAAATTCAGACTAGGTAATCCAGTCAGCTTGACACCTCTCTTGGTCGTGGTAGAAAATGAGACCAAACAATGATCCTACTGAATTGTATTAACCACAGCTCTTTCGTGCTAGCAGTTTTTATACTCCTCTTTGAAAATCTATTACTTAAAATAGGTTTTGAGTCGTACCTACATACTTATGTTGTATTAAATATTGTATCCTTCAAGCTGTAACTGGTGGTACAAGTTCGGTTCTTAAGTCACTTCGGTCAACCGAGGACTATCGTCAATCGGGTGATTCCCAACTATTCCTATCCAATGCTAGGAAAATGGGAATTGTTTTGAACCCCTCGTCACTACATAGTATAGTGATATTTTTGTGTCTGTGTTTTGATACTTGTCCTATCCTAAACCGTGCTGTTTTTATCACATCTAGAATTTAATTTAAAGACTCTATGAAGCCCTTAGCACTAGAGTTATTTTACTTAGTTTCATAGTATAACAGGTTACTCTAGCAGTTAGGTGAAGACTCGTTGAATATGGTGTAGACCAAGCTGATATAAATTTTTTGCTTTAAATTGTGTAGTAGTAGGGATATAACGTCTGAAACAAAATAGTTTTATTAGTAACTAACACAACACCACCTCGTGGTTCCACCCGCGTAGTTCCCGTTCCCGTGGGAATTCCGGGATAAAACATAGCCTATTGCAATCCCTGAAAAGTAAGCTTTCTAATGGTGACATAAACCTTTTTTAAAATTGTTACATTACAATTTGTACCTAATCTACTGTACATTCTCATACTCTGTGGCGCGGTGTGCGAAGGTCTGCCTGCGACGCAGGAGGTTACGGGTTCGATTCCCGCCTCGGGACAAATGTGTGTACGATCTGCAGACATTTGTTCAGGGTGTTTTGATCGTTTTCTATGTAAAGTAAAAATATCTACCTATGTATTGTATTATATTATGTATATCAGTTATCTAGTACCCATAACACAAGCTCTGCTTAGCTTGGGGTTAGATAATGCTGTGTGAATTGTCCAGCATTATTTATTTACTTTTTTTTTCTTTAACCATTAATGGCGCTCTTAATGTAGTCTATTAATAGTACCTAGTTGCTGAGGTTTTCAAAAAGAAGGAGGACGGACAGACAGAGCGATACCATAAGGGTTTCGAAACTGATCTCAAACCTCTAAAAAGATTGAGAATAAATTGTGATTTTTAAGACGAGAAGCAAATTATGATAGCGTGTGTAATAGGTAGGTGAGTTTGCATTTGCAACTTAGTTTACTAGTTAAAACAATAGAGATTTACAACACAAACTTAGAAACAGTATAATTTTCTAGAACTATTTAAACTTTCGCGTTTTGTTAACATATTAAAGATTATTTACCGCGTACCTTTTTTGGAACAGAAACCAAAGGTACGCGATAAATACCCGATAAATATTTTCTTACAATCTTCAGATGGTGGAGAAAGAAATCCTCACTACAACCATTATCTGAAGTACCCAGGTAATGTCTACAAAATTGTATTCCTTCTTTAATTCACTGAAACCTAACCTAACTTTCAATATAGAGTATTATAATCTCTTTCTCATTTCAAACTTGGTGGATATACCTACATTTAGTTTTTGCAGATCAGTTCCAGAACATGCTGAGAAAAGTCGAGAGAGTGACAGCAGAATAATACTTGATTATTTAGGAGTTAGTACCCCTAAAGAAACTCTCGATGCACCTAAACCATTGTCCATGCCTTTACCGCCAACTACCAAAACGTGAGTAAAAACCCAACTTCGTTTTTACTAAACAAAAGCTTCAAGTCCTGAATATCCTGATGACGTCACGTAGGTCAGTTAACGATGGCTCATTAAGAGTGCGCCTAATGCAAAAATCAAGCAAATTGTGTATTTTTAAACCCTTACATCTATGGTAACGAACTTAAATATTCTAATTAACTAAAGTATCAGCGACAACACCATATTATTTTTTACGAATTACATAGCCAGACTACTGTTTTATTTAAGTAATCGTGTACCTAGTTTTTCTATTTAATGCTTAAATTTTGAATCATTAATACGAGTAGAAAAGAAGCAAAAACTTCATTTTTGCACTGACATTGCTTTACTCTGTCCCGTTCCTATAAACGCGAAATCCTATGCCTATCCTTTTCACAATTTTTTGCATTAGGCCCGCTCTTAAGGTATGTTCGAAAACTGACTAGTCTCAATCCCGTTATTTATTTCAATTTTACTTGATGCTTGCTTAAAGGTACCTCTGTCACATTTTTTTACGAAATCAAGCAAAAAGTAAAATTTTGGAAATGTAAATAACATTAGGGATGTAAGCCGGTTAACCTACGAACCTTATTTTTGTTGGAAGAACACAAGGTTCGTAGTTAACCCGCTTACATCCGTAATGAATTTGTCAAACTACGATAGTTTTTATAGTAAAATGTAAAACTTAAAAAGTTCATAAAATTCCACTTATATGAAATATCAATTGTGCGCCAGGCAGCATGGAGTATTCAAATGTGTTAACTTTAGAATTGAGTTGGGAATAGGGTAGATGCATGCATTTTTAAATGGATTATTCGTTATTTTAGCGGCGAAAAAAAGTTAAACAATACTTGTGGGTGTTGATTTTTTTCGGAAACTTTTAGTTTTTTTATTACTTTTAAATTATTAAGGAAAAAACGAATAATAAAACTGCACTCAGTTACGGGTGATAAAAACGCTGCTCTTTTCCTGTGACGTCACCGTTCAGTTTGTCAACTCTAAGTGCTTCTATTCCTAAAATCAAAATAAAATTAGAAACAACGTAATGATAAAAACTATTATGTTTGTTGTTTGTGTGTTCTGTCTAGTGAATAATTATCTTTCTCTCCATCTTTCAAAAAAGATAGCATCATGACAATACTGTGCACGGTGACGTCACATTTAGAATTTCTACAATCGAGTCTTTCAATTATCTTCTGTAAAATGACTTAAATTTCACAAAAAAAGTCTCACATTTTTTAAAGTTACATGCATACCCTAGTGATTTTAGGTAGGTACAGTCAGCGTCAAATTGAAATAATCGTGAAGAGTAGTCAAAATGATCTACAAAACATCTTCAAGCAAAATTATCTTAGCAAACAAAGTTTTCAAAGTTATCTGTGCATAAAATGTACCATCAAAAAATAATGATAATAACAGAATTGCAACAATATGCACAGATAACATTGAGAGTTTTGTTTGCTAAGATAATTTTGATCACTCTGACTGCTCATATAAATATGAAACAATGAGTAGTAAGATGTTTTGAACACCTTGGGTGCTTACAACAATATGATCATTCGAACTGCGTATATCAAATGGCTTTTATGTTTTTCAGATCATTTTGACTATTCTTCACGCTTATTTCAATTTGACGCTGACTGTACCTATTTCGGTTTACTGTTTCCAGGAGTATGTAAACAGCATGAAACACGTGTGTCTGAGTCGCGTAAATAGAATAAAAAAAATTACCAATGCGACTCTTACCAGGGATAAGCACTGATAAAGGTAACTAAATGATTTACTTACGAAAATGATTGCAGGTTGTTGATGATGAGATGAACGGTGCCCTTGATCTAACTTACTCATTGTCATTATCAGCGTTCTGAAATGATATGATAAGCATGAATTAGATTGATTGCGGTAGGTTGGTACCAGTACCGACCGTTGACGACCTCAGTGGCGCAGCGGGCGAGAGTCTGCCTGCGACGAAGAGGTTGCGGGTTCGATCCCCGCCTCGGAACAAATTTGTGTACGATCTGCAGAAGTTTGTTCCGTTGGTCTGGGTGTTTTCTATGTATAATAAAAAATATCTATCTATGTATGTATAATATTACGTATATCAGTTATCTAGTACCCATAACACAAGCTCTGCTTACCTTGGGGCTAGATAATGCTGTGTGAATTGTCCAGCATTATTTATTTATTTATAGTACCACGAAACTAGCGTAAGTTTGAGGCGTTACCCCTACCCTAACTAGCGCCGCCGCGGCCTTTATCATTTATCATATTACATAAAAAAACAAATTTAAAAAAAATCTGTTTGTGATCTTTTTTAATGCATTTGTAATAGTTTTAATTTGTATATTTGAGGCAGGCAGAGATACAGCCAGCGGCAGCCCTTGGTGATCACGAAACGTCGAGTCGCGGTCTCAGCCCAACAATAAGATAATTGAAATCTGTAATACAGTCGGTACTACAGCTTTCACAAGTCTAATCATCTGGCCATAACAAGAAGTTTAAGATAATTACAGAAGTTGAGAGAAGTTCACAGAGTGGCTGAGTGGAGTGCTTGCTATATGTAGTACCGAAAGACGAATCCTTTCAGCGGATATTGGATGGAGTGAGTGAAGTCATGGACGAAAATGGTTAAGCCTCCTCAGATAAGTGCAGGGTTAGGTAATGGTATAGCAGAATGCGCAGTGTCCTACCTTATAGTCAAGATCGAGCAAGGCCTCCTCTAGCCGCGTGAGGCCAGGGTCATCAGGAGTGAATACCTTGCATTCTTCATCGAAGTACTTGGTCATCTTGGCTTTCAGCTTCTCTCGGTACTCGGCGCGAGCCAGGCGAGATTCTGTTAGCACGTCGTCGATGTAGTCTGAGGTGGTTTGGTAACTGCTGGATATTATATTGTTGTTATAAGTATTGCAGGTGTAGAAAATTGGTCATAGAGGAACACAAGGATTGTCTAAGGAGTTAGATAATGCCGAAAGATTAGAAAACACGTGCAGTAAAAGAGTTCTAGTATGTTGTACATAATAGAGTTAATAGTAAAAAGGGTCAGAGAGGGTCTGAAGGAAAGGTTAGATGAAATATTGGTGAAAATGTTGGAGATGTTTGGAAGATTGGATGAATAATAATTAATAAGTATGGAGATAGTGACAATAAAATATAATCTTACCGTTGTCGTTCTTGCACCAACCACTCCTCTAAGAAAGTACCAAAAAATGGACCTATATGGAATGACATTGTACAGTTGGAGTTAGTTGCAGTACCTAAGCACGAATTTCTTCAACTCAATTGTTTTCCCTAAGCTACTCCTAGTCAACGGCCAGATTCTAAGAGCATTTTAAAACGGAGCTTCGTCCTCATTGCTTGCTCCAACCGAACAAGCTTTAAAACATTTAAAGATATCATTGTTATTAACATAAAAGTCATTTATAATGCGATACCATGATTAGTTATTCCGTGATCATGGCGTATGAAACTGTGCCGAGATATTGGAAAACAAAAAAGTCGAATCATGGTAAATATCCCGTTATAAATGCATTTTACCATCAAGCTTTGTTGGTTAATGCTGTGTTTTGTCAAGTCCGTTCAAGCTCTGTTTTAGAATGCAAGCGTTTCTACCCCCACTAACCAAACTACGGCTCTATGCAGGCTACTCGCCTGTAACGCCACGGATAAAGCGAGCTGTACCGCCACGGCTTTAGATCACTATACCGCCAGGAGTAGTCGTAACTCGGCAGTCCATATCTGTAGTAATATCGACTGTAAGGCTCGTACTCCCAGTTGTACTTGTACGTCACTGGGTCGTACTTATACGATCAGTAGCCGTAATCATCATATTTGTAGTAGGGCCGGCCGTATCGGTAGTACGTCGACCAGGGGATGTAAGAGTCGCTGCGGTATTTCGACCAGTATTTGTCATAGTATCTGCCATGCCTGTATTTGTATAAGGAGTCCAGGTAACCGGTGGAGAAGGAACGGTTGGCTGCCTTCATCAGGTCCCAGGGGTCGCTGCTGCGTCTATTCTTGAACTGCACAAGTAAATGGGATTATTGGATCGATGTGGGTGATGTTAGGTGAGTGATGCGAAAGTATGGCTCTTCAAGAAAAAATAGACGCTGATGCAAATGGATTTGAAGGCTGCAAACGTGATCGAAACTTTTACGTTTGTCCTTTAAAGTTTATCTTCCTTGCAGAGCTATGTTTCAAAAATGATGACTATGATAATGTCTCAAAAATAATGTAATAGCGATCAATGCGTGAGAAATGAACGTTTGCAGAGCGACAATGAGAACGCAATGAGATGGCATGAAGTTGAACTTAGCTGTTCGAATAAGAAGATTCTTGGCTCTTCAAATCTATTTCGTCATTCAGTTCGAGTCATGCCCTGAAAATGTCCTTTTCTCCTGTAAAAGGCTTCAGTGCAACTCCTTAAATCAGTATTTTGTTATTCTGTAGTATCAACATAATGTATTCTTTCTTTCATCTAACTTACGTTATATATCATAAATCAATTATTTAACAATGCAAATGAACTTACTCGTTTAATTCTATCATAATCAATATCAGAATCTGTCATAGCGTTGGTAAGAGCAACACTCGATGCAGTATTAAAGCTCTTCTCGTCGACCTCCTCAGTCACGGTTAAGGACACAGGAGTCGGCAGGGTATCACGTGACGTCACGGATTCAATGTCCTCGAACTCGGGGAGTTCGTAAGGGGTGACCGTAACCTCTGGGATTTCGAGGTCGTTCACTAGTTCGGAACGGTTCTTTGGTATTGTCTTTAGGAATGATTCGAACATGTACATTTAATGTAGATGTTTTAACCTGAAAGAAAAGGTTTCAGTTTAGAGGGTTTTAACTGTGCTTTTAGGTTTTTGACGACAGTTTATCGGGTTTTTCAGGACAATAATAAGAGAAAGAAAAGAGAAATGGACAAAATGAATAACAGAGTGGTAGCCTCGTGGTAGCTGAGAGATAGCAAAAGAAATCGAGAAAGACAATTTAAAACATAGGATGATGATATTAGGAAAATAGCCGGCCCACTATGGATCCATCCAGCAAAGGACAATAATTTAAGGAAATCTTTAGAGGAGGCTTACGAGACAAGCTGTCAAAGAAAAAACAACGTTTGCCAATTTAGATTAATAACATACCTAATTACCTACCTATATGGGCTATATGATAAGATTGATGAGGTGTTAGTAAAGGCATTAGTTTATAAAAATACCCGAAATTTAGAAACAGCAGTAAAGGTTTATTTAAATATTATTGTCGGGTTTTTCTAATGATGCAGAGTGGAGTGACAGCTTATTTAATTTTTAGGGAGTTTTTTTAACAGACTATAAGTAATTATAATTAATTGCGAACATTATGGACCTTCAAACGCGGTTTATCAGATTTGTCGACTTTACACGTTGACTCTATCTACGTTTTTATTTGGCGTGCGTTGTTCGCCCACAAACAAACATAAATATGCGAACCTACCTTTAAGAACTTTTACCCTCTGGTCCAATTTCATAGTTTTAGTTTTGATGATAATAGTTTTTTTTTGTAGCAAATAGTGAAATTAGAGCCAAGACTAGGTACTTCATACCTATATTTATTAGAATTTTGTATGTAAAATTCTAAGGTTGATACAAGATAGTGCCACAAAATGGGTGTGGGGAACTCTGCTAAAAAGGGAATGTTCCTATTTTCACCTTAGAGGATTCACTTTTGTTCATGGACTTCTGTAATTTAGATGCTTTTTAAACGGTTTTGATTAAAAATATTATTTTCTTAAGATTCCGCGCTAATCAGACTCTTGTAATGTTCCATGATTATTTATGTTATGTTGTATAAAAACTTATTCGACTGTTCACAACTCACCTCCACCTTCCCTCCAAAGGCTCGCGCGTAGCTAACTAAACCACCGCTGCTCGACTAGTGAGGGAGTTTGGGAAGTACACTACAGTTTAGTCGATATGATGGTAGGTAGGTACGGTACCACGCAACTTGCATGTCTCCCTGACATCGGAGCCGGGACCCTGAATATGAAACTATCTTGTCTACAGACAAGTGGGGAGGGAAAACGCTTTTCAGCACTTTAGTGTTTTTAGCTTTGGCCTGAGTTTGAAGACTTTTAAACGTCAACATAACAAGGTAACTATTTCTTGCTCACTTATTTGCTTACGTGATCTGAAAAACAAGAAGTTAAACGCGATAAATACAAGTCGCTAAGAGTCCTTTACGGTCTATAGAAAATAAAAGGACTTAGAATGTTGTAATTTTGAGTGAAGTTTAGGATGAATAGATAGGTGGTAGGTATGTTTGTAACATCTTCGCGCCAAATCTACTGAACAGATTGGACTTTAATTTAGCAGACAAATGTAAGAACTTCTAAATGTGGGGCGATGTAATAGGCTCCTTTTATCCCGGAAAAACGAATCCAGGGCAGAAGTTACTCAAATTTTTAACAATAGGAACAGTGTGCCGGCCATATCTCACGAAGAACTGAATTAAGGGTAAACGTGTTTTTAAGTGGAGACTCCGACTCTACAAACGTAGTGTACGACGCCCTGCGTTCAGATGGAATGACAACCTGCGGCAAACTGCAGACTGATGCTAGATGTGTTAAGCTGAGGGCGCTATGGCGCTCATTAGGGGCGGCCTCTGTCAGTGACGAACTAAGTCTGATAGTGATGATAACGTTTGGGACCATTGTCGAATATGAAAATTGTTTGATTTGCCATTGCTCTACGGAGATAGCGTGATCAGGAAATATAATACATTTCAGGGTTACTTTTTATGTAAAGTACAGCAAAGGTAAGAGTACTGTTTATTCTTGATCAATAAATAACAAACGTCCGCAAGTTTCCCGAAGGTTTTACATGAAACCTTATTGAGGTACCTAATACATATCCATCCATCCATATAGGTAGATAGATAGATATACCTACTTATATTAAAAATGCAGAAAGAACTCTGTCTGTTATTTTTATAACCTATCGCCTGAACCAGGAAGGGAGTGACTCTACATCTCTTCGAAAATTTTAGCTGTCTCGAAAACAACATGTGAAGTGACTAGAAAAATAGTCATTCTCTAAATTAAAAATTTTAACTTCTCCAAACGTATTGCATATTCTAAATAGGGACTCTAACTAAGTACGTAACAGTACTAACATAAAGCTTTTTAAAGGAGAAGATTTAACTTGTGTAAGTGCTTAAGGCTGGTCTTTCGAAAAAATCAACAATTGCCTCTGTAATAGTTTTATTTTAGAATAAAACTATTACAGAGGCATTAAAAGAAAGCTTATAATTAGGTATCACAAATTGTGCGATGGATTTCTGAAATATCTTTTGTTAAACGGAATAATAAAATTTAGTAGGTAGCGGCGGCGCTAGTTTGGATGGGGTATGCGTATGCGCCTTAATTTGTAAGCATAAAGAAATTAAGTTATAGAATTTGTATCAGTACTTTCCCTACCGACTACTTAGTACCTGGTATACGTTTAATTAAGGTCATGAAAAGTATAATTTTATTTAGTACCAGGGTACCAGGTATTTAGTTATCAGCTCCTACTTTATTATATGTAGATAGACTCAAAATTAGCTGTCTGTCTGTTACCGACTAAATGTGTAAAGCAGAAATTTTCTTACCTACATTATTACAAAAGTTACATACTTACCTACTAGGTACATTAAAAGTTACAAACGACAGCTAATTATAGATTAGGTATCAGACATTTATTTTATAGAAGAACAGTCGATCCCTCTGACTTCTGAGAGCTGAACGGATCTTTATTGAACTTTGGCATCGAGGTTCTATTCTAAGAAAGGACAAGAATACTTTTTGTTTTGCAAAAACCGGATAACCGAAGCTGCGGGCAGAAGCTGATCTATAAGTTTTTGTTTTTGTCTTCCGTGGCCTTGGAGGCTCCATAGAATAGAAACTGAGACGCTATCTGTTACCAATTGAACAGAAATGGGTATTTAATCTGGCATTTATTATGGCTATCTTTTAGTTTGAGAGCCGGACTGGTACAGTCAGTTTGATTCAAATAAATAGGTTGGTGCTTGATTGCCACTCAAATGAATGAATGAATACTTTATTGCACTAAATAAACCTTATATCTAAATTTAAAAACAATCAGTACAATAGGCGGCCTTATCGCTCCCAGGCAATCCCTTAAATCTGGAGTGTAAAATAGTGTAAATCTACGAAACTGCTGGGAGTCTTCGGGCCAGGTCAACGATGACGTTATATTATAGGGTTATTGGTAACAAGGCTCGCCGTTTTTGCTCATTGTGATAGAGGACAATTTCCTAGCTAGATTTTGCCGCAGCTTCGCATGTATTCTACATATCACTGACTGAATATTATGTAATTCTGTCATCTACGCATTCCATAATTTTGTTAGTTTACGAAGTTTAGGGGTCGATTTATGACGTTTTGTTAAAAGGATACCTAGGCATAGGATTTCGCGTTTATAGGAGCGGGTAAGAGCAGAGCGGGCGCAAAAATGATAGACACAAGATTTTGCTGATTATCTTTTAATTATTAAATTTATTTGCAAAAACACGCCAATGGTTCCCTTGTCCCTCTATTTAAATAATAGAGGGACAAGGGAACCATTGGCGTGTATACGGTGATGAAGACAATAATAAAAATCTTGTTATTAATAGTTCATGAGAAAAATGGTATTTACTAAGAAAATAGATGGTAGGTACTTCGCACAATTATTTCTGATATCTAAAATAGTTTTTTTTTTCTTTTTGGGCAACTTTTCTTCTCTTTCGATAAAGATAACGGAGAAAAAAGGTTTTACTTTTAACGTAACTCAATTCACAATTCACATTGTAGCGACGGCGGCGCGGCGACGGCGGCGGTGGCATGGCGCGCCGCCTCCCTGCGCGGTTCGCACCGCCTAGCCTCGCCGAGGCTGGGCAGTGAATGCGTTAAACATTAAAATGGCTGTTGGATAACCCTTTAGACATGTAGGTAAATACGTACGCCAGTAAATAGGTAAGGTACCTATCAATATGTTCTCACTGACTTCTGCAAAATTATCACCCATGCACGTGTGTCGTGTACCTTACATTAGTTGACCGAGGCATCACGTTGCAGAACGCGTGTAAAGCTCTAATCACATATCGGCGTCTTTGTGACTTTTGTTGTGACCATGAATGTGACCTGTCTTTTATTGTGTATTCTAATTCTAATGTATAATCAATTTCGTCATGACTTTTTAGTTGCTGACTTATTCAACACTTATGTATGACAAACTAGCAGGATTACTGAATTGATCCCATAAGTTATGTTATGATAAATTTACGTTATTTATTGTAACGAAACCTTTGTATTGTGTGTTGCAGTGTCAAATAAATCTTTTATCTATCTATCTATCTCTGCAGCGAGGAGTGGGAACATCCAACTCTCTAAAATATTGACGCTACCAAGTCCGTTAGGATATATTGTTCTGTGTAGGTAGGTACCTACCAAGCGAACTGATTCAACAAGCAAGCGACTTCTACAAACACGGCAATATGTCAGGAATCTCCTAGATGAGTTCCCGACGTGGGCTGAAATAAATAAATTAAATTAAATAAATAAATGGAATTGATTATGTAGGTGTAAAAAATAATACAGTAATCTACCGGAATTCATAACTGTGCCGCGTCAACGGCAATATCCACAGACGAGCTAAAGAGAATCATAATTCAAAGTGGAAATGGCTTACTAGTCTGAAGGAGTTCCTTCTTGACAAACTTTAGGAAACCTCTGTCGTAGATTCACATTAATACTTTTTGTAGGATTACCAAAAAACTATACCCTAGTTAGTAGTTCTATGACTATAATATAAAAGTACTACTAAGCTATATTTATAAATATGTTTTCCCTACTTGACATGTAAGAAAATTTTCTTTTAAATAAAAAACTGAACTGAACTAGGTACCTATCACAACATAATTAAGGCGAAAGTTAGTATAAATGTAAGTGCATATTATTAGTTTTAAGATAAGTAGGTAAGCCTATTTGTTTAGTTTCTGTGCAGTAGAGTAATTGTCTTGTCTCGTCGTACCTCTTACATTGATCGAGTGTCAAAAACACATAAGAAGGTAGATCGCCAAGTGCTCTGCCCTCTCGTCCCTGGCTCTACCTATATTATTATATTATACGGCAAGTAACCTTGAGGGACGGATAATCTAGTCTGGGCCTGAAGAGTTTGGCCTTGTCCTATTACATGAAACCACAAAAAATCCGGATTAAAGAAAGAAGATTATAGAAAGTATGAGGTTTTTGTTTGCTTTTTTCTTCTCAAGTCTGGAATTTTGAGTTTGTTTGTTGAGTTCTTTTGTAGGTACTGAATTATGCACTCTGATTCAGATCAAATTTCCGATAAAATCAATTTCTTGCTGCTTTCAAATCAGTAGATACCTACCTAGATGCCGTACACACTATCGAATTGTAATAATTATGATAAGACGCTGCTCTCTGACCCTGACATTATCTTTATGGGACTCTACCGTTATGTTATGACCTTGAGTCAGTATCATTACATGCGTAGATATCTCAATTCGTGTCACTAACCGACTCTGAAATTCCTGCTCATCTTTTTGGCAACACCACAGCATAATCGTTGAATGGGCTCTATCCATTCGATAGCACAAAGCATCGGAAGTGTTTACGCTGGCTGGCTGGCATTGTGGCAGATTGCCCGCGACTCCGCGAGTCAGTCTGAGCGAGACAGCGGGCGAAGCCCGACGCGACCGACGACGACCGCGCAGTTTGCCCCTGCTCTTGCACTTGAATCTTCCACCTCATTAATCTGTGGTTCTATTGCGCACCGGTCACAGTGTATCAACTAGTGATTATCGGGCATCAGCTGTGTGGATTCTCTAAATTTCTCTATCTCAGTCATGCGTCGATAGCATCGGCAGATGGACGCGAACGGATCGCCGTCCCTGCGGCTGCGCGGTGGCGTGAACAGCACCAGTGAGAAAAAACATGAGATTAATCAGTGCACCAGTGACATGTCTCCGGAGACTCAGCGGCTGCTGCCGCCGACCACGGAGACGATTATGACGAAGCCGTTCCCGATTAGAGGTAAGACAAACTAAAATCTATCTCTATAATAGTAGAAGGTAGAAGCTTGCAACACGTCTACGTGCTTGTGTTTTCACTATATAGGTATTGAGCACCCTATTCTGAGAATATTTAGGGTTAAAAATACAGTGAACACGCGACAGCTGCCATTCGTTTGCAATGGGATGCGACTTGGGGGTAATCTGTGGATGTGACGGATGCGCTCTGGCCCGAGCAAGGCTCAATGCTGGGCCCTCCGGAACCGGATTTGTTCTAGGTATGACTTGTATGATGTCGAGTAATATCGGTCAATAGGCTTAACTACATTGTTTATCAGAGACTGCGGCTGCAATGTTACGTAGGTAAATAAGGCGTTTTGTCGTATGTTTTTAAACATAAATGTTAATTGTGTGTGTCAATATTATACTCATGTGTTCAATAAAACTCTACATTCTACTGAATGTAGAGTTTTATTGAATAAACATATACAAATCTTCCTAGAGTCGCTAAGATATTGTTAGTTGATCTATCTATAGAGATTGTATTTAAAGCGTGTCCGTCTGATAATTTGATTTTATATAAATCTATATTTAGGTAGGTAGGTACCTACTCGAGAAACCATAATCTAAAACTTTTTATTTTCATCAATACGATGAATGTGAGGTTCTTAAAATTAAACGCTGACACGGATATAGTGGATTTTTTTATTACTGTCTCTTCGGTATATATGTACTACCTATGTACTAAAGGTAAAGAAGCGACGAAGAAACCTTTAACATGCAAGTTATTAACTAACATTCTAAAACTACCTAGGTCGGTAGGTACCTAGGCAGTATATAAATAAAATCCTCACCTCACCTCACCTCAACAGCCTATAATAGTCCACTGCTGGACGCAGGCCTAGCCCTGATTTTTTATCTCATGGGGGATAATGCCCATAATCCCCACGCTGGGCATGCGGGTTGGGATCGCAGTTCGGTGGTAGATCTATTCTGCAAGAGGCACTGCTGCCTGCCCGCTGACGTATGTCCCTTAGTCGCCTCTTACGACAACCACGGGAAGAGTTGGGGTGATGCAAATTCTAAGCCGGCACACGTCTAAATAAAATCAAAAACCATTTATCAATCACACAAAATCCCTAAATGTAGTTTAGGGATTTTGTGTGATTGATGGTGGATCTTGGTGGCCACCAAAATCTAGTTTCGTATCTCTTCCTAAACTAAATAGAATAAAACTATTACAGAGGTATTAAAAACAAGATTCGCCAAGTGCGAGTGTAACTCGCGCGCCGAGGGTTTCAAACATTTGCCAATTATTTGGTACCCCACATAGGCAGGTACCCCTCCTTTTGAAAAAAAATTCCCCCCCTTTTTGACCATTTTTCAAAAACTATTATTATTACAGACTTCTCTATATTTTTCCTGTAAAATATAGATTGATATCTACAATCGCCTAATACATTGTACATGGATCGGTCTGCAATCTTCGGAGCTAGGGGGGGGGGGGGAATGGTCAATTTTTCGTCTTTTTTTGAAATATTTCAAAAAGTATGAAACTCACAGAAATTTCAAAAAGTGTTTTGAAATGGTCAAAACGATACCTTTCATTTGATACCCCACATAGGTAGGTACCCCCCTTTTTGAAAAAAAATTCCCCCCCTTTTTGACCATTTTTCAAAAACTATTATTATTACAGACTTCTCTATATTTTTCCTGTAAAATATAGATCGATATCTACAAACGCCTAATACATTGTACGTGGATCGGTCTGCAATCTTCGGAGATAGGGGGGGGGGAAAGGTCAATTTTTCGACTATTTTTGAAATATTTCAAAAAGTATGAAACTTACAGAAATTTCAAAAAGTGTTTTGAAATGGTCAAAACGATACCTTTCATTTGATACCCCACATAGGTAGGTACCCTCCTTTTTGAAAAAAAATTCCCCCCCTTTTTGACCATTTTTCAAAAACTATTATTATTACAGACTTCTCTATATTTTTCCTGTAAAATATAGATTGATATCTACAATCGCCTAATACATTGTACATGGATCGGTCTGCAATCTTCGGAGCTAGGGGGGGGGGAATGGTCAATTTTTCGTCTTTTTTTGAAATATTTCAAAAAGTATGAAACTCACAGAAATTTCAAAAAGTGTTTTCAAATGGTCAAAACGATGCCTTTAATTTGATACCCCACATGGGGAGGTACCCCCCCTTTTGAAAAAAATTTTCCCCTTTTTTTGACCATTTTTCAAAAACTATTATTATTACAGACTTCTCTATATTTTTCCTGTAAAATATAGATTGATGTCTACAAACGCCTAATACATTGTACATGGATCGGTCTGCAATCTTCGGAGCTAGGGGGGGGGAATGGTCAATTTTTCGTCTTTTTTTTGAAATATTTCAAAAAGTATGAAACTCACAGAAATTTCAAAAAGTGTTTTCAAATGGTCAAAACGATGCCTTTAATTTGATACCCCACATGGGGAGGTACCCCCCCTTTTGAAAAAAAATTCCCCCCCTTTTTGACCATTTTTCAAAAACTATTATTATTACAGACTTCTCTATATTTTTCCTGTAAAATATAGATCGATGTCTACAAACGCCTAATACATTGTACATGGATCGGTCTGCAATCTTCGGAGCTAGGGGGGGGGGGAATGGTCAATTTTTCGTCTTTTTTTGAAATATTTCAAAAGGTATGAAACTTACAGAAATTTCAAAAAGTGTTTTAAAAAGGCCAAAACGATACCTTTCATTTGATATGCCACTTGGGTAGGTACCCCCTTTTGAAAAAAAAATCCCCCTTTTTGACCATTTTCAAAAACTATTATTATTACAGACTTCTCTATATTTTTCCTGTAAAATATAGATCGATGTCTACAAACGCCTAGTACATTGTACATGGATGGGTCTGCAATCTTCGGAGCTAGGGGGGGGGGAATGGTCAATTTTTCGTCTTTTTTTGAAATATTTCAAAAAGTTTAAATTTTAATTTACAGAAATTTCAAAAACGGTTTTGAAATGTACAAAACGATACCTTTCATTTGATACCCCATTTGCCTTCCTAGGTCTCTTTTGAAATTTCAACATCAAAATTTGTACTGAAAATATTCATTTTCATTTTTCATTTATTTATATATTTTTTTCTTAAAATCAGTAATGGCGCACGAAATGTATCATTATTTCAAATTTCAAGTTAATAGCTGCAGTAGTTACTGAGATATTCAAGAAAGAGCGGGGACGGACAGAGCGAGACCATAAGGGTTTCAAAACCGATCTTTGAAACCCTAAAAAGCTTATGATAGGCATCACAAACTGGAAGATGGATTTTTGAAAATTCCTTTGTTAAACAGAATAATAACATAAAGTAGGTGGCGGCGCTAGTTTAGGTGGTGTATGCGCCACCCCACCCAAACTCAGCCAACTTTAACTTATTATTCCGTTTAAGACGGTGATACCCCGAGCCAAACTAGCACCATCACCTATTTTATCTTATTATTCTGTTGAACAAAGGTAATTTCAAAATTGCCAATAAGCAATTTGTGATACCTATATAAAGCTTTTTAATGCCTCTGTAATAGTTTTATTCTATTTAGTTTAGGCAGTGAATCGAAAATAGAAGGAAAATTTCGATACACTGCCTAAACTAATTAAACTAGGTACAAAATAGAATCGACTGCCCATTTAAAAATTGCTGCTGTTTTTATGAATATTTAAAATTACTAATATAAACATTTAAAGATTCCGTTGTAAAGGTTATTTCCACCACATGGGAACTGACTGATTTGGGAGATAAAGGAGCCTTAATCAAGACTTAGCTTTATTCCAGGTCCATTTACACAAATAACTTTAAATTTCAGCCCGATCCGTTTAGTAGTTTGAAGGAACAAACAACAGTGTTCGTCCATCAAACTTTCCTGTTTTCAATATTAGTTTGGTTGATATTATTTTGTCGTAGGTATTTCTTAAACTATCAGGTACTTTCCTAAACCATAACAAAGTTACTATAATGGTCTAAGTAGGTACTTTGTTTTGCGGTTAACTAACAATAATATAGTTGTCGCATGTCGTAGACACGCGGTCGAGTCGTGTCGACGCTTGCGTATTATCACCGAATGCCATGCGCCAGCTGTTTGAATAAATTTACTGAAATAAACGTTTTTTTTTTTTTTTGAACAATTACGATTACGTAGGTAAGAGTATTGTTTGAAATCCGCGGACTTTTAGCCTTGAATATTTGTTTTTTATTAATTTAAACTACAATAATTCATTATGTGCTTACAGATAAACGTGTACATAGGTAGGTACTACGTTTCTATTTAAATAAATAATGCTGGACAATTCACACAGCATTATCTAGTCCCAAGCTTAGCGGAGCTTGTGTTATGGGTGTGGTTGTGATATGTCTTACAAGACCCTTTTTAAAGAACCCCATGTTTTGTAGGTATAAGTTTTGCTTTTTAGTGTCAGTTTTGTTTGCTAATTTTTTTCTACAATTTCATTGTTACGACAAAAGAAAGGTTAAAGACTTCACAAATGAATCATGTCCGTCCATTTATGACCCACTGTAATCTCCGATAAGACTTGAGTTCATCATACCCACATCATACCTATGTCATTGCATATTGACAAAGAGGTATTCCCCTGTCAGTTTATGTACTTATTTTACTCATTACTTAAACAAATCCGTCACTAAGACCACGCTAAGACCCTGCTCTAGATTGTTATGTTACTAGCGTATACTTTTTAGGTGGCGGCGATAGATGTGAAATTGGTAAATATAGGTTACAATAAAACCAATTTTTTGCGTCATCTTTATCGACATAGCTTTGAAAAAAATACCTAATAAAATATGGAATACAAGGCAGATCTCCTTCTTTTCGAAAATAAAAAAAAAACTATTTTAAAAATCAGAAATAATTGACCATCTGTTTTTTTAGTTTTTTCATTTTTGTTCCGAAACTATCAATCACAAAAGATTTTTTATTTTCATCACCATATTAAATAGAAGAATAACCAGGGCACCTTCGGCTTATTTTTGCAAACATGTGTCTTAATTAATAGATAGAATAGAACTAACGCCGCTCTGTTCTGTCCCGCTCCTTTAAACGCGATATCCTATGCCTATCCTATTCACAAAATGGCGTCATATATCGCCCCATTAACTCAATGCACTAAGACCAGATTTACAATTTAGTTTCCCTCAACAATTAAGTGCTTACAGCACTTAATTGTTGAGCTTACAGCAGTGCTTACAGCACTTTATTGTTGGGGGAAACTAGCTGTCTGTTCTTTTTAACAATTCTAATTTCGCCTTCATTTTGTTTTGTTTTTAGCAAAACAAAAGAAAAATATATGCAATAAGTTAAAGTTGTCGTCAGAGTCGTACCACGTAGTCGTACCATCTAGTAAAATCTAATTTAGGCACTGAAGTCTGGTCACCGAATCGGTCGATCCGGTGTCTGCCAGACTAAAACCAGAACCAATATGTTGTGCATTCATGACATAATTGTTATCTCGGAGCAGTCGGATCCTTTGAAACGGATGCTCACCAAATACCCTTCTCTCTACAATAAATTCAGAAAGAAAATAACAATCAAATAACAAATTTAAATTAAAACTAGTATTTACAATAGAAACAATCAAGCTATCTGCAAACTGTGGCAAACAATCTACAGGTAGCTCAACTGATCCATATCAATACCAGTTGGAAGCGTGCCTAAGACACTGGCTGCATTGCCCCGCTGTATAGCAATGCTGATGCGCTGTGCCAGATACTCACCAGCTCTCGGGTCACGCGTCGCTTCGACCAGACGCTCAGATAATTTTTTGAAAACCCGGAGAGCCTCGGTACCCCACGAACCTAGGGTCTCGACTCCAAGGGGAGCAAATGTGTAGGCTCTGTCGAGACCTGCATATTTGCGCCTCTTGAGATCTTCGGCTAAATCTGCCGCCGCACCAGCCCTCACGGAAGTCCTAGGAAGATGGGAAGGCGCGAGTGTGTCGACACATGTAGCGTCCCACACAATAGGCCTCCCCAACTCCCATGGGACTAGAGTCATGCCGTCAGGCCTCTTACCATCGTCACGCAACAGACCATTCGGTTCGAGAATAGCTGGTACGTTAGCGGTGGTAAAGGCCCGCCGGATGATGTCGTTCAGGCTGGCATGACGAGATATCCGTCCGGCAGCCCTAGTACACGATAATCCGTGATGACCGAGCTGTTCGACAGCAGTACCGCACTGGCATTGATGAGGCGCGCAACACCTTGCACCCAACCGAAGACAAGTTGCGACACGGAAAGTTACGGGATCCAATAAAGTGCCAGTGTTATATGAAGGAAGTGCTTGCAACCAATGTCCTGACTCCCATTTAGAAACGGCTAGAAGACGGGCACGATCTGCAGAGCTGGAGCACGTTTGTAACAAACAATTCCGTGTCAACTCACACAGAGGCCCGTCCCATTGCCGTTGGGACAAAAGAGATTTTGGGGGAGCAGCATCGGGGCAAGCACTATGCCAAGCAGATCGAGCTTCGTCTAAAAATGAAATTTTGAAAGAAATTCCAGGTATAACCAAATGAGAGGGCTTTAAAATTTTTTCAACTAAGGAACTAGTGCTGTAGACAGAAGACAAGAACGCTGGTAGGGCTACACTTGAAATTTTGCGTATACCTAAGCCTCCCAATTTTACAGGCAGGGAGGCCTGCGACCATGCCTTGTCATCCAAATATATATTCAAAACCGATGATAAAGTATTCTTTATTATGTTGTCTAAGCCTTCCAAGAGCTCGCTGTGTTTCCACAGTTGACAACATCTCAAAGAATATGTAAATTTAGGTACAAACAGGCAAAACCGAATAATTGTAAAAGCCATATGGCTATTAATTTTGAGAAGTCTGTCTGAAGTTCTGTTAAAATTTTGAATTTTCTCATCTACAAATGGCTGAAAAGACTCATCAAGAATTGGTGACCCAAGGAGTCGAAGTGAACATTTATCTACAATTGAAATGTTGGGGGCCAAACTATTAAATTTACCAATGATATTGTTTTTATCTACACAAGAGTCCGAAATAAACAGCTCGCATTTTGAAAAATTTAGTGCCAAACCAATTTTTTGAAATTCATCAGTGATGGTTTTTAAATCATCAAAAACTGTGTTCACCTCTCCACCCAGAGTTCCGTCATCCAAATACCAAACATTTAGCTTGGATTGGAGACGTTGAATAATTGGTTGGATCGCAAGGCTAAAAATGGCCGGACCAAGAGGGTCGCCCTGCTGACAGCCAACAGCGGATGAAATGACATTGTGCCTGTAAATTAATTTTGAGGGTGAACCATAACACTGCCAGAGAAAAGGGTAAATTTCTGGAATTTTGTCTTTAATTTCTTTTAGCAAGGCGCCCCTGTCTACGGAATTGAAGGCATTTTTGACGTCTACCTTCAGAACTACCTCCCCATAATTTTGGTTCAAAAATGTACGAAGGGAATGTACTGCGGCCTCGCATCCGCCTCGCGAACCAAAGCCTAACTGAATTGGTCGGAAATAGTCGCCTAGGTAGTCGGCTTCTTTTCGACAGCAGACTTTAGCCGCAAGGCGGCGGTAAGTGGTGCCCACGGCTATGGGTCTTATGCCGCCATCCTTCTTTTTTAGTGCGCAAAGATTTGCACCGTACAGGAGTTCTGTGATCTCGCTGTGGACTCGGCCTGACAACATCAGGTTGATTAGAGAGGTCAAGGCCTCCAGAAGGACTTCACCTGCATGGCCAGACCCGCCAGAAAGTAGATCTTTTAGATGCTGTGGAGACACAGCATCGAGGCCGCCGGCAGAGCCACTCTGAAAAGACATGACCGCTTTAAGCACGTCCTGGCTGGTCGTGCCCATAGCGCCATCACTCTCTTGCGGTGGATCGGGGAGTTGGAGATCGACCCCTGCGGGTGGATGCTTACTCTCAAGAGATATGAGCGTATCAACGTTATTTGGCGCCATCGTGTCACTAGAGAAGAGTATGCGAGAGGCACCTTTGATATCACCATCACTGAGTTTACTCTCTACAAGTCTGTAGACAGTAGAATCAGTCAATGGTTTATATGAATTTAAATTTTGTTGTGTGTCCTGACCACCGAGAGAAATAGGCTGCCCTTCGCATGCAGTATAACTAACACAATTTTGTTTGATCCTAACTGTTATTGAAGAATTGTTTGCCAAATCTTTTTTTACATGTAGTACTTTGTAAGGAAAAACTAGTAAATGCTCCCAAGCTCGCTTGGTGTTTTTTGATACAGCATTCCTAATGGCCTCTGAGAGAGCGGAAGCGACAGAGATGCGGGCACCTCGAGGAATACGTTTAAAAATAGGGGTTGTAGATTTGTACTCACTCAGAACTTTCCAAAAAGGGGTTGCATCAGCCGTACAATCCGAGTTTTGTGTCAAAACATCTACCGCTCCTGCAACCGGAGCAGACAGCGGGATAATGGGGTCCTTATGGATTCTTTTTTGGTGAATTTTTAGGCCTCTCTGTCCCTTGAAAAAGCGAGCCTGGGGACATTGTGTGCACTCTAAGCGAGGCTGCACAGACACGATGGGATGGGTCTCCCTCACATTCCTAATCGCATTCAACGGTTGCGTGCATTGTATCATCACAAAAATTAAACTTACAAAGGTAAATAAATAATAAAGCGAGCGGGATGACAGCAGCGGCTGGCGCACGCGTGATAGCCCGACCGGGCTCCACGGCAAGCGCCTTCCTTACTGTAGGCAGAAAAGCAAAAACAAAAAATACATTATTATAGTTTATCTTGCTATGTAGGCAGGAAGTTGTTTTTTATAGTAATTTTATTTTATAAATAAACTACTTAGGTACCTTAAAATTAATGTAGGTATAAAATTATCTGTGTCTGTTACTATTCATTCGCGTCTGATAATGATAACGGATCTGAATAAAATTTGGCAGCAAGGGAGATGCTATACTTACCAGAAATGCAATTTTTTTTTTTATTGATACCTATATGTTGTTTGTAAGTCTTATAATAGAAAACAGTTCCAAAAAGAATATCGGTCAGGTACTTTTTTATCTCGAAAAAGCGTGAGAGAAGCCGTGGACAGATGCTAGTTTAGTAATAAACTGCAAAATTTGTCCTCTTGGTTTATAAAAAAATCTGCATGCAAGAAAGTTGTAGCATTAAGTAGGTTACATATGTTCATTGGTACGAAAGGTACCTACAGGTAACATAAAATTACAACTAACAGAAACAAATAACGGAGTTTTTGTTAGTTAATTTTAATAAAAAAATAACCATAAAGCTATTTTGGATCACTGAGTTTCACTAGCGGTTTGGATTGTATGCATACGTAATTGTATTTCTACAGTAATATCATAAACAGGAAATATTTGTATGTAACGAATAAACTTAAAAACTTCTGAACCGATTTAAAAAAATAAAAAAATAATTGTATTGTATGTAACCTTGGAATAACAGATAAAAATCTCTATAGGTTACTTACCCGGTAGGTAACACCTAATTATCCGCGTAATGCGTCATCATAAGCTCAGACGACACTAAAACAATAATAAATAACATAAATCTTTGGTGTCGTGTGAGAGAGTCAGTATCAAAGCGTCGTCGTCGTGCTTCGAGCAGATAACCTCCTTTATCTTCGAAACGTTAGGTCCCAGATCAAAAATTACAGGTCTTCTATAATAAAAAGTTCCATTCCTCAAGGAGCAGGCCTAGCCTATAATGTCCCACAAAGTTCTCTCGCCTTTGCTCAACAACATTCAAAATTCAAAGTGCTTTATTTCCTTTAGACCTTACAGGACTCTTGGACACGTCACAAAAACTCAAGATTACATAAGTAAAACTATGAAATAAAGTGATCACTTTGATTTTTTGTCCACTTCAATCTTTTTAAGGTAAAGTAAAGAAGCGAACAAGAAACCTTTACCTTGTTAGAATGTTAGTTTTCGAGTTATCACAACACTATAGGCTAACTGTTACTGTAACCTCAAAAGGAAACAAGACCCGTCAAGTGCGAGTGTGCCGAGAGTTTCGAACATTTGCCAATTATACAAATAATTAGGATACCTTCACTATTAAAGGTAAGTACCGGATACTTTGCTCTTTCAATAGTAGGAATTTCAAATGGACCACTCTGCAAACAGAGGAAATAAATGGGAGCTGGTATTTTTCGACTTTTTTAAAAATATTTCAAAAAGTATCAAATTTACATAAATTTTAAAAACTGTTTTGAAATTAAAGTACTTAGTATTTTTATCTAAATAAAGGAGGCTTGAAATGTCTGTAGTCGCGGACACCCTAAGATAAGTAGGTTTTGAGACAAGGTTTAGGGTGCCAGAATAAAGGTTTATACAGGATTACAGCTGACTATCTCTCATTCCGAGATACTTGCCCTCATTCGACTAATTGTCCTTTTTTATAGTGGGGGAATCCTCTTGGATACCGTTATTTTGTAAGGGGCAAAATAACGGTTAAGTATGCCGGACTCCTACCGGCTAAACCCACCACTGTGTTTTCGGCTCTGCACCTGTTTGCCGGACCTACGGGTACACTTGCGAATTCTTCCGCGGGCCCGACGGTGATGGCCTGCGAAGGCCCCAACTCAAGATGGGGTTCCTCTTTGAGAGGCGCGTGGACGACTAATTGTCCTGGACTATCTACTGACTTTGTTGCTAAGTGATGCTGTTTAATATCCAGTATTATTTTATGAACTAGTTAATATATTTATCTAAGCTGTTATCAGCACTAACCACAGGCATGCACCGATGCGTCAGACATACATCAACATCATCGAAGGGCTAGCTGAGGCCGGCGTGGACCACGCACTCGTCAGCTCGTGACCGGGTGTTAGTAATATTTGTTTGTGTAAAGAAGGACATAATTTGTGAATTGACGTGAATTGGGTTACGTTACGTTAAAAAAATTTTCTTCGTTATCTTTACGAAAAAAAATCGAAAAAAACACATCATAATGTATGCTATACAAGGGAGATCCCCGTTGTTTCGAAAATGAAAAAAAAAACTATTTTAAGTATCAGAAATAATTGTGCAAAGTACCATCTACATTTTCTTAGTTACATAGGTACCGTTTTCTCCTAAACTATCAATCACAAGATTATGTATGAAATAATAGAATACCAAGGGAACCTTCAGCTTGTTTTTGCAAATAAATGTCCTAATTTTTATTATATTATATTAGATAATTAGCAAAACCTTGATTATTGCACATACATTTTCGCTCTGCTCTGTCCCGCATCTATAAACGCGAAATCCTATTCATATATCGCCTCCACCTCGTATGATAGCGGCGCTAACGCATGCCTTGAACACGTGACTTTCACGCCGTTTGATTGGTAGGGTAGAGTAGAGCCATAAACAAAGGGAGTTTGTGAGACCAGTCATAAGCTTTCTTAATGCCTCTGTAACTAAAACTTTTTAAACTTTCGCGATTTGATAACATATTTAAGATTATTTATCGGGTATTCATCGCTAACCTATTGCTTTCCTGATTCTGACGACGAATTGATGTTAGTCGTGGAAACTGCCATAAATTCTCGGTTGTAACTCCGAGTACATCCAGTCGCCCCGTGACCACGATCGCTGTAACGCCTCTGTAACAGTTTTTTTGTTCAGGCAGAGTTGTGAAGTTGCTCTTGGTGGTCATTAATTTACGTTTTCGCATCTCTGCCTATTACTATACAAAATAAAACTAAATAAATAAAATAAAAAACATTGGCTAGGTACTCTATGTCCCATAATAGTTCCCATTAAAACGTTTATAAATAACGCGTGCGAAGCCGCGGGCAGAAATAATATCATTTTATAAGCGTTCTCTTAGAGCCGCGATATAAATCAAACTTCTCAGTCAACGCAATAAAAGTTACAATACGTTTATGCTCAAATATTTTTAAATTTCCTAGGGAATCATGCGCACAAACCCTATAGGGTACTTCCCATTGACTTAGAATCATGAAATTTAGCAAGAAGCAAGGTCTTATAGTAGTTATAGTAAAGGGAAAAATCCGAAAACCGGCCAATTGTAGATAAAATTAATTTATTTTTTGTTATCTTGCTAGTGACCAAAATTTGTTAGGCACTACTTTCCATTGAACTAAATCATGTTATTTGCCAAGAAACAAGAACACACACAACAAACTCTTCATTTTACGGAACCCTCGGTGCGCGAGTCCGACTCATACTTGACGTTTCTGTGTAATGTGTAAGGGTACTAAACCCTTACACATTACACACACATATTTTATATTATTCCTGGAATCCCAGAACACCCGGAACAAATATCTGCAGATTGTAGAACATTTGAACCTAGGCGGGAATCAAACCCGCAACCTTCGGGCGGACGTCGCAGGCGGACTTTCGCCCGCTACGCCATAGACACTATTCACTGAAATGTTCAGTCACCGATCGATCGTCAAAATCCCCAAAAAAAATCGATTTCGACGGGACTCGAACCCGTGTCCCACCCTCAGTACCCGGGTGTACTCTAATCAACTAAGCCACGCAATCGGCACTTGCCTCATCGAAAATCTTTGAGACCACGGCTCTAGCGCCGTTAGCTCCACAGAGATCTCTGTTTCTGATATCTGTGGTTAGCTCCGTTAGTATAATTTCTTAGATATTAGAAACCGCAAACCGACAGTAGATCTAAGTTATACCTACTACCTACCCTACATTCTGCAATAACAGACAACAATGTATTAACCGATAAAGTTTTATCGGCTATAATAAATCCTATCAGAAGTTAATAACTTGCTCTTAATCTAAACATAAAGCGGGTAAGTCATAGCGCCCACCGGTGTAGTACTGTACTTACCCTAGTTCATTATACGACCAGATAACATGTTTAATAACTTGTATGTGGTACAAAAGTATATGGCATAGGTATAAGCCATCGTATAAGCAGTGGGTAAAAGAGCAAATTTTGACAACAAACACCACAGTCCACAACTAACAGAGCTTCATAATGGAGCAGGATAAACCCACTGAGAATGAATGAGATAACATAAGTCCTATCTTCTATAATCAAGTGAAGTTCAATCATAATTGTACAAAGCATCTCGTTAGAAGAAATAAGTATCCTGAAAGTAAGAATTATTTACAACATATGCCTAGTAGGCATCTAGGATGCTTGTCCGTTACGATTGAGATTGAATACGATTGAAATTCCAATGTGGACCACATTGGAATTTCATATTTCTGAATACGCTATTATTTAGTAAAAGTTCTGAAACATTTGTTAGTAGGTACAGTCCAGTAAGTCAAGTTTTATGTGGTCCCTCAGACGTGGCCTGGAGATTTGCTTATCTCAATAACTGACCAAACCTCATAGATTCCATATATTACTACGTTTAGTAAAACATTTGTTAGAGTAAATTACTAAAAATCAGTCCTTTCCATCCATCGTCTCATGTACCCATAAGTAATCTCACTCTCAGTGGGTTAACCTATTACAGTTAGCCTATATATAATGTCCCCCTTTTGGGCCAAAGCCTTCCCTGATCCTTCCATGCATCATGGTTCATGGTGCCAGACTGCCAGTTCGAACAACGTTCTATCGTAGGTGTCCACGTTTGTCGCGCCATCGTTTCTTCGGTCTGCCGTGACGCCTTACGCTGTTGGGACGCCGCCATCTGAGTGGTGGACTTAGCCTAGAGGTCTTCGAACATGCGGCAGACATGGCCAGCCTATCTTTTTGAGCTAGGTACCTACGTCTAAAAATCTGTTTACTTCGGGGCTCGAAGATGCCGAATGGATTCTCCAGCATTATTTATTTATTTGTAAGTTTAAGTAATGTTTTTATTAGCCAAACAAACCCTTCAATTCCATAGTCCCTCAGCGTACACAAATCAAACTTGCTTGGTTCAACAAACTGTTCAAGTGTTCACTAAGCCACAAAAGCCGTAGGTAGTAAAAACTATCATTGCATGGGCGTCACTGAAGATAATAGGCACTTCCCAGCAGGCGGGATATCACACTCGAGAAATTGTCGGCAAATTACCGGGAATGCAAACATTCTTGACTTTCATCTCTGTTATTTTCAATTCTCTCAGCTCTGGCTCTGTGGATTAGTATGTAGGTAGGTATATCTAATCTGTCACACACCAGACACGAAAGTCTGCCGCTGATTCTCCACCAAACTGATACCACCGAGCCGTTTGGGGTGGAAACTCTGGGTCCTAGGGGTCATAGAGAGATCTTACAAAACTCCTAAGAAAATCCACAATTGTTCGGAATGGTGGCTTTTAAATTAATAAAATCTGACGACCTCTGTGGCGCGGTGGGCGAAGGTCTGCGTGCGACGCAGGAGGTTGCGGGTTCGATTCCCGCGTCGGAACAATTATGTGTGTGATCTGCAGACATTTTCAGGGTTCAGGGTGTTCTGGTCGTTTTCTATGTATTATAAAAAATATCTATTTATGTATTGTGTTATTAATTATTATGTATATCATTTATCTAGTACCCATAACACAAGCTCTGCTTAGATTGGGGCTAGGTAATGCTGTGTGTGTGAATTGTCCAGCATTATTTATTTATTTATCTCACGTATCACTTCAATTACTTACTATCTGAAAGTAAGTAGTCGCACTTTGTTAATTAGGTAGGTGGTAGGGAAGTATTGTATTTAGAGGTGTGGGGCGAGCATCAAGTTACTAATCGTAAATTAGATACTACTCCAATCAAGGGTGTATTTCCGTAAATTAATCAATGGATTACAAAGGGATCACATCACAAATTAATTAAGTAGCCACAGTCAGTTGAGTAACCTGTAGATTGTTTGCAACAATCTGCAGTTAGTTCAATTGTTTCTACTGTAAAGAATACAATCATTAATTAATGCCAGTGCGGTACTGCTGTCGAATAGCTTTGTCATCACAGATTATCGTGTAGGTACTAGGGTTGTGGTCGGATATCTCGCCATGCCAGCCTTAACGACATCATCCGGTGGGGCTTTGTCACCGCTAACGTACCAACTATTTTCGAACCGAATGGTCTGTTGCGTGACGATGGTAAGAGGCCCGACGATGATGGCTTGACTCTAGTCACATGAGCCTAGAGTCATGCCCGATGCTTCATGCGTTGACATACCTGGCCTTACCATCTTCCTAGGACTTCCGTTAGGGCTGGTCCGGCGGCAGATTTGACTACTTGTTAAATGGAATACAAGAATGTATTAATTATTATTATTAAGAGCCTGTACTATCCTTCTTAGGTCTTCTCGTCATCCATACCGCAATTTTTGAAAACGAAAGTTTCTGCGTAATCAGTCCGTCCTAACCGTCATGACCTACGGAGCTGAGACGTGGACTGGACACTCACGGTAGGGCTGATCCACCAGTTTAAAGTCGCCCAGTCGAAGGATAGGATTCGCAACGAATACATCCCACAGAGAACCAAGGTTATCGACATAGCTCAAAGGATTAGCAAGCTGAAGTGGCAGTGGGCGGTCATATCTTGAGAAGGACCGACAACCGGGGTAAACGTTCTTGAGTGGAGACCGCGACGCAGACGTAGTGTAGAACGCCCTCCGATCAGGTGGGATGACGATTTGCTGGCAGATGCTGGATGCGGCAAGCTGAAGACAGGGCGTTATGGCGCTCATTAGGGGAGGCTTATGTCCAGCTGTGGACTAATATAGGCTGATGATGATGATGACTATCCTGCTGCAGGGCAATGGCTTCCATCCACCTTCCATTCTTCTCTATTGTTGCCAGGTGTGACCACTCTTTGTTGTATGAGTCCAGTTCGTCTTTCCATCTCCGCCTGGGCCTTCCACGCGGTCTTCACATAGTAGGAACCCAGTCTGTGAAGGCTTTCGCCTAGAGTTCTTCCGGCATGAGAGAAACGTGTCCAGCCCAGTCGCATTTCAATTTGGCAGACTTCAAACCTCACTTCTTCACCTTTGTCATGGCCATGTTCATAGCGAGTCTCACCTCGGCGCTTGCTCTGCTTAGTTCTTGAAGCATCAATATACTCCAGCCAAATTCGATGTGAAATTTTTGTGAACAAATCGCTTAGTGCTGTGCGTTGCGTGTAGCATGAACCGTCCTTCGTGGATGTTACAAGCAATGATGAATGAAAGGTAATCGTCATCAGCAAATTGACAAGTTTGATTTGATTTTCAGTTAGCGTTTTTTAGCGCTATGGGAAAATTAGCACGTAGACATGTTACTTACCTACTACGTAGTACGTACGCCAGCAACCACCCACAGTTGCTATCACAAACTCCTCATTCGTAGGGGTTTCTGTTAGTCAACAAATTCGATAGATGACCATGGCGTCGAATCGTAGGTATTGCCAGTGTCAAAAATGCAAGCATTTTTTATTTCCCTTCAATTTGGCATTTGCAATAAGTACCTACGACGCTGACGTGGCGCCGCCCGCCATGATGGCCATTTCCATGAAAGCCTGAAAAATGTTTTCCTCCTTATAACTCCTTAGTTAGGTGGTATAACTGAACATGTCGTTTTGGAATGCATTATGAATCTTGTACATTATGCGACTTTTTTTGTTGCCTGTACCATCCTCCAAACACAGAGTTGAAGCGTCACAAATGAAATAATGTTACTTCGCGCTTCGGTAGCGTCAGCGACACCGCTTGCTGTCAATGTCAAGGGTACGTAAGTACGTGACGCGAACTGAAAATTATTATAAGCGCCTCCCACTCGCACCTAATCTCTCCAAGTGGGTGGGCATGCCATGCAATGCCATCGATGCCATATGCCATTCATCGAACATCGACATCGATTTGGCATCGTTCGATACGGTTCGTGCATTTGCTTTGATTATTGAAAGTTCATAGGTAGGCACTACCTAGCCGTTTGGTGCCGGCTTAGAATTTGCACCACCCCAACTCTACCCGTGGATGTCGTAAGATAAGAGGCGACTTAGGGTCATACACTGGGGGGCGGGCAGCAGCGGCTCTTGCAGAAGAGATCTAACCACCGAACTGCGATCCCCAACCCGCATGCCCAGCGTGGGGATTATGGGCATTATATGAGATAAAAAAAGCAGGGGGAGACCTGCGTCCAGCTGTGGACTATATATATACATATAGTCTATAAATATATATTATAGGCTGTTGAGGTTGAGGTTCATAAGGTTCATTGATGATGATGATGATTCATTTTCTTTGGAAATTGAATAAGTTTGAGACGGTACCCCGACCCAAACTAGCGTTGCCACCTATTTTATCTTATTATTTCGTTGGACAAAGTTAATATCAAAATTTTCAATGGGCAGTTTGTGACACTTAGCTTACTACTGTGATACTTTACTTACAGGCGCTAGTTTGGCTCGGGGTGCCGTCTTAAACACGGAAAAGTTACTGGTATGGTAAGGTAAGTCATTTATGGTAGCTTACATTAAAGATTGGTTGGTTACGGTTATCAACCAAACAATTATTAAATTATAACTGGTTTACTTGCGGCTTTTATTTACAACGTGTTAGTCTTGCATTATTTTCTAACCATTTTCTAACAAAATTATTTTAAATTTGCAATGGTGAGGACTAAAATTGCTGTTCGTTTGATTATTAGCACAGATTTATAAGTATAGTAGCGGTCTTTTGTGCAGAACTGCAGAGGGTTCATAACGTTCCGTTCCACGCTGTCAGACTGGCTAAAAAAACCGATTATAAATAAAGTTTGCACGAAAACATCCAAAAGTTTTAAAAAAAAAGTCTCCCTGATTGAAGATGAGAATTTTTCGGAGTCTTATGATACGTATTTTGCTATTTGTTTTATTTAACAAAGATAAAAGCTGCAAGGTCAGGAAATGGAACGGGTTCATTTGTCACAATCTCTATAATGTCAATGTCACACAGACAATCAATGTGTCAACTTCACTTTTTGGTATGATTTTGACAGTTTGCGTATTGCTATCGGTGGAGACCGGACGGGCGAATGCAAATTTTATTGAATTTTATTATTTTATTCGAAGTATTCTCGGTTTTTATCTAATAAAAACATATTTCTGTGGAAATGACGGACGACGACAAACGTGCTGAGGGCTGGAAATACCTCAACAAACAGTTTTTCGGAGACGGTTTGTACAATATCATAATTTGATGGATTCGAGTAAGAATTTTCACTGTAATTGCTGTCGTCACAAGGACATTTTCGTATTTTTACTACGCAATCGATTATTTTCGTTCTTGCCTCGCAACAGGATACACCAGGAAGTGATTCAGAGGCAATGATGATAGATTACATGAACTGTGAACAAGAACATGTAAAAAACATCATTTTAATGAGCATTGGTCCTCTAATCGCTGCTTCCCCTATATCATATAAAGCGTTTGATAAAACCTTTCAAATTATATGAAATTGGGTCAGAATCAACTCAAGGAATGTGATTTTTCAATAAAAAAAGCACCTGTTTGATTATTTATCGCCAGTGTCTGTCATTTATGGCTCTATTATTTATAGATAACATGTGGACGATAATTTTTGTAAAAACCATTATCTTAGCCCCCTATACATTCATAGAAGATAATTTTACATACCTAGGTATCTTTATTGATTAACCTTTACCTGTTTGTAATTTGTGAACCAACAATAATCTTCATAATAATGGACACACAAAATAATTGTGACAAACCTTAATTGCCTCCATCATCATCATTATAATCAGCCTGTCGACACCCATTGCATGTAATAGCTCTCCTTTTCTCTCAATCAAAATGTCTAACTCTAAAGCAGTTTGTCGCTTTACACTAATATCAAGTCTCTATAACTGCAATTTTATTATTTCTTCACATCAAAATTACATAATGTATTGGGCTTAAACTTTACATAAATATAGTTCTATTCTCTGCTTGGATATAGGCAACTTTTTTATCAGAAAGAAAGCATGTAAATCCAAATGTAGAAGTAAAAACTAGCTAAGAAGAATTTATGAGAATATTGAGCATTCAACCAATCAAAAGTTTCCGTTTATAAACTGGCCTAGAATGAGAGTAACCTTTGTCATTTGTGCAAAACAAGTTTATAGCCACTGGATACATCGATAGGTCGTTATCAGCTACTTGTATTTATGGAATGTTATGAAAACAACACTGTATATTCTGTATTTATGATAACTTGATTAGCAATAAATAGACTTTGATGTGTAATAAGAAATTTGACAGCGGTGTATTCACTATGCATGTACCTTACCTACAAAGATAATATTCATTGGCTTACTAAAGGTAAATGTAGAAGTTGAATGTATGTAATAAATGGATGATTTTAGCGGCTGTGGAACATAACAACCAAATAGTGCATAAATGGAAATAAAGGAAACTTGATAAATTTGATCAAAATAGCTTTGAATAGCACTAAGTAAGCATGAGTTTCTAATTTATTCATTCATACTATAGATTCACAGAGGGCCCTTGGTCAAGTCAAACAGAATATACAATCTATCTATCTAACCAGCAGGTACATTTTCTGCTGAGTAAAGGCCTTGTGCCGGATCCACTGCTTCCCTACAGCCACAATGTTTTCTGACCATCAACCAGGTGGTCTGCCTCAAGGCCTTCACATATCTCTAGGCCACCACATGGTTGCTTTGTCTGCTTTGGGCCATTGGAGATCATCTTTCCTGGCCAGGTGCCTTGCCCATCTCTATTTTAGCTTTGCAATCCAAATAAACAGATAACTTAAAATAGATGTTGTGTTTATATTACAAACTGTCAAAAAATTTCTGTGCATAAAGGCTTTACAAAATATCAGATTATCTAGAAGATAAAAAAGCTTGGGAGTTTGGGACGGGTTTTGCTCTGACTCGAAAAATAACAACTGACAGGCTAAAGGTTTCTTCGTCGCTTCTTTACTTTAGTCTACTTACCGAAGCAACAGAAATAAAAAATATCACTTTATTTCCATGTCAGTGTTTT
The DNA here is from genome assembly GCA_946478455.1 of Eupithecia vulgata. NCBI lineage: Eukaryota > Metazoa > Arthropoda > Insecta > Lepidoptera > Geometridae > Eupithecia > Eupithecia vulgata. The sequence continues at coordinate 14,121,780 of OX297873.1, forward strand.
ATTTTAAGAATTTGACGTTTTGTAAGTGTAGGTACATCTTTGTATTTATGGAAGTATAGTATATTTGATTGATTGGTGGTATTTCATGACAGTATTTTTGCTTACCTTTTTATTCAATTACTATCTTGAACTCTTAAACCAAATCAAGGCCACTATCATCAAAATCGCGTTGTGCGTAGTATGTCGGTTTCAAAGTGCGATATTGAGACATCAACAGAATCTGATCTCAGCATTAACAATACAAGAGTATTTGATAGTCTCTACTTGGTTCCAGAATATTTTATTTTTCTAATCAGTGTTTTTAAACCGTAGAAAGAAATAGATTCAGTCGTTACTTTGTGGAATCCATTGCAAAATAATAGGATTAAAAATATTTTGTAATAATTCCGCGTAAAATCTTCTCTGATGAGATCCAAAAAAAATGCAATTTGCGTGCACCGCCCTTCCTTCCACAAATTGACATGCCAAGCAAACTGAAAATGTAAAAAACAGACGCAATATAAAATTGCCAAGCCACTTACATATACACACCCTCTAACTTTAAGCATACACACAAGTTAATTGTAGAAGTATAACCACACCAATAGCACAGTGAAAAACCATCAAAGTAGACTTACTTTCATGGTTTTTCACTGTGCTAACTACAGTACAGAGTCCTGCCAGTGTTGTTGCGTCTGTGAGCTTCTCGCTCTCTCTCGTTTCGAACTCCTGATATCTCGGGGAGAGACGAAACTAGTTGCATACAGTCGTACGAAACTAGTTACACGACACTCTGTGTTATTGGTGTGGTTTTTAGTTGTGTGTGTGCTTGAAGTTGGACGGTAAGTGACTTGTAGGAGGAAGAGCAGGGCACGCGAATTGCATTTTACCGACTTCCAGGTTGTATGTACTTTTCTTATTTCGATATGGGCCTACTCGGACGTACTTTCTGATTCGTTTTAGTCCAAAACAAACTTACGTCCTCGCTGTCATAAGATCAGCATTGGCACGAAAACGAATCCAAAACTTTGATTCCGTTTTTACGAGTACCGGGCCCAGAATTGACATTTATCGAAGCAAATCGCAGAAGTTTGAAACAATTTTTTGTTTTCTTTTTTTATGTAATTCGAGTCTTTTCCGTTTTCAAATTTTATTTTGAACTAATTTCGCTGCTCGTATGCGATTATACGTTGTTAAAATTTTTGTTTTATTTATGTGATTGATTACCTTGCGGTTAACTCGTTGTTTTCTGTTATCCTTATCAGTTTTTGATAGCTAAGTCTTGGTTGACATAAAATATCTATTTGATTCTAAAACAGAGTAGTTATAGCATTCAATTTTGTGATATTCTACAAAATTAAGCTTATGTTTGGAACCGAGTATGCACCGTTAATAGGTCGTTGTTCTATTGTATATGCTAAGTGGTCCATTGTGCAGGAGCCGAATTCTGCTAACCAATCGTCACTTACCACCCTTTTTTTATTTTTTTTTGTATCACGTACCTCCATGTTAAATTGTTATTGTTTTCTGTCTGTTTATTTTATTTTATACTTTTGTGTACCTGTGTCTAAATAAATGTATTTCTATTCTATTCTATTCTAATCGTTTTACTATGACAATGGTATCGTCGCATAATCGTCCATAGATGAAATAAACTTTAGATTCTCTAGTATTTGCACGGACAGATTGATAGATTGGTTTCAATCATGACACTTTTGATCCATGCCCTTCCCAGCTGTGATTCCTTTCATCAAAGGTAAAATAAAATGCCAAATGTGTCATTACATTATGAGACGATACCATTGTTATGAGTTATGGCCCGTGGTGAATTTAAAAGGTGAAATTAAGCGTATAATTTGATCGAACTGAGTATGCATGCCTATGTTAGATAGTTGTTCTATTGGTGCTCATGTTGTGACGCGGGCTGCGCATCCCGGGTCTATGTTGAATATTTCAATCCAGACGGTAAGAAGCTAAGCTAGAAAAAAACCGGAGATATCATTGCGTCCCGCGAGCTCAGGAAGGTAGCAATAATAACCGGAGTCTCCCGTGCATTCCGGGAGGGTTTTGATGGGAACCCTTCTCGTAGTACATGAAACGTTAAATTCCCATCCTCACACGCGCCTTAATAGATAGTTGTTGTATTGTATGCTCAGGTTATTTGTTGTCCATTGTGCAGGTGAACGCGCCAACTATGTGAACATCCCGCATGTGATCGCGATGGTCGGCCTGCCAGCGCGCGGGAAAACGTACATTTCCAAGAAACTGTCGCGGTACCTCAACTGGATAGGAATTAATACTAAAGGTGAGTTCTACTGAACACAAAACACTACCTAACGTCATCTTACATACGCACGAACAGAACAACTCTATGGCCAATGATATTTTGTAAGATCTCGCCGTATTATTTATTTATTTTTTAAAGCCTGCTCAGTCTATGCTTGAGTATATATATGCTTGAGTAACGCTTCTTTATGGCATAAACGTCACTCAAGCATAGTTCTAATGACTGAGCAAGGTTTTATAATACGGGCCTAAGAATTAGATCATGGAGAAAGCCGCTGTCTTGTCGTATGAATTAGTAAAAGAGACGCATTGTAAAGAAAAAAGTGGAAGTGGTCGCAAGTGTTTTAGATAGAAAACTCTTTATTGTACCACACAAACACAAAAAAAGTGTTTTAAAAACTTGCGTAGGTACAAAAAAGTCATAGTAAGTACTCGTACACCCAAGAATGGGTCCAGCAGGAGCGGAAATCGATCCTACTAGGTACCTTATGGGTCTCAGGCGGATCTTTGTCCATTGAGCCACAGAGAGCCCTATATTATAGTACAGGGTGTCAGATAGATAGATAGAAAATGCTTTATTGCACACATAAATATACATAACAAACAAAAATAAAAGAAGTAAAACACAAATATTTAACAATTGGCGGTCTTATCGCTCAAGAGCGATCTCTACCAGACAACCGTGGATGGATAGGATCGTTGGATTGAACGGGGATCTGTGTGCATAAATAATAAGCTAGTTACAAAATTCTAAATAGACTTACAATATTATTTTATGTTACCTTTCGTTCACGCACGCCCCACCAGAAGCTGACACGAGGTGGTCGCAGTAAATGACTGTACAGCCAATATATGTGGGCATTGTTTGGCATATAAGTAATTAAAAATTGTGCAACAAAAAGATTTCTTTGCGGCTAAGTTTTTTCACTAATTATTAATCTGTGGTATCAGGTGAATAATCTCCTTTAGTAATTGTGCACTTATTTGGCAACAGTATATATTAAGTATAACGTACCTAAACTCAGTAAGTTTGCGGTACCACTAAGATTTTAGGTTCTCACCTTTTTATGTATGTTCTCGGATTCGACCATCTGTGGTATTCAATTTACTATCCTAACCAATCTCAACGTTCCAGTATTCAATCTCGGCGAGTACCGACGGCACGCAACCACAGCATACACCAGCCATGAGTTCTTCCGCGCTGACAACAAGGAGGCCATGGCTATCCGCCAGCAGTGCGCGTTGGACGCGCTACAGGATGTATGCGAATGGTTGGTCAAAGGGGGCGAAGTGGCTGTAAGTATAACTGGCTCTATGAGGTCCTGGAGTATAAGAGGCTGAGGTTATCCGCCAGCAGTGCGCGTTGGACGCGCTACAGGATGTCTGCGAATGGCTGGTCAAAGGGGGCGAAGTGGCTGTAAAGTGTTTGCTTCTGTGTGTCTAGCTAAAGGATTTCTAAGGGGAGACAGGTATCAGAAAGCGCTCACTCTCATACACCAGTTCTGAGTTCTTTCGAGCTGACAACAAAGAGGCCATGGCAATCCACCATTAGTGCGCAGTGGACATGCTACAGTTAGGGTTGGACCTCGGCTGACGGCGCTCATGTGCTAATGCCTACCCATGCCTTCAGTCTCGTAGTATCGGAACAACGTAGCCTGCATTCAGGCATAACCAAGGCACCCATAAGAGAGACTTTATATCTGAGGTTCAGCTGTGGATGTCGTTCAGCTGAGATGACTGAATAACTGGTCCGATGAAGGATTTTTCCCTAAAGATTTTTATTGAGTGCTTATAACTACATTTTATCCAGATACCGATTAAGAACCGAGATGCGGTTAGCGCAGCCTTGCCTTTCACAAAATGGATAAACATAGAATTTGAATGTTTTACTTGCCCTCAGGTGTTTGACGCTACAAACTCTACTCTGGACCGGCGGCGGATGATCCGCGACATCGTGGTACACAAGATGGGTTTCAAACTCTTCTTCGTGGAGTCGATATGTGATGACCCTAGGATTATTGAACAGAATATTATGGTAAGACGTCATTTTTTGTAAGTATCGTAACTAACAAGATGCCTTTTGGCCTTCTTCTTGAGGCCTGCAATAAAAACCTTTGCATATAGCGCCTCAAAAACTTACGTACGATGTAACGCAAACTATTTTAACTATGACTGCTAGTTATTCCAGGCTTAAAATTACCTGTATGCAAAATTTTTGCCTGATCCGTTCATTACGAAACTAATGAACGGTTCAGGCTAAAATTTTGCGTGCATAGGTTACAAATATCCAAACCTGTGTCCAAACTTACGCATTTATAATATTAGTCTGATTTACTCTCTTGAGAATCTTTAACCTATATTATTTACATGACATAGTTGCCCTATAACTTAATAATAATTGTCTTACTTTATGCTATTTATATGGACATTGGGTCGGAACTGTGTGGATAATCCGATATGTTAATCTATGATCATTATAATATTTTCAGGAAGTAAAAGTAAGCAGCCCCGACTACACAAACATCCAGAACACAGACAACGTTCTAAACGACTTCCTGCTGCGGATAGAGCACTACAAAGACAAGTACGAGCCGCTGGACCAAGCGCTCGAGTCTGAATACAGTTTCATGAAGATATATGACACGGGGGAGAAAGTTGTGGTGCATAAACATGAAGGGCACATACAGAGTCGGATAGTGTACTATCTGATGAATATACATATTGTGCCAAGGACTATTTATTTGACTAGGGTGAGTTATAGCATTAATCTCATCATTAATGTAATCAAATCATCTATAGAGTAGAAGGCCTTCTCGACAAGATTTCGCTTTGTGTACTAGTTTAATTTAAAAATGGGAGAGGCTAAGGGAGCTCAGTTGCGTAAGCTTCTATAACATAATATAAGCGTATAAAACAAGCTTGCATCTGAAGCAAGCTTGATAAAGAAGCGTACGCAATTGCCCTTAAATGATTGTCCTACAATTTTCCCTATTTTTATAACTCCTTTTGTCTCATAATTCCAGCACGGAGAAAGCATGTACAACATAGAAGGCCGCATCGGCGGTGACTCCAGTCTGTCCACTAGAGGGCGCACCTACGCAGCCGCGCTTGCTACGTACATAGAACAACAGCGCATCCCGGGGCTTCGCGTGTGGACCAGTTGGATGCGGCGCGCCATACAGACGGTCAAGGACGTGCGCGCGCCGCAGGAGCGGTGGAAGGCACTCAATGAGATCGACGCAGTAAGCATATAGTCGGACACCACTAGCAATAAATAAAAAAAACATTCACAGAGAGACCTGTGTATTACACACACGCTACGACCGTCCCATGAAGGGAATCGTGAATGCGTACTATACACACTTACATTCAGTGTATTACAATTTAAATACAGGGTATTTAAAAAGCCAATGATGGTAATTCTAATTATAGAAGACTAGCGACCCGCCCCGGCTTCGCATGGGTACTATATTATGCATGTATTATACATATAAACCTTCCTCTTGAATAATTAAAAAAATCCATTAAAAAAACCGCATCAAAATCCGTTGCGTAGTATTAAAGATTTAAGCATACATAGGGATATAGGGACAGAGAAAGCGATTTTGTTTTATACTACGTAGTGATGAAACGAAAATATTTTTTCTGTAGTAAGAGATTTGTGACCGTTTACAAAGATGAGAGATTTTATGATGTTAAGATGTTAATAGCATTCCTACCGTTCATGCTTGATGACTAAAATGAGTTTCTGACATTCGTTCTCTTTTATAAAAAACAAAATAATTTTCCCGCTTGTCGTAGTGAAAAGTATATATTTAACTCGAGAGCAAATATGTTTGTTTCGTGCCCTTTATACTTCGCTAGCTGAGCTGCCTACTCTAGAGCCACTCGCTCGCTACGCTTGTGTTCCTACCGTACACTGCTTCGCTAGCTCGGGATTTAATATCGGCACGTTCAACAAAAAATCGTTTTACCACTTGTTGAACAAATAACTACATGTACAACTACAATAACTACTAAACCACACTAGATTTAGCACATCTTAATGATAGCGGTGGAAGAGAAACGCCATAACAACAGCCATCTTTCATTTCAGGGTATATGTGAAGAGATGACGTACGCGGAGATCCAAACCAAGTACCCTTCGGACTTCAACGCGCGGGACGCGAATAAGTTCGCCTACCGGTATCCACGCGGAGAGAGTTATGAGGTGAAAAAATATAAATAATAATGCTGGACATTTCACACAGCATTATCTAGCCCCAAGCTAAGCAGAGCTTGTGTTATGGGTACTAGATAACTGATATACAAAATATAATACAAAGATAGATATTTTTTACTATACATAGAAAACGACCAGAACACCCGGAACAAATACCTGCAGATCGTACAAATATTTGTCCCAAGGCGGGAATCGAACCCGCAACCTCTTGCGACGCAGGCGGACCTTCGCCAACCGCGCCACAGAGGTCGTCAATATATCTTTTGCTTTTAAAGTTCCGTACCCAAAGGGTAAAACGGGACCCTATTACTAAGACTCCGCTGTCCGTCCGTCTGTCTGTCTGTCACCAAGCTGTATCTCATTTAATTCAATTTGTTTATTAAAACTAGACATAATATTTACAGAGTTATCTAATATATGGATAGATAATACTTTATTTCATAGCCTATAAACAAAAAAAATTACATTAAAAAACTTATCCTAAACAAAGACATGGAATTGGCGGCCTTATCGCTTAAAGCTATTTCTTCCAGGCAACCAATGTACACTGAGATTACTTTAGGATGGCGAGCGTAACACTTTCATGGCTGATAATAAGATAAAATAGGTGGCGGCGCTATTTTGGCTCGGAGGATCGTCTTAAGTTTTTATTCATAAATCTCTGTTCATACTGTTGAATGTATTCTAAATATTGTAATGTTTCGGCAGGACCTAGTGGCCCGCTTGGAGCCGGTGATAATGGAGCTGGAGCGACAAGGCAACGTGCTGGTTGTATCACATCAAGCTGTTATGAGATGTTTACTCGCTTATTTCCTCGACAAGTCAGCTGGTAAGAGACTTCATTTGACATGTAGTATAAAAAAATTGTGCCGTGTAATGCTGCCTTAGAATATGCACCACCTACTCTTTCCGTGGGTATCTAAGGCACATACACCGGGGGGCGGGCAGCAGCGCCTCTTGCAGAATATATCTACCACCGAACTGCGACCCCTAACCCGCATGCCCAGCGTGAGGATTTTAGGCATATCCGCTCATGAGATAAAAAAATCAGGGGGAGGCCTGCGTCCAGCAGTGGACCATTATAGGCTGTTGAGGTTGAGGTAAAAAAATAATGGCAAATACCGATATGAAGTTTCGCATAGACACGTGCTGTCGCCGTCAAAGGTGTGGCAGACGGATAGACGGCGTGGGCTTAACCTGCCTTTCCACCAGAGATCTGGTGGGAAGGCATGGCTGGAAAAATACCAACGTAGCACACGTTGGTATGTTTCCAGCCGACCAATAGGATTGCTTCTTTATCGCGTCATTTATATCAGCTATAAAAATGACGCCATAATGAACCGATCCCATTGGTCGACTGAATGAAATATAACAACGTAGCACATCTTTGGTTGAAAGGCAGCCTAAAAGACTTGAAAGAGCACCACGCAGCACAAAAACAAGCCTTATATGGACTTCATTGAAGGACATTTGCTTACCAAGTGGCTTACCGCAAGCTTCAAGCTAATGGTCCGCGTAAATATTACGAAATACCATTTTTTATGAGCATTTCTGCATTCTGAGCAGCGGTGTGGTCTAGATTTGCAACAACCTTCAGGTTCTATTGGCTTATAGGGTTATACTGACATCCTATGAGTACAGATCTCTATAAACCAGGTCCTTACACCGTTTCAATTCCAGAGGAGCTTCCCTACCTACACGTCCCTCTTCACACGGTGATAAAGCTGACTCCAGTCGCGTACGGTTGTCGCGAGGAACACATCAAGCTGTCAGTGTCTGCCGTCGACACGCACCGACCCAAGCCGAGTGTGAGTAGAAATAGAATAACTGTATTTGTCACATGTACTAAGGAGGTAGGAACAAACATTAATAAAAAACACACAGAAATAAAGTTGTTATTTCTGTGTGTTTTTTATTAATGTTTGTTCCTCGAGTCTCGAGTCACAAAAAGGCCCTTGTCTCAGCATAATGTTAGTCGCGTTTGCAACCAACGCTGATCTTCCGACACAACCGTTTGGTGACGTCACGGAGAATGAAACAACTACAATACAGTATTGAGAAGAAATATGTACGGAGGAGTTGATAGTAGTAGGGAGTACAGTCATTTACACAAATACGTTCACTGCTGGACTTGCCTACCCCAAACAAAGGGGCAGAATAATTTCTAGTTAAACCTTCGTGGTACATCGTCACTTTCCACCGCCAAGGCCAAGCAGAATGAAAGCTGGTATCAGTACTCATCATCTCAAACAAAACACTTCCTCTGGATATAATAAGGCTATATATAGGCCCGTATTATGAAAGTTTGCTCAGTTATCATATCAAACAATACTCAAGCAAGCCTTTATAATCCGGGCCTAAGATTGCCGCAGTTTATTAGACAGCGATTTATTTTACAGAAATATAATTTATTATTAAAATACATTTACATGTCAAGGTTTCATTAAAAATCGAAAGCGAAAGTAGAATATAGAACTTTGACATAATGTGTAAGGGTGGAAGGAATTCATTTTAAATATTGCACGAATTCAATGTGCATCTTGTATAATCAACCTACATTAAGCAAACTCAATTTGGAAAGTTTCTAAAGCTACCCAAGCTACCCATACTTAACCTAGAATTCACTGTGTTCTCGCGTCTTTCTGTAGGTACGCAATTTACATTATTTGTCGATTTGTTATATTTCTTTCAATAACTATTGCTTTCAATTATATCTAAAACTTGACGCAAAGCGAGTGAGTTTTAATTTTTTTGTATCGACCACGACACACACGACCAACTTAAGTTTGACTAATGTATAGACAAATCGCTGTCTAGGATGATCATCTGATCATGCTAAGCCCCCTATTGGTGACAGATTATAATTAGTATCTATATAGGCGGAATTTTCTGTATGTTGTAAATGTCAAATGCATAATAAAACCCAATACGGGATAAATATGCATAAAGCGCAGTGTTATACTATATTAAAAATACAATCCATATTTAAAATTGCCAAATTTTACACAAAATAACATGGTGAATCATCTCAAGATTTGCTATACTGATTAAAATATCTTGTGAACTTCAATTCTGTTTCTATTTTGCCCCAAAATAAGTTCTTGCAACCCTTATTGACGTTGACAAGAGATTAAGGGGTTCGTCCACTGCCACGGAATCGGACCGAACGTAGCGTACGCATCGGCATTGTCATTACTTAATAAAATGCGTCCACTGCTTTCGGATTTTAAATCGGTATTACAGGTATTTTCAAAGCGCTCAAGTTTGCCGATGACGACATCCGCAACAATGTCCTCGTCACTACGAGGATATTGTTGCAGATGACGTCATCGACAGAAATTCCGATCTCTGGCATCGGTATCTGCAGATGTCTATGGAAATGGCAGCTGACGTCCTTACCTAGAAATCAATACAAAGCAACAAATCCGACGACCTCTGTGGCGGGTGGGCGAATGTCCTCCTGCGACGCAGGAGGTTGCGGGTTCGATTCCCGCCTCGGGACAAATGTGTGCACGATCTGCAGACATTTGTTCAGGGTGTTCTGGTCGTTTTCTATGTATAATAAAAAATATCTATAGATTGTATTATAATTACGTATATCAGTTATCTAGTACCCATAACACAAGCTTGGGGCTAGATAATGCTTTGTGAATTGTCTGCATCCGATTCCGATGCAATGGACGTACTACTTAATCAATTATTATTAATCATTGATTAAGTTCATAATTATAAAGATGATGTAATAATTACAGATGGATAATTTGTCCATTTGTCCCATCTCTTATCTTCATAACAAATCAACATAATAATAAATAAAATAGTGAATTGATTATTATTGTAACAGGAAATGGAAGATGGTACCTCGGAGGAACATGTATGCGAAAATTGACGTCGCATGCGTGTTATTAGAGTAGTTGTACTGACTGCCATGTGAGAGTTAAGTCCGGGATCGGTGGAGGAAAGCTTTATATGAGTTTTATCTATGTATAACTCGTGTAGATAATTATTAGGATTGAAAATGACAGCGGGACAGAATCTATTGTTTAATTCATATATTTGTTGCAGTAGGAGCACAAGGCATACTTGGTTTATATTCAACTTAGAATAAAGATAAAATAAGTCATTAAATCAACACAGACAACAAAATTTTACCCATATATGTTTTAAATGAACATCATCAAAAATAAAATGAAACAGAATACATAATCATAAAAATTATTAACTAAAGCTGCTGTAAAAGGGCATTGTCAAAATTTTTAATCTATAAATATAAAGAAAATGTCACTGAAGTTGTAGGATTCTGTGATATTTTCCTTCTGTGATTATTACGTGAAGCAAGAAGTGACATAGCCTAACCGGTCGACTGATTCATGCTCAAGATGTATAAATTTGCATGAGACAGTTTACTTGAAAGATGGAATTAAACTAGCCAAGTTTATAGAAATGTCAAATAATTGACCCAAATGCTACGTGCTTCGATCATTAATGATTCATTTTATTGGTTCGTTTTATTGGTGGTAGTACACCACCTTACATCTTGTACCATCAATATACTTAACCGAGGCTCTCCGGGTTTTCAAAAAATTATCTGAGCGTCTGGTCGAAGCGACGCGTGACCCGAGAGCTGGTGAGTATCTGGCACAGCGCATCAGCATTGCTATACAGCGGGGCAATGCAGCCAGTGTCTTAGGCACGCTTCCAACTGGTATTGATATGGATCAGTTGAGCTACCTGTAGATTGTTTGCAACAGTTTGCAGATAGCTTAATTGTTTAGTTTTAATTTAAATTTGTTATTTGATTGTTATTTTCTTTCTGAATAAATTTTTGATTTATACATTATATACTTAAGTATATAGATACTTGTACCATCTATTTAATTATATAGATGGTACAATTCAATTACAATGATAAAATATTCAATTTTAATATTTCAATTACCTAAAAAATTTGTAATAAAAGAAAAATTAAAGAATATATTATTCTTTATTAAAATAATAAATTTATCTATCATTCTTTGAACAAACGTGAACAAAACAGCATGGTATCCCAGTCGTTTTCAGTCCCGGCTTTATCTACATGATTTATAATAATGTTTTTGGGGATTTCTCAGCAATTCTTATGTAACATTTGTTTTATCAATTGGTAACAAATCTCTTGATTGTTGTTTATAATGGAATGACCAATAATTGCCTGTTATTGGGTTCAGTCGAAATTAGTGAAAATTGTGCGATAGCTTTCCAAATTAAACACTTTATTTACAAAATATGTAATAAATCCAGTATTGGCGCTATGGCGCTCATTAAAAGAGGGCTATATCCAGTGGAGCATTGGACCATAGGCTATTTGAAGAACATGATGATAAATCTGTAATCAATTTATTTATTTAATGTCATAGACAGAGCTTTGAGATTTAAAAAAACGTCAGCTATAATGTTCTCTAAATCCTAAATCCCACTAGTGGGCCTAAGTCTCGTTCTGTTTTCAGATTATATTTTCCAAAAGCGTCAAACAAACAATACTTTTATGAATATAAATAAAACTTGCTTGTAAAAAGGTGTATTGGTGTTCGCTTTTTAATATGGGGTTTTAAGTAAAGAATACCTAGGTACCTAACATTAGTATGTAGCTGATATTTTGTTTTGTTTGTTGTTTTGTGCATGAATAGAGTTAGGTGTTTGGGTGCCGGTTATGAAATGTTAAAATGTCTCATTCTCACATTATTTTGATTTCAGCAAAGGTAACTTAATCATATACCCATTTATGTCTATGACTTAGCGTCCCATTCCACTCATCCAATATCTTTGTTGGACAAAGATATTGGATTAATATTTAAAGATTGATTAAAAAGATTTGATGAAATTTCTTGGACGGATGCCCATTCCACTCGTCAAATATCTTTGTCCAAAATTCCTAAATAATTTGCCTAGTTGAGTTAAAATTAAATCACACTAAAATTATAAAAGGGGTGAGTTTGGATGGAAAGATGAATGATTATTACTTCTATACGCCAAAACTTCTCACCATATCGAGCTGAAATTTTTTAGAGGTTGACCTGGAATAAAACATACATTTAATCTATAAAAAAAACAGTTTCCATCGTCCTCTTGACGTCGAAAGCGCGTGCCAAGCCTCGGGCAGAAACTAGTGTCCAAATCTTCGATCAAAATGTGGGTTGCTAGTAAATTAATTGGATGATGTCTTCCAATATCTTTGATCAAATGTACATTGGACAAAGATATTGGATGAGTGGAACGGGTACCTTATCTAATTTATAAAGGTTTAAGGTTTTTTTTTAAATTATGTTATTCAAGAACGAGTAGAGAAATTTCATATAAAGAAGTTAAATAGTAACGGAGATACGTGGTAACAAACATTCACACACATTCACATTTATTAAATTAGTAGGATTACATTGTGTCCTATTTAATTCTGAATTAATTTTAAACTCACTTTTATCCTCTAAGATTTAACATCCTGTATAAGGCACATAAAAATAAAAACATTGCTACATACAGCTGGACCATTTTCTGCTAGCTTTAAAAAATCTAGTGTAGGTATACGTTATTGTAAAAAGTTCCTAATTTTGTTCTCAATCCAGCTAACTTCAAAGCAAACAGAAAGGCCTAATACTTGTCGCACACAACACATGAAAAGCTCCGCTGTAGTACAACACAAAATGTGCATTCAAAAATGAGCTTTAACTCGTTTTATTTTAATAAACATTTAGATTTATTTTTTATAGACGACATCAGGCGATATTCAGCTCGCGTACCACTCGTTTGAAGTTTCTAGGAAGCCATTTTGTCACTGAAATGAAGCTAAGGATAAGGAGTTTAGGCTCATAATTGAATGCACATTTCTGTGCTGGATGTTATTGGACTAATGTGCGCAGAACCTTAAACTACAACAAATGTAATAAAATCTTTATTTCTAGGTGATACCAGCGCCGCCTATAAAACCGCACGTGCCGCCGGTACTGAATGGTACTAACGGTGACAACCAAGAGGAAACCACTCATTAAACCCAGACGAAGAGCCTTTACATCGAGATGCTGCTACATACTGCTGGAATGAACTTCCACCTTAGATGATGGACGTAGCTAGAAGGCTACGTACGTTGCGAAGTGCGGGGCTACGTTCGTTGCGAAGTGAGGAGCTACGCACGTTGCGAAGTGAGGGGCTACGTACGTTGCGAAGTGAGAGGCTACGTACGTTGCGAACTGAGGGACTACGTATCAAAGTCACCATTAGGATCGCTTGATTAGTCTATACTCGGTTCTAGAATTCAAGGTACTTTATGCCAACAAAAGCATTTTTGATTAAAACAACAAAAACTGATAACAAAAAGATGTCAGCAATCACAAAACAGACTTCACACAAGCGTAGCGAAAATAGCTCATTTTCGACTTTGAAAACAGACGAATGAAGCTTGCGAAAACTTAAATTGTTTCGAATTTTGCTTTGTTGATAATACAATACAATACACTTTATTGCATACCAAGAATACAGGAAAAGATATATAACACGTGCACAATTGGTGGACTTATCGCTAAAAGCGATCTCTTCCAGACAACTTTCGTATGGACACGAAACAGTTGTACACGTATTGGTTGCGTATTACTTAAATATACAATACATACATAATACTAAAATACATATAATATAAAATACATATACCAACGTTGGTGTTCTTACAACACAAATGAGGTTCGTAGTTAACCCGCTTACATCCGTAATGAATACATAGGTACCAACTTTATAAAACACATGCAAAATAAAAACTAGCAATTCATGACTAAAGAAAGATAATGTTGATAGAATGTTCTTAAATACAGGGCGAGTTGGGTATAAAGTCTATGGCGAGACCAATGATAATGATGATTATGACAAAATAATATATTTTAAAAATGTCTACGATTCTATAATCGAGTATAGTGGAAACTATCATGCACTTATAATGGGATATTAAACGTGAAACACTACAGCGATGGAATGTGTCAAAACAAATACTTGGTGTTCCCGCTTTTTAACTTCTGTGGCTCATAAATCGGCGTGGCCTTCATCTATCGTTTGCTATGAAAATAAAGCATATTCATTGAGTTTGATAGTCCTCATCTCTTATGAAAAGGCGGCCATCAACACTGGGGAGAATGAAACGAGGAATAAAATGCAAACGAATTGTCTATGACTAATATATTTTTGTGATTTAGAAAGTTGTGCGTCTGTCTGTGAATGTTTCTGCTAGTATATTGAGACTGATGTGTTGTGGCCGTGTTCATCGACGAATTTAGCAATAAGGTAAATAAAAATAATTAAGTATATTTATTTATTTTCCAGTTGTAATATGCAAAATGTAAAAACCAATAGACCCTGCACTAGAGCAAACTGTGTTGTTAGCAAGCTATAAAGTTTATCAAAATAGTTAAATAAGCTAATCAACGTACTAAAATATCGAAATGATCGGTAATTTATCAAATATTGTTGTATGAGACAACATCTGTTACATTATGTTATGTGTAGGTTAGTCTAAAATCGCCGGTGAAAACGGGCATTCGATTTTTAAATTATATTATATGATACTCATTTCATTGCCATGTTGAAAAACTAAAATAATCATAAATTATGATTATGACTTATGTACCATGGAACCCGAATGTGATCGGATTAACTTCATAATGAATTTAACAAACTACCATAGTTCTTACAGCAAAAAAGCTACAAAAATAATTAGAATTTATCTTTGATTATAGTTAGTTGTAAAATCGCTATAATTTCACTCAATACAAATATTTCACAAAAGAAAGGAAAATTCGAGCTTAGCATTTTATACATGGCAAAGAAAAGTGCATCGACCTTGTAATATACAAAATGTATAGAAATTATTTACCTTCATCGCTGCATTGACGACCGGGGCTGCAAGTTGCTAATTATATTCTACCTTTAGTTACTCATTTAAAGCTCGTCAGCTCGTCTATTTAATGAATTAATACCAAGAATATGTATTAGGCCACAAGTCGTTTTGAAACGAGCGCTTTTATTAACGCGTTGTAAAAAACCATCTGCTGCGGTGCCCTACATCAATCCGCGTTCAAGCGCACATCAGATTATGTTAAAAACGCTTGCTTCAAAACGCCTAAAGTTCACACTTAAGGTGCTGTAACTAAGGCTAATGCCACAATAAAAAGAGCTCTTACTGGCTGATCCTAGCGAACAGACGTTATAGCATCCTACAGCAGTGCGCGCCTAACGGCCTGTAGAAAGATCACTAAGAGAGCTTGGCTCTTGTCTGTAAGCGAGGTTCTTTGTACTGTGCCTTACAGCTTGCGCCAACTGTTGGCTAAAATATCCGCATACATCTGCTAACAAATATTGCTATGTAAAAATCTGATTTTGATTAAAAATGTTAATACATAAGTATCCTTTCTACCTTCTACTCACTTTACATGGGCATTTCCTCTACCGGGCATAGCCTTTTGCGTATAACGCTAATACATTGGATTTAACTGTCCAAAAAGTTTGAAACAGCCCATTAGGTATACTTTCCTGTGAAACGTAACCCCGGTTGGACCCTAACCTTCTCCTTTCCCGTCGTAAACCTTGTGCATCTCTAATGTTAGACATTATACAAAGTGGCTATGTATAATATTTATGTTATGTAAAATTGTAATTTAATATCTATTTAAATATAAGATTATTGTAAGTGGGTTTTGTTGTTTTTATTCATGGTCATCAATAACGTACCTAATCCTTAATGTGATAAGTTAGGGAGGAAGTTCCTAGAATTTTTAACGTGTCTAAGATTCCTGGTTCAGTTTTTCCCTAGTTTATATTGTTCAAATCTTTGGAGAAATATAGTTAATAAATACGTTTAAAGAAAAAAGGGACCTGAGGCCTGGCAGGTAGCCCAGGAAGCATTGAACAATCATAGGATATCAAAAAATCTTATTGGCCACTAAATTCTGAAAGCTATTTACTGAAGGCACACTTGACTATCAATCTGACCCTCAGAGCAATAACTAAAGCAATCTGACCTAAACAAAACAGTTAAGATGAAGTGCTACCCAAAACCCAGGTTTTGTCTGTACGAAAAATCCATTTTAAGGCAAGAAAACACTATTTTTTTAAAATCTTTTTTGATGATTCTCGAAAGTTTAGGATTTTAGTTAGTGCGTTATAGAAGTCGAAACACGATTGACTCAACTTGACTCAACTCTCACTTGACTTAATGAAATGTCGTCTAAAAAATACTTAACTACCTAAACACTTAAGAGCAACATAGTTTAATTTTTTTGCGAAAGAGTATTATTTTAGAGCAATATCAAATTTATAAATAAAAAGCAGTGAAATTGCGCGCGGGTCGGTTCTTGCCTCCCTTTCTCGCCTTCACCGCGGTGTTCGCTCGTCCTTGTCTCGAAAAAGCGCCACCGTCGAAAATAAAACTATGTTGCTCTTAAGTGTTTAGTTAAGTATTTTTTAGACGACATTTCATTAAAATATGTTAAATAACTAGAAAACGAAACGGGTTTTCCGTAGTAAAAATGAAAATTTAGAGGAAACTTTGCGATTTTTGTTAGTAAGTTATGGGAGCCGAAACACGATTGACTCAACTTGACTCGATAGAAAAAAATCGCAAAGTTTCCTCTAAATTTTGCATTTTTACTACGGAAAACCAGTTTCATTTGCTAGTTACTTAACATAGCGTCACTTTCTCGCTTTCACTGCGCGGTGTTCGCTCGTCCTTGTCTCGAAAATACGAACGTACTTCGCCTTAAAATGGATTTTTCGACAAAACAGACAAAACCTGGGTTTTGGGTAGCACTTCATCAGAAAAAAAATCACGGACGTAGTACAGTTTGTAACGTATATTTATTTGTCCATGGTCGTCCATGGTATTATTAATTCTGTGGTAACGTAAATAATTTTTGAACTAGTAGAGTACTGCAACGCCACCTAGTTTGTAATGGTTCAGTTTATTTTGAAAGCGCCATCTCTAGCTGGGCATTGACACTGCTGCCAGCAAGCTGCCAAGAAGCTGCCTGTAGTCGAGGTTAATGCATTCAACTAAAAATAAAGATGTCGCTACGAGTAAACGAATGGTTGAATTCTAAATTCCCAATGTGAAGCTATGGTGCCAAGAATTACGGAACGTAGGATCTTTGGCCCAGAATAGTAAGTAGTTAGGAAAAAAATAACAAAAAACTAAACATTCTACATGGAGTTTGGCTAATGTATAAATGGTTTGTGAAGTGAATACACAATGAAATTGCAGTATTTTCCTCCTACTACCACAGATTCTCCTCATATAGGTACCTAAATAAAATTTAGGCCCTATGGAAATACGAGAAATAAAGACTCCTAAAAAAATTATAATAACAGAATTGAAAATCAATAATAGCAGAGCATTTAATACCTACTTTATTATTAGATTCAATTCAAATTCCTAGGTGGTTATGCCGTTTAAGCGCATAAGAAAGTTCGTAAAGTTTTGAAGCGGTTAATTTATGAAATACAATTAACCTAGCTACATACAAACATTACAACTTTTTTAAAACAAAGCAATTCTTCTATAGGTACAGAATAATACTGCTAAAATATATCACGAAAACGAAATAGCTTACGTCATTCAGAGCGAACGTAAATCGATGTTACAAAATAAATGGGTCAGCACCGGACGCAAAAGCCTAGATAGGTGAGCGAGTTTATACAACCAAATACATATGCAATACGTACCTAGTGTCGGCCGTCGGCGTCGTCCCCTCGATACATAGCTAGTAGATAGGTGCTACATGCAAGCAATCAATAAAATATATACGAACGGCGACGCGGCGCGGCGGCGGCGCGGCGCGGCGGCGGCGCGGCGCGACGGCGGCGGTGGCCGGCCTCGAGCGCCGGTTTTCCCGATCCATCCATAGATTTGATCCATCTATATTATTTTGTATTACCTACCTTACCAAGACCTTACCTATCAAAAAACGGAACGAGTTGTTGGAATGATGCTGCAATTTTTATCCTTATTCGTTTACTTGCCTTCATGATTTAAGATAAAAACATGCCTGAAAATGTGACTGTAGAACTGAGTGGTAAAACGGCCGAGCCTACCTGCTACTACAATACCACTCAATACCCAGCCAGCAGTTGGTAAATGTGGGTTTAGTCAAAGATAGCGAGTCTATTAAACTTTAAGTAGTAGGTGGGTGGGGTGGGAATTGGGAACTACTACTTAGATACTATACCTGCCTGAGATTTGAGTAGGTTGGAGTACCTTACCTACCTAAATAAATTTATTGTAAGTAGGTTGTACTACCAGTAGGTACCATTAATTACTACATCGATTGAGCAGTAGTTCTACCTAAATAAAAAAGTGAACCACGTCGGCATATGCGTACCTATTTGCTTCGTAAGTGCACCTAACTTAGGAATCATAAATTGGATAAAAGATCTCATTCTTCGTGAGTGGCACAGACAGAGCGGAGGAGGGAGGATTGATGATTGATTAGTTAGGTACCTACTCTAATAAACACGCATTTATGTATTGTGCTCTTTACACTGGTAGTGCAGCAGGATTGTAGGCTAATTGTTGAGAAGGCAGCACAGCTCTCGTTCCTACTTAGGTAGGCACGCTCGCAGTCCGTGATGTAGGTACGCATACGTACCTACATCGGGCCTACTTGCATGATATCTGGAAGGCAATTCTCGCAATATATCTACTCGATAAATATGGCAACAACTGTCAAAATATCGAGTGATTGCTTCGAATCAAACAAGCGTATTCTCAACATCTGCTATTCGATATTTATCGAGGGCTTTTCTTCGATAAGTTGCTCGATATGCAACGAGTGGTCCTAGGCACTCGTTCGCATTATCGAGGAGTGAAAGAAGAACATCATTCATTATCTCTCTGTCGCACACGGTCTTTAGTCTCTGCTTGTTTTGTCTGATGTTTGAAACAATTACGTGGTGGTGCTTGTTTCTCAACTCAAGTCAAAGATTAATAGTGCAATATGCAATACAAATTCCTCTAGTTTTTATTGAATAGGTACTATTAGATAAAATAGCTTTTTGCATCATTATTATTTACGTTGAGTATAATTTCTGGGGTCAGTGGTGGTATAAATTCTATTTTTTCCATTTCCTTTGGTGTGCCCGAACAAAATTATTGTAAACATTGTAAACGGTGTTGCCTGCTGACTAGATTAGTTTCGCCCGCTTCGCACGGCTATCCCTACACAGCAGAGATGTCGTTCGTCAGCTATTATAACCGTATACATCTTTGACAAACAATACTAATTCAGATTATGCTATCTTCAAATAAAAAAATGTGAAATTAATGAACATACATACAGTTTTTGATGGTATTGCTAAAATTTCTAGATTCAGATAAAGTTGGAATTACTGACGAAACAATAACCATACATTGACATTCGTAAAGTGTGGAACTTTGACATTCAAATATGTAATGACATGACATAATAAAATCAAATTGTCTATGCTAGAAATATCGAAGAGTGCACGAGAATGCCGTTTTTGGCGGAACTCGATATATTAACGAAGAATTGATACATAGCACTTGATATTTTATCCCGTGATACTGCGTATCACTCGATAAATATCACGTGATACTCAGAATTGGCCCCCTGTTCTCTACCATGTAAGACGACGAGGCGTTCGGCCCTCTATCGCGCTCTCTCTTACTCGTATCGGTAAAAATGAGATAGCGAGAGACGCTATGGAGGGTGGGGCGCGCGCGTCGTCACATCTTGTTTAAAATTGAATGTTATAACCGGCTAACGGCCAGTGCTCTCAGAACAGAACAGTTGTCGCGAATACACGTATTATTTTCAAGTGATTTATCTTTTCGTCCATAACCTGTCCCTAAAATTGCTACATTTGGTCCTTCGAGCTGGATGAAGGATGGACGAAAAGAAACAATATCTAACGCGTAGTGCAGTCAAGGGACTGGAGCAGCTCACGAGCTCTGAGCCGGAGCTCATATCGACGCCTGTGACGACGCGTGCCGACGGCGCGGGCGGCTGTTCGTGGCCGGCCCACGTGTCTGCGGAGTCAGCCACCGCGCCCGCCACAGTGGAGACGATGCGCCCCCCGCGCAGTACCTGCAGCAACACGTCGCGAGTGAGCCGAGCAGGACGCGAGGCGCGCCGCTTGCGGGCGGAGTACGAGGCTCAGGTAGAGATATCACGCATGAAGGAGAGCATCATCAAAAAGAAGCTAGCCATGGAGATGGCGGAGCTGGAGGCAGAAGAAGCGGAGGAGGAGCTGGAATACGAACGCGTGGCGTGTGGGCCCCCGGGCCGCGTGGGTCAGTGGCTGAATGAGAACGCCGTGATTACGCCGCTGGGCCCCACCGCCGACGCTGCTCCCGCAGTGAGCCTGCCCCCCGTCCCTGCGCCCGCTCCCGCTCCCCAGGGCTCAAGAGATGACATTCAAAAGTTAGCCCTGGCAATCGCGCAGTTGGGCCGTCCTCGCCCACCTAGCGCGTTGCCTACCTACGATGGAAGCCCCACGGATTGGCTCGGGTTTGCGAAGGCATATCGCAGCACGATGGCGGAATACCTTCCTAGCGAGAACATGGCGCGACTCCGAGTGGCCCTAGTCGGAGAAGCCAAGGCGGCGGTCAACGACCTTCTCAGTACCGCGTCTGATCCGGAGGTCGTGATGGAAGCGCTTGTAGAAGAATTTGGACATCCCACGCGGCTGTTAGAGTGCGCCCTTAGAAGAATTAGCGAGTTGCCCTATGTATCGGAAAGTGGCACCGAGCTTCGCTCATTTACCAATACAGTGCGAAACTGCTTAGCCGTCTTGAATAGTGTGCGCGCCGATGGGTACATAAATAACCCACAGATTGTCCACAACATATTAGCTAAATTAACTCCATCTCAACGAATACAATACGGTGAGTTTGCCATGAATAAAGAAATAGTCTCCGGAATCGACTTACGGATATCACCGCGCCTGGACGTTGTAATAGAATTCTTAGCGAATATAACACGCGTCTCGTCATACTACAACACGCTCAGTGACGCCCTAAATCCGCCGTCGCCGCCGCCGCCGCCGTCGAAGCCGATTACGAACGATCGGCGAGATCGAGATAAGGGTGCGGTCCCAGTGTCAGCGTCATCACATCGGGTCCATACTCAAGTTGAATTTGTGAACTCTAATCAAGTTGTGTGTACTATGTGCGCGGAAAGACACAAACTGAATGAGTGTAATCATTTCGGACAGCTGACAGTTGAACAACGGTGGGACTTTGTGAAGAAAAACAGACTGTGTTTCAAGTGCATTACAAAAACGCATTCACGTCGGTTTTGCCGCGCTAAACAATGTCAACAGTGCCAGTTGTCTCACCACGAACTTTTGCACACAGACACGAGTAGAGACGTATCGCTGTCGCCGACATCCGCACCACCGCCTATACTCGCGGTAACCGCGCCTAGTCCGGCGCCGCCGTCGCCGTCGACTCTCCCGCCTAACTTCGAGACTGTTACCAACGTTAGACAATACCGTGCGCGAGCGTTACTAAAAGTGATTCCGGTAACAATATGGACAAATCTCGGTGAGGAGTGTTATACCTACGCACTTTTGGACGATGGGGCATCGGTCTCGCTATTAGAGGAGAGTGTCGCGAGTGGCGTAGAGGGACCCGTAGTGCCGCTCACATTGTTGACGGCGCGTGGACAGTCTGTGAGTGACAATTTATCTCGAAGTGTTTGTGTTGTGATCCGCGGCCCAAACGGAGTGAGGCACGACATTCGCGTACGTACGATGCGAAATATGGACTTACCGGCGCAGACTCTGCCGGCGGCTCTGCTAGAACAATACGCGCACTTACGCAGCTTGGGTTGCGAAGAGATGAGGGAAGCGAAACCTATGCTCTTGTTAGGCCAGGACAATTGGAAGCTCATCGTCGGCAGCGATATAAGGCAAGGAAAATCTGGTGGCCCGGTCGCTTCACTAACTTCGTTAGGGTGGGCCATTCACGGCCCACTCTCGGAAAGTGCGGACATCAATGCGGCTCTACCTTCGGTGCCCTTATACAGCTCGCCTGACGAGCCCCTTAGCGCCCTGCATGATGTGCACCTGCGACACCCACCTGAAGTGCCCCTACGGACCACGCCTGATGCGCCTCGAGCGTTCCTGGGCGCCCTGCCTGCCCTGCCTGAGGTGCCCCTACGCGCCCCGATTGAAGAAGCCCTGCGCGCCCCGCCTATGATGACCCTGCGTGACCCACCTAAAGTGCCCCTATGGGCCCCACCTGATGCGCCTCTAGCGTTCCTGGGCGCCCTGCCTGCCCTACCTGAGGTGCCACTGCGCGCCCCGATTGAAGAAGCCGTGCGCGCCCCGGTTGAAGAAGCCGTGTGCGCCCCGATTGAAGAAGCCCTGCGCGCCCCGCCTATGATGACCCTGCGTGACCCACCTAAAGTGCCCCTATGGGCCCCACCTGATGCGCCTCTAGCGTTCCTGGGCGCCCTGCCTGCCCTACCTGAGGTGCCACTGCGCGCCCCGATTGAAGAAGCCCTGCGCGCCCCGCCTATGGTGCCACTGCGTGACCCACCGGAAGTGCCCCTGCGGGCCCCGCCTGATGCGCCTCTGCACGTTCAGCCTCTGTGCGCCTCGCCTCTAGCGCTCCTTGGCGGCGACCCGTCGGCGACCCGTCTGCACGTCCTGCCCCTGCGCGCCCCGCCTGTGATGCCCCTGCGCGCCTCGCCTGTGATGTCCTTGCGAGCCCCGCCTCTAGCACTCTTGGACGCTCCGTCTGTGGTGCCCCTGCGCGACAAGTGCCTGCGCGCCTCGCCTGACGTGCCTCTGTACACCCCACCCGTTGTGCTGCTGCGAACGCGTAAAAAGACGATCACGCTGGCCAAAGCGTTTTGGCATCCACAGTGGATAAGGCGGTACCGACCTACCCAGTGGAAACGTAAAAAGTGGACTGATATGATGACTGATTCAGTTAAAGTGGGTGATATTGATATAGTGCTTATAGCTGATCCAAATCAGCCCCGAAATGTGTGGCCCCGAGGCCGGGTGATTAAAGTTTGTGAAGGGAGGCATCGTTCGTGTTGTAGAGATAAGAACCCCTACTGGTACGCTGCGTCGTCCCGTCACACGAGTAGTTGTGCTGCCTACCGACGGTTCATTTATCGGTTGAACCCTCAAATTGGGGGGTGGTGTTGAGAAGGCAGCACAGCTCTCGTTCCTACTTAGGTAGGCACGCTCGCAGTCCGTGATGTAGGTACGCATACGTACCTACATCGGGCCTACTTGCATGATATCTGTTCTCTACCATGTAAGACGACGAGGCGTTCGGCCCTCTATCGCGCTCTCTCTTACTCGTATCGGTAAAAATGAGATAGCGAGAGACGCTATGGAGGGTGGGGCGCGCGCGTCGTCACATCTTGTTTAAAATTGAATGTTATAACCGGCTAACGGCCAGTGCTCTCAGAACAGTTGTCGCGAATACACGTATTATTTTCAAGTGATTTATCTTTTCGTCCATAACCTGTCCCTAAAATTGCTACACTAATAGAAAGACTAGGCTATTAATTTAGAATCGTCGATACGACAGCAGCGGTGCACTACCTAGCTACCACAAAACATATTTTCTGGACACGGTTAGAGCGTGAGGACTTATGTAGCACACGTTTTTATCGCCGTAAAAATCAAATCATAATGTACTTTAGTAAAAATCTACTGTTTCCATAGTGATCATTATATTTGCGTAATTAATCTGCAAGGAACATAAACCCAACCATGGTTGGGTATAAAGTTTCCACCTTAAGTTTCCAGTGTTACAAAGTACTTTGTGGGCATAAGCTCCTTGGTAATCTGTGACAAAGAAAGAAAATAGGTACTTGACCGTTCACTGTAAGATGTCCCTGTTTTGTATGTAATTCCTAAGGTAATTCCATACAAGGCAGGGGACATCTGACGGTGAACGGTCTGTAGCTTATTTATGAATTATTCCTGTAGGTAGGATCTACAATGCATGTGAGTGATCCATACAGCACTGACAAATAGAAACCGTAGATTTTTTCCCGGGAAACAGGCCCTCAACCAAGTTCGGAAAGCAGTAATTTGTTTTATCAATTTTCATGACGATGACGATTTATTTCTATAATCGTCTCCATAGATACGCTTTCGGTGTGCCTTCACCTTTAAACCCTTAAAGCGTGTCTATGGTATCGATCTGGACATTGATTTCTTTCCATAGATCAAAGTTTATATTTTGTCTATTGCTCTCAGCTGTCCGTCATTGACATTTCGACGTTTGAACATTTTACGAACAAAATGCATTTTTGTTTTGCCCAATTTTCTCACAATTAGTGGTTTATTTACATAATTGAAATAGTTTGCAAGGCAGCTATGATGTATAGTCATAATCATCAGTCGATTGCTATGTTTATTTGAGTGAAAACTACGTTACCTTTGTAACAAAATGGTATCAACCTCGAACCTAGACGAAAAATTCAACAGAGGTGTGTGCGTGCGTCATTATTATTTTTTAGTGACCTATTTTTGAATAAAAATAATCAAGTTAAAATTCGTTTTACAGTGCGTAAAAATTTTTGTTTTTACTTGGATATTCAAGACCATGGGCTTGCGAGGTCCCTATCACGCAGGATACAAGACATGGGATTGGTAAGTTGTTTACCGCCAAAATGAATGACTGGCTAAGTTTTAACTTCTAAAATGAAATCCAGTTGGTTCGTTGCTGAATTCAAAATAATTTACCCATTTTTGATTATTACGTGTTGCATGCAAGTTTTACGAAACGAAATAAAGTTGTCCTCCTTAAATAAACGTCAGTATTTTGTTTTGTCAAATGTCAAGATAAAACTTATTTGCTGATTGAAAACGTTCCGTTTCTCTTGCAATTAATTTATTTTTGAATTACCGCAGTAGCCGTGCCCCCCGCGCATCGCAATACTAGACAAATTAACAAATTAAATAATACTTATTTTTAAACATCAGAAATAATATAATAATCAAGTTATTACTTGTTTTTCTTAGATTTCTACATCATTATTTTGTACAGATAACAAATTTCGGGTATTGATGGTATTGGGACGTTTTTGCATTGATAGCCAATGAGAACATTTTCTCCCACTACTTGTCAACGATAGGCGACCGTCGCGCCTCTCGCGGGCGCAATGAAAACGAATGGAAACTCCATCTTGTGTGTCAGATTGTGTGTTTGTTGATAATTTTACGTTTTTACTGAAGTAATTGTGTGTAAATAACTATAAAAAGTATCAGAAACTTGGCGTAAACTTATAAGCTGTTACTTTATGATACGTGTACAACTTGTAAGATAAGAGGAAGTTCTAATTTGTGGTAAATCAAGCAGTGACGAAGTGTCCGATTCAATGACTGGTATATAGTTACTTATTTTCGTGATAAGCGGAGCGCGGGGGCCCCACTGACGGCTTCTTCGTAAGTATATAGGCCGTATGTAAGCCATGTGTACATACTGATACATAAATTGAGTCAGATTCCTTTATAAAACAGTTTAAAAACAGTTGTGGATGTGAGTGCTGTACGTAGCTTGAGTTCAATTTTAGGTCATCTTTTGTACGGTCGCGTCGTCGGAATCGCCACGGCACGGCGAAATGCAGCGGGCCGAGGCCGCGCGCCTAGCTCTCTCGCGCTGCGGTGCAATACATCCATTTTATATGCTGGTTTTGATCGTGTTTATATGGGGTTACGCGTGTATTCACTTAATTTTGACAGTTGATATTGCTTTCCCGGCTCAAGGTGATATAGTTCTTAGGAAGATGTCTTAGGGGTGAAATTTGTTTGTAATGAAGTTGTATTATTTTTTTGCGCGGGACGGTTGGCGCGGTTTGAGTAGGGCGCTATGGGTCGGCCGCCGGCGTCGCTCGGCGCGCGGCCGTATTTCAAGGAAAACACCATGATATGTAAAGCGAGACCGAGCCGCGTCGATAGTCCGCTCGCCCGCCCGCTGCTTCGTGCCGTGCCGTATGTATTTGCGCTCGATAAATATGTAACTCACGCCTTTGGGCGCCTCCTGACCAAAACTGCGCTCGACTTTCGAAGTAAGAATCGGCATAATTTCGGCCCACAGTACATTGCCTACTTTCACATTTGCCACAAACTCACAAATTCGTGACCTATTTGCATGTGTTGCAAGACTTTTCTGCAGAAATTGCTGATTGCATTGCTGTTTAACTCTCTTAGCTGGCAAGAAAATTTCATGACCTAAGTGCAATAGCAACAGGTTCACTAAAATGGAACGACTACAGCTACCTACTTGAAAAAAATTGGTCATATTAAGCGCAATTTAAAAAACATTGAATCTTATGTCCTTTGATTCAAGATTCAAACTTATGTGGCACCATATGCACTTACTCCATTTTAATACTAAAATGAATCTATGGTATCAACTACTGTGAGCTAAATAGGTACATGTAAACAAAACCTGTTTTCTGAATAGAATACACATGGGGAACTGATTTAGTTAGAATTTATTAAACCTTGCTTATCTAAAATTTGTTAAATAAAATAATGTAATAACTTTGAAACATATTAATATAATGTATTGTACAATAAGATTTCAATAAAATTTAATATAAAAATTCTATATTCAACAAGTTCACATCAGGCTTGACCCCCAGTACAAAAGCAATTACATGAAGGCGTGGGTTAATCCACACTGAGCATTCTCGAGTCCATATTTGAACACTGCTTGACGACTTAGTGATACACACATAATTTCACATTTCCTATCTTCAATGAATATATATTTTTTGTGGCACATGCTATAAAAGTACAGCAATCTCCGAAGTATATTGCAATGCTACATTCCTTCCAAGATAGCTGATAAGCTGGCATATGCAGCATAGCCTTATTCATATTTCTTAGTTGAATATAATCTATTTTTAGGGTTCCGTAACTCAAAGGGAAATAAAACAATTTGAAAAAATTGAAATTGAGAAATTAAAAGCAACCCTTAATAGGATCACTTAGTTGTCTGTCCGTCTGTCAACCCTCGTTTTTCAGAAATGTGTGGTATTAAGTTGAAATTCACATCATAAACTCAGGTTCGTAACTTCTTGAACCTACAATATAAATCAAACTTCTAAGTCAATGCAATCAAAAGTTAACCCCATATTTTTGAATTTTCCAAGGGAATTAATCGCATGCACACAAAACCTATAGGGTACTTTCCGTTGACCTAGAATCATGAAAGTTGGCAAGAAGCAAAGTCTTATAGCACAAGTAAAGGAAAAGAATCTAAAAACGCTAACGCTTAAGAGATTTGAACCTAATTAGCAATAGTGGACTGGACATATTATTGTAAGAGTCTAAACCAGTGAATACTAAGTTGTCGTTTGCACTTCCAGCAGCAAGAAGTATTCCTAACATCCCGCGTGTCGCACGTGGTCCGCTCCGGCGGCGCGGCGGCGGCATGCCGTCGTGAGGGGCGCCGCGCGGATGCCATGCTGCAGCGCGCACGAGACTCCCAGTGTCCCACTCTGAGATACATCACTCTAACTGTGCAGAAGGTACCTAATCTACTAAATGGGGAAGTCGGGATGTCTCAGAGTACTTGTGTCACTCCTTCTCTATGTAGCAGTAAGCCGGGTCAAGTTGGCTGATACTAGTGTAAGGCCCAATTCCACTTAATTAATCGCTTCACCAATGGAGTTCAAATTATGAGTGAAACATTTTGGCACACTACCTTTGATGGATGAAACTGCAGATGGAGGGATGCATGTTAAAAGTGTGAAGGTTGAAACCATTCTATCAATCTCGCTGTCCAAATAGCACTGCACAGCACACTATCTTCAGTTTCTCTACTTTATGGACGATACTGAGACTATACCATTGTCATATAAAGCGATTAGTTAGAAGAATTCAGCCCCAGGTTGTTCCGAGCTCTTACATCACACCCTATTTATTCTATAGGGAACAGAAAGATATTCAGGTTGGGCCATTTCTGCGCTAGTCCCATCTTTTCTCTGGCCGAACTAAATAAATGTTTGTAAACATTGGCCCAAAATTCAAACTCAAAAAATCACTTTCTTGCTGTAGATTATTAGACATAATTTGCACTACTCGTCGATTTGCCCCTTCATACAATGCGTAATGGCTACATACTTTAAAAACGACTCGATTTTAGGTCTTATAAAAATGTATTCCTGAGGGATATATCCCGCAAAAGAAAAAAAACTGTATGAAATTAAGAGATTTGAAGTTGGTTGTAAGTTTTTACATATTTGGTCAGGTTGATCTACATATAAGAGGAACGGTCACCTCCGGGGTGTCTCGCCGAACGTGGACTGACATTAGGATTCGTTTACGATTTACAACTTTTACACGGTAATACGATTTTCAATGAAAAATGTTCCATTAAAAATTGAAAAAACGCTAGCCGCTCTACGATTTTTTGTCGACAGCCGTCAAAAACAAAAATATAATTTTTATACAACACTTCTTTAATTTTATGCCCGATACTGACTGTTGTTATGGGGCGTAATGTACCGCGCGTAATTCGCAGCGACCATGATACGTTACTCAGTTTGCTAAAATAAAACTCGTTGCGAGCGCCTTCTTCCCCATACTGACTGCACGAACGCTCGCTGTGTAACAACACGTTGCTATGTGCCCCGTAACGCCGGTCATTTCCCACTTTTAGGTACATAAACCTACAACCAATGCAATTTACTTCTTAGTTCATTGTTATTCAATGATAATAGTAGGTATTGAAGTGCCAAGTACCTACTTGCACTCAAAGTAGGCTACCAATATGCACTAGGCTTGTACTCTACAAAGGAATATCAGAGTACACTAAATTGATGACTTAACGACTACATTTCGTCATTTAAAATGCTGAGTATATTATGGCCCAAATTATTTGTAATATCTTCTATGCTTTTAATTTTCCTTTCCTTACTAACTGCTGTATTGCTGTCACACTCATGGCCAAAAAAAAACAAATTTTATATACTTATTACAAATTGTGCTTTTGATTGTGGCATCAATTTATGTTTACTGCTTATTTTTGTATATATTTGACATGGTATTTATATCTTTCAGGCTATAAGTCTATTGGATAAACTGTACGACACATTCTTCGCCGCGTCTCGCAAATCGCATGTCAGGCTCTTCACTAAACACTTTATCAAGATTGAATTTTTGGACAAGTATGATACATTTCTATACTTCTAGATAGCTTTATGATTCCCCTGTAATCCGGTAATCTACAATTGGTTTGTTATTTCCAGGTTGTGCCGGCCGGTGGTGAAAGAATTCGATGAATGGCCGTCGATATCGCTAGAACCGGACCCGCCTAAAGAGAAAAAAAAGAAGGACGAATCCCTGGATCAGTTCACAAACAACAACCTGATTAGGAACACGCCAGAGAAGTAAGCACTCCTACTGCCGCTTATAACGACCGAACAAAGACATAAGTCGTATAATAGTGTGATATGTATTACAGAATGACGCGGAAAAGTCGACCGCGGATCAAAGAGAAGGAGGACAAGGAACCTAAAGGCGGGTACTGTGAGATGTGCAATGCGGACTACCAGGACGCAGTGATACATCGCCGCTCGCCGCACCATCTGTCGTTCGTTCGCGACCACGCCAACTTCATATCGCTCGATAGTCTGATCAGCGCCGGCGCCGACGTCGCTACATTTCTGGACAAGGCCGCCCCCATCAACGGCGAGCGAAGATCACAGCGTAAGATCTGCAACGGCGACGTGGAAACGCCCCGCTCAAAGCGCTCGAAACGCTCCCAAACCCCCGACTGCCCGATCAACGGCAGCCCGCGGCGAAACGGCCTCGACGACGAGCGGAAACATAACACGCGATGCAGCAAAAAGACTGAGGAAGACAGGCAGTACTACAAAGTGGTCGGAGTCAGCACCAAACTTCGCTCAAGTGGGGGCTTCAACTCGGCCAAGCCTAAAGAATCTCCGCCCATCGTGAACGGCGCTAAGCCTCTAGTCGTGAAGTTCAAGAAGGTGCGTCGTTCCGAGCTATCCGTCCTGAGCGACGAAGCGGAACAGTTTATGTTCCCCAAGCGCGCCAGTTCAACCAGCTCAACTTCCTCTGAAGACACAGATGACGACAAGGTGCTAAGTCCTCGGAAAACGCCGCCGGTGCCGCCCCCGCCTTCAACAGAGAGACGGCGACTCGCGCGACCTCTCGCCTTGAAAGAAGAATCTTCAGAGGAAGACAGCTGGCACGAAGAAAAGCGAAAACGGAAGCGACGAGCGCCGGCAGTAACCAAACGGCCTAGAAGAGTTCCTTGTAAAACAGCGCCAGAACCACTGGAACACCCCGTAGCAGAGGTTCAACCAGAACCAACTCCTATAGATATAGTAGCCGGCGCGCCGCAGGAAGTAGAAATAGCAATAGCGGAGGAGGCGGCCGAGGTCAGTCCGTTACGAGAAAAGGAGAAATGCATGAAGTGGGAGGACGGCAAGTTGAAGTATACTCCAGCAGTGGAGCAGCTGGAGTTTGCGTTCGAGTCTGTGCCGGCGACGCAGCCCTGGTACGAGGCTTTTCAACGACAGGATCAAGATAAAGTGGTCACTAGGAATGTGCCTAAATATTTTGGTAAGTTGATTGAAGATAAATTGGTGGACAAAAAGCTAAATTTTAGATAGATTACTTTATTTCAGCATTAAAACTTATAAAACAAGAATAAAATACTAATTCCATGTATCTAGTGTGGCACAAACGGCGGTCTTATTGCTAAAAGCGATCTCTTCCAGGCAACCTGAAATTATTTTTTACTTATATCTTTTCAGCAGTAAGACAGGCAAAGGCCAATAAATAACATTCATGTCATAAAAAAGAACTATTCCAATCCATTTATTGTAATTGTTACGCTTTACACAATTCAAGGGCTAGTCGATTGTTTCCGCCAAATATCGCATTATAATTTACTACGTTTCTTTTTTAACCCACGTTGTGTACTGATGGTTTTCTGTTTTCGTTTCAGCATTATATTCTACAAAAGCGCCGAAGTTACCGTACGAGATAGGGCAGTTACCACCTCTAAAACCAAACTGTTGTCCGCTCAGCGATCTCGTGAAACAAAGAGAAGAAAAACCCGGTCCATCGCGATCTTACGGCACTCGCGGAATGAAGAAGCAGAAAATCAGAAAACGAACAGCCATAGTTCAAGCGTTAGAAAGTCATCCCCGGAAGTCTCCAAGAGAGCATGCCTCGACACTAGCCATTCTCGGCTCCGCGGGCTTACTGAATCGACGGAGACTCGCGGAAGACAACAAGTCGACGGCCTCCGAAGAAACGATCAGCGACACTCAAAGCAACGTCAGAGTAGAGCCTCTAATGTCCGAAACTCAGGAAGCGTCAGAGAGACTGCAGCAGTTCCTCTCGGAAGTTTTCGAGGACGCGGGCGAATATGAACTTTCCGAAGGCGCATTAGAAGAAGGAGCCACCGTTACTACATCCAATAACATTCCTGATGTCTCCAGTCTCGTTTCTGAGTGCGAAGATTGTGATCTTATACGAAATGAACTAAAAGAAGCGACGCAGCGGCCGAAGGGACGCCGAGGTAAATTCAAGAAGAAGAATAAAACCGGCTGGCCCAGCAAAAGGAAAAATAAAAAAGATTCAAGAAATAATAGCGTCGAGTCTCAGAAAACGGAGAGCTTAGACCGGTCGTCGGCTGAGCCGCCCGACGATGAAACTACGCAGGAAATGATCAGCGAGGCAGAGGAGGACAACATGTCAGAAACTGGGGATACAACTATCGTGATGAAGCCTGACGAAAATTCGGACGATAAACACGAAAGAACTCTAACAGAAGACTCTGTCTCTCAGGAGAACATGGATGTTGATTCCTCTGATAACAAGTTACTCATTGACTTCAAGGTTCTTGTGGATGAAGAGAAAAAGGCTGAAGATGAAGAGGATAACGAGAGAAAGCAGTCTCGATCGAGCTCCGAGGACGACAAAGAGTTGAAGAAGAAGAAGCGAGTTCTGGCGAGTCTTTGTGAATGGAAGCAGCCGGTGGTACGCGTGGCGCGAGTGGATGCGACCGCTCGCTGGCTGCGCTCGGCGGGCCGCGGGCGCGGCCGATACAGGTTATAGCGACTGCGGCTACTCGGAGAAAGGAAGCCAAAGTGAAGTGCAGTGACTGCTAACTCTTAAAAGACAGACAAACTAGTGAATATTTTTTCTATACTTAGTTTCTCTTGAACAATATAATGTAGTTGTGATCCCATAGTTCTCAATAGTGATACAAAATGGTATGTTATGTTGTAGTTAAAAGTTGACTATTTATTTTGTACATAAAATTTACTGTTGAATTGTTGAATGAGTTAAGTTGACTTGTGAGCTGAAGGATCAGTATTTTTGTTTTTATTACATAAATATATCTTGAGGCTAGTTGCGAGCTGTAAATATTGTTGTAACATATTGGGTACTTCACTAGCATGTGTGTGGAAAGTGCAGTGCATTTAGCTTAGTCTGTATATTGTATGTATGCTTAGAAACTACATTTTCTTTTAAATTTATAGGCGAGATAGGTGATTAGCAAAGTTTTAGATGAATTTAAGTTCTTAGACTGAAATGTTTAGTAATTGTGTAAGGAATATATTTTTTAACTTATTTTTATTTACATGACAAGGTTTTGTAAGTCTCTACTCTGAACCTTTTATGTTAGTGCTTTGAAACAAAACTCAGTTTTAAAGTTGGATTTATCATAACTATGAAATTGCATGAGTTTACGAAAGCTAACTGAAGCCACAGTTCAGCCCCTATCCTCGTCTATTGTAAACATACAATAAAGTTGTAAAATATTCAATTAGTTTGTAGTTTCATTGCAGGCGTATCTTCCTCAGAAAGTTTATTTGTAAAATAACGCAACCCACTCCCAGACAATCACTAACTTTATTATTACGAAAAATTGGCCAGTTTGTGATACCTATCACCTTTTTTTAATACATATGGAATAGTTTTATTTTGTATGGTATATTAGGCGGGCAGAGATGCAAAAACAATATGATGGTCACCAAACCTCTGCGTAAAATAGAAAAATAAGACTGGTAATTAAAACAAGATCCGTCAAGCGCGAGTGTAACTCGCGCGCCGAGGGTTTCAAACATTTGCCAATTATTTGGACAATCAATTTTCCGTCTTTTTTCGAATGGCAATATTTTGAAAAGTATGAAACCTACAGCAATTTCGAAAACAGTTTTAAAATTTACAAAACAATGCCTTTCATTTGATACCCCAATAGGTAGGTAGCCCCCTTTCGATAAAAAATATCCCCCTTTTCGACCATTCTCAGTATGTTTTTTTTTCTTCAAAAAGGTTAATTTTTACAGACTTCTCTATATTTTTCCTGTAAAATATAGATCCATATCTACAAACGCCTAATACATTGTATATGGATCGGTCTGCAATCTTCGGAGATAGGGGGGGGGGGTCAATTTTTCGACTTCTTTTGAAATATTTCAAAAAGTCTGAAACTTACAGAAATTTCAAAAAATGTATTGAAATGGTCAAAATGATACCTTTTATTTAATACCCCACTTGGGTAGGTACCCCCGCTTTTGAAAAAAAAATCCCCTCCTTTTTGACCATTTTTCAAAAACTATTATTTTAACAGACTTCTCTATATTTTTCCTGTAAAATATAGATCCATATCTACAAACGCCTAATACATTGTACGTACATGGATCGGTCTGCAATCTTCGGAGATAGGGGGGGGGGAATGGTCAATTTTTCGACTTTTTTTGAAATATTTCAAAAAGTATAAAACCTACAAAAAATTCAGAATCAGTAATGGCGCACGAAATGTATCATTATTTCAAATTTCAAGTTAATAGCTGCAGTAGTTACTGAGAAATTCAAGAAAGAGCGGGGACGGACAGAGCGAGACCGAGGGTTTCAAAACCGATCTTTGAAACCCTAAAAAAAAGCATAAGATAGGTACCACAAACTGCCCAATAGCTTTTTGAAAATTCCTTCGTATAACGTAATAAAATAGGTGTCCCGATCATTCATTAACCGGTGTCCATGGACACCGAGCGAAGCAGGTTGTGGGTTCGATTCTCGGCTTGGGACAAATATTTGTATAAAACCAAAACGCGATGACACAATCACGACAAATACTTAGCTTGTAAAGAAACAGCTAGATAGAGACGACGGTAGTCATCCAACGATAAATTACGGTCACGAGAGCGAAAGTGTTAACGCGTCCTTACTTTATGCATTCCATGGTGTACCTAACTTTAATAGAATGCTGGTAGGTACACAAGAAACAAATGTTTTTTTAGGTTGGCCACAGCTACCACTTAAGGCGCATACCCCACCCAAACTAGCGCCGCCACCTACTTTATGTTGTTATTCTGTTGAAAAAAGGAATTTTCAAAAATCCATCGTCCCGTTTGTGATACCTATCATAACATAAGCTTTTTTTAATGCCTATTGAATAGATACTTACCTACCTACTTACTTTTAAAATTAGTGACTAGGTAGGTAGGTAGTCGCAACACAAATCTTTCGCATTCAGAAACATCAAATTACAATGTTGACCCAATCAGCCGTTCTTTATGAGAACTCCCTTGGCAGAACTTAACTTCAGTAGGTAGTAGAATGCGCAGTGGCGTAAAATTTTGCAATCAAGAGTCACTCATTTGTGAGAGAGAAACATAGAGAGGCCACCGTAGGTTACCCCACCTAAATCCTGGTGAATTCGTCAGCCGTCTCTTTTCTTTTACAATTTATTATGATTGATTTTGTATTGATATTATGTAAGCAAGTATAATTTCCCAGCAGCGGACTATTGTCTGATGATGATGATAATTTTACTTAGATATTTATCAAATTATTTTTGTGTTTTAGTAACTTAAGTTTCTGTAAGTACCAGAATTTATTAATTTCTAATGCGCGAGTTGTGTGCCATAAATAACGCATTGTGGATTATATATAATCTGTAAATTCTGTAGGTAGGTACCTAGGTAATGTTAGTTCTGTGATAAATAAAAGTAAAAGTTAATTATCAGTTGGGATTAAAGCTGGAGTTTTAGATTTTTCTCATGGTTACACAGCTTGAAATGCTCCACCGTTTCAAGCTGTGGAACCTGAGACTTGTTCACTTAGCAAGTGGTGGTACTTATAAGATATTCCGTGGTTAGCTCTGCCTAAGACTCCGTGGCCTATGAAGAATTAAATGATTGTGGACCTACCTAATCATCATCGGCCTATACTGGTCCACTGCTGGACATAGGCCTCCCCTAATGAGCGCCACAGCGCCCTGTCTTCAGCTTGCCCATCAGTCTTTCGCATATCGTCATCCCACCTGGTTGGAAGGCGTCCTACACTACGTTTGCCGAGTCGCGGCCTCCACTCAAGAACATGTTTACCCCAGCAGTTGTCAGTTCTTCTCTAGATGTGGCCAGCCCACTGCCACTTCAGCTTGCTAATCCTTTGACCTATGTTGATAATGTTGGTTCTCTCGTCGGATGTATTCTTGCAAATCCTATCCTTCAGAGACACTCCGAGCACAGCTCTCTATATAATGTTTTATAGGGCTATGAAATAAAGCATTGTATCGAAAGGAAATACAAATTATAATAGAAGCATTCCGTTTTATTGATCAACAGGGCAACCAAATTAAACAAATGGTCTAGTCTAACAGCTTTGTAAACCACAGAATTTACACTTTATACATTTCTGTCCAATCCTGAATTCCGCCTTACAATGTTTGTTCAAATAACACGTAACAAGAACTATAGCTATGCAGAATGATACTCTTCCCAGTTGATCTCTGCAGTTCTTAGTACAACTGGAATTTTGAACCTAAGTTTATTCATAAATGTCTTCTCTATCTGCAACATATTGCATGATTTCTTTGGGGGTAACAAGCCTTTCTGCATCTCCATCTGGGATTTCAAAGCCGAACTCATCTTCCATTGCCATTATGATCTCCACATGGTCCAGCGAGTCTAGGCCTAGGTCTTTGATGAAGTGTTTGTCGACGGTCAACTGAAAAAAGTTTAATTTGAGTAAGTATACAGAAATATGGTTTCACAATTGAGGTAATGTTATCAGAGCAAATTATTGATGAATCTACCTTTTCTGGGTCAATTTTGTCATAGAGCTGGAGTGTAAGTAACACCCTACTTTTAATGATTTCTAATGTGAGAGGGGGGCCGTGGCTGTACTGGCGGACGCCGGATAAAGTCTGAAACAAAACCTCAATGTAAATAATGTGTAGGTACCTGAGCACTAGTGAGCTTGTCGTAAGCCTTGCACACTTTCAGCACTCGCTCTTCAATCTCGCGCTTGGAAGGTTTAGGCTCGGTCGTCGTCGAGTATGCTCGCGGTACCTAAACAATGACCCAATGCTGTACACATTTGTTATGCAATATGATAGAGGTTAGAAGTTTCAATACAAATATACTAAAATTACTGTGTAGGTAATGCTATATTTGTTATTTTTGGTGTGAAAAACACTGAGTATGCGGGCAATCTGTACCGAAATAGCAAGAATTAACGTTTACTTGTAGATAAAGAAGTCTTACCCCAGTTTGAACGAACTGGAAGTTTAGTGCCTTCGTTGAGGCTTTAGCGATTTGGAATTTTTGATGAAGGACTTCAGTTGATAGCCGACATACTACCGGTGTTCTAGATGTTGTGGATTTTCGTAATAATCCACTAAAAGCACTTCGAAAAATATTCGCAGCAGCCATTTTTCGACCATCAAAATCACAGAATAAATGTTATCAAAGTGTCAGTTTTTCCTCTTAACTCATTCATAGACAAACGTCAAATAGCCTGCACAGAATAAAAACACGTAAATTGTGCCGAAATCGATCGACCTAAGGCCCAAACCTCAAACTGTGCAATGTTTCAAATCGATACCACGGCCGCAGAAACATGATATCGAATTCGATAAAAAAAATTACATTGCCTGCCATTGGCAGAATTTTCCATGGCTGTAAATACACATAACGTGCTATCATTGTACGGCCTGTATAATACAGCTTCAGAAATTACAGCCTTGGAACATGCGGCCACAATGTACAGAAATTCCTGGGCTGTAACGTCCCTGGTTGTTACTGGACTGGTTGTAAAATGATGGCACCCGTGGAGACGAGTTGACTGAGTTGAGTTGTCTGTCAATTCGATCAATCACAATCAATCACATTTTCATTGTTTTTGTGCGAATGCAGTGCAATGGATTTAAGCTTAATTTAACTAAAAATCTGTGAAAATGGGTAACGCTGACACTAAACTAAACTTCAGAAAAGCGGTCGTCCAGCTAACATCAAAAACTCAGGTATTAAAATAATAAATAGGTCTAAATAAGGTGTATATTTATTTTTTCGTCGTGCTTGTGTGACAGCAAGTAATATTTATGAATTTCAGCCTGTGGATGCTGCAGACGAGGGTTTCTGGGAGCAGTTCTGGTCGGAGAGCGTCACCAATGTGCAGGATGTGTTCGCACTGGTACCTGGGGCCGAAATACGGGCGTTACGCGAAGAGAATCCTAACAACTTGGGGACGTTAGTTTACAAGGCAGTGGAGAAACTCTCGAAGATTGTGGACAATAGCTGCAGGACTCAGAGAGAGCAGCAAGCAGGTACCATCTTACTATTTTTTAAAACTCCTATTCTATTGCTATTTGGTAGCATAGTTCTACTTCAGCAGCTCTATGAAGAATCGTTGATAATTGGGTTGAAGTTGAACTGTGTTATCATTGTTGCATTTGGCCTTGGTGCTCCCACGCAAAAATGGTATCTACAGTATTCAGCAATTATTAACAGTTGTATCAATATTCAAACCTACACAATTCAATTTTTAAAAGAGCAATATAGATTTAAGTATTATATCTAGATAGGCTACATAAACCTACCCAGATTATAAGATTACCAGACATCTATATCACATTCACTAGTTTAATGTATGTTTGGTGAGTATCTGGTGCAGTGCAACAGCATTGCCATACAGTGGGGAAATGCAGCCAGCATCTGACTTGTATTGAAATGGATCGGATCAGTTGAGCTACCTTTTAATTGTTTGCAACAATCTGGAGTTAGTTCAATTGTAAATACTAGTTCTAATTTGTTTCTATTATTTGAATATTATCTTTGTTTTATGTAATTATTGATTAAAACCATTTATGAAGTGCCTCTTAAATCATCTTGAGATGACCTGCCAGTTTTCAATCATTCTTGTTCTTGTTTAAATATCGACAATTTGTTTCAGCATTAAACTGCGCGAGACTTCTGACAAGAGTCTTTCCTTACATGCTGGAGGAGCCGGAATGGCATGGCTACTTCTGGTCTTTGCTGCCCACCGCTGTTGAGAACAATGAACCTTTGCCACTCGCACAGTCATTAATAAATGCTGTTTGTGTACGTTACAGTTTAACTTAACAAATAAATAAATAATTTATAATATCTATCTATGTATTGTATTACATTATGTATATCAGTTATCTAGTACCCATAACACAAGCTCTGCTTAGCTTGGGGCTAGATAATGCTGTGTGAATTGTCCA
Source organism: Eupithecia vulgata (assembly GCA_946478455.1). NCBI lineage: Eukaryota > Metazoa > Arthropoda > Insecta > Lepidoptera > Geometridae > Eupithecia > Eupithecia vulgata. Next base: position 14,160,803 of record OX297873.1, read on the forward strand.
GCATTATTATTATATATTTTGTTTTTTAATTTCTTTGTAATAATAAGTCCTTAATTTTATTTTATTAATTTTTTTATTGTACAGGATCTGCTATTCTGCCCTGACTTCACAGTGGTCAGCTCAAAGAGATCCGGTCCAGTGAGTATTGATTTCATGATAACAATACTTATCTTATCTAGCACTCTAGAAATTGATTGAAACAGTTGTGTTTGCATTTTCTCATACATATTGGGTTATTTCATTTGGTTTTCACGAGGTAAAGAGAAAGCTCATCTACTGCTGTCCTTTGCCTCCCCCACCCCATTTTTGGGCCTCGTTTAAGGAGACGCTTGGCGTCGCGTGTGACTTGGCGTAGGTATCTCTCTCTCTTTCTCGCACTCTACAATCACAATAATTGATTGTAAAAAAAAACTAAAACACCTTTAAATTCCTTAGTTTTTTTAAGTGTTGCGGGATAAATTACAATCCCTCAGGAATTAAATTAATGGGACCACCTCGGAATCATTTCTAATACAACTGCATAAAATCATCTGAATCGGTCCGTAACGGAGAAATCGACGAAAATGCGTCATTAAACATACATACAACTTTACATAGAACCTCCTCCTTTTTTCGATATCGGTTAAAAACTAACTAAATTCGGATGTTGCTTCTTGCACAACATCCGACCGATTCGTATTCGTGAAAATAAGGATCTATGAACCTAAAAACAATTCACGGACCAAGTTCGGATATTGCTTACGCACTTTGTTACGCACTAATCCGATCACTGATCCAAATCCAAGGAGTTTATCTTCAGCATGTTAACGTCATTATACGCAAGCTCGAGTATATAAGTCGGATTCCAATCGTCGTCGTCAGTGTGAATGCGTTCATATTTACAATACAATACAAAAAATATTTATTTTACGCCTGAAAACAACATAACAAAGAGACATTACAAAAGAAAGGTACAATGGGCACTGTAATATTCTAGTAATTAATTTTATTTATTAATTTATTAAGTTTGAAGGAAGTACCTACGGCTACTTTGGGCTCTGAATATTCTGTTCGGAATTGGATACTTACGGATGATGGAAATCGGATCTAGTGCGTAACTAACATACAAATAGTTATATCACTAGGTATTTCGGAAAGTATTTTCTCGGATTCGGATTGGATGTAGTGCAAAACAGCGGTTATTCTCTTTATCAGACTTCCAAAAAAGGAAGAGGTTGTATGATCAGCTGTATGTATACTTTTTATGTATGTTCGTCGATCATGGACCGATTTGTATGATTATTTTGTAGTTCTCGAGGTGATTCCTAGGTGGTCCTATAGTTTTTCCCGAAGTATCGGTTGTTACTATTTATCCCGCAAGACTAAAAAAACTGTTTAAAACTAAGGGATTTAAAAAAAGGGATTCGAAATCGGTTTTTCGTTTTTAAAAGACAATCAAATGATTTCTCTGAAACCTTTCGAAAAAAAACCTTTGCTTCATCTTAAACAGGTTTCTTAACTTTCCTCATATAAAAACCAATTATTTCCATCCCTAGGATCGCGCAGAAGAACTGTCATCCCTAGACAGTTGTGAGTACATCTGGGCAGGCGGAGTGGGGTTTGCTCGAGTGGGCGCACGCGTGGGATCCCACGAGGCGGCGCGCACAGAACTTCTGCGGCTCCTACTGACTGCTTGCAGCGAGACCATCTACCGACCGGCGAGGCATTCGTCACAACCTAATAGATGGATCGCGTAAGTTACTTCTTCATCATCATCCCTAACTCGAGGTTACCCGCTGCTGGATATAGGCTTCCCCACTCTGTGATACTGCCACTCCACACTGCATCCTGCGTTACGGTCCAGATGCTTTTATGATCGGATTATTTATTCTTTAAAAGGCAAACCTAACGGGTTTCTTGTCCAACTAGGCCTAAATCTCGATATTCATAGGATCCTCATGGTAAAAAACTCGAATTGCATAAAATTCGTTATTTTTTCTTTTCTTCCTTGAAAGTGAAAACACAATAAAGAGAAGAAATACGCTAAGGTTCGATTACAGCCTCGGGACTAATGTTTGTACGATCTGCAGATATTTGGTCAAGGTGTTCTGGTCGTTTTCAATGTTAAAAAAATATATCTATGTAATTTATTGTATTATGTTAATCAGCTATCTAGTACCCATAACACAGCTTTGCTTAACTTGGGGCTAGATGCTCTGTGAATTGTCCAGCATTATTTATTATTAAAAGTGTTTTCCCCAGGTACCTGACCAGCCCCGACAATCGGCACGCGCTCCCGTTGTTCACGTCTCTCCTGAACACGGTGTGTTCGTACGACCCGGTCGGGTACGGCATGCCTTACAACCATCTGCTGTTCACCGACACGCTGGAGCCACTCGTGGAGGTAGGTTCAGGGTTCTCACGGATCTGGACCGCTCCACTGCCGACCACCACGAAAATATACATTCTAATACATAGGGTAACTCGTACATTACCTCTAACTCGTATATTAAGGTGGTTCGTCGCCGGTAGGCACGATATTCAAATTTTTTATGGTTTTCTTTTTTGCGTTCCACAAGCAATAAAACTAGCGAAAAAGTAATTTTCCGCAAACCGTCAACCTCTTTGTATGAACCTATAATAAAATCTTTTATTTATATCTTCTACTTTGATTCATTTGTATTTCGGGAACATTTGGGAATTTTTAGCACAAAATTTCGTATTTTCCCAAATGCTTCCATATAATATGCGATCCGCTTATTGGACGAAAAGCGATTTGGACGAATCGCTTTTTGAACGAAACGCGATTTGGACGAATCGCGATTCGTCCAAATAGCGTTTCGTTACTGCTAACAAATCGCACGTTAACGACATGCTATTTTCTTAGCGAAGGCTAAAGAATTATCCCCAATAAGTATAACTATTAATTTGTGAATCCTGTAGGTGGCGCTCCAGCTTCTGATAGTAACGTTGGATCACGACACCAGCAACGCCTCTAATGAAGAATCAGAAGAAGTAAGTACATCAATAACACACTAATATATAGGTGAGTTTTTTTTTTTCAGGGCCTCTTGAGGGGAATTCTGGATTGTCTGGAACCGGGAGAGTTATCGAAAAGTCATGTTAGGAGTTACGTGCTCGATTTTAAAAATAATAAGTTCTGAAAAGATTTGGACTTTATTAGTTTTTATGAAGAAACACCTTCAAAATTGGATATTTATAAATTCAACTTGTTAGAAGTTTATGAATGAATGAACTGCACAAGAGGATTTAATAACTTACCTTCCGCATAGTCTTTTATTGAATTTATAAATAGTTATTCAATTTTGAAGTTGTTCCAACAACTTTTGGCACATAGTCGTCATATATTTATTTATTATCGACTAAAGAACCCAAATATACATATTTTTTTCAAAAAAACCCTTTACCCGAGAAGATAAAAGGTTCTTCTTGTTTGCTTCTAAATGCAGAACTTATTATTTGCAAAATCGCACGTACGTAACAACTAACAAGACTTTCCGATAACTGTCACGGTTTCAGACTTCCCCTCAGTGGTCTGGAAAAAACTCACCCTGTAGAAATAAGAATGTTTAGATGCATAGATGGTTGTTTAGAATTTCTTTCAGCGATGATTTATTTTTCGTTTCTATTATGGACAAGTGGGAAATTTAAGCGAATAAAATCAATAACAACTTATGTTTTATTTGATAATAATGACTATTTATACAGCTATTTATGTTTTAAATGTGACTGGCCAAAGTGCTTGTTTTGTAAGCCTAAAGAAATAAAGTTATTGAGTTTGAATTTTGCGGCGATACCATTGTCACAGTAAAACTATTGGTTAGCAGAATTCGGCCCCTGATGTATATATATATCTCGCATAGGAGTGTAGGTATTATGCATTATGTAGCCTACCTTTGTGGCGCGGTGGGCGAAGGTCTGCCTGCGATGCAGGAGGTTGCGGGTTCGTTTCCCGCCTCGGAACAAATGTGTGTACGATCTGCAGATATTTGTTCAGGGTGTTCTGGTCGTTTTCTATGTATAATAAAAAAAAAACTATGTACTGTGTTATACCTATTATGTATATCAGTTATCTAGTACCCATAACATAAGCTCTGCTTAGCTTGAGGCTAGATAATGCCGTGTGAATTGTCCAGCATTATTTATTTATTTATTTATAATAAGCTACCGTCCGTCCGCAGAGCCTACCCGATAACCTGTTCATCAACTACCTGTCCCGCATCCACCGCGACGAGGACTTCCAGTTCCTACTGCGCGGCGTGACGCGCCTCCTGAACAACCCGCTGCAGCAGACCTACCTGCCCAACTCCGCCAAGCGCGTCTCACTGCACCAGGAACTGCTGGTGCTCTTCTGGAAGATGTGCGATTATAACAAGGTATAGCTTGATGACCTCTGTGGCGCGGTGGGCGAAGGTCTGCCTGCGACGCAGGAGGTTGCGGGTTCGATTCCCGCCGCGGGACAAATGTTTGTACAATCTTCAGATATAGATTTTTAGATTATTTTTTAATTTTAATTGGTAAATGATTTTCAGCGGGAAATATGAAAATCATAGACATACACGAAAGGACAATTATAGTTTTTAATCGCGGGTAACACCGCGGGGCCCAGCTAGTAAAGTAGGTATAAAACTTATGAAACGATCATAGCTTTTTTTATTATGTGAAAGATTTCATATAATTCATGATAAATTCTATAACTGTAGGGGTATAGGAAGAATACTTAATATCAGTGTTGACGCCGATCTGTTTCCGAACGGATCAACCTTTCCACCAAGATTGAAACAGAAACCCGACCGCCATATTATTGCGCTAACACTACTTCTTGTTACATTGATTGTCTAAATTCTAAACTACCAAGAGCCATGTAATTTATTGGAAACTATATAATTACGCCCAATTCAAGCAAATCCAATCTTTTAATTGAAGTTTTGTTCACTAAACCCGAACAATCAGTTAAATTACGTAACTAAAATACTGCAATTTATTTTTATTTCAGAAATTTATGTACTACGTCCTGAAAAGCAGCGACGTGTTAGAAGTGCTGGTGCCGATCTTGTACCATCTCAACGACTCTCGGGCAGACCAATGTGAGTACAAAATGTTAATATTTTTGGAGTTATAACTCGTAAAATAGTGGGATGTCGATCCCAAAATCACTGAACTGCTAGCTGGATGGTAGGTATTATCTATAAAACGCAGAAAATGTTGCCAACTGCTCGTGTGACGCACCAGGCCTGAGCACAAACATGCAACACCGCTACCGTATAACACGAAAATGTGCATTCAAAAATAGGCTTAAACTCATGAGTACGACCGACTTAACGTCTTCTATGGCGCGAGGAGGTGGCAGGTTTGATATCCGCTTTGGGACAAATGTTTGTACAATCTGCAGATATTTGTTCAGGGTGTTTTGGTCGTTTTCTATGTACGAGTATAATAAAAATTATATATCCGTCTTGTATTGTATTATGTATACAAGTTATCCAGTATCCATAACACAGGCTTTGCTTAGCTTGGGGCTAGATAATGTTGTGTGAATTGTCCAGCATTATTTATTTATTTTATAGTTTGAGTTTTGAGATATGGCAAGCTATTTGCTTAAATTATAATATATATCCCGTTGTAAATGACATAAGAAAATAGCAATCAAAGAATAGAAACAAATTTGAACTATACTCCGATTCAAAAACGTTGTGAATGAGTTTAGTGTTAATAACTATAATTGCTACAAAGTTTTACTATAATTTTCTTTGTTAAGGCGGTGGTATGCGTCAAACTAGCGCCGCCACCTTTTTTATTAAGAAGGTGCCCTTGGTGACCACCAATATCTATTTTCGATATACTGGCTAAACTAAAAAGAATAAATAAGAAAAATTCTATAATCGTTAAGGCATTGAAAATTTTGAAATTACCTTTGTTCAACGAAATAATAAGATAAAATAGGTGGCGGCGCTAGTTTGGCTCGGGGTACCGTCTTAATAAAGTATAACTTAGAGTATTTCCAATGACTTTGTTTCTCCGCACAGCCCGGGTCGGCCTAATGCATATCGGAGTATTCATCCTGCTACTTCTATCTGGAGAACGCAATCTCGGGGTCCGGCTGAACAAGCCCTACGCGGCCGCCGTGCCTATGGACATTCCTGTCTTCACAGGATCGCATGCAGATCTGCTGGTTGTCGTGTTTCATAAGGTAATAGTGATCTAAACCAGCACCTGTGGTATTACGCAGAAAACACCCTTCCTATATTGATATTTTGACGACCTCTGTGGCGCGATGGGCGGTTCGCCTGCGACGCATGAGGTTGCGGCCTGCGGTGGCGGTCAGTCAAATTTGACGAGAAAGTGTTGTCAAATTGTACTGACCGCGACCGCAGGCCTATCAGTCTATAAGACCCATTAAATGTAATCGTACAGCTGGTTTTTGTAAAATAAAAAGATTAAGAAAATTCAGTGCAAAAAATCGAGGCTTCGACCGGTTTCGAATCCCCAAGATTCGAAACCGGTGTTACTATCAAGCAGTTCTTATTTTCGTGTGGTCTTGTAAGAAAGATGCAGCATGAGATTCCCTTTGAATTCTTCCTCGTCTAAGTTATCACTATGATGAACTGATGAATGGGTGAATCGAATCAGAAAATCTTTGAAATGCGATGGAAAGTGTTTTTGATGAGTGCATATTTCCAGGTGATCACCACGGGTCACCAACGGCTGCAACCGCTGTTCGACTGCCTTCTCACCATTCTTGTGAACGGTCAGTAAATATAATCACCTCCCTCTTTTATAACCAAGCTGATAATCAAAAGCTTAAAACCTTTGGAAACAAGATGATGTTATGTATCAAGAACTCCGTGTCACGTGTCTGCGCAGGAACACTATGTGGAGAGCCTGTACTACCTTATATCAACTCCATCAGATCGAAATATCTTCGTCGTCGAAAATCTTTGGGACCTCTTACGGACTGTAGCGCCGGTGACTCCACCTACAGAGAAAACACCGGCGCTACAGTCCGTAAGAGGTCTCAAAGATTTTCGACGAAAACCGACAGACTTCGTGGCTTAGTTGGTTAGAGCACACCCGTACTAAGGGCCCCACCCTTAGTACGGGTGTGCTCGGGTGCACACCCGTACTAAGCTAGCGTACCGCTCGGTGCGCGGGTTCGAGTCCCGTCAAAGTAGAAAATTTTTGGGAACTTATTTCATTTCTTATAGTAGTTAAGTTTTATTTAGTAGGTATAAGTACCTACCCATCATACCTATTTCCTAACTTGTAGTTTTACCTCTTGTAATTGTGTAAATACGAAGTACACTACTCAATATTTTATATGTTACATAAATAATAATATGTCATAGATTTCGTATATTTTGTATAAATTATTTAGCTATCCATGTCACAGCGGAGCCGCTGCTCGCGCACACTGCTCGCATAAAACCAGCGCGAATAAGCGTTAAGTATCGCTTCTGGGCACATGCTGAGCGATGCCCCTTTTTTGTCTTTTGTTATGTTTTATTTTCTTTTTCCTTTGTATTATTGTGACAAAAATAATTCTAATTTCGTCCTCAGTATCGCCGTACCTGAAGACGCTATCAATGGTAGCTAGCAGCAAACTCCTGCACCTTCTAGAAGCGTTCAGCACGCCGTGGTTCCTGTTCTCCGCGCCGCAGCACCACCACCTCGTGTTCTTCCTTCTGGAGTGCTTTAACAACATGATACAGTACCAGTTTGATGGTGAGCCTCTAGAAACAACATGATACAGTACCAGTTTGACGGTGAGCCTCTAGAAACAACATGATACAGTACCAGTTTGACGGTGAGCCTCTAGAAACAACATGATACAGTACCAGTTTGACGGTGAGCCTCTAGAAACAACATGATACAGTACCAGTTTGACGGTGAGCCTCTAGAAACAACATGATACAGTACCAGTTTGATGGTGAGCCTCTAAAGACAACATGATACAGTACCAGTTTGACGGTGAGCCTCTAGAAACAACATGATACAGTACCAGTTTGACGGTGAGCCTCTAGAAACAACATGATACAGTACCAGTTTGACGGTGAGCCTCTAGAAACAACATGATACAGTACCAGTTTGACGGTGAGCCTCTAGAAACAACATGATACAGTACCAGTTTGACGGTGAGTCTCTAGAAACAACATGATACAGTACCAGTTTGACGGTAAGCCTCTAGAAACAACATGATACAGTACCAGTTTGACGGTGAGCCTCTAGAAACAACATTATACAGTACCAGTTTGACGGTGAGCCTCTAGAAACAACATGATACAGTACCAGTTTGACGTTGAGCCTCTAAAAACATCATGATACAGTACCAGTTTGACGGTGAGCTTCTATAAAAACAACATGATACAGTACCAGTTTGACGGTGAGACGACCTCTAGATACATAGGTACAGGACAAATCCAACGAAATCCTGACTCTAAGTTTGTTTGCAGGTAACTCTAACCTCGTTTACACAATAATCCGCAAGCGCGCCGTGTTCCACACTCTCGCCAATCTGCCGCACGAACGCGGCGCCATCGCCCGTTCTCTGAACGCGGCGCGACATCGCAATAAGGACGCGCCGCCCGCCATCGCACTGCCCAGGTTACACTGCACTACCTTGCTATGCATACTTTCTTTTGGCATGGCCTGTCCCGCTCGGATAATAAATAAATAATAATAAATAATGCTGGACAATTCACACAGCATTATCTAGCCCCAAGCTAAGCAGAGCTTGTGTTATGGGTACTAGATAACTGATACACATAATATAACATAATGCATAGATGGTTTTTTTTTATTATAAATAGAAAACGACCAGAACACCCTGAACAAATGTCTGCAGATCGTACACACATTTGTTCCGAGGCGGGAATCGAACCCGTAACCTTCTGCGTCGCAGGCAGACCTTCGCCCACCGCGCCACAGAGGACGTCAGAGGTAGATAATAAGCTAAAACTTTATTTTTGTGCTTGCGAAAAATCAAGTTTTAGCCTCTTATCTATTAATTAGGACTTTATTTGAAAAAAAAAAACCGAAGAATATTAAATGTTCTAATAACATGCTTAATTAGGTATTCTCAACTTCTGTATTTATTGAGAAATAAGTGTTTTTGGGACATTATTAAATTGTCTTGGAATTTGCCCAGTACGAGTAACGCACTATATAAAGCAAAAAGCTAAATTTCCCTAATGTTTATCCCATTATGTGGTTGGTTAGCACAATAGTGACTTATATAAACTTACTAGTGGTTTATTTTTCGCTTCTTCCACTAGTGGACAAAAAATTTAAGCAAATAAAATCAATAACAATCTTTTTTGCTTATTTGATAGTAATGACTACTTAAACTTTTTATGTATCAAATTTGACTTATCTAAGTGCTAATAGATTATCAAAATATTAATTAAGAATGCATGATAAATATACATGTAGATTGTTTTTGGAAATAAAAGGCTTATTAATATTATTATTATTTAAGTGCTTATTTTGTGAGCCTAAAGAAATAAAGTTATTGAGTTTCAGTTTTTCAGATTACTTATGCCTATTATAACCAATAATGGTGATTTGTCACCAGATCAACAAGTGCGGAGAGTGTATCAGAAACCCCCATGGAAGGATCTCGGCCCGCGCAGCCCGCAGAGCCCGGCACCCTGAACCCCACACTGCCGGAAACACCAGGTTTGTATTACCCAAACCAAACCGACCATTCCAATGAAAACAATCCTATTGCAACTTCGTTACACTTTCAGTCGAACCGTTCAATAGTTTGAACGTCAAGATTTAACAAACATATTCTTCCATTCTTGAATATCCAAGATTTACAAGAGCGTGCATGTTATGATGTAAAATTGTTGCTTGATTCATTGCGGGTGAAAGCGGGTTAACTACGAACCTTACTTGTACTGGACGAAAGGTTACAACGTGATTATCAATTATTTGTCAATTATTAGCCAGCGTCTTGGGGACGCGTTAGAGGACTGGATTGATATGGGATCAGTTGAGCTACCTGTAGATTGTCTGCAGATAGCTCAATCGTTTCAATTGTAAATACTAGTTCTAATTTGTTTCTATTATTTGAGTGTAAATTGCGTTATAATTGTAATTTAAAGTTTCTATTCTAGGAGAAGTGAATTATTTGGTAACATTAAATTAATAGCGACCATACTTCAAATTTTTGCTTTTATTTTAGTTAGATAGTTATCATTTTACTTGTTTCAAAGTTCTAATATTCTGAAAAGAATATTAGAACTTGTAATACAAAGTTTTTCAGAACTTTTTATAATAAAACAATATAACCTAACAACAATATTTATTCACATCCAGCAATCGGAGAAATCACAGAACGTGAATCCGCCCATCCGCCCGCCCAACGTCTCGAAGACCCGGCGCTGTCTCCCTCCGAAACACAACCTACTCTAAACAACTCGGGTCTTATCTCAGATAACTTAAGCCTAGAGGATAGTAACAGTAACCGCTCCGGGAGTGATCGCGGCAGTGTTGGCAGGGAGGGTAGTGTTGGCAGGGAGGGTAGTATTGGCAGAGAGGGTAGTGTTGGTAGGGATGGGGGAGAGAGATTACTGCCGCCACGGGCGGGCCCGGATGGCGAAGATACTGCGCCTGAAGATGATGCTGGTGATAAGAAGCGAACTGTTGCGCATGTGAGTATTTTAATCTATTTTGTGCAGCTTATCAGTTTATATGCAAATAAATAAATAATAATACTGCTGGACAATTCACACAGCATTATATATCCCCAAGCTAAGCAGAGCTTGTATTATGTATACTAGATTTTTTTTTAAACTGTGCTTTGTGATGAAAAAATCTCGAGTTATTATGGATGGATAGTCTCCTCAGACCATTTTCCTGTAACTACACCGTTAAGGCTGCAGTCAAACGAGCGCAATTTTTTGAGTTGTGAGTCGCGTATCTTCGGTTGCATAAATTCTGCCCAGCAGAAAGTCTGTTGGGTTGGCTGTTGGGCCCAGATGTGCGCAATTTATTCAGTTGTTTTCTACACACAATCTGTATCTGACTGACGCATTCCCCGCTCCCCTCGCCCCGCGAACACAAGTCGGTTGGAACTATGCGTGTGAGTCAGCAGATAACTCATTTTGCGTCGCCGCGTGTATCAAACAGGACTTTTCCGTGAAACCAAAATATGCAGGAGAAATTACGCGTCCGAAATTACGTGACTTACATCTCAATAATTTACGCTCGTTTGGGCTCTCCTAGGTACCTACTTTGAGGCAGAATGTATTGTAGTAAGCCTGTTTGCAAATCTACATTTTAGCAAATAAAAGTATTATGATTTCAAGGTACCTCTCCTTACTACACGGACACAAAAAACCCAACCTGAAAACTGTTGCTATTTTATCAACTTCAGGTTGTTCTGTTTTTTTTATTTATGTCCAACGATGTCTCCGTCAATTTCAATTAAATTTTTCAATTTCAATTTATTTAATTCCATAGGCATACATTTACAATGCACTTAGAATTAGTCAAAATAACAATAATTAATAATAATATAATAAAAATAATATAAAAAATAGATTCAGGCGTTACTTTGCGGAAATCCATTGCAAAATATAAAGATGAAAATATTTAGTAACAATTCCGCGCAAGACCTTCTCCGATAAGTTCTAACAAAATGTAATCAGCGTCGTAGAAGAAAAAAAAAACACACCAACTACAAAATGAAAAGAAATCTATCAAAGCAAGACGTCAACTAGTTTCGTCTCTCCACGAGACATCATCAGGACACCACAATACTCGACCTTGACATTGAGAGCACTAAGCAAACTCCAGCAGGGTTCCACCAGAGATGTTACCACTCCGAGCTCCGCGCGCCAAGTGAAGCATTGCCCGCAAAACTCCCCCTTTTATACTGTCACTGGTGACACATCGTGCCTGTCACCACTGTCCGCGCTCGTGCCGGTACCGCGCGCGCCACCATTCGAAAAAATTCGTAATAACGGCGACCTAGGTAAACCCGTACTTAATTCATTCAACAATGTATTATTACTGTATTTTGTAATTTCTAAATTTTCTAAGACCGACAACCTAAATCCCTTATCACAAGTATGTAAAATAGAAAATGAGTGATTATCATTTAATGAATGACCAGATTCTAATAAATGTTTTGCAAAATTTGACTTTTCTGGATGGTTGTTTCTATAGGCAGCTAAATGTTCTTTATACCTAACCTGAAAACTGCGACCCGTTTGACCTACATAAATACCATTACATTCATCACAAACCAACTTGTAGACCCCCGATTTTTTATTGTTATCTAATCTGTCTTTTCCGTTACAAATCTGTTTTAATGAATTGTTGGTTTTGAACGCTACACTTACTTTATTTTTGGACAAAACCCTTGAAACTCCCTCACTTAATGGACCTAAATAAGTAACAACGTAAGCAACAAGTAAACAACGTAGCATTGTCCGTTCCTTATTGTATCCTGTTATTCCAGATAGGATAGATAAATATGTAGGAAGTTTAACTTATTTAGGTCCATTAAGTGAGGGAGTTTCAAGGGTTTTGTCCAAAAATAAAGTAAGTGTAGCGTTCAAAACCAACAATTCATTAAAACAGATTTGTAACGGAAAAGACAGATTAGATAACAATAAAAAATCGGGGGTCTACAAGTTGGTTTGTGATGAATGTAATGGTATTTATGTAGGTCAAACGGGTCGCAGTTTTCAGGTTAGGTATAAAGAACATTTAGCTGCCTATAGAAACAACCATCCAGAAAAGTCAAATTTTGCAAAACATTTATTAGAATCTGGTCATTCATTAAATGATAATCACTCATTTTCTATTTTACATACTTGTGATAAGGGATTTAGGTTGTCGGTCTTAGAAAATTTAGAAATTACAAAATACAGTAATAATACATTGTTGAATGAATTAAGTACGGGTTTACCTAGGTCGCCGTTATTACGAATTTTTTCGAATGGTGGCGCGCGCGGTACCGGCACGAGCGCGGACAGTGGTGACAGGCACGATGTGTCACCAGTGACAGTATAAAAGGGGGAGTTTTGCGGGCAATGCTTCACTTGGCGCGCGGAGCTCGGAGTGGTAACATCTCTGGTGGAACCCTGCCGGAGTTTGCTTAGTGCTCTCAATGTCAAGGTCGAGTATTGTGGTGTCCTGATGATGTCTCGTGGAGAGACGAAACTAGTTGACGTCTTGCTTTGATAGATTTCTTTTCATTTTGTAGTTGGTGTGTTTTTTTTTTTTCTTCTACGACGCTGATTACATTTTGTTAGAACTTATCGGAGAAGGTCTTGCGCGGAATTGTTACTAAATATTTTCATCTTTATATAAAAATAATAGACAATTCACACAGCATTATCTAGCCCCAAGCTAAGCAGAGCTTGTGTTATGGGTACTAGGTAACTGATATACATAATACAATACATTACATGGATAGATTTTTTATTATACATAGAAAACGACCAGAACACCCGGAACAAACACCTGCAGATCGTACAAATATTTGTCCCAAGGCGGGAATCGAACATGCAACCTCTTGCGTCGCAGGCAGACCTTCGCCCACCGCGCCACAGAGGTCGTCAATTAAATAAGTTGTAAAAGTTAAATATGTAAGTATTCAATTAAATAAGTAACATTAGGTAGGTACTTAAATTAAATATGTTTTCAAGCATCTTTATCTGCTATGGAAGTCTTTGATACAAGTATGCTTTTTCTTGTTACGTCTTCTTAATTATGTTTCTGAACAATCTTTCATTTAATATCAATAGATATGAATATGGACCGATTTTTTTTTGTTCTTTTATAGATAATAATTTCGGATTGCTACCGTAAAAAATATTGCCGAGGGATTTGTATTTAGCCCGTCCAACTTAAAACAAGATTCGCCAAGTGCGAGTGTAACTCGCGCGCCGAGGGTTTCAAACATTTGCCAATTATTTGGACAATCAATTTTCTGAAATATTTTAAAAAGTATGAAACTTACAGAAATTTCAAAAAGTGTTTTGAAATGGTCAAAACGATACCTTTCATTTGATACCCCACATGGGTAGGTACCCCTTTTTGAAAAAAAAATCCCCTTTTTTGACCATTTTTCAAAAACTATTATTATTACAGACTTCTCTATATTTTTCCTGTAAAATATAGATTGATATCTACAAACGCCTAATACATTGTACATGGATCGGTCTGCAATCTTCGGAGCTAGGGGGGGGGGAATGGTCAATTTTTCGTCTTTTTTTGAAATATTTCAAAAAGTATGAAACTCACAGAAATTTCAAAAAGTGTTTTGAAATGGTCAAAACGATACCTTTCATTTGATACCCCACATAGGTAGGTACCCCCCCTTTTGAAAAAAAATTCCCCCCCTTTTTGACCATTTTTCAAAAACTATTATTATTACAGACTTCTCTATATTTTTCCTGTAAAATATAGATTGATATCTACAAACGCCTAATACATTATACATGGATCGGTCTGCAATCTTCGGAGCTAGGGGGGGGGAATGGTCAATTTTTCGTCTTTTTTTGAAATATTTCAAAAAGTATGAAACTCACAGAAATTTCAAAAAGTGTTTAAAAATGGTCAAAACGATACCTTTCATTTGATACCCCACATAGGTAGGTACCCCCCCTTTTGAAAAAAAATTCCCCCCCTTTTTGACCATTTTTCAAAAACTATTATTATTACAGACTTCTCTATATTTTTCCTGTAAAATATAGATCGATATCTACAAACGCCTAATACATTGTACATGAATCGGTCTGCAATCTTCGGAGATAGGGGGGGGGGAAAGGGCAATTTTTCGACTTTTTTTGAAATATTTCAAAAAGTATGAAACTTACAGAAATTTCAAAAACTGTTTCGAAATGGTCAAAACGATACCTTTCATTTGATACCCCACATGGGGAGGTACCCCCCCTTTTGAAAAAAAATTCCCCCCCTTTTTGACCATTTTTCAAAAACTATTATTATTACAGGCTTCTCTATATTTTTCCTGTAAAATATAGATTGATATCTACAAACGCCTAATACATTGTACATGGATCAGTCTGCAATCTTCGGAGCTAGGGGGGGGGGAATGGTCAATTTTTCGTCTTTTTTTGAAATATTTCAAAAAGTATGAAACTTACAGAAATTTCAAAAAGTGTTTTGAAATAGTCAAAACGATACCTTTCATTTGATACCCCATTTGGGTAGGTACCCCTACTTTTGAAAAAAAAATCCCCTCCTTTTTGACCATTTTTCAAAAACTATTATTATTACCGACTTCTCTATATTTTTCCTGTAAAATATAGATCGATGTCTACAAACGCCTAGTACATTGTACATGGATCGGTCTGCAATCTTCGGAGCTAGGGGGGGGGGAATGGTCAATTTTTCGTCTTTTTTTGAAATATTTCAAAAAGTATGAAACTTACAGAAATTTCAAAAAGTGTTTTGAAATGGTCAAAACAATACCTTTCATTTGATACCCCACATAGGTAGGTACCCCCCCTTTTGAAAAAAAATTCTCCCCCTTTTTGACCATTTTTCAAAAACTATTATTATTACAGACTTCTCTATATTTTTCCTGTAAAATATAGATCGATATCTACAAACGCCTAATACATTGTACGTGGATCGGTGTGCAATCTTCGGAGATAGGGGGGGGGGTATGGTCAATTTTTCGACTTTTTTTGAAATATTTCAAAAAGTATGAAACTTACAGAAATTTCAAAAAGTGTTTTGAAATGTACAAAACGATACCTTTCATTTGATACCCCATTTGCCTTCCTAGGTCTCTTTTGAAATTTCAACATCAAAATTTGTACTGAAAATATTCATTTTCATTTTTCATTTATTTATATATTTTTTTCTTAAAATCAGTAATGGCGCACGAAATGTATCATTATTTCAAATTTCAAGTTAATAGCTGCAGTAGTTACTGAGATATTCAAGAAAGAGCGGGGACGGACAGAGCGAGACCATAAGGGTTTCAAAACCGATGTTTGAAACCCTAAAAACAACATAGTCCTTTAGAAAAATCAAAACACCATTGTTGGAGCTTACAACAATTTATATCTTCGCCAATTCTTAATAGATTTCGACGATATTTTTTTTACTTCTACATAATTAATCTGTAATTTATCCATGTCGTTTCCAGAGAGACAGTCTCCGCGTGAGCTCCGGCGGCGGGGGCGGCGGCGGCGGGGGCGGGTGGCAGCCGTCCGCGGAGTGGGTCGGCGGCTGGCGCGGCAAGCTGCCGCTGCAGACCATCATGAGGCTCCTGCAGGTGCTGGTGCCACAAGTGGAGAAGATCTGCATCGACAAGTGAGTACGCACCTTAACTATAATAGTATTTAAAAAGATAATGTATTGATTTTGACTTTTCGAGACGTTTTCTTCACGACACGGCGCCGGTGTCCGCTCCTGGGCGCTGTAAAATGTAGATTTTTAGACACAAAATTTCGTTTTTTCTCGAATTAATAATATATATTGAATGATTAATATATACGAAAATACCAGTGAATGAAATACAGTAAGTTGTTTTGATAAAGAATTCATAGAAAATGGTTTGTGATTAGCGGCAAATTACTTTTTCGCTCGTTTTATTGCTTGTGGAACGAAGAAAAAAAAACACAAAAAAATTAACCATCGGTTAAAAGACTCCTTGTGTCTCGCAGAGACTTAGGAATCGGTTCTTCTCAAGATATGGCCAGACCTTCGGATATAGTGTTCGTATATAACACGTGGTTCCTCCGCAGAGGCCTGACGGACGAGTCCGAGATCCTGCGCTTCCTGCAACACGGCACGCTGGTCGGCCTCCTCCCCGTGCCGCATCCGATCCTGATCCGCAAGTACCAGGCCAACGCGGGCACCGCCGCCTGGTTCCGGACCTACCTGTGGGGCGTTATATACATACGGTATGTATATTTTTAATAATGCTGGACAATTCACACAGCATTGTCTAACCCTTAGATGAATTATACCTAGATGGTTGGCATGCGTGGCCGTGAAAAGAGACAGAGTATACGAAGTGGTGTTGCCATGCAATTTTTTTTACCCTGACTAGGTTCGTAATTTCATGTCTGGTAGAGCCGTATGGTGCAGGCTTAGAATTTGCACTAACCGAACTCTTCTCGTGGGTGTCGTATGAGGCGACTAAGGGGCATACACCGGGGGGCGGGCAGCAGCGCCTCTTGCAGAATAGATCTACCACCGAACCGAACTGCGATTCACAACCCGCATGCCCAGCGTGAGGATTATGAGCATTACCTTTCATCATCATCATCAGCCTATACCAGTCCACTGCTAACTACGGATTCCTTATTATTATTTATTATTTAATTAAGTACCTACCTTAGTATGCGGGAATAGGTAAACTGAGCATTGAAATAAAACTACGTTTAGGTATCAATTTTATTTTCTTAAATTTATTACCACCGCTTAACTTATACTACTACTACGTGAAGAAATAATTTCCAACTCTTTAAAATATTATACTTTATTTACTATTAACTTATACAAATAATTTTGAAAAAAATATTATTGCTAGAGAATCCATTCAAACACGATAAACAGGCACAGACTTACAATAAAAATTGCACTTTGGAAATCACATTTCTGCTAAGTATTTAATATTACACAGGAATTGCCAAGGTAAGACAACCAGAACAAGAAATTTAAAAGCATTTTTACATTATAGGCCTACCTACTTCAGATAAAAGTGCGGAGAAAACCAAATAAATGACACTATTTATACCTCAAACACAGTATTACCTACGTCCTTGCTTATTTATACAAATATTATTATGTAATAATGACTTTTTTGATTCTTAAGATAGTTATATCAATATATTTATTCTCCACAAATCATAGGATCACAAATCAACTGCATACCCAACTTATCAAAATGTAGGTTTATCAGTCTTATATTCAATTATATTAATATTATTAGTACTTATATACATTAGTATTAACAAGTATAATATATAAGTATAATATTAGTACTAAATACTATTTTTTGAACATAATATAATATGCACATAATTCATAATATTGTACGTACACTTTATTAAACTGTACTTATTAATTTACACTGTGTGGTTGTATGTGTGTACTGGATTGTATTTCTCTTACAAACACAAAGTTTTCATGATTTCCTTCACGTACCTTTCCCGTAGTATTTATCTTACATGCCTGAAATAAAATGTTAAAGGAAATATGAATATTATATACATAATATAGTACCTAGTTTTAATATGGCAAGTATTAGTTACACCAAATCCCAATACCATTTAAATATTTTTGAATTTGATTTGAATGGAAGGTAGGTAGACTAAAACACAAAGTTGGTAAGAATATTGTTTAATCCAAGTCTCAAAAAAACTTTCAACCACTGTTGCACTGAGCCATTAGTTATGTATTTATTTATTTTACTTACCAGTCTTGTAACAGCACGAGGGAACAGATATGTTCGCTGTTTCTTTTTATAAAAACATTTTCATGAATGGTTTGATACAAATTCTTGTTTTTTTTTTTGTGTTCCCAAATTTTTGCGACCCGTGGGGCTTCTATCTATCCAAAGCAGACGTTTTCATTACTACGAGACGGTTCATTGTTTTTGGGAAATCTGTAAAAAATAAAAACATATTTTAAGTTAATGTGGATGTAAGTATTTATGAGAATATTTTGCGCCATGTTTGGGGAATTTTATTGTCCAGTGCAGGCAACCCTAAATTTTCGTAATTTTAGGTTATGTTTATTAGAATTAGCACAAAACATAATTTTTGAGCCTTTTCTCAATGGAAATCTATGAATCTATAAGTTTTGAACCTTTTTTAAGTCAAACGAACTTGTACTTACAAGTGGAATGATAAATTTGGCACTTTTCGTTCACCTTCACTTTAACATCAAATAACATTGCATCACATCATCTTTGCTTCAGGTATATAGTGTTGTGAGATGCAGGAATGTCCGTAGAGTCACTTTACCACATTTAATTAGCAAAAAACATTATAAAGGTCGAATAAACAAATACTGTGTTGAAGTCCATCGATGTGCCCGGCACATTTGTTTAGCTCATAGATGAGCTAAACAATGAAAAAACTGGCACGCAGGATGAAATAGGAATAGGGCTCATTCTATCTCATTTTTTCTCAGGCTAGCAGCTTATTTTGATCTCTCTCTTGTGTGAATGAGATGGGCATATACAAGAGCTCTATACCCTTCTTCCTCTGTGGTCTAACCCCAAGCTAAGCAGAGCTTGTGTTATGGGTACTAGATAACTGACATACATAATATAACACAGTAGATAGATAGATAGATAGAAAATACTTTATTGCACACATAATAACATAAAAAACTAAAATAAAAGAAGTAAAAAAACAAATATGTAACAATTGGTACATAGATAGATATTTTATATCACACATAGAAAACGACCAGAACACCCTGAACAAATGTCTGCAGATCGTACACACATTTGGTCCTTATATATTTGTACTTAGAAAGTTGATTATTCCTGTTCCAAACATGTCCTAGAAAGTTCGTCATTGCAAGCATACTAAAAAGCGGGACGGAAAAAATTCTATGGAATTTCATTTCTTACGCGTTTAGCGGGAGAGGAAAGTGTATGGAAATCTATTTCTAACGTGTAGCTTTTTAATTTTCTGAAATAGCAGCCGGTAGTATGTTTATTTTCATTCGTCAAACGACAATAGTACATTATTTATCGAGGGATGAAAATGACCGATTTTTCTTCCGCATATTCTTCCGAGTTATACACAGTGCTTTATACTACACCTATGAGGAAAAAAAACATTTTGGTTAAAATGTATATCCAAATTATTACAATTTATTGAAACTCAAAAGCACATACTGCGAAGTTTTCTTAAAAAATGCAAGTGGCCAGTAACATTTTGGTGGGCTTCGAGATAAAAACTTTTTATTTTGGTATTCGCCTGCTTCTAGGCTTGAATTTTGAATTTAAAATAATAAAGGAAGATTTACGTACTTTCTTCTCTTTTTTTCATTTCAAGTAAGAACTAATACATTTCTGAATAGGTGTAGTATAAAAAGCTTTACTCCAAATCCGCCGTATGATTGGCCTCTTCCGTAGTATTCGGAATAATAATTGAAAGAAGAGACATGTGAAAATCGTACGCACGAATTTATTGCGTACGTTTTGACCTACTATGTAGTATTAAAAGTGTACCTACTATGTAGTATTAAAAGTGTACCTACTATGTAGTATTAAAAGTGTACCTACTATGTAGTATTAACAGTGTACCTACTATGTAGTATTAAAAGTGTACCTACTATGTAGTATTAAAAGTGTACCTACTATGTAGTATTAAAAGTGTACCTACTATGTAGTATTAAAAGTGTACCTACTATGTAGTATTAAACGTTCTATTTGTATTTCAGAAATGTTGACCCTCCGATATGGTACGACACGGACGTGAAACTATTCGAGATCCAACGAGTTTGATGACCGGCGCGCTCTCACGGAATGTTAGCTTAATTTATTTATTGAAGCACTGTTCTACACTATCGAAGTACCGTTCCCGATGGTGGACTGGCTTCGTTTTTTCCTGTTAATTTCAACCTGGGTATCTTCAAGACAAGAGTGAATGGGTGTCTGCAAGACTTGTGATACATCGCCAGCTACATTATCATTTTCCATTACGTACGTAAGATTGTGGTTAAAGTAAAGTCTATTTCTTTCTTTCCGGTTTAAATAAAGCCACTGACTCTCGTCTGAACCAAATTTCGAAGATTCGTTGTCACGAAAATTTAAAATTTGGTTGTGATACTTTCTTAGTTTTTAAACCACAGTTTACTACTTTACTAAAAGTAGTATTTAAATTGACCATCAAGAAGAATTTGCAATTTGGAATTTGGTCAGACCTAGACGCGACGCTGCGCGCGCTTTATAAGAGGGCGATTAATACAAAAATGTAGCAAAATTGTAGGGAAAAAAACAAAAAAAATATAATTTATTAAAATACTGGTTTCCTTAATAAAAGAATGCAAATTTCGCATAAAAAGCGGTTATAATTCAAATGCTCTAAATTCATCAGCGACAACGCCACATTATTTTTACGAATAACATAGCCGGACTATTTCATGCGTTTAATTTAAAGGTCTAGTCTGTCTTGCTCCCATGAACGCGAAATTCTATACCTATCCTTATCACAAAATGGCGTCATAGGTCGCAGCCATAATGACAGTGATTCAAAATGTTGTTTGCTGTAGTTTACTGCACAAAAAGATAAAACTTTTTTAACGGTATACGAAAACTGACCGCAGCGGTCGAGGTCGTGCTGCGTCGCGTAGCGTCTCGGGGTGAGCTGACCCCTAAATGCTTTTTGCAGGTTAGGTTAGGTTACAAGACTCGTCGTATTCAGTGGACCAGCAGCTTTATACATGTACTATTTTCATAACAATAGAGAAACGACGCTAAACTGGAAGTAAAGTTTGAACTGTTTTTAATTTTGTGTTAAATATAATTGTCAGTTTTTGTATCAGCTATATTGAATAGCTGATACAAAAACTGACAATTATATTTAGGTTCTTACACGATACGATACTGTCGTAGTTTACAAATGAAAAATAACTTTATCAAGAAAACGCTGTCTTATAGATAGGTACTTATGTACCTATACTTTTAACTAGTTTGAGTGTTGTCTTATGAATATTTACTCTGTTATTTTATTTCTATAAATAAGCATATTATAATAGAATAATTGTAAATACCTCTATCTTAGCCAATTTTATTTATTTAATGATCTTATAAATTTTGTGTACATGTGAACACAATACTGGGCTTTTTCGTACAGATCTGCTCTTGATGACTTGCATAAGAATTTTATTTTACCGTCGTTTTCGGAATATTGTTTAATCACCTCATCATTTATAACCTGGTTACTAATGGCTACTTGTTACTACAGAAATTATTTCAAATAATAAAGAAATTAAAATTCTTTAAAAATTGTGTAGGTATTTGTGCTTGCATTGTTGTGTACTCTTATGACAGCTAGTCATTTTTTACTTGCTATGATGTATTAATATTCTTATTAAAAATGCATTTAATTTATTTCATTGTATTTAGTTTAATTTTTATTTATATCAATTGGACATTCCAGTGTTTCACATTATGTTTCACAATATGTTTATAATATAAATTTATGCATCGTATCAATCAGAACATATTTTTAAATAAACCAATAGAAATACTTTTAATACTTACTGTAAGTAATTATTTTAGTTGAATGTCACCATTTCTTTTAATAGAACACTGCACTATTAGATTTAAGTTTTAGACATAATTAAGAATCCAAACGTTAAATACATGTATTTATTTTACTTACCTCAGTACTTAAATGTTATGAATATAATAAACAAGAATTATGAGCTTATTTTTTTCTTAATAATAACCAAATTACTTTCCTCTAAATTTTCTATAGGTACCTACATAATTATAGAAACGTTTTTTGGGCACTAACTACTGCCTGCGGCTTCGCGTTTTTAGGGTTTCGATATCGGTTTCGAAACCTTTATGGTCTCGCTCTGTTGTAGCTATTAACTTATAATTTACTGATTTCAAGACAAAAATATAATGAAAATGAATATTTTCAGTAGATACAAATTGTGTTGTTGAAATTTCAAAAGAGACCTAGGGGGGCAAATGGAGTATCAAATGAAAGGTTTTTGACTGTAGGTTTCAAACTTGTTGAAATATTTTGAAAAAAGTCGAAAAATGTACCGTTCATTGTAGATATAAATCTATATTTTACAGTAAAAATATAGAGAACTCTGTCAAAATGACCATTTTTGAAAAATGGTGATAAGGGGGGATTTTTTTTTTCGACAGGGTGGCTAACTGGCTACATCTACATACCCGAGTGGGGTATCAAATAAAAGGTATTGTTTTGTTCATTTCAAAACAATACCGTTTTTTGAATTTCTGTAAGTTAGGTAGGTATAGGTACATACTTTACGAAATATTTCGAAGAGTCGAAAAATTGACCGTTAGGTAAATGTGTGTCCACCGCACGGTGTCCACGGTTTAGAACGCCGGTAAATCTTTCAAATTTTAACAAACGATCCGAATTGTGCGTGTAAGTTGATTTTCAAGAGTTTCGGCTGCCGTTTGGACTGGCGCGTGGAACGTTATAAATTTTTAAAGTTTTGCATTAGGATCGAACTGTCAGCCCCGCGCATCTACACTTACGTTTCGGAGCGCGGCGCGGGTTCGAATTGGAATAATGGCGCGTGCGATTTGCGAACGTGTGCAGGCAGGCAGGTATAGGCTTAGCGTAGATGGATTATTAGGTACTGTAAGAGGCTTAGGTTTTTTTACATTTCAGGGTTGGGTCAAGGTTGGGGGCTACTGGGGGCTTGCTCCGTCCGGAGCGCTGAAGTAAGAAGGGGCAAAACATTTGTCATAGAGTAAACCTTATTTTTTCTACATTTTATTTTTACAGTAACTACAAGTACTACTGGATTAAAGGGATTTAACTAAAACAACAGGGATTTTAGATTACGTCATAGAGTTTATTTAACAAGCGTCTGATAAATAAGACTAACTCAGTACTCATTTCTATAAATGGACAGTAAGATACGAAATGCAAAACAATTTATAATTTCAAAGTAATAAGTAGGTAATTCACATTCATTAATACATTGACCTAAAAATATGATAAGTGATTACATAACTAGAAAGAGATACATTCATTTCAAGATTTTTTTAAATCCAATTCGAAATTTTCGGAGATTCTTTTAGTACTTATAATTAATCTCTTTGGAAGCTTTTATTGTAACATGTACAGTCAAAGTAAAATTTAAAAGACTAGATTTTATATATATACATTATCTAATGGGTATAATGATCTTATAACTATTTGATTAGATGAGCTCACGTACCTTAGACGTTATCATTGGACACATTTAAAACGACTTACCTACTAGGTATCTAAAATTCGTCAAGCCCCGTATTTTCTATGCTAGCGTTATTAGGCCTACATACATCTACTACCTATTCACTATCCAGATTTGATGTCGTTTAATTATATTGTGGTTCATTTATTACGCAGTTGGCTTGGAAATGCATAAATAATAGATTCAGTACCTAATTACTTTGCGGAACTCCTTTGCAAAATATTAGGATAAATAATAATTAATGACAATTTATTATTTATCCTAAAATTTATATTCAATTAAACCTAATATTTTGAAAAAGCATGACAGGTAATTCAAAAACACTTTCGTTGAATGGTACTAGATTGTATGATATTGATGTCAACTAAGATAAGTACAGCAAAATACATTGTACATTAAGCTTACAATGTTGCAAACTTACACCTACCTACTATTAAAAATACTAATCATTAATGAATAAATGTAGTTATACAACTATTGACGCCTTTTACACTGGTCTCCAAGATGTTTCTTTTACAAAATAGCGATATCTTAACAATAATTTTATTAAATTCCTTTTGTGCGCCACTCCTTGCTTCATTTTAACAATAAAAAAACTACAACGTTTAGCACATTCGTGGAAGATTTGCGATGCAAGCAAGTGTTCAATAATGGAATTAATTTGGTGCCCTTACATTTTGTTAAATTATTGACGTACCTACACATAATTTTAGTTTAACAGGATTTTTTATTTGATTGCTGAAACCGATTTAACTATGCACCTAGGTATTCGCTGACATAAGCCAAAATATTATAAAGAATAAGCAAGGAACGTATTCAGGAATTACATTAGGGGCTTGAATTGAAATAATTAACAAAATATACATTTTTGTGGAAGACTAGGTAACTTAAAAGCATATTAAAAGGTTAAAATGTTTTGTACTCATAAACAAAATCATACTTCCATAAGTTCCACATTATTATTAGAAACGTAGCACAGGGTTTTGTTAAATACCAACCCAAATTTTAATCTAATACACTGGACGACATTCTATAATCTATTCTAAACATGCATACACTTATTGTAGAATATAAATGGGGTTTAAAATGCATTGTATACAAAACTAATTTTGAAATTTTATTCTAAAAAATATTTTTGCCGATTAGTGAACACCACGTATCATTATTTACATAAAGAATGAACATTTACTGCTTACCTAATGACAGTATTTTTTAGACCTAATAAAATAGCAATAAACCACGTTATTAACTATGGTTAAATAATTTCTAACCATCCAATTAGCTTCCTATTTCTACATCTGATTTCTAAGCACATCTGCATAAAATAAATCAATGAATATTGTCCAAAACATAAATATCAGAATAATAATATAGTTAGAGGAGAGCAGGGCAGGTAGTATTCATAAAGCTTTTATCAAACCGCATACAATAAAAACAAATAGCTATATAAAAACTGTTACGATGCCACTTTATTACAAAAGTAATACAATAGGTTTATTTTACGTATGTTTAACTATGAAATTCATTTTATATTAGCCGTAGTTTTTAAGTATTTTACATCCTGTACTAGACTTAGACTAGGTAGTACTAGTATAATTTGCTTGAAATAAATGATTTTACGTATTATTATTATAGGTTGCTTCTAATAGGAGGCGGCTCCGAACATAGAAACCTCCTTTTTTGTTGCAACTTTGAGTGCCAAATGCTGCAGGCATTCAGTTGCAAATGTACTTACTGGAAGTAATGGCTATTCTGTATCCTGAACCTACCTCTTCTATTGTTTGGTTCTCTGGAGGGAAAAGTTTGCGCGATGTAGCCCACACCGCGCAAACTTAGTTAAATGGTAGTAACTGTAGTAAGTACCTTTCGTGTTTACAGAGTTTTTTGCTATCTTACTGGCATCTATAGCTGCTCTGGATCGTATCTCGTCTTTTAAATATTGTTTTTACGGTACAATATTTTTAAAAGGAAAGATTTTTTTAATTTAATTGATTAGGCTCCAAATCCAAAGCAACTGGACTGATTTGAAAAATTCTTTCACCATTAGAATTCTACATTATTCCTGATAAACATAAGCTATAGAATATACCCATGCGAAGCCGGGGCGGACCGCTAGCTAGTTATAAATAAAAATACTCTTTGAAATTAACCTAAAATGGTTGTTTACAAACTAGGGTATTGTTCACACACTATAATATACCATATTATATATAACTTATATATAAAATATACAGGAAAACTTACACAAAAACCATGACAAAGTGAATACAAAAATAAAACACATTACAGCTTGTTTTAACGAAACCAGAGGTCGCACTGTAATGCCATTCCACAGTTAGCAAAAGTAGGTATACCTACAGGGTTATTGGTAAATTAGTAACACTACGTGAACTGCAGGTTCTGCCCATCATCGCAAACACGTTTGTGAAGACGCCAAATGTTAATTCTTATGCTTGGTATTGGTAATAGGTAGCCCCCTCGATACAATAATCGTTCTGTAGAGGTTTTATGTGAAACTTCCAGATAAAGGTATTTATTCATTTTGTATAACAGGTGATTTTTTTTAAGAATTCAGTAGGTAGGTTCTTTACGAACGTTTTTAATGATGGGCAGAACCTGAAGTTCCCGTAGTGTTACTAATTTACCAATATAACCCTATATAGGCGGGACGGGACTTACGCATACAAATACGAACGCTTCGACATGCTTAGTTTTGTAGATATGGTTGCTGGCTGATGAAAGCTCTTGCTGTATGAATGCTACCTGCTTTCCCATATCCCTTTGAATAATGTTAATAATAACAACAGTACGCATTGCTGTAAAATCTTAAATAAAAATATTTGGCTTCTATCTAACATTAATAACAACACGATAAAACATACAGCGATTTTTTTAACATTTAACTTTACCATGTTAATATTATTATTAAATGCATTTTTAAGTCACATAACTATTCGATTGCAAAATAATTTGCTAGACATTAATTAGATCAATAATCAATCTACTCGGTGAGTCAGGATTACGGTAGGATAAGGTTCTATACAATAGGAGTGTTGCAATGCTTTCTTATATTACAGAATTGTACTAAGGGACGATCTTGGGGTTAAATAGGAAAAAACAGAGTTAGCAATTTAGTTTTGAGCTGTTGTTACATTGAAATTAAATTATAGCCTGTTGTGCATGTGCATTGTATCTAGAAAGTACATTTTTACATTATTGTATTTTTTTAATATTGAATCAATTGATAAATGAAAACTCTCTCGGAATATCGACAATGTATCTACTTGACTCGAATCAATTCCACTGCTTTTTATGTAAGACACTGATAATTTAAACTCTTATTTCGCTTTCGTATTACATCGATTATTTGAGTTCATGTTTAACTTTGATACATTTTGAACATCGAAAATTCTTACTTTTGAATCATGTCATGTTGTCATGTCAACAAAACTCGGGGCTAATTTACACCATCATTTTGCCTAACATCAATAGCTTTACATATAAACTTTTAGCTTAGCTCGCAACTGTCATCGAAAAAGAAGTTTTTGAGAATAGTTGAGCGAAGGGTGAACAAGTTCCTTCTGGGAAAGTGTGCTCCATCTTAGGCCATAATCTTCTCTTACTTAAGTGAGATGATAGCCAAACTCCTCTTGACCATCACCAATAAAATAAATAGAGACGTAATGATGGTAAAGTAAGTCCTAAGTTAATATTGAATTCAAATCGTATCAGAACCTTACTCCCACGCCTATATAATAAACTCCTGAGTCACCGGCGGCTCCAGCTAGCTTAGCTCACTGTAGGCGGGCGGCGGCGGTGACTCCCGGCCGGGCATCAGGACTGCGATCTTGTACGGCGGCGGCGCCTCAGGGGAGTCGCCCGGCGCGGATTGCAGGAGAGTTGTTAGAGAGATGTCGTCTGAGGGCTCTGATTGGGATTGTTGCTGTGGGCAAATGTCTTGTAAGAAGGATGTACCTAATGTACTTTGGTGCAGTTAATTTAATTTAGGAGTTAATTCCTTTCATTCTTTTGATTTGAAGCCCTACTCTAGTTACAAACAGTGGTTAGGATGTGTTTTATTGCTTCAATAAAAACAATAAGATTAGTGTAAATTACCTGTCTTGGTTGCTGCCGCTCGCGTCTCGCCGTGGAGGAGATGCGTTCCGGCGGCAGTGGCGGCGGTGGCGCAGCGCGGCACATGGACAGCGCACAGCCCACGCAGCACACGCAGGCCACCGCCG
The DNA here is from genome assembly GCA_946478455.1 of Eupithecia vulgata. Lineage (NCBI taxonomy): Eukaryota > Metazoa > Arthropoda > Insecta > Lepidoptera > Geometridae > Eupithecia > Eupithecia vulgata. The sequence goes on from OX297873.1 coordinate 14,188,963, forward strand.
CGCAGACGATGGACGCCTCGCCACCGGACGAGTTGTCGCGGACCACCTAAGGTTAAATTGCAGGAATTTTATCTTTTGTTATAAGTATCTCATCTAATGATAAACGAACGAACTTACGTCTCAAAAAAACACAACTTCCTACGATTTTGCTATAGTACCTTCTACCAGATTTTATAATATCACCTTTAACAAACTGTCTACCAGAATGGGCACTCGTAACTATGTTTGCTGACGATACCCATGTTGGGGTAAGAGATAGTAGTGTAGAAACAGTTAAAACGAGAAGAGATATGGTGGTTGCTAGTTTAAAGCAGTGGTTTGAGGATAATGGAATAATTTTGAAAAAAGCTCAATTGTCAGAGCAACGAAGTGAAGTTTTTAGGTTGTACATTAGACTCGACATTATCTTTTGAAGGTCACATTACTAACATATGTAAAAAATTAGGTAGCGCAAATTATGCTCTCTTCAAATTAAAACCTATTTTAGATAAGAAAACTCTTATATTATGCCTATTGTAATTCCATAATTAATTATGCCATATCCGTTTGGGGTAACGCTCCACAAATAGATAGAGTTCTAATTTGTCAGAAGAGATCATTGCGCATTATACATGGCCTACATAGATTAACCTCAGTAAAAGCATACTTCAAGAAAACTAAAATTTTAACCGTGATTGCTTTGTTTATGTACAATAGCCTACTAGAAATACATAAGATGAAAGATAAAATACCTAAAAAGATGGACATACATAAATACAACACAAGAAATAAAGAAAAATTGCATGTACCTACAACTAGACTGGTAAAAACACATAAACAGGGCTTAAGCCTAAAGCTTGATTTATATAATAAGTTACCTATAGACATAACTCAACTTCCTTTTCAGGAGTTTAAATCAAAGATAAAGACTTTTTTAGAATGTAATCCATTTTATAGTCATGTTCATTTGCTAGTTTATAATTGTGACACTTTATTGTTTATATATATATTGCATATTATTGTACATACTTATCATCATTATTATCATAAATTATAAAAATTAGGCTTATGATTATTCTTTGTAATGTAGTATAAAATTGACATGCCAATATTAGTGATAATGTAATGGTGAATAAATGAAATTTACTGAAATTTAATTTACTAAATTTAAAAGAAGAACTACGCTTATTTTCGTATAGCTTAGATCGTCATAGCAGCCCTTTAGGTATGTAGCTTCGATCATCACTATTTATGTTGTGTAGCTTAGATCACTTTCGTTTAAGTTATATTTTAAACATTTAAATAAATAAATTCATGTTTGAGGACTACAATGCCACAGAAAGGCTAGGAAATAAAAAAAATTAACTTACCCCTCGCTTTGCATCGGTAGGTATATTTTATCTGATCTCTAATGAAAAATATAACAGTTCATTCAAAAGATATCCTATTTTGAAACTCACCTGCCGATCAAAATAATACTTCGCCGCCGCAAGAAACAAAGTAGCCAGCGCAAATGACACCATTATTCCGAACTTGAGATGCGGAGCCATCATCGGCGAGTGGTGATGCGCCAGCCCTAGCGCAGCCGTCCGAAGCAGCGTGTCGGGAGTGACGCTGCGGGCGGCCGCCAGGCTCGCGATGGTCGGGTGTGGAGGCTCCAAAGGAATCTCCACGTAAATGGAGTCCTCATTCTGACGGCGAGCGGGGTTGTGCACCGTTGGGATTGGTGCAGGCCTGTTGGAAGTTGGTAGATTTGAATTTAATAAAATAAATAAATAATGCTGGACAATCCATACAGCATAATCTAGCCCCAAGCTAAGCAGAGCTTGTGTTATGATGGGTACTAGATGACTGATAAACATAATACAATACATTACATATAGGTAGATCTGTTACACATAGAAATACCCAGAACACTCGGGACAAAATATTTGCAGATCGTACAAACATTTGACCCAAGGCGGGAATCGAACCTGCAACCTAATGCGCTGCAGGGGTACCTTCGCCCACTACGCCACATTGGTCGTTCATAGTTAATTTTTGATTTTGTGGTGAGAGTATAAAATAAATGTTTCACAAAAGAATCGAGTTGTTGCTTTCCTATGTCGTCTTCTCGGTGCATCGAATACTTTGATCTATCATCTGTGGCTATGATGAGCACTTTATATAAATATAACTTGCAACGCTGCGGACTAAAACCAGAAATCTTATATAGTCTATAGATTGAAGACTGAAAATTAGCAAGTAGTTACGGATAGTTCCGGTGCGAGGGTCTCGGGCGGCGCGGTGGGCAGTCGACAGCCGCGAAGCGATGCACGGGCGCTGCCATGCCCTTGCGCGCGCCCAGGCCCGCCCCCACGCACACGCGGCCTCGTGCCCGCCCTGTATCATGACAAACATTTCAAATAGGTACCTACTTAAAAACTTAGAGACGTACCAACCTAGTAAGATGAATTCAAATTGTAATTAGTAAGTAGGTGTGCTGCTGTTTATTGGTAGTGATTTAGGTTTTTTTTATTATTGAAAACCTTACAAAGTACGAATAATCCTGCAGTATGCGAGGGGCGAGAGAAGCTTGCAAGTAATCGGATGTAGGTACTGTAGTATCAAAGACACAGTCACAGACAGGTACGTGAAACGTCTTGTGCGTTTTAAAGAGTATAATAAGCACCGGAATCTTTATCTCTTGCTGCCCGAGCTCTTGCTACCCGAGCTCTTGCACGCCAGTTTAGTACTTTACGAGTCGCACGCGGTGGCGCCATAGCAGAGCAGTCATCAAATCTCTGCAAAAAACCACACCTTTTTAAACTGCACCTTCTAATGGTCGCAATTATAGGTTTTATGTATAACACCTACCTAACTCTTGTTCTTTTGAATCGTTGCCCTGCCGAATGATCACTCACTAAACTCTGCGCACGATGGTAAATTTAGTTCCAAATGCGATGCATCTATAGCGCCATTGATGCCAACAACATTTGCACTTCTATGCTGAGTAGACAATGGCTTTTATCCTCTGACTAACTAAAATATAAGATATCAAAATTATTAGCGATTTTGCCACATCACAATTTATTATATTATAGATACTAAAAATGGTTTTTGCAAGTGACCTTTACTGACGAAAACAAAAACGTTTCACGACAAAAGCTTTCAAAAACAAAATGTAAGCCGCCAAAACCCTGATTGACAATTGACTGTAGAAGTATAAGTTATTTTATTGTATTGACTTGTATTTGTTTTACTACTTAGTCCTCTCACCGCTCGCATACTTAACGCAAAGGAGGTGACCTACCCGTGTACGTACATAATATGTAGCTGTAGGTATAACTATAATTTCAAATTAAAAAATACGTTAACATTAGTATTGCATTACCAGCTGACAAAGACGAAGGCACTCTATGGCGGCCGGTGTACGCGCACTGGCTGCGCTTGTCGATCCAGAAATGCATTGGTGCGCCGCCGTGTGCCTCCTGCGATAGCCCCTCCCTCTGTCCTTAGTCCGTCACTGGACTGCGCCCATTTGATGGATGGATTTACCTTAAAGGATAACAAGAAATATCGAATACCTATCGATGTTTGTTATAATACCAATAAAGGTACCTAGTGCAATGTATACCTACATTGCACTAGGTACCTTTCATCCCCTCATTTGGATAGTAAAATACATAAGTGAACATCATTTACATAGGTTTACCTACCATAATTTATTGAAATCAAAGATCTAGGATCCTACGTTCCGTACTATAATCTTTGATTGAAATATAATCTGGTCAAACTTTTATCATCATCAGGCGACTCAGTCCACAGTAAGCCTCCTACTAAACGCCATAGTGCCATGCCATGTCTATATTATTATAATACGTATATACTATATACGTATTTAACGTACTTTATTAACTCTATGCTACCTACCTACATACAATAGGTACAATTCATTGAAAAAAAGTTTCATATAATTTATGAATGATTTAAGTTACCTTTTTAAAATTCCTGAGTTGCACAGATTTATAAGTATAGTACTAAACTGAGTACCTAATAAGTATTGAATACTTAATACCTACTCAGTTTAGTACTATACTAAGAATACCGTATTCTTTTTCACTTCATACAGTTCGTACAATTTTTGACAACTCTTACGTAGGTAGGTATTTAGGTACTTATACCTAATGTATAGGTACACTACTTACTTACGTAAGAGTTGTTAGTAACCCATTACCCACTCATTAAAGATAAATTTTTCTGAGACCATGTGTAGGGCTGGGTATTTTAGATTATTTAGTAAACGATTTTAATTTCGAAAATCACGTGTAATCTCAAAGAAGGAAGAGGCCACAGATTTGTATTGTAAGTACCAATGATATTATAATATAAATGAGGCATTGGTAAGTACACAAGTTCGTGAATAACGCGGGAAATTTGAATTCCATCTTTGAATTATAAACATGCCCCGCGCGTTGAAAGCTTGCCTTTCAATAAGAAACATCTTCTGGAAGGAGTGGAACAATCTTGCTGACGCTACGTCGTCGTATGACTCTATTTGCCGTTCTTATTATCAGCGACGCGGCATAACATGCCGTCACTCGGTCCCGGTATTATGACAGATTCGATACGACCAAGCTTCCACTTTAATGGTGGCGCGCCATCTTCCTTGATCAGAACAAGAGCATCTTTCTTTAAAGAGTCCTTGCAGGATTTCCATGTTACCCGCTGCTGAAGTTCAAACACATACTTCTTGCTCCATCAGCCATCTGGTCCAGAAATGCTGGCGCAACCGCTCAATGCGTTGGTAACGTGTCAATCTGTTGACTGGCATTTCCTCATAGTTCCGTACTGGGAGGGGAGGTAAAGGGGCGGCCAATGAGAAGGTGTCCCATGGTGAGAAGGGTGTAGTCATTCCACTTCCGACGACAACGGAGAGAGTGGCCGAGAGTTTAAAATCGCCTCGATTTGTGTTAACGTAGGTAGTCGAAAGCTTTTGTTTTTTTTTATTCAAGCTTCTCTAACGTCAGATTACAAGCTGCCTCCCAGAGTCCTCCAAAATAATACCACCAGTTTATCTGAAACTGAATACCATCATGCGACGACGCCACAAAAGCCAGCGACACACAAATGCTCTTTAACTTTTTTAAATATCATTGTATGTATGTACCAACAAATGAGGTGCTGTTATCAGAAAAAATGTGCGAGGGTTTTCCTCTGCGTGACATAAATCTACGTAAAGCTAATTGGTAATTATTGCTTGTTAAATCACCCACTAGTTCCAAATGAACCGCTTTAGTTATAAAACAAACGAAAATAGCGATTTATGACTTGATGAGTCTTACCACGACCAATACGATTAGATACAGACACTGGACCTACGTAATTTACACCTACACTATTTTCGAAGGCATATCCACCTGGTTGCAACCAGGGTTGCAACCTTTGAGACGGATAATTTCCCATCAACGGGGGTAGCACCTTGCCCTTCAAGCGAATGCGCGCACGCACGCACTGACAAAAACAATTCTTCGCTAAATTTCGACCGCCTATTGGCCAATAAGTTTCTCTGATAGTTGCTAATAAAAGCCGAGGACCAGCATGCATTAGCCTTCTATGTTTAAAACTAAACAATATTTATCTTTGTAAATTGATGAGTGGACGTATGGTAATAGGGTGGTTTTTCTCAAAAGGAAAGCTTGAGTTGTCGAAACGATCTCCTACGCGAATTAACTTTTTATCAAACAAGTAAACGTTAAATTTAATCGATGGGCTTTTATTTTGCAAACCTTTGTTTTTGACGAAAATGACATTAAGGGAACGACTGAATTTGCGAGTGTCGAAGAATAAAAACTAAAGCGTTATCCAACTCGTCTACATTTAAATATTTAGTTTCAGGTTTTGGTCGTTTCCTTAAAATATTTACGAACCTAAGTACACAGACCACGGTCAACTGAAATCAACAAGTTCGTGTGAATTTGAAACTTAAAGATTTTCTTTTTTTTTTCATTAGCAATAGGTACGACCTTTGGGTTGTTACGTTTTGGGTTAGCTGTTAGGATGCTTTAGAATCCCAATCCAATTTCAACCGTTCAAATCTACTTGATGTTTTTTATTTTATTTTTGCAATTGTTATTTTTTATTTGAAATCTATCTAACTACAGCAAGAAAACACAAGGAATGTTAATAGCGCGCAGACTGAGCCGCGAAATTTTTTAGCGATTAAAAACTCTAGGGAGTGTAGTCGAACTTTGGACTCGATGCACCACACCGCACCGGCGGCAAAGAGTAGAATATTATCGGCAAGCAGAGCGAGCCGACAATTTTTTCGTGGTGTTGTCGGGGTCAACTTGTTCAAACCCAAAGAGTGTAAGACAATCACCCAAATGGTCACTAAACCATAAGTATGACAGTCTCTGACTGCTCCTGCTAGGCCCCCGGTGATGTGATGCGTTATTTATTATTTTTTCTAAGGTTTATAAAATTATCGATTTATCGGGACGTTGTTGACGTGTTCCGATAAGGTGCAAATCGGAACGCTTCCCCACACCCCTGAAAATCGGGACGGGGCCCGCGTAAATCAGGACACCTGGCAACGCTCATCAGCAACATCAGTGTAATTGCTTAAGCACGTAAAGTGCTACCATTGGTCACAGACAGATATAGTAGAAGTTACTAAAGAAGTTGAAATAAGAAGCATCAAGTGGAATCAATATGGGTTACCAACGGGATCATGTTATTGATTTATGGTTCTGCTAAATAAATAGGTCACTCAGCTCCTAGCCTAGTTATCGTATGAAAAGCTCGAAAAAACTTCCTTATAGGCTATTATTGTACAAAATGTAAACACTTGCTGCTGCTCAGAATACCATTTTGCAAGTTTCATTGTAAAGCTCATCATCAGACAAAAGATTTTTCCGAAAATTACCTTGTTTACATTCAAAGCGTTTAAATGTTTTCTTTGCAAACATCGAATTATTTGCAAAAATTACAACACTAAGCTATAGCTTACCTTAATTTTATCATTCAGGGTGCTTTATTATCCAAACAACATCACGCACTGATTTTAAATAAATTAAAAACCTTTAGTAAAAAATCTCGCAAAATAATAGGTGCGAAAATCATGTTTATATCAACAAAAAATGGGTAAATATACCAATTTTAGTCTCGAGCATATAATTATGTTATTTGGAAAACATATCAAAAGAAATTCAATAATAATTAGAACACTATCACGCAACAATAACAAAATTCATTTCATTTGGCAATGTTCTTTCCATGTTTGACAGCCATTTGTGGGCGGGGTGCGCGGTGAAAAGGTGAAAACCAAACAATCGACAGTCTTTATCTTTAAGCATCGAACATTGCTTTAGTAAATGTTTTAATGTAGATTTTTAATTAATATTCGGGTTTGAGACAGTAATTTTTTGTTTCCTTTGTAATTTAAATAATAAAGTATAAGCTGTGACTAGAAAATTATCTCCATTTACTTCCGGAAAATTCTTATAATTTTCGTTCAAAAACCTAGAGCAGAGCAACCACAAGAAAAATACGTTCCGGCAGAATCAGAAATATTTATTGTAGAAATGTTGTACATGATGTTAGATCGATATTAAGAAAGGCACATGGAACCTACGCAATACAAAAAATCTGAAAAAAAATATTTTTTTAAATTTATTTTAAATTATGAAAAAATTCTGTTGAAACTGTACACATACATAAGATCTTTTTTGTACAACAGTTAACAATAAAATTATTTCTGATTCTGACCAATTAATGTAAAAAACATTTTGATTGAGTTAGGGCTTTTCCAGGAGTGGTTGAAAAAAATATTGCGCAACAGCTCGTACTCACGCTCGTACTTCTGCATGTTCCGGTTGGTTTTTGAACGAAAAATTTGATTCAGTCAGAGAAAAAGAGAGAGAAAAACGCTCAGAGGAAAAACGTGAGAAAAAGGCTGTGACTGACATTATCAAAAGAGAAAGACAAGACAGGTTTGTGTGTGGTGAGAAGGGGATTTCTTTTTTCATTGGTGTGGTGTGTGTCGTTAGCAGAATTTCCATTCACTTCACGAAACTGTATAATGGGCAACGATAACCATTATGGTGAAGTAGGTCCCAAAACCCAGGTTTTGTCTGTACGGAAAATCAATTTTAAGGCAAGAAAACACAATTTTTATAAATATTTTTTGATGTGCATCGAAGGTTTAGGATTTTAGTTAGTGAGTTATGGGAGTCGAAATACGATTAACTCAACTTAACTTGATAGAAAAAAATCGAAAGTTTCCTCTAAATTTTCATTTTTACTATGGAAAGAAAACCAGTTTAGTGACGACCGATGTGGCACGGTGGGCGAAGGTCTGCCTGCGACGCAGAAGGTTGCGGGTTCGATTCCCGCCTCGGGACAAATGTGTGTACGATCTGCAGACATTTTGTTCAGGGTGTTCTGGTCGTTTTCTAAAAAATATCTATCTATGTATTATATTATATTATGTATATCAGTTATCTAGTACCCATAACACAAGCTCTGCTTAGCTTGGGGCTAGATAATGCTGTGTGAATTGTCCAGCATTATTTATTTATTTAGTTTAATTTCCTAGTTATTTAACATATTTTAATGAAATGTCGCCTAAAAATAGTTAACTAAACACATAAGAGGATTATGGTTTTATTTTTTTGCGCAAGAGTTTTATTTTAGAGCAGTACCTATCAAATTTATAAATAAAAAGCAGTGAAATTGGGCGCGGGCCGGCTCTTGCTTCCCTTTCTCGCCGTCATGTCACCGCACGGTGTTCGCTTGTCCTTGTCTCGAAAAAGCGAACCTACTTCGCTTTAAAATAACTATTATTTGTTCCGTGCCGATATCCGGAATCCATATTGAGTCAAGCACCTGTCTTTCAGCGTTAGTTCATAGCGATTTCCTCCCTTCTGCTTGCGGCGCCACTGTCGTTTGCGTTTTGGCGGGTAACGTGGCGACGACCGAAATGGCGGTACCTCTTTTCTTCATTATAGCGTCGTCTTTCGTAGCGTTAACACGCGTCCGCAATAACTAACAAGTTTTTAAGAAACTTGTACGTTTTAAAAATAAAATTAACGGAATTATATTTAAAAGTTAATTCCTCCCTTCATATGGAGGACGACATAGAAAACCGTGATAATGTTGAAGTGCAACGAAGTGATAGTGAAGACCACGCGTCACGAAAAAGAAGTCGTTCTCCAAGTTCGCAAAGTGATACGTCGGACGAGGATTTGGATGCAAGGAAATCAAAGAAAAAACGGGTGAGTGATTTAAAATTTGAATTTTTGTCGCAACAAGTGGCCTTTTTGACCAATCTGTTGACTAAAAATCATTATGAGCCTCAACCGACAAACGCTTCACGCGTTGTCGAACCCGCTAAAGAGCCATCTAGATCGGCTGACGATGATTATGATGACGCCTAGTGCTAGCGAGGCTGATGAGCAACAACTTAAATTGTCGGATTTATCAACTACATTGAAAGATCCTCCAATTCCCAGATCTAACGATAAGCATTTGGAAAAAATTACACAATTGCAGAGATTTAACTGTAACGATTGGTACGCTATTCGTTTTTCGGAAGCACAAAAGAAATATGTAACTAGCCCCGGTTTTGTAGAGCTTGGTGTAAATGATGAGTTGCGGCGTTTTAACACGTCCGGTTCTAATGACGATCGAACACACCTACTAGAGCGAACCTATGCAGCATTAACAAGTGCGTTACTGACACAGAAGGACGAATTACGTACCGCATTACAGAGTTTAGTAGATTGGTCAAATGATAAGGATACTACACTTTCACCTAGAACCCTCTTTGATAAAATAGAGCAGACATTTTCGAAAGATTCGAATTACACCAAGGTAACTGATGATATTTTGCAAATGTCTTGTGGTAGGCGCGCCGATTGCATTAACTCTCGAAGAGAGGCTATTCTAAAGAAGGTCCCCGAGGAATATCATTACGGGGCCTTGCAGAAAATACCACCTAGTGCTGAGAATTTGTTTAATAGCGACATGCTTGCCAGCTATCTTCAGAAAATTGGGGGGGCAGACAAACTGACAGCTTGTTTTCAGCCCGCACACCATTCGGCCGCAGCGTCGACTTCTGGAGCAAGGCGTGCCTACGATGCTAAACCCAAGCCGTCTACGAGCAAGCAGTCCAACGATAACTTTCGAGGTAACTTTAACAAGGAGAAAGTCAAGGGCAACACAAAAGGCGCAAGCAATAATTACAAAAAGTCTAACGATGGGAAGCACAAGCAGCAATATTCCAAAGGTAAACGACCTCAATCTAACTCGCAGAACAGAAACAATCGCTTATGACTCGAAACAATTTCAGGGGGGCTGTCTAAGGCAATATTTGCATGTATGGCAGAACCTAGGTGCCCCCGACCATATTTGCAAACTATTGAGAGGAGTTCGCATCCCATTCGTGATGAAGCCACCCCTGATATATCCAAGTCAATTAGTCATAGGAAATTACGCGACAAAACAGACTCGCCACATGACACAACTGATAGAGAACATGCTAGACAGACATACATGTAATAGAAAAAGCCGAGACGAACCCAAGCTATCTCTCGACCTTTTTTCTTGTAAAGAAAACAGATGGAACGTTCCGCCCCATCTTCAATTTAAAACATTTAAACAATTTTGTGAGACTAAAAGGTTTTCAACTATTCAGTCACTTTCGAATGCCGAGTTTCTTACAGAGCCAAGACTGGATGGTGAAGATGGATCTGAGCCAGGCGTACTTTCACCTGCCCATAGCCAAGGAGCATCGAAGGTTTCTACGACTCAGTTACAAAGGCCAGCTCCTGCAGATGACCTGTCTTCCGTTTGGTCTGTCATCAGCTCCGCGAACCTTTACATCAGTGACGAACTGGATAGCAGAGTACCTGAGAAGCCGAAATATAAGGTGCGTGGTTTACCTAGACGATTTCTTACTAGCGAACCAATCCCGACAAGTTCTGCACGACCATATAGCATTCACACTAAACCTGATGCGTCAACTCGGCTGGACTGTCAACATGGACAAATCTGTGCTGGTTCCGACTCGCCGTCTCGAATTCCTAGGCGTCACGTGGGACACACAACTCAACACGAAGTCCCTGTCGGAACCAAAGTGCCATACGCTACGCAGAGCACTTGCACATCAGCTGTCCAAAGGCTGTTGGTCCCTCAGACAGGCCCAGTCCCTTCTGGGGAGACTCAACTTTGCCTCGTTTGTGATACGCAGGGGAAGGTTACACTGTCGCACTCTACAATACCACAGTCGATTCCTTCCCAAAGAGCACCCTTACAAGTATATGAAGTTGCCAGATCCGGTTATTACGGAAATAAAGTGGTGGTTAAAAGCAGCACAGGGCTCTCTACCAATACATACAGGTCCGTTCTCGCACCTTCTAACCACGGATGCATCGGACTTCGGCTGGGGCGCCCAGCTGGGAGAGGTGAATATGTCTGGGCGCTGGACAAGACAACAACTGTCGTGGCATGTAAATCTCAAAGAACTGTTTGCAGTCTACGCAGTGATTCAACAAGAGCACAATCGCTTATTCAATGCGCACATCCTTTTGCAGACGGACAACCGCACAGTGGTTGCCTACATCAACAAGGAAGGCGGAACAAAATCAAAGAAACTACTCAATCTAACGCACAAACTGTTAGCGATTTTGGACAAGGTCAATGTTTATTTGACAGCTCTGTACTTCCCAGGCCGGTTCAACTGCGAGGTGGACGCTCTGTCGCGAGGCAAGACATGTCCCGAGTGGCACCTGACATCTGCGGGGACGAGGAACATCTTCGCGATGTGGGGCACTCCTCAGGTCGATCTATTTGCATCGAGAACAGCTCATGTGGTAGACAACTATGTTTCACAGGATACACAAGACACGAAAGCGCTGTCGCACAACGCATTCCTTCACCAATGGGACTACGAGCTGGCATGGTTATTCCCACCACCGAACCTCGTGCCTCAGGTACTGAATCAACTGAACACAGCTCAAGGTCAGTACATTCTGATAGCACCGAAGTGGCACAGGGTATTTTGGAGAGGAGACCTACAAGCCCGGTCCTTCCGGGAGCCGTTCCTGATTCCGGACCTTCCTCAAGTACTAATCGACACGAGAACCGGGATACACCCGCCGGAGATCCAAGACATATGTTTGGAAGCATGGCTGATTTCGGGTGGGCAGATTTCATCAAAGACTGGTCAGTAGAGGAAAAATCACTCTTGTTATCTAGTTGGCGGAAATCTACTCTCAATACTTACAGACCAGCTTGGAACAAATGGAAAGCATGGTGTACCTCAACAAACATTTCGTATACAGATCCGACTCCTGAGCAAGTAGCCCGATATTTAGCCCACCTACACAATAGTGAAGGTTTAGCTTTCAGAACTATTTTGGTACATAAATCTGTAATAGCTACATTTACAAATATATCAGGTAACATAGATCTGTCATCAAACTTTTTTATAAAACACATGATTAAAGCTATATCAGTGTCAAAAGAAAAGAAGGTAAAACCACCAATTTGGAGTGCAAAGAATGTATTACAATTTCTTGAAAATCATACAATTGATGAAACTAATTTTTATCAAGTTTCCAGACGGTCGGCGATACTTCTGCTGCTGGCATCGGGACGCAGAGTTCATGACCTGACGCTGCTAAGAATAGATGCTGAAAACTATATCGACGAGGGTAATGCGCTCGTTTTCTGGCCTTGTTTTGGATCAAAGACCGACGACAGTAACTATAGGCAGTCTGGCTGGAGACTAAAAGCACATCCCAAGAGAAACCTAGATTGCGTTTATTGGGTTCGTCAGTTGATTAAAACTTCACAGGGTCGTCGAGAATCAGGTACTCTTACAGAACTATTTATAACCGCCAGAGGCGATCCGAAGCCAGCATCTAGAACTATTATAGGAGGCTGGATCAAGTCGGTGCTCAAAGATGCAGGCGTTGAGGCACCGCCAGGCTCGGTACGTTCCGCGGTAGCGTCCCTAAACTGGCTAGAAAAATTTTCAATCGATCAAATTCTTGAAACAAGTAATTGGAGACAGGAACATACTTTTAGGAAGTACATTACCAAAAGGAAATCGATAATCAATCGAGTGAAAATAATTTATCAGATTCAGTTTCATTGTCGAATTATTTTAAATCAGTGCGGTAAACATTGAAATTATATGTACATTATCTGATTGTATTTCATTGCTTAATAACAATAATATAATCATTTTATTTTTTCAATCACATTGTTTTAATTAACACATTATAGCATCATCATTACCTACATTTGGCTACCAGGAGATAACAAACACATCACTCAATATGGATTCCGGATATCGGCACGGAACAAATAATAGAGGGTTTTACCTACCAATAAAACTTACCTATTATTTTTCCAACGATATCCGGAATCCAGGTAATATCTACCTGGTATATCGTGACTATAATGAAGAAAAGAGGTACCGCCATTTCGGTCGTCGCCACGTTACCCGCCAAAACGCAAACGACAGTGGCGCCGCAAGCAGAAGGGAGGAAATCGCTATGAACTAACGCTGAAAGACAGGTGCTTGACTCAATATGGATTCCGGATATCGTTGGAAAAATAATAGGTAAGTTTTATTGGTAGGTAAAACCCTCTATTATATTATCGTTAACAACGAATACGTAGACAATTTAACGACCGATTTAGCTAAACGCGTGATTGTTAACGTTAGGCTAAAGTTAAAAACCGCCAAGAAAAGAGTTTATTTACAGTGTATGTGTATGGGGTCCCCGTTATTAAAATATATGATACTAGCGATCCGCCCCGGCTTCGCACGGGTACTAAATTATGCATGAATTTTACATTATAAAACTTCCTCTTGAATCACTCTATCTACTAAAACCAAACCGGATCAAAATCCGTTGCGTACTTTTAAAGATCTAAGCATACCTAGGGACAGACAGAAAGCGGGATGCGACTTTGTTTTATACTATGTAGTGAAACAGTGATAACCTACAGATCCGAGACGTGGCCGCTAACTATAGAGCTCATTCATAAGCTTAGAGTCGAGAAAACTATGCTTGGGGTTTCTCTACGTGATAGAATCCGGAATACGGAAATCCGTAGAAGAACTAAAGTCACCGACATAGCTCTCAGAATTAGCAAGCTGAAGTGGCTGTGCGCAGGTCATATATCTCGCAGAACTGATAACTGCTGTGGAGTAAAGGTGGCGGTCAAAAAGAGCACAATTACTAGATCGCGCAAAGGCTTGATTCAGTTGCAACCAACCTATAAAGGACCCTTAGTATAGATTAAACGAACAGCCCTCTTCTGCAGCACAAATACGGTGTTAATATCTAATCTACAGCGTTTCCCCACAGCAGTATCAGTCTACCTTAAGACATAATATTGGGGAAGTAGCTGAAATAAACAAGTCTGGATGTATCCATGTCTTTAAGATGACGTATTTTTTGACTTCATACGCTGCAGAACTAAGTCTCTTCGATAGGTAGCTTACCTTTGTGATAATAATGTTATATTTATAAAATAGTTATTGAATCGCGGCTTCACGTTATTTTAACGGAATTCCATAAACCGTTTATTTAACTATCTAGTGAAATAACGACACACTTCCAGTGTATAGTGTATGCTGTGTTCTTAGAGGAAGAAGGGTAGTTGCTCTACTTAGATGAATTATACCTAGATGGTTGGCATGCGTGACCGTGAAAAGAGACAGAGTATACGAAGTGGTGTTGCCATGCAATTTTTTTTACCCTGACTAGGTTCGTAATTTCATGTCTGGTAGAGCCGTATGGTGCAGGCTTAGAATTTGCACTAACCGAACTCTTCTCGTGGGTGTCGTATGAGGCGACGAAGGGGCATACACCGGGGGGCGGGCAGCAGCGCCTCTTGCAGAATAGATCTACCACCGAACCGAACTGCGATTCACAACCCGCATGCCCAGCGTGAGGATTATGAGCATTACCCCTCATCATCATCATCAGCCTATACCAGTCCACTGCTAACTACGGATTCCTTATTATTATTTATTATTTAATTAAGTACCTACCTTAGTATGCGGGAATAGGTAAACTGAGCATTGAAATAAAACTACGTTTAGGTATCAATTTTATTTTCTTAAATTTATTACCACCGCTACTTATACTACTAGCTACGTGAAGAAATAATTTCAAACTCTTTAAAATATTATACTTTATTAACCATTAACTTATACAAACAATTTTGAAAAAAATATTATTGCCAGGGAATCCATTCAAACACGATAAACAGGCACAGACTTACAATAAAAATTGCACTTTGGAAATCACATTTCTGCTAAGTATTTAATATTACACAGGAATTGCCAAGATAAGACAACCAGAACAAGAAATTTAAAAGCATTTTTACATTATAGGCCTACCTACTTCAGATAAAAGTGCGGAGAAAACCAAATAAATGACACTATTTATACCTCAAACACAGTATTACCTACGTCCTTGCTTATTTATACAAATATTATTATGTAATAATGACTTTTTTGATTCTTAAGATAGTTATATCAATATTTATTCTCCACAAATCATAGGATCACAAATCAACTGCATACCCAACTTATCAAAATGTAGGTTTATCAGTCTTATATTCAATTATACTAATATTATTAGTACTAAATACTATTTTTGAAAATAATATAATATGCACATAACATAATTCATAATATTGTACGTACACTTTATTAAACTGTACTTATTAATTTACACTGTGTGGTTGTATGTGTGTACTGGATTGTATTTCTCTTACAAACACAAAGTTTTCATGATTTCCTTCACGTACCTTTCCCGTAGTATTTATCTTACATGCCTGAAATAAAATGTTTAAGGAAATATGAATATTATATACATAATATAGTACCTAGTTTAAATATGGCAAGTATTAGTTACACCAAATCCCAATACCATTTAAATATTTTTGAATTTGATTTGAATGGAAGGTAGGTAGACTAAAACACAAAGTAGGTAAGAATATTGTTTAATCCAAGTCTCAAAAAAACTTTAAACCACTGTTGCACTGAGCCATTAGTTATGTATTTATTTATTTTACTTACCAGTCTTGTAACAGCACGAGGGAACAGATATGTTCGCTGTTTCTTTTTATAAAAACATTTTCATGAATGGTTTGATACAAATTCTTGTTTTTTTTTGTGTTCCCAAATTTTTGCGACCCGTGGGGCTTCTATCTATCCAAAGCAGACGTTTTCATTACTACGAGACGGTTCATTGTTTTTGGGAAATCTGTAACAAAATAAAAACATATTTTAAGTTAATGTGGATGTAAGTATTTATGAGAATATTTTGCGCCATGTTTGGGGAATTTTATTGTCGAGTGCAGGCAACCCTAAATTTTCGTAATTTTAGGTTATGTTTATTAGAATTAGCACAAAACATAATTTTTGAGCCTTTTCTCAATGGAAATCTATGAATCTATAAGTTTTGAACCTTTTTTAAGTCAAACGAACTTGTACTTACAAGTGGAATGATAAATTTGGCACTTTTCGTTCACCTTCACTTTAACATCAAATAACATTGCATCACATCATCTTTGCTTCAGGTTTATAGTGTTGTGAGATGCAGGAATGTCCGTAGAGTCACTTTACCACATTTAATTAGCAAAAAACATTATAAAGGTCGAATAAACAAATACTGTGTTGAAGTCCATCGATGTGCCCGGCACATTTGTTTAGCTCATAGATGAGCTAAACAATGAAAAAACTGGCACGCAGGATGAAATAGGAATAGGGCTCATTCATTAGAGCTCTATACCCTTCTTCCCTTAGAGGAAGAAGGGTATAGAGCTCTTGTATATGCCCATCTCATTCACACAAGAGAGAGATCAAAATATGCTGCTAGCCTGAGAAAAAATGAGATAGAATGAGCCCTATTCCTATTTCATCCTGCGTGCCAGTTTTTTCATTGTTTAGCTCATCTATGAGCTAAACAAATGTGCCGGGCACATCGATGGACTTCAACACAGTATTTGTTTATTCGACCTCTATAATGTTTTTTGCTAATTAAATGTGGTAAAGTGACTCTGCGGACATTCCTGCATCTCACAACAATATATACCTGAAGCAAAGATGATGTGATGCAATGTTATTTGATGTTAAAGTGAAGTTGAACGAAAAGTGCCAAATTTATCATTCCACTTGTAAGTACAAGTTCGTTTGACTTAAAAAAGGTTCAAAACTTATAGATTCATAGATTTCCATTGAGAAAAGGCTCAAAAATTATGTTTTGTGCTAATTCTAATGAACATAACCTAAAATTACGAAAATTTAGGGTTGCCTGCACTCGACAATAAAATTTCCCAAACATGGCGCAAAATATTCTTGTAAATACTTACATCCACATTAACTTAAAATATGTTTTTATTTTTTACAGATTTCCCAAAAACAATGAACCGTGTCGTAGTAATGAAAACGTCTGCTTTGGATATATAGAAGCCCCAAGGGTCGCAAAAATTTGGGAACCCAAAAAAAAAAAACAAGAATTTGTATCAAACCATTCATGAAAATGTTTTCATAAAAAGAAACAGCGAACATACCTGTTCCCTCGTGCTGTTACAAGACTGGTAAGTAAAATAAATAAATACATAATGGCTCAGTGCAACAGTGGTTGAAAGTTTTTTTGAGACTTGGATTAAACAATATTCTTACCTACTTTGTGTTTTAGTCTACCTACCTTCCATTGAAATCAAATACAAAAATATTTTAATGGTATTGGGATTTGGTGTAACTATTACTGGCCATATTTAAACTAGGTACTATATTATGTATATAATATTCATATTATTATTTCCTTTAACATTTTATTTCAGGCATGTAAGATAAATACTACGGGAAAGGTACGTGAAGGAAATCATGAAAACTTTGTGTTTGTAAGAGAAATACAATCCAGTACACACATACAACTACACAGTGTAAATTAATAAGTACAGTTTAATAAAGTGTACGTACAATATTATGAATTATGTGCATATTATATTATTTTCAAAAAATAGTATTTAGTACTAATGTTATAAATTACTTGTTAATACTAATGTATATAAGTACTAATAATATTAATATAATTGAATATAAGACTGATAAACCTACATTTTGATAAGTTGGGTATGCAGTTGATTTGTGATCCTATGATTTGTGGAGAATAAATATTGATATAACTATCTTAAGAATCAAAAAAGTCATTATTACATAATAATATTTGTATAAATAAGCAAGGACGTAGGTAATACTGTGTTTGAGGTATAAATAGTGTCATTTATTTGGTTTTCTCTGCTCTTTTATCTGAAGTAGGTAGGCCTATAATGTAAAAATGCTTTTGAATTTCTTGTTCTGGTTGTCTTATCTTGGCAATTCCTGTGTAATATTAAATACTTAGCAGAAATGTGATTTCCAAAGTGCAATTTTTATTGTAAGTATGTGCCTGTTTATCGTGTTTGAATGGATTCCCTGGCAATAATATTTTTTTCAAAATTGTTTGTATAAGTTAATGGTTAATAAAGTATAATATTTTAAAGAGTTTGAAATTATTTCTTCACGTAGCTAGTAGTATAAGTAGCAGTGGCAATAAATTTAAGAAAATAAATTTGATACCTAAACGTAGTTTTATTTCAATGCTCAGTTTACCTATTCCCGCATACAAAGGTAGGTACTTAATTAAATAAATTTTAGGAATCCGTAGTCAGCAGTGGACTTGTATAGGCTGATGATGATGATGATGAGGGGTAATGCTTATAATCCTCACGCTGGGCATGCGGGTTGTGAATCGCAGTTTGGTTCGGTGGTAGATCTATTCTGCAAGAGGCACTGCTGCCCGCCCCCCGGTGTATGCCCCTTAGTCGCCTCATAAAACACCCACGAGAAGAGTTCGGTTAGTGCAAATTCTAAGCCTGCACCATACGGCTCTACCAGACATGAAATTACGAACCTAGTCAGGGTAAAAAAAATTGCATGGCAACACCACTTCGTATACTCTGTCTCTCTTCACGGCCACGCATGCCAACCATCTAGGTATAATTCATCTAAGCTTCTTCCTCTGTGTTGCTCTATGTTGTGTACAGTCAGTGTTGCCAGATCTACTGATTTAGCAGTAGATCTACCACTTTTGAACAGTCTAGTGATCTACTAATTTATTTCTTAAAATTAGGGAAATTTATCAACTCAACCTGCTTTTTCTGAATGAGGCCCGGCCTTGAATGAATGAATGTAACAAAAAGTGTCTAAGTGAAACAAATTAAAAAGAACTTACATTTCTCTTGGGTGTTATTTCAATTTCCAGTCAGTTTTGAGACTATTCTTGCTGAATGTTTGCCAATGTTTTTGAGAACAGGTTTTGCTGCTCTCTTTTTCTCACAAAAATAAATCCAGTAGAAAGACTAAAGAACTTAACTTTTCAAAATTATAGTCATTAATATTTTAATTTTTTGACGAACGTCATGATTTGAAATTGAAACATCGGATCATAGTACTCAAAAAAATAACTGAATTAAAAACGGTTTATCCATTCAGGAACTGTAATGGAACAAAAGAAGTACATATTGACACTTTTGCACGCGTTATTCCCATAGAGGGCCCATATAAGATTTAGGTACTTAATATGGATTTTTATTTTGCCTTTCATTAATTGGTGGTGGTGAATGAAGGTTAAAAAGGTGAATGTACCGAATGTTGGTAGATTCGCCTTTTTAACCCAAGAAAGTAATTAATTGATAAAAAATCTAGCGAGTTCTAGCGACTTTTTCAATTTTACTTACTCATTTAGCGATATCTAGCGACTTTTCACCAGCGTGACAGCGACATTTACTGTTGTTGAGTTGGCAACGCTAAATCAATCAACATCATAAAAATTACTTTGTATTCTGCATGGTCAAATTGTTAGTAAATTATTGTACCATGGTGTTGTGTTGTGATTGTGATCAACATTCATTCATTCAACAGTGCATTATTGATACAGATAGTGTACGTGTGACCTTGTTTTGTAAAATTCCATAGTTGGTGCCAAAATAAATTCAATTCAGTGAATTTTGTAGTTATTTTGTAACGTACCTAGAAGATTAAAAGTAAAGCAAACTATAATAAGTAAAAATGCTGATGTCACCAGCAGCGTTTGCGAACGATCGTTTCATCTCTAGATACGTTAGTCCAAACCTAAAGCCCTTCTGTCGTTGTTGGCCCATGCGCATGCATTCTGTTACGCCAGTGGTTTGGGAAAGCCTCAACGATTGCATTTGCGGCGAGGAAGACGATCGTAAGTAACAGTTTTCGTTAAAAATTGTTGAATCTATTTATAAGTTTAAAACAGGTACCTATTATACTACCCGAATCTATTATATTTCACATAAATACCTTTATTATACACATACATATATCTATGTCAACCCATGTCAAAAAACAATTTCAACAAAATTATTACTTCAATAGTTAAAGACCACAACAACAAGAGATAAACAAGCCAGGCTGTGAATGATTAACAGTGTGATTTGACCCTCTAGATCTATTACTGCAACATTTTGGCTTATAAATTTGTGTTGTGTCTTGTTTACATGTTGTTTTTGAACCTATTGATTATAAGCACTGCATCTATTGAGTAAAATTGTTCAAATTGTTTCCTACTATCTGTCTACGCACTATATCCACAGCCACATACCTACAACAGCTAAGTATGTGACCAGTGTGAATACCGAATGAAAAAAATTCTGAATAAGATATATTCATTTATATATTACATTTCGTACAATGAAATGTAATATATAAATGAATATATTTTAATTATATATTAATTGCATTATCGTTATTGTATAAATTCTTTAGATTATTGTGGTGTGTGTTATTATAACTGTGTTATTTTATAATCCTTTGGACCATTATTGATGTGTGAAATAAAGATTTAATCAATCAAGAAAAAAACTGAAATAATAATTATAGAATTAGATACATTTTACTTAAATATTGTGTGTTTAATAATTTGCATACATTCACAAACTTACTAATATACCCATATCCTACCCCATATCTTTACAGTCAAAGAATGGAAATGGCAAAGGCCGCCTGAAACCGAGTCCAGCTGGGTCGTTATCTCAGAAAACAACCAGCTGATAATGTTCCACCCGACGTATAGCTCTGGCACAGCCGCAGTAAAGGGAGACACGCCTCTGCAGCTCAACTGTCATTACTATTGGGAAGTCAAGATGCTCACGGATACCTATGGAACTGATATTGTGAGTGTTTCATTTTCACTCTTTTAGAATCATAGTTAAGTGCATTTATATACTATACTATACTACTCACTACTGGGTCTTAGGATCCCATTCTAACTTATCCAATATCTTTGTCCATTATGTGATCGAATTTCTTGGATGCCCATTCCACTCATACAATTTCGTTGTCCAAGATTTCTAAGTAATTTGTGTAGTTGATTTAAATTACATCACATCACACTAATATTAAAAATGCGAAAGTTTGGATGCATAGAAGAAGTTTGTTCATTCTTCACGCCAAAACTTCTCACCAGATCGGGCTGAAAATCTGCATAGGTATAAGCTGTTAATAAACCATAGGCTACAATAAACCCATAAAAGTTCCGTTTCCATAAGAAAGAATTAACCTGTACTTATACATTTTGAAGCCGCGGGCAGAAACTAATATTCAAACCTTTGATCAAATATCGCTATTGCTAGTAAATTGGATGAATTCATCCAAGTTCTTTGATCAAATGTGCATTGGACAAAGAAATTGAAGGAGTGGAATGGGCGCCTTAGGTCCATATGGCAAAAACTTGCTCAGTCATCCATCATTATATATCTGTCTGAGTAATGCTTTCACCGTACAAATTGTTACTTTTTTGTTTCTGGACTGGTTTCCGCAACTAGGCCACAGATGTGCCCTTTTTTGTTTACTCAAGCATATATCAATGACTGTGCAAGCTTTCATAATTCAGGTGTTAGAGAAATAGGAATATTAAAAGATGTGATATTAATTTGAAAACAAAGAATGTACTTTTATTTCAACAAAAGTCACCTTGTTCTGCCAATGAACCAGATAAAATTTATCTGGTTCTGGTATTTTAAAACACTAGGTAGACAAGCATTTATCTGATAAATGCTTGTCTACCTAGTATTTTAAAATCATAGGAGAAAGTAGATACAATACGGAGATAAATCAACTAAAATAATTAAGAGATACCTACTTCCTACCAACATAACCATTTTATTATTAGAAAGTTACAAAAAAGCTCATATTTTCATCTTAAAACTTCCCGCTCACAACTTAGTAATAAAAATAAATAATAAATTGTTTCTTTTCACAAAAAAGGGTTGTTGAAATATCATAACATAACCACAACTCAATGGATAAATTAATTAATTACACAAGATTGTTCACAGATGGTAGGCCTTGGTTCAGAAAAGTTTGACCTTATCGAATCGAGACACAAATTCTGCTCACTACTGGGACTGGACAAAGAATCCTATGGCTTATCCTACACCGGCAAAGTACAACACGACTCGAAGACATCGCAAGATTCACATGGCTTCTGCAAAGGGAGCATTGTAGGGCTCCGACTTGATATGTGGCAGGGGACGCTGGAGTTCTACATCAATAGGCAGTCTCAAGGTAAGAGCAAGAGCCCTTTGTCCTTAACCTGTTTGTATTACAGTACCTACAATTTTTTTTAGCATTTAATTACTCTACAAATTCAATTTATAATCTAAATCTTTTATTTTTTCAAGTCTAGAATAGAATACATTTTATTGGCTCACACACACATACACAGTACACAGAAAGATACAAAAAAAAACATAAAGATAATTAATACTACTTAAATATAGGGCTGCCATCCGTCCGGGTTTCCCCGGATTTGTCCTAGTTTAGAAGGCGTCCGGGGAGCGTCCGGGCGGGGTTTTATTTGTAGTCCGGGTTTTACACTTTTCAAATAATCAACGGTCGCGCGCGACTCGAAACGCGCGGCGCGTGGCGCTTTGGTTACAATTTTTTCGAACACTGAATGCTCATTTATATTCAGAACTAGCGGTCCGCCCCGGCTTCGCACGGGTACCTATTCGAATTTTTGTCACCTTTTAAACCTTCCCTAGACCTCCACGAATTGCAGTATTTTTTTTGTATTCCTGCACACAATGCCAATGTCGAAAGAATATTCTCTCTAATCACACAGCAATGGACAAAAGAAAGAAATTCATTTAAAACAGAAACAGTCTCAGCAGTGATAAAAATAAAATATAATTTTAAAGATTATAATTGTGTTGATTTTTATAAATTTCTGTTAAGCAAGGAAGAAACTTTAAAAATGTAGGACTTGTAATAGTTTTTTAGAACTGTTTTAGTTTTGATAAAAGTACAATTCACGGTTTCACAAATATAAGGGCTCTAACAGCAATGTATGATGCTCTGGTCAGAAGCCAAATGGAAAGTGCAGCGGCTGTATGGGGTCCTCATGAAGCTAAATATAGTCTCATGATGGAGCGCATACAGAATAAGTTCACCCGATATTTATATATGAAAAGATATGGCGTCTACCCTTTCTATCCCTTGATGACATGTATCCAACCTTATTCGTTTTGGGTATGGTTGGATACAACAAGTTGGAAATTAGGCGTGATATGGCACTTGCGTTGTATGTGATTAGGGTGTTCCGGGGGATGATATCCAACCCGTCCATCTTGGAGTTGATGAGGCTGTGCGTACCCGACGAGTACGTTGGGCGGCGCAGGCGCCCTCCTTTGTTCGCAGTCCCACGCGGAAGGACTAACCTACTCAACAAGGCACCACTGACGCGCACCATTCAAGTATTAAATCTGGTAGCAGAGTCCATTGATGTATTTCACTGTCCACAGAGTGAATTCGCAAGGGCTATATTATTCAATTTGTGCTACATACAATAAATAATTATTAATATTTTTTATGCTTCAGATCAAATGATGACTTTTGAAATTATTATGACTTGTTATTTGTGCTCGTTGATCTATTGAATTATTTTACTTATTGACATTTTGTATTTAATTATTAGTTGGTTGTATTGTATTATTTTTCTTGTTGACACGTGTATTTGAACATTTAGCCTAATTATTTAACTTAATAATTATATCGATGACTACTCTATTGTATTAGGTCTTACCTGTAATAATAGAGGTTACGTTTCAGTAAATAAATAAATAAATAAATTTTCTTTGTTTTATTTAACTAAGTAAAAAATGTGGTACCTAGTACTGAAAAGTTTAAAAAGATTTTTTCGTTAAGTTAAAGTGTATTTTTTTTGTTATGTTTACAGACATTAAACATGTAAGACTGATTGATAATAGTTCCTTTTAAAGCTTTTTAAGAAAATTTTGTTTTGTTAAAAGAGTAGAGATATATTTTTTTGTTACAAGAGTCTAATTTTCTTTTATTTAAAGAAACGAGAAAAGTAAGTTTTTTTTTATGACTATAATATCTTTATTCAGAAAGAAAATAACAATCAAATAACAAATTTAAATTAAAACTAGTATTTAATTTTTTTTAAATGTTAAAACTTTAAGAATATTTTGTTTTGTTTCCTTTTTAGACGTAACTTAGTTTAAATTGATTAAAAATAATAAATAAATATTTAAAACCATTAAAACTATATTTTTTCCACTTAGAAACTTAGAAAAAATAAAATCTCTTGAAACGTCCGGGTAGTAAGATCCGAAATCCGGGGTTTTCACGTATCTTGTCCTGGGTGACAGACTTTCGAGGTGGCAGCCCTACTTAAATAGTGAAGTGAACCAATAAGGTCCTGCCTCAGCTTAATGTTGCTCCACAGAAAGTTGAGCAACGCTGGTTTTCTGGCAGAACCTTGGTGCACGCGTGTCTACACGGCCAAAAAAAAAAAAAATAACAGAGAAATATACATGTATACAACTTATTGGATACCTACAATAGTAAATACTATTAAAATATGTATTTAGTAGAAATAATTCAAGCAGTTGGTACTTGAATTACTTCTACCAACACTAATACTGTTCAACACGGGATCACATTCAATCAAGAAGCCTAGTGCCGAGTCTAGAACTACTATGCAAAATTTTGGTCCGACGTATAATTACCTATGTCAAGAAGACATGAAAAGGTGTTTTTTTTTTAATTTAGATGAAAAACAAACAGCTTGTAAAACTTAAATGAGTAGAAACAATGGTGGTACAACTAAAGCTTAAGAGGGCGCAAAACGCGCCCTTTTTTGAAAAAGATAGGCAGGATTTCGTGTTCAGGAGTTGGACAGAGCATACGTTTTTGGAACCGCAGCGTAAGAGCAAAAACCAAGATCTTACTATCACAAGAAAACTATACTAGTTATGAAGAAACTGGTTCAAGGAACCAACTTTTTAGTAATAATAACCTAAAATCAAAACATAAGTCATTCAATAGACCGCAGGGCTCCTGAGATCACGAATAATTTTTTGATCCCTTGAATACTGAGACCTAGGCCGAGTTTGACCGCCAAACCAATATAATCTGGTAAAGTTGGTACAAGTAATTAAATAAATGAGTAAACTCATTTTAAAGTGGTGTGCCTGTTCTATATGAATTTGTTGTAAAAGTACTTTGTAAGAGTCGCATAAATTCAGATAAAATTTTGCCATAATCACCGCACCTTACCTTGGCAGCTTAGCATGTGGAGACCATTCTTCTCGGCGGACAGCGACCTCTACAGGGTGTCCGGTAATTAATGAATAACCCCGCAGGCAGTTGTTGGGGGCAGGGGGGCAACTCAGAAAAAAAAAAATATCTGGGGTTTTATTTTTATTTTTTCTGAGTTGCCCCCCTGCCCCCCCACAAGTGCCTGCGGGGTTATCCATTAATTACCGGACACCCTGTATAAATTTTCTCACAAAAGACTTTTACATTGACCATAAATGCGAGTTGCACCTCTCATTTACCTTAACGAAGGGTCGGAGGCTAGAGCGCATTCAACGTTCATAGGAAAGAATAAAATCGCGGTTTGAAAGAGGTTTAAAGCATTCTAACCCTCCATCGATGTTGACAAAATGAGTTTTTGACATTCAACCTCATTTTATAGGTAACAAAATATTTTCTCGCTAGTCGAGGTGAAAAGTTGTATGTATATATGACTCGAGACCAAATGATTTCTGTTTCATACCGAAGCAGTCTTGAGTACGAGCGTAGCTTAGCGAGTCTGAAACGCCACCCTCAGTACGGGTGTGCTCCAACCACCTAAGCCACGAAATCTTGCGTCGGTTTCGTCGAAAATCTTTAGAACCTCTTATGGTTCGGTTCGAGTCCTGACGAAATCGAAATGTTTGGGAACTTATTTAATTTCTTAAAAATTACCCAGAGCGTGAGGGCTTACGCACTGTAATGTACAAAAACCTTATCAAAAAATGTATCATTAACTAGGTACATTAATCTAGTGTAATGTAGTCTAGTCTAGTTTAAAGATTTTTGTTAGAATTTATGACGTTACTACGTAGAATATAGAAACTCTTGAAGGCCTGCCTTATCATCTTTTGACCTTACTATTACTACACTCGACCTCTCCGGACTATCGTACTACTTCTGATAATGATGAGCGCGAACATTATGCATTTAACCACATATCTAATTAGTTGCCTGGAAGATTTTATTGCCTACTAACTTCTGCCCGCGGCTACGCTCGCGTTTTTCTGCGATAAAAAGTAGCCTCTATTAATATAAGTCTAAAACTATGTCTATATACTTATAATAGTTTCAGACCGAGCTGTCATTAATTCAAAAAATAGAATGATTAAGTATCACACTACATCTATACTAATAATATTATAAACAGGTAAAATTTGTGAATTGTTTGTGACCTTGTAGGGTAATCTCTGGAACTAGTGAAACGATTTCAAAAACTCTTTCATTATTAGACTTGCTTGCGAGCTTACTTTCAAGGAGCGACGTAGGCTATATTTTATCCCGGAATTCCCATGGGAACGGGAACTACGCGGGTGGAACCGCGAGGCGCTGCTAGTATATTATGATAAAGGTTTTTGTTATAGTAGTGCCCCGCATTCTGGGCATTTATTAAATAAGAAATGAAATAAGTTTCCAAGAATACTCGATTTCGGAAGTTTCAAGTCAATACCACTAAATTCGGAAACTTTTGGGTACATATATTTCATTTTTTAAGTATAATATAATTGCGAAATTTTCATGTTTGTTATTTTTTCCCGCCAAAACATTATCTGAATAGACCGGGCTGAAATTTTGCATAAATAGATTAGGTCTGGAATAAACATGGCTACTTTTTATCTTATAAATCAGATCCCATGGAATAGAAATAACCTTCAAAAGTTTCCGTCAACACGTGCTAAGTTTCCTACAGAAACTAGTTTTTTATAATAACTTAAAAATCTTGAGAATGCAGCGATGTAGTGTAATGTCCTAAAATTTTCCATCTTCGGTTTGGTCAAATTAATATCACATTTAATATTAATTTGATCAAACCAAAGATGGAAAATTTTAGGACATTACACTACATCGCTGCATTCTCAAGATTTTTAAGTTCAATATAAAAAAAAGAAAAAGTAGAAGATAATAATGAAGACAAACTCCAAAAATTTGCGTTATGAATATGAGTCAGATCAAGGAGCAAGTCGCTGTCATGTCGTACAAACAAGTAAAAGAGATACGAGTAGATACATAGTTTGATTAAACACAAAGTAAATAACACAGATGTTAATAATTTTGTAGTTCTGCTTATGATTAGCAAGCAAACGTAACATGTATAACTAAAACAAAAATATTGTATTCTAAGCCCGCGCAAAAGACCGCAGTTTAAAGAGATAAGCGGAGAAAATTACATAAATAAATAATGCTGGACAATTCACACATTACCTATTGCCCCAAGCTAAGCAGAGCTTGTGTTATGGATACTAGATAACTGATACACATAATATTTATGTATTGTATTTTAGATTTTTATACATACAAAATGGCCAGAATACCCTGAAACAAATATCAGGCAGGAATCGAACTAGCAAGCTCTTGCGTAGCAGGCGGGCTTTCGCCCACCATGCCACAGAGTTCGTCTATGTTACACATCATTGCACCAAGAGCTAGGCTCTTTTTTATAATAATTGATATGTACATAATTGAAGTAATGTGTGATGAATGTATGATCTCCTGTAACACATTGTAGCTACCACGGGAGACAGAGCTCCAACTTTATTTGTAACTAATATTATTTTGTTGAATAAACGATTTTGAATTTTTTTTAATCTCTCCAGGCGTGTCATTCTTCAACCTACGGCGTCACTCAGCCCTCTACCCCGTGGTCTGTTCCACCGCCGCTCAGTCCTGCATGAAGCTGGTCTACGCAGCGTCCTGGCGCGCCTCGCTGATGGTGGACGCGCTCAAGATCCTGGCCGCCTCTGTCAAGGATGATGCTAAGACGAAGCTCCCTCCGGGACTGTGGTACCGTCTCAAACCGCAGTTCTGGCTCACTATGCCTTCGAAAGGTAAGTTTTTTATTTTGCTTTTCTATACTTCTTCTAGTTGACAAAAAATTAAAGTGAATAAAATCAATAAAACCTTGCTTCTTATTTTTGATAATAATTATTAGATATTTATAATATAATATAAAATGTGGCTTGTCTAAGTGCTTATTTTTAAGCCAAGAAATATAAAGTTATGTTAGAGTTCATACTCTATAATCCTAACCCTAAGTAATATTATAAATGCGAAAGTGTGTATTTTTGTTTGTCCTTTCTTCACGCGCGCCCTGACTAACAACCGATCGACTTGATTTTTAGGATAGAGTTAGTTGAAAGGATGGAGTTAACATAGGCTACTTTTTAACCGGTAAAATAATCAAAGTCCCATGGGAAATTTACTGGAATATCCCCCTATGTGTGCATAATGTGAAAACGGAATTGAACGTGGGTGAAACAGCGGGGCACAGCTAGTAATGTTAATAAACTTTAGATATAAGATTTTGTTATTCATGTATTTTCTCTTTTTTTTTTGGTACAATAAAGTGTTAATAAATAAAATAAATAAACTACTCACAACAACACAAAAATCCGAGATTCTTGTTATGATGTTGACTTTTAAATTTAATTGTAGGTAAAAATGTGTCGCGTTTCAAACGTGGTAATACAAGTATTATGCCTGGTGTTTGGCCTGACTTAGAGTTCAGAATGGTAGTAGAGACATCTGACAGAGGTCAGACAGCCAGACGCTTGCAGTGCGGCCGCCTGGGTCGGTCCGGTCCCGTACATTTGCACACATTTGGTCATCTTTCATCTACCATCCAAGCAACCATCATCAGTGTGGCCGTGCCGTGCGTGGCTTTAAACTAGCTTTTTTGCCATGTACGTACCATTGCATTGTTGCCATTTTTGGGCTGCTATCTGCTACACAACTTTAAACTTTTAATAAATTAAAATAAAATTACAGTGCATGCTTATTTGAACTGAATATTTAGTTCATACTAAACAGGCTTCCCGCGACACAGGCTTGCCTCGTGCGGGGCCGCTAGTAATGTGTACCTTGTCTGTAGTAATTGGCAAATAAATAATTTTGTATTTTTTTTTGTATTTTTGTATACTAACACTCAAACAAAGAAATAATCAGAATTCATTTAAAAATTCGCGTTTGAAAATTCCTGTATAAGTTCGTTTTCAAAATTATGAAATAGGTTGTACCATGGTTGTACCTATATACATAGGTACATTGTAGATGTCAACACAGTGGGTGAATGACCTATATAGTGAAAAAGTACAATTAATAACAAAAAAACAAGAGACAAAGGAGACATCGAATTGCTTTGTCTCATCTGAAACAATCTGTTACCGACACGCACCGTTTTGTTTTTATCAGCAGACCAGTTTAGATAACCTTCATAAATGGTATTTAACTTTAAAGTTTTCCTTTACCTACTACAAATAAATAAGACAGAGGGCACCAGTCGTACCTACTGTGGATTTTTATTACCAACTTCTGCACGCGACTTTGCACGCGCTTTTCAATAGTCTATGTCCGTCCCCGGGTATGGTTTATTTAACTCCCTGCCAAAGAAAAGGTGACAGACAGAATTACTTTCGCATTTATATTATTAATATTAAGATTAGCCTCCTCCGCCACACGAAATATTGAGCCAACTCACATCTTAACGATTGTTTATATTTAAAAACCCACACCGACAATAAATTGGAACAATACAAATAATCTTCGAGGTCACGTCATGGCCAACTACCGCAAAAAAACTAACGAGAGCACTAAATTTCGCGCGATTCGATCCGCTCTTCTTCCTATGGTCTAGGGCTTGACCATCGCTTTAGGTCACTTTGTCACATTTGCTAAAAAATTAGCATGAAAATCTAACGATTTTGCATAACTCTAAAAAATCTAACGAAACAACAAAATTATCGCGGCTCACTGTTAACATAATGTCATTCTGGATGTAATCGCCCCCACTTAAGCTCACTTCACTACGCGACCACTGCTGAATAATTAATTTTCGCGGGTTGCTTCGCTCGCCGATGACAAACGCTACTTTACCCGTGGACCCGAACTTGACCCATGTAAGGTTACCATCATCATAAAAATACACCAAAATTAGCAAAACATTGAACGGCTCGCTTCCCTTGGCGATAACGTTTAGTTATAGATTAGTAGGGTCTTCAACCTACCTTCCAACTCCCAAATGAATTTCTGGCTACGGGGCGTTGAGGTCTTTGTCCAGCAAAACATGTATAACACTAACACTGTGTAAACTAACATAAGCTGATGATGACTATAATGAGGTAGGTAGGTATTGGGCGACTTCTGAGGCAGCCGGCGAAGGTCTACCTATGACGCAGATATTGTGTCATTTAACTCACTTTATCTCTAAAAGTCTAATCTGAGAACTTCGAATAATGATCGGTAGGTACCGATTTAGTATAGTGTACTTAGATACATTCTGTAACGGTATGTTTTTGTCGATTTTTATAGATTTTGTCGAAAACAGACAAAATCTAAAATAGGAGTCAAAAATAGCTAAAAATATCTGAATAGGTGTGGATTAAGATGGCACACGACCGGACAGAATGGTGAAATAAAGAGGAGCCCTATGCTCACTCACAGCTGAGCATGGAGCTCCTCTAATACAGGTGCTCTCGGTGAATTTGCACCTCTGCTAGGTTTTTGTAATTAAGCGTTGCAGAAGTTATTGCTTTAAGTGAAGGTAATCACTTTATTTTTTTTAACTTAATTAATTAATTTCTGTCATTACAATACAATACAAAACACTTTATTGTACACCAGAAAAAGAACATTACAAAAAGACAAATAACATGAGACAAGTACAATGGGCGGCCTTATCGCTTAGAAGCGATCTCTTCCAGGCAACCTTTGGATGGAAAGAACTATATGAATTTAAGAAAGGCAGGGGGTGTACAAAAGATAAAATAAACATGAATATTACAGAATACCTACTGAAAAACAAAATTATATTAAATAAATAAATAAATATTACTAATTACCTAGCCTAGTCATTATTAAGTTTAAGTACATAAATATCTTTGTTGCCATTAAATATCTTGTATTAAAGTAACCGACAAGTATTAGAAAGAACCGAGTGTAGAGTTAGATCATGAGTTTGGCTCAATGTGTATTAATTGCTGATGTATTCTTATAATTTTGTTTCAGGCTGTCTAAGCAACGAAGACATTGACCCTTTACTGAGTAAACCAGCGACGAAATATTTTGCAGGATCTCTAACCAAGGAGGATGACGTTGACTTATTAGAGAGTGACCCTGCTCCTAAATCCAGTGTAGTTGTGAGTATACACTGCTGTACTTTGTACCTGTGCTATCAGTGTTCTGTCTAGACTAGACTAGATGATTGTATGTACAGTCACAAGCGACAAGATTTCGTTATCATTTCAATGCGCGTTAACATAAAAAATAATACTGGACAATTTCCCACACCATCAACTAGCGCCAAAATAAGCAGAGTACCTAACCTATGTATTTTTTTAATCGGAAATTTCTCAAAAAGAATATGAATAGTCTACTAAGACCATTTTCCTGTAGCTACACCGGTTAAGAGACATCCCATTACTCCCCCTCCCCCTGTCCAACAATTCCACCCTGTATATTTATAAAATAGGCTAGTTTCCTAAAAAATCTAATTAATTGACGACCTCAGTGGCGCAGCGGGCGAGAGTCTGCCTGCGACGCAAGAGGTTGCGGGTTCGATCCCCGCCGCGGAACAAATTTGTGTACGATCTGCAGAAATTTGTTCCGTTGGTCTGGGTGTTTTCTATGTATAATAAAAAATATCTATCTATGTAATGTATAATATTACGTATATCAGTTATCTAGTACCCATAACACAAGCTCTGCTTACCTTGGGGCTAGATAATGCTGTGTGAATTGTCCAGCATTATTATTATTATTATTATAATCCGTCAGTGAAATAATATGTGTCCCTTATTTTCTGATAATCTAATCAGAAAATAAGGGACACATATTATTTCATTTGTCAGTCAAAAAAAAATACAAAGTTACAGCGCGTCAAAGTTTGGAAGTGGGGGCTCGTGACGTCACAAAGTCTTCTTTTTATGTTTTGTTGAATTCTGATAGGTATGTCATCTTAAAACGCTTGTGGCTGTACTTTACAATGATATAAATCTAAGGGACGAAAATTAGCACCCGACCACGCGACAACGACAACACGTGGTCGGGTGCTAATTTGTACCACATCGCAACCACACAGTCACCATTTCTTGTACTAGCTGCCGGCCAAATTGTAACTAGGTACTAGTTTCAACGCAACCACATCGACATTTTGTAGTTACCACAACGTCCACAACGCAACTGTAAAAAGTCGCAGAGATACTATTCGCACGTAACACTCACTTCACCTCAACAGCCTATAATGATTCACTATGAGACGCTGGCTTTTATCTCATGGGGGGTAATGCCCATAATGCCCACACTGGGCATGCGGGTTGGGGATAGCAGTTCGGTGGTAAATCTATTCTGCAAGAGACCCTGCTGCTGGCGACTAAGGGACATACTCCCCGGTGTATGTCCCTTAGTCGCCTCTTACGACACCCACGGGAAGAGTTGTGGCACGTATTAGGTACTGCCTAGCCAAATTTTGTCGCGGCAATGTGGTATGGTTGTGGAATGTGTGGTTCGCCCTTAATTCTAACTTTATTAACACAAACTCAAGCAGCCCAAAGATTAATGTAATGTCTCTCGTTCTACAGTGGAACCAATGTCTCTGCGTTTTCGGGTAAAGCTGAAAACAAAGCCTTGTATTCTCACTGTCAGACTTCACATTTGTTTTTGTTATTCAGCCATTAAAGCGAGCTCGAAATTTATATTTATACCATTATATATTGCTTTTCATTTTATTAGTGGGTGAGTAATATAAATGCTTGCTATAATAGAAACAATATTGTCATTCTTGTTGCTAAGCCAAGCTTTTTTAAATCGTCTTACTTTTATACCTTGCTTATAATATATATGATATGATAACAAATAAATACGCTACGAATAAGTCAATACCAGAATACCACCTACCTACATTTTGAACTTGAATTTCGATTAAACCAAGCTATTTTTTTATTATTTTATTGTCTACCTCACTGTGGATTAATAAAACAAGTGATAAAAATTAACAGCAGTATAACCTGCGTACGTATATGATGGGATTGAGAATGACGTCATCGCTCATGCTGTCGATAGGAATCCGATGTGAGCGGGATAGCATGGGAGAGGACTTCTTCTATTCTTTATTCTGACTGCTTTTAAAACAACCTTATTAGCGTTGGCCAAGGTTGAAAGTAGAGAAGCGACTCTTGTTTTATTATTCTCGGTTTCGCCTTTCTTACATTAGTTGTAGTGTATCCTCTGTCTCTTTCAGCACATGTCATCGCCTATGAAGCGGCGGCGCCGTCGTCATAGGAAGCGAGTACCTGTAATACTTTCAACAAATAGTCCTTAATAACTTTGATTAGGCGATGTTCACTCTACGACGGCTGTGAAGTTAGCTGCAAGGCATAATAAAGCATGCAAAAGTATGTTTGGTATAAGTCGCGAAGATACATATTGGGATTGAATAGGACAGCCTCTCGAGTCACGCTGTCCCATGGGCATTTCTTTGTTATGGTCGAGAAAGCATGAGAGAGACTAGTTTTTCGATCCGTACCTTTATCTACGCGACTTATATACTTATGCACATCTCTTTATTTAAGGCCACTCCCCACCCCGCTTAGAAGGTTATAAGACTATTCAGTTGATAAGCTATAGTCGTCATAGTTCATATCCTGTAAATAAATTAAATATTACCATGATAAAAAATTACATACTAACAGTAGTTGGTTTTGTACTGTATTTTTTTTATCACAGTAATTCTTAGCGGTTAGGAACAGCAAATTATAAAAGCGCCGATTTATATTGTAAATGTGAAATTTCCTGGTAATATGAACGACGTGGAAATTGAAATAGTGTTTAGTGGCTGCCTTTGTTGAATGTAAACTCTCCTCTATTCATATCATATCATTTTAAGACTGTAGAATGGCACCAAATTATGCCCAAATAATATTCGCGTATAATTTCATTTGCAAATAATGTTCGAGTTAGAATTAACAGATATTTTTTATTTATTTTTATTAAAATATTTTCAAGATTTTACATGCTTTTGTTTGATATTAGAAATAAGAATTAATGGTATCTCCAAATATGCTAAAAATCAGCTAAAAATATTGTAAACTCGCTTTTGGATGACCGTAGAACGGCACCACTCTTCCTCCGAATATTCGCGAATAATGTAATTGAATCTGACGACCTCTGGCGCGGTGGGCGAAGGTCTGCCTGCGACGCAGAAGGTTGCGGGTTCGATTCCCGCCTCGGGACAAATGTGTGTACGATCTGCAGACATTTGTTCAGGGTGTTCTGGTCGTTTTCTATATATAATAAAAATATCTATCTACGTATTGTATTATATTATGTATATCAGTTATCTAGCACCCATAACACAAGTTCTGCTTAGCTTGGGGCTAGATAATGCTGTGTGAATTGTCCAGCATTATTTATTTGTTTAATATACGAATAATGTTCCATTTGGTATTTACTTTAATTCTCAAGATTTTGCATGTCTTTGATGATATTATCTCCAAATGTGTAAATAATTATTAAGACTGTAGAACGGCACCTCTCTTTGTCCGAATTCATATTCGCGAATAATGTAGTTTACGAATAATGTTCAGAGTTAGAATTAACTTTCATTTTCAATAATTTGCATGCTTTTGATGTTTCGCAAAAAAAAAACTTACTACTGAAGACTGAATGGCGGCCCACTCTTCTTCCGAAAAAATAACATTGCGAATAATGTACGCATTAGAGTTTACTTTTATTTCAAAGGTTTTGCATGCCTTTGATGTTAGAAGGCATGGTATCAAAATGTATTGTAATTTAAATCCAAATGTAGAAAAAACATATAAACTCACTATTGGGTAAACGGCACCACTCTTCGTCCGAATAAGTATTCGCGAATAATGTTATTTACAACTTACAAATAACGTTAGAATTAGAATTCACTTTGATTTTCATTTTATTTATATTATATTAATATTCAGTCTAAGTGCGGCGCCGCTTGCAAAGAATTTATTTTAAGTAATCTAAGACTGTAAAATAAATTTATAATTTAATTTTAATTTTTGTTGTTAAATAATTAAACGTCTAATTATATTATTACTAATTAAGACCCTGCTTCTTGGAAAGTTTTATGAGAATGTAAATATTTTATTGATCTTAACACGATGAATTTATAGTAGACAAAAGAATCGTGATATTATTTTGTTCAAGTGTTGACTGTTATATTTAGTACTTTATTTTACTTGACATACTAACTGCTCCGCGGGCGATACGATTATAACGGTTTTTTATAAGTCGAATTATTTAAAAAAATACTATTTATAAAAGTAATTGAAAACCGCGTGTTCAGATTTAGTTTAATCGTAGTTATATGATTAAAACTGGCAGAAACAACAAAATGCTTTTTTATTTCATCTAACCTCGTTTCTACGTAGGGAAGTGCAACTTTATGGAAATAAAAACAATGTGATAGCTATAATACGAGGCTTTGTTCAGGCTTTATAACAACTCTAGCTTCTGCCCACGGCCCACGGCCATAACAATTGATTTATTATCTATTCTTATGCCACGGCTTCGCATCGCACGCGTCGTCTCTGATCTATGA
Organism: Eupithecia vulgata; assembly: GCA_946478455.1. Lineage (NCBI taxonomy): Eukaryota > Metazoa > Arthropoda > Insecta > Lepidoptera > Geometridae > Eupithecia > Eupithecia vulgata. Next base: position 14,225,202 of record OX297873.1, read on the forward strand.
AAACGTTTATCGTACATAACATAACCTATATCCCATTCGAATTGATTTATGGTAAAAATTAGGTAGCCTAATTTGTTATTCTAGGTCTAGTCTAGACTCTAGGCAATAGGACTCTATGAAATAAGAAATTCTATATCTTCTATCTACACCAAAACTCCCTCAGTTTTGGTGAAAAGATAGGTATAAAATTTCTTCCATAAAAACCTTCGTATCACCACGTACCTACCTAAAAAGTAAATGCGCGAGCGAAGCCACGGGCAGACGCTTGTTCATACAAGTTTAGCAGCAATCAGACTATTAGTCTGATTGCTGCTAAACTTGCTGGTGTAGCGTAGATTTTATTCCAATAGAAGATTTTACTACGACGTAGTTAGTAAAATGGTATTTTGTTTTCAGCTAGGAGAGTTTTCCCCGAACCCGTTTATGAATGGATATAACGTGGAACCAAACTATCGCCTGGTTTTGTGGGAAGAGATAACTCGTGATTAATGAGAAAATAATAAAGTTAATATTTGCCAACAATTAAAGTTAATTTATATATATATTTATTATTGGTTATCTTATTGCGTATAATGGCGTCGTCGCAACTAAGACACGCAGATGGCTCCATTTCTTGTAGGACTTGTAGGTAAGTTATTGTAAAAAAAAATGATATTTTTTAAATCGAATTCCAATTACTTTATTTGATGATGTACTTACAAGTTTCCACTTTTTAATAAATATACTTAGTAAATATCACTAATGTTTTATTTCATAGAAGGTGGTGTGAATTCGTTAGCCCTCGCACTCTGGGTAAATCTAAGAAATTAAATAAGTTCCTAAACATTTTCCTGCCGAAATCGAAAATTATTGGGAACTTATTTAATTTCATATAAATTCCTTACACTCTTTATGAAGTCTCTGAATGGTCAATTTTTCGACTTTTTTTGAAATATTTCAAAAAGTATAAAACTTACAGAAATTTCGATGTGTTTTGAAATGGCCAAAACGATACCTTTCATTTGATACCCCACTTGGGTAGGCCTTTTGAAAAAAAAATCCCTCCTTTTTGACCATTTTTCAAAAACTATTATTATTACAGACTTCTCTATATTTTTCCTGTAAAATATAGATCCATATCTACAAACGCCTACCTAATATATTGTACTTGGATCGGTCTGCAATCTTCGGAGATAGGGGGTGGGGGAATGGTAAATTTTTCGACTTTTTTTGAAATATTTCAAAAAGTATGAAACTTACAGAAATTTCAAAGACCGAGAAAGAGAACATACACAATTAACGTATTGGATTGGAATAAAAAATAGCAGATAAGTGAGATAAGGTATACCTTATATATAAAAATTGACTATAATCGATGTTATTTTTTATATAAACTACAATCTCATTGACATTCTCCGACCGTAGGATGACGATTTGCGAAAGACTGCTGGCAGATGCTGGATGCAGCAAGCTGAAGACGGCGCTATGGCGCTCATTAGGGGAGGCCTATGTCCAGCTGTGGACAAATATAGGCTGATGCTGATGATGACAATCTCATTGACTATATTTATAAACATTAGGGTTACGATCTGAGGTTACGATGCATCTTTGTAATTTAGTACCTACCCTACCTATCTATTTGACATGCCAATATTAGTGATTGATAATGTAATGGTAAATGTATTATATAGAATTTATTTACTTTATCGTGGGAAAATTAATAACGTTTTCTAGCTCTACGGATCAACACTGAGTGGCTCGAGCGGCGCCGGTGGCAGAGAGCGATCATCAGTCGCGGTCTCCAATCAAGAACACGACTATATAGCCCAGCGGTTGCCATGGCCATGGCCGGCCCACGGCCTCTTCAGCTTGCTAATTAATTGAGCTATTAATTTTATTCCCTTATTTTAATTTAATTACCTAGAGTTATATTATTATACCAGTATAAATTTCTTTTAACATCACTACGACATACACACATATTAACACACAACGATGTACCTAACTAAATACTTTATTAATGTTATTGAGTTTTACTGTCCACGTTAACAGGGACACCGTCGATGGGGACAACAGGAATAAATTTCAATTGTTTTATCGAGTTCCGATGTCCGCATTATCAGGTAAACCGTCAATGGGGACAACGGGCATAAATTTTAATTAGGTAATTTATCGAGTTCCGATGTCCCATTAACAGGTAAACCGTCAATGGGCATAAATTTAATTAAAAGATGTATACGGGAATACATCACTAGTTCTTCAATTTGTAGGTACCTAACCTATCTATTGTTTATTCAATGTGTACCTTGTTACCTGAGTACCTACATTGTTACTTAGGTACAATGTTATTTGCCAACTGGCAAAATAACATTAATAACATCAATGAGTTCATTATCATGATAATTTTAGTGAGATGTGATCATCCGTAATTGCGGGAACACAAAATGCATGAAACAACTTGTATCTTTTTTATACTCTGTCTACATTGTGATTCTTTCGTTGGTGGTTTTAATTAAGATAAATGGGTAAATAAATAAACTTTGGTTTTCGGTCATCATCATTAATGCCCAAAATCCCCACGCTGGGCATGCATGTTAGGGATTGCAGTTCGTTGGTGGAGTAAGTGGACTTGTTCTACAGGGGGCGCTGCTGATGCACCCGCGGGAAGAGTTAGGTTGGTTCAAGCCAACCGCCGCACACGGCATCCCTTAGTAGGTAGTTTCCGTATTTGAGTTCAAATGAAATCACATTATGTACCTAAATGCGAAACTTTGGATGATTGTTTTGTTACTTCTTCACGGCAAAACTTCTCAACAGATCAGGCTGAAATTTTGCACAGGTTTAGCTCTTGATCTGAATTAATGAATTAAAACATAATTTCAGTTTCCGTGGGAAAGAAGTAACGCTTAACGTTATCATAGAATAACGAAAAAAAAGAATTAGTAAGTATCCAAATCTTTGATCAAATACAGGGACGAGGGAATTTCCCTCGTCCCTGATCAAATAGGTATCGAATTCGGTACCTACCTATTGCTAGTAAATTGGATGAAGTCATCCAATTTCTTAGATCAAATGTACCTACATTGGATAGAAATTTGATGAGTGAAATGGGCACTTTATGAACAATATTTCATATCTTAGACAGCTCAATGTGTGTGTTGTAGATTGATGAAAACCTCAGAGATGAAAACGAAAAACAAAAACGATAGGTGTGATACTTACACCTCTGTGAAGTACGGGGATCTTTTATCATTGGTGTGATATCGTAATGCTTTAATTATTGCTCTGAGTATCGTAACAATATTTAATCTGTGGAATGGGTCCCAAACTCAGAAGAACTATCCTATGGAACTGCCGTATTGTTCAATTTGACACGGAAGCAATAATGGACTACCAGTCTCTTTCTCACAACAGTGGTTTTACGTTAGGAAAAAGCATACACACTCTTTTTATCAGCGCCCTCTTCCTGATTTCGATGTACTTTTGCTGTCACGGACGCCATTTTATTCTACGGTTTTGTTTACATGTGAGGAGATGTCATTGTGAGATTTTTACGTTTTCCCCGTGTTTTCGACTTCTTTATTAAGCAAAACTGTGATATAAATTGAAAATCATATAGAAGATCTTTTACTCAATCCTACAAAAACCAAATATATGATCTTTGGCACGAAACACCAACTCGCTAATCTAGATCCCAGTGTCAATGTAGAGCTTATGGGCATGCCTGTTGAACGCGTGTATGAAGCGCGTAATTTAGGTCTGCATATGGACTGTAATCTCCGTTACGAAAAACATGTAGCTGATACGGTTTCAAACTGTTTTTACAGATTGAAAGTTCTTTACAGAATGAGATCTCATATTCGTGTGGATTTGCGTATTCGTCTAGTGGAGTCACTTATATTATCAAAATTGAATTACTCAGATACAGTAATTGGCCCTAGGCTGTTTGCAAGAACGCAAAAACTGATCCAGCGTGTCCAAAACGCTTGTGCCCGTTTTTGCTTTAATATTCCACCGAGATCTCATGTCACGCCGTTTTTCAATGAATATGGCATTGTTAAAATGAAACATCGTAGAAAACTACATTTAGCGTGTTTACTTTTCGGAGTGATTAAACACCAAATGCCTTCATATCTCTACGAAAAACTGTCTTGGATAGGTAGTTCCAGATCATGCGGATCTCGACAGACTGCGAAGCAGCTTTCTATGCAGCGTCATAGCTCAGCTTCCTTTAGAGGCAGTTTTAGATACGCTGCATCGCGGTGTTGGAATAATATCCCCCCTCCAATAAGGAACCTGCACAGTTTTTATGGGTTTAAAATTAAACTACGTAAATTTATTGTTGATGGTCAAAAGAAACAGGAGAGTCATAAAAGCGATTCAAGTATTTTATAATAAGTACTACCTATGTATAATAGTTATTCTGTGTAATACAATACATTTTAGCTTATAATATAATTAATGGTGTTGTGAAGAGTTTATCTACTGTGTGTAACTGTAACAACAATAAGCGCAAGTAACTTGTAACAGAAAAACTTCAGTCAGTTGTAGATCTCACATCAATTTTTTTTTTTTTTTTTTTTTTTTTCTCATTCTTGTTTTTTCATTTTTTATTTTTATTTTTGTGTATATCAACTCCTTCGTGCATATTTCTTCTCAATACTGTATTGTAGTTGTTTCATTTTCCGTGACGTCACCAAACGGTCTTGTCGGAAGATCAGCGTTGGTTGCAAACGCGACTAACATTATGCTGAGACAAGGGCCTTTTTGTGACTCGAGCAAGTTGTTATTTCTGTGTGTTTTTTATTTATGTTTGTTCCTACTTGTACGAGTGACAAATAAAGTTTTTCTATTTCTATTTCTAAGAGGTACCGTGAAGTGTTCTGTAGCAGGCTGTGGCCTATGCCAAAGCAAAAACAGGCCGAATCTAACCATAATCCGCCATGTTTATCAACTGATTTGTTTACTTAGGTATCCAGGAAAAGTACATGCTTAGGGCAGTTCCATAGGATAGTTCTTCTGAGGTCCCAAACAGGTGTCACTGTTTCAATCACTGTCAGACGTCAGTAGCGTCTTCTCTCAGAGCAATAACTACAGCACGTCTTCTCTTCATTCAGTTTGCTTTTGCTTCTTGACTCAGAACAACGATCCTATGGAACTGCCGTAAGTTCAATTTGTCACGGAAGCAATAATGGTTTACCAGCCTCTTTCTCACAACAGTGGTTTTACGTTAGGAAAAAGCTTAAGTACACACTCTTTTTATCAGCGCCCTTTTCCTGATTTCGATGTACTTTTGCTGTCACAGACGCCATTTTATTCTACGGTTTGTTTACATGTGAGGAGATGTCATTGTTAGATTTATATGTTTTCCCCGAGTTTTCGACATAATTATTGAGCAAAACTGTGATATAAATTGAAAACCATATAGAAGAGGTACCATGAAGTGTTTTGTAGCAGGCTTTGGCCTATGCCAGGGCAAAAACAGGCCGAATCTAACCATAATCCGCCATGTTTATCAACCGATTTGTTTACTTAGGTATCCATGAAAAGTACATGCTAAGAGCAGTTCCATAGGATCTTTTTTCTGAGCTTCTTGATCATGATCAGTTCTGTCAGTTACGTTCATAAACTAAGAAGTTAACTCTCAGAAGAACTATCATAAAGAACTGCCATAAGCATGTACTTTTCCTGGATACCTAAGTAAACAAATCGGTTGATAAACATGGCGGATTATGGTTAGATTCAGCCTGTTTTTGCTTTGGCATAGGCCACAGCCTGCTACAGAACACTTCACGGTACCTCTTCTATATGATTTTCAATTTATATCACAGTTTTGCTTAATAAATAAGTCGAAAACACGGGGAAAACATAAAAATCTCACAATGACATCTCCTCACATGTAAACAAAACCGTAGAATAAAATGGCGTCCGTGACAGCAAAAGTACATCAAAATCAGGAAGAGGGCGCTGATAAAAAGAGTGTGTATGGTATGCTTTTTCCTAACGTAAAACCACTGTTGTGAAAAAGAGACTGGTAGTCCATTATTGCTTCCGTGTCAAATTGAACAATACGGCAGTTCCATATGATAGTTCTTCTGAGAGTTAACTACGGTTACGTTACGTTAGAACTTAGAACGAACGGCCGCCGAGTCGCGCTGTTAGAGTCAAAGAGAATATAATATTGTTCTGTCTGTGGTCGCGCTCGTTTATCTTGCCGTTTGTTCGAGATATTAAATTAACAAACCAGCTGTTCCGCGAATCATTTGATTGAAGAAATTGTGTGTGCAGTGCATTCGGAACTCTCAACGAAACAGGCGGCGTTAGGTTAGCATCCCTAGTACATCTGTGACAGGCGTCGTCTGTGAAAGTCGCTTGTAAAAAGTACATCGAGTGAAACCAGTTTTATTTTTGTGTTCTCTCTTTGGGATTTTGATTATTGAGACCGGCCTGCGGTTCCACATCGCTACTATGACCCAGCACGTAAGTACTCTCACTTTCTGTCCTGATTTACTGGTATTTTTAAAGATCCGGGCCTAATTTCCTACTCTAAGGCGGTTCCTGATTACGTCAGGCCCTGCGTAGGGTGGCATTTCCTTGCCCTTGACCCATAGAATTAGTAAACAAAGTTATCAATCAATCGAATCTTGGGCGTATCCAGTAGATTCATAATTTATCTTACTTTTTCAAGGAGATAGAAAGTATCTCCTTGAAAAAGTAAGATAAATTATGAATCTACTGGATACTGGTGTTGTTAAAATTGAATTGACCAATCAACACAACAAGCAGTCTATTTTACAATAGGCTTTCTATCAAGCATACAATAAAATATATTAAGTATTTCAAGCTATTCATACAATATGATTTTTATTTTGCTTGCTTAGATTTTGTATTTTTTATTTTATATATAAATGAAAACATGACAAACAATTAGGTACAATTTTACAATTCCATGTTTCATGTAGGTTTAAGATTTCAATATACAGTCGACTCTCGTTAATTCAAACCTGCGATAATTCGAACCTCTCTATTATTCAAAGTTATCACGAGTTCCCTACAAAATCTCTTTATATTTCGAACTAAATCAATACATTTTTATGCACTTGGTTATTCGAACGAAAAAATCATTGCTATGAAACAAAACGACGCGTTAATTCGAACTCATCGGCGTCCAACACTCGACAATTCAAAGTTGCAGAGAGAAAGAGGCGGAAGTACATTTTGCGACAAGTTCAAACTTGTATCAACGAACACGAGCCTTTGTTTTTGTTATGATTAGTTTGACTATTTGACACTTCCGCACGAATTGGTTTGTTTAGTTGTGTTTCAGTTACTGTTTGTTGTTTGTTACTCTTTCGTTGGAAAAGTTTGTGTTAGTTATGAGCCCTAGAAAGTATAAATGTTTGACGATTGCTGAAAAGAAGAAGTTAATCGAAAAAGTAGAGGAAGGTGAGAAGAAAAGTGATGTTGGATGAAAAAAGTTATTGAACAGTCTGAGCAGCAGCAATGTGCTTTGAAGCAAACCAGTATAACAGAGTTCTTTCGAAATATTAATTAATTCACATTATGAATATGTACATGTATGTACACGAATGTACCTCTAAAACTTTTGTCATTGTTATAGAATAGCATTAAATAAATAATAATTGATCAACACTTTATAATTCGAAGTTTTATTTATTGTCTCTCACAAATTTCGAACCATTTCATATTTCAAACACTCAATAATTCGTAATATTTTAAGAGTCCCTCGAGTTTCGAATTAACGAGAGTCGACTGTATTTTATTGCGGAACATGCTGGTTAAAAAGGTTATGAAGAGTGCTTGTAACAGATCGCTCTTAGCTATATGGCTGCCTATTGTACATAATCAGGTTTCTTTTTTTGTTATCTTGGTTTCTCTGTGTGCATTAAAGAATTTTTATTGTTTTTGTACAGAGACAACCGACAGTAGTGGGCATCCCCAACTTCAATGCCTTGGAGGATGCGGCTGCCCTCCGCGCGGCTATGAAAGGCTTTGGCACGGATGAGCAAGCCATCATCGACATCCTCTGCACACGGTCCAACTCCCAGCGACAGGCCATCTCACATGCCTTCACGCAAGAGTATGGTCGAGTAAGTTATAGATAAATAATGCTGGACAATCCACATAGCATCATCTAGCCCAAAGTAAACAGAGCTCAAGAGTAAGATAGAGATAGTAAGTAAGTTCTTAGGTAAAGAGTGTCTTTTGTCCCCATTTAAGCTAAGTTGAGTAACTCACTATTGCGTACTAAAACATACCAGCACGGCGATTTGAAAATGATTAAACATAGATAATAAGGCGGTAAAACATAGGTACTAAATATCAAAAACAGCAGTTTAATTATTCACAGTTCTATTATTTCCCACTTCAGGCTGAATATAAAAAAGTAAGTATACAAATCTGAAAAAACTCAACTTAATTCTGCTATCATTTTTGTGTTACTTCTACAAAATGTCAGTTCAGTGTGCCTTGTACCTCAGGCCTCCTCATCTGGAATTCACAGTAAAAGCTTCATAAAATATATTAAGTAGCTCAAATACTTAATTAGAGACTACCCCATTTGTTTAGGATTTCAGTTTATTTTTTAAAACTTGAACCGAACATGACAACATACTTTAAAAAAAAGCAAGAAGAATGTCATTCAAATAAATGTTGCACCTCTTATAAAAAAAGTTATTTAGGTAAGGTTATTGTATTGGAGTTTGTATTACATTTCAAATTACTGCGGATGGCATGATGCCAGCACATCTTAGGCCTGTATTATAAAAGTTTGCTCAGTCATCTATCTATGCTTATGCCATACAAAATCATTACTCAAGCACTCAGGCCAGAATTATGGAAGCTTTCTCAGTCATAGATCGATGCTTGAGTGACATTTATACTATAGAAAATCGTAACTCAAGTGTAGATCAATAACTGAGCAACCTTTCATAATACAGGCCTAAAACATTGGCACAGATAATATTTAACTGACTGTGGCTTGAAAAAATCATCAGTAAATTTATTATAACTTCCGAAATCACATCTCATTGATGAATGGAGGAGCCCTTGCGGCGTCTTAAAGACCTATGACAAGGAAAAACACCATCGCTCATAGCTAGTGTATGTTGCACGAAATTACACATATGAGTCATGAACTAATTTTATATAATGATCAAGATCAATTATTTAGGTATGGCATGTCATGAGTGATTCAAGACGCGTATGAGGACACGGTACGTCACGAATTAATATGATGGTTTGTCAGTAGACATTGAACAGGTGTGTAAGAACACCACACAACGACTTCTTATTGATGTTCAGTACAGTTTTGATGCAGTTGATTATAAACTGGTCTTTCTTTGTTTGAGTATTTTTTATAATGTTTCTCCGGGGCGACAGGCTCTGCTCTAATTTGGTGGTCTGACCCTTATTTTGCGACGATTAGTAGGTGATCATCAGGAATTTGTTTCAATATAAAAGATAACAGGATCTATCCAGCAAATGAATAAAGATCGACGACCTTTGTGGCGCGGTGGGCAAAGGTCTGCCTGCCACGCAGGTAGTTGCGGGTTCAATTCTCGCCTCGGGACAAATGTTTGTACGATCTGCAGACATTTGTTCAGGGTGTTCTTGTTCTTTTTTTATTTATAATAAAAAATATCTTTCTATTTATTGTAATCCTACTAATATTATAGACGCGAAAGTTTGTAAGCATGGATGGATGGATGTTTGTTACTATTTCACGTAAAAACTACCGTACACACATTTGTCCCAAGGCGGGAATCTGACCTGCAACCTCCTGCGTCGCAGGCAGACCTTCCCCCGCCGCGCCACAGAGGTCGTCAAAAATTGACTTTTAAAACAATAAAAAAAACATTCCCAGGACATAATCGAGGACCTAAAATCTGAGCTAGGCGGTCACTTCGAGGACGTGATTGTGGCGCTCATGTCTCCCCCCGAGGAGTATCTCTGCAAGGAACTGCATCATTGCATGGAGGGGATGGGCACTGATGAAGACACGCTCGTGGAAATACTGTGTACCAGGACTAAGAAGGAGATCGCATCGATTGTGGAGGCCTATGAGAGACGTGAGTTACGCTTACGTCATACTTTATAGCCTTCTTTATCTTTGATATCTTTTGTTTATTTTTTATGCTGATTGGCCTTCCTTAAGTTTGTCCAATATTTCGACCTGATTTTAACCTAACAGCAGTTGATTCAATGCTTGTTTCTACCCAGACCTACCATTAATAGTGACAGAGATTTTAACAGGTGCAAATGGTGCAATTAACTTACCGATTTAACTTTCCCTAGTTGACATTTATCATTATTTCATTCCAAAATTATTGATTGAGAAAAGGTTGAAATTCGATAACATAGTCCTTTCTTAGATAGATAGATAGAAAATAATTTTATTGCTCACTTAGGCTAAAAACACTTTACATTTGAAACACATAAACAATAAGTGACAATTGGCGGTCTTATCGCCCAAGAGCGATGTCTGCCAGAAACAGAACTATCTACTGCACAGGTAACTACGTGATCCGTCAAGCATCATCTTTGGTAAACATTACTTATTATCCTCATCATTAAGTCGCTCAGAAACTTAAAAGAACCCTCAAATCTTATTCGTATTGGTAAAGTACAATCATCCACTGGATTTAAAATCCTGTTTGTTTGCCAGTGTACTCCCGCCCCCTCGCTGAGCACATGTGCTCGGAGACGTCTGGCGACTTCCGTCGGCTGCTGACCCTCATCGTGGTTGTAAGTATAACTGCTACTCTAAAGAGACACCTCTGTGGGCGGCTTATCGCTGGCGATAGACTCTTGCCTCTTAATTCTATTACAACGTCAGTACGGGCCTTAGAGTATAGCATAGCATTCTAAGGCCAGACGTAAGCTTACTCAGTCATCTATTTGTGCTTGAGTAACGTCTCAAGCACAAAATCTCAAGAAAAGATAGATGACTGAGTAAGCTTTCATGAGGGCGTAAGATTGTGTCTTCGTAAGGCAAAATGTCTATTGTCTTGATGCGTGATTCCGTGGAGGTGATAGCAAAGATCACTGGATTTTCATTTGTCCTATTAGGTGCACATTTCGGATTTAGTGGAAATCTGCACTATGTATAAACAATAGCATAGTGTCAAATTATTATTACATAAGACCATCATGATATTTACTTAATCGAGACTTAATTCTATTTAATATCACATCTATGGTATGTATTCACTTTCGTGGGAACCGGATCTTAAAGTAGATTCATTTTATGCCAACCAATTCCGCCTTTAAATAAGCCCTTAAAGCCTTTATATCAGAGATTGATAGCTATAGACTAAAATAATACGTCGACACGAATTCCTTATATTATAAACTATTCAAATATTTGTAGAAACAGCGTTTGTTCAACGTAATACAAATGTGTTTTAAAATCGATACTGACATGGCATGCAACTAAATGCAGTTCTATAATCAGGGACAAACATTCAAGCAACATCAGGGACAAACATTCAAGCAACATTTATAGATAAAAACTTTAGTTTTAAGGTCAAAATAGCATGGCATGTCATTTATTCGTAATGGGCCTAAACGATGGTCCAATGTGAACTAATCCATCTAACATTCAATTTTAGAAATGGCTTTGCGTTTTCGCTTGCACCATTAACATACTAATTTGTGTTTTGACCATTATCATTATGATTAATTAGACGAGATATAAACAACCATATCTGTAACAGAACTTAGCAATAACAAAAATATGCTCTGGGTTCTCTGTTAAAGTTAATACAAACAAATGTTAGTTCATAGTGAATCTACTATGTATACAAAAGCTAAGGTCCATTGCCATTTACCACCTTAATTGGGTTAAAAACTAAAGCATTGTTCTGCAGAGGCCGCTACGAAGTCGCTCCCCCTAATTACTAGCATGAGTCAGCCGGTGAATAAATAATACTTAAAACTGTAGCGGACATAAAAACATGTAATACATGTCTATTGTTGTTAGAATCCGATTAAAAAAACTTGTACATTTTTTGTATAGGGCGGGGTTACAAACAAAACCCAAGATATATTGGTAGAAAGTATTTAAGTTTTGGATTTGAAAGCTTTTATTCATCATTTAACCGATCTCTCGTTCTTTTTCGGATTCACATTTTAACATTTGTGAGGTTTTTGCCTTGTTGAAGTTTGTGCTTTAGTTTTTAGTGTTAAACTTGCTGTTGCTGTTCCTACCTTGTTGTTTTCTGTTATTTTTATCAGTTTTTTTGTTAAGTTTTTATTCTGTCTTTGTTGAAATTAAATACAATTGTCTTGGATTCTAAATCGGAGTATATCTGTGTGTAGAAACTAGAAAGCTCAGTGTGCCGTGGGATTGTTTACCATGGTTTAAAAAGTAGCAATAAAAAGCATTGTTATCGTTATGTTAAAGTCAAGTTTAGAATGCAGAAAAAAAGCTGTCACATAAATTAGTATGAGCGAGCATGATGTATTTTTTCATGTTTTACCGGTGATGATGATGATGATTCTTTGTTAATGGCAATATGAGTCTGGTTGGACTCTTTTCTGCCAGTGTCAAGTAATGGAAAATAATAGTAAAATATGAGTTTTACTTGAAAACTCATATTATACTATTATTTTCTATACATAACTTGTATGAAGAATGTTAATATTTTCACCAGAGCCTAGTTCGTTATTAGCAGGGTAAACCACGTGCAGGTTAGGTTGGCTTGGGAGACAAGATCTTGGAGTCTCCCTTGTACCCCATGTTTTACCGGTCATATTATTATATTAAACCCGCCTTCATTCCATGACTATGAAATTTCCTTGAACTAGACACTGGCAGAAAAGTGACAAACCAGACACATTGCCAAAAATAAAGAAGTCAAGTCAAGTTATACGATTGAGATCTTTTAAACGGTTTCAAAAAACACAATAAATTTAATTTTCAACCTTATATTTTTTCCCTATATTTATTCAACATAAAAAGGAACGCTAAGCATTAAGCAGTATTCTTTAATCAGGTGGGTTAGGTATGGCTCACGACATAGTAATTCGATGTCGAACTCTTTAAAACAAAAGGCCGTTTTTCAATCTGCTTTGGAAGTGGAGTGTTATGTCACTTAGGCCCCGCTGGAAGATACAGTCTACGGCAAATGTTGCTGAACGTAATAATAATAAGCCATCTTCATTAAGTATAGCGATATAAAACACTTATTTGGAAGGTCGACCCTGTTCACCAATTTTTGTCGTCTATTATACCCACGTAAATACGGAGCTTTTATATGAGGTTTTTTGCAGTCACTTTGTGAATTTCCTGCTATGGGCTCTTTCAAGGCCGATATTAACAAGGTCAACATCACAATTCTTTTTCTTTGCTTTCGCTAATGTTCTTTAAGCCTTGGAGTGTGTATTGTGTTCTTGAGTCTTGGTATTGTCCCCTTCATGCCCTTCTAATGATTATTGTGTAAATTCGAGTGTGCTACCCTCAAATTAGGGTCACCTTAACTAAAACTTTTTTTTTGTTTAATCTGATTAAAATAAGGTTAACGCTTAGTTTAGTATATTATATAATATTATAAAGAGTAAAGATTTGTATTTTTTTTATGAAACGAGTAAACTTAAAAACTACTTGACCGATTTCAAATTCTTTTTTTGCCATTAGAAAGCTTCATTATCACTGAGTAACATATATACCCGTGCGAAGCTGGGGCGGACCGCTAGTATATTATATAACGATTTTTATGTAACATTGTACGATTATTTTTGATGCCCCGATATTTCGATGGCTGGGTACTTGTGTGTTGTGATCGAAATAAACTCGATCTAGATCACAACTACGCTTCTAACTACGTCATCGATGTGCCTAACCTGTAGTAGTTATACGAGCTCTTAGCCACTGCGGAGCCTCCTTAATTTTTACCAAATTTAAAAATAAATTTATAAACTAAATACAAACCACAATCAAATCAAGAATCACATTCACAAGCCACCATAAGGGTGTTTCTCCCCTAATACTGTCAAGACACAGTCCACCCTCCAAGGCCCCGAAGCCCTATATCCACGCTGTGATCAGTCCTCGACTCGACAGGGCGCGCGCGACGAGGAGTCCGGCGTCGACCCGGACAGGGCGCGGGAAGATGCGCAGGCGCTGTTCGATGCGGGAGAGGCCAAGTGGGGTACGGACGAAGAGGTGTTCAATAGGGTGAGTTGAAATTGAAACTGAAGTCACGGCACGACGACACCTATATATAAACCGAAGAACAGTTTCCTTATGAATTCTTTCGCATTAAGGCCCGTGTTATGAAATCTACTCAGTCGTCGATCTGTGCTTGAATATCGATTTTCTATGGCATAAACGTCGCTCAAGCATAGATGTATGACTGAGCAAGCTTTAATAATACGCGCCTTAATGTTGTGTTCGCAATGTGTGTGAAACATGGCAGAATGGAAAGAAAAACAATACGATAACCGTGACGTATTGGCCCTCAATCAGGAACGATGCACGTTCGTTATTAATACTAATAGAACTCAATTCGTTTAAATTTGCTGAAATCAGCTCTCGAATTTAGTAATGAGCTTCGATCGCATCTAAGCATAATAAATAATAATAATAATGCTGTACAATTCACACAGCATTATCTACCCCAAGCTTGAGCTTGTGTTACGGGTACTAGATAAATTGAGAAAAAGATCGTACTACATTTGTCCCGAGGCGAGAATCGAACCCGCAACCTCCTGCGTCGCAGGCGGACCTTCACCCGCCGCGCCACAGAGGTCATAATATGACAACCTCTGTGGTGCGGCGGGTGAATATTATATTGGAGGAATGCTGTAATATATGATATTGTGTGTGTCCAGATCCTGGCGCACGAGAGCTTCGCGCAGCTGCGGCTGATCTTCGAGGAGTACAAGAACATCGCGGGGCGCACCATCGAGCAGGCGATCAAGGCGGAGATCGGCGGCGAGCTGAAGGAAGCGCTCTCGGCTATCGGTAATACACTCCACTTACTTCTTCTATCTAGAACTGTTCGATCGAGAACTGAATAGCTGCGTTAGAGAGCGCGACAGACGCTTCATGGCTTTGCTAAGTATGCCCTGTGTCCATCGGCTCCTCGGTACCGGAGCGTACGAGATTCCTCAATTTTAGTTAATTACCCGAAACTAGGAAGAAATACTAATGAAATGACCACTAGACTAATGCATGTGCATTGATCTTTCTTAAAGATCAATGCATTGATTTATTATTATTATTTATGACTACCAACAAATAAAAAAAAAAATAAAAAAAAAGAAAGTTAAGAAAATCCTTGAAGGTCAAATTTTGGTAAATTCTCAATAAAGTATAAAATTGACATAATATCTCCAAATCTATAAAACTTTAGTTAAGAAAAGTAAGGTCCATTAGGTAATTAGCGAATTACTATACATATGTGAATGCGCTATGGAGCGGTTTAAATTCCAGTCACCCTTTATTTCGAAAAGAACTTCAATCATCTACATTATTATAGAAAATTCTATAATAGACACAAGTCAAATTGCAAATATTATAAAAATATTAAAATGTAAATATTTACTGGCAGCTGCCTGCGGTTTCACTCGCCCTTTGTCGAGATAGATAGTAGTCGAAGTCCGTACCCGGAATACCATCTATATCTAAGCCGATCATTTCATTAGATCTGTTTAGTCGCTTAAGCGTGAAAACGTAACATAACAGACAGACCGAGTTACTTTCAAATTTATATTATTAGTACTTACTCAAACATTTTATTTCATTATTTACGATAGAAACAATTGAACTAACTGCAGACTGTTGCAAACAATCTACGGGTAACAAACATTGGAAACTTTAGTGTTTTCTCTGTAGGTGGAGTCACAGTCCGTAAGAGGTCCCAAAGATTTTCGACGAAAACCGACAAAGACTTCGTGTCTTAGTTGGTTAGAGCACACCCGTACTAAGGGTGGGACGCGGGTTCGAGTCCAAACTCAATAACTTTATTTCTTTAGTCTTACAAAATAAGCACTTAGACAAGTCAAATTTAATACTATAAACAGGTTTATAAATAGTCATTATTATCAAATAAGAAATATGATGTTATTGATTTTATTCGCTTCAATTTTTTGTCCACTAGTGGAAGAAGCGAAAAAGAAACCACTAGTAAGTTTTATAAAACTTAAAATTAATACATTATCTCAGTCTAAATATAATCTAAAAAAAATGTTGTACTTGTTTATCTCGAACAATAGCAACTTTAATGTTCAGCCTCTATGTTAAATTGATGACACATTAAACTCCCATTCTGTTCCATATCGTATCAATTTGTCTTGTCCGTCAGACCCTAATGTGGCGTGCCTTCCGCGCTGTCAATAACCCAGACCAATTGTGTCCCTTCAGCGGAATATCTTCGTAGTGACGCATTGTAGCGGCGAGGAAGTTGCCTATTTAACAATTTGTCTCAAACTTTTAGTAGGTACTTCGTTCTTCATTATTGAGAGATTTATTATAGTGATATAAAGTTTTTGTATTTTAGATTACAGTATTTTTTGAAATTCGGTCATTTTTAAGAATCTTAAAGATAGTAAGTACCAAAACACCCCACTGTCGAAGGTAACGGATAGTTAGATTAATTAGATGACTTTTGAGCGCCATCTGTGAATGGCCGCCTAAACCATGAGGCGTTGTCTTCTAATTGCGTCTTCTAAAGAACTTATGTCCAGTTATAAGAGGAGGCCTATGTCCAGCGGACTAGTGTAGGCTGTTAATTTTTGTTCTAAAAATAATAATATTTCAATTGATTTGATACCAATGATAGATGTAAGTAGTAACGGCACTTGCCACCCGCAGTGGAGACAGTAGAAAGCGCGGCCGCCTGGTTCGCGACGCGCCTGCGCAAGGCTATGCAGGGCTTCGGGACCAACGACCGGACCCTCATCAGGGTCATCGTCAGCAGGTCCGAGATCGACCTGGAAACCATCAAGGGGGAGTACGAGCGGCTCTATGATAAAACTTTGCTTTCTGAAGTTAAGGTTAGAAGTGTTTATCTGTGTGTTACACAGGCAGGATGTCTTGGTGGAGTCGTGTGGTTACTGTTGAGAAGGTTTTTCTTTTGATCTTGGAAGAAAGTTCCTAGCTAAACTTTGCTAAAATTTCTTTTGACGTTGGAATCTCGTTTTGAACACTAAGAACGCAACGCAATCAACGCTTGTGTAAAACTCAAGCGTAGCACAGACAGTTTTCTACATCAACATGGAATCTTTTATCTCGTCTAAGGACGGATTCACTCAGCATCCGTTTTAGAGGAGCCGTTTTCTTTCCATGATGGCGGAATGTTCAGTATTCCGGATCCAGTAAACGATTGCTTCCAGTAGCATGGATACTTTAACATCCGAAAACGTCCTAAGCTAGAATATGTAAGCAGTTAGAAAACAGCAATTGATAATTACAGTCTCCGAAATAATTCCTCAAGTCAAACAAAAGCCTTGTCATCAGTTACTATTCTAACCTACCAGAACACAGACCGTCCCACAGACAGACCATCGAATCCACCGCAGCTGGAGTACAATCCTGCGCGAAGAGTCTTCATACACCATCAGCTTCAGGTACTGTAAAGGTCAATTATTTTCAGTGGAGTGTGTGGAAAACGCCGCGGCGTGGTTCGCCGCGCGCCTCCGGAGCGCGATGCAAGGCGCCGGGACGGAGGATCAGACTTTGATACGCATCATTGTGGGCAGAGCTGAAGTGGACTTGCAGAGCATTAAAGAGGAGTATGAGAGGCTGTATGATAAGACGCTGGAGAGCGACCTCAAGGTATGGATGGTGTGTCAGGTTCGGGTGCTAGGTAACTTGGAGATTTTGATTGGTTTTATATTATTACACGAGTTAGCGCTTTAGCTATAGAGTTCGTTCCTACGATAGTACGATCAATATTTTGTGCTGAAATAAACTACATACCCAAAAAACAAATTCACCTTGGTACTTCCTGTAGCCCGGACTCTTTAAGACATTGTGACATTGTGTCTTTTATTGGAGTTAAATAAATAAATAATGCTGGACAATTCACACAGCATTATCTAGCCCCAAGCTAAGCAGAGCTTGTGTTATGGGTACTAGGTAACTGATATACATAATATAATACAATACATAGATAGATATATTTATTATATATATAGAAAACGACCAGAACACACTGAACAAATGTCTGCAGATCGCACACACATTTGTCCCGAGGCGGGAATCGAACCCGCAACCTCCTGCGTCGCAGGCAGACCTTCGCCCACCGCGCCACATCGGTCGTCGGAGTTCAAGAAGAGGTGCAAAAACCAGTATTTTTATCTGTGTAAAACTGGACGGTTAGATTAATTTCTGATTTTTTAAGAACTACTAAGTTCTCTGGCATGTAAATCTTGTGATCTTTAGATTATGGAAGGTTAAAGCTATGCCAGCTTAGCCATAAATTAAATTATATTATGAAAATATTTTAACGTTGTTGTGTCACTGTCTCTACGTTACCTATAACCTGGTTCCGATCAAACACCTATAATTAATATTAATACATCCACTGCTTGGGTCAGCACTGTGTCACTGCGATCAATATTAAAGCACACTATTATTTGCATGTAAGTAATGACTGCCCAATTTTACGATTAAAACTCTTAAAATATATTTAACTAAAAAGCTATAATAAGTCAACTATCTAAAAAGCTATAAATCAACTTTGCTGGCAGTGCTATATTTATCAAAAATACATCCGAATATTAATTAATGAAATTTGGTCATTATTAAGGCATGTTGCATTTATTCTTTCAATTCTGTTCTGCTTTCAATATTTTAGGAAAATAGTTTACTTCATTACTTTTGTCAAATAATAAAGTGTTTTAATATTTTTACGCATGAATTCGCAATTCTGGTGATCGGAAAGGAGGTAAAGTATATACTTTTAATATATATTCAACAAACTCTCAGCTCGTAACTAACTCACAATTTTCAATGGCCTTCCGTACAGTCCCTTTTATCTAAAGTAAATGCTCTAATCAAGCTCTGGCCCATATTTAAAACACAATAAATAAACTTTCAACAAAATATGAACGATTACATCTAGATCTACAGTAATTTTTCCGAACACAATTTACTAATGATGTCGCTTTTCTTTCCGCACGCCGCGCCGCCGCATGCGCCGCACAACCAACGCCACCTATCGCCTGATCCGAACAACTCGTGTTTCCGCGACTCGGCAGCAGGGCGAGACTTCAGGCGACTACAAGAGGGCGCTAGTTGCACTTCTTGGACCGGCCTAGATGGAGACAAGCCTTCGAAGAAGCTTACATAAGCAATTATCTATTGTAGATTAATTGGTGTTTGTTATGAATGTATTTTGTGTATCACAATTTTATTTATATTTCTATTTTTATAGATTTTAAGCAGCTTTGATTTTGTTATGAGTACATTGTGTAATGTGTATGCTTAAACTATTTGACAAATTTACTATTGAGCTCTCGTATACGAGAAATAAACTATTTGGTTGAAGAACCATACTCGAATAACACTTGAAAAGTATTAACAATGATAATTATTTTACCACATAAATACCGAGATCTGTTTAAAGTTTATTAAGTACTTTGTGAGCTTATTGTGCGTGTGTCCTGCATAATATTAGAAGTAGTTATTTGAAATAGATATAGTTCCGAAAACCCGACTAACAGTCGAAAAACTAAAACAGATGCCTTTGCATAGTGCCTAGAGTTAAAAAATTATTTTTATTGAATTATTTATTGGTAAAAAGATTTAGAAATTGCATTCCAGTTGTAAACCACGGACTAATTTTAAGCATTAAATTCTCACTATTAAATGAATGGTTTTATTTTTTAGTTCTATTCCTGGCTATGTAGGTAACTTCACTTTTGCTGAGACTTACCCTACGGTTAGACCAGAGTAGATACTGAGAGTAACATTATTTCATCTGTGCTGAGAGTGACGATATGTGACTAATGCAATAAATATTTTTAAACTTACGCGGTCTGAACCGTTTACTTCCTTAGGCACTACCGCTTGGCACTACTAGTAGAGTCAAGGGAAATTTTACTTTCCCGTGACACTACTGGTAGTGCTACGGGTAAACGTTCATTTCCAGTGACACTACACTGTAGCCAGTAGTTTCACGGGAAATATGATTTCCCGTGGCACGAGTGGGTCGTTTGTAAAAAATCTCATAAGTTCGTCGATCGAACTAATCAATCGAACTGGTGAGAACAAACGGAGTGAGCGTGCGAGTGGGCCATCTATAAGGGCTATTATATTTTTATCATAACTGCAACCTTAAACTACTTGGCTTTTGGCTCTTGGCTTTACTAAAAGAAAAGGCCACAAACGTATTGTTGGACTTACAGCAGTCCTACCATTGTTGCCGAATGAAGACATATTGCAGGGTTGGGAATATGTAAAAGCGGAAATTCGAGATTTGGGCATGCAAAAGTTCATTAATTACGTAGAAAGGTTCTGGCTTAAAAAAAATATTCAAAAAATGTTGAGTGTTTATGGTCTACGTCATAGAACCAACAACGTTTTGGAAGGTTGGCACTCTAAAATTAATAAAAGGGTGACGAAAGGTTCAATTACATACATTACCACGATTGTTAAAACTCCTGACGGAATTCCAAAAAACGAAAATGTTAAAAAGACAACAAACAAACAAAGGGTCAAAGCGGACTAAACTTGCGATTGACAATGATGATCACATAATGGACATTCTCCTTCAATTTATCAATGGAGAATTAACGGTTGGTTATGCGTTGGAGAAGTTACGATAATCTTTTTTTAGGGAGTTTGATTGTTAATGTTTTAACTTTAGTTATAAGAGATGACTTTTGTTTTTGGTAAATGTTTTGAACAAATAAATATTTTGTTTATCTTGATATACTTAGTATTAGTAGTGCCATGGGCAATGAGGTAATCCACGGGAGATTTTATAATATACGTTTAATCAGCCAATAAGAATGGTGGTGTCACGGGAGAGTAAAATTTCCCTTGACTCTACTAGTAGTGCCAAGCGGTAGTGCCTAAGAAAATAAACGGTCTGAACACAATTATTGACCGAGCGAGCGAAGCGTCGCGTCGCGTCGTCTCCGCATCAACTACTGGAAAAAGTATCGATTCTGTCAGAATTTACGTACCTACTCCTCTGCAGGTCGTATTTTACAACCGATCTTGACGAAAGTTGTTGTACAGATTCGACGATTTTATAGAATTTTTCAGTAATCGGGTTTTTTTTTATTAAAGGTGCTTATTTCCTCCAAAAAAGGGGTGCTATCGAATATCTCCGCTCTAAGACATCTGATTTCGATGATTATTTTTTAGTAGTAGTAAAAGTTAAGTGGTCGCGAGGTCTACTGTTCGCAGAACTACTAGTTAGTAGGTACTATTTGAACTACATCAAAGATCCTAGAATCCGTACTACATATTATATTATTCAAATGAACGCGATAAATAAATAGTATTAATTATTGTCTAAATCGGCCAGAACGTTCGGAAGGTGCAGAAAATTCTGGGAATTGCTTCAGGAGTTTTCTGCAGCAAAACGAACGAACATGTAGCAGCTTCTCTCCTGGAGGAGATAAGTCATCCGTCTACGAACTCTATCAATCGACAAAGCATTAAAATAACTTAGAATTCTCGTGAAACATGTTGGTAGATGTCAGCTTTACTTACCCACCTACACTCGTACACCGATCGGGCTTGACCTTTTTATTTACCTGTAACTCTCCAAAATTTAGCGAAATCTTCAGCTGATTATATCAGAGCGCGAACTCGCTTTCGAAATATTTGTTATAACAAATAGAAAAATCAAAGTGAAAACAAATTGTAAAACGTTAAAAATCCTCAAATAATTTATGGCTTTACAGTTTTACATATATTTTTTAGTAAAGTTTCGCAGATTGAGCTCGGTCCACATGCATAGGTACGATCGATGCTCGGAAAATATGTTCAGGGTGATGTTCAACGAAAGATAATTGAATAAGTAATTAAACGTAGATATTTTATGATGGCGCTCACTACGGGATGCCTATGTCCAGCTGTGGACTAATATAGGCTGATGATGATAGGCTAGAGATTTTGATTATTTCTAACAAACACAATGTCATTAAAAATATAGTGGTGCAGAAGGTTTCGATTTCGATTCCCGCACTAGAACCAAATGTTCGTATTTTTTTATGTAGCTTAATGTATTATGTACCTACAGTTATCTAGTACCTTCACAAGCTCTGCTTAGGCTTAGCTTTAGGCTATGGTACCATCCTAATGATGCTGTTTTAATCTCAGTCGAGACATTATCAGGAATAAAAAGCAATGAAAAAAATAACACAAGGTTTACAAATTTATTTGATTTAAAACGAGCGAACACTGGCAACACACGATAACTAAATATTTACAACAAAAATCCTAAATTGCACAGTCAACTAAACAAGCTAAACTAAGTTATACACATTAACTTGCCTACAAATAACACTAACATTTATAAATTTACAACAAAAAAAAACTTCCACTGATTTATTCTGAGAAATAACGACCACCATATTATATTTCACACTAATAGTAAAAAGTGAAAGTTTGGATGATAATTTCATCTTCACGCCAAAACGGATCAGCCTGAATTTTGGATACATGTAGTACCAAGATTATAGACTACTTTGTATCACGGAAAAACGCGAAGCCGCGGGCAGAAACTAGTATCGATTATAAAATATACCCATAAAAATATAAGATAACATACTGATACTGACATATTACAAGGCATGACAGTGCAATGCCATTTATAAGTTTTTCTAAAACTAGTTTTACAGTTAATTTCTCATTTGAATATTTACAATGGCTTCTTGAGCAGTCATGTTGATATTTGTCGATGAACTCCTGCTATTTTGAGATCTTATAAATTATTAAGCTTTGTGCTTGTGATAATTAACGCATTATTAAACCTCCTGAGACCTAGAGTAAATAAGCTCACAGATATTTGTTATATTCTTGTTGTAACTCAATAGGTAGGTAATAAATATATATTTACGATCGACGATAGGTACTTAGTCATCGAATTACAAATAACCCTGTATATGTGAGCGGGTTAACTAATAACCTCCTTTATGTTGGAGTTTGTCAAACGACAGTTTTCAAAGAATATCTAAGGGCCTTTGTTCACGCACGTTTTTTGTTTTAAAATCTACGCTTGAATCGCCGTGGAAATGCACGGTCGTCAAAGTTGTATGGATATTTATGGAATCTTGTTTATGTAAGCGGCCACGGCAGTTGAACGGCGGCAATTAGGCATTTAAAATAAAAAGAAAACCGTACCGTGTCATATACAAGCCCGCACGGTTTCTTAATCGTGCGGCGTGCTAGTCGGGGTGTTCACGACATGTTTTCAACACACACACATTTTGATAGGAACAAGAGCTCTTTCGCTTTCTAAAAAAGTACGTTAGTTTAAAGGGCAAGTAAAGGACTATGAGTAGGTATCGTACCAAGATATCTCTAAATATATGTAGCCGATACATGAAATTAGTATGGGTTATACACTCACGACAACATCAGCAGATGGAATTTAAATTTATTTACTCTGATTCATATAATAATTTTAAATTAGTTTTTGAATAGACTGTTAAAGATCTTGATCTATGATAACTTGATAACTTTGATAAGCGATCTATGATTTCTTTTCCAAAAGTTATACGTACGTATACTATTTACGCGCCAAACGATTTGCTTTTTGTCGCGTCTTCGCCCCCTTTTATATATTGGTCTATTGCAAGTCATTTATTACTTTTACCAATCAAGAACATTGAAGTAGGCCATGGATGAACAATCATCATCAGCCTATTTTAGTCCACAGCTGGACAAAGGCCTCCACAAATAAGCACCACAGCAACCATCTTCAGCTTGCTGCTTGGTTGAACCATTTACATTACATATTTATACTTTGGCCCTAATTTTAAGACATTAAAAGTAAGTCCGTCCGTATATTGTAAAAAATCAACAATAAATCTTTGTATAGATTCAGTGCAGCGTACTTTATTTTCAGTAAAAAGTCCACCCTAGAGAAGACTTAGCACAATCATCTTATCTAGACAGAGATTTGGTTTGGATTAGAATATATAAAAATGACATCCAATCAAGGCAGAAGTCTGTAATATTTAAAAGAAATAAATACTTTCAATTTCATAATCGAATCTATCTAATTCATTCCATCAACTTAATAATTTACTCATTCTATGATTCTGCACATATTACGTAAACTTTCAACAAATGATATTTTTTAAAGAAAATGTGTCTAAAACTACACCAGTTGATGAAACTTGTAATACTTGCTATAACCTGCATAGGTAAACAATGAGATTGACAATGAATATCTCATTTTGTTTGGAGCGGATTCGGAACGAGCATGAGACATACATTTTTACGCCTTTTAGAGCCTAATATTTCTACGTTACAAAGATTTTTGTTATAGTGCTTACCCGCACTGTGGGTATCTCTAAGAAATGAAATAAGTTCCTAAAAAATTTCGACTTCGGCGGGACTCGAACCCGCCACCCTGAGTACGGGTGTGCTCTAAACCAACTAAGCCTCAAAGTCTCAGTCGGCGGTTTCGAGTCCCGCCGAAGTAGAAAATTTTTGGAAACTTATTTCATTCGTATTTCACAGTAACGCATTATAATGTATTTTTTAATATTCTACCGTAGACAAGAATAGTCTATGCATAGGCTGTTACGTCCGTCGTTATGTTGGCGCTAGCTCTCTGTGAACGCGTGTGTCGTTGTGTTGGTACTGTCTAGGGTTCAGTCGTTGCATCCGAAGAACTTCGCGCGGATGTGTTCGAGCGGGAACAGCGTGTCTTCTGAGAGGACGGGGGGCTTCTCCGCTTTTGTTCGTTCTCTTAGCTCTGGAAAGACAAACATGGTTTATTTAACTACTGCCTGAGATTGAGTATAGTCAAACTAGGCCTAGATCTCAGTACTCAAGGGGTCCCCGTAGTACAAAAAGTACAATTACATCATCATCAGCCTATATTTGTCCACTTCTGGACATAGGCAACAACATTTACAATTGCAATTGCATTGTATGTACAAATTACATAAAATTCTAAATTTCTTCTTTGGTTTATTTGGCAAGAAAACAACAAAATTTATGAAGAAACTACGAATCAAAACACAAGTCATTGAAATAAACCTCAGGATTCCTGAGCTCTCGAACAAATGATGTGCGAAACAGTGCACTTTCATTTTTTTTTATCGTATTTTGGTATCTCAATCGTGTTTTCACTTTCAAGGAACCAAAGAAAAAAATTAATTTTATGTAATTCGAATTTTTTACCATGAGGATCCCGTGAGTACCGAGATCTAGGCCTGGTTTGACGGTCTTAAGGCACAGTTTAAGAAGAAGTTTATAGTATGTAACTAGTTGCCTGTTGCTCTGTCTGCCTAGCGCCGAAGTAAAGCAGGCGCGCAGCTAAACCGCACTCACCCTGAAGAAGTCTATCGTTAAGGGATGAAACGTTAGTGTACTTCCAACACAAGGTTCGTAGTTAACCCGCATACATTAATAAGTACGTACGTTAAAGCATAGGTTACCTTGCCATTGCTGCAGTAGTCCCGTGTAGTGGTCGGCGCGGTCGTGCCGCTTGAGCTTTGTGAACACGTGGACGAGCCCGCGGTAGTCGTACTCTAGGTTACCTTGCCATTGCTGCAGTAGTCCCGTGTAGTGGTCGGCGCGGTCGTGTCGCTTGAGCTCCGTGAACACGTGGACGAGACCGCGCTAGTCGTACTCTAGGTTACCTTGCCATTGCTGCAGTAGTCCCGTGTAGTGGTCGGGGCGGTCGTGCCGCTTGAGCTCCGTGAACACGTGGACGAGCCCGCGGTAGTCGTACTCTAGGTTACCTTGCCATTGCTGCAGTAGTCCCGTGTAGTGGTCGGCGCGGTCGTGCCGCTTGAGCTCCGTGAACACGTGGACGAGACCGCGGTAGTCGTACTCTAGGTTACCTTGCCATTGCTGCAGTAGTCCCGTGTAGTGGTCGGCGCGGTCGTGCCGCTTGAGCTCCGTGAACACGTGGACGAGACCGCGGTAGTCGTACTCTAGGTTACCTTGCCATTGCTGCAGTAGTCCCGTGTAGTGGTCGGCGCGGTCGTGCCGCTTGAGCTCCGTGAACACGTGGACGAGACCGCGGTAGTCGTACTCTAGGCCCGAGTATCGCGTGCCGAATAGCTTTAGACCTGGAATAAATAACCACCTTGTACAGTCCATTTAAATAACTTGTCAATATAACTTTATCCATACTAATATTATATATTATAAAGTAACTCTGTCTGTCTGTTACATTTTCACGCTTAACCGGCTGAACGGATCTTAATTAAATTTCGCAGGTATGCAAATGGTATCCCGGGGACGGATATTGGATACTTAAAAAGCGCATACGAAGCCGCGGGCAACAACAAGTTGTGCATGAAACAAAATATAAAATTAACTTTATCTAACATGCTAGATGACAATGACAATATGTCGAAAAAAGAAAACCTTTATATACGCAATCTTGCATACATCATTAAATGAATAAAGGTAATTTATAAAGCAGTTTAAAGTTTTACATTTGACTTGTTCAAGAGTTTATTTTGTAGCCTAAATAAATAAACGTTATTGAATTGAATTAGTGGGTCATTCTAAATCTTATCAACCTGTTTGAATGACACTCAGCCCACATGTATTCCTTATTCCTTTACCCATACGGTCTATAATATAACTTACTGATAGAAATAGATCGCAGATAAAGTTTTTCAGCGGCATGATGCATGTTCATATGGTAGTTGTACAGAGAAGCAAGATGGCCGACACTCAGGCCCACTTCGTAGTCTTCGGGTCCTAACAGTTCTTCTTTGATGGCGATCGCTTTGAGGTGCATAGTTTCTGCGTCCTGTAAACGAATAAAAAAATTCGTAAGTTACAGTTTTTATAATTTCAACTATCGTCTCAAAATAAAAAATGTACTGCTATATGAAATTTAAACATCCAAAAAAAATACGATCTCAGGGACTTGAAAACGCAACCTACTCTCAGTACGTAATCAAGTAACCGCCGAGTAAGAAGCCGCTAGAGTCGTTAGCTCCACCTACAGGGAAAACATTTGAAGTTTAACGAATCCTGCTCAGTGACTAAATTTATGAATGTGGTAAGAATGTGGGCATTGACGAGCGGGGGAAACTCTTGTGTTTTATATAGACTACCGGTCCGCCCCAGCTTCGCACGGGAACTCTATAGAATGTAGCTTTCTAACGGCAAATATGAATTTTTGAAATCGATCCAGTAGTTTTTAAGTTTATTCGTTATATACAAAAACCATTCCTCTTTATTGACCGAGTGAGCGAAGCGTGTCCGCATCAACTACTGGAAAAAGTATCTATTCTGTCAGAATTTACGTACTCCTACAGGTCGTATTTTACGACCGATCTGGACGAAACTTGGTGTACAGATTCTATGAGTTTATAGAATTTTTTAGTCGTCGGGGTTTTTTGATTAAAGGCTTAGTTCCTACAAAAAAGGGTGCTATCGAATATCTCCGCCCGACATCTGATTTCGATGATTATTTTTTAGTAGTAGTAAAAGTGAAGTGGTAGCGAGGTCTACTATTCGTAGAACTTATAGTAATATTAGCTAAGATTGCCAGGACCCCTGCAATGTGGTTACAACTCACGCTGAATTTCTGCATGCTCTGGTAGAGCCGGCCCAGGTTGCCGTAGTGCTTGGCGGTCTGCACGTTCTTCTCTCCGAAGGCCATCATGGACAGCGCCAGCGCCGCCTTGTGCAGCGACTCCGACTCTTCCAGCAGGCTCGGCTCTGGAAGTAGACCAGTTGATATTTACTGCGGTAACAGATGTCTACCTATCTAACCAACCGTTGAAACTGCAGACTATATGCCTCTGCCTGATCTCGCGAACCCAGGCCCCCCTAGCATAGGGATTGTTGTCTAGGGTAGAATAGAGAAAAATGACGTCACTTTGTTATCGAATGCGTAAGTTGTTTGAAACGCACTCCGTCCACTTCAATAATTTACGCAATGTATGGCGATGCGATGTCATTATTTTCTGTTCTACCATAGACAACAATCCCCGTGCTAGGGGGGCTGGTGGTCTTGTACTAGCTGTGCTAGATTAAATATTTTTAAATTAAAATTTAATACATTATAGCTTATTTTTTTTCTAGTTCTTTTTGGGATTGTTTCTTGAATATACTATTATTCATAATAGCACGTTATAAGTCAAGTACTTAACAGTCCATTTCCTAAAATAATATTATTTTCAAATTATAAATAAAGTACAAAAAAATATAAATAAAATTGACAAATTATAATACGTAATAAAAAAAAAACAACTTGTTTAACGAGTATAAAGTATTATCTAACAGCCACTTGCTTAATCATAATATTAGGTCCTTACATATGAAATTGGCGTTTTGTATGGGAGGAACAAAAAGTCGAATATTTTTTAATAAAATATATTTAATTAATCAAAGTATGAACCATTATTTTCTATGCACTTTTGCCATCTTATAGGTAGTTCATTGATCCCTTTACTAAAAAAAACCAGTCGGACGGGAATCAATAAAATCTTTGAAGGCGATTTGGACTGCCCCATCGGAGTTGAATTTTTTCCCTTGCAAGAAGTTATCCAAATTTCGAAAAAAATGGTAATCTGTTGGAGCAAGGTCCGGGGAGTACGGAGGATGTCTTAGACTTTCCAATTGAAGCTCTTCTAATTTAGTAGCCGTCTGTTGCGCAGTGTGTGGTCTAGCGTTGTCGTGAAGCAGCAGTGGCGTGGAGCGATTGACCAGCCTAGGTTGTTTAGCCGCTAGCTTTTCCATCATGGTTTGCAATTGCTGACAATAGACATCAGCCGTAATAGTCTGGCCAGATTTGAGAAAACTGTAATGAACAATACCGGCACTAGTCCACCAAACGCTTACAAGTAACTTTTTTGGGGTTAATTTTCGCTTGGGGCAGGATTTGGCTGGCTGGCCAGGATCCAACCATTGCGCTGAGCGCTTCCGATTATCGTAAAGAACCCATTTTTCATCACAGGAAATGATTCGGTTTAAAATACCTTCATTATT
This sequence comes from Eupithecia vulgata, assembly GCA_946478455.1. Taxonomy (NCBI): domain Eukaryota; kingdom Metazoa; phylum Arthropoda; class Insecta; order Lepidoptera; family Geometridae; genus Eupithecia; species Eupithecia vulgata. The sequence continues at coordinate 14,254,312 of OX297873.1, forward strand.
GTGCCGGTTTAGTAATGTAACGCAGCAGTCGACGCGCGTTTGCCGGTTTGCTTCAGTCAATTCGTTTTCCATTTTGTAAAATGAGTGACGCAAACAGAAAAAAACAGAAGAAAAAAAACAAATGAATGACGATCATCGAAGCACAAATACATGAGTCTATAGCTGTACAAATTTGAATTTGGAACTCCTTACCAAAGAGGAGAAATTTGTGATTAAAGTGGCCAGTACGAAAAACGCCAATTTCATATGTAAGGACCTAATATTAAGACCGCCATGGGGGCGGTATGCTTTCGGATTGTATCCAGCAGCTTGTGGCTCACATCGTGAGTCCAAATAATGACAACTTTGCTAGAGAAGAACCTGGATAAAAGGTAGCTTTTAGTACCCAAGGATTTAAAAATTCATTCATATAGACAGCTGTATGGTCTTTTAAATAAAATGTTCAAATTAAAAAACATAGAGTAAAACTAATTCTAAAACTAATTCATGAATCAAAAACTAAAACTTGGGCGCGTTTCTACGCATAGGCGGTAGGTAGTTTCTAATAATAATTAGTTAAATATGGGCTATTTCTGTTCGTCCACTTTAAATCATAAATTAAATCAATAATTTAAATCATCTTACTTTTCAAAACTCTTAGGCCCGTTTTATAAAAGCTTACTCAGTCATCTTTGCTTGAGTGATATTTATGTCATAGAAAAGCGTTACTTAAGCATTGATTGATGACTGAGCTAGAATTCATAATACGGGCCTTAGATTTTATTAGCTTCTTCAAGCGAGGCATATAATAATTAACTTAAACCGTGGTTGCCATCAGAGCTAAGCTGTTGTAGAATGTTTCTAACCAAATCAATAGATTTTCTCGTTTTTCATAGCTGAGAGATGCTATCGGCTGTTAACACCTTTCCCTGCTTAGCTACGTAGCTTTACTCCGGCAGAAAACATCCTCAATCTGCAGAATCATATTTTTTCTGTATTATCCAATACAGAAAAAATACCAAATCAAAAACTCTTTATTTCCATAAATACAAAAATGTACACTTAGATAAAAGTCAAATTTTTAAAATTAAACACTGACACGGAAATAAAGTGATATTTTTGATTTCTGTCGCTTCGGTATGTAGAGTAAAGTAAAGAAGCGACGAAGAGCCTGTTAGTTGTTTGTTATTTTTCGTATGTATGTATTGTATATGGACGAGTAGGTCAGATCTGTTCTTACGCGAGTGTATTGTAGCGTGGACGAACAGAGTTAGCCCTAAGTTACTGTCATCTATTACCACTCATATCCTGCCCGACAGGGATGTCCAGAGCTATCTCCTCCAGGATGAGAGCCTTCACGCGCTTGGCCGACGCCAGCAGCAGGTGGTCTGGAGGCACCAGGTTCTGGAGGTAGACGAACATTCATTAGTTTTAGTATATTATTGAATTTCTTAGTTTATTACGCTGCTTACGCACTTTAGTCAAAAAACCTTAAACATTGATTAGTTTGCTGAAAGTTAGGTCAGTCAAAGGTCAATGTTTGAATGACTTTTATGCCATAGAAAAGCTTTACTCAAACGTAGATCGATGATTAATCAAGGTGATCCACCTTTCATAATACGGGACTAATTCATACTAATAGATAATGCTGTGTGAATTATCTAGTATTATTTATTTATTAAATAATAATTATGATATCCACGGAGTTTTTCATAGGGATATTAAAATGATATAGCTACCTCAATGATCCTAATCGCCCGCTCAGCATGGTCCCTCGCCTTGTAGAACCTTCCGGAAGAATATTCTAGAACGTATAGTGCATACGCCAGGTCCTCCTGCGCCGTGGCCACGTGCAGACTGCTGCGGCCGAAGACTCTGCGCAGGATGCTCAGGGCTTCCTGGAACAATGTCATGAGAGGTCCTGTTAAGACATTGAATATTTGGCAGAATTGTGGCAACAAAGCACAGCGAGCCATAAAAATAAGAAGAAGACATTGAATAATAAAAATAACATTTTAACACACCAAAATGTTGTAAGCCTGACCAGTGACCAGGGCAGACTAGAGATACAAATAAAATAATTTAAGACCAATGTAATGTTACCACCTAGTTATACAACAATAAACTCATTTTATCATTTAAAATTTAGCCCAAAAGTATGTAGAACTTATCTTATGAGATTGTTTTATGTGAGTTACGAAGTTTTATCAAGGTATTTTAATCGATTTAAGTTGCACCTAAGTAGTTCTCAGTTCTGTACCTTCAGTTTCTTAACCCCCGGGGCGGTGCTTTCTAGGGCAGCCGCGAGCCGCAAGCCTAACAAATAACGATGCGATTCGTTTCTCGCAGAAATTATCTGTGCGCGGGTCTGTCTGTTATTTCGTAGACTTTCAAATACTTAACTGAAAGAAGTTTAGAGTTATACCTACCATAGGGAAGTTTCTGTTGTCGTATCCGTTATTTAATATTTTAAATACTTTCTGTAATCTGAGACAACACATCGTTCTGAATGTAATTAAATACATATTTAATTTAACAAAAACACACAAAATGGGGAATAATTGAACAAAATCCCCTTTTTTTAACAAATTATGTTACTCCAAAAACAATCCGGCAATGCTGATTTTCTTGTCGGACCTTTGTGTGAATGAAATAATTCTCATTTCAACATAAAAACTGACCTCGTAAACAGTGACACTATGTACAATAGAGTCTATGTTCAGCAGGTAGAAGCCATAGTCCAGCAAGGCGGCCGCGTATCTCGGATGGTTGGCCCCGTACACCTCCCGGGACGAGGTGACGGCGGCGGTGGCGGCGGCGCCCGCGCATTCAAAGCGACGTTTCACCACGCACGCTTTGGCGCAGCAGCGGAGTACGTCGATTATTATCCTGCGAAGGAAATTATAACCGAAATTAATAAACATTCGAAAATATATATACAACGATTTATCTTTAGTGCACAGTTTTCCTGACCCCTGAATAACGCCTTATTGGCTTTTTCATCTGGGTTCTATCTTTTTATAAAATATATCTTATCTTTGCAATGCATTGCATTGTCTACAATAATATTATAAAGAGGAAAGTTTTGTATTTTTGTTCGTAACGAAAAACTTAAACCACTGGACCGATTTCAGAAATTCCTTATTGTTGTTAGAAAGCTACATTACCACTGAGTAACATACGCTAGTATTAAATAAATCAGTCATCTACAAACTGTTCACCGTAAGATGTCCCTGCCGTGATGTTGGCAAATCCCAAGGCATTGGGAATACATCTTACGGTGAACGGTCTTTAGTATCCATAATACAAGCTCCGCCTAGCTTAGGGCTAGATGATGCTGTGTGGATTGTCCAGAATTATTTATTAATAATTGATTTATTTATGTTTATGGGGTAATGGCATAATCCACGCTGGTAAGGGGTCGCAGTTTGGTGGTGTAGCGTCCTGCAGCGGTCTCTGCTGTCCGCTCTGGTAAATTAATACTATTAATTCGAATGTTATTCCGTCTATTACCTTTTCATCAGCATCGCCTCATCTCTTAAATTAATTGAAATTTAACAAGGAGACAGTGGCATCCCGGCGAAGGAAATAGGCTAACTGTTTGTCCTGGAAAAACGAGTGCAAAGCCGCGGTCGGAACGTAATCTAGTTACTGATATGGATGCTACATACTTGGGCGGAGTGTGGTGGTCGAGCAGCCTTAACGCGCGCATGGCCCAGTGGTGCGCGAGGTTGTAGTCGCAGCGCACGAAGAACAGCGCGCTGAACTCCTTGCAGAGCCGTGCGCACAGCGAGCGCGCGCCCCACGCGCCGGAGCCGCGCCAGCGACCCGCTGCCGCCACACCGCAGACAGACTCGCTGGTAACAATACAAACAAAATACCTACGTGGAAATATTTGTTTGAGTTTTTTTACAGTCATAGACCTTGATCAGGGGAAGGCCTGCGTCCAGCAGTGGACCATTGTAGGCTGATGAGGTGAGGTGAGACCTTGACCACAATCTCACCTGATGGAAAGTGACGATGTGAGGCCGTTATATCGCTGTTATGATAATCTAGAATTGCAATTTAAATAATACCACAGGAATTTGCGATCTATGCAGGACTTCAACCCGCAACCTTCTACTCAGTACGAGAAGGCGCTATAAAATTGCGCCACAAGGTCAAAAAACCGACTATATAGTCGAAAATCTTAGACACTTTCTACGGACTCAAATGCCGTTTGCTCCATCAGGGAAACATTATAGTACCCAATGCTGTTCAAAGAGGCCGGTGGATTAGGTGTTATAAAAGCTTGCTCAGTCATGGAACTTAAGGTTGAACTAGTTGCCTCCGCAAAGTCGTCAGTAGGCGCGGCCTAAATGAATGCTATCTCACCTGACACAGGGTGCGAAAGGGATAGCCTCAGAGAAGAGCAGTGAGGAAATATCGCGTGCGTTTACTACATACACATACACATGTGACAAACTAGCAAACGCACACATACACGATCTCATTGAACGCGCCGATTACAATAAAATTGAGTGAAAGAAATAACTTGCTTGTGGCATAACTGTAGGTTGGTTTGGTACCTACCCAGTTATAGGTATAAAGCGCTTGTCGTCGTCGGCGGCGGCGGCGGCCGCGGCGCATTCTAGTTACCTACCTATTTGCCTATTTTTTTTCAAGAGACTTGAGATATTAGCCAAAATGTAGAAATAGTACTTACCTACATAAAGGTACCTTTTTATGTTTTTCGAAGGTTTTTTTGTGGGTGATATAGCAAATGATAGTGGAGGTTGATTTGATAGGATTTGGGGAGTAGGAAAAACAAAAAAACTTTTAGGTACAACATAACCTGTATTAGTTATTTTACAGGTAGGTACCTAGGTAAAATAAGTACATACAGACCTAGTAGGTACCTATACATGCTAGGTACCTGTGTTTTTACATAAGTACCTACCTATAATAAATTAAAAAAAAACTACTAAAATTAAAACTAAAACACTATTATTATGGAATTGCTTTTATCACTAACCCACATTCTGATATTTTTATAAAATATCTCAATCTTAGGAAATACCTACGGAGCTAATAATCACAGAAAAAGACAACATTGATGGACTAAGTATTGCTATAAATAAATAGTAACTCACGCTCCAGGTAAGTACATAGATAGGTATATATTAGGGCACGCAGTATAGTAGGTACCTTTCCAGTCCCGGGAATTTTAAAACGGTTATTTATGATCATAGTGGATTAGTTATTTATTAAACAAAGTGCCAATAGGTATATTGCATGTTGGTAGAGTACGTAACGTACATACTAGAGATGTAACGAATATTCGCATCCGCATTCGCATTCGCGAATATTCGCAGGATTTTCAATATTCGCATTCGCATCCGCATTCGCCAAAATCTATGCGAATATTTGGCGAATGTTGATGGGGCAAAAACTTACCTAATATATTTAAAAAACTGTTCTCTTACATGCGGAATTATAAAAAAAACTCTGAACATCTCGTAAATAGGGATGATGACAGTAACAAAAAGCATCATTATTATGTATTTACTAAATTAAATCAGAGCCATACATGACAAAACGCGTATTATAATTTTTATTTTGATGAAGATCAATTATTATTTTGATAAATAATATCTGAGTCTGAGTCGAAGGACTGGTTGAAGAGATGTGTAGGTGACATCAGTTCTTGAGGGACCCTGTAAATACATAATTCAATCAGTCAGATCACGTAAAAAGTTTACAGAACTAAATTTGCTATGTTGAGTAACCTAAACATATTTATTAGTGAATATTAGGTAGGCATAGGTACCTGTACCTACTAACTACGCTAAATATACAGGGTGTTATTCAAATTAGTGCGCAATATCGCTCCAGCAGAACGTGCACCCGCGGTATTGCGCACTAATTTGAATAACACCCTATGTAGATAAAGTACATAAGTTTACTCGTGGAATACTTACAAGTTCGGTGGGTTTTGAGGGGAAGCAAGGTCAGGTTCAATGTGATCAGCAGTGTCAATATTTGAGTTAGTTTGCTCGCAAACATTATACTCATGTAATTTTTGAGGTAACCTAAAACAAATCATAGATTACATTAGTGAATAGTAGGTAGGCATAGGTAGGTACAACATAGTTAACTAGTGGAATACTTACAAGTTCGGTGGGTTTTGAGGGGAAGCAAGGTCAGGTTCAATGTGATCAGCAGTGTCAATATTTGAGTTAGTTTGCTCGCAAACATTATAATCATGTAATTTTTGAGGTAACCTAAAACAAATCATAGATTACATTAGTGAATAGTAGGTAGGCATAGGTAGGTACAACATAGTTAACTAGTGGAATACTTACAAGTTCGGTGGGTTTTGAGGGGAAGCAAGGTCAGGTTCAATGTGATCAGCAGTGTCAATATTTGAGTTAGTTTGCTCGCAAACATTATACTCATGTAATTTTTGAGGTAACCATCACATAGATTACATTAGTGAATAGTAGGTAGGTAGGTATAGGTACTAGTACTACCTTCTCAAAACCTCATGTGGTACCTACATTTTTAGAGGTAGGTAAGTAACTTACGATTTGGATGTAGCTGCAGGAAGAACATTTTCTTTATTTATATGCGAAATTCTTTTGTATCTCTTTTTGCGAGATGCACTTAGACGAAGGCGGGCCTTCTTCCCGCGCCGCCAATCATTTACTTCCGGTTCTGATACATAAAAAATAAAGTGATTTTAATTTAACTTGACATTAAATTTAAAAAAAAAAATTTATACTTAAAATAAATAAACGTTTTATTTTACCCTTTTAGCACTTTCTGATCATGTCTACTCATAAAATCCTGTTAGTACTTAGTACCGCAAGGCCCGGGAACTTACCTACCTAACCTACCTACCTACACAACATTCGTTGTTGAATCGCAATCATTTTAAACATACCTATAGGTGGTAGGTTGGTACACTAGGTACCTACTAGGGATGTAACGAATGTCAAATTTTCGACATTCGCGAATGCGAATGCGAGTATTCGATGATCACATTCGCGAATGCGAATGCGAATGTTGGTATTTTGAACTTGCCGCCAACTTCACGTACTGTTTATTGGCGCGCGCGTTGTCCAATTACCAACGTTTGCTATTAGCTATCTTCAACTACCAATTACGTACGAGTAATAATGTTTATTTCATTTATTCATGACATCGACAATTCACAACCTTAATAACCACAGAATTTGAAACTGATATTGGCATAATTGTATCAAAACAGATGCAGAGCAAAAATTAAAGAAGATGAATCGCTTGACAATTGCTATCTTCGTCTACCAATCGCGTTGTTTGTTTGATAATATTTTTATCCACACATTTGTCGGTTGGAGTTGGATTTGTTTTTCTTTTTATATGTTATTTTGGGAAAAATGAGTGCTTCCATGAAAACAATGAGTAAAATTTAGACCACGTTTAGAGACTTATTTTACTTAGTGGATGCGGAACATGCAGAATGTAAAATTACAAATAGGGGTACTGGTTTAAAAGTTACATAAGCATAACGCTATCGATATAATACAATACGCTATTGTACTGAAAATTTCTGAGTATATAAAAAATAATGAATTGAAAAACGCATATCATATTAAGAGTTTTCTTGAAAATTTCTGATAGTCGTTTTTCAATCTATTGTTTTTTATATACTCAGAAAATTTTAATACAATAGCATTATGCGTTAGAAAGTTACAGCCCTTTTAAGTCGGAGCCCAACTATAAAATCTCAATCTTTCATATACCTAACCATTTCATTAATATTTTGAAAAATCCTGAAATACGAGTTCAACAGCTTTGTATTTTTGGTAAATTTCAAGCAAATTTGGCCACTTCGTAGAGTTAAAAGAAACACGTAAAAAACTTCAATCCTCTTTTCTTTTAGGGGTGTAATTTCCAAAACTCCTATGCTTAAAATTTAAGATTTCTAGCTTATGAGGTTTGGGTTGGGTGTAACTAGAAATTAACTTGTTTTTTTAATATTTAAAATATTCATATTTATTTATTAACCAGTATAACATAATAATAAAAAATAAAAGACGGCCTTGTCCTAGGTCCTCCGATCTAGGTCTGTGCACGCCAAAAACAAACCATAAATTTTTCAAGTGGTTTCCGCCATTAAAAGGTTACCTTAACCCCTGGGTTAGAATAATCAATACATTGTCATTCAAAGCAAAGGCTAGGCTATTTTTCGATCTCACAAATTAGTTCCCATGGGGAGAAAATAAACATTAAACGTTTAGTTTCTTTAATTTCGTAGAAACGCGTGCAAAGCCACGGACAGACACTAGTGACCCAATCAAAGTCAGTTCAACATTTTTTTTTCAGTTAAGTTTTGTCAAAGTTTCTTACAAAGTTCCTATTAAAGAATTAGCAATAAGAATGCCATAATAAAAAATGAAAATAGGCATGATGATTGATTTTGAGACTACTCCTTGATATTTTTAAACATGTACTGAATAGAAAATAAAACATATTTCTACAAAAAACATGGATTTTGAAGGTAAAATTGAGTTTTTAAAAATGTAATTTAAATTTCGCTCTAAAACGCTACAATACTCGTGGCGACTGTCTATGACGTCGCCGATGCACAAATTTTTATGATACAGAATTACCATAATATTTATATTCATTTGTATGTCTTTACAAATAAGAAATACAATCAAATAATAAAACAAGTATTAACAATATTGTCAAGAAACAAAGAAGCTAGCTATTGATTGAAGAAAGTCATACGTTTACTATTACTTATTTCTGTGGTTATTCTGTGTCTTCCATTTTACTTTGTGACGACATGACGTCATGGGTTTGTGTTCTCTAATTGTTGTTCAACGTGTCATGGCGGATTATTGTATTTTGTAGATGTTATTTATCAAAATAATAATTGATCTTGATCAAAATAAAAATTATAATACGCGTTTTGTCATGTAGGTATGGCTCTGATTTAATTTAGTAAATACATAATAATGATGCTTTTTGTTACTGTCATCATCCCTATTTACGAGATGTGCAGAGTTTTTTTTTATAATTCCGCATGTAAAAGAGAACAGTTTTTTAAATATATGAGGTAAGTTTTTGCCCCATCAACATTCGCCAAATATTCGCATAGATTTTGGCGAATGCGAATGCGAATATTGAAAATCCTGCGAATATTCGCGAATGCGAATGCGGATGCGAATATTCGTTACATCTCTAGTACCTACCTATAATCTATAGTTCACGCTGGGTCGCCCCGGTCCCGATTATACCTATATGTACGACCAATAAGGTACGTAGTAGGTACGTACGTACAGGTAACAATGTAGTAGGTACCTACCGCTACAGCTAACAGGGTACCTACATAATTCGAATCTAGGTACTTTCTTCTTCCCTTTTTTGTCAATGTTTGGCTTCGAATTATTATTAGTAGGTTAATATTAGTAAGTTACCTAATAGGGAAATGTTTTAGGTAGGTACAATTTGCGGCAGATTACGTTTTCGCTAGTTTAATTCCTTGTACATTACATTACATTACCTACACAGCAAAAAGTGAAATCCACAAAATATTTTTACGCAATTTATAAATTTCGCGCTAACACTAAACGATCAACCACTGCAACAGAATGAACAGAGCATTCGCTTGTATAAGTAACTACCTACCTACTTACTAATACTTGGTAAACGAATAGGATAGGTAAGGTACCTAGGTAGTGTAGGTACTTTACTTCACATCACATCAACAACCTATATTGGTCCACTGCTGGACACTGGCGCTGCTGCCAGCCCCCCGTTGGATAATCCTTTGTCGCCTCAAACGACACCCGCACCCGTGGGAAGAGTTGGGAAAGGTACTTTACTTACCCATTGATTATTTATAGACGAACAATAAACAAATCACTTCACTTTTCACAGTTTTCACTTTTCACACACAATTTTGTTCCGCCCCGTGCAATGAGACTATGGATGAATGAGGACGGATAGCGGGGCGGGGCGGGGAAGTGTGGCCGGCGCACGTCTTCTCCGCCCCAGCGCTCGCCTCCCCTCCCGCTACCCGCGCGCTGGATGAAATGCACAATGATTCATTCCCAAAACGACCGCGCAAAATTATGTGAATAGACTTTTAGCACAAGGGTTATTAGAGAAAAACTATTGAGTGTATATTTTCAAAATAAATTTATTTCGACTTATGAATAACTAAACTATGTCGGAACGGGCTTTATTTTCGAGTTTTCTTTGTCCGTATATTATTTAGTTCCGCCCAAAGTTTAGCTAAAATCAGTGTTGAAATACGAAAGTTTAGAAGGTTGTATTTTTTAAATGAATACTTTTTTTACGGTTTGGGGTGTTTACAGACATAGATTATGACAAGATAAATTGATATAATTCTTAGTTTTGGATGTTCAACGTCAAACAGTGTAGTAGTTACCCTTCCACGTTTGTATGGAAAGATGACAGACTTGTTGAGCCTTTTATTTCGGACTACATGATCCATAATTTGTTAGTAGTTTAGATCTTAAAATTAGTGTTAGTATTTTGAAGTGTTTATGCGATAGAAAAGCGTTACTCAAGCATCGATTGATTACTGAGCAATATCACGGGTCCAAGGATTAAATTCTAAGAATTTTCCTTTTAAGCTGCTGCTCTTCCTCTAGACTATAGTTGATCCCATAATCGGCTCTTATGACATCCACGGGTTGAGTTGGAGGGGTCGATTCTTACGCCACGACGGTCACGACCAATAGTCTACTGATATATCCATACTAACCTGTCCATAAAGTATTCCTCATGATCTGCGTCAGTCTGTACCGCCGCATCACAGGAGTCTGCGACGGCGAAGGCGCCCCCTGGCAGCTCGTTCGTGATCTCATCGTCTTCTGATATCCCCATGAGGTCGAGCGCGATGGAATACGTCTCAGCAGCGTCGGGGAATAGGCAGTACGCTGATTGTGTGTTTAGTAATCTAGGACAGATCAAAGACCAACAATAAGTAACAAATTGTACGAAAAAATCATCAGTTGTAAAAGAAAATAACGGGATTCTAAAATTCCTATTTATTTAACTTCAGGATTGGAAATTGCGAACATAAAAAAAAACAAGATAGGAGGAAATTACGTTGATCGTTAAAATTAATGCTTTTAACATTTGCTCGGCGTTTGGCATTTAAAATTCACGTTACACTATATGTTTTACTGACAAGGTTAGATATGAAATCAAAATAAACGCCAAACCGCTTTCAATTTAGCAAAGTACTGGCAGGTTCGCAGTTTGCAGGCTTAACAAGTTTATAAGAGCGTTAGCGACAACCAGCATTGTCCCACGGACCAAGACCGTATTGATTCCAATGGGAGCAAAAGTGTACACTCTGCCGAGACCTGCATATTTGTGGTTCTTAAGATCCACAGCCAAATCTGCCACCGCACCAGCCCACACGGATGTCTTTGGCAGATGGGAAAGCGCAAAGTGTGTCGACGCACGTCATAAAGTCGTCGGCCCCACATTTTTAAATGGCTCAATGGAAGATGTTCAGCTGTTTTTTTTTCGGTATTTCCGTCAATAATAGACCGATTTTGAATTTTTTTTTCGTTATTGTATAGAACTGTTAGAGAATAATCTAGATATGCTCCCATAAAAAAATATTTTTGAGGGATTAATAGAAATACAGAAATACAATTTATTGGTAAAATCAATTTACATGTCAAGGTTTCATTAAAATAGTTAGGTAAAATACAAATTGTATTCTTCGATTCAATCTTAATAATAATAAGCTACTAACAAATACTTAAAATAAAATAAAATAATAATAATTACTTAATTATAAATCAAAACCATAATAAGTAGATTATTCAATCACTGTCCTAATAGTTCATTCACTGAATAGAAATTCTGCTCGACAAGATAACGTTTCAACCTCATTTTAAAGCATTGTAGACTACTTAGTACTTGCCCCACAAAACTTAAAACAGAGTAAAATTAAGGGTTTCGAAGTCGGTTTTCAGTTAATTTAAAACAATCAAATAATAGTAACTGACCTGTGGCAACATTCCAGTGCAAGTCGTTTGTAGTAAGTGGTTTGCGGCTGCACCTGGCACATGTTGCGGCACTTGGTCAGCACGCGCGAGGCGTCCGCGTACCAGCCTGCTTCGTTCAGGAAACCACCTGCGGACAACAGAAGGGAATAGTGACCCACGGATCTTTCTAACGGCATTCTGCTCTAAATTACTATATACACATTCTGTACACTAAGAAAATACTAATAATAAAATTGTGCCATTTTAAGGCCTTTTACTATTGTCGTCTATCATGCATAAGGTGTTCCCCATAAAACACCAAGCTCCAGCGTTTTGGTAAGTCGCCAGAGCCTATATATAAGTATGGATTTACTTTACTTCTTCTTCCACTATCTTATTTATTTATGTGTGGTCAACTGACAATGAAATAGTTATGTCCTAATGAATGCTTTAAATATACGATTTTTCATGACAATCGATTTTGTTTTCTCAACATTGTGAATTATTTTACAGGCTATGATTTTATTTTTAGAAAATACTCAGGCATTAGTGCAAGCACAATCGATCGGCGTAAGAATCGACGCCTCCAACCCAGTCCGTGGATGTCGTAGGAGCAGAATAGGGAACCTACCTGAGGAAGGGCGCAGCTTCCTTTTGTGTTATTGAACACCTGCACTGCCAACAATTATTGCAATCTTTACATAGTTTTTAGATAAGCCGTACCTATAGCTTATAAAACAACTCATACATAAATTATGTTTACTAGCACTAGGATTAAATCTACACAGTTGTCTGTAATCTTATATTAATATTATGATAATAAATAAACTTTAAAACTGAAACTGTAAAACTGCCATCACCAATCCGACAAAATCCCTATTGTTCGAAGCAGGCATGATCAGCAGCAGATTTAGTTTTGTGTGCTCATGTGCCGTAATATGGCTTCTTAGATTTCATCAATCGACTTGATGTCGCCGGTTTTGAGCATGTCGCCTACGATCACGCAAGAAACTTTTGTTTGATATCGAGATCTTGTGAGTCACGAAAATCTATATTGTTTAATCTTGTCATAGAATATTATTCTTTTAGTCTATTTATTTATTTAATACTAGCGGGCCCCTCGCGGTTTCACAGGCGTAGTTCCCGTTCCCGTAGGAATTCCGGGATAAAACATGTCACACTGAAAAGTAAGCTTTTTAATGGTAAAAGAATTTTTGAATCCAGAGAATACTCACTACAACGTCACAAAAAAAATCACAAACTTCTTTATAATTAGTTATAATATATTATAATAAAGATCACGGAACGCCGATAGCGTATACATAGAGCATTCTCATTTAGGTGTGTTCTAACTATACACTAGCTAATAACAGGCTGACACGCCATTGTTCATAAAAAAATACTAAAAACTAATAAACTATATTAATATAATTTTAACTGAACTATAAATTAAATCAATAAGATAAAATCAATAGGTATAAGATAGTCAATAGACCTTCGTTTGACGCACAATCTATGGAAAGTGACGATGTTTGTGTGGTCGACGGACGTAAATTTTTTCGATCAATATAGGATTATGTGTTTATGTGTTTCGTGAATTTATTAGTATATTTCTAGATATAATCAGGATGCAGCGGGTAAATCCCAGCTGATAGTTTTTATTGTAATTAATGTAGGTATTTGTTTTGCTTTTGTTGTTATCTTTCCATTTCTTGGAATGGATGTAAATCATGACAAAAGTCACATAAAGTTTATACATTTATTTTATTGCAATGTAATAAAAATAAACATCATTACTGATAAGAGTTATAACTGTGGTACTGATAAGCCACAGGTACCAACGCTAACCACTCAATTACAATGACATTAAAAAGGTACCTAAGTACCCACTTCGTTGCAGGGTTGCTGAAAATCATGTTTTTTTTTTAAATAAATCAGTAAATAAAATAAATAAATAATGCTGGACAATTCACACAGCATTATCTAGCCCTAAGCTAAGCAGAGCTTGTGTTATGGGTACTAGATAACTGATATTTATAATATAACACAATACATAGATAGATGAACACCCACAAATGTCTGCAGATCGTACACACATTTGTCCCGAGGCGGGAATCGAACCCGCAACCTTTTGCGTCGCAGGCAGTCCTTCGCCCACCGCGCCACATCGGTCGTCTGTAATATCTCGAGAAGAACCGACAACCGCTGGGGTAAACGTGTTCTTGAGTGGAGACCGCGACTCGGCAAACGTAGTGTAGGACGCCCTCCGACCAGGTGGATCCGATTAATTTGATTCAAATATTTTTTTTATAAGTATCGCTTTGGTCTACCCAGTTTTAAGGTTTTTATTGAAAGAAAAGAAAAGGTCATGGTTTAATCACACGAAGTACTAGCGACGGAAAGACACCAAGATTTAAACATTTTCAATTTTGTCTTAAAAATCAAACTTTCTTTCAATTTCAACAATATTATTTATTTATTTATAATATTTACATATAAAATAGCTATGACATGCCGCAATCACATAAGTCAGAAAATTTTACCTAATTAATGTATGCAGGAATCTACGAAATATTTAAAAACTATTAATTTCATAGGATTCTCTGAATCCTCAACCAAGGGAGCAGGTACAGGCACATAGCGCGTGTGCACAGAAGTTTTTTTTGGGCACACCCTACGAATAAATAATAAGTCCACACCCTATACTATTTTTGAATGTTTTCGGTTCTCATTTTGCAGAGAAAAAAATATTTGTATTTTTGGCACACTAGCGGTCCGCCCCGGCTTCGCACAGGTATATTCTTTAGCCTATGTTCATCAGGGATAAATGTAGGATTGTAATGGTGAAATATTTTTTCAAATCTGCCCTTTTGTTTCGGAGCCTATACAATTCAAACAAACAAACAAATCATTCCTCTTTGTGATGTTAGTAAAAATGATTTGTCATTTGATTATAAATCATGATTTATCACAACACAACCCTGGATCATTGCTCAATTAATTGTAGTTGTTACACTATCATCATTATCAACAATCTTATGTGAACCCAAATTTACGAGTTTCACATATACAAAGTAAGTTTTGTTTGAGTGCGAGTTTACAGCTTCAGTCATATTTATATTATAGAAATAAATAAATAATGCTGGACAATCCACACAGTATCTTCTAGCCCCAAAGTAAAATGAGAGGTTTAACCGAGCGGAGAGAGGCTGTTTTTTTTTAAATGGCGGATTAACTATGAAAAAACAATAACAATTTATGGTACTTTAATAATACAGGTGATTCGTGTCTCTAGCGCCTGTTTCAGTGTCCACTGGTGATCGCATGACTAAGTTAGAAAAACCCCGTCATAAGTTTCAACGGGATATTTACCATTATTTGTCGGTTTCTATTTAGGAAATATCGGGTAACAGTAACCGTCTAATCATGGTAAATATCCCGTTATAGTGCCGTTTACATAGCAACGATGTATAGACGTACTGTTATCGCCAATATATGTACTTAGCAATTACGTACATTATCTTATGTACGTAATTGCTAAGCTTGTACAGCTGCTGCGACAATGGCTGAAAAAAGTTTCATTATTTTTTGGGTTTATGAACCTATGCACTAAGTTTGAATTTTAATCAAACTTAGTGCATAATTTTCTAACTACATTATACTGAATAATGTAACATGCTAAAGGAGTCCTAACAACTATTGGATCAAAGTTTGTTATTGGCAGCCACAGATTACCCCTAATTGGGTAATCTGTAACACCACAGGTTGCCAATAATTGGGGTAATAGTGTTGGTAGCTAAGTAATAAATAAATATAAATAATCCTGTACAATCACATAGCATCATCTAGCCCCAAGCTATGCAGAGCTTGTGGCAAGATGATGCTGCATATTTGTTAGGCATACATTTATAACCAAAACACTCGGTACAAATATTTGCAGAAAGTACAAGCATTTGCCCCAAGGCGGGAATCGAATACGCAACCTCCTGCGCTGCAGGCGAACTTTCACCCAACGCTCCACGGTCGTCGAATATCTTGTTGAATGCAGAAATCATACAGGCCGGATTTGTTTTACTGGCTGCATATTTCACCGTAAGATACTAGAAATCCTATCAATTAATGATTTTAATTTGTTAAAGGTAATTTTAACTAATAAAAATATATTCTATACCTAGGATATATTTACATATTTCATGAAAATTGAATACGTGACCTGTAACAATGTAAGCTAAGTTAAGAATAAACAAGAGTTGGAGAATCTAGGACCTTCACAACGATTCACGTGAGCAAACATAAATGTTTGTCTTTCGGGATTGTTTGGCAAGGAAATGAAACGAGTTATTTACTGTGCCAGTGTGCTAAGTAAATTAATAATGTAAACAGAATATTATATGTAGTTCTTGGCAGAGGGGTTATGGTCTAATCACCACACCTTGGCAGGCGGTTTGGTGATCGCAGAGGTGTTAAAAATACTCGGAAGGAAGCTCCTCCCTTCCTCTGGCACGTTCCTTCGCCCCTCACGACAAACACGGGTTGAGTTGTATGGACCGATTCCTATGACGGAGATTAATGCAAAAATTAAATAAAATGTGTATTTTTTAACACATAAATAACTCTCTAAATAATCAGCGACTACACCACATAATTTTTTACAAATAACATAGCCAGACTAAAGTTTTAGTACAGTATAATTGTTTAGTTTTTCTATTTCAAGCTTATATTTTTTAAAAGTAATAGACAAGAAACTAAAACAAAAACTCAAACACTTGATTTTTTTACTTACGACTCTCTGCTCTGCCCCGCTCCTATGAACACAAAATCCTATGCCTATCCTTGTTAAAAATGGCGTCGTAAATCGCAGCTTTAAGCCGCGATCGCCACGGCAAAATTTTAATTTAAAACTATGCTGGATGAATATCTTACCAAGCCTTAATCCCAGGTGTATGAGGTGGTCTTTACTGCTGGGCTTCTGCGCCTCGCACTTCCGCAGGAAGGAGGAAGCCAGCTCCGTGGACAGCTTGGAGCCATGCTCAACCACAGCCTGGAAAGGAAAACACTTCGGTCAAGTGGGAACAAGAGTGAACACGACTCGTTAACTTGTGAACTGGTCGAACATAAGGTAGCAGGCAATTATTTTGGATGGTGTTTTCTGAACGAATTATGTGAGTCCAAATACGCGATAGATGGCAGAAAAAGTCGCGAGCAATTGCTAGATGTGTAAGACTCAGACACCCACCCACCCAATACGTGTCTTGTTTTTTATTACGGATTCAATAAAATTTATTTTCTTTCTTTCTTCATCTTCAAAAGCAGGATAGGATATGAGAACTGGCTGTAGAAAATATCTAATTATTTTAGATCATGCCGCCATGTATTTTGTGCAAATCCCTTCAACTCAGCCCGAGGACATCAAAGGAGACTCAGGCCCTTTTCATGTATACAGTCACGCACGGTACGGTGCCGTGTAAAACCGGCCTATTAAGACTTAAAAAAAAGCACTCAGGGTTCGCACTAGGGGGTGAAATAAAATCCTAATGTCAACAAATTAGCATCTTCACTCCGGCTACCAGCGAAACTGGTCCTATGCACGCCGCGCGCTGGTGGGAATTTGAAACCTTTTCATAACAAAGATTCGCAACACCTCAAGTTCTTTAGCGAGAGCTCAACATCCGCGCTGTAAATATATCTTCAGATCCCTTATTAGTAATAATTGAAATCACTTGTCGCAGTCAATAGCCACAATAACGAGGTTATTTGTGAATCATTGTAATGTAACCCTGGCTCCCACAATGTTGGCGGCAATGTCACTCTTCTGGATGTGCAGAATATGTGATCCTTTCCACGATCCTTTATTGAGTTTTCGTATACTGGAGGCCGTCTTGCCAGCTTTAAAAAAATATTACACACGTTACCAATACAGATTTTATTCGTTTTTAGGACTAGTCGCTTGCTTGCTTTGCTGCACCCTGAGGGCTTTTGTTTACATACATTTCGCTCGCCGAGCCGGAAAGCTCGGAAAAGCACGGTTGTCAGAGATATATCACTATGGAAGCATGTTTACGACACGTTTTCTTCACGGCACGGCGACGACGACGGCGCCGTACATCCGCTCCGTGTCTGCTCCTCGGCGCGCCGCATCTACGTCGGACCGAGGTGCCATACATTTTCCATAACGGCAATTAGGCATAATTCAAAATTAGAAAATGGCCGTTGACTCGTTGGGTGATTTTGCCGTGTCGTTCGATGGGAGCTTGTTCGATCTATCGAGCTCCCGCGGTTTCTTAACCGTACGGCGTGTTTAGCCGGGGCCCCTAGTTCACGACACGGTTTATCACGGCACGGCGCCGTCATGTAGAATGCCGTAATTATAAACGACACCCTCATACTATGGCTGAGTGAGTTTTGTCCACGACCGACAACGACGCGGCGGTCAGCACGTACGGTACGCGCATAGAAATTCGTCAGCACTGCATTGTACCCGTTTCTAATTTTCATTGATATAGCTAGACCGACGGACGTGAGCGACGACCGTCGTCGGTCGAGCATTAGGAAATGCACTTTACTTTAGGAATTCTTTGGACGAAAATCGAAATCAGAGAAAAGGATTTCGATGATGGCAACCCTAGACATACGGATTCTTCTATCATGAGCCTTGACACCTCACCGCTTGCTGTATTGACCCGGGTGTGTTGGGAGGAGCTTGTTTCCCGAAGGTCATGATGACAAACATACCTATCACATTATGTATGCATACATGGATAAGGATATGGAGATGCTACGATCCAGTGGATGGTGGACAAGAGCTTTCATTTCACATCAACAACAAACAGTTCACTGCTTCTATGGTGCGCCACCATGGTGTGCTAATGAGACAGGGCAATAATAAGGCATGTGACATATGTGACAAAGCATGGTCATAAACCAGTGAAAGACCTACTACCTACTTTAGGTTATGAATATTTCTTCCATGCAATTGATCACATCATTGCCCTGAGACACTTCTGGGTTTATGTTGTAAAGATCTCATAATTATCTTAGTTTTGTTAGTCAGCCAATAACTTCAAAGTTCTAATTCTAACACATGTTTTAAGACACAATGTTGTTTATGACTTTGATGACCTGAGATGCCTATCAACTGCAAGTGACATACAGTGGTGACATTAGGCAATTGAACGCTTGTAAGTCGCTCATTATGACAGATGACATAAACAATTCACTATACAACGCAAGCGCAACTTACATAGAAGATGGGGCATTCCCTCGTCTTACTCTGCAAACACAAGTGTTAGTAAATAGTAATACGATACTGAAACGAAGGCACATCGCCTCCGCTGGCTCGGCCACTTAGAGAGGCTGGGAGAGGACCGGAAAAACTACAACGCCTATCTCGGTAGCCCCGTAGGCCGACGACCCATGGGACGCCCGCGGTACCACTGGAAAGATGAGGTGGAAGCGGTGAGAAACAAGCGGAGGACTGGCACAAATGGCGACTTTTCGTATCGGAGGCCAAGACACACTTCGGGTCCTAGCCATATGACTTAGGAGTTAATAATGATTTTGAACTTTACTTTTTCACACAGTATCCATCCAAATTCTCAAAGTAAGCAAAGCTTGTGCGTGCTTGTAAAACTTTACTCGCTTTCTACCTTTACATTTAGGGCAGCCCCAAAAATAAACGCTACGCGATAAAGTTTGGTTGATCACCTTCGCCAGAATAAGAGCTGGCCAGGCACGAGGTTCTCTAGCAGTTCGAAAATTATGGAACCAGCGAGTGCCCGTGGCTTGAGAATTGATCCCTCAAAATCTGCCCTTGGATTAGTAAGAACGGGTTAAGGGAACCTACCAGAGGAAGGACATCAGATTCCTCAGTATATTTTTAACATCTCCACCCACTATGTCCAACAATCAACCGGTCGAGCGTGGTGATTAGGGTAAAGCAGTCCGAGTTTGCGAAAGCATGTTGTGTTCTGCAGCTGGGAGTATGTGTGCTGATGAAATAAGAGACTAGCGTGTGTCTCAAAGCATGTGATTGGTCGATTCCGCAAAATAATGGAGCTTTAGATCTCATCCTCATTCGACCTATATTACATACTCCAAGCGTGTCAAGAACTCCTGTCAACTGTTATGGAACTTCATAGTGGTGCATGTGCCAAACAGCAAATTAATGAGTAGGCGGGGTATGACAGTGACATGCTGCTATTCCTTGTCGCTTGCAGTGCGTCGCTGTGTCGTCGCCGACAGTGAGACATCCATGTAAACATGCATTGTTCTTGATGTTTTTGTTTCGCTTTAGTTTTTCAACATGACATTATTTTGAGTGTACGGAAGTTCAGCCCCGGAATGAATTTATACACAGAAGATGCTGCTGCTGCTGTGCGTGACACGGTTCACTAGTATCACGAATCTATCTGCCAAGCGTGGTGATTTTGGAAAACACCCATGTTCTGATGAGGAGGAGGGTGGACGACAATGTGGACGTATCGTGGACGACCTTAATTTTGCGTCATTTTTAGTCGATACTAATCTCGGTGTGACCGCTTGCATGCGATCGGGAGAAATTAAACGATTTTTAAACACGAAGTAGACTTGCAACGCCTTGCCCCAATCGTTTAAAGAGATGTTTGTTCAGATCCCAGTTCCTCCCACTTATAATTATCCTGTAGATTGTTTGCAACAGTCTGCAGTAAGCTCAATTGTTTTTATTGTAAACAATTTTTTTGTTCTGTGCTGAAACTGAGTTTGTCAATAAATGTTTCTCTATCTCTCTAGTTCTATTTTATTTCTACTATTATTTGATTGAAATTTTCTTTCATAATATATATTATTTAATTATCTCTAAGAAGAGTATGTTCTATTCATGACATCTATATAATATAACACACTGGCATCTGCTCACGGCTTCGCACGCTTTTTTCTTTTTTTTTGTATATTGTCTATGTGTCAAATCCCATTAAGAAACATTAAGCGGTTTAGGTGTAAAAAGATAGCAGACAGAACTTGCTTTCGCTTTTATAATTATGTATTAGTATGGATAAAGGCATATCCAGACCAAAGCAGCATTCGTTACTGAGAGCGTCTGCGATAAATTTTGCTCGGAGTTGCACCTCATCCCGGCATACATTTTGTCGGCTTTCGCTACCGCTCCGGGTAGCGAATACCACGAAGGTGACTCTATCCATTCCACAGTCACTCTAATATCATAAATGCGAAAGTTGGATGCTTGGATGTATCCCGCCGGATATTTTATATGTACCCCAACCCCAACACACTCAGCATTCGCTACCGCTCAGGGTAGAAGTTTTGCTTAGAAGTCCAAGGCTTGAAGAAAACATAGGGTACATATACTTCTGGGATGTAAATCATCTTCCATAGAAACAACGCATGCGAAGCCACGGGCGGAAACTAGTTACTAAATAAATAGAACAAACCTGAAAACACATCAGCAGCGACAGATGGGATCCTGCGTTACGAAGCAACCTTTCGAAGATGTTCAGATTTGACAGCTCCGAGCCCAAGACGCACAGCCGCTTCTCGTTCAGCATCTGAAACGGAAAGGACTCTTATAACACCGATTACAAGTACGGATTTCGTGTAGCATGATAAATGAAAATGATTATTGTAATAACCGATAAAAATTACGAAGAAGCAGACCTAGGCTAGAGAATATTACTTTTTTTTTATTTATTTATTTGATGGAAAACCAGAAGCTTTTACACAGAGTTACAAATTGATAGATACAAGTAAGCTTATCGAAGGTTTTCACGGGTAGCTCTCAGAATAGTAAAATTAAGACTATGAAGATGATAATAATAATAATCATTACTGATAGGACTATTCTTGCGAATAAGCCTGATATTCTACTGATAGATCGGTTAGAACGGAGGGCGGTGCTTGCTGATGTCACCATACCACATGATGTTAACCTCGTTAAAGCTGAGAAAGAAAAACTTAGCAAATATCTTGACTTGGCTAACGAGGTTGTCAGCATGTGGGATGTAGATTCAGCGACCATTGTTCCTATAGTTGTTTCGGTTAACGGCGTAATAGCGAAGAGCCTCGATCAACATCTCAAGAGACTCTCACTAGGAAGTTGGATCAAAGGCCAGACAGATCCAAAAGGCGGTACTCCTGGACTCGGCGCGTATCGTCAGGAAGTTCCTCTCTTTGCAGCCTTAGTCACCGGTTGCTTGAGCCTAGCTTCGCAGCCGGTGATCTACCGTTTTGATATATATTTTTTACTGTAGAATAGTTTTATAATATTATATTTTCTATAGTAAAAAAATTATTTTTAAGGAGATTTAAAATAAATGAAGTGTAATAATAATAATAGGGAGGCTAGGCGGAGGTTGCGGGAAGAATTAGACACAATTATCAGTGCTTTATATATTATAAATAGAAGGGGTCACGGATAGACCCTTGTGGTACCCCGCGGTGCAATGGTTTGTGAGACTTTAATTTAGTGCCATCATCTCTACTAATCTGAACATACTGAGATCGGTTACTCAAGTAGCTGTTATAACATTTCAAGGTGTTAGAAATTCCTGGCTAATTGGACGGTGGGGACTCAGGATAGTTATGTCTGGCCCAGCTGTGGGATGACCCGGGCGATTAATGAATAAATAATGCTGGACAATCCACACAGTATCATCTAGCAATAATGTCAGCAAAGTAGAGCATGATGATAATAATAAAGATTTGAATGTAAGCTAGCCAGTGAATGGTGGGTGGCATTTATTCCAGCTTTAACTTTAGAGAACTAAATAAATTTAAATTTCTTTGTATTAGAGGAAGGTGTACACCAAAACGGAATAGAGCATAATCCATCAAAAGAATCTAGAATAGATATCATGATGGTCTTGTGATTTTCTTATCTTATTTTATTTTTTTCGTACGTCCAGATTAAGTAACATCACCATGTAAAATAACTTATTTAATAACGTCCACATTATAAGTATCAAACTTTTGAAACGATGATGGTCATTAACATACAAATCATTTACAACGACGAAGCACTTGGCCGTTTTTTTTTTATTATTAAATAAAAAAAAAACGGCCAAGTGCGAGTCGGTCTCGCGCACGAAGGGTTCCGAAACATTATCTATAAAAACGGCATAAAAATCACGTTTGTTGTATGGGAGCCCCCTGAAATAATTATTTTATTCTTTTTTATTTTAAGTATTTCATGTTATGGCGACAGTGGATATACATCATCTGAGAAAATTTCAACTGTCTTACTATCGCGGTTCATGATAGACATACAGCCTGGTGACAGGCGGACAGACAGACAGACCGACGGACAGCGGAATCGTATAAATAGGGCCCCCATTTTACCCTTTGGGTACGGAACCCATAAAAATCAAATATTTACCATGATTTGATTTTTGAGCTCACTAACATTCCAGCACGATTATAAAACATGTTTTATTTATATAACTATGTTCTATAATCTCTTTTGTTACTTAATCTGAACGCACCTTTTTATTCTCAATTCTCTGCTACGCTTTATTGGAAATCAGCTTTAGATCGATGCTTAATATCCGTAATGCTAACTATAGCGAGACCTTTAAAGTTCACGGCCAATGTAGCGAAGCTTGGATCTATATAGTTTGATCTGCCTAGATACTATTTCAGAAAATACATGCAAGATTCCAATAAAAGCTGCCGATTTTGAATTTTCTACTCGTGCGACAACCTTGTACACAAATTTGGGATATGACAACTTTTGACATGGTTCAGATAGATAAAGCGTTTATTTGCGACTGTAAACACATATAACAATTTGATAAAAAGTTAATGGAACAGAACAAGTATAATAAAAGGAGGCACACTTTAAGGTTTATATTATGCCTCCGTTTATTACGCGTGCGTTGTCTCTTAAGTTTAAATATGCTAATAGTACGATGAATACTCATTTTTCTCTATTTTATATTTAATTAGCATGCACCGTCCAATAAAACAAATAATAAAAAGCAATAATGCAAAATACGCAATAAAACAATGAATACGTATGTGCAACTTTAATTCTAGACTATTCCAAACCGCATGGGTTCTAGTTCAGCAGAATAGATCTTCTAGCTGCTGGACATTGCAGATGTATCGTGGTCGTGAGAGAGTTCTAGCATTTTCGCAATAATTGGTACATTAATTTTGTTTTTATTCGTATTCAAAGGGCAGAGATGAGAGCGGCAAAATATTATGAGGGCAAATAATATCTGAATTCACAAGCTGAGGTATATAATATAATAAATAATACATACAACGACGGACAAGCACAAATCACAAAGCCTAGCTGGCCCATCTTGCTTCACTGGTAAATAAGCCATTTTTCTACGCATACAGTCAACTAAGACACTATGTCCACAATAAGTAAGTCCAGAGAGCAGCTAAGCAACACAGACCACTGCATAAACTACGCAGGGAAACTACGCATTACGGCCAGTCCCCAAGCAAAAGATCTGGAAACAATTTATCAATTGCACGATGTTCTGGCTGGTATTCCATTGGTCTGTTTTGATGCTGAATCTTTTATCAAAGCTTGTTATTGATTGGATAACGAATGCGTTTTATTTCTACATAATACGATGTTAATAATATGTACGTATGAACTGGAAATTATATAATACTATAAAGCTCTCAATGAAATAAAATATACTCATAGTTAAAAAATAAATAAACACACTCTCGGTAAAACTAAAGAAGATCGCGACACAACATAGATAGAATATAAATGATCCGTTTGGAAAAAAGGATCTGAAGATAACCGATCGAAACAATGAATGTGAATAAAGAAGAATAAAATTATTTATTTACTTACAAGTCTTACACAGAATACAGTACAATAAACTTAAAGAAAAATAGATTCTTAAGTAAGAGTTGTAAGCCCAGTAACAAAATTGAATCTGCCTTACCATGAGAAATAGGGGAGTTGGGGTAGATCTATGTCCAGCATTAGGAGCATTAGAATTGATTGATCTGTTGATGATGACAGAAGTAGAGTCATCGGACATCAGCATGCTATTACTAGGACAAAATTGCAATAAATACTTAATATAAACTATTAATGATACAACACAACCACCAGAATTACGTCGACATCGTAACAAGCCAAGGTAATAACTTGAGGTGTTGCCAACTTGCCAATTCAGACACGCTACCGTGAGATGTTTATTTCTGGATATAACAATAACCTTTCACGTACATTCGTTGTACAGTGCATCTAGCAACTGTAACAGGCTTGTGCAACTATATTTGATGTATCTATTCAGTCCATCTCTATATCTACATTCATTGTTAGGTAAAAGGTCTTCATGTATTGTGTAATCCAGACGCTCTTTGCTGTTCTTATCAAATCTTTCCTCAGTAGATTGTTCAGAAGATACTGATAATATACTCCAATGTCTTTTGAACAATAATCTGTTTGGTAGATAATGTAGTTATGTAGTTTTTTCTCTCGATATATTCAATTTTTATACTAGGTTTCTTAACATATCAATCAAACTAGGTACTTATTATAACAGATAAATTTGGCCCTCTTCCATTGCTTCCGCAATTGTAAACGCTCACCGTATGACAATTAATTTAGACAGGTGTGTCGTTATAAAAAATAGCGATTCATTCTTTGTTCGACGAGCCCCAAGCCACAGTTGAAGCTTGAAGCAACATAGTCTGAGTAGATTAAAAACTCGTTACTAAAGCATTCGTTACAATGTAAGAAACTGGCTGTAGTATCAGGACACACGCAGAAAGTTGTTGCACGTTTGTGCCTTATTATTATTTAAATAGGTGCAATTACAAACTAAACAAAGTATTATGAATGACAAAGTACAGAACGAGCACAAAATATCGTACAATATTTGCGCAAGTGGTAGGTATTTCATTTAGTGGAGCAATAACAATAAACGCAATTTTGTATGTCAACGAACGCTTTAGTACCAACCACGTTACATTGTAAAAACAAATAATATGTTGTTGATATTTTTGTAGACAAGGAATGTATAAGAAATTTGGCGGTTGCGTGAAAGGTACTAATGTTGTTTTACTTATAGGTGAAGCTACATACATCTACACACAATACAAATACAGTTTAGTTTGCGTGCTAGATAGAGTTGGTACATATTTTGTTCATGTATCCAACCAATCAGTCAATTACGAAGTGAAACTACCATACTGTATAATACATTTTAGAGCCAATCATTCAATTTTCATGGACGTTCCGAAAGACGTTTAACGTGTTACACAAGCTCTACTTTGGGACTTATGATACATCTCCACCATTATCTATTATTAGTTAGCGTTTTAAGGTTTGCGAGTCACAAAGATTTTAATTTACAATCAATTTATGTTGTCTGTAACTTTAACTTTGTTTTAGCTTCACTAAAACTCCGGTCTCGACTCTGACGTTTTCGATTTTAAAACCCTCAACACAATGTCCGTCTCAAAGAGTCTGTACGTACTAAACAACGAAAAAAGGCGAGTTTGTGATTACAAAGTCGGGTGTCTTACGTTCAGCTGGCGCTGTGAATAATTCCTTGGCGTAGGTAAAAAAAGGGTCAGAGAAAGAGTATTTATAGGACTGGGCTAGGTTGTTCTTCGGTTACAGAGAGCATACAGAATTCTTTGTACAGATAATAGCGGCGACTTCAAAATAAAATATGAAAGAACATAACAAAGACTTCTATGGAATCCGGCACGTATAAGCGCAAGCTCTGACCTCTCTCTGCGCAGAACATGGAGCAGTACCAACACTACCCTGCTTATTGTACTTTTAGGTATTAGGTAGTAAGCTAGCCCATTGTGCAGTCTTTTAACAGGGTCCTCACTCTTTAGACTCCTGATGGATGGTGGTCTGACTGCGAAACTATAAACTGCTTACATTTTGGGTTTTCAGTTATTTTATTTCCACTTTTAGCGTATTTCAATACTCAATATTCAATTATTATTTTTGTTTCATGGATGACAGTCTGAATAAACAAATTTATAATACTGAAGCCATCAAACAAAAATGGATCCTTTTTCCCATTACGATAATAAGAGACTCGGGACCAATGTTTGTCATCATTCCAACGACATTTATCATTCCAAACCCACAATATTATCATTGTTAAGCCAAAAATAGCTATTCGGCAAGACTCAAAGATCGCAAATCGTCTCTTATTGGATTTCCTGTCATGTCTCTGCACAATAACAAAGAATAGAGCTCACAATTGTAGTAATTCAGTACAAATTCAAATCAATTGACAGTCGCGGAGGTTTCTCATTGGCAGGCGACAATTGAATATCAAAGAGCGAGCGTGCGCGTGTGACCGAAATGTGAATTGGAGGCTATGGTCCCACCAACCACATCGAAATGAATCGCACGCCAGAAAGAATGGAAGTTTTGACGCATGTTTTGATATCGGCTGGAACATTCCCATTTATGCAATCTATCGTTTTGGTTGGATATAGTTGAGTTTGTAGACATTTTAAACTGACTTCGGAAAGAGACTTTTTCAATTGTCAACAAAACAACTCATAACATAACAATTGTAAGTTGTAAATGAACATCACTTGGCATCAATTAACCAATTAGCTCTCAGTCGTTACACTTTCTGTTCATAACACAATTACCTTATTACTGGACCATTGTTAACGACTGGAGATAAACAAATAGATAAACTGTTTATAACTAACTACGATGTTAATAAATAATCGACTCTATAAAAGACAATGACAATTATGAGATCGTGGTATCTGTTGATCGATGTTTCTACTGTATTGTACTTTTGATACAATATAATTTGATGTTTACTTAAACTGAAAGCAGACTTCAAATTTCCTAATTCTTAACCTAGACTGTTTTTCAGTTTTCTTGTACTTATTATTTCAATTATATAATAATTTAAATACAATTATTATGAAACCACCTCGGGATTATTGATAATGAAAGTTTGCCCGTGAGTCCTCAAACTCATCTTTACCAAAGTTATAACAAAGCCTGTCATTGGTTTACATCGGTACATCATCAACGGTAGATGTGTCAATGGTTACATCTACCGTTTCAGCTGACAGTAGTGTAGTTTCAATTTATTTATTTATACTTAATGGATTGCATTCTGGAATAAAAGGCTATATTATTATTAATGAATGGATTGCATTACTAGATAGTAGTTCTTGTACAGAGTTTAAAGGTCATGGCGTAGTATATAATGTATGTATATAATAACATAGCTAGTTTTACCGGGTATGTTGTTTGTTACCTTTCTTTTTTTTCAACAGCCATGTTTTCGGTGATGATACTAGATATTCATTCTGTAAGTTTGCTTTGCATTGCAGGTATGCAGCGTGCGTTTCATTGCATTCTAGTTGTCAGATTGCATTACTGTCCGGTGGCATTGAGTGTGCGTTGACACCATTAGATAAGTAGCCTCTATCTACGTCAGTGTCTTTGATTTTCAATCTTAACGTTGTAATAATATAGGGCAAAGATCTAGGATCCTACGTTCCGTAGGGTAGATATAGCGTAAAAAAATGAACAAATAATTAGTCATTCTTTTCGTTTTTTCTTATGACAATTGTCTATGTGAAAGAAAGAGACAACATCCCAACGTCAATTTCATCTTGAAACACAGAGTGTCACATTTTGATATTTTTCGTTGTTTGTTTGGGCCCAGCTGGGCTCAGGTGGTCAACAGAAAATATACTGTTTATTATGTAATTTTGTGTTTAAAACTTTGTTTTGTGGTGTTTATTACTAATATAAATCATGGCCTGTGCAGTTGTTGGCAGCAAAAGCCGCAGGATGATGGCTTTGTCGGAATTAAACCAAAGAATCTTTCCATCGGTAAGTCGATTGACGTGTTTTGGCTAATGTTAGTGATAAATTTCTTTGCAATAGGTTGAATTGTTTTATTAATGTAATATTGAAGCTATTTCATAAAGTTATTCAAAGCTCATTAGCCTTATAATTCTATAATTCACAAAAATTTTGGTAACAAATCATAAAATGACATCTTATGTACCATATTGATGCTACCTAGTGACGTACTGTTGTTGTCGATAGATTACTGTCGATAAGTTTAATACAAAATATACATAAGTACACCTACTTGTACTGAGACATAACATTTAAGAAATTCTTAAGTCATGGTGGCGAAACGGTTTACCGTCATCAATAAAAAAAATCCAGTGTGATTGGTACGTGTACCTATATAGACTGACTGACTTGGATTCACTAGATTAAGGTGTCCTGAGAACAATTTCGTGAGATGAAAGTCTAATCCAATGATCGTAATGTTAGTAGAAGCTCACAACTAATACCTACTTATTTTTCACTTCCAGATTTCCTAAAGATCCAATTATCTACAAAATGGAAAATAAATTTGAAAAGGCATGATGGGGAGCCCACAAAGAATTTTCGTGCATATAGTTCTTGTTATAGAACCGGATATGAAACAAGAATTTTACATAACGATGCTGATATGCTGATATTCTATTATTGTTTAATAAATGTTATAGAACCGGATATGAAACAAGAATTTTACATAACGATGCTGATATGCTGATATTCTATTATTGTTTAATAAAAAAATAACGTAAAAATTTTACAATGGACCATATCACATATGTTTTTTACTAAGTACCTAGGCACTTTCCCTGCTCCTTGTAAATGCTAACCAATTATCACCATTTAATTACTTAAATACCTGTTTAAAGTAAAAACATATATGTATATAAGGTAGAGACTACTAGTTACTGGTTTAGGAGATATCTAGGTAAATTTTTCTGGTAATTATTATGAAAGCTTACTTTGTCATCGTAACGCTTATCTAAGACAAGGTGTTACTCATACTCAAGTGAGATCGATGACTGACTGACTGTAAGCTTACTTAACAAAAGTACCGACTTATATCGAATGACAGGATTTTTTGGGTATTGATTGTGGTAGGTACATTTTCGGTAGATTCTTAGTCACGGCATAATATAAACGGTTATAATTATTTTTAATTACCAAAATCTTGCCTGGATGGTGCTGTCGTTTCGTGTTGCCTGTTATTTTATTGTAGTTGATTATTATTTTTTTACCGGCCACCGCGAAACGATCAACCATAATTTGTTATAAAATCTTTTGGGTTTCGTTAGTGTATAAAAAGCTTAAGTCTTACTCTGATCGTCTTTTTTTTTCTTTTAAATCTCAGTAACTACCTACCGAAGCTTTTAATTTGAAACTTCACGGTTATTAGAAAGATGTAGGTACCCATCTATAGCAGATAGGTAGCACCTACCTACGCTACGTTCCATTCCGAATATTATCGATAAGTTTCCATACTTATGCACATTTCACATCCCTAGTTAAATTTCAATGACAGGAATGAAACTGACCACATTTGTGTTTTAGTATAACCTGATACAATAAAGTTATCTCTTTCTTTCATATGGCACTATCCCAAAGGAGAGAGGAGTCAAAACAGATTCAAATTGTAGCTTTTAAAACGATCCATCTAGAGGTATACTATAATCTTTGATGTAGGGGTATTTTTACAATCAAGGTCAATACGTCAATTCTATTGCCTACTTTGATTTTGTGTTTTATTAAAACTATAAAATAATCGGTCTTCGCTTTTTCCCTTTTTTTACCAAACGAGAGGATAAAGGTCTATTATTTATAATACTATATAATTATATAATAATCCATGAACAAAATAATTACTTACTTTTAAATTTAAAAAAATATATAAAATCAGATTTCAACCAGGAACACCAGCATAAAAGGGGGAAAATATGTTTGTGTTGCGATTGACGGACGGAACTAACATAATTTTTATTTTTTTAGGGTTCCGTACTCAAAAGGAAAAAAGGAACCCTTATAGGATCACTTTCTTGTCCGTCTGTCAACCAAATTGATATTCACATCATATACGCTGGCTCGTAATAACCTCTACGAACCGCAATATAAATCAAACTTCTAAGTCAACGCAATCAAAAGTTACCGCTGTTTGTCTATTTTTTAATGTTCCAAGGGAATCAATGAATGCACACAAAACAAAAAGGGTACGTCCCGTTGACCTAGAACCATGAAATTTGGCAAGAAGCAATGTCTTATAGTACAAGTAAAAGGAAAAATTAGAAAACCTTAAAAATGTGGTTTATTCATAGAAAATAGTAGGTACATTGTTACCCTAGGGTTGGAAGTAACTTATTTAGTCCCGAGACGGGGTTCGAGGGACTAAATAAGTTACTTCCAACCCTAGGGTTCCAACCCGAGGGACTAAATAAGTTACGTCATAATCGTTGATAACGATTATGACGTAACTTATTTAGTCCCTCAGAAATCTGAAATTATCTATCAGAAAATTATTGTGCACTATTCGTCTGGGTTGATTTCTTTGCTGAAGAGTAGAAGTTTGTACGGAACCCTTGATGCGCGAGTCTAACTCGCATTTGACGTTTTATTTATATTTCTCTTCACAATGCGTGTAACAAACTACAAAGTCAATTATCTTACACAAATACGATTCTCCTTGACAAAGGTTGTCAATGTATCATCTTGCTAAACAATAGATTGTTTTGTATAGCGAGTCTTTCCAATACTTCTAGAAGCGAATGTACTCAATAAATTCAAGGATTCATGTTGATACTCACTAGGTTTAATTTATTATAACGAACTAAGAATACATTGTATCACCGATTAACTTTGAAGGAACTTCTCCTCCATAATCTTTCTTATATTTTTAGTATGTTTTTACTTATTGTTTTTCACCATGTAACTTTATATTTAATTTAATTTGATTTTGCTATAGCATTTATATTACGTGTTTTATGGATTTGTATCGGATATAAATGAGTTAATAATAAAAATTAAAGTATGAGACTCTTTCTATCAGACTTCACATTAAGATGATCACATAAT
Source organism: Eupithecia vulgata (assembly GCA_946478455.1). Taxonomy (NCBI): domain Eukaryota; kingdom Metazoa; phylum Arthropoda; class Insecta; order Lepidoptera; family Geometridae; genus Eupithecia; species Eupithecia vulgata. The sequence continues at coordinate 14,286,184 of OX297873.1, forward strand.
TATGATATTTCTTCTATATTCTAATATCTTAAATACACGATTATTATCATTTAACACCAGGAGAATCAGTCTATATAAATCAGTTAGGTAAGTAGTATCTGTTGTTTTGGTTTTACTGTGTCTTGTGTATCTACGTACTTCCTTTTAATTAAACTAAGGTACCAATATTACTGCTTAGTTCTGTTTGTTTTTTCCTGTGCTGTTTGTGAGTGATCTAAATAATGTAATCTATATCTCAGTCAGGAATTAGATAAGTCCTTGAAGAGTGCATTTACTCGCGCTCCATCTGCGTCGGTTGATGCCTTCGTTTTTTGCGCTAGAATGAATCACCGTTTCTTTGTACCTAAGTCGTCTAGGTCCAATCATGAGGCGGTTATGCAAAATTGTATACAGTTATTCTGAGGACATTCACCGTTTATAGTGCACTTTTTTGAAGTCATTTTGCGGTTTTGCTGGGTTATCTACGTTATCTATGATGAATTTGATGGATGATTTTGACACTATCTATGTTTTGTATCTTCATTTCCATAAATATATTGGTCATCTCCCCGCGGTCTATCTTAAGGTGTATTAGATAAGACTAGATATTATAGATAACAAAATTTGTGTTATCTATAATATAATATCCATAATATGTTTACTTTCAAATATAAGATTTTGGGATAGATAGCTTCAAAGATGGTGAATGCAATTGAACCGACCGATCGTAACCTAGGACCGGCCTTTGGTTCAATATTCAATCTCTCTGTTATCTGATACCCATAACACAAGATCTGCATAACTTGGGGTAAGACTAGGCTGTGGATTGAACATGCAGCATTATTTATTAAATAATACTGCTTAATGTCATATTATTAAATTAATGTTTTATAATGTTTTGTTACATAATCTGGACACAACGTTAAAACTGTCGTGGTTATTAACACAAATAACTTAAACCAACAACAACAGGGTATTTACCTGTGTCATTATGAGTTGGTTAATGTATGACTTTAGTTCTTATACCTTGTTCATTGCTATTAGATTACTACAAGAAGCTTAATTAAACAGAATAATATGAAGAAATATATCCTAGTAGGTTTAAATTAAAGTTTTCACGACTAAAAAACAGTGTAGCAACAATTAATAGAACTATGAACATACTAAGACATGTAAATGAAATGAAAGTAATTTTATTTATCCTAAATCTACTACACAAAAACAAATATATCTTAGAATACGACATTATACCTAGGTTTTGCTGCTTATTTTGTGCGCAGCAGGGTTTAGGACAAATATGGGCTACACTCAGAATTGTGCTGGATAGACACTGATGTGTCTACCCAGCGCTGGCATGTTAAGTTAAAATACTGGTAAATTACGTTCAAGTTCTAGATAAGTCTTATCCTGAGCCAGAGGTGTATGTATGATATGATCCGACTCCTATCTCTATTATCTCGATCAAACTATTCTACGGCGTTTCATGCATTGTTTGATCTCGATTTCCATGTATTAATTGTATTAATTTGCTAATTATATTAGCTTGTGTCAGTATCCGGGATATTTTCGTCTCTCCATGCCAAGTTTTATTGAAATCAGTTAAGTCGTGAAAAGGTTACAAACAGACCGAATTACTTTCGAATACAAAATACCCTACTATAATCATGGTAAGTGAAATTGAAAAGTGAGTTTTCGTCCGTAAAACATTCGAATGCATGTCAATTTTACGTAGATAACGCCCAGCCTACGTTACGTTGACGAAGTGAAATCTACGTGTAACCTTGTAATGGATTCGTAGCCTGGTATTCGTAATGGATCGATAGCCTGGTATTCGTCAACACATCGCTCTCGTGCCTTCTGTTTTCTAAACAAATTCCTGTGTACATTGAACACACATTCATCATCTATGGAAACTGTGTACTGTAACCAAATCACAAAATGTATCTACGTTTGGCTCATATCATACTAATTGGTACTTAATTATGTTTTATACATATCAATTTTATTAAATTAGAAAAATATTTAGTCACAACCTTGCTACAGCACATAAAAATATAAAACCGGTCAAGTGCGAGCCCTAAAAACTAATTTTAATGTTGTTCTAGATAGCGGAAATAGAAAAACACACTATATCAACATTCAATTGTATCTTTTACGGTTTATGACATTTAGCCCGCTGACAGACGGACGTTTTAAGTTTTCACCCATCGGGTACGGAACGCTAAAAAGGTAGGACCTACTTAACTTATATATACTTATAAGAACTACTCAGACTAATACAAAACTAAAGGAAAATAATTTAAATTATGTACTTCCTTTTTCAAATATTATTTTTTATAATATATCATCAGATATCTAATAATATCATTACTTCGATAGAAACTAATTTTAAGTACTTATATACCACCGGTAGCTTGTTAGGACAGCATATTTTTATACCTTTACCTAGTTTCATTAGGTACAAAATTGAAATGTCAACATTGAAAAATGGTTTATTCTGTATATACAGAATAAACCATTTTTCAATGTTGAACCTATATAGGTTAGATAGGTTACAATAACATGGGCATCGGGCATGCTTGTGTAAGAAAACCCCGCTCTTCCTCATCATTAGGTTCGGTACTACATACATAAATTTAAATTACGTCTACTAGCTAACATTGTTTTTACATTTCGTATTTACATAACAGCTTCAATAATTTCATTTTAATACTGTCTCATATAATCAATTATGTTGTAAAGTTACTCAGTAACACCCACAAGTATCTAACATAAAACATAAATAAACACAACATTGTTGAAAACATGTACTGACTTAGTTACGTCTAGGGCATGGCGGTATTGGGCTAAATGACAATACCGGTAATTTACCGGTATCAAAATTTTTAAAACCGGGATCCCGGTTTTTCGTTATTTTTTCGGTATTTTACTATAAATACTGAGAGAGCAGAAAAAAATATTTTTCACTCCATTTAATATTGTATTACACTGAATAAATGTACCAAGAAATGTTATTTGAAATCAGCCTAACGTTTATTGATAATTTAAAATGGTCCTTTCTACATTATAGTCTTTCTTTTTCTTAAACAATCAAATCGAGTTTAAATATCTATTAGAATGGCAATGCCTGCTACCCATATTTATGTCTGTCAAATTTGGGAGCTTAAATATTCGCAAAAATGTAGCCCTGACTGACATCTGTCTAAATCACTAGTTGATTTTTTCTTAGAGCCGTCTTATTTGGACCTGAATTTTCATTCAATTTAAGTTTTTAAGCTAATTAGAACGGTTTGGCATCGTGCTTGCCCCAATGCTGCTCCTCCAAAATATCTTTTATCTTCATGACAATAGGACGGGCTTTTGTGTAAGTTGACACAGAATTGTTTGATACAAACGTGCTCCAGCTGTGCAGATCGTGCCTGTCTCCCGGCCGTTTCTAAATGGGATTTTCCGAATTTTAATTGCAAGCTCTTTCTACATATAACACTACCACTTTATTGGACCAAGGTGTTGCACGTCTCATCAATGCCAGTGCAATACTGCTGTCCAATAGTTCATTACGGATTGTCGTGTGTTATAGGGTCGCCAGTCAGATATCTTGCCATGCCATGCCACATCATCGGGCCTTTGTCACCGATAAAGTAAAATCTACTCTCGAACCGAATAGTATTTTGCATGACGATGGTAGATAAGAGGTCCGACGACGACAGTATGACAGTAGTCCCATGGGAGTTGAGTTGAGGAACCCATTGTGTGGGACGCTACTTCAACATACTTGCGCCTTTCCATCTTCCCGGACATCCGTGCGGCGGCAGATTTGGCTTGACGATCTCAAGAGCTGCTAATATGCAGATCTCGACAGATCCTACGCTGCTTAGCCTACTTTCAATTGTAAATACTAATTCCATCTTTTTGTTTGTATTATTTGATTGTTGAAATTACAGGAACAGTACTACCCGTAATGCGCTCGCTGCAATTTCCACGCACACATTGACATTGATTAGAAGTAAAGATTTTACACAATACTATAAGATGAAACACGGTCTTACACTATTCAACGCGCATTTATTTGTTAATTTACTTTATTTTATAGACCTTCGTTTGACCCCAAACTCACTTAATGAAAAGTGAAGATGTGGCCGACGATGTATCACGAAGGTTTAGGAAATACCCATTTACTTAAAACTTTTTGTCTTTAAGACACCTAAGTTGTTATTGACGGGAAAAACAGCAGCAGAGAGCGTGTTCCAAATCCCAGCGATACGAATGATGAAGGCGGTGGAAAACCGTTTAGTGCGAGTGGACGGTACATTCATCAAGTACTGGGGGTACTTGATGAATATACCGTGGTAATGCGATTTGCGTCTGCTTGTCCTGGAGTGGAAAGAGGATGCGCGTTGGTTTATCAATTTTTGTAACCATTTTAATAAAAACTGAGACTGGCTGTTTTTCTGATTCAACGCTAATTTATATTTAACTTATAATCTCACACATTCTTTTTTTCTTCACTACCACCCTTACTCACGTCTCCCCACCACACGCCCCTATCCTTCCCACCCTTAAGTCGTGTTGTGTTATCAAAATATTATTTTATTGATTTTTCTTTAGATTGTACTTCTGAACTATTGCTGTAAATGTTTGTCTCCTTTAATTTTATTTTTTAATATTATTAGTACCCATGTAATTTTCTAGAGTGAACTGCTGCCCTGTTTACTACAGTCTTGAAAACTAGTAATTCTTTTTGTAATTCGGCCTCCCGCAATACAGGTTCTGAACCTAGTGCGGGGACCACCAGTAAACTGTACAAGCATTTTGTAATAGTAAATAAATGGATTTTTGTTTTTTTTTTGTTTTGTTTGGCTATCAATTTTACAATCATAAAATGTATATGTTTTATATAGAAGTTGTTTGATAGGTATTTGTGTAATTTAGAGCCTCCATAAGGGTTTTCTTCACGCACATTTATTCATAATAACTTATTTTTTTCAATTACCGAATTACCGGTATTTACAATTTCAATACCGGTATTCGGAACTGCCTTAAATCGTCCGGTATTACCGGTTTTTCGGTAATACCGAATACCGGTGTCCATGCCCTAGTTACGTCGTATGAGAAACGAAAATGTTCGCTTTCCTTACTTTGTGGTTTTGTTATTTCATTTTGATTAGCACTTAGATATTTTGTAATGTATTTATCAGTTTGAACTTTTTATAAGTTCACTAGCATCTTTACGATTTATCTTTAGTAAGTACCGGTACCGATTATAAGGAAGAGTTATGTAGTAGTCGGTTATTTATAATTATTATGATAGCAACCACCTAGCTAGGGGGTTCTACAACAAGGTATCCATCTATTCCATTCCGGGGGTTAGGAAAACTGAAACCTCAGTTTTGGTTCGTTTTCGTGGGGTCTCTCCGAATAATGTACACTCTGATTAACCGTGTCATGGCTTCCGATTTTAAAAGGTTTTGACATGGATTATCAAGGTGTACATTGTTCGGCCAACAAAAAAATATTAAGAAAGAAAATTACTATTAGAAAAAATACTATTATTATTAGAATAGAAACAATTGAGCTATCTGCAAACTGTTGCAAACAATATACAGGTAGCTCAACTGATCCATATCAATACCAGTCGGAAGCATGCCCAAGACACTGGCTGCATTGCCCCGCTGTATAGCAATGCTGATGCGCTGTGCCAGATACTCACCAGCTCTCGGGTCACGCGTCGCTTCGACCAGACGCTCAATAAATTGTCGTGCATTATAGTGACCCTTTTCGTGCTAAACCTACTCATGTCACCCACATAACACTAATATTATAAATGCCAAAGTTTGGATGGATGATGGATGTTTATCACCCCTTCACGACAAAACTACTGAACAAATCGTGCTGAAATTCTGAAAAGATGACATTTAACATGCCTGAAAACAAATATAGACTATTTTTTATCCACTGGCTACATGGTTACATAAATTAGTTCTCATGGAATAGAAATAACCTTAAACATTCCATAGAGACGAGTGTGAAGCCGTAGGCAGGCACTAGTGGTATCTGGTAGGTATCTATTTGACGAGTGACAGGCCCAGGAATCGTATTATTTGTCGTATTCTTATCCACTTCTGTCAATATCAATAACAAACACCAAGTTGGGAACACAGGGATTGTTGTCTAAGATAAAGTAGAGAAAAATTAAGTCACTTTGTCATCGAATACGTATAATGATTGAAGTTCAATCCTTCAACGTCAATAATTTACGCAATGTATGACGATGTCAATTTTATAACCTATTTGGCAGCTATTCTATCCTAGGCAGGCATCAAACGCTGTGCTTGGCCTATTTGCAGTGGACAAATAGTGGTTGTATGAAGTAAGTTTCGGTGAAGCTCTTTCCAAGCAAATGCCTATGTACTTTACGTCCTTGCCTACGCATAGGAAGGAAAGTACATACTAGAACATTCTAGAAGTATAGAACTCGTTCTGAGTTCATTTTGTTCACTGTATTTTAATTCAACGCTTAAGCGATGTGGTGAGGGTTCAAAAAACAGTAAGTACCTATTGAATTTAAACTCATCATCCTCCAAATATTGATCCGATGGTTATGCGATATTCTCTCAATTAAACAAAATACATCCAAAAAAGATTATAAAAATATATTATGTACATAGTTCACTTTATATATGAACATAGGATACAACATAGGACACACTTCAAAACTATAACTATTTTCCAGACTAATTTCTTACTAACCCAAATCTATCAATCATATCAACGTCCTCTAATTCAAGAAAACATAATTATGGATAGGCTCTTCCGCCAAAAATTGCGTGTTTAGGTACAGTGTCGTTCATCTTTAGCGAACATCCCTGGCATGTTCCAAGTCTCGTAATAACTCCAGTTTGTTTTATATTATTACCTACATCTGTTGTTTTACTTAGATAAAACGGTTTGCTATCTTCATTTTACTTAAAATTTAAAGTTATTTTATTATTGTATTCAAACGAATTGACTTCAAGAGTAACAGTGACTTCCCTATTACTTTTGCAGTGAGCTAACAATGACGCTACATACCGAGTTGGGAACATAACATAACGACCTTGCTCATTGATAAATGTTACAAGCATATCGAAACAAAACAGTGGACAGGGCCTCTCCTTGTACCGTTGGGATTTTCCTTTCTCTCAGATGTAAACAGATTCCGCAAGGTTGTCCAACTTGTCAACAAGTGATTGGTTTGAAAAGAACTAAAACCGACTTCGAACAATTTTTTAATTAATGTTTTATAAGTCGTGCGGCACAAATTGTAATACCTCGAGAATTAAAATTTTATGGGGTCACCTCGGAATCATTTTCTATACGAAACGAAATTAGTCATCGACGTCGGTGCGAAATTGTTGGAGAAATCGACGAACATCCATTAAAAAACCTACGTAAAGCTGTACATAGAACCTCTTCCTTATTTCGAAGTCGTTTAACAAACAAACAACGTTGAAGAGTTTCCACACGGAGGCTATCAAGCGGTCGCCGAGCAGCGACCTTGACCTGCCACTTACAGTTACGAGCTCTGGGTCAACGGTCGCGTTCGGTGCTCCTCATGCGACCTTTACAGTTCAACTCGTTCAAAGTTCTTATAGATTCCCGCCTCGGGGCAAATGTTTGTACAATCTGCAGATATTTGTATCGGGTGTTTTTTATCATCATCATCAGCCCTTGTCGATCCACAGCTGCGGGGCGTTGAATCTCTATGTTTATGCCATACGCCTCCGTCCTGTGCTAATCTGGGCAAGGAGTAGTAGTCCTCTATTCCTAAAACCTCTCTTCCTAAAAGTCTCTGGGCCACCACTCAGCCTGCTTTGGTCCACCTGCCGTCACTCCGTCCGTCTTCTACGTGTAGCTGTAGTACTTATATAAAAAATGTCGATCTATGACACTGAGTTAAGACTCTAGTACTTATTACTAACTCAGTGATCTAAGTAACATATTTGAATTTTTTTTATCAATATTTTAATTATTGTATTTAAGTATCAGAATTATCCTATACAAAGTAAGAAAATAAATTTACTGACACGAGTGACATGTTTTCTTTTTAATCTGGGGCTAGATGCTGTGTGGATTGTCCAGCAATATTTATTTAATTTTATGTAAAGTGTTTAAACAGCGAAGGCCGATGTAAACAAATTAACAGAGAAACGTTCTTTGAGATTCATTGTCATTAAACTTATAATTATATGACGACGGTCCTATTGTATGAGAGTAAACAAGTTAACCATAAAACCGGCCAAGTGTGAGAAAGACTCGCATATTATGAAGAGTTCCTAAGTAACAAAAAATAACGGTCAGAGGAGGCTATAATAGGGTCCCGTTGGCACCCTTTGAGTACGGAACTCTAAAAACAAATTCAGACGAGTATTTCCTCCGCTCCGGTTTGCAGAGAATCGCTGCTTGGACGGACCTAATACAGCCGGAACGTCTCTGAATTCAGGTCCTAATGCTCCACGTTCTGTTTTTTTTTTATTTGAACATGTTAATAAGGGCGTTTATGGAAAAAAATGCGTTCTTAATTCAAATATTTATCCCAAGGGGGAAATCGAACCCGCAACCTCTTTTGTCGCCTCTGACCTTTGCCCACCGCGCCACAGAACGCACATTTTTCCACACATTTGAATAGAGCGGCACACACACAGCGGAATCAGATTCTCAATGCCATCTCTAAATTCAGAATTTGAATTCAGGCTGGTCTCATACGTATGTATGAGCCTGAGCCTGATAGCGTCAATACAGCAAAGTCAGCGGACATCCGATAAGTTGACAAAAAACTGTCGACTGTGGACTCGGCTGCCTACAATAATCACATTAATCAAAATAATCACACACTCGCCGACTTTAGTGCGAACTCTCTAAAATGCTTACTTACATGCTAGATTGCTTCAATCGTAAGATTGACCGTAGTGAACCCACATCACGTGAAACAAAAGGATGGAGAGCATTGACACCAGTGTCAAAGTCATAAAGCCTTTATTTGTTTGGGACTGAGCTGGCCACTTGACTTAAGAGCGCAAAAGGATCCTAATCAAGTTCTTTATTGGTGGTCGTGTAAAGGGATCCAGTAGTAATGTACCAGTACGTGCAATGTTCTCGTTTTGAAGAAAATCCCTCACCAAACAGCATGTCAATGTCATGTCATGTCTCTTTCCGCGGGTGTCGTGAGAGGCGACTAAGGGTTCCACTTCCAGCGGGGGCGGACAGCAGCGGCTTCTACAGAACAATTTTACCACCGAACTGATATCCACAGCATAAACGACATACCTACCTAGCGTGAGAATTATGGACAGACCCCCATATGAATAAAGCTAATAACGATTACCAGGGGGACGTCGACGTCCCGAAAGTGGACCAGTTTAAGCTGTAGATATTTCAGAGCATCTGTAGACCCTGTAAAGAATCCACCTAGATCATTTTGCATATCCAAAAGAAATCCACTTAAAAATGCCACGATACCTAACCTAACCTAACTCTTTAGCGGTCAACGTGTCAAAGAAATAAACTTATAATGAGAGTACCAAGTCAAAATGTTTATGAAAACTTGTTACTCAACACACTCATCATCATCGGCCTATACTAGTCCACTGCTAGACATAGGCCTCCCCTAATGAGCGCCATAGCGCCCTGTCTTCAGCTTGCCGCATCCAGCATCTGCCAGCAGTCTTTCGCAAATCGTCATCCCACCTGGTCGGAGGGCGTCTTACACTACGTTTGCCAAGTCGCGGTCTCCACTCAAGAACACGGCCAGCCCACTGCCACTTCAGCTTGCTAATCCTTTAGTTAATTCATTATTCAAAAAAACATAATTTAAATACTAGAAAACAACATAAACTCGCTGTGCCGAAGGCTATGAATTGAATACGCTTCTACAACTCAACTCCTAGTGAGCTGCAAAACATATCAGTCAACAAATTCAAACAAATTTTCAGAACCTATCTCTGCAAAAACAATTTTTACTACTTTTTTTTTATTTACTATAAAACATCACATATCTAGAGGATAAAAAGCTTTGGACGAGTATTGCTTCAACTCGAAAAATAACAAATACATGCTAAAGATTTCTTCATCGCTTCTTTGCTTTAGTCTACATACCGAGCGAAATGAAAAATAACACTTCATTCCCATGTCAGTGTTTAATTTTAAGAATTTGACCTTTCAGTGAACATTTATTATATTGAGGGAAATAAATATGTTTGATTCTTGATTCTTCTTGAAAGACATGGTTTTTCCCCACACCTTAGAAACGATAAACTTGCGCGGAACATACAATCAGATGTAATTGTAAACAGCTCAACAAAGATTGATAGTGCTTTGTGGAGATTATAAAATCTTTGACGTCAATGGAAGAGTCAGACAAGATTGGTATCAGTCAGCGATGATAACGACATTAGTTCATAACTAATTATTTGTCTTTAAGCTCTTGTGTCACGTAGACGCTGGAAATACTATCTAGCATAGTTTTTAGCCGTTAGCATTAATACAAACAACGTCGAGTAAACATATAATTTTCAGTAAATAATAGTCCGAATTTTTTAAGAGTACCAATTGTGGCGGTGGCCTGCGACGCACAGGAGCAACCTCCTGGGATCGATTCCCGTTTTAGGACTAACGTTTGTACGATCTTCAAATATTTGTTTAGGGTGTTCTGGGTATTTTATATGGATAGCAATAAATATAATCTATGTAACTATAAGTCATCTAGTACTTATACATATACACATGACAACACAAGCTCTGCTTAGCTTGGAGCTAGATGATACTGTGTGGATTTTCCAGCATTATTTATTATTATTTATAAACTTTTGCAAAGTCTTGTACAGTTCATCTAAGATTGCCCGCTGTTTTAGCATTATATGATGATAGGTCAATTTTATTAATTAGGATATTAATAATTTTAGTCTGAGGCAGTTTGAATTGAGTACACGTAACCAAAAGTTGACGTAAATTTGCTAGTAATATTGTCACGCTAACAAAATAACATCGAAACCGATGAAAAATGTTGTTTAAACTCTAAGTACTTAAAAAATTTATAATTTTACGCAAAATAAGTCCGTAACCGTATAGCTTATCCATTATCAGACTCTAATTTCATCTATGGACGGTTCTGTGAACGTCAGTGTAAAGTGGTTTCTAATAGAATTCGGTCTCAGTTTTGGCATTGTCTTTGCCTAAATATCTCAAAAAGGCACAAACTTTCATCTTTCTGATATAAGTTTATTAGATTTTTTTTGTTTCCTGCAACTCAGTCGAAGTGGATAAACTTTTCAACAGCAAACGTAACCTAACAATTTTATTAATCTCAACATATTACAAAACACATAAAACATACTACTTTACATTTTCTGCTATCGGCGGGTGAATGACCAGAGCAGCGCGTTGACCACATATTCGTCAGTCGTGACAAGCTGTTGACCATTTTCTTGACCACTAACAATATACATATAACATGATCGATTACAGACTCTAAACCATTCCCTAATTGGGACAGGATAATAAATAATAGGTAGGTACTGGGTTTTATTTACTAAGCAAACTACACATACACCCAAGAAACAAATATCAGCAAATCATGCAAACATTTGTCCCGCGGCAGGAATCGAAAACGAAACCTTCTCAGTCTCAGGCGGCTGTGCCTAAGGTTGTCAACGTCAGATGAGCAGCGTTCTTTACAAATCACACTTATATTATAAATGCGAAAATTTAGATGAATGGATGGAAAGAAGGATGGATGCATAGACGGATGTTTGTTGCTCAATCACGGCAGAACGGCTGAACGGATCTGGATGAAATTTCGCGCAGAGATAGATTATAGTCTGGAATAGCTCATAGGCTATTATATAATCCCGGAATTCCCACGGAAACGGGAACTACGCGGGTGAAATCACGAGGTGCTGCTAGTTACTCATAATTAAATGCTAATGTAATGGCTTTTTAACACAGGAAAACTCTATAAAATGCTGTTACTAAAGCCTAGTCTAGACTCCAAAGCCTAGAAGGCTAGATACCTACATCGACTACAGCCAATCAGTGCATAGGGGCGACAAAAACGCGCGCACAAGTGTGCAATCGGGCCACCGGGTTACCGCATTGCCTTGCCAGAACCTAGAATGCCTAGCTTGGGTACCTGCGTTACGGTTGCCAACTCATGCCAGACGTTTGTGGTTGCTTTAAAGGGGAACAAAGCTTTGGTGAAGTGAAGTGAGTGACGGACGCTGCTAGGATTTTATTATAAATAAATAATGCTGGACCATCCACACAGCGGCATCTAGCCGCAACAAGCTAAGCAGAGCTTGTGTCCAAAATTCAAAATTCAGTACTAGTAGATGACTACAATATGTTTCACACAGATATTTTTTTTAAATTATACCAAGAAATACCCAGAACACGTGGAACTAAAAACTCTTTCTATCTTTTCTATCTATCCCAAGGCGGAAATCGAAACTGCAACCTCCTAAGTCGCAGGCGAACCTTCGGCCGCGCCGCCCCGCGCCACATGCGCGGGAGTCGAAATGCAAATATGTCAGGAAATTTGGAGTATTGCCGGTTTTCGTAGAAGAACAAAACTTATGCGTTTTTTTATATAATAAGTGCGAGTCGACTCGCACTTATTATTCTATTTCTATTGATAAACAAAATAATTGTTCTGTTTAAGGGAAGGAACTGACTCCTGACACACAGCACAGGTAACTAGGGTAGTTTAGGAGTCAGGGCTACATTCTATAAGTCTCACATTTTGTTTGTTTTAATAAAGATTGTTATTATCACTTATTGAGTAATTTTTCAATATCTAGCCTGAACATTGAACCTTGTCGAGAGTTTAGGTACAGCGGTGTTGTCTAACGAACTCTTTCAATTTTCTCTCCGCAAAATCAAAAGTAACGTGGTGCTAAATGATCATGTGTATATGCATATTCCTGCATAATTTATTATAATAATAATAATAATAATGCTGGACAATTCACACAGCATTATCTAGCCCCAAGGTAAGCAGAGCTTGTGTTATGGGTACTAGATAACTGATATACGTAATATTATACATTACATAGATAGTTTTTTTTTTATTATACATAGAAAACACCCAGACCAACGGAACAAATTTCTGCAGATCATACACAAATTTGTTCCGAGGCGGGGATCGAACCCGCAACCCCTTGCGTCGCAGGCAGACTCTCGCCCGCTGCGCCACTGAGGTCGTCATTATCTGGGGATTTAACGCATGCATTCATCATCAAACATTTGATTTCTATTTTTTCTCGTCAAAATCGAAAAATTGGCTACGAGACGGCGTCTACCCCACATAAAAGTATGTGAAACGGCTAGATGTGGCCGCAAATGGTAAAGCTGGCGATACAGGTAGATGCAACTGTCTGTGAAACGTATGACACGAATACTGCAGGCGGCACGTGTTCCGTATACGCGCTGCGTGGGGCCGTGTCACTAGAATACACGTCTGTCACGTCTGCTGGATTAGGCTAGAGTATTGGAAAACGAGCTTTATAAAACTAGGCTAGTTTTTTTTTAATTTCTCCATGTGTGTGAATTGTTTGCCTTTTACGCAATCTGGGTGAAATATGCCCTGTGGAAAGACATGCTCATATAGGTATTTTCTAGTCTATATCTTCGTGATAGATCGTCACCATGTTGATGACGTCACTTTACATAGGTGAGATTGTGGTCAAAAAAGGTCTATATAAAAATAAGTCATTTTTATAGTCATCATAAACGTCAAGTGATCAACGCAACGAGAGGGTTCCGTATTACATATAATAATTATAAGTTGTATCTTGAAAAATATTATGATTTTAGGTCAACGGGAAGTAGGTTAGGTATACGATAGGTACTTATAGGTTTAGGTCAATGGCGAGAAGCAAACATTTTTTTGTGATTATGACAACAAAATCAAAATCAATCAATCAAAATCAAAAATTCTTTATTTCCATAAATACAAAAATGTATACTTAGAAAAAGTCAAATTCTTAAAATAAAACACTGACACGGAAATAAAGTGATGTTTTTGATTTCTGTCGCTTCGGTGTGTAGACTAAAGTAAAGAAGCGACGAAGAAACCTTTAGCCTGTTAGTTGTTATTTTTCGAGTTGGAGCAAAACCCGTCCCAAGCTTTTTTATCTTCTAAATAATCTGATATTTTGTAGTAAGCCTTTTTGCACAGAAAAGTTTTGACAATTTGTTTGAATTTATTAATTGATAGATTTTGCAACTCACTAGGAGTTTTGTTGTAGAAGCGTATACATTGCCCTTTGAAAGATACATTTATCTTGTGAAGCCTGGTTGTGGGCACAGCGAGTTTATGTTTATTTCTAGTATTAATATTATGTATATCGCTATTTTTAGGGAAGCTTTTGATATTTTTATGAGTGTACAACAAGTTTTCATAAATATATTGACAGGGGACTGTCATTATGTTTATTTCTTTAAATTTATCACGTAGGGATTCTCTGGGACCCATATTATAGATAGCACGAACAGCCCTCTTCTGCAGCACAAATACGGTGTTAATATCTGCAGCGTTCCCCCACAGCAGTATACCATATGACATAATACTGTGGAAGTAGCTGAAATAAACAAGTCTAGATGTATCCACGTCTGTAAGAAAACGGATTTTTTTGACTGCATACGCTGCAGAACTAAGTCTCCTCGATAACTTATCTATGTGTGGGCCCCATTGAAGTTTATTATCTAAAGTGATTCCTAAGAATACGGTACTTTTAACAATTTCTAACGTTTCTCCCTTTACGTTTACATCAGCCTTAACTTGTTTAACATTAGGTTGAATAAATCTAATACATTTTGTTTTGGTTTCGTTAAGCAAAAGATTATTGACACTAAACCAATGGACTACTTTTGAGATTGCATTATTCACATCGTCAAAATTTGTACTCTGTCGTTTCATTTTAAAAATTAAAGAAGTATCATCAGCAAACAGTACAATCTCGTGATTATTCTTTACAAGATGAGGCAGGTCGTTGATATAAACTAAAAATAAGAAAGGACCGAGGACAACAGAACGCTTTTCGGATTTTTCCTTTAACATGTGCTATAAGAGCCTGCTTCTTTCCAATTTTGATTGTAGTTCGATTGGAAGTATCCTTTAGGTTTATGGTCCATAATATGAATAAAGTACAAATTTAGGTTTTCGGATTTTTCTTTTTACCTACTCGTGCTACAAGATCTTGATTTTTATCAAATTCCATGTTGTTATAGATATGCCATGACTTAGTAGAACCATAATGGTGTTTAAAACACGGTAAAGAATACTCACTTACTCGATACATAAAGAACAAAGTTACTAACGGAACCAAAGTAAATATTTAAACAGTTGCTAACCAAAGGCCAGAGCAGTATGACCATTTCTTATCAACGAGTAACACTCCCACTCTAGATTATGAAACAATCAAAGCGGCCAAGTATTTTCTCTTAAGGTCGATCGATTTACACTGGGCGGTAGGTTTAAACTAGTTACGGCTTTGAAGTATTTCTAAGTTCTACGTTCTTCAAAGCTAGCGGAAAAGTAATTTGCCGAAAATCATAACATAAACCATTATATAGAAACCCATGATAAACCGGACTTGGATTCAACAGTACAAGTACTTTTTAAAAGCGTTTAGGAATAAGTTGCGTTTTAGTCTGAAATTCTAAATCTCTATGGTGTGCTCCAAAACGCCACTGAATCGATATTTGTAGCAAGCAACATTGTTTCATAGGAAATGTTTGGCAAATTACTTTTAGGTTAACAAAAAAAATCTTTCGCGCAATGCCAATCGAACGCCCAAAAGGTAACAACTGTTACAAGTACACGATAAGGAATGTGCCCTTGCAGTTTCCACTCCTTGAAGGGTTTGTAACTATAAAGCAAAGTTTATAATTTTACAATCACATTCTAATTCGGTATTCATTACAAGGCCAGTGCATTTGTCACCGCGCGATGGGCTATTTGAAAACTTTCCGGTAGGAAAACTACTAGTGTTTTGGTTGCAGACGCCGTGTCAGGACAGAGATTAAGTAACAGTCCTCTGCTATGGAAGGAGTCCAGTGACTAAGAATTCGACTATTGAACTATAAGTCGACTTCTTGGTCACTGGACTCTATCCGAAGCCCAACACCCTACTCCACTAACTAATTGCATATATTAATAGCTTTAAAATCGACATAACAATGATATCATCTGAGAATGACAGATTTTGGCATTTTACCTTTGATCAGAAAGCTACAGAGGTACGTGTCAAAATATTTTACGAGTGCGCATAAAGCAAAAATCAAGGCAAATGGGTATTTTTAAACACTTAGATTTATGGTAAATGTTCTGATTGAAAAATAAGAGAAAAAACCTATGAAGATAAACTTGTATCTTTTATAATAAACATTTAAATTTCGCATAAGAACAACGGTTTTAGTTAAAATGCTCTAAATTATTGGCAACAACACCACATTATTTTTTACGCATTATATAGCTATACTAATTAACTAATTTTATTTGAGTAATCGTTTACTTTTCTATTTAATACTTATATTTGACGTTGCTCCGCTCTGTCCCGTTCCTATGAACGCGAAATCCTAAAATGCGTCTTTCATTTTCACGAAATTGCGTTATTTAGCACACCCTTCCATTCAATCAATCTCTCCGTGCAAATAGCACCGCACGCACAATCTATAAGAGTTTATTTCATCTAAGGATTCAATGGATGATTTGCGACGACACCACTGTCATAGTAAAGTGATTCCAGGACTCTGTATCACATTCACATGGTAGTATTTTAAGAAATATAACTGATCAAAAGGCCAAATAATAGCTATTATTAAAGTATAATAGTAAAATGGGTTCCGCCCCGCGCCGTGGCCGGAACCCATTTTACTTTGTATTTTACACCTTTATTGTCCACATCTGTCATTTATTTTTGTGGTACAGCCAGTGACGTACTTTTTCAGTACATATAACTCAATGGCTACAGAACAGCAAACGATATTTGTATTGCATTCTAAATATTGAACGAATTAAGATTATTTATCGCATACCGTTTGTTTTATTTTTCCCTATGTTTCTATCGCTTTGTAGCCCCGTGACCATCGCTGTAACGCGATAGAGAATAATATTTTTTTTAATTTAAAATAATGTCTTCTTTCACTAAAATGTTCCATCTACAATATTCAAGGTACTTTCCCTCCATGTGGCATATCCGTGGGACGCCCTGTATACTTATATACTATATGTATATAACTTACCTAATAGAACAAAAGGTATAAAATAAGTACCCGATAAATAATCTATAATGGATATATTCACGGATCACGAAAGTTTTTAAAGTTTTGCACGGAAAAAATGCAACTGGCACTTTTTCAGTGCAATAATTACCTACGTACGGCAAACACACCGAAAAAAAAACCGATTGAAACTTAACCACAGGAAAGCAACGCTATTAGCTTTTAGCAAAAAATCTAATATTACCAAGAAAACAGTAATGATTACCAGCTACTTTGTAAAGTTTCCAACGAACCATTCTGAGCTGACCACATTCTTGATGAGCTACTTTTAAATTATGCTACTTTTTGCATTTGGCAACATTGTAGCAGCAATATATCATAAAAGCGTGCCTAATGGAGCTGTGTTGGGATTGCTGCTATTACAAGTTTACAATGAAGATGGTGTTTTAATGATAAATAAAACATGGAAATTAAATTTGGACCTTTTACTAAATAGAAGTGAAAATTGTATTGTTTTTGGAGCGAGTTAATGATGAGTGAAATTTCCAGGGCCCAATTCTACCAACCTCATTACTATGCACCGCACGTATTATATATTTATATCTAAGGTACTTTACGTGATGGTACATACATACTACGACGCCATTTTGTGAAAAGGATAGACATAGGATTTCGCGTTCATAGGAGCGGGACAGCCGGGACAGGGCAGAGCAACGAAAGCCCAAAAATAAGTTTTTGCTTATTATCTAATAGTTAATAGCAGCGCCTTTTTCAGAATAGATCTATTACTGAACTGCGATCCCCAACCCGCATGCCCAGCGTGGGGATAATGGGCATTACCACCCATGAGAAAAAAATCAGGGTGAGGCCTGCGTCCAGCAGTGGACCATTATAGGCTGTTGAAATGAGATGATCTAATAATTAGGACATTATTTGAAAAAAAAAAAAAAAAAACGCAACATATAAAATTTTCTTTATACTTAGTTCTATTACCATGCTTATTTTCAAGATCTTAACTTCTGTATTTATTGGGAAATTAACGTTTTAGTATAAACTTAGAGGTAACTTTGCGATTTTTTTCTATAGAGAAAATTCTATGGAATCGTGTTTTTGAAACATATGACTGATAGTTAGTAATTTGGAAGGTATGGAGAACTGACGGAGTTGATTCGAGGTAGAATAGGGCCTTAAGGGCCTTAAGTACCATAGTTATTAAAGTGATTGGTTACCAGAATTAGGACCCTGTCTGTTTACAGCAAAGATTTTAGTGAGGATCCTAGGATCTTTGGTTTACAGCTGCAAATGCATCGAGACTAGAATACTCCGGCCGGTTGAAGTCGTATTTATGTGTATACTATACATGATAGAATATTCCTTAATATTTATTAAAACATTGATTGTTTGCAACAGTCAATTTAATTTTTCGATTGTAATTACTAGTTTCAATTTAATTCTATTATTTGATTGTAAAAAAAAAACTAACTTTTGCAAAGTGAACTTCGATAGGCTCAGGATTATTACTCAGGATTCATGAACATGATTAAAAGTTACCATTAGGTAACTTTATAATATTTATTACTAATTCAATGAATTGAATGTTTTGCTAAATCTAAAAACCTACTCCGAATCCCTTACAAACTTACTTTTAGTTTTAACTGTTTATAAATTTAACAATAAAATAAATTTTATAATGAAAAATATGGGACATCCTCGGGATAGTCCTCTATGCATTTGCAAAAGAATTATCCAAATCGGTCCATAAATGACGAGATGTATCGACGGACATACATATAGAGCCGAACATAGAAGATGAACCTTTATTCGAAGTCGGTTAATAAAAAAGGAACTAGCGATTGCATATTGGGAGCAATAGCCCACTGCACAACTCTGATAAGAGGAGATAAGGGTATGCTTTGATTTATGTGACATAGACAATGTTATGTAAGAGTATGATAGACAATTTCAATGTATACAAAATGCATACCTACTCTAAAACAATTTATTGAGCAACGAGAACAAATGGATGTTCCTAGTTAAGTGACAATCGACATTCGACACTAACCTGAAGAGTTTTAATAGAAAAATCCAGTGCCAGTTTAATGGAAAAATCCAAAAACTGTTATATGTATAACACCGCTTTAGCAAATAATAATAATAATGATACACCAACGTTTGGCGACAAAGTACCATCTCATTGAAACGTCGGCTAGATCTCCACCTTACTACAAATACATCCCCGATACTGTACTAGATAGATAGATATATAGATAGATAGAAGATAGACAACTGTTTCAATCATTAGAATTTTTAGACATACCAAAGCACACATACATTCTTCTCCAAAAAGCAGTAATTTTAAATACTTGCAGAATCGTGAGGAAGTTTTTGCAAAACGAACTCCCAAGCGTAGACCGGCCCACTGAAGCGCACGCGGCTTAGGCTCGTGCGTTTTGGACAGTACCGGTTCCCGAAACCGACTAGATTAAATTCTAAACCTAAATAATAATACTTTATTTCAGGCAACAAAGAAAGTGTACAAAAGTAACCTAATGGCAGTACAAAGATGTCCCGTCGAACTTCTCGAGCGCTATCATACTTATGGCGAGAATACACACTCGCCGAGCCTTCCCGAAAAGCTCAAGTGTGAACTAAATATGGTGTCCTCCCCTAGGTGTCCCTCGTAGGAGTCGTAGGCTACGGCCGCTTATCAGAATAATGTTGTCCGGGGTCAAAGGAGTCAAACTCATTGCACCTCTGTGTAAACTAAGGCGACGAGTGTGTACCTATAATGGTCGCTCTCGTTGAAAGAACGAGCGCCTTCACGCCATCACGAGACATTCGACGAGACACCTCAGGAAGTGCGTACTGCAGCCATAAGATTGATTAAAATAGACTTGGTCAAATGAGTCATGGTCATAGAGATAGAGAGCCCCCAACGAATACATCGCACGCAACTTGCAAGTTTTCACTTAATAAAAGTAGTTTGCACTATCCTATCCACAAGTGAAAAAATTCTATGTCTATGATCCTATCGGCTATTGCCGGGTACAGAACAAGCGAGCGACAGCGAGCGAAGGCCAACGAACGAACACAAAAGAACCAATGTGGACGTCATTGCGAAAGCAAGGGAGCCCAAATGAGGGCCTTCGTTCGCCTTCGACCGTGCGCCGCCGCCGCCGCCGGCGACGCCGCTGTCGCTCGCTACATCAATGAAAAATGGAAGGACCTATCGTCGAACCCCACTCGTTTGCATTCGCTCGCTTTGCCCATACCCACCATTAGACTGCGCTGCTCTGCTGACTGCTCTTTGGTCACCCGATAAGTGCGCTCCAATTTGTAGTCTATTATTATGAGGTTAAGTTAAGATAGCAATAAAGCAACAATAGTAATTGGTTACGTTTAAATTAAACTATGTCTTGGAACCTTTTCGCTCCATATGTCACCGGTTCAAGAACGTCCTTGTGTGTTGTGTATATTTATGTCATCTAAGTATATTTTAGTCCTTTGGTAACTAAATGTAAACAACAATAAGTATGTAAGGTACGGTCAACGATGCGAATAGCTGAACGCGGTCAGCTACATACAGCTATTCGCGCTTCGTTAGCGTTTTTAGTTGTACTGAGTGAAGCTAAAGTAATGGCATAATGTGAATGCGCTTAATTTTTTGCAATGGCGATAAATGTCCCTGTGCTTTAATTCTACGCTGTGGTAGAGAATTGGTTTACTCCATGGAGGGATGCACACCTGAAGCACCAACAGATTAAAAAAACATCAATTTTCAAGGCCAGTGATTTCCTGTTTTGAAAATTTGAACTGCATTCAAACTGTATACATCTGTGGTATACATAGTCGGAGTGTAGTTGAGTTGAAATGCAGCCCGTCTAATAAGGTATGTAGATGTAGGTAATTATTTTTAATAGTTCTGCAATGGTTGAGTCAATTCATATTCTTAGAATAAAAGCTAAATATCAGCATTATCTATAATGCCTACCTAGTAAATTTTTATGCCTGCGACTACTACGAAATTATGGAGTAGTTGACAGCTGTTATGAATTAAGAAAGATGAAGGTATCGGTAAAGATCAATAAGTCAAGATAATGTACTGGAGGTATCACGTAGGTACGTTACCTATTAAGAAAATTATCATCATGGAATAGAAACAACCGAAGACTGGTTTAGTTGGGACAACGAGGTGGTCAACGCCCCAAAGCTAAATCACAGATGAAATAATGTTACTTCGGTTATTGACAACTACCGGTGGCGGTCTCTTTTTCTCTGTCTCCTGTCTCGGTCTCCGCATAAATGAAAACATCACAGAAATCATCCTTTTTTGATGTTAACGTGTCAGAAGTTCCTGGGACTTTCAAAGAGACAAGTCTCTTGACACTTGTAATGTTTTATGTTTTTTATGTTTTTATTTATTTGGGAAACAAACAGTTATAATAATAATGATTACAACAAGGACTTAAAAATAATACATAAACCAATAAGTGTTTCCACCATTAAAATATATATATATACAAAAATAGTGGCACTGAGACGTGTGTGGAACTTAACAATTACAAATTACATAGGTACATTATTTGAGATACAAATTCAATCTTATACGAATATAAAAATAGTTAATAAAATTTAGAATAAGTATATCAGAGAATTTAATAGAAGTAAGTGAGGTATTGGCGAGGCGGGCAAAGCATCTCCTACGAAACTCGGGTGCAGACAAGTCAAAAATATCAATATCAGAGAAGTTATTATTGTATGCATCACATACTCTATTTATGAAAACATTCCCATGATACTGGGTTCTGGATGTGGGTGTCCAAAATGTTTTTTTCTTGCGCGAAGATGGCCTTGGGCAAAAAAGAAATGTAAGTGTAAGTTAGCTGACTCTACGTAGAGTAGGTGCCTATAATATCCAGCTCAAGGTATACTCTTGTCAGTGACAGATCTCGAGAACTAGCTCAAGTTGTTTATTACTACAAGCAGTGGCGTAAGAAACAAGCTTTTACCAAGGGCTTTTACGCAATATAGCGTAGAGTAAGCGTCATTGGTCTACGTTTGATTATAACCGATCGACTCACATTATTAACAAGTGATGTAACGAAAACTACGAAAACCCGACTCAGTCCAATCTTTTTCACTTTTTTGGCCAAATGAGAGTAGGTCTACCAAATATAACTATGTACATATTATAAGACCCAGACGCGACTATTTTGATGATCGCATTTACCAAAATGGCTTCAGCAGTTTTGATGAAACTTACGTTCCTACAAGATTCTTTGGTTAGAGGTTATAAAGAGTTCCCGCCAAGCAAATAAAAATTATGGATGTGATGTTTGACCCGAAGACATAGGTACATTAGGTACACACATCGGAAGACTATCAAATAAAATAAATTCATTTCGTTTTGAAAGTAAATTGTTGGCTGGAAACTCCTCAAACTATGAATAAAACCAGTTTGATTCAACCCTTATCTCACTGAAAAAATACGAAAATTACGTTAAAATATTTTGCAGAAATTTTATATAAAATTAAAAAGTTGCCTGGTAGTTTACAAGATTGGGTATCTACGGTTACAGTTTGTTTTATTTTTCCGTTGTTTTTTTACCAAAATACGACTACACCTCGTTTTGATGACATACGTTTAGTGTTGCGAAAAGAGTAACTAACTACGTCAACATTGGAGTTTAATCACTCCCCATGTCCCAAGCAACGTCATTTCAGCGTAGTCTCGTCACATCTCACATAATAAACCGAATACTCTACACCTGCTAAGTGGAAGTATTTTTCACTTAGACTAGAAATTTGTGAAGATATTGCTACTACCTTAAAACTTATAACGGGATATTTGCTTTGTACCAACATGGTGCAAACAGGCCCGCCTGATAGAAATCGGTTACCATCTTGTTTTCCAATAATTCTGTATTTTTGGATAGTTTCAATTGAAATTGAAACTTGAATGAGCTGTAAATAATTTGAGATGTATTTTAATTTCCTTATACGTACATATTTATTCCGTTTGATTTCCTTAACTGTAATAGAAGTGGCAATATAAAGTGTACCCAGCAACACGATGACAAATAACGCAAATAGAGATCGAAAATTGAAGCCATGGTCAAACTAATAACAAATTACTCGATAGAGTCGATATTGACATTTGACACATCATCGATTTGATCTTTATTCTAGTTAGACGCGTATTTACTCTATTTGAAATACATAGGAGGTTTGTCATCATTTTAGTGACGGTAATTTTTATTTAAACATGTCCATATGTAGAAACAGTTATATACAAAGTATTATTTTACGTTTCGTAAGACAGCAGCAAGAATCAAGCTTTTATGATAGTTTTGAACTATAAAACACATTAAATATTACGTTGTAATGTAACCGTGAAATTTTTGTATTGCTATCGTTCATAAATTTTTATTAGCTAGCTAGTATTATTTAGTCGAATGGTCGTATTTTTGAGTTTTGTTAATGTGCGCTCTTAAGAATTTTCGTCGGGGGTTAAAGCGAGACAATTTTTTTCAAAAATAAAACTCATTCCAGCCCGTGATGAACCATCTCAAAAAACAATGCTTTATATTATTATTGGCCATAACCAAAGAATAGTCCTAACACTCCTAACCACTGAGAATCTCGGCCGAGTAGATATATACAATACTGTGTGTTCTAGACTTCGATGCATTTGCATTCCTCACGATGCTTGAGGGAGATAGGGGTTATCTACCTGCATCGACTTCACCCCGATGTAAAAGTCAAAAATTCTTTATTTCCATAAATACAAAAATGTACACTTAGAAAAAGTCAAATTCTTAAAATAAAACACTGACACGGAAATAAAGTGATATTTTTGATTTCTGTCGCTTCGGTATGTAGACTAAAGTAAAGAAGCGACGAAGAAACCTTTAGCCTGTTAGTTGTTATTTTTCGAGTTGGAGCAAAACCCGTCCCAAGCTTTTTTATCTTCTAAATAATCTGATATTTTGTAGTAAGCCTTTTTGCACAGAAAAGTTTTGAAAATTTGTTTGAATTTATTAATTGATAGATTTTGCAACTCACTAGGAGTTTTGTTGTAGAAGCGTATACATTGCCCTTTGAAAGATACATCTATCTTGTGAAGCCTGGTTGTGGGCACAGCGAGTTTATGTTTATTTCTAGTATTAATATTATGTATATCGCTATTTTTAGGGAAGCTTTTGATATTTATATGAGTGTACAACAAGTTTTCATAAATATATTGACAGGGGCCTGTCATTATGTTTATTTCTTTAAATTTATCACGTAGGGATTCTCTGGGACCCATATTATAGATAGCACGAACAGCCCTCTTCTGCAGCACAAATACGGTGTTAATATCTGCAGCGTTCCCCCACAACAGTATACCATATGACATAATACTGTGGAAGTAGCTGAAATAAACAAGTCTAGATGTATCCACGTCTGTAAGAAAACGGATTTTTTTGACTGCATACGCTGCAGAACTAAGTCTCTTCGATAACTTATCTATGTGTGGGCCCCATTGAAGTTTATTATCTAAAGTGATTCCTAAGAATACGGTACTTTTAACAATTTCTAACGTTTCTCCCTTTACGTTTACATCAGCCTTAACTTGTTTAACATTAGGTAGAATAAATCTAATACATTTTGTTTTGGTTTCGTTAAGCAAAAGATTATTGACACTAAACCAATGGGACTACTTTTGAGATTGCATTATTCACATCGTCAAAATTTGTACTCTGTCGTTTCATTTTAAAAATTAAAGAAGTATCATCAGCAAACAGTACAATCTCGTGATATTTTTTTACAAGATGAGGCAGGTCGTTGATATAAACTAAAAATAGGAAAGGACCGAGGATAGAACCCTGCGGTACACCCATTGTAACTACAGACCCCGCAGACCGTTTTCCATTAATCTCAACTCTCTGTATCCTATCACTCAAGTAAGACGTAAGAAGATCCAAAGAGGAGTCCATTATTCCATAGTGATGTAGTTTCCTGATTAATGTTTCATGGTGTACGCAATCGAATGTTTTTGACAAGTCGCAAAAAACGCCTATAGCATCTTGCGACTTCTCACAAGCATCAAAAATATGCGATACCTACTACTAACTCTACACCAGCATCAGTAGTTGACCTGCCGCGAGTAAACCCGAATTGTTTACAGTGTAGCAGGTCATTGCCATTGAAATGCCTGAGCATTTGATGAAAAATAAGTTTTTCAAAAATTTTGCTGAATGTAGGCAGTACTGATATTGGTCTAAATTTAGTGGGGTCAGATCTACTACCCGATTTAAACAGTGGGACCAGTGTATATATATATTTAGTAGTGCTATATATTTTGCACTTTCTTTTCTTATTTTATAGTAAGATTCTATTTTCGTTCTTGTTTTTGTACCTTTTTATACAGACATTGTTTTGTTTTTGGGTCAACAGTTGCCACAGTGTACCAACCTCACGGTAAGATTAGGTACACCTTGCGGTCTAGATGTACCAGGTTTACCTAGATTTACAGTTGTCTCGCACCTCAGTCGTCCCGTTAGTTCTATTAGGAAGATTTAGGACGCAACGGTACCGTCCCTAGAAAATGAGATTCTGGCAGGTTGTCTGGGAGATAAATTGTGACTATTGATTATTTGATTATTAGCTATGGGAAAGTCTATGGATTAAAGATCCCCAAAATTCATGTAACTCAAGCTCTGCTTTTAGCTTCGTGATATGTGTTTAAAAATGTACATATACATACTATGTTATTTTAAAATTTACATACTATGTATGTAGTCAACCATCACCAGAGGAGGGTACAGGTACAGGAAACTGTATTTATTATAGGTTATTAGTAATAACTTATTACACCCATTTTCAGGGTTCCGCACCTCAAAAGGAAAAAAGGAACGAGTGAAGGTATCGAGTTGAAATTCACATCATTACTCAGGTTTGTAACCTCTCAGAGCTGCGATGTAAATCAAATTTCTATGTCAACGCAATCAAAAGTTACAGTTGTTTATGCCCAATTTTGTGCTCATACACTAAACCTATAGGGCCCATTGACCCAGAATCATGAAAATTAGCAAGAAGTCTTATAGCAGCTATATCATTATTATCAGCGACAACACCACATTATTTTTTACGAATTACATAGACTTATGTTCAGACTTATGTTCTACTACGTCGAGTCTTCTCGTCATCCATACCACAATGTTTGAAAACGAAAGTTTTCAATCGGAGCTGAGACGTGGACGCTCACGGTAGGGCTGGTCCACCAGTTTAAAGTCGCTCAGCGAGCTATGGAGAGAGCTATGCTCGGTATTTTTCTGAAGGATAGGATTCGCAACAAATACATCCGACAGAGAACCAAGGTTATCGACAAAGCTCAAA
This sequence comes from Eupithecia vulgata, assembly GCA_946478455.1. Taxonomy (NCBI): domain Eukaryota; kingdom Metazoa; phylum Arthropoda; class Insecta; order Lepidoptera; family Geometridae; genus Eupithecia; species Eupithecia vulgata. The sequence continues at coordinate 14,312,803 of OX297873.1, forward strand.
GGATTAGTAAGCTGAAGTGGCATTGGGCTGGTCATCTCTCGAGAAGAACCGACAGCCGCTGGGGTAACCGTGTTCTTGAGTGGAGACCGCAACTCGGCAAACGTACAGATGCTGGATGCGGAAGGCTGAGGACAGGGCGCTATGGCGCTCAATAATGGGAGGCCTATGTCCAGCAGTGGATTAATTTAGGCTGATGGTGATGATGACGATGACTTATGTTCAATTTGAGTAATCGTTTAGTTTTTCTATTTAATGCTTATATTTTGAATAATTAATAGATAATATGGGGGAGGCCTATGTCCAGCAGTGGACGTATATGGGCTGATATGATGATGATGAAGCAAAACCTTGATTTTCGCACTGACGACGATGCTCTGCTCTGTCTCGCTCCTAATGAACGCGAAATCCTTTGCCTATCCTTATCACAATCACTCCTAATTTAAAAAAATAATGCACCTGATTATTAATTTATGTTGTTTTAAATTCATTCAAATTTATAGATTATTTAGTTTAGGTAGAAGATAATTTATGTATTAATTTATGAATATTTAATACGATGATATTTTAATTACTGTGACCTATATGTAACCTATTTCAAGTTATGAATAAATGAACTACTTATAAAAAACTACCTACCTATCAAGTTTGATATTTATTATTATATTAGGTAACAAATTACAACTCAACCGAAAAATACGTTGCTAGCGCCATTAAATTATCAACTGTAAATACAAGGCGGCAGAAATAGATTTCCCTGCTCTTAGGCAAATAATGACGAATAACCGTAAAATAAGTCCATCATATTTTGAAAACAAATACATAAGTATAGGTATATAAAAAGTGTACGTAGTCACAAACAAATACAATAAAGAAACAAAACAACGTGACCAACCAAAGTTACAAAGCAGAATCGGAAAGTTTTTGAAACTTACGCGTACCCATCCAGCAATTTTCCTTTGATGACGTGACCTTTGATTTACGTAAATTTTCAGCAGCTTCCACGTCTTCATTTATAATTAAATTAATTAATTTATAATGAATAAGTTTTGATAAAGCTGGCATAAAATAAGCCCGTAAACGTAAATCAATAAGGTTTTTTAAGACTTAAAAAACAGGCTCTTTAAAACTTGACTTGTCTACAGTCAAATTTTAGAGTAAATTATTATTTAATTATAGGTTTTTAAATTGATTTCGGTAAAGCGTTTAACCACCATCAATCGTACTTTAGAAAGCGATATAATTCATTTATCTAAGTAATTTAATCTTTCTTATTTCTAAATATTATATACCATATAGTCAATTTTTAAACTACGCTACGAAGCAGTGTGTGTCAGATGGGGACTTAAGTGAACTTCAGTGTATCTACGAAGCAGTGTGTGTCAGATGGGGACTTAAGTGAACTTCAGTGTATGCAAAATAATCAAACTCTTTGTTTTACTTTCTTTACACAAATGCACTCTGCGAAAGTGCAGTGTTACACACTCTGAATCCAAATAGGTAGGTACGTATTACGGATAAAACGAAACCACAGTTTTTAGTATTCAACCCGAGTTCAACTCTCACTGACCCCTACATAGAAACACAATAAACAAATGTATTAAGGAAACATGCAATGAAACTCGTTTATATATGTACGCCTGTTACCAAGAACGTAACGGGACAGCAGCGGTCAGGAAGGAAAGACTTGAGATTATTGAAGACCTACGTCGATGAAATACGTATTGTATGATGTACTTTATAATATAAGGAAAAGGTTTGATATAACGTGAATAGTTACGTGTAATGTTATAGGATAACGAAGTAGATCGATCATAGTTATGTACTTGGGGAAAATAAACGCCAACAGCTTATTATAAGAAATTGCAGACAGACTTTAAATAAAAAATATATCAGAAAACGCGTGAGGAATTTAGAGCGCAAAGTTCTGGTAGGAATTTCTATTGAAACTGAATCGCTTTTCACAAAGGCTGCAATGCATTGTCTTTTGTCCTCGTCTTTATATTTCTTAAAGAAGTCGGCAAATATTGCTTCGCTTGTAAGTAAACATATTTTTCGTATGCTTTGTGTAAATAACCAATCGCTGTCAATAAGGTGTGTTTACGTAAGCGAGCGAAAGTGAAATTTTGCAGCCGCCATCCGACCCGAGCTGGGTTAAGTGGAGGCTTTCCTTTCTAGTTAATGTGTGACTATTGAAGTGAACACTTCAATAGTACGCAGACTCTTCTTAAGTTATTTTCTTCCTTGTTCTCTTACTGAACAGTGTATGAAACAAAACTGTCACGTCCGTCACGCTCGTGTCGGTGACGCTGAATCGTGTTACTCGGCGAAATACAACTATAGTTCACTTCTATCATGTAACGTTAACATAACACTCACCCTCTGCCCTCCTAATTTAGACAACCGTAAGTAGGGTTTTTATCAAAAATGAGTTATTGATAGATTCGGATTCAGCGTGATGAGATCTATAATGTTCTCTTTGACGTATTTTTGATAAAACCTACATTTACGAAATTATTTTAGTCATGAGCGCCGTAACTGCAAATTTTTTCATGGCTTTCCTTGTAAGTAATACCGTATGAGCCCTTACGGTTCTTTTCCTTATCGCGATTATATGAATTTAACCATGCAGCCATATTTGTAACCTTATGAATAGCACCGTATAGTTATATATACGGCGGATATTTTAAGTTTATTATTTATTTTACTAGACTATAAGTTATAAAAACTATAACTTATAAAGATCATTCATCACACACAAGCTCCGTAAAAATGAACAGCGAACTTATTTAAAAGATATCATGGCAGTGAATGTTGAAAGAGGATCTTTTACTCTGAAATATAAAACAAGTCACAGTGCGGAGTTTGAATCATCCTTGAATTTTCTTCAAACAAAAATTTTAAAATCACACTGTTTTCCATAAACAAACAAGTGCCACTCATGCCAGAAAACAGGCGGAGTTTCTGGAACAATATCCCAACTTGTAGCTCCGGTATAGATTATTTAACAAGGGAATACTGAGTCCTCAATGAGTCTGATTTTAGATTAATTAGGTATAAAAAGCTTAATTAGGTATAAAGAGCAGGAAAGAGTCAGAATTCTTATTTATATGTGATCTTGAAATAGCCTTAGACTGAACCTGATTTAAAAAATTGGAGTAATAAGTATTTTATAAGTAACTGTAGTTCATATTTGTATTTTTTTATATTTCTTTATGGCAGATTTTTATATTTTGTAAAGCCTAGCTATGTTGTAAGTCTGATGACTGAGCTAATTATAAAAATGTAGTGTGTAAGATTTTATCGCCTATTTCCATATTTGAAGTATTTTGAAAGTGCCATTGAAAACTTCATAAATAAGTAAATTACTTTAAAAAAGTAAGATTTTATTGTACTTAGATTTTGATTGTATAATATAAGTTTTTGTTTGCATGTTGGTCTCATTAGAATATTTTTTGAATTGTTTTACTTACAATTTTTTCCATTTTCTTCCTTAATACGTTTATATATAAAAATAGTAAGTGGCTGTTTGATAAGCAAAGTAAAACCAATTCCTTGGCATAACAACTGTAACTACTAGACATACGGTTCTCATGCTCAGGATATGCACATTTAATATTTGTATTGAGCTAAGCATGTTTATTACTTGCTAAATTAATTTAAAAGTAAAAACGCTATCACGACATTATACCAATCATTCTGTAGGGAATCATTGCAGCTACACACTTAAATATTCAAAATCAAATATTTCTTAAAACTGTGACACTGGTCACTTTTTTACCAAAAAAAACTTTAAGCGCGAATATCTCGAAACTGAACTTCTAGTAGTTACGGTTGTCTAAATTAGGAGGGCAGCCCTCTTCTACACATATAGGTAGTAGTATGACACGGTGTGGAAGGGGAAAAGAGTGAAAGGCCTCCCTATTCCCCTTTCACACTTCATGCTCTAGCGCTGTTGAACCTAATCCTTGTTTGAACCCTGTTTGAACCAAATCTCGTCTCGCCATCTTCACCTCAGTTTGCCGCAATACCGTCTTCCTCATTCGAGGCCCTTAGGGTTGGGACAACCAGTTCAGTCCAGCAGTCTTATCATTGATATGGGAATTTGTTCATGCAGGTTGTTCGTTTGTGGCCTTTAATTTCTTCTGCGTTCATTAAGGAATAAAACTTTGTCACAAAGTAAATGAACAACCTTTATGTTGTTTAGGAAAATGTATGGAACACGTCACGGCCAATTTACCTCAATATATATGCATATGCGATAAGGTAGCAAAAGAAACAAACCTCCATTAGGTATGTATCGAATAGAACACTGCGTCGCGATAGCCAAGTTAGTTTAAATAATAGACAGCCACGTCAAACGCAGACTGGGTATAGAAAAATCAATAAAAGCTGTTCTGTAGTAGGCTTTTTAACTAGACAGAGTATGGAATATGGATGCATAGGCAGATTGGGTTTTATAGAACTTAAAATAGAAGTTTTACTTAAAAATTGCTGGAACCAACAGACGCATGGCAGAGATAAAGATTGAGTTGACATTGATAACATAGTTAAGGGACACATACGAAAGCCTGCAGTCACGCAGAATGCAATAGAGGCTCGAAGACTCTGATGAAGAAATTTGCTAAAGAGCCAATGTAACAGCTTCGTCGTGCAGCTCTCAAAAATGCCCTGAAAATGGCAATATGTGGTAGATCACATTGCTCGCAGAACCGTTAGCGTTGGGAGTCAAAAGGATCTTGACGACAAAATACGAAAAGACAAGTAATAGTGAAGATCTTTGAGGGAAGCTTTATGACCAATCATAGATGTAGTTCGGCTGAAATGACAAGGACGAGTCATCGTTATTTAGTGTCATCAAATGACAATAATAAAACCCCGAAGCAAAGCAACACGCCTTAACTCGCCAACTAGAGAAATTCACCTTGAAGAGCGAAAGTGCTCGTGTGATCGCTGATACAACCTGTTTGCTGCTTTATGCAAGCACATCCGAATAGATGTTCAGCAAATATGCGAGGTTGAATGAATATGGTGTCAACGTCAAAAGTCGCTCTACAGAGACGACCATGCAAAAACCTTTCATTTTTATCACCAAATTTAGATAATGATTTTAATCTCCTAGAAGGATTTCGGCCACACTCGATAGCGCCCTGTATTCAGCTTGCCGCATAGCGCATCGCAGTCAGTCGCAAGTCGTCGTCTCACCTGGGCGAAGGGCGTTCTACACTACGTTTGCCGAGTCACGGCCTCCACTCAAGAACACGCAGCTGTTGTCGAGGTGGTTCAAGGTTATTTCATTCCTACCTTCGATTTGTATAAAATTCTTGAAAAATTATTGTCAAAAGAATGTCAATATTGAATAAGGTGTAAATGAATGAAATCTCATGATCAGCCAAGCCAAACTGCAAGCTCAGTCAAAGCAAAAATTTACTTAACTGGGTCAGATTTTGTTGGAATGTGAAAGTTGAATTACACGCACTTTCAGAATCAGTGTTTGCATTATGAGACGCTGCACAAGTGCACATTCAACATTGGTAAAATACATCAGCCATAATCATTCTCAGCGGAAACCAGGCCCGAGACATGCCCGAGACTAAATACAGTAATGCATGACTCAAAGAATATTAGATGTTATAATGATAGAATGATTCTTCAGAAAATAAATCAATAATATTGTACAATCCACACATCATCAGCACCAAAGTAAGGAAAATGTTCTAGGCATATGTTTTGAAAGTCAGTGTGATTCATTTTAGATAAGAGGTATTTGTCACGAGCATCGAGTGTCACGAGTTAAGAGGGCACGTTGCGTCGATTTGTGAGAATAGCATTACACGTTAATATGAGCGAGACAGAGTATAATACCTCTTGGAATGACGTTAGCGCAAAAATTGCTTAAAAACTTATAACTAATTAATACTGCCTTAAAATAACCAAATAATTTGTAGTAACCTACGTATTAAATTAAAACATAAGTCATTTCTATAGACCGCAGGCTTTCTGATATCCCAAAATTTGGTACGAATCTTTCAGGATTTCTTATATCGTATTTTTTGTCTCACACAATTTTTTACGTTAGAGGAAAGAAATAATGTTAAATTTTATGTTATTCGCATTTTTTATCACGGGGATTCCTCGAGTACTGAGATCTAGTCCTAGTTAGACACTCAAATATGTTAGGTTCGCGTAATAAGTTTTCTAACGCATAATCATTTATAGTTTTTCCAATTTTATGTGCAGTTATCGTAATAAGTTGGTAAAATTGGTTAATTAAAAACGTGTGATCAGATTAGAGGCAGACTTAGGTCAGCAATGTGACAGTACTGCCTCGTTATAATAAAGAGGTGAATCTCCATTTTTAAACAGTTTCAAAATAAAGTGGAATGAATTGGACACAGAAATAGATCCCACTCAATTGGCTTCTAATTATATCGAGTGCAGACATAAACGGTGGTACATTGTATGAACAACATTGTGTGTTAATTGGCCAGGACAGGATTTATTATCGTTTGTTGCGTCTGAAAATACTGCTGGCGCCGCTATTTTGATACAATACGAACTTAATTGTCCTTACAAAGTTTAATGCCCACAACAGACGATATATATTATTATGATATATTATGATATATATTATTATAAATAAAATAGCATAAAATAGCAGGTATAATTTGCGGTATATTTTCTAAAGTAATCGACGAGTGACCACTGACGCAGTTATAACGTATATTTTTATCACGTCACCAAAATATGTCGACAGATAATATAGCACGATATATTTTGACCGCAGAGCTCATAACTACAAAAATATATATTATAGCATACATTTTTTTACATATTGTGTAGTTCTAGACGCTTGGGCGCTGAGGCTTTTTAAGTTTATATCTAGGGAAATGGAAATATAGGTATTAGTTCTAACAGTGTGGTGGGTGGCCGCTTAAGTATCCAAAGTAAGTTATTAGTCAGTATTGATGCGCCCTCATTGGATTTATCCAAGAAACACATATCCATACAAAGTGGATCAAACAGTGACGTCAAAAAAAGAATGAATGCCTCACCCCGGGTGTATTTACAAAATTTTTGATCGAAAGCAAAGAATTTACGTTTGAGCGAGATAAAGCTGAATTTTCAACATCAAATTAAAATATAAAAATAGTCCATAGTTTCTGGGAGATTTTAAAAACTTTGTACTCTAACTTTCATAATATCACTGGAAAAGCGTTTAATACGCTAATATTTGTTAAAATCTGTATTTAATGTTACTGACTTGAAACCGAAAGGGGGTGAGGTATCGGGGCGGGTATCATTAATTATTTTTAAATTAAATCAAGAAGGTTCTCGGTTTTTACCCCGTGTAGGCCCTAGAGGTGTCTTCTGGGTGGTGCTGACTTCGGCCGTGGCTTGTCATCACCCTCCGCAGTCCGCACTAAGCCAGCCCGTGAATGAACTCTGTTTGTACTATGTCCATAGTTACTAATTATATCTAGTGTGTCAGTCGGTGGTAGACCTAATAAATAGCTAATACATAGTATACAAACCTTCGATCGATTATTAATTATAGAACAATCTGAAGTTATTTTGAGAACCTAAGGTCACTAAACTTTTAAATCGAAGGTTATTTTTTGTTTATGGTTAGGCTGGTTAGGTAGGATGCACTAACATTATGGGCAATTAGTTGTACAAACAAAATACTTTAAAAACATCTTGTTTTTGCTCAACAAGGAAAATATTAAATACTGCTTGTACGTCTGCCCGCGGCTGAGCACGCGTTTTTGAATAAAAAGTTAATATAATGTTATTCCAGGTACAGATCTTGATGTGTGCAAAATTTCAACTCGATCCATTCAGTAGTCTTGGCTTTGTATACAACCAAACATCTTTACAACCACACAAACTTTCGCCTTTATAATTTTAGTAGGATATTTATCAAATTGCTACCAACAAGAATGTCAATTATTCAGTAGAACAAATATATTTTTTGTTTTATTCAATACTAGTTTCTGCGCGCTGCTTCACACGCGTTGTTTACTTATATAGAAACATTTAAAGGTTATTAATATCCCACAGGAACTGTTTTATGGGTCAGTGTTTGATTAATGGCGTTTCGCTACATCTATTTAAAATTTCATCCAGATCCATTGAGTAGTTTTGGCGTGAAGAAGTAACAAACAAGCATCCATCCATATAATTATTCGCATTTATACATTACTAACTGCTGTCCGCGGCTTCGACCGCAATTTTTGAGCGGTGGTATAAAATAAATATATAATGCTGGACAATTCACACAGCATTATCTAGCCCCAAGCTAAGCAGAGCTTGTGTTATGGGTACTAGATAACTGATATACACTGATATAACTGATATATTTTTAAGGCCTCTCTACTATTAGAGAGAGGCTTTAAAAAAGCTTATAACAGCTATCACAAACTGTGCGATGGATATTTGAAAGTTCCTTTGTTCAACGTAGTAATAAAATAGGTTGCGGCGCTAGTTTCACGCATACCACCATGTCCGTTCCCCGGATTCCCCTATTTAAGTTTCTACCAAATTTTCTAAGATCTGTCTTGCCGTTTAAGCCGTGTGTTAAGGCAACAGACAGACAGAGTTACTTTCGAATTTATAATTAGTATGAATAGTGAAGACCCAAGTGGAAATACTAAATCTTTCAATATTAGCTAGCAGCCGATATATCTTCACGTCTTATTCGACCAAAACCCAAAACAAAATATCTAACTTTCTACATATTATACTAAATTCATACTTCACATATAACAGAATAATGGTTTTATTAGTTCGGTTAAGTTGAGTTGTTCGCCTTCACCCAAAATGCTAATCAGCATCAGCATACGGTAACCGCGCGTTCATTTCTAACGGTAAAGGACTTCTTTACAATTTATTTTTTCTTTAATATTTGGTGAGGTATTAGCGTAGGGCGAATCAGGCTATAATAAAATAATTGTTAGTGATTATTGATTACACAAGACAATTATTTATCGGGTATTATCGCGTTCCATGTGTTAAATTTGGCATTGAGCGAAACTAGTCCTTATTATTTCTTCTACGTTTCTACGTTTCTATGGCGTTGTTACAGGGATCGTGGTCACGCACGGGGCGACGAAATTGTTATTTATTTCTTTCTTTCTTTTATATGCCCTGTGGGCCAATCAGGACTGTTTTTATAAGTTAAAATGGATAAGAAGACACCACATCGATATTATATTGCATATATTATTGAAGTTTGAGGAATTAATTTCAAATATTTTAGGTTTTCGATGATTAAGTTACGTAATTTTTCTCTATGCTATCCTATGAAAGAATCCCCGTGGTTGGCGTACTGGTAGAAATCAAACTAATATTCTAAACTAATGTCTGCAACAACAACGCGTGAGAAGCCGTGGGCAGAAACTAGTTCAATAAATTGCGGACGAAAGATGCGAACGGGCATTTTCAATGGTCTTTTTATTTTCTCGTCTTGCCTTAAACTGCTATACAAAGACGTGTATTTGCTATATCAGCCAGATAATTGCTGAAATCCACTCTCTCACAAAAACCAATAGTTACGTTGCCAATTAGTTTTATAGAGATGCGATAACCAATCGATTTTGGATATAAGCGTCTAGTTAAAGTTAAACTGAGTAATTATTTAGAAAATGAAAGTGGAATTCCATCGTAAGCTAGGCTCTAACTTGGATCTATTCTAGAAACTAGATATTTTATATCAACAAAGATATTTGTGAATAAATACTAAACAAAACAACAGGATAACAGCAAATGTAATCCCTTAAAGCACAAACTGCAGCATTGCATAAGCACACGAGCAACGAAAAAGTTTCAAATTCGAGTTTGAAAACAGATGAGATGAATGAAAGCAAACCCAAAAATTGTTAGAAACTTCTCTCCAATGATATTTTCTATGGTCATAAAATATTCTCAAACAATATTTCATTGTGTTAATTACTTTGTTTACAAAATATAGGTATCTTCAGAGTGGGGCTTTGTATGATTTCGCAACATGCTAATTTTACTATCATAATAAGTCATACATAACATAATGTTTTATGGATTATATTGAAAGATATATTCAGTAGGTTCAAACAAATTGGGTAAGTACTTTGCCCCCTTCTCTCAGATTTCTTGTTAGACTATGATGTCAGATGTTGTTAGAATACAATAGAAAGTTTGGTTCTGAATCCATTGAGTGCCAGCCATGGAGCTAGATAATTAGCCCCTGTGTGTCTGCATCCCTCCATCAGCAGATTCTAATTGCACGCACAATCTATGGTTTCTTACATTTATGAACGATTCTGTAGTGATACCGTTACAAAGCAATTGGATAGCAGAGTTTGGTAAAATCATAACTTTTAATGTATAATTTAATATTTTCTTCTTAGAGTCTACTTTAGTGAATTTTCCGATAATACCATAGTCATAATAACTTAAGTCAAGGTTTAGCTTAGCAGAATTGGGCCCTTGATCTCTTCTTGGCCTGTGCCAATGTCATCCCCCAGGATGAAATTATCTTAATGCTTCACCTTCTGTGAGCTATCGTCATTGTTATGTAGTAGTAGTAGTAGGTACAGTACTGGCATATGATTTTTTGATATGCAACTATTTCTTTCTGTAATTTGAAATTAGACAGGTAGTAGTCTCCTATTTATTTGCAGTGTGATTAAAATAACACAGAAAAACCAAAAATGGCAACCTATTAACATGAAAAATATCTTGTCTGATTTGAAAATCAGACTCGATCCAAGTAATTATCGGCTTTAGCTTTGTATCTAGTTTGTTATTTCGTATCTATTTATCGTTTTGTTATTTCCTTCGAAACAATGTGGAATGTAGTATCTCAAAGTAAATAATAAACTAATTGCATTAACCAGGCAAACAGCTTAATACCACCAGCAAATATGCATTTGTGTCAATTATATGTATCTATCCTACTAACCAATTTAATAGAATGAGGATTTCAACAGTGAGTTTTCATTTAACTGGTTTACAAATGATAAAAAAACAAACATTTTAAGTAGCTTATAAGATTAATTCCAACAAGACTTGCGGAAATTAATCTTGTAAAAGCAAATCTCTTCATACACATTATTTCTATATGATAGGATAGGTAGGTACACATTTTTATGAGGCATGGCATGTAATTAAAAATTAAATAATAAGTAAAATCAACAGACTGTGAATCATTCTCACAAAATGCTATTGTGGCAAAAGATTAATTTTAGATTTAGAATAGGCTTGTGATTAAGAATAAGGTAAGATATTATTGTCGTTTGGGATTTTAGGTATTTCTATACCTATTCATAACATGTACCTACTCCTACTCAAAGAATCACGCGTACAAATTAAAATGTAGAAGTGACTTGTTTTCTTTGGCTATATAGTTCTGCCACGACTTACGAAGTTTATTGGTGTTTCGTAACAAAGAATGGGCCGTGCGGAGGCGCGCTCGGTCAGTGAAAGTGTCCGAGACTACACTACAAACTACTATATCTGCTAGCGCATTGCAATGCATTGCGATCGAGGTTCACGGCCAAACTTATCAAATCATCGCTCGTAAATATAATCTACATTTATCTCCCTGAAACACTGGGCTATCAAGCTGCAAGATATCGCCTGCGGGACAATAAGGGTAGTCTCATCAATTGTGTACATATACACGACCTCACGACCACTTACCTTGACATAAACGTCGAGAAGCACAGTATCCGGGAGAGATTGTAACAAACTGCGATCGCACTTGCATCTTTGTAAATAGTTCACAACATTAGTTAAACACAAATCGTAAAGAGTACGGGGTTGGCGATACGATAGCATCGGCACTAAAGGGACGTGATCCATCTTGGACAGGTGGAACAAAACTCGTGCATGCTGGTTCATTCTTGCTCTGGCTGGTCGGCAATTTGGTGTTGCCAGATCCGTAGGTGAGAATTATCCTAGATATACTGCAAAAATATCGTCTTTGGTACTCGGGAAAGTTTTCTTCCAAGCACCACCCCCCCCCCCCCCACGCAAAATACTAAACCGCACCTTGGAGGCTGACAATCTCGGCCCTCAACTTCTAACAGTTGAAATTATAAGTTACGACGAGCGGATTTTTGTGATAAGGAAGTAACTTAGTTTTTCATAGGTAAATTCTTATAAAAAACCGTGATGAATATCAATAAAAGCAATCTAGAAGATGCAAGATAAGAAGAATGTGAAAAAATAATTTAAATTTATATAATAACACCAAGCGGGATGAGGGAGTGCAGTGAGGACACCACATTATTACATTGCAAAAAAAACTTAGTATAGCTGCTAGTGTAGTGCAGTACGAACTAACGTATGTTACCACTGTGTGCCTCGTTTACTTCAGCTATTTTCAACAGGATAGATCAGCAAGGTAAAAAATTACTCTCTATAACAGCTGACTGACTATAGTGTTAAGGATTATCTGGATGACAAAAGTGCCTGAGAGCTCGACGCATTCAATGCTAAGTAGTTAGTAGTTATTTCTTTTCAGCCTTTGTTACTTACTTATTATTATTTTTTGCAGTACCTATGTATTATAACTTCATAAAGATATCGTTTTGTCGCAATAGCTTTATGTACTGATTTTGTAAAATTGTGTGTTTACTTGTGTACGTACAACTCTGTAAATTCAATTTATTTATTTTCAGTGTTTCACCATAATTGTTAGTAAACTACTTAGATACTATGTTAGTAACCATAAGATCAACGTTACAGCTTATCGGAGAAGGTTTTGCGCGGAATAGTTACTAAATATTTTCATCTTTACATTTTGCAATAGATTTCCGCAAAGTAACGCCTGAATCAATTTTTTTTATTGGTCGAGTTGGCAACAAAGACAAGGAAGTTAGACAACCAACGACGGTGTGTGGACACGGCCATAGCATTTAAGCATTTTTTTCAACAATCAGTAAAAAATCTTTGGTAGAAAAATGATACAAGTAATAATTATGTGCCCAGATCGCGTAAGTTTAAAAATATTAAAAAAGATAAAGCCGACATTTTAAGTGCAAAAATTAATATTTTGTTTATTGGTAGGTAAGAAAACTATACAACACCAATTAATTAGTAATAGCGTAAGAATCAAAACATAAGTCATTTCAATATGCTGCAAGGTTCCTGAGATTTCGTTTGACCAAATTATGTGCAAAACAGTGCACTTCATGGTTTTTTATCGAAAGTTTTTTTCTCCATCGTGTTTTCAAATTCAAAGAACAGAAGCAAAATTGTTGAATTTTATGTAAATCGATTTTTTTGCACAGAAATTCCGTGAGTATTTAGATCTACAAACAGCAATTTTTTTTTTGGTCAGTGATCGTGTGAGTTTTTGACGTCACCCCTTTGCTAGTTTTTAAAATACGATTTAGGTATATACATACATAGCTGTTAAATAAGCTGGATGTTATCAAAATACATTAAAATCATGATATCACAAATGTATAAATCTATCCAATCTAGCAAGAGACAGACTTTATGAATATAATGTTTAGGCGCAGTCTTATGCTTCCATCGTCATGAGAGGCGGTTCGTAATCTAGTTCAGCTGCCTTAGCACTTAAACACTGTCGTGGCATTATTTCTGTAGTCTTCTCGGTTATTTTCAAAGTTATCTCATCTTTACAAGAACATGTCGTCGTCGTTACAGACACTAACGCTCACCAACAACGTATAATATAAAATTGACTATTTATCTGTCTATCAGTTTGACAAGCTTGCCGTATGCGTATGTGATACCCGACGATTTGTTCTCAACGATTATTTTGTAGCCACTCGATCTTCACGAACACGAACTCTGAAAGAATGAACGGAAAAACGTGTGTCAACAAAATTATCGTTGAACTGAAAAAATATCATGAAAATACGATTAAATAAGTGTGATACGTACGATACTATTATTTTGTACGCATGACACTCAAAAATATCGTGGATCTAAGATAATTAGCGCACGTCGGGCAACACAGTTAGACGACTTTAATTCGACGAACTTCAGGTTTCTTATTCAAATCCTATTGGTCGGAACCTAAGCTCAATTTCAAAGCTCGATGTTAATTGGGGTAGTTTGAGCTGACAAATGTTGAAATTTGAAGCGCAATGTCACAAAAAGTATTGAACTTGTTTTGCCTCTTGTAAAGTAAAAGAGACCTACGCATGCGCGCTTATGGCTTGAAGTTATCCGAATTATTATGTCAAGCAGTCAGCTGACTGGTATAGTGCGCGAAAAATACAATACAATGGGAGGTTGATAATTTACGTTTCTTACCATCACGAGTGAAGTATCGTAGATGGAGAATCTAGGCTTACCTAACCTAAGAACCTATTTTTGGTTGTCTATAACCTAACCTTGTTTTTTCCAAAGACATAGAATTTTTTCACTATTCTAAGCCTATGGTTTTTTCTGTTCCGTGATCCTACCAATACTTACCAATAGCTAGAAAAGTGACATTGTGTTTTATTTATTTATGTATAACGCAAGCGGGGGAATTTTATTTCGTCGCCATATTTCATCATCAGCCTTTTCATTAATAAATTTTAAAAAAAAGTTCTTTCGCTCAAAAGTCTTCAGCATAACCATTATTTCTCTTTTTTATAATAAATTCACTAGACCGAAGGTACACAAAGTACTTTTTAACACGGTGATAAGCTGTGGGAGCCTAGTGAGTTGTTTAATTATGACTATGCCATGTACAGGCAAATTTCTGCTCATAGTTGCTAATGCTGCTGTCCCATCTGATTATTTCTGAGGAGGTCAAGTCAAGACTGGCCAACGTGACCAAATTAAGGGTTGGAGGCCATCATTGCAAAGTAATACAACAAAATGACCTTGAAACAATATTTTATTCAGACAATAACTAACATAAGACTAACATAATGTCAACTAAACTAACTCTATTCATAAAAATGTGGCAGAGCAAAATAAATGCTAATTCGGATTTTTATGCCTTTTCTGGCTTAACAAAACTTGTAATGGTTGTGCTCTGCGTTTTGGAACATTATTGCTGTTAACGTCAACTACCAAAAACATCTTTGCACTTTGGTACTCCTAATGTTTTACAGGAACTGTCAAGCCCTATAGGGAATATGTATAGTCGGTACTACAAATGCTATGGTTTCATTAAAGTGCACTATCTATGCATGACAGTTACCTACACTAAGCAGATTTGTAATACACATTTCACGGAAACGTTACCGAATATACCTATTAGCCTTCAAATTCCCGTACACAATTTTGAAATTAAATAATTTTTTCTAGTAGAAATAAGTTCTACTTTCCAATGGTAAACTTGGAAATATTTTCGAGGAGGTTGATGTAGGCGGTGTGCTCGTAAGCCGTGCTGAAGTCTGATAGCTTCTGTGCGAAGTCGTTGCTCACTCCTTTCTCTTCTAGAAGATTCATCAGCAAGTCGTAGAGGTACTGGAAATAACACAAGTTTTTATGGTTAAATATTACCTATGATGGCAAACACAAAATCTTCTTCCAATAGTGGACATACAAGTGAATTTTTTCACTTGAATTTATTGTCCACTTGCGATCACTTCACATTAATAACAGCATGTGACTTGTAAATTTGTTTACTAATAAATTGATTATTCTGATAACAACAAATTCGAAGTAATGTTTATGTAAAAGTACTAACAATTCGAATATGTTTTTTTTATTGTAATTTACTTTGTTAAATTGCATGATATTGTAAACCAGGGAAGGTTTGTGTTACATGTTTATAACAATTTTATTCAAAATAACTTCGATTTCTCTACGAGCTTATTTTGAAAGCCTAAAAAAATTAATGTTATGGATTTCTGAATAGTCTTCGTTGTTGTTTAGTAGAAACTGTCATAAAACATTATAGAAGATAAAGTTTGTTTGTAGATACATAACGTATAATGTTTCGAGTTATCTGTAGAATTACTTGTAAATTTCTGAAAATACATGCAAGTACCAATTTAAAACTGAATGCTCTATTTTATTAAGTTTCGTGCGTTAGCCGAGACTAGAAGATTTGTAGATTATATGAATGTAGATTATATGAATGTAGATTATATATGAATGAATGTTTCCCGAAAGCTGTTCATTTACAGTACGGTGAACTTTTTGTAAGACAAGTTAGCTTGTATCAAAATGTTGCATTTCATCGAATATTCCTCGCACATACTCGAGAAATAACTTCAATTCCATGCGCTACTGTACCCCATTTCTGGCACTCAATTTCCACATGTGTAATGGATTCAAGTGTGGCAAATAAACGGGGACAAGTCTTTTTGGATGTTTAAAGATTCGAACTCGCGACCTTCTGATCACGCGTGCGTGTGACAACCGCTTCGCCAACAAGGCGTGTTTATAATAGTCGAAAATAGTTGTATTAAGAGGGCGCGAGGGCGCAATGCGCGCCATTTTGTAAAAAAGATATGAATAGGCTTTCGCGTTGATAGTAACGGGACATAGCATACGATTTTGGAGCGACGTAAGCACAAAATTCAAGGTTTTGCTGCACAACTTATGAAGACACTTGTTCAAGGAACCAATTAACTAGTAATAAAATATCGTACGAATGAAAATATAAATAAAAATCATTAAACCTAAATCATTTCAATACTCTGCAGGGTTCCTGAGATCTCAACCAAATTATGTGCGAAACATGCTTCGAGACTTATGTTTGATTCGTTCATACGATATTTTATTACTAATTATTGGTTACTTGAACTTTCGATTATTTTTCTATCGTTTTTGATTTATTTTCACATTCAAGGAACTAATGAAAAAATTATTAATTGTATGTAATTCGAGTTTTTGCAACGGGGATTCCGTGAGTGATATATAGGTCTAGTTTGATCACCAAACCCGTTAAGTTCGCCATAAGGTAACATACTAGAAAAATCGCTAAAAGTACAAGATAGGTCCTCACAATATTGAGAGAACGTTATAAAATGTTTCATGTCAACAAAATCACTATCTAATAACTAGCTGAGTTACTTTTGGGAAAGTGTGTTCTATCTCAGGCCATATTTTCACTTTCTTGTAAAAATGGTGGTCAAACGCTTTAACCATAAACAAAAAAAATCTCGAGTACATTCAGATAGAACGTCATCCTTGGGGTCTGTAGATAGCACAAACTTTAGGAAGTCTTCTCCCAACGACACAACTGGAATTAACAGAAGGTACTAACGCCATCAAGCACATCCCCGGCGACTGCGTACACTTTGTCCTTCCACTCGCCTTGGTACAGCGTCACCTCATCGATGCCGAACACGTCATCTGGAAACGATATGTACAATCAAATCATACTAGGTTTAGTTTTTAGATTGAGTAATAAAGAATGCACTTGTGTGTGCGCATACAATATGATATGTCCTGGGCACAGAGTCCGTTGGACATCATCACCAAAGTATTTAGAATATCCAATAGCTGCTTGCACACTTACGATTCGGACCGCGGGAAATCGCACGCGCCATGCCAACCCGCGCTCCGGAACGTAAGTGTAGATGCGCGGGGCTGACAGTTCGATCCTAATACAAAACTTAAAATTTATAACGTTGCTTTGCGCCAAAAAAACTGCAGCCGCAACTGATGAAAATCAATTTACACGCACAGTTCGGATCGTTCATCAAAATTTGAAAGATTTACCGGCGTTACAAACCGTGGACACATTTTAATCGTAATTAGCACGACAGTTTGAACCGCAGTCAAAACTGCCAGATCCATCCGCGGTTTGAAACGCAGTCTAGATGTCTTTATGACCGTATCACAAAATGCGTATAAAGAATGTTACTTTTTCTAGTGGCACAAGAATAAATACAGTTATGACTTGGCAGTTTAAAGTGGATTTCCAACATAAGATTCCGGGAATCAGCTCTCTGACTGTATTAGTGGAAGAGGCTCAGGCGCAGCTTTCAGTGAGCGAGATAAAGAGTCAGATTCGCATTTAGGTTTACTTTGATTATTAACATGTCTAGATAAAGCGTCGCGCTGCAAATGTCACTTTTTTTTTATTAAATTAGGTTTCAATCTAGCACTATAGATTATTCTTTGACATAATGTAACCAGTTGTAAAGAAACTACCTTTAGAAATAGTGATCATTTACAATAGCGTCGACTGTCCACAACAATATGCTAAAAAAAGTTAGCAAGTGTGGGTTGAAGTTTAGAATTACATATTTTTCTACTCTTTTGCGACGTCGACAGTATATCTAGACATGAATATTCAAATCTGGTTTATTTATTTATTACTTAGTTTTAGTAAGTCATAGTGGTAAACTTACTATATTCTTCAGTGGTAGGTGGCTCGGTCAAGAAAGAGCAAGTGAACCCAAGCGTTGTATCCCCACGGACCACATCCACCTCGAACTGCGGCCGTGATCGCATCTCTGCAAACTCCTGCTTCTCAACCTGAGCCTCGCCTTCTACGTCGTCGGAGTCGACCGTGTGGTTTACGTTGAAGGTTATTATGACGCTGAAAGAGGAATGGTCTTTGTTGAGAATATTATATATTTTTAAATAAGCTTTTACTTGTAGCTTTGATCATTCGTCACTAAACCTCTGGAATGGTGTTGAGAGGGGATGCCATAACTATGAGACATTTTTGCCCTCATTTCTAAGTTAATTTAGTTTTTAAGTTATTCACTGCCGTAGCGCCGCCGTCGCCGGTTAGCCGAGCTCCGAATGAACGAGCGTCGACGGCCATGAAAGTGTTACTTTAATATAATATTATTTTATAAACTTAGCTAATAAGGCAGTTACAGGGACTTTTTGTTGTCAAAAATGCTCTTGAGTAGGCCTGCTTATCTATAAACGCAAGGACTTAAGTATCTCATAACTGACACCACTTAAATTTCATATTTATTAGATGCCAAAGATATAAAGTAAATAAGCTAAACATCAGTTACTATTAGCCTTAGTCAAATCCAATCAAATCAAAAAGTCTTTATTTCTATAAATACAATAATGTACACTTAGAAAAGGTCAAATTCTTAAAATAAAATATTGACACGGAAAAAACAGTGAAATTTTTGATGTCGATCGCTTCGGTATGTAGACTAAAGTAGAGAAGCGACGAAGAAACCTTTAGCCTGTTAGTTGTTATTTTTCGAGTTGGAGCAAAACCCGTCCCAAGCTTTTTTATCTTATAGCTAGATAATCTGATCGTCATCGTAGTCATCTTAATGCTAAGCAAAGCCTTCCCTCAATTCTCCAAACAGCCACCACCACTCAATCGGCACACTTATAAATAATAATATTAGTTAACTCACTTCTCATCTTTAAGTTTCTTAGTAAGCGTGACCTCAGCACCTTCCCCCTTGACCACAAAGCCATCCAGCTCCAGCGGCAATGCCTTCACCTTCTGTGCTTTGCGCTCCGCTACTATCTCTTCAGTCAGAAATTCCACCAGCTCCCTCTCACCTGGAAGCATCAAGTGTGATTTTTTTTATGTCTGTTATGTGTTTGCATGTCAAATTTTTTATTGAACTACTACTTGAATAATAAAAACTAATTGAATAACTACTAACTAGTTCAAAATAACAAACTACATTTATAATTTCCTTTGTGACAATACTGACAATTTCCTCTGTGATGTACAGTCAACAACAAAATTCGCTAAACTGTTCCTCCACAATTTTGATTTCTTTCAAACGCATTTTTACTGACTTCAAGGATAAGGTTCTATGTTTCGCTGTAGGTATGCATTCTTTATAATGTATGTTAAACATCACATGATAATTTTTAATCATTGATAACAATTGGTTTCCATGGCAACAGGGTGTAAACAATAAGTCTAATTTGAAAAATAAATGACAATGTTGATGGTCAATTACAATAAAATACTCGGCAAACGTAGTGTAGGACGCCCTCCGACCAGGTGGGATGACGATTTACGAAAGACTGCTGGCAGATGCTGGATGCGGCAAGCTAAAGACAGGGCGCTATGGCGCTCATTAACCCATATTAAGAAACTTACCTGTGAAATGTGATCCTGTGTACTTTGTTGATAAAACGGGTGTGATTTCTGCCAGATTTTACCACACAAGAAGGCATTTTTCATATTTAAATTTAGACGAAAACAATGCAAATCAGTAGGCATCTAAAGTGATAATGGTAGACGATGGAGATAATGATGTCAATGTGTGAGTGTGTACGCGTATATACAGAGGATGGACATATTATCGAGTTCTTTACTTTATTTCTTACTGAGACTATGTGCGTGGGTTTCTCTCGACCCTGACCTAAGTATTATATTTTGTTATTTATTTATTGAAACAGTTTAAAAAAAAGCACCAACAACACTATTAGGACCATAACTAATTAAATAAATAATTTAAAAAAATTTAATCAGATGCTTTTCAATAAAAATAAAATAGTAAAATTATACAAAAACATTAAAAATAGACAAATAGGTACCTTATAAAAGATAAAATATTTTATTATTAATTAATGCAAGTTACAGTCAAAATATGTTTACCTCGGTAAACAAATATCTTTTAGAAAAGCAAGACACCATGAAGAGATTGAAAGATGAATCAAAATTACATGGAACAAGTTCTGGGCATATAAATAAATTCTCAAATCAGACATGCCCTTAATTTATAAGCCTATCTTACTCAAGTCAAACATGGATCTTTAACAAATTCACTTCAGACAAGATCCAAACAACACAAAGAGCTATGCAAATGCAAAGGAGCATTCTAAACATAAAAAGACAGACACAGAAATGCCAACATTCGAAAAAAGACTAAAGTAATTGATGCTCTACATCACTGTCGAAGATTGAAGTGGAAATGGGCAGGCCATGTGGAAAGGATGAATAAGAAGTGGACCAGAGTTACCACTCTGGTCCACAGCTTGGCTTGGGACCACCTGGTTAAAGAAAAAGGGGATGCCCACTCGAAAGATGAATCAATGAAATTCTGGAAGCTACAGGAAAAGAAACTATAGCACAGGACCAAAAGAAATGGCACAGTCTGGAGGACGCCTTTACTCGAATATAGATCACAGAATAACAATTAAAAAATAATAATGCTTACCTTTCATGTATAAGAATAATAACTATAAATAACAAATTTTGATAACAATTTCAAATAATTTAGGTATATTTAATTTTGTAATGTTAATTATAAATAAATGGCTAAATAATAATAATGTGCATGTGTTTTTGTCTTAAGTTGTTGACTGTACCTATTTAAATAATTAAATATGATCTGCATGCTGATAATAAAGATGACTGATGGATGAGGCTAGAAAGGAAAGGGTTGAGGATTAAACAAATAGGAGAGGAGAGCAGGAAGGGAACTTACCAAGGGGTCTGGATGGTTTGGCTTCTTTATCTGATGGGAAAAATATATCAATGCAAAATACAGCATTATAGTCAGAACTTTACAAAAAGAAGATTATTTGGGCATGGTGCAATCATAACCTTAAAATTTTGTTAAGGACTTCAAAGATTGTACTCTATTTTACCTTTGGTGTGAAGAGCTTTAAGACCACAACCACAGCTGCAGGTGTTGGAATGGTTATGGAGAAGTCCTGTAGCGGCAGGAGTGCCATTCAGGCTCTTGGAGCTCATGTGCCATATTCCTCTGGTGAAATCCCGTTTTACTGGGGCTTGGGCTCGGGTCACCAGGGCACTTGTTAGATTAGGGCTTTTTATGCAATTTTGCAAAACTATACGAGCGGATTTAACTATGCCGTTCATCTTGAATTACTAAATTTTAATTTTCTTCAATTCAATTCTGTCGCCGGCGGCTGACTGATTGACATGACAGCTGTAAGTTCTAATTTTGACAAGTAACAAAAAGGCTGTCTTCGCCAAACAAATGTTATTGGCCCATCACTATTCACCGAGTACCTACACTAGACTGGGCAAATCTACTGATGGGAGTAACTCCCATCAGTAGTCGGAGACATTTGCCCAGTCTCATGAAAGAAAATCTTAACATGACCTTACCACCAGATGTGTTTTGGGGACAGATAGCAAATTTTGATGATTTTCAAAATATTGCACAGTTTGCTATTGAATTGCTGTGTTTACCACATACGAATGCTGATTGTGAGCGCTGTTTTAGCTCAGTCAATTTAATAAAAACAAAGAGTCGCAACAAACTCAATAGCGAAACTTTAAATGGTCTATTACTATCGAAACAGCATGTCGGGTGCTGTGAAAATTATGAACCAGCACCTGAAACGCTCAATTTGATGACCAGTAAAAATTTGTATAAGACGTAGCTAATTTTATTTGTAGACGAGGCGTGTATTTTCGGTAGCGGTAAGTGGTTTTATTCTCATACTTGGGGGAGCTTCTTTAGTAAGGTCGTTGAGATGTAAATCCATCCTCTGTTCGTGGTTTTGTTTGTCCAAATGATGACATTGACAATCTTTGGAAAACTGACACTGACAACTGAACCGTGTTGTCTATGCCGGTCGGTGAAAAAGGGGAGAGGCAAGATGGCGCGTGGCGGGCATCGGGCTCTTTGTATCGACCATGCGTAGAATTCACGATTTTATCAGTTGATTGGTGGAGTTTTCGGTGCCGTAGGGCTGCGCAGGGCTGTTCTGATTGTCCTAGCCTTTATCAGAAGGTGGGATGTAACCCTGTCTGTCTTCACGCCCACTGATGGTTTACCTCGAATGATACTAGGAAAAGTCTGACTCGCACATCCACACCAATAATGGCGGAAGACTCAAGCGACTTTACAACGGGAGTTCTGTGCCAATTACTTCAGTACTACCAGTACTACAGTCGGTTCCTTCTACTATCCTAAGAGAATGAGATTAACAAGTGCTATGGATGTTCAGAAATGCAATTGGTTTGTAATAGAGGTGCTGGTAAGGTCTGATCGTTTCATGCTAAAATTGTTGGTTTTGTGAATACTTCTATTGGATTGATTTGTAAATACTAAAGGTAGTATGGTTATTAAGCAAGCAGTTTGGGTTTTAGTTGGTTTATTGTGATGTGACCATACTTTTGATTGATTAGGTATAAAGAATCTTGAGAAAGAAACTAAACAAATGTCTTTCGTCAACATAAGTAGCTAATCAAAGCTAATCGAGTAGTTGCCCAATGATAAAGCATAGCCGGTGTAAATATGTCCCAATGCTAATAATCATAGCCGATGTCTTGTCAATGACACAACTTGCCCATCTGTTGCAATGTTTTCTTGTGAATTATTGTTTTCAGGGTTCAATGGAAGTGGAGGATGCCTGACACTAGATATTGGCAGACCACATCAATCATGGAGGCACATAAGGATTTAGTGATTGACGGAGCCAAATATGTGTGTGATAGTGCCAGAGAATCTACTTAGCATAGACTGTCTGGGAATCAGAAGTGCCTTATTATAAAGATAAGTCACACCTTCACAAATCAGATTTGTTTCAATTCCAAAGTAAGTGTATGTTTATTGAAAAAAAAAGAAAGTAAAACAATAAAATTAGTTTACTGTTGATAAAATTATAAAACCTGAATATTGTCTTGCATTTTGTTGTTCTGTTCATGTATTTGTTCAGTTACACATGTTACAAAGACAAGACTTGATTAAACTTGATACATATTATGGAGTAAGTATGGGTGCTAAGATGTGTTCTATTTTAATAATTCCATGATCAGATCACTAAACACTGATCCACATGCTATGTGTAAATCTTGTGTGACTCTTTATCATGTCATTTGCTTTCCTACTTTGTGTTTTTTTCTGTTGTAGTCTGCTGATATATTTTGTTGTTAGTTCTTGTTCATGTAGCATCAGTCCTTCAAGGATGATATTGTTTGGTTCTGATCTTTGTTTCTGTTTCGCTGTTTTTGCTGGAAGGTGAGGTCTTTGTGTCGTTATTTGGTTATGGTGCTGCTTGGCATAGCTAGTGTGAGCATCTTGGGTTACTACACCCAAGATTGGTCCTTGTTGGCATGGTGGCCATCTGAGAGGACGCGTGTGGGCATATTGAGTACGGTGTCTCAATATGAGTTCTACAGGCATACGGTGTTGCTTGTAAGAGCTGGTGAGAGAGTCTTGGGTTCCTACACCCAAGATTGGTCCTTGTTGGCATGGTGGCCATCTGAGAGGACGCGTGTGGGCATATTGAGTACGGTGTCTCAATATGAGTTCTACAGGCATACGGTGTTGCTTGTAAGAGCTGGTGAGATAGTCTTGGGTTCCTACACCCAAGATTGGTCCTTGTTGGCATGGTGGCCATCTGAGAGGACGCGTGTGGGCATATTGAGTACGGTGTCTCAATATGAGTTCTACAGGCATACGGTGTTGCTTGTAAGAGCTGGTGAGTGTCTTGAGTTCATTCAAGATTGGTTCTCTAGTCGTGGTCTGAGTCGTCTAGCTAAATGTTGTGTAGTCTCTAAATGGTGATCAGATGTTGTTTTGTGGAATATGGTTGCATCTTGTGATTCTGTTGTTCTATGATCTAGTTATATGTGTCTTGCTTGATGAAATTGGTGTTGACCTGTGTTGTGGTCAAGCAGTGTTTCTGGTTTCGGTCCCCTCATCTCTCTGGTGGTGCCACTGTGGATCTCATCTGTGGTCGGTAACTAGCAATGGTTGATCAGGTGGTAGTAGGACGTACCTAGAGTATGTACCTGCTAAGAGGCTGGAAGTCGGTGTGTAATGTGCAGGTGCCCAAGCCCATAATCAGGCTGTTCTTTAAAAAAAAAAAAACAGTTTGTGGACAGCTCTGTATAATTGGCTAGAGTACCAATGTTATTGCATGTTGATTATGTGTTTTTCGACAGAACGCGGCTGAAGCGAGTAATGTGTGCGGTTGTTTGGTAGGGGTGGCGGAGCGTCCGTGCTGCGGTGTTGGCTTGCGTCTGCCTGGTGTGCGCATTAATCATAGCAGGAAGAATGATGTCAGGTTGGACGAGCGAGTCTATGGCGATATGGCGATATCTTCCTCTTTTTATTTGGGTGCTGTAGTAAGTACATGGAACGTAAATAACCCGGGGTGTGTATCTTTATCAACAACAACAAACAAGGCATAATCGGCTAATTGCTGCGTTTGTTCATTACGAGGCTATTTCTCAGGGCTGGGAGTGTGGTGAAGCCGAAGCGATGACTGACTATTTCTCCGGGCTTGCAGTCTGGAAAGGAGATGGCTATAGTGTTGTGAAAGTGGCTAAGTATCGTAGGGTAGCCAACAACTGTATCAGTCTTCCTGTAGTGCGGTTGAGGTGGCCAACAACTGTACCTGATAGCGTTTGTTGGCGTGGTGGCCAAAGGCTGTATGCGTTACACTATAGCGTCGTCCGTGGACGGACTCATTGTCAGGCATTGGCCGTGTAGACGAGGCGTGTATTTTCGGTAGCGGTAAGTGGTTTTATTCTCATACTTGGGGGAGCTTCTTTAGTAAGGTCGTTGAGATGTAAATCCATCCTCTGTTCGTGGTTTTGTTTGTCCAAATGATGACATTGACAATCTTTGGAAAACTGACACTGACAACTGAACCGTGTTGTCTATGCCGGTCGGTGAAAAAGGGGAGAGGCAAGATGGCGCGTGGCGGGCATCGGGCTCTTTGTATCGACCATGCGTAGAATTCACGATTTTATCAGTTGATTGGTGGAGTTTTCGGTGCCGTAGGGCTGCGCAGGGCTGTTCTGATTGTCCTAGCCTTTATATTAATAAACTTTCTTACCTAAACATATGTACGATCCTTTTATTCTCCTCTCCCTAAGAAATACGATTTTTTTCCAAACCAGCGTACGATCGCTCGTCAAAAACATCTGGCAACACTGATCCCTAGTACATCTGTCTGTGGCAAAGATCTAGGATCCTACGTTCCGTAGGGTAGATATAGCGTAAAAAAATGAACAAATAATTAGTCATTCTTTTCGTTTTTTCTTATGACAATTGTCTATGTGAAAGAAAGAGACAACATCCCAACGTCAATGTCATCTTGAAACACAGAGTGTCACATTTTGATATTTTTCGTTGTTTGTTTGGGCCCAGCTGGGCTCAGGTGGTGAACAGAAAATATACTGTATTATGTAATTTTGTGTTTAAAACTTTGTTTTTGTGGTGTTTATTACTAATATAAATCATGGCCTGTGCAGTTGGCTGCAAAAGCCGCAGGATGATGGCTTTGTTGGAATTAAACCAAAGAATATCTTTCCATCGGTAAGTCGATTGACGTGTTTTGGCTAATGTTAGTGATAAATTTCTTTGCAATAGGTTGAATTGTTTTAATAATGTAATATTGAAGCTATTGCATAAAGTTATTCAAAGCTCATTAGCCTTATAATTCTATAATTCACAAAAAATTTGGTCACAAACCATAAAATGACATCTTATGTACCATATTGATGCTCCCTAGTGACGTACTGTTGTTGTCGATAGATTACTGTCGATAAGTTTAATACAAAATATACATACACCTACTTGTACTGAGACATAACATTTAAGAAATTTTTAAGTTATGGTGGCGAAACGGTTTACCGTCCGTCATCAATAAAAAAAAACCAGTGTGATTGGTACGTGTACCTATATGGACTGACTGACTTGGTGTTGGATTCACTAGATTATGGTGTCCTGAGAACAATTTCGTGAGATGAAAGTGTAATCCAATGATCGTAATGTTAGTAGAAGCTCACAACTAATTCTTATTTTTCACTTCCAGATTTCCTAAAGATCCAATTATCTACAAAATGGAAAATAAATTTGAAAAGGCATGATTGGGAGCCCACAAAGAATTTTCGTGCATATAGTTCTTGTTATAGAACCGGATATGAAACAAGAATTTTACATAACGATGCTGATTTTACAATGGACCATATCACGTATTTTTTTACTAAGTAGGCACTTTCCCTGCTCCTATCTTGTAAATGCTAACCAATTATCACCATTTAATTACTTAAATACCTGTTTAAAGTAAAAACATATAAGGTAGAGACTACTAGTTACTGGTTTAGGAGATATCTAGGTAAATTTTTCTGGTAATTATTATAAAAGCTTACTTTGTCATCGTAACGCTTATCTAAGACAAGGTGTTACTCATACTCAAGTGAGATCGATGACTGACTGACTGTAAGCTTACTTAATAAAAGTACCGACTTTGACAAGTAATGACAGGATTTTTTGGGTATTGATTGTGGTAGGTACATTTTCGGTAGATTCTTAGTCACGGCATAATTTAAACGGTTATAATTATTTTTAATTACCAAAATCTTGCCTGGATGGTGCTGCCCATGCCGTTTCGTGGTGCCTGTTATTTTACTGTAGTTGATTATTATTTTTTTATCGGCCACCGCGATAAGATCAACCATAATTTGTTATAAAATCTTTTGGGTTTCGTTAGTGTATAAAAAGCTTAAGTCTTACTCTGATCGTCTTTTTTTTCCTTTTAAATCTCAGTAACTACCTACCGAAGCTTTTAATTTGAAACTTCACGGTTATTAGAAAGATGTAGGTACCCATCTATAGCAGGTAGGTAGCACCTACCTACGCTACGTTGCATTCCGAATATTATCGATAAGTTTCCATACTTATGCACATTTCACATCCCTAGTTAAATTTCAATGACAGGAATGAAACTGACCACATTTGTGTTTTAGTATAACCTGATACAATATAGTTATCTCTTTCTTTCATATGGCACTATCCCAAAGGAGAGAGAAGTCAAAACAGAGTCAAATTGTAGCTTTTAAAAACGATCCATCTAGAGGTATACTATAATCTTTGGTCTGTGGTTTGTTTTGTTTTGAGAATTTTTTCAATTCACACGTGCATTTATTCTTATTTTCAAATAAAATTAAATATACACTCAAAATGGGTAGAAAACGGAAGGTCGAATCAAAAGAGACCACCGCACAAAAGTCCGCACCTGTAGAAGTGATAATAAAAGATGTAACATCACACCCGATCTGCATGCATGGTCCGACGTTGCTATTTTCGGGTGAAAAGGGCCGATATTTCGCTTGTGCCTCGTGTAGAGACCGAAAGGAATGCACAGTGATGATAGAAGAAGATGACTGGGCAAAGGAAGGTGTAAAAAAACGAAATGAAAAGTATTATAACCTCATGCCGAAGATAGATAAGGCGGCCGCCTGGAAGAGCTTAGTCGAGGTGGGTTTGGAGCTCATAAAATTGTACTACTTCTGTATACATATTGTAACAGTGTACATAATATCTTCAATATACATATATATCAATTTATCATCAGTGTCAAATACTCTATTTAATAAATTGCAGGTCAAATCCAAACATTACACAGACAGAGCCTACTGCACCACATGTGATGAGCTATACCCGCTCTCCTCAAACAAGAAACATCTTAAAGACCACAGAGTAATCACTGGACTGACTGATGAGCAGTTAGCTGCTCCGTCATCTTGGCTGCCGCCAATTGAAAATGATACTGTGGAGGCTCAGTACATGTTCTCTAAGAAAACTGTTGGGACCATATTGAATATTTTGAAGAATAATAGTATAAGGTATGGAAATTAACCTGTATTTTAATCCTTTGTCATAGGGCAAAGGATTAAGTTTGGCATAGTTTCGGCTCATTAAATTCTAGACTCGTATATTAGCTATTCAGTATGTCACATTGCTATACAAAATCCATCTGGTTTATTAAACTTAGGATAAGTTATCTAGGTGATTCAAACTTTTATAAAATAAAATATTGATGCAATCATAAAATAACCTACAATACAGACTTAAAATTTTTAGTAATATAATTATAATTTGACTAACATAGGGTATATGCATGCAACATCAGAAATTCTGGTTATTTGTATTCTCTGTTGATGGAGAAATATACTAGTGGGTGCATATTTATTTTTGTATTCTTCGTTGTTTTTATTTTGAATTTTAATCATTGAAAAGTAGATATTTTAAGACCAAATACCATAATTTCGTAATGTGATGTCACCGTTCAATATAATAATTGTCATGGAATCTTTAGCATTGGCAGGTTATATTTTTTGAAAGAAAGAAGATAATTTATTAAAGACAACAAAAATGATGGTTTTTATCATTTACTTAGAAAAGTAAATGATAAAAACCATCATTTTGTTGTAATATATGACACAGACAAGGTGCAGTGACCCGGAATGGATCTTGGCCTCGCAACACCAGAGATTGCCAGTTGTCCCGGTTCAAATTATTAATGTATCTAGTCCTTATGCTCTAAAAACTGGTGAAATACATACAATTTCAGTAACATAATCTGCATCGGAGCCCCCTCCGTCCATGATGCAGCACAAGCCAGCCCTGACTTTGACTCCATACTGTTAGACTTTGACAAGCGGCACCACAAGCTCCAAGCACCAGCCAAGTTCGTGTGGTTCAACATGTTTAACAACTACATGTTCAATGGCAATGAGGATGAGGGAGTGCTCAAGAAGTTCTTGAAGAAAGCTAAGTAAGAATAACTTCTTCCTAGACACTCACTATGATACTACAATAGTTTGTAAAGTAAAATAAATTTTACATTAATTTATTTATTACATGTGAAAACGCGCATTTATGTTTCATGTTTTGAACCTCCAAATTAGATGAGCTTTTTTATTTTTACTGACTTCAGGAGTTTTTATGTTCCGTATATTATATTTTTATGTATGTTCATTGATTTCTCTGTCAATTATGGACAGTTTTTTATTCGCTATTATATAGAGAATCCCGAATTAGTTACATAAAAATGGTATTATCGAGAAATTAATATTTATCCATTCAAGCTAAAAAAAATGTAATACTTTTGAAATCACAGTTATTAATGTGGTTATATTTTCACCAAGATTTTAAGAAAAGTTTATATGTGCACAATTACAAAGCACAATTTGTTCTTTTAAATTGAATACTCAAAGGCATGTCTCAGATTGCGATTCTGTGATTTTTTCCATGAAAAATTTAAAATCTGTTGGAAAAAGGTTGCCACTCAAGACCGTTTTATCACATTATGCAACAAAGCCAAACAAGTATTAACCATAGTTTAGGAATGTGGACAAAAAGACTAAAAGAAAAATTTGCATTTTTAATATAAACGGACTTCAAATTTTGAAAATGGGTTTGGAAGTAGTTTCAGGATCTTAAATAATGAAAATACCAACTAACACCAGTGATTGTTACTATTATAAGGTGATGGATGATGTTAATTTTTAAGATACGTGTATCTTAAAAATTAGCTTTGTAATTATGTTTTTTATCATTTTATTGCTAATCGCAGCACTACAGAGTATTGTTTAACTATAAATAAAAAAAAATCCCTGGCCCTTCAGTTTCCTTTGATTCCTAAATTCTTTACCAGATCGACTGGCACATGCATAGTAATCGATCCCCCATTCGGCGGGCGCGTAGAACCCCTGGTCCAGACCCTCAAGGAGCTGTCAGCCACATACCGGCGGATCTGCGAGAAGCCTGATGATGAAATGCTTCCCGTGGTCTGGGCGTTCCCGTACTTCTCCGAGCCGTATATCACTGGAGCTATGCCTGAGATTCAGATGCATGACTTTCAGGTGAGATTTATGAAATAAATGGTAGGGAAATAAAATATAACAAATGATGCTAGACAATTCACACAGCATTGTCTAGCCCCAAGCTAAGCAGAGCTTGTGTTGGATACTAGACAACTATAATACAATACACAATAGATATTTTTTTACTTTACATAGAAAACACCCAGAACCAATATCTGCAGATCAAACATTTGTCTCGAGGCGGAAATCGAACTCGCAACCTTCTGCGTCACCACACTACAGAGGTCGTCAGATAATAAAATGCTGTAAAAAATGTTATCCGTCACATCAATGCAAAACCCAGTAAACAGTTCTATCATACCATACTCAATCTTTGATCATACGTACGTACTATAATAACCGTAAGTTCCACACAGCAAAATAAAGCCTTTCTCAGACAGAGGTTGCCAATATCAGTGATAATGTAATGGTTAATAAATTAAATAAATAAGACGCGGCTGCTGTGGCGGCCAGTACAATGGGCGTTGTTTTCACATGCAGACTGTACTGGCCGCCACCATAGGCCTCGTCTGTCTGGGGGAATCTTAATGCAAATTACGCGATGTCCGCATTTTTTCTGCTAAATTTTCTGTTGTAGAGTAAAAAAGATGTTTTGCGTTTGAACATTTAAATAGCCCTGATAAATGTGAATTTTCAGTTTCATTAGTACAGCAGCGCCTCTATCGTGTGTGTTTAGAACTACTAAATCAGATACAAAAACGTTTTTAACCTTTCGAAACCCGCTGGCTTACTTTCGCCTACCCAGTAGTAAGGACACCAGATGGCTCCATCCACACCGAGAGTCAAGTCCGTGAATGTTATTGTTTCTTGTTGTATAATATTAATAAGCCACAAAACAAAAAATAAAACTTTGATACACTTAGCATTTTTATTTAATTTTACGACCTACCTTACTTCTTCATTCTATAAAACATAGAATTGGCAGGCTCACTACCACAATCTAAAAATGAACCTCCTGTATCGAATCGCCCAAACCCAATGGCTCCCCAAGGCGTCGCGAGCTAAAAAACGCGCGGGTTCTAGAGGTTTTTTCCGTTTCGAAGCACGGGTTCGGACAGGTTAAGCGTTTCTTAGCCATTGCCAGCGCATGATCAATGTTTACTCCTAAATTTTGTGTTAAAGAAATTTTATTTTAATTTCCAGGTCGAATACGACAACCACAAGAAATTCCAGAACAAAAAATCCGGCCGCAAAAACGGCTCACCAGTGCGATTCTTCACGAACCTACCACTCAAAACCATTGACCTATCCAACGATAAAAACTACAAGCTTTGTGATAAATGCAACTTCTGGGTAG
This sequence comes from Eupithecia vulgata, assembly GCA_946478455.1. Lineage (NCBI taxonomy): Eukaryota > Metazoa > Arthropoda > Insecta > Lepidoptera > Geometridae > Eupithecia > Eupithecia vulgata. The sequence continues at coordinate 14,344,569 of OX297873.1, forward strand.
CGGCCACCAATGAACACTGCACCAAGTGTAAAGCTTGCACGTCCAAGAATGGGACGACGTATAAACACTGCAGTGCTTGTAAGAGGTGTGTGAAGCCAACGTTCAAGCATTGCAAGGAGTGTGGCAGATGTGTGCTTGAGAAAGGACATGTTTGTGGCTTGGTGGTGGAGAGTCAGGTGAGAATATTAAACTTGTATTTTTAACTTGTATAAATTAAGAACCAAGTGCCTCTTATTCCTACACCTCGTCAAATTAGCACACTATCCATTTTTAAAACCTTTGAGGGAAAAAAAAGTGTAGTGGAGGTGTGGTGGTACTACTGCCGCGGACTATTTTTATTTTGGCGACCTCTGTGGCGCGGTGAGCGAAGGTCTGCCTGCGTCGCAGGAGGTTGCGGGTTCGATTCCCGCCTCGGGGCAAATGTTTGTATGATCTGCATACTTTTGTTCAGTGTTCTGGTCGTTTTCTATGTGAAATAAAAAATATCTGCCTATGTATATTATGTATATCAGTTATCTGGTACTTATTCATAACACAAGCTCTGCTTAGCTTGGGGCTAGATAATGCTGTGTGAATTGTCCAGAATTATTATTTATTTACTACTTGACTTTTGTTTCATCTCGGCTTGTTTATTTATGTGCATTCGCTTTACAATCTGTAGGGCAAGCATGGGCATTGCTGTCTAGGGTAGAGTAGACAAAAATTCGTTACTTTGTCATCGAAATCACGAAAATTACTTGAAATGAACTCCATCTTCAATAATGTATGCAATGTATGACGATGCGATGTAATTTTTGTCTATTCTACCCTATAGAACAATCCTGTGCTTGGCCTGCAAAATATAAAAATAAAACAAAAGAAAATAAGTATATACGGTGAATCATGAAATAGAACTGATTCTCTCACGAATGCTCGTAAATAACCTTAAAGGTTCGACTAGATCCTGCTCATTAAATATACATATATTATACTACCAGTATAGTATTATTATATGTGATTATCCTTGTTTCTGCCCACGGCATCGCACGCGTTGTTACTATAGAATCGTTTAAAGATTATTTCTATCCAATTATTACAGTTATGTTCCTGTTTTATTTCATTTATTTTTAATTATTATTTCACCCCAATACATTCATTACTTTTTACGGGAAGAAATAACAAAGATCCATCCATACAAACTTTCGTATTTATAATATTAGTTTGAGACTTAGCGCTATCGCGCCTAAAAATATTTTTACTAACTTATTTTATTTATTTCCAGTCTTGCTTCAACTGCAGAGAGACAGGACACAAGAGGTCCCAGTGTCCTCAACTACAAAATCAAAACAAGAAGAAGAAACGAAAACACGCTTAGTCTGATTTGATCACACTTTATTTACAAATAAATTGTTTACCACAAAGTCAGTTTTTCTTAAATTATAAGCATAGATTACGTCATCATTTAACGTGTAGAAGAAAATATAGTTTTTAAATCTGAAAATCACCTTAGGAAAGTATATTACATTAGGGACACTTCTGACTGGTATTGATATGGATCAGTTGAGCTACTGGAGCTTGTACATTGTTTGCAGTTTGCTCAATAGTTTCAATTATAAATACTAGTTCTAATATGTGTCAATTATTTAAATGTAAATGTATTATATTTATATGTAATTTTCTTCTTAATAAAAAAATTAAACCAATAATATTGATTATAAGACATATTTCTAAAATTGAGAAAAATAGAATTTCGAAATTTAGTCAGTGTATTAAATCAATCACTATAAAAAATATAACCTACAAGCTTTGATCGCATAATTTTATAAATCATAATTTGAAAGTCATGAATATAATCAAAAAGAAGTCAATTAGGAAACTATATTAAATAAGTAAATATAGATTATTCTTATTTGTACTTATTTCTACAATAGTGAAAAATAGAATGTCAAAAAGTCGATGAATTAGTAGACCACTAAAATTATGTTAACTAAAATTAAACTTATAATAAATATACTAAAATTATGTTAACTAAAATTAAACTTATAATAAATATACTAAAATTATGTTAACTAAAATTATGAAATTAATGTTAACTTTTATGTTTTGATCAAATAACTTTAAAGTCATGAAAATAATCATAAAGAAGTAAAGAAACTATACCAAAATAATGATTTAGTAAATCACTAAATCTATTATGTATACTAATATAAAGTATATTTACAAAAATGTAATAAAGACCAAGGGGTCGTCAGTAGGAGGTGCGGTTGACTTCTCTGTTGATTTGATTGAGTACTTGCTGGGCTTCCTCGTGCCTGTGGACATTTAATATTGATTTTATTTTTTGTAATGTTTAATACATATGGTACTTAAATAATTTATATCATTTACCTATGGACAACGAATCTGAATAAATAAACTTTTTATTTACATAAAAAGAAATTCAATAAATTAGTTAATCCTCAGCCACTGCTGAAACGAAGGTCTACCTGCGACGCAGGAGGTTGCGGGTTCGATTCCTGCTTCGGGAAAAAGATTTGTATGATCTGCAGATATTTTGTTCCGGGTGCACGACGAAATCTGGTTCAAATTAAATGCTCGGAGAAACGCAGTGTCAAGAGCGGGCCAAGAATCTCAGACCACCTAGAGGAGCATACATTTAGTGTCAATAATCTTTTGCTAAACGAAACCAAAACAAAATGTATTAGATTCATTCTACCTAATGTTAAACAAGTTAAGGCTGAGGTAAACGTAAAAGAAGAAACGTTAGAAATTGTACAAAGTACCGTATTTTTAGGAATCACCTTAGATAATAAACTTCAATGGGGCCCACACATAGATAAGCTATCGAAGAGACTTAGTTGTGCAGCGTATGCAGTCAAAAAAATCCGTCATCTTACAGACGTGGATACATCCAGACTTGTTTATTTCAGCTACTTCCACAGTATTATGTCTTATGGTATACTGCTGTGGGGCAACGCTGCAGATATTAACACCGTATTTGTGCTGCAGAAGAGGGCTGTTCGTGCAATCTATAATATGGGTCCCAGAGAATCCCTGCGTGATAAATTTAAAGAAATTAACATAATGACAGTTCCCTGTCAATATATTTATGAAAACTTGTTGTACACTCATAAAAATATCAAAACCTTTCCTAAAAATAGCGATATACATAATATAAATACTAGAAATAAACATAAACTTGCTGTGCCCACAACTAGGCTTCACAAAATTAATGTATCTTTTAAAGGGCAATGTATACGCTTCTACAACAAAATTCCTAGTGAGTTGCAAAATCTATCAATAAATAAATTCAAACAAATTGTAAAAACCTTTCTGTGCAAAAGGGCTTACTACAAAATATCAGATTATCTAGAAGATAAAAAAGCTTGGGACGGGTTTTGCTCCAACTCGAAAAATAACAACTAACAGGCTAAAGGTTTCTTCATCGCTTCTTTACTTTAGTCTACATACCGAAGTGACCGAAATCAAAAATATCACTTTATTTCCGTGTCAATGTTTTATTTTAAGAATTTCACCTTTTCTAAGTGTACATTTTTGTATTTATGGAAATAAAGACTTTTTGATTTTGATTTTTGAATACACTGGCAGTGTGCGGCAGAGGGACCCTCTCGCACGCATCGGTCTCCATATTCACGAACACAAGTGCCTCAGTGATGCTTATTAATTATCTTAATGATGCAAAATTATTTATAAAATTACTTTATAAATAACACACCGGCCAAACGAACGCAGAATTTTCAGCGTTGGCTACTGCACGTTGCACTCGTTGGCCTTCGTTGGTGTTGGACACACCAACGCTGCGTTGCGTACACAACGGTCCAGCAAACGCTAACCTAAAGACCGTTGGCGTTCGTTTGGCCGGTGTGTACTGTGTGTGTGCTTGCTTTAGTACGAGTACAGATTCGGTAATGTTATTTGGTAGAATGGGGCTATAATGATGCTGTGAGCATTGTCTATCAAGTTGCCAATATTTAACAAACCTGGCTTCGACTGCAGCTGCTTGATCGAGCCAGGCCTGGCGCACCGTGGCCCAGCGAGTCAGGTGCGAGCGGAGCAGCTGCTCTCTCGACGGAGGCGATGCCTCGCGCTGAAAGGGCATTATTAGAACTTTAAATTTATCTTTTTGGTTTTCTTAAAGTTAATATTTTAATAGAGAAGATCTAATATTAACTTAATTTTTTTGACTTTAACTACAAAAACTTTTTAAAGCACCGTTGAAGTAGGTAGCCTACCTACTTCCATCCTTCAAAGAGTTAGATTAATTTTCTCACATAGTTCAAGTTAATGTTGTCGGGGCTGGCCGCCTGCTGCTCCTCAGTCAGCTTCGGGACTCGCGAGACTGGCGGTCCCTCGGGTGGCGGTAGCACCAAGCTGCTCACCACCTGTCCTTGTTTGTTTTCTGTGGAACTGGAGAAGAATTCCGTAGACTAAATTTTTGGTCGCGAAAGTGAATATTTATTCTAGAACTAAGTTCTCAGTGTGCCTGCAGCTTCATTCTGTTAAATTTCATGGGTTTTATTTATTTGCGTGGAAGACTAAGTTTTTTCCACTATATCTAAAATCAGCTCATAAGTCAACGAAAATCGTTCCAGCCATTTCAAATATTAATTAAAAAGAAATATTTTTAAAAGTTTACTTTCGTCATACTCACAGGTAGGTACTACTAAAGATATAGTTATAGTTTCTTTTTTCTATGCTTTTGTATAAGGTACCTACCAGGGACGAGGGAAATTTCCCTCGTCCCTGGTACCTACATGATGAAAAAAGCTGTTATTTTGTCATTACAAAGTGACATAACAAAATAAACAAGAAATTTTGGGTACAGGCAACTGAAGTTTACGAGAGAATTTAAAACGCTTTAAAACTCATTTTTACTCTTTTGAACTGTTTTTGTTAATTTTATGTCTTTACTAAGTAAAGTACCTACGCAATTATCGACGACAATTTTTTTAGTGTTTACACTTAGGTACCTAGTTTTTTATGTTTATATTAGCGAATGCCTATTATTAGCTTTTTGTATCTATTGTAATTATTTAAGCTGATGACAACACAAATTAAATGTTTAGTGAGATGCAGCACAGCAGACTCGACTGGTTATTCGGTCTTTGGGGTAGACGAAAGTATCTTATCATGAGGCAAAGAAATAGAGATAAACGAAAAAAATATGCATACGAAGCAGTCGGCAGACGCAAGTTTCGCATAAAAAGTGCAAAAAGCGACATCCGCACAACGAGGCCCCGACGAGATTCGAACTCGTGATCTCCTGTTTACTAGACAGGCGCTTTAACCAACTAAGCCACGGCGCCTACGTTAGTAATGTGCGAAATTAGTAAACAGACAGGAAAGGTAAGAATTTATGACGTAGCATACAATGTAGCTTACGCCAACGGTTTCGGTCGCGTAAGTCGCGTTTAGCAGCTAAGAAAAAAATAACGTATTTAAAACATTCAGCTTGGTTTTTATTTTGTATTACAATAATTTATTTTATTTTTGGAAGACAAGCTGGTAGTACCACTAAACCAAATTTAATATTTTTATGTTATTTTTCTATTCGTTGATATTTAATTTTGCTATGTCCTTATTCTTGAAATAAAAAAAATGTTATTTTACTATACTTACCCTACTTATAATATATATGATACTTACCCTAAAGTACTATAATTAGCCTTTGGCTGATTCAGGATCCAAGCCCTACAAATAGGATACAGTGGAGAGTTCTCCCTGAACTGAGACAGGTCCACGCTGCGGTCAAATAACTTCAGGACATATGACTGCTTCGCAGGTGATTTACGGAGACACTTTTGGGCTTCTTCATCAGTTAAAAACTCTTCTTCTGATTCTGACTTTCTGAAATTATTATTTAGCTCACCCTAAGATTAGCTTTAGAAATTATTAGAAATTTAAGTTAAAAATTAGCACTCCAGTTTTCTGAGAATTAAAAACCAGGGCCTTTTAACACGCAAGCATGTTTATTCCCTGACAACATGTAGGTATTCAAAGAATTAATCTTTAAGTAGTGTACGTAGCAAGTAGTAGGTATTTAGAAAATGTTTATAAATTAGGTTCAATGGTGAATAATATAGACATTAGTTAGTAAAGTAGGTACCTCTCACGCTTAGTAGGACTGGCTGGCTCATCAATCTCGGCTGATGCATTCGCATCAGGACCCATAACATTTATCAAAGCCCCAATTAATCTGTCCCTGGCTGAGTTTACCTCTGAAAGCAAAGTCTAGGCTTAATTATGTAATTTCAACTATCAATGTTCGGATTTTTAATGATTTGGAACAATACAAACCTGGCCCAGCCTTTAGCTCCACTTTCATAGCGTTCTTGACTTTGTTTTTCATAGGTGTGAATAAACGCCTACGTTTTGGCATTATATGTACTTGCTAAGCTAACGACACCTAAATAAAACAAATGAAAACCTGAAGACAGGCAAAAATATGATGTGTGTGTAAATTTGTAAATTCAAAACAAATTAGATCGTAAACGTAAACAAACCAATTCGAACGTACGGGCGGCGGTGGCGGGACGATTGAAATTGAATCGAATTTAGAATGAGTCTGTGGTAGACTTAGAGAATTTATAACTGGAGATGTCATAGCAAGGCGTACCCCTCTGCCGGCCATAAGGCGCTCTTGGTCATACGCGTTATACAAAACTACTCGTCACTCGTTACCGCGCGGCCATTAGCTGTCGTTTTGTGTCGCGAAGTAGTGCTTAGTGAAAACAGTGAATTGTGCGGTATTTTGGGATAAAAGGCGATCAGAGACATAAAACTTAAGGGAACACGCTATTTCCTATCACAGGTAAGTGATATTTTTTTAATTGTATTTCTAATATTGTATAATTTTTGCTTGGGGCTAGATAATGCTATGTGAATTGTCCAGCATTATTATTATTATAATTTATTTATTTAGATTTAAATGGAATACAAGTTGCGACAGTTTCAAGCGTCTTGGTAGGAGGTGTAGGTGAGTATTGATTTCTTGGTAGAAGGCGTAGTGCGTGTTAGTGTGTAGCTCAATAATGGTGTAACAACAGTCATTGTATAATTGTGTGCTTGTTTTGTGTTTGTGTCACAGCTTTTACTTGCGTGTGCGTTTGTAAGGACACTTAATTTTTCTGCATTAGTATGCATGTTATGTAAATGTGTGCTGTACCGTTTTACCTCGCCTCCCGCGAAAAACGGCAGAAAGATTTTAGTACTAAAAGTAGCGCTTGCCAACTTCCGTTATAAATCTCTAGGCGTAATTTTGTTGCATTGCACTTCCAGTTCCACTTGTTTTTTCTGTTCCGTAATGTATGTATACTCGTATACGTATGTCAAAAACTAGTAAAAAAGTTCACTTCATTCAAGTCAACGTTATTTCATTGTCATTTTTGTTTTAATAAAAGGTATTACCAACGATATTCTTGAGATGTTAAAACTAACATGATTGCAAATATAAAATTTATGTTTTCATTTAGCCATTCATTATGGTTATTGTCTTCTTTATATAATTTTATATTTATTGTTATTATTGTATTTATATGTTTAATGTTTAATTACGATAAAACAGTATTTTTCTATAAGCAAATGTAGGTATATTCTTTTAAGAAATAAAATTCTAGAACCGTAAACCGTCTTCTGTGAAGTAAATCTGTGATTGCCATTCAGAGTCATTCTTTAATTAAAAAGTATGGTATTTATGCTGGTCCATTTTAGAATTAATATTATTAAAGAAAATAACAGCAATACAACAAAAGCAGACTAAATAATTTTAACAATAAATAATGCTGGACAATTTACACAGCATTATCTGGCCCCAAGCTAAGCAGAGCTTGTGGTATGGGTATGTACTAGATAACTGATATACATAATACGATACATTACATAGATAGATATTTTTTTTATTATATTATAGAAAACGATCAGAGGAGTACCCTACAAATACCTGCAGATCGTACAAATATTTACTTTGAGGTGGGAATCGAACCCGTAACCTCTTGCGTCGCAGGCAGACCTTCACCCACCGCGCCACAGATGTCCATTTTGATTGGGCACTTTTACAGTTGTTATCAAAATTGAAAACTACGGAATCTCCAGGAACGGTGTATGAAACAGTCTCTTTTTAGTGGTTCTTCGAATTTGGTTGGATCACCAGGTAGGATAAGACTGATTAAGAAGTGTAGGTCTTGATTCGGTCAATAACTAGTTTAATACGAGACGTAGAGAGCTGAAATTTTGTTTATACCGACAATCTTGGGTTGAAAAGGTTTCTTGCATCTTGACGTCAAAGTTACGACATTATCCGATGTGTCATAATCGATATTATTCAAAAGCGCGTGTATGTAAGGTACATACACGCGCTTGAAAATTTTTATGGTTACATCTTACGAAGAACATCAAAAACCAAAACCGTTTACAATGAACCTATATGTCTGTCCATTAAAAGGCTAGATTTTTTTTAAGGTTTTAAAAATATGCAAGATTACATAAAAATTGTAATCTATTGTTGTAAATTTTACTATGTTATATTTAAGCACTAATTAAGGGCTACTAGTGTATGTATATTTTGTAGGTGCGCATTCTATAGTGTCCGAGAAACAAGATTTCGCCCCAGCAGGAAATCGAATATCATAAAAAACCTTAAGAACAAAATTTATTTTTAGTCGCACATTTATACACAAATATAAGCTATCTGCCCATATAAGTTAAATTTGTCTAGGGCCATTCGTTTAGAATCTTAATGCTGGAAGAACGTTATCCCAGCAGAAAACGTATTTTGCGTTTTATGCCAAAACATGTACAATTTTTTTTTCATGACGCACATTCTCAGCTTATAACGGACTAGTTATTTATGTAACTCACTCCATTCTATCTAGTAGATACTTTTCTGCTGGGGTAACGCACACAATCAATTATTGATTGTGAATTCCAAATGCGTTAATTGAATTGACGCATTTGGGATTTACAATTCCGTCAAAAATGATTGAAAGAGTTGGCATCACTAATTTCGACGCACTGCAATGCAACCAACCAACCAAACCAAGCACAGGCGGATTTGCAGGTGGATGAACGGAGTGCTATAAAATCTGTTTCCAAAAATAAACAGAAAAGACTTTGACGACGAACGAATAAATAAAAATAGTTATAATTTATGTTATTCTAAATTGTGGGTAGTGTAGTGATCGATGATACAAAATGGCTTCTACGGCCTATGAGAAAGATGCAGACGGTGAGTACATTTGCCGATATTTTCACGCATCCCAGTGTTTGCGAAATAAAAACCGCATTCCATGAATCTTCTCAGCAGTTTTTTGTGGCTTAGGTTCCACTCCGATACATCTTTTATGAAATACATACCTACTGTAATTTGATTTGATTTAGAAATCATGTTAAAATTGCAGGCAGTAGGATTATTCCGGCCACGCAACGTCCAGACGGTACCTGGCGGAAGCCCCGGCGAGTGAGGGATGGCTACGTTCCTCAGGAGGAAGTGCCTCTATATGAGAGCAAGGGAAAGCAGTTCAAAGCCCGGCAGAGCACTGGGCTCCCAGTGGGTATGCCTCCTGAGATGGCAGCTGAAGGACAAAAGAAGAAAAAACCTGGTACCATTCAACCTATTCCTGGTATGATCATCAATGTTGAAAAGAAGAAGAAGAAAAAGAAAACTGGTAATTACGCTGTTTTCTATTAACATCATCATTGGCTGTTTACAACACAATGCCGTTCTCATTATGATCTATTCACAAGTATTATATTTTTATATTTCTTTTTTGGTAAATCACAGATTTACATAATATCGATATGGTAATCATAAAATTAGGATACTTATTCTAGCATTTTTCTAAGGTTAGTGGTCGAACTTCAGTGACTTATCTATCATTAACAAAAATATGTTAAAAATGTGAAGTTAATCTAAAGATCATTAAATTTGTAAATACCAAATCTATTTTAAAAGATAATTAATTGTTGCTATTCTTGTTTTAGCTGTAGAAGAGACTGCAGACAAACTTGCCAGTTGTGAAATTAAAGATACCACCCTAAATAGCCCGTCTTCATCCTCCATCTCCAGTAATTCAGCATCAACAACGGACCCTGCCAAGCGCCTTAAAAGCCTCAGAAAAAAACTGAGGGACATTGAGACTCTCGAGGAGAAACTCAAAGTAGGTCTAGTCAGCAGCCCCGACAAAGATCAAAAGGAGAAACTGTCCAAGAAAAATGACATAATAAAAGAAATAGAATCTTTAGAATTACTTGATAGTTTATAGGTACTTATTTTAAGACTTTATCATGTTTAAGTTTTAATGATTGTTGTCTTGTGTGATTTCTTTATAATTATAAATTTATTTACAAAATATTATAGTTTTCTCAACTCTAGTATACAATTTCAATACCCCTGTTCTCAGTTTTAGGATTAATGTGTCAAACAGAATTGAGTAGACAAAAAAATAAGTTTTTATTCAGGCATAGAATAATGGAAAATAAAGTTAATTACATGACAAGAATCAAAATATTGACATAGATTATTGTTTAATATAGTTGATGGACCTGGTTCATAGTGTTAAACATTACAATAAAAACAGCAAAAACAAAATAAGTTGAGCTTAAAATCTAGATCTATAAAAATACTAGAAATTTATTTTTATCACAATGAAATGAAAAATTATTATTGCTTGTTTTATGTTTGCAGAGCAGAGGATACATCTTTTTTGCATTTTCTAAATTATTCTCATACAGGTTATTTCTAAAATGTTTTATACTTAGAAAGCAGACAGTAAAATTACTTCAAGTGTGTGCCGTGGGTAAACATACTTTAGAGGAAGTTCTTCAAGCACTATGTCCAGCTGTGGACGACATTCCGCTGATACAATGATGATTCACATTGATTATTTCTTTCAATTACAAGACTAGTGTTTGAATTTTTGGTGCTAGTTTTAGTATCATTATCTTGTTTCTTCCATCTGTAACAACACCAGTAGGTAAAGTAAGATGATAACATAATGTAAGTTCTAAAGCTATAAAAATAGAGGTAGTTGACCATTGGATTTGGTCTAACAATATTATAATAAATGCTTCTTCATGGACTTATTCTATGTTCCTTCACAAAGATGTTGAAATTAGCACAACAAAGGGCTTTAATCATGTGAACACTCAATTGTATTGTGTGTCTAATAAATTTACACAACCAGTTATAATGGTCATATTAAGCGGTATGCATGCAATGCATGACATTTTGGTAGTGGCAGAGGTTGGCAACACGAGTGCAAAATTTATATTGCTCATAACTCACGTTGATGCGCTCTATATAAATTCATTTCTTGCTTTCTGTCTGGCGTAATTACCCAAACACGCAAGGATTCCAATAGCGGTGAATCCAATACCCAAAACAGTGGCTAAAAAGTCGCCGAAATCGTATCCTGTGGCTGCTTCCACATTGGTTACAGTTAATAACGTAAAAAGGAAGACACACAGTTTAAAATACATGGCTGATTACTATTTTTTTGGATTTATTGAAATTTTATTACAAAAGAACTTGACTTCTTTATTTTTGGCAATATGTGTCTGGTTTGTCACTTTTCTGCCAGTGTCTAGTTCAAGGAAATTTCATAGTCATGGAATGGAGGCGGGTTTAATAATATTAAACCTTCTTGTATTATAAGAATATGACCGGTAAAACAAGAAGAAAAAGAAAAAAAAAAAAAAAAGAACACCAATGTGATTTTACAATAAGAATATAAGAGGATAAAAAAAACAAAAAGCTATAATAAAATAAAATAATGAGGCCTTACTGCATAAATAAATAAAGTAGTTATTTACAATTTTATCTTATTTACATCAATAAATTTACATAGAAGAAATATTATTGCAGGGTAAAACGTAAGAGAAAGTAAACTTTTCATGGATACGGGACGTGGAATATCAAGAGGGAGTAAGTCATATAAAGAACATTGAAGAAAGGGACAGTTAAAAAATATGTGATCCACGTTACCTTCATCTAACCCACATTCACATACCGAGGAATCCCTAATCCTGAGTTTGGCTAGAAAAACAGGACAACAAGAATGTCCAAGTCGTAATCGGCACAGAGTAGAAGTAGTGAACTTTTTAAACTTTTTATATTTAAAAAACCAAGGAGCGTTCGGGATAAAAGGTTGAATATCGCCATAATGTTTTCCTTTGATTTTCTGACTTTCTGACCATAGATCCGACCATGACTCATGGAGATGGACCTTAGGAAGTAAACATAAATCATGTGAATATACAGAATCATATTCCAAGGATCCAATGTTCGAGGAATCCTTGGCAAGCGAGTCAGCAACTTCATTGCCAGGAATTCCCGAATGACCAGGGACCCAAGCAATTACAATATTAATTCCCAAGCGATGACATTCGAATAGGGATTCTTTGATTTTAAGGATTATAGGAAACCGAGACATAGAGCGGAAAGGATTCGAAATTATAGATTGGAGACAGCTTTTAGAATCTGAAAGAATTAAAGAATTGTTTAATTTATGGGACTTTACGAAAAGAATTGCTTCTAAAAGAGCGACAGCTTCACCAGTGAAAATAGAAGTTAAAGGAGGACACTTGAAACTTAAACAAATTTTAGTAAAAGGAATCCAAGCAGCAGAACCCACAAAGCTGTCAGAGGATTCTTTAGAAGCATCTGTGAAAATCAGATGCCATCCAAGAAAGAAGGAACTAATCTGTTCATTAAATATTGCAGAAGCATTAGGAGAATTTTTATTTATACCAAAATCTAAAATTATGTTAGGTTGTGAAATTAGCGCTTCAAATGGAGTGAGATATAGAGGATATAATGAGAACTGGTTAATTGAAAATGGAAGATTAGAAAATTTTATGTAACTATGAAGAAGGCAAGGGAACTTAGCAGAAGGAAGATTGTTATACAGATTCTTCAGATGAAACAATTTTGAAAAAAGAAGGTGATTAGCATGTTGACTAATTCTGAAGAAAAATCTGTCAGATAGAAATTGTCTACGTATATTCAGAGGAGGGTCCACACATTCTACTTGCATCGCATTGATAGGGGATGACTTCATGGCGCCTAGAATAATACGAAGACATTTTGCCTGGATTTTGTTTAGTTTATCCAATGAAGATTTATTAAATAGATTCAGAAGGAAAGCACCATAGTCAAAATGACTTCTGATTATGGCATTGTACAGAAGTTTTTGTGAATATGGGTGTGATCCCCACCAGACACCTGAAAGAGAACGAAGAATGTTGACATTCTTTTCACACTTCTGAACTATATTGTCAATATGAGCTGAACCATTCATTCGCGAGTCTAATGTAATACCAAGAAACTTAGCCTTATCGGTTTGAGGGATGAAATCATTATTTACATGTAACAAAACATTAGGGATAGATCTTTTTTTAGTGAAGATGACAGAAGAGCATTTAGAGGTTGATAAAGATAAACCATGGTTAGAAAGCCAATCATTAAGATAAGATAAAGCAGAGTTTAGACGACCTACTGTTTGATCTATAGAGTCATGTTTCACATACAAGACTAGGTCATCCGCGTATTGAAGAACTTCACAGAAAGACTCAACAGATTTGTCTAGATCATAAGTGTAAATGTTGTAAAGGAGGGGACTTAGAACTGAACCTTGGGGTAAACCCTTCCAAACAGTTTTAGGAGGAAGGAAACCATCATTTGACTTTATGACTACGGATCTTTTCATCAAAAGACAGCTTATGAAACGGGTAAATCTCTCAGGAACATTAAGACTAGACAATTTACTTTTAAGGACTGAGAGTAACACATTGTCATAGGCCGCTGCAATATCAAGGAAGACAGCTACCAGGAACTGTTTTTCTTTATAAGAAGAGTAAATGTCAGATACAAGAATGCTCAAACTATCAGATGTACTAACACCTTTCCTGAACCCAAATTGAGTTTTCGATAGAATACAATTGTTCTCTACGAACCATTCCAATCGATGTTTAAGCAACCGTTCCATCACCTTACACAAAACAGAAGATAACGCAATGGGTCTGCGGCTATTCGGATCCGAAGGATTTTTTCCAGGTTTGAGGATAGGGATAACAATTTGAGTTTTCCATTGTTCTGGGAGATTGCCATGTTCAAAAAAGGAATTTATGAGTAAAAGATAAATTCTTTTGCAAGAATCGGGGGATTTTGATAAAAATGAATAGGGAATATTATCAATTCCAGGAGAAGAGTCTGTCAAGCCGTCCAGTGCTATGTTAAGTTCATTAGCGGAAAATGATTCATCCAACCAACTATGCGAAGGAAGATAAGACGGAAGAGGTGTAATTGAGTCGTAGGAGGGAACGAATGGCGGGGCAAGCTTGTCCGAAAAGGACTCTAACCAAGAAGAAGGATCATTGGATGAAGGATTGTCAATGTTGCAAGCGCCTCGAAATCTTCTTATCTGTTTCCAGATAATGGACGAAGGAGTTTTAGGTGACAAAGATTCACAAAACCCTAGCCAACCATTTTTCTTCTTTTTTTTAATGGTTCTTTTAAACTTAGCTGAGTTTTTTTTATATTCAAGGAAATTTTCTTGGCTCATATTGGCAGAATAAGCAAGTTCAGCTGCTTTACGTTCAGAAGCTACAGCAGAACATTCAGCATCCCACCAGGGACTAGAGATCCTGAAACGTTTGTGGGGTTTCTTTAATGGAATAAGAGAATCAGCACATGAGATAATAATGTCAATAAAAGCAGAATAAGCTTCAAGGGGACAACTATTGATAAGGGAAATAGGGAACGATTCTAATTTAAGATCAACTAAGGAAGAATACGCAGACCAGTCTACGTCAGAAAGCCTATATTTTAGAGATGGGCAGGGATTACAATAAGGGGTACTTTTATTGGAGAGAGAGACGACTATAGGAAAATGATCACTACCATATGATATGGGAAGAATTTTCCAGGATATATAAGGAGAAAGAGAAGGAGAGCAAAGAGAAAGATCAACAGCACTATTAGGATTTTGAGAAGGGTATGCCCTTCTTGTGGGAGAACCATCATTGAGTATACATAAGTTAGAATCATCAAACCCTTCAAGAAGGGATAGACCAAACAAATCACAGGAGTGATGACCCCACAGAGTATGATGCGCGTTAAAATCACCTAAAAGTACTATAGGAGGAGGGATAGAGGAGAAAAGAAGATATAAGTCGGCTATAAGGGAAGAATTGGGACGAGGAATATAAACAGATACAAAGGAGATGTCGAAGCACTTGACACCAACTGCGTTGATGTCAGGAGGGAGAGAGGGAAGAGAAATAAGAGAAAAGGGAAGAGAGCGCCTCACCAATAAGGCGCATCCAGCACGCCCGTCAGACCTGTCATCTCGAAGACAGGAATAACCTGAAACTCGAAATTGAGAACCAGGCTTTAACCATGTTTCCGAGACTGCAATGACTGACGGGCAAAATTTAGAGATAAGGTGAAGAAGTTCAGGGAGTTTCGCACGAATGCTCTGGCAGTTCCACTGCAGAACGGTCACAGGATTCATGTTGGAAACCAGAAAGAGAAACTAATTGAGTCAATTTTGCGGCAACGTTGGACGGTAAGTTTTGAGGATTCGAAATAATTAAATTTATTAATAATGTGAGAAGGGTGTCTAGTATAGACTCACTTTGGGGAAGTAATTGGTCGGCCTTTAAACCACATCCGTTAGAAAGAGAGGAAAGAGGGGTGGAAACAATGCCTCGATGAGAAGCAGAATCATAGGGCTTGCCGAGAGGAGTACGTGAACGGGGAGAGGGAAATACAGGTTTTATGTGAGACCTTGGAGACTTGGGGGCAGACGAATTGATACGATTTTGGGACAAATTATAAGAGGAGGATGGAGTGAACAGCTCCTGGGAGTACAGGGACTGGGCTATTTCAGAATAGGGACGTGAAATTGTAGATCTTGGAAATTGTGAGGCTGCTTCTTCATACGAAATAGCTTTAGAAGCCATCACAGACTTTATAGATTTTTGCCTTGCTAGTTCGGGGCAAATTTTACTGGTGGCAAAATGCTTACCTGAACAATGTAAACAGGAGGACTCAGACTCAGATACATCACAGCCATCACCAGAGTGATCCTGGCCACAACGAAAACAACGAGGTTTCGATCTACATTGGGCTTTAGTGTGTCCAAAGCGGCAACAGGAGTTGCATTGGATTGTAGGGAACTGATAAATTTCAACAGGAATTGAATTATAAAATAAGAAGACCCTGGATGGAAGAGTTTGACCTTGGAACGTGACTACTACGGTTTGGGTCGGAACCCAAGAGACCTTCCCTTCATCTATTTTCTTTCTATTGAGTCTTCGAGCTTTAAGAACCTTAGCGCCAATAGGGTTAGATGCTGCCTCCACAAATTCATCCATAGAGAGGTCCGTGGGCACGTTCCTTATTATACCCATTCGAGTTACATTGTACGTTGGAATAACAGCATGTAATTTATGAATCGAGAGAATTGGGGAAATAATAAACGAATTGGCATCTACAGCCGATGAGAATACTACGCTAATTTTGTTTCGACCAACTTGCTTTATCCCACCAGAGATAATGTTTTCAATTTTATGTTTGTGTAAAAATTGACCAAATTTGATTGACTTAAGAGAAGTCCCCGCAGATTGTTCTGGGTCAGTTCTGGAAACGTGTACAACAAAAGGACCCTTATCAGAACTCAAATAGGATTGGATTGTTCCAATCACAACGGACGGATCACAATATACAGATTGTATGGAAGGCACAGATAAATCAAGAGATGCAAGTTTTTTACTTGGAGTGGGAACATACTGCTGAATTTCGACTATATATCAATAATTTTTCGTTTCGAAGAATAAGAATCGGTTAACATGGGAGGAGGAGCGGGGTCAGGGGGGTCAGGTGTCGGCTCAAGAGCCGGCACCCAAACTTCATCATCCATTTTTTATTTAAAGATGTCAATTACTAGGAATTATGTGGCACCCTGTAAAGATTTTGATGAAGAAGATAAAATTGAAAAAAAAACACTTTATCTACTTACCAGAACCATACAAGGGTCACTATTTACACTTTAAAATCAAATTGGTGAGATCTGGATGCAATTAATTTAAAAATTCCCAGAAAAAATCTCCAAACACAACTGGTCTTTTCCAATCCCAACTGACATCCCCAAAAGAACTTGTTTAACTTTTGTTTGCGTTTTATCACTTCTTATTTTATGCGTTTTATTCACCGAGCAGTTAGCACATACAGTGTCACTGTCAAACGCGAATCGGTCATTCATTCGCTTTCAATGTAAAACCGTCTTTATTTCGAATTATTTTTAATTTTATTGGCTTTACTATTAGAGCATTTATAACGCTTACACGGAATACAGGGAAGAAATTAGCAATAACCTAAAATGTCCTCTTACCCAAAAAAAAAAGTAAAAAGATAACGGCGAGAGGAGCAAGCAAAACGAGACTAAACAAACAAATATCTTTGATAGCGGCGAGAGGAGCGAGCTACGACAATGTTTGACTTCAGTGGCAATGCAATGAATGTGCAAAATGGCAAGAAAACCATGACAACAACTGATAACTTTAATAATAAACTATATTTTATTGTAAATGGAACTAGCTTTTATACGACGACGCGACGGTTTAATTGTAATAACTGAAGCTTCTTCACTACGATAGTAATGTTATAATATTCTATGCTACATAAGTGCACGCACACTAGGAATTATTAATATAGTGATATGATCTACGAATAAATAATAAGTATTCGTACTTCGTAGGATATGATTTGCCGTTTCAATAGGCGTTTTGGTCCGAAAAGCAGCGGCAACGCGGCTAAGGAGTAGATTACATAGACCGATGGTCTATCTATTGTCAGGGACGAGGGACGTCCCTGGTCTATTGTATATGGAACTGCCCTAAGCATGTACTTTTCCTGGATACCTAGTAAACAAATCGGTTGACAAACATGGCGGATTATGGTTAGATTCGGCCTGTTTTTGCTTTGGCATAGGCCACAGCCTGCCACGAAACACTTCAAGGTACCTCTTCTATATGATTTTCAATTTATATCACAATTTTGCTAAATATAAAAACATAAAAATCTCACAATGGCATCTCCTCACATGTAAACAAAACCGTAGAAAAAAATGGCGTCCGTGACAGCAAAAGTACATCGAAACCAGGAAGAGGGCGCTGATAAAAAGAGTGTGTATGCTTTTTCCCTCAGAGCAATAACTAAAGCATAGAGAGAGCGAAGAAATTACGATATATCTAAGCTCTTCTCTCTTATAGCGCATATATATCATGTAGGCTTAAAGCTAAATGGGCATTCCGAAGATGTCAAACGGTCACAGTTGGTCTCTTATTACACGACCAATTAAAAAAAGCACAACAGATGCTTAGCACACGGTTAACCGTACAAAGTATTTGATTTAGTTGCTTATTACGTGTGAATGTAAATACGTGAGCTGGGTCATTATTTTACTAAAAAATAATAGATTTTGTGCATAAATCTGTTAAAAAAAGAAGCAAAGGACAGATGCATAAGCTTTTAACATGGCTTGATTTGTGTTATCGTGTAAATCACATTCATCACGGAAATTAAACTATAAATGTGTAAGCTTTCACCGGTAAGTGTTTTTTTACAGTTTTCATACAAAATCCCGCGATATATTTGGATGTGATCACTAAAACCATACATATTAGATTGCTGTTGATCCCTCAAACATATTTATTACAAACTATGTTGTAATCGCGAAGTAATTTACAAATTTAAATACTGTTCATTTGTGAGGTAATGCTATGCTAGTGATGTAGATACGTGGGTACCTACTTTTTATCGATACGATAATTTTATGCCGATATGTAATTTGGAGAAGTTTTCGTTTTCTTTTTTAGTATGCCTCCAAATGAGAAAGAGAACTGGTGTAAAGCGATACCGAGAGCCAGAATTAATTGGACTAAGCATAGCCGAATATGTTCTAAACAGTGTAGCATATCAGTGATTTTTTTTATGTCTGCAGATTGAACTTTTATTAAGGTTAAAGCCAGGTAGTATTTATTTACTAAGCTTTCATTGTTTCAGGATAATGATGATGATGAGAATCTACACCCAAATCCAGGACGGGAGCCTTTGAAATATTTGCCCAGAGAATATTTCCATATTCTCTCACATTAAAATATTTTTATATTTCGGGTCAGCTCTTAATAAATTAAAAATATCGTTTTGATCCTATTGTTTTTATTTCATTTCGTATCATGAAAACTGCTGAACTGATTTCGATAAATTGTACTGTTCCCTAAGTTAAGAGATACCTAATCCAACAGAAAGAATGCTCACAATCCAATTACGAGTTTCAGAGAAATGCGTATAGAAACATACATACAAAAACTTATTAAATTTGGTACACGTGTTTAGAAACCCACATAGTAGAGTAACATTATGTGAATATTGTGAAATTCCAACATACATACGTATCGAATCGATAACCTTCTAAAGACATGACATTATTGTCATGTCATGTCCCGTATGAACATTCAATTCAAGAGTTAAATTATCTGTTAAAAATAAATTAATATCGATACTTCTGCAAAATCGGCACATCACTACCGAGACGAAAAAAGTGGACAGCATTGCAACCCATATATCTATATACCTATCCTCTTTTTTCACACTGATTGTGTTATAATTATAAAGAGTATAACTAGACTTAAATTTCACGGTCCCTCTATGTTATAGTTATTGCTCTGAGCTTTTTCCTAACGTAAAACCACTGTTGTGTGAAATTTAACAATTAATTACGGCAGTTCCGATCGTTGTTCTGAGGCATAAAGGAAGAATTCATCTAAGTTCTGAGGCCTGCACCTTAGAGTAATCCATCTACGGTAATTGTGCATTCATTCATTTTAAAAAGAACGGAGTATACTCATCGAGTTAGAATACTATAGAGTCCCAATCTCTAACTGACAGCACTCAAAAAATGTCCGAGCGCCGTTCTACATACCTATACATTTGTTGTTATATAGCTCACAATGACATTTACGCGAATTAAGACGTTATCTTGGTTGAATAATGTTCAATGTCGCTTGTACGCAATGTCATAATAATGCACCGAAGACATACCGAAGATTTCCGAAGACGACCGACGGCCATGCGCGTACGAACAGGGAACAGGGCGAGTGGAGACGCTATTTGTACTAAATAATATTATAGGTCGTATTTGTGAAATCATTATATGTGTGAGTTTGTGAGTTTATAATGTACCTAAGAGGACTCCGAAACTAAACATCTGATTAAAAAAATATGTTAACCAATATTTAGAATGAATCTAGGTTTCAGGATGGACATAGGCTATAATTATATTATTTAGCCAGGAGGAGCCGGGGCGGGGCAGCTAGTCACACTTATAATTTGTGAAGATAGCTTATACTCTGGACTAACACTTATGCTAGGTACCTACTTTTTATCCCGGAAAACACGGGGGTGCAAATAATTTTAAATAAAACAAATTAATCTGTATGTATTACGAGTTTTATTAGGTACTATTTTTAAAAAAACTTAAAAAAACTATTTTTAAAAGAAAGTGATTGGAGCAAACAACCGACCCCTTACATGGCTTGTAGTTTAATTCATTTCGAGCTTTTGATAATATGACTGTCCATTCAGAGCACCTTACGGGGTTTCGAGGAAAACTAAAAACAAGGCATACAAAATATTGTAATTTACACTATAAAATTATAGAACGCTATCGACTCATCTACTTTTTGTTCGGAAAAAATTAAGCATTTATCAACATGGTAATATTATTAAGTATAATAATTAATAAATAATAAAATAAAATTCGTAAAAATATAAAGTATCAATGAACTCCACAGTTTTGTCGTTGGAACACAGTGCGCTCGTCACAAGCTCACGCGAGACTTTGTTTCTCTTTTACTCTTACATATTTGTTTAACGTGTGAAAGAGATACGCCTACGAAGTACCAAGGTCAAGCTGTGAGCATTTTATTTTGCAGAAAAAATTTAAAATTATTGAAATTAACATGAAAATACGTACTGTGGATACATAAATTCATAAAATTGTTATGATACTTACCTAAAATACGAAACACCATCCTTTTTTTGCACGTAGTTGCTGTTATTTGGGCAGGAAATCACCGAACACTTCGGCATCGCGAACGTTGTACGAGGACTGCGGTCGCCGTACAACTAAACAAAAACTCTGCACGTAGCGTAAGTTGTGCAGAGTTTTGGCGCGGACATTTTATTTCTGTGATTGTTACTCTATAGTATTCTAACTCGATGAGGTCGATGAGTATACTTCTTAGTTTATGATCCAGTCTTTCATTCATTTCGTTCATTCATCGATTGGAGATTCTCGGTTGCTGCTCGATGTGAAAATTAAAATTTCATCAAATATTGTCTGTTTTTGTGTTCCCAAAGCATTTTGCATGCTAACCAACACGTACGAAATATCCCAGTATATAGAAATGAAGAACTAAAACTGTTATCTGGCTCTGAAACTTGGTTATCCGCTGATCAGAGGGTGCTTCCAATAGCTCTGTTTATCGAAACTCCGGCTGTGTTCAACAGTGAAAATGAGTTACAACTCAGGCGGCAGTGGAAGTGGAAAAGGGTTTGGATTCGCCGGCTTCACCATGCCCAAGAGAAACCCATCGAACGTGTCTCTTCACGCGGTTCCTCCGCCGACGACTTCGATGCATGCAGTCCCGCCTCCGACGTCGGGGCTCTCGAAGCAAGGCTATCACACCATGAACGCGATTACGCAGAACGCAGTCACGGGGAATTTCGGCTCATTGGGCAAGAAGCGGTCTAAGACTGAGGATGAGTAAGTTCTTTACCTCTAACTAATACCCAGGCCCTCCGACCAGGTGGGATGACGATTTGCGAAAGAATGCTGGCAGTTGCTGGATGCGGCTAGCTGAAGACGGCGGACGCTCATTAGGGCAGGCCTATGTCCAGCAGTGGACTAATATAGGCTGATGATGATGAATACCCTGGTGCTTATTCTCAGGGCTCAAGTATTATAAATCTGTTATTTCATCTTGTAGGTATTTTGATGATGATGATGAACCTGTGACTCCTGCTCTTGCGTACATCCCTGCTCCGGGCAGCCCAACTAATGAAGCTAATTTCTCTAAGGTTAGTTGCCTACAATACAATAATCTTAAGGCCTCCGAAGCTTACTCACAACAACGACCCCTGTCCTGAATGTAGTCCAATACTTGAATTAGGTGTATATTAGGCTAGGGAAAAAGCCAAATATTTCACAAATAACAGGTTAAAGGTACAAATAGTAAAATACTGCATCTCAGGCAGTCAGACGTTCTCTTACTATGCCACAAAGGACATTTAGTTTATTAATTGATTTGATGAAATTTTAGTTTTAATTATATGAATTATCTCAATGAATTTTATGTCACTTAGTTTATATTTTATTTATGCTAGTTTTAATTACTCTTGTATAGCGTAGCCTCTATACAGCTGAATATTTTATTAATTATGTACCTACCTACTTTTTGTGTTGTTCTAATTTAAATTTTATATTATTTAGACATAAGGCAATCATGTTTTTTTTTTTTGACATAACTAAGTGCTCCTTTGTGTTCCTATAGTTGAAAATAAATGAAATGAAATGATGAATTTGAGAGTTTCAAACCAATTTTGTTAGACAATTTTTTTTTTCTTTTTTTTTTTAAAACAAATAATAATATTGTTAGACAATTGACATGATTTCTAATTCAACTCAATAAACTCACCACCTTTATGATACTGAACTACAAAACTGATTCCTTACAGGATGATGAGGATGAGGACCCTCTGGATGCCTTCATGGCAGGTCTGGAACAACAGGCAGCTAAGGACCTGGTGGCGAGCAAGGAGAATGCCACCAAGGCTGACAGCGGCAGAGGCACGAGAGGGGATATTGATGAACTGGATGATGAGGAGAGTTATTACAAGTAAGGAGTTATTCTACTGATATGGTAAAAAATATTAATCAATTGAATTCAACGCTAGATTATATACTCTGTACTATATACTAAAAAAAAGAAAGCAAAAGGTATGCGATAAATACCCGATAAATAATATTAAATATAATATACTCTTTCATATATTTTGATACATTATTTTGGTCTTCCTTGGTTGATTATTCTCCTTAGACATCTGAATGTTGCACTTTTCTTCATGAGGTTGTTAGTCTGCTCTCAGGTTTAGATGGATTTCCTATTTTAGTTAGGTGGTGTGTCATTGGCAGCAGATAGACAGGCACTAACGAAAGTTGGTTTTCAAAAATTAATCCATCCATACCCATCATCACAAACACGTTCGTGAAGACGCCAGGTCTTAAGGTTTTCCCTGAATTGAATTAAGCTTGGATTGGAGGGTTGGAAGGTTGCTGTATTGGTAAGGTTCCTGTATTGGTTTTGAGTCATTCTAGCTCGGAAATAAAATATTAAATTTCTTCTATTTAGATTTCTTATCCTATTCTTTTGTATATTTCTCATCAGATACATGGAAGAGAATCCACTCCACACCGGTGACGATTCCGACGTTGAAATAGAATATGATGAAGATGGAAATCCTATTGCCCCTGCTAAGAAAAAATACATAGATCCTCTGCCACCCATAGACCATTCTGAGTTAGTCTATGAACCATTTGAGAAGAACTTCTACACGCCACATGAGGATATTGAGGAGCTGGAGTTCCAGCAGGTTGAAGAGTTGAAGAAGAATCTTGGAGTCAAGGTATGTGATAAGGTGACGTGTAGAATGCCAACGCACTGGTGACCATGGCCGCTGCGGCCTCATTCGCGCCATTGAAAGTGGTGTGAACTTGCGTGTCGCTTTCAAATCCCAGAATTTACTGTACGCCGCCCTATAGCCATGGTCGACAGTGCATTGGCGCTCTAAAGCCTGTATAATGTAAGTCATTCATAGATCTATTCTGAGTAATACTTACGCCATAGAAAAGTGTTACTTGAGCATAGATCTGTGACTGATGATCAGGCTTTCAGAATACGGACCTTCGAAGGTACTGGAAACACTCTTCATGAGAAGACTAAGCCTTGAAATTGCCAAAACCTGACTAATACCTTCTCATCAATTTGGTTTCCGCGCGGCCCATGGGACAATTGAGCAAGTCCATCGCTTGGTAAATGAGATTAATAATGCTTATGAAGGCAAAAAATACAGCTCCGCGGCCTTTCTGGATATTTCCCAAGCTTTTGACCGCGTGTGGCATGAAGCCTACTTTACAAAATACTAAAAATCTTGCCAACAAACTACTTCTTATTTATAAAGTCGGTATGACTTTATAAATAAGAAGTAGTTTGTTGGTTGATTGGTTAAGCCAGCGAAACTTCTATGTAAAGCAAGGCGAGGAAATATCAGCTCTTAACAATATTCGTGCGGTGTCCCCCAAGGCAGTGTCATGGGCCAGTACTGTACCTAATCTACACATCAGACCTACCAATGACGGAAGGAGTACTCGTGGGAACATTCGACACAGCTCTAATTGCCACCCACGAAAATCCAAATTCGGCATCGGAAATACTTCAGCGAAGCTTATATGACATCTCAGCCTGGCTAAAAGAATGGCGCATCAAGGCTAACGAATCCAAATCGGTTCATGTAACGTTCACCCTCCGTCGTGGCTCGTGCCCCCCCCGTACAGCTGAACGGGATCCAAATACCACAGTCTGATGACGTACGGTACCTCGGTATCTACCTAGACAGGCGTCTAACATGGAAGAAGCACATTTTTACCAAAAGAAAAGCCTTAGGCCTCCAACTGAGGAAACTGTTTTGAATTCTGGGAAGAAAGTCTAATCTGTCACTGGACAACAAACTCTTAATCTATAACAACATACTGAAACCGATATGGTATTACGGAGCTGAGTTATGGGGCACCGCGTGTAACTCTAACCTGAACATCTTGCAACACTTCCAATCTAAAAAGCTTCGCCTTATATCAAACGCACCATGGTTCATGACAAATGACCAGCTGCACCGCGACCTGCACACACCTACTGTTATTGAAGATATCGCCACCAAACTGAAATCCTATGCCCAACGATTGGAAATCCACCCAAATGAGCTGGCTAACAACCTCATGAAGAAAGACAAAACATCCAGACGACTAAAGAGAATAACTCCTCAAGACCTAATATAAAAACATTAAACAAATAGATATACCGATGGTCATATACCATACATGACATGGCTGGCAGTGGCAGCACGAAACAGACAAAACTCTTAGCCCAATGCCTAAATGGGCAGATGGCAAGAAAAAAAAGGAGATTAAAAAAAAAAGAAAAAAACGGACCTGAGTTTTGGTTACCGACGATGCGACGAAGCGTTAGATTGGTTTGGTAGTTACATAGATACATTACTTGGGGATTAATATATATTTTCATGGCCTCTGGACTGCAGACTGCATTCTCGTAAAATAAGCGTGAAAAAAAGTGCTCTGAAGTGCTAGGAATCCAGACTTCAAACTCTAGAATTTTGGACGTGAAAACGATTGTCACAGGCAATGATGTTTAGAGAATCGTAATGAAATGCAAAGTGACAAGGGTTTGTATCTTAAGCCTTCTCATTATCCAGAACAAACCCTAATTACCTGGGACAGCACCTTGAGCAGAAGCCACTTCTGTTAAATATCTCTTGAAAAAACTTTAATAATAATATTCTTCAGATATCTGGTCCAGACCCGCCGAGACCCGTCAGCAGTTTTGCCCACCTCGGCTTCGACGAACAGCTGATGAAGGCGATCCGTCGCTCCGAGTACAGTCAGCCGACTCCGGTGCAAGCGGCTGGAGTTCCCGCTGCGCTGTCTGGGAGAGATCTTATAGGTAATCCTTCTTATAATCCTAATGAAACTGAAACTTTTTGTTTATAACACACAAAATAAATATACAAACCTTAACAGAACACATACATTCACCAAACAAGGTTTTGCTGCTGACCCTACATCTAGCTAGAAGGTTCCCTTAGTCGGTTCTTACAACATCCAAACAATATTTATATCTTCGTACGCTCAAAAAATAGATTGTGCTGACCTTAAATCTTTTGTAAATCACCACAATCACAAGAAATATGGATTCAATCCACGGGCTGACATGCTGAGTATATTTCTTTATTTATTGATATGCAAAACAGTCATAACTTCAATATAAAAAAAAGTAAGATTATAAATCCTATACTATCTTAGACTAGATTGTGATCTCTAACAAGTAAAATAAGTAAGAAAATTTTCGATATCGGCTGGATTCGAACCTTTTTGACGAAACTGACTAAGATTTCGTGGCTTAGTTGGTTAGAGCAGACCCGTACTGAAGGTGAACGTAGGTTCGAATCCTGCCGAAATCGAAATGGGACTTATCTATTTTCTTAGAAATTAACCAGAGTGCGAGGGCTTACGCACTATAATACAAACACCTTAGATTTTGATCCAAAACATGCATACACAACACAACATGGTTAATAACAACAAAGCAATAAACTTGTAAAAAAAAAACCATAAAATTAGGTTAAAAGGCAAATACAATCATGTGATTATGATGCAATAATAAACTACGTAAAAATAAATAAAATAAATAATGATTTAACATGAGTGTGTCAAAAAAATAATATTTAGTATAGGTATGCAGGATTTGTTGGTTAAAGGCCTTGGTCTACAGGTTTTAGGGATTTCATGAAGTTTATTATTCACTATTAAACAAATGTATTATTGTCAGGTATCGCCCGCACCGGGTCCGGTAAAACAGCAGCATTCCTGTGGCCTCTGCTAGTGCACATCATGGACCAGAAGGAATTGAAGCCTAATGACGGGCCCATAGGACTTATTCTCGCGCCCACGAGAGAGTTGGCCCAACAGGTAAGTACTTTCCAGATTCACACCAATATTATTATTGAAAAAGTTGTTTAGTCTGTTATGTTTTCGCTACATATTGGCTAAATAGATCTTAGTCCAAACGAACACGGCAAGAAGATGTAGTCTTAATACATATTGGCTAAATAGATCTTAGTCCAAACGAACACGGCAAGAAGATGTAGTCTTAATACATATTGGCTAAATAGATCTTAGTCCAAACGAACACGGCAAGAAGATGTAGTCTTAATACATATTGGCTAAATAGATCTTAGTCCAAACGAACACGGCAAGAAGATGTAGTCTTAATACATATTGGCTAAATAAATAAATAAATAAATAAATAATGCTGGACAATTCACACAGCATTATCTAGCCCCAAAGTAAGCAGAGCTTGTGTTATGGGTACTAGATAACTGATATACGTAATATTATACATTACATAGAAAGATATTTTTTTATTATACATAGAAAACACCCAGACCAACGGAACAAATTTCTGCAGATCGTACACAAATTTGTTCCGAGGCGGGGATCGAACCCGCAACCTCTTGCGTCGCAGGCAGACTCGCCCGCTGCGCCACTGAGGTCGTCTAAAAATAGATCTTAGTCCAAACGAACACGGCAAGAAGATGTAGTCTGAAGATTTGAGCTCACATATCTAATTCCACTGTCGCTCAACACTAAAATCAGCATTCAAATATGAGTTTAAAATCATATCACTTTGATATATTTTACAGTGACGTCATAAACTAGTAAATAAATAAAGTAGAAGCCACGGGCAAAAAGTACGTTTAACACGAAAATGACACCTATAAAAAAAAATGCAAACCATGCAAGTTCAAATTCAATAGAATCTTTATGCTCCATTTATCCTCAAGGATGGTGCCTTTTATGTCAAGATTTAGCCTTACTAATTATTATCATTTTCTTCATGTATTAGGGCGCTATCTCATTAGGACACCTTGGTGGCGCCACCGTCGTGTCTTGAGCTACTGAAACACCAAAATAGAACCAACTGTGTGCAGATGGTTCTATTTTGGTACATATTAATGGCATATAGTAATTGTCTATGCATATTAAGGTGAAATGAGTCCCAAAACCCACGTTTTGACTGTACGGAAAATCAATTTTTGAGGCAATAAAACACAATATTATTAAATATTTTTTGATGTTGATGCTGATAGCTTTTATTTTCATCGAAAAATTTTGTCGGTGCTGATGAAACATGATTGACTCAACTCGACTCGATAGAAAAAAATCGCAAAGTTGCCTCTAAATTTTCATTTTTACTACGGAGGACCAGTTTCATTTGCTCGTTATTTAACATATTTTAATAACTTTAGTTAGACGAATATGAATTTCGTTTTTTGCGACAGAGTATTATTTAAGAGCAATAAAAAATGTATAAAGAAAAAGAAGTGAAATTGCGCGCGGGCCGGCTCTTGCCTCCCTTTCTCGCCTTCTGCGCGCGGTATTAGCTCGTCCTTGTTTCGAAAAAGCGAACCTATTTCGCCTTAATGGTAGCGCCACCAGCGTTGATTTGGTTGCCGGTAACAAATTTGGCTGCGCAACCAAGCTGTTACCAAGTGCTACCCTTTATACAATGGTACACTACACACACATATTCTGTTGGTGGCGCGACGATAGGGCTCATAATGTAAGTGAATATCTTTGTTGGTAGATATACATGGAAGCAAAGAAGTTTGGAAAGGTGTACAATATTAGATGCGTCTGCTGTTACGGAGGTGGATCCAAATGGGAACAGACCAAAGCATTAGAAGGTAATTATACAGATGGAAAGTATACACGCAGTATTTTACTTACATTGTAATTGTCTCTTAAATGTCTCTTTGTAATGTTCTTTTTCTGGTGTACAATAAATAATGTTTATATTGTATTGTAGTTACTAGACTATATTATTTCAGTTTAGCTCGTGGTTTGTGGATAAAATGTAGCCCTCTTAGCAACTCCTAGGTCAAACAATTTTAAAATAGCACTGGTTTTGAACAAAAAAAAATACAATATAAGGCGGCGATAAATGTGAAATTATTTGGGTTACATTAAAACAATTTTTTACAGTCATCTTTGTCGATAAACCTGACAAAAATACCTAATAATCTAAGGCAGATTCCCTTTTTTTCGGAAATGAAAAAAACTTACAAAACTTTGCAGAAATAATTGTGCAAAGTACCGTCTGTTTTCTTAGTTTTTACAATTTTTCTCCTAAACTATCAATCACAAGAATTTTAATTTTAATTTCCATATTAAATAGAAGATACCTAGGGCATCTTCGGCTTATTGTTGCAAACAAATGTGTTAATTAATAGATAATCAGCAAAAACTGATTTTTGAGCTTACGCCGCTCTGCTTTGTCCCGCTCCTTTAAACGCGAAATCCGATGTCTATCCTGTTCACAAAATGGCGTCATATATCGCCCCTTTAAACTTCTCATCTGAGGATCTCATCAACCTATTTATAATATGTATATCTATTTTCAAAGCAAAGTTGCACATAATAAAAATAAAACGTCAAGTGCGAGTTAGACTCGCGCATCAAGGGTTCCGTACAAACTCCTACTCTTTAGCAAAGAAATCAGTCAAATCCAGACGAATAAGGCACAATAATTAAAGACTTGTGTCTAGACACAAGTTTAATCTAAACTTAGTTAGAGCAAGGTGTCATTATCTTTGACCCTGATAGGTTTAATACAAGTATACCGACTTTGTAACCCTATCTTTTTGTGAATAAATAAATTTTATTATTATTATTATAATAATTTTCTGATTTGATAACGATTATGACGTAACTTATTTAGTCCCTCGAACTATTGGCGTCTCGAGACTAAATAAGTTACGTCCAACCCTAGTGTAACAATGTACTATTTTGAATGAATAAACCACAAATTTACGGTTTTCTGATTTTTCCCTTTACTTGTGCTATAAGTCATTGCTTCTTGCCAAATTTCATGGTTCTAGGTCAACGGAAAGTACCCTACAGGTTTTTGGTCCATGGCGAGATTCGAAAATTATTTTTTCTGTGAATATACTAAAAATTTACGGTTTTCGAATTTTTCCCTTTACTTGTGTTATAAGACCTTGCTTCTCACCAATTTTCAAGGTTCTAGGTCAACGGGAAGTACCCTAAAGGTTTTTGGTCCATGGCAAGATTAAAAAATTATTTTTTCTGTGAATAAACTACAAATTTACGGTTTTCAGATTTTTCCCTTTAATTGTGTTATAATACCTTGCTTCTCACCAAATTTCATGGTTCTAGGTCAACGGGAAGTACCCTATAGGTTTTTGGTCCATGGCAAGATTAAAAAAATATTTTTTTCTGTGAATAAATTACAAATTTACGGTTTTCGGATTTTTTCCATTACTTGTACTATAAGACCTTGCTTCTCACCAAATTTCATGGTTCTAGGTCAACGGGAAGTACCCTATAGGTTTTGTGTGCATGTGATTCCCTAGGAAAATTGAAAAAAATAGACATAAACAGCTGTAACTTTTGATTGCGTTGACTTAGAAGTTTGATTTATATCGAGGCTTCAAGAGGTTACGAGCCTGCGTATATGATGTGAATATCAACTCGATAACTCTACGCGTTTCTGAGAAAAGTGGGTTGACAGACGGACAGACGGACAGACGGACAGACGGACAGACGGACAGACGGACAACAAAGTGATCCTATAAGGGTTCCTTTTTTCCTTTTGAGGTACGGAACCCTAAAAACTGATAATTACTTTTTATTTTCAGGTGGCGGCGCAGAAATTATAGTAGGAACCCCCGGCAGGGTCA
Organism: Eupithecia vulgata; assembly: GCA_946478455.1. Taxonomy (NCBI): domain Eukaryota; kingdom Metazoa; phylum Arthropoda; class Insecta; order Lepidoptera; family Geometridae; genus Eupithecia; species Eupithecia vulgata. The sequence goes on from OX297873.1 coordinate 14,375,242, forward strand.
TAGATCTAATAAAGTGTAAGGCGACGAATCTACAGCGAGTGACTTACTTAGTGCTGGATGAGGCAGACAGAATGTTCGACATGGGCTTTGGTAAGACATACTATATCATAGCTAACAAAATCGAACTCAAACTACCTATGTAATTGTTGCGCCCTGACAGGGTTTTTATGCATTAAGTACCCACTAACATTAAGTACACACTAAATCAATATCCATTACGGCAAAAGAAACTTTTTGAGTAGACCATTGAATCCTGAATCTGGAATTCTAAAGCGGTCGCACGTAGCTTCTTTCGCGTGAGTCAGCTCTTGTTTCTTTAGCTAACATTCTGTCACGTAAGATACCAAGCGATGTTTGACGCGCCAACGTCTATTCTGTTGCTTGAGCTACCGAGCGGTACTTAACCGACCGGCTTGTTGGCCTTGTAGCGCCAAATTACTCAAACGATAGTAGCTAATGTGCGGTCGGGCTTAATCTCGAATCCTCAATTCTAACTATTTATACTAATATTATAAATGCGAAAGTCTTTGTTTGTTTGTCTTTCCTTCACGGCCCGCGGCCTGACTAAGCAACCAACTTAGTTGAAAGGATGGATAACATAGGCTACTTTGTGTCCTGGTAAAACATCAAATTCCCGTTTGACTTTTACGGGAAAATCCCCCTAGAAATGTGAAATTCGAATTTAACGCGGGTGAAACCGCAGGACACAGCTAGTCTTAAATCAAATTATAATTGTTTCATAGATTTCAAGAGTCTTTAATCATCTGTTGCCTTAATAATATACCTATAATAATGCCAAAAATAAATTAAATAGTTCTTTACCAGTTTTTTCTACTCTGACATATGTCACTAGAAGAAAACCAACTACTCTATTGCGTAATGATCAAAGAAAAAGAGGAGAGATTTATCAACAAAGTCTTTAATTTAAACTTGTGCCTAAACTTCGAAGTCCACTTTTCCCCAGAGCCGCAAGTTCGTTCAATCTGCAACCACGTCCGTCCGGACCGGCAAGCGCTGCTCTTCAGCGCCACCTTCCCGCGGCGCGTGGAGCGCCTCGCGCGGGACGCGCTGCACGACCCTGTGCGGGTACAGCACGGGGCCGCCGGCGAGGCCTCTCATCTCGTCACTCAGCACGTCAAGTACGTACTATGTTCTACCGCATCCTCGCCTCGTACATCCTCATTACTGCAGTCGTGGTTCCCCCGTGAAATGATCTTGACACTGAAAATATCAAGCCATCAAAACTGAAACTCGGTGCTTTGTTTCCTGTAGCTCTAACAGGACTCTTGGATATGTCACAAAATTCAAATTACATAAGTCAAACTAGGAAATAAAGTGTTCACTTTGATCTTTTGTCCACTTTAACCTTTTTAAGGTAAAGCGAAGAAGAAACCTTTACCTTGTTAGAATGTTAGTTTTCGAGTTGGAGCAAAATCGCCCCAAGCTTTTTTATCCTCTAGATAATCTGATATTTTATAGTAAGCCTTTTTACAAAGGATATTTTTGACAATTTGTTTGAATTTATTGATAATTTTTGCCCTCGAAGTTTTGTTGTAGAAGCGGTATACATTGCCCTTTAAAGGACACATTAATGTTGTGTAGCCTAATTGTGAGCACAGCGAGTTTGTTCTTACTTCTAGTATTTTTAATTATTTATATCTTTAATGTTGTAGTAATGGGAACCGATTGATATTATCTATTTCTTGGCGGCGTGAAGAGCGTCATGGATAATGTCCAGGGTCGTGCGGATCTACATTGTACTACTCCCATACAAAATAATCGGCTAGGCTGTATAAAGGACACATCCACAAGACGTGAAACGACTTTATGCGTGCTGGAGCGTAGACCACAGCGCGCAACGCGCCGTGAGGGAGTGTGGTCCGTGTGGCACGGCGTCACGCTTCGCTCGCCTCAAGTGAATGGCACATCGTGCCTGTAAAGCGACCACTCCCGGTCGAATCAATCTATGTACTGCTAATCATTGAATAGACATAGCTCACTAAATACTAAATTTAGTTTCGTATGCGTCATGCAGCACCATTTTATTTAAAAATTATTTACGTGATTTTTCGCGAGAACCTGAGACGAATTTCCATTAGCAGAAATGTTTTATTTTGTACTCATAATCTGCATTTTTATCTTGTAGTAACATATTATGTCAATTGAGGTGTTATGGTTCTACTCAGATTATGTGCCACTTATATAAATGTATGGACGCTAAATAAGTATATTGTCTTTCAGAATATTCAACAAGCCAGAGGACAAATGGACGTGGCTACTGAAGAACCTAGTGGAATTCCTATCAGCCGGCACAGTTTTAATATTTGTCACGAAAAAGGTATGTTACCTGCACAAACTCCTTCCAAAATCACGTGGAAATCTAGCTGGATAAACTTTTAGCTGGCTAGAATAAAAAATATGCTTCTAACAAATGAAATGCTGTTTCAAAAATTGTTTGTAATGGATAATCTCCGGAAAAACTTGCCCCTATTCTTAAACCTATTTTACAATTAGCTTTTTTTATTATTTATGTATTTATTACCAAATTAAAAATACATTAAATTGTATGGTTCTGCCAAACTGTACAACAGTTTGTCGGCATAGTGATACATGGCGTACCTATGTATTTACGACGAACCACTTGAAACAGCGAACAGAATCTAGTTCGAGCATTTCATAACTACGTTCTTATAAATCGTTATAAAATGTGTTTCGCAGTTAGAAGCGGAACAAACAGCAGCGAATCTCGGCGTCCAAGAATACGACGCACTCCTGCTACACGGAGACATGGACCAAGCGGATAGGAACAAAGTCATCACGGCGTTCAAGCGGCAGGAGCACAATATACTCGTCGCTACAGACGTCGCAGGTAAATAAATATTTATAAAAAAAATGTGGCGCAGCCGTTGAGATTTATTTTCTTAATTATTAAGCTTCCGAGCGCAGCGAGCCTCGCTTAAACACAACCGAATGAATTCGAAATGAGGGTATTCCGAAAAATCTGCTGTCGGTCGAAGTGCGTAGCTTCTGTAAAGAACATTCCAAATAATATGTGTCAGGTTGCTAAGAGTTCACTTTACAAAAAAGTTATAATATTATGAGTGCCCCATGAGACGCCCACAGTGATCTTCGTTGAAGCTTTGCAGTGAACGCGTTAAATAGTTCTTTTAAATCACATAGTCTCTCCGCAGCCAGAGGTCTGGACATCCCTCACATCCGCACAGTGATCAACTACACCGTGGCGCGAGACATCGACACGCACACGCACCGTGTAGGACGCACGGGGCGCGCCGGCGTGCGGGGGCAGGCGCACACGCTGCTGGACAGGCACCGGGACAAGGAGTTCGCGGGACATCTGCTGAGGAACCTGGAGGGGGCGCAGCAGGTAACTATGTACAATCGTGTTGACTGTACCAGGGAAGTGGTCGCAGTTGTGTACGGGAAACGTTTAGTCCCCGAAGGTGACTATAGTTTAGACAATAGACTTATAGTTTAAGTCCACTGACCCCTCGGAAATCGAGCACAATTTTAAACAGCTTATAAACGTTGATCCGTTCTTTAAAAATACGCTATTGTGAAGGTAGGTGCTGCTTTTTCGCGCACGTTTAGCGTTTTATCATTGCTGAAGTATTAATGTGTAATTGTGTGCATATTAATACTGAAGCAATGGTAAAACGCTATTAAAGAACTTTTGTTATCGGTCTCAGTCGGTTAGGAAAAAGAAAGGAGTACAAAACAATCAAAATACGATATATGAAAAAAAAAATAACAGCGAGCGGAGCGAATCCTAAATTTCAGACACTGCGCTGATATACAGAAAGCTATGACTATAAATAACGGCGAGCGGAGCGAGCGTGTGAGTTTTCCTTTTCACACCTTGGTGCTTGCTTTGCAGGGCAAAGCCAGCCCTTTCATAGAGCAAGGACAACCACGATGCCCAAATAAAATATAATCCGACCACGTGTAAAAGAATTTGAAGCAACTTAAATTCAAAATCCAAACGCGGTCGCTACAGATCTCAATCATGACTCGGGTCTGGGTATTTTATTTAATTGTATTATTTCCAGTCCATTTATTAGTGTCCCGTACCCACACAAGCTCTTCTTACCTGAAGTGCAGATGATGTATGAACTATCCAGCATTCATCATCATCAGCCTATATTTGTCCACTGCTGGACATAGGCCTCCCCTAATGAGCGCCATTGCGCCCTGTCTTCAGCTTGCCGCATCCAGCATCTGCCAGAAGTCTTTCGCAAATCGTCATCCCACCTGGTCGGAGGGCGTCCTACACTACGTTTGCCGAGTCGCGGTCTCCACTCAAGAACACGTTTACCCCAGCGGTTGTCGGTTCTTCTCGAAATATTGCCAGCCCACTGCCACTTCAGCTTGCTAATCCTTTGAGCTATGTCGATAACCTTGGTTCTCTGTCGGATGTACTCGTTGCGAATCCTATCCTTCAGAGAAACTCCGAGCATAGCTCTCTCCATAGCTCGCTGGGCGACTTTAAACTGGTGGACCAGCCATAACGTGAGTGTCCACGTCTCAGCTCCGTATGTCATGACGGGTAGGACGCACTGATTGAAACTTTCGATCCAGCATTATGTTATGCTAATTGTTTAATGTTTCGCAGGATGTGCCAGAGGAGCTGATGAACCTAGCGATGCAGTCGGCGTGGTTCCGCAAGTCGAGGTTCAAGAAGGGCAAGGGAAAGAACCTGAACGTAGGAGGCTGTGGGTTGGGGTGAGTATTCAATTATGTTTAAACAGACACACTATCATACAACATTGGCTTGAGTATTGTATGAAGTACTTACACAAAAAAGTATCGCTTATTAAATTCCATTAGAACAGAAACGTCTGTTTAGCGTTGCATGGTCTTCAAAACTCTAGCTTGTGATTGAAATTAGTTTGTCTCTCTCTCTCTCTTTTTTCTCTCAGTTGACCTCAAACAAATTGAATAAATAAGCTTAGCCCCAAGCTAAGCAGACCTTGTGTTATGTGTACTAGATAACTGATAACATACATTATAGAATACATAACATAAATAGATATATTTTATTATACGTAGAAAACGACCAGATCACCCTGAACAAATGGCTGCAGATAGTACAAACATTTGTCCCGAGGCGGGAATCGAACCCGCAACCTCTTGAGTTGCAGGCGGACCTTCGCCCACCGCGCCACAGAGGTCGACAAATTAAAAATACAAATAGACCAGTTACGTTTAAACCTAGCGGTAGCGAGTGAAAGTTACAGTTAAATAAAATGAGCGGTTAGTTCTTAGTTTTTAGGGTTTCAAACATCGGTTTTGAAACCCTTATGGTCTCGCTCTGTCCGTCCCCGCTCTTTCTTGAATATCTCAGTAACTACTGCAGCTATTAACTTGAAATTTGAAATAATGATACATTTCGTGCGCTATTACTGATTTAAAGAAAAAAATATATAAATAAATGAAAAATGAAAATGAATATTTTCAGTACAAATTTTGATGTTGAAATTTCAAAAGAGACCTAGGAAGACAAATGGGGTATCAAATGAAAGGTATCGTTTTGTACATTTCAAAACACTTTTTGAAATTTCTGTAAATTTCATACTTTTTGAAATATTTCAAAAAAAGTCGAAAAATTGACCATACCCCCCCCCCTATCTCCGAAGATTGCACACCGATCCACGTACAATGTATAAGGCGTTTGTAGATATCAATCTATATTTTACAGGAAAAATATAGAGAAGTCTGTAATAATAATAGTTTTTGAAAAATGGTCAAATAGGGGGAGAATTTTTTTTCAAAAGGGGGGGGTACCTACCTATGTGGGGTATCAAATGAAAGGTATCGTTTTGACCATTTCAAAACACTTTTTGAAATTTCTGTAAGTTTCATACTTTTTGAAATATTTCAAAAAAAGACGAAAAATTTACCATTCCCCCCCCCCTAGCTCCGAAGATTGCAGACCGATCCATGTACAATGTACTAGGCGTTTGTAGACATCGATCTATATTTTACAGGAAAAATATAGAGAAGTCGGTAATAATAATAGTTTTTGAAAAATGGTCAAAAAGGAGGGGATTTTTTTTCAAAAGTAGGGGTACCTACCCAAGTGGGATATCAAATGAAAGGTATCGTTTTGACCATTTCAAAACACTTTTTGAAATTTCTGTAAGTTTCATACTTTTTGAAATATTTCAAAAAAAGACGAAAAATTGACCATTCCCCCCCCCTAGCTCCGAAGATTGCAGACCGATCCATGTACAATGTATTAGGCGTTTGTAGACATCGATCTATATTTTACAGGAAAAATATAGAGAAGTCTGTAATAATAATAGTTTTTGAAAACTGGACAAAAAGGGGGGGAATTTTTTTTCAAAAGGAGGGGTACCTGCCTATGTGGGATATCAAATGAAAGGTATCGTTTTGTACATTTCAAAACACTTTTTGAAATTTCTGTAAGTTTCATACTTTTTGAAATATCTCAAAAATAGTCGAAAAATTGACCTTTCCCCCCCCCCTATCTCCGAAGATTGCAGACCGATCCACGTACAATGTATGAGGCGTTTGTAGATATCAATCTATATTTTACAGGAAAAATATAGAGAAGTCGGTAATAATAATAGTTTTTGAAAAATGGTCAAAAAGGGGGGGATTTTTTTTTCAAAAGGGGGGGTACCTACCTTTGTGGGGTATCAAATGAAAGGTATCATTTTGACCATTTCAAAACACTTTTTGAAATTTCTGTGAGTTTCATACTTTTTGAAATATTTCAAAAAAAGACGAAAAATTTACCATTCCCCCCCCCCTAGCTCCGAAGATTGCAGACCGATCCATGTACAATGTATTAGGCGTTTGTAGATATCAATCTATATTTTACAGGAAAAATATAGAGAAGTCTGTAATAATAATAGTTTTTGAAAAATGGTCAAAAAGGGGGGGATTTTTTTTTCAAAAGGAGGGGTACCTACCTATGTGGGGTATCAAATGAAAGGTATCGTTTTGACCATTTCAAAACACTTTTTGAAATTTCTGTGAGTTTCATACTTTTTGAAATATTTCAAAAAAAGACGAAAAATTGACCATTCCCCCCCCCCCTAGCTCCGAAGATTGCAGACCGATCCATGTACAATGTACTAGGCGTTTGTAGATATCAATCTATATTTTACAGGAAAAATATAGAGAAGTCTGTAATAATAATAGTTTTTGAAAAATGGTCAAAAAGGGGGGGAATTTTTTTTCAAAAGGAGGGGTACCTGCCTATGTGGGGTATCAAATGAAAGGTATCGTTTTGACCATTTCAAAACACTTTCTGAAATTTCTGTAAGTTTCATACTTTTTGAAATATTTCAAAAATAGTCGAAAAATTTACCTTTCCCCCCCCCCTATCTCCGAAGATTGCAGACCGATCCACGTACAATGTACTAAGCGTTTGTAGATATCGATCTATATTTTACAGGAAAAATATAGAGAAGTCTGTAATAATAATAGTTTTTGAAAAATGGTCAAAAAGGGGGGGAATTTTTTTTCAAAAGGGGGGGTACCTACCTATGTGGGGTATCAAATGAAAGGTATCGTTTTGTACATTTCAAAACACTTTTTGAAATTTCTGTGAGTTTCATACTTTTTGAAATATTTCAAAAAAAGACGAAAAATTGACCATTCCCCCCCCCCCCTAGCTCCGAAGATTGCAGACCGATCCATGTACAATGTATTAGGCGTTTGTAGATATCAATCTATATTTTACAGGAAAAATATAGAGAAGTCTGTAATAATAATAGTTTTTGAAAAATGGTCAAAAATGGGGATTTTTTTTCAAAAGGGTGTACCTACCCATGTGGGGTATTAAATGAAAGGTATCGTTTTGGCCTTTTTAAAACACTTTATGAAATTTCTGTAAGTTTCATACTTTTTAAAATATTTCAGAAAATTGATTGTCCAAATAATTGGCAAATGTTTGAAACCCTCGGCGCGCGAGTTACACTCGCACTTGGCGAATCTTGTTTGCTAACATCCAGCTTAAATACACGCTTCGGTTACAGTTACAAAGAGCGGCCCGGCCTCCCGACGCACACCGAAGACGCAGCCTTGACCGGCGCGGGCGCAGGCGCGGGGCCTGAGAAAGTCACGCACGGCCCCGCCACCAACCGACTGTCTTCACTCAAGCAGGCCTTCAAATCTCAGTATAACCAGGTAAATTATACTGTCTACGGTCTCCCTTAGATAAAGCTTTGACCGGCGCAGGCGCAGGGGAAGTCACGCACAATTATTTAAGATTGCATATTTATGATCTGTGCCGAGCCAAGTATACAGTAGTTGACAGTACTCTGTGATAACTCCACCTAACTTGGAGCTAACATTTGCTAAGAGTTAATTGAGCAACCGATGATTGTTGAGAATGTTAATTCCCTTGTTGGTCTTGGTTGAATCGAGAGTATAACAATTACATTTTTGTTTACCCTGTAACCTTGTTATTTTGGTCAAAATGTTTAAGTAAGTACCTATACAACTGTAGGTACTTACTACTTACCCTACCTACTTTGTTTTATGTCATGAACTATTTTTAATACCTCTGAAGTAACGCACCGCCTCGCCACAAACGTATATCTATTTACCTAATATAAATATATTTGACCCGTCTCTCCCCCAGTTCACAGCATCATCGGACCACTCGTGGGAGCAGACCACCCGTCAAATCCAGCCCGGCGTGAACGCGCCCGCCAACCAGTCGGAGAGCGAGGAGCGGCAGGAACGCGTGCGCAAGAGTGGCAAAAAGAGTCGCTGGGAGTGAGCTCGGACCTAGTGTATAGTGTAGGCTTGTATTTAATTAATTACACATTTGTTTTGTACTTTCCTACTAGTATAAAGCGAAAGTTTGTCGTTGAAGCTGACTAAACTCCGAAGACTCAAACACAACCCAGATTAAAGCACGTCTCAAGTGGGTGATAGACGTGTGAGTAAGCTCGCGAACTTGTTGCTCGTCTACCTTTTTCGCCAGTGTGTCATTCTACGCGTACTTTAAAACCGCCGAGTAAGGTCGTTGACGAATGACGATCCGACAAGTTTGAAATTTTGCTCGTAACCCGCCTCCGCTCGTACGTGTGGTAGCACTGCAGCCGCGAGCCGCCATTTTGTTCGTCCAGTTCGTTTGACTTCGTCTTTTTTTTTGTTTTTAAAGTGTAAATCGATATATAGACGAGGCGTGTATTTTAGGTAGCGTTGAGTGGTTTTATTGTCATACTTAGGGGAAGCTTTGGTAAGGGTCGTAGAGATGTAATCCATCCTCTGTTCGTGGTTTTGTTTGTCCAAAAGATGACATTGACAATCTTTGGAAAACTGACACTGATAACTGATCGTGTTGTCTTTACCGGTCGGTGAAAAGGAGAAGATGCAACTTGGCGGCGACGGGCATCGTACTCTCGGTACTGGCCATGGAAGGAATTCACGATCGTATCAGTTGTTGGATGGAGTTTTCGGTGCTGCAGGGCTCCGCTGATTGCCTGAGCCTTTAGATATAATTCCTAAATAACAAGACAATGAAATAAAATAACAATACAGAAAGAGTAAGCTTCACGTGTGTCACCGACGTCGAGCGGAGTAAGTTCGCCATCTTAAAAACCGCGTATTTCAAGTTCGTACTTCTATCACCCACTTCAAGCGACGAATTTTGACAACTGTCAAAAAATGTCAGCTTAAATCTGCTTAAATCTGAGATACGTTTGAGTAGTTAGGGGTAAGCAAAGAGAATGTAACGCGGGGTAAGTGAACCTACCAGAAGGTAACAGATAGATAGATAGATATATAATTAGAATTACTCACAGACAGCACCAGAAAAAACAAACAGAAGCAGTAATTCGGGTAGGCATAAAAGGAAGGTACATAAATATATTTAAACGCACGCGATCTGAACACATAATTATTTTACTAATAATAATATTTATCGGGTATTTAACGCGTTTATTTACTTATTTTCCCGACGTTTCAACAGGGGATGACCTATAAGTAAGAGTCGTCCCGTTACCACGACAGTGTGCAAACCTGTTGAAACGTCGGAAAAATAGGAAAATAAACTCGATAAAAACCAGTTAAATAGTCCTAATAATTATGCAGGAAAATAATTAACTTTTACGTAAAAAAAAGTGATTGTTTTCTGTCGCTTCGGTATATAGAGGATTGTGAGTGTTGATTAGAGAGATAATTGACCGAAGGCAACGACAAAAATACTGAACTGATGCGTGCGTAGCCGCGGGTTGAAGCTAGTGCAAAATAAAGAATAGCCGATGAAGGCCGAAGAGCTATATATTATAGGAGTACCTATAGTGCTTTTTGAAAGTGATACAATAATTATTCTATAGTTAAAACATCCCATTTCTTTAAATAGGTAGAAGCGTCAAAGTAGAAAGATTCTTTCTAGTTCTACTAGTTTCCTTCGCCCTAAACTTGTGCGCTGATTTAGGACATAAACGCATTTACAGTACCCGGCGATAAATATAGCACATCGATCTTTTGAAAGAGACAATCGCCTAATTTCCGCTTCCTCCGACCAGGTGGGTTGACGATTTGCGAAAGACTGCTGGCAGATGCTGGATGCGGCAAGCTGAAGACAGGGCGCTATGGCGCTAGTACAGGCTGATGATGATGATGACATGATGACACTGGTAGCGATTCTGTTGGCATAAAACCTAAACTAGACTAGCCTAAAATTGTTGACGTCTCTTTTTTTTCGATCGAGTACATTTTTACGCTAGTTTAGTTTAGGTTTTGTGCCGACAGAATCATTACCATTGTTAGTATTTCATGCGAAACAGATTACGATCTACGAAGCCGATATCAGTCGATTGTCTCTTTCCAAAGGTGCAAGATGTGCAATATTTATCGCAGGACACGCATTACCACATTCACATACAAAAATCTTAGGGTAGTCTTCATGCTGTTTTCTTATTCAGACTTGATATCTAGAAAAGAAAACAAACGAGAATGTGACTTGTCTAAGTGCTTATTTTGTAAGCCTAAATAAATAACGTTATTGAGTTATCTATTGTAATGTTACTAGTTAGATAGATAACCGAATGAAATAAGAAAGTGTTTACAGTCAAGGCCTCTATTTGCTTAATATTGTCGTTTTTTGAAATGCCGCTGTATCCACAACTAGACTCCACAAGATTTATTTAACTTTTAAAATGCATCCTACGCTTTTATGCCAATAGTGAGTTGCAAAAATTATCATTGAATGTATTCAAAGAAACTGTCAAAACTATTCTTTGGGATAAGGCCTCGTAAAAATTATCAGATGTAGCTAGAGATAAAAAGCTTAAAGGTTTTGCTCCTACTCGTAAACTATCAACCTAACAAGGTAAAGGTATCTTGTTCACTTCTTTACTTGGCGGTTAACCGTAAAAATGATTGAAGTGAACAACGATACCATTATATTTCCTAGTTTTACTTATGTACAACACGTAATATGAAATTACTGTTGTGTCCAAGAGTCCTGTAAGGTCTAACGGAAATAAAGCAATAACCGAGAATCTGAAAACTTTTATTTCTGTACTTATACGTTATCGAACTTGAACACTGAAGCAATATTTTGAGACTGTACGTACAGTCATAGTTCTCAAGTATCTAATGTAATATTGTAAGTAGGTTGTCAACTACTACACAAAATAGTGACTTAAAATATAAATGACAAATTATTCATTTAATTTGAGGTGATAGTGATGTAAATGATTTGGTACGAGAAGTGTTAGCTGTCACTTTAATACTACGAATGCAGATAACCAAAGCAGTCGGAGTGTTAAACTTATAAATGATTTTTGATTATGTTCAATGTTATTATTGCATGAAATATCACTGTGGCCATTTTGTCAGTGCCCATAAAAAAAAAAACATGAATTATTTCTAGAAATTCTAGTTATTGTTTTGGTTTTAGTTTAACCCGATTTTTTTGTTATGTAAATAGAAATAAAGTGCTATTTCACAAGAATTTATTGGTTTTATTTCATAAACCTACCTTTTTTTCATTTATTTATGTTACACAGTAATTGCTTATTTTACCTTTAACCGTAATTCGGTTTGTCTGTAAGCCTGTTTGTCTCTATCTTTATTTCTGATATCTGTGGTCTCTATGGTACAATATATATTTTAAGTACCTACCTAGTTAAGTAGGTAAGTGCAGTCGATTCATACTACACATTAAATTATGCAAGAACGTAGGCTAGGTAGCATCTGGGGTCAAGCTCAAGCAGGCCACACCCTGTAAGTAAGTACAGGGGGGGGGGGGGGGTTACAATGATCGGCTGTCCCGGTCCGGCGAGCCTCAGTTATTCTTTACTAATATTTTCTAGAAAGTTCTTAATTTATTCCGGTAACGCTGGCGATAGGCTTTAAAATAGTAGTACGAAATAAGTCATTAGAAAAAGAAAAGGATTTTTTTTGTTAATTCACAAAATACAATCTTTGCTTTTTTTGGGTGTTAGGCCGAGGCTCTCAAAACTTTAATAGTTCACCCACTTGACCAGTGGCTCGCATAGAAGAATACCTACTGCCGCTGCAAGATGCGTCCTGACCTGAAGATGATACCGCCAGCGATTGTTACGAGAAAACGTGTAATGTACTCTAGCCTTTCTCAACGAATATTGTGAATAACTCAACACAATCCAAAATTCGTTTCGGCGTCAAAATTTGAAATACAAGGTATTTGTTATTGCTTTTTAAATTTCATTGTATAGGTACTACTTAATATTATGTAGGTTATTTGTAGCATCAAATGATGCATAAAATATGTTCCTTAAATCTATCCACATGTATTTTGCTGCAGATTCTTCGTGGTAGGTAGGTATTGTTACGCCAGGCGCTGCGCGGTGAACGCGACGCAAGTGGGTCGTGGTCTATTAAAGTTTGAGAGCCCCTGGATAAGGTGTAAACACGGGTTCGTGCTAACAGGCAGTTAGCGAATAAATTAAACTTGAAGCAGTAACATTATTTGTACCTACACGCTATCTACGATTAAGAGCATATATACAACCTCAAATTTTTGTGAAAGGACAGACGGGATTTCGCGTTCATAGGAGCGAGACAGGCAACGCAAGCCCAAAAGTCAAGTTTTAGCTTAATGTATCTACTAATTAGGATTTTATTTGAAAAAAAAAAACCGAAACATAGATAGATAGATAATACTTTATTCATCACCAATTAATAAAAAAAAAGAGTATTTTTGATAAATTTTACATATAAAATAGAATAGCAATGGATTTGGCGGCCTTATCGCTTAAAGCGATTTCTTCCAGGCAACCAGAACAATTGGGGAAAAAAAAGGATGGCGGTGCTTTACAACAAACATAAATATAAACTATAAATACTTATACACACTATAAATAATCACCTAATAAATAATCTATTACAATAATACATACAACAAATTAATTCTATTTAATAACTCTAAGAGACATGCTCAATAATCTACCGTGACATGACATTTCGAAACATATGATCGATAGAATAAGTCCTGAACTGTACCATGTATAAATGTCAAAGTTAAATATGTAGACGTTTGGAAGATATTTAGGTCTGACGGAGTTGATTTGAGGTAGAGTAGGCCCTTAAATAAACCTACCAGTTATTCGCTGTGGGTGTATTGAGAAGCTTATGGGTGAGAAAGTAGTGTAGTACTAATTTACCTAGTCACCACACTACACTCATAAATTAAGTACCTACCTATGCTATGGCTTCAGGTAGAATGGCGCGTTCAGCGTTGGTAACCCCCTTGGCAGATTACAAAGCTTATAATTACAGATTGTTGTTATAAAACTTAATTGTTTTTATAAATAACAGTAGGTATGCTTTTTTCATTTTATTGAAATATTAAATTTTTAATCGACTTCGAAAAAAGGAGGAGATTCTTTTTTCGGCCACAGATGAAATAATGTTACTTCGGTTCGGCTGTGGTTCAGCTGTTTGCTATTTTTAGGGTTTCGAAATTGGTTCGAAACCCTCATGGTCTCGCTCTGTCCGTCCCCGATCTTTATTGAATATCTCAGTAGCTACTGCAGCTATTAACTTTTGAAATAATGATACATTTCGTGCGCCATTACGATATAAAGAAAAAATATATGTGACGGAATAGGGTCGTCGATAGCGTCCACGTCGGCCATGGCTTATCCGGTGGTTCAGGGCATGGAAGAGTGTCGTCGGTTCAAAGAAAGTGCACTGCTATTTTCAAAATCACAAACGTTTATTAGCCAAAACAAGATAACCAACTATATAAGTACTAGGTTTCCTTTGGTATTAACCATAGACATAGAATTTTTTACTAGGTACGTATTAACACACACTGAACACGAGACTGTTTTTATACGACTTGTTAGTGCGACGGCTGAACCAAAGAGTATAATATACTTACTCTTTGGTTCAGCCGTCATAATATTATTATGATAACTAACCATAGGGCTGAAGGCTGCCAGTCCGGCCCACAGACTTTATACCATAAACTTAAACTAATAAGTATACTGCTTTATACTGGCGGCTGCGCCCAGGTCCGGCCCGCCCCGCCGCCGACTCGAAGATGTAGACTCTGCCTAGCGCCGCGAGGAGGTGGCGCTTGCGTTGCATTCAGCTAGTACGACATAGTACCACGAAGTCAATTGATCAAGTACTCCGATATATAAATAAATGAAAAATGGAAATGAATATTTTCTTAGCTTTTTGCTTTATAGTGCGTTACTCGCCGCTATCTCGGAAGTTTGCAGAGCGATCCATGTAGGTACCTACAATGTATATGGCGTTTGTACATTTAGATCTATATTCTACAGGAAATATATAGAGAACTCTGAAAAATGATCATTTTTGAAAAACATTTGTGTAATTTTCCAAGCTAACAAACACGTTATCTAATTTATACGAAAACTAAAACGAACCACCTACTTCAAACGCTCAACTCTTCCCACAAATCACGAACCAGTCAGTCAGTTTCACCCACAGTCAGCAGAAAGACGATAGTTGAACCGTTACGAGTTGAGCTTACGTGGCGGGCACCCGTGTGAACTTAGATTATAATGAGCAATGGTAGCATTAGCAATTAATTAGCATGCATGTCTCTTTGTAGTATTGTTGCTTTTCTAGTGTACACAGTGTACAATAAAGCATTTTTAGATATTTATTAGTAGGTAGGTTAAGAGGACTTAGGCGTAATAATGCTGGACAATTCACACAGCATTACCTAGCCCCAAGTTAAGAAGCAGAAGCAGAGCTTGTGTTATGGGTACTAGATAACTGATATAGGTACATAAAACAATACATTACATGGATAGATATTTTTTATCATACATGGAGTGGTAACATCTCTGGTGGGACTCTGCTGGTGTTGCTTAGTGCTCTCAATGCCAAGGTCGAGTATTGTGGTGTCCTGATGATGTCTCGTGGAGGGAGGAAACTAATTGAAGACTAGCTTTGATAGATTTCCTTTCACTTTGTAGTTGGTGAGTTTTTATTTTATTTTAGATTATGAGAAGATCTCCAATAGCAGGTTTCCGAGTCGAATACTCGGAATCTGATGGATTTGCCCGAAATTCAAATATATTTGTAGTTTTTAGTTTTTAGAAGAGAACTTGTTAGAAGTATAGTCTTATGGGATACTGCTGTGTACAATGAGTTGCTGCAGATAATTAACACCGTATTTGTGCTGCAGAAGAAGGCTGTTCGATGATTCAATCTATAGAATGGGTTCCAGAGAGTCCCTACGTGAGAAATTCTATGTACTTACATATCATTTGTAATAAGGCTTACTATAAATATATAATTACTTACCTAGTAGAGGATAAAAAAGAGTTTTGCTCAAACTAACATTCTAACAAGGTAAAGGTTTCTTGTTCGCTTCTGTGCTTTAGGTACCTAACTCAAAAAGATGGATACACGAAAAAAATCAAAGTGATCACTTTATTTCTTCTAGTTTTCCTTATTTTGTGACATATTCAAGTGTTTTGTAAGGTCTAAATTAAATAAAGTAGGTATTTTGAAAATATATATAAAAATACTAGTCTAGTGTTCAACTAACTTCGATTAATTGTACTAGTACATACTTTTGACAATTAGTAATTTTAGTTATTATACAACAATGTTGGTTGAAGATAACATGGGGCATGGGAATTGGTCTACGATTTGTAGGCACCTACTTTTTCCCCAGTTTTATTAACAGACTAACAGAATTTAAAAAATATTTACTAACGCAAATATATTTTAAATTCACTCGAACCTATGTCAGATACTTACTAGTCTTTGACAACCGGAAACCTGATTTTTAAGTAGGTACCTTCCTCTGTTGGGCGGCGAATAATTTCCTACCCACTTGATCGATGTTTCAATACACCAACTAAATCAGGGTATAATTGTATATTTGAGATATTTACTGCCTAACTAAAATACTTAGGTACGTAGAGACGAATACCTTCTTATATTACAAAACGTCGCCTGGAGAATGTTGCCAAGTAGTTGTAGGAAGAGCTAGCAAAAAATCCTCTTCATTTAGGTAGAGTCTACCAAACCAACCAATTTCTCTCTAGGAAGTATAGCTACCTACCGATAGGTGGACAAAAACGGAAGCCAGGTGTGAAAACAGCTCGCAAAGTCCCACAAAAGTTCACAAAACTCATTTAAACATAAATCGCGAAAGTTCCCTCACGTAGGCAAACATCCGAAACATTTGGTGTAGATTAGCAGATAGGCTTCTAATGGCTTTTTAATTCGGTCTACGAGATATGTCGGCTGTTGTGTTACTGTTGGTGATAAGAAACTATTCTACCATGTCCTGTGTTTAGTGATAAAGACGGTGTGTTGTTGCTTGAGTAGTCAATGTGAACGAGACGGTATAACGATTCACAAAATCGTTTTATAAAAATTACTGGAAACAACTTGTACCTACAAATTGTTCTATTGATCCATTCAATTCCTTTTAATTAGTAAACTAATTAGTTTACTAGACTGATATAATCAAGTAAGGTAATTCAACGAGCATTATGTACTTACCTAGGTACCTTAATAAAAATATCTTTATTGTATTAATTTTATCAGTTAGGTATCTAGTACCCATAATACAAGCTCTGCTTAGCTTAGGGCTAGATAATGCTGTGTGAATTGTCATTATTTTATTATAGTATTATTATGAAATAAATAAAAAATATAGGTACCTACCTATATATTAACGTCGGAAATTGAACCCATGATAATTAAGACATCCCAGCAAACTATTAATCTCGCAGGAATAAGAAGAAGAAATACATTTATTTATAACAACAACAAAAATACAACAGCTAAAATCAAGACACGCTTAAAGAATAAAGACGTATATCAAGTTGTAATAAAAACGGTCAGGATTATTATGAGATTAAACCTTACACCTCGACTTATGAGATATTTATTTTCAACTTTAAAAGCGAACGCTACCTGTAGCACTGATATTAACTATATTAGCCTGTAGGTAGGTTAGGTACCTACACCTACATAGTATCGCTATGAAAATAAATCATCGGATATCCTGACTTCTATAATGCTAGGAGTAAAGTTAATGTAAGCACTGTATAACAGGAAGAAGGAAAGCATTATGTTTATTCCGTCCAAAACATGAGAAGCAATCGGCCAGCCAGCACAAACACCATTGTTGTGAGTGAGCCAGCACATAATTGCACGGCAGTGTACAATAATGGGCAGTGCGTAAACAACGAGAGGTTCCGTTCCGCTTAGCTCGTCCCGCAGTGTACTAGCATCGATAGTGATGTGGTACTTGGATACGGATTATGAAATCTAGTCTTGCAATGGCGTTACTATCGTCAATGGTGACAGATGGCCACCCGAGAAACAATTAGCTTGTCCTTAAGTGCTAGTGACATGATCGTTCGAAATCCAAAACTGACCTGACTTACCTATTCATTATTGAATGACGGGGTACAGCGGTGTCCGCAGTATAATTGTCTTCTCTGTATTTTTTTGTCTGATTGATTATTTATGTCAATATAAACCAATCTAGCGAGTGCATAGATCTGCTGAAAAAAGTGAAGGTTCTATCAAATGCAAGCAAATCACATGGTATCTAATGGTTGTGCGAGTCAACTTTCACATTATGTTTATATATTACAAATTCAAACTCATTATACTCACTCCCTTGGGAATAATGAATGTTACTCAAAGGAAAGGAATAATGAGATTCTCAAACTTCAAAGTGCTTAATTCCTTTATACATAACACGACTCTTCACGTCACGAAATTCAAATTACGTAAGTAATACTACGTTCTTACTAAGAAAGTACTATCTAACAAAATTTGGAAAATCAAAATTATGTGAGTACCATGGAGGTCCGTACAATGATATCTTCTTCAAAATTAGAGGGAACATCACACTTTAATACTTTTACTATTTACTTCCAGAAAGTGTGCGGTCGGGATTCACAGACGCCGTGACACTGCTTATCATTATCACACTCGGTGCATAATCTACAGATCTGTAGGTATGTTGGAAAGTAAACACATTAGTAATAATAAGTCAGTGTCATAGTATAGAACTGTCACTGTAAGGTTTATGACAGGCAGCTGGCAACGCCTTTAAAAAAATACCACACACGAAGAAGCTTAATCTCTCTCATCTGCTGTTGTATCCCGCTTTTACATAATAAAATCTGTTCGCCCTATCAAGCAACCAGCGTTTTATTAAGATAAAGATGCTAATCTATGTGTTCTTACGTGCTGAAATATCGGTAAAATAGGTTAATAACTACAATAAATAACCATGACTATAAGATAGTAGATGTAATTTTTGAAATTTGACGACTTTCTGTGGCGCGGTGGGCGAAGGTCCGCCTGCGACGCAGGAGGTTGCGGGTTCGATTCTCGCCTTGAGACAAAATATTTGTACGATTTGCAGGTATTTGTTCCAGGTGTTCTGGTCGTTTTATATATAATAAAAAATAGCTTTATATGCAGGGACGAGGGATATATCTATGTAATATATTGTATTATGTATATCAGTTATCTAGTACCTACCCATAACACAAGCTCTGCTTAGCTTGGGCTAGATAATGGTGTGTGAGTTGTCCTTCATTGTTTATATTTATTTATTTTTTATGAAATATTAAAAATCGTGATAAGTATAAATAAAACGAGCTGTTAGTCACTGAAATGTGATTGTAGAGTCGTTCTGGGTATTACACATTTCCGTACCTCTCCGTAAAATACATCGTGTTGTTTGATCACATCACTAACACCATATCACAGTCAAATGAAGTCTACCAAAGGCCACAGTTCAAAATATAGTTTTTGCCGGTAGGTACAACACTGATAGAAACCCAAACATTTTGTATCGTGCGCGCTTGGCTGAATGACTGCCTAACCTTACCATGTGATGGATTAAAAATAAAGGCGGGAATAGAGTTTTCAGCGTGGAACACTTGAAGTTTTAATTTGCTTCATGGATTAATTATTGTTGCAAGAAAGACGCGGTAAGTTTATTTTCTTTTGTAATAACACTAGCCGGAATAAAGTACCTACCTAACTAGTAAACTAACTGCTGACCTGCTGTAGATTCAAGACCTCCTTGGAGTAGGTATTTAAGAGGTACCTACTTGTTCCAGACTGAAGTACGAAAAACAAATTTAATTTTTTTAAGTTTCAAGTAGGTAGGTATTTATTCTACATGCTGTTATATAACATACATATACCTACATAGATCTCACAAATAGGTTCAAGTTCAACATGAACCCTGTAGGGGTTCTACTACATTTTTCAAAGATGGCGACTAACCTAAGTAATTAAACTAAAACTATAAATAATAAAACTATTTTAATGTCATAATAAAATCTTTTTACTAAATTCGTAAAAAAACATAATTATATCTAACTCGGTGTTTGTAATAGTAAAATAATAGAAAATAATCTTCTTAACTTATACCAAATTTTTATATTTTTATGTGGCTGTTTGTTTTGGCTAATCTCCGAAAATCTAGACTAAATTGGATGCATCTTACACTGGTACATAACAAGCACAACAATGGGATCATTTATTTTAGAAAAAGATAAATGTTTTTTTTTCCTCTCAAAAATTATTAAATCCAACGGAATTGTGAACCCTAAGCCGACAAAACGGCGGGCACAACTACTAGGTAAGAAATATTTTTCTAAAGCCAAGGTAAGTATGTACCTTGGAGACGACCACATCATTACCCAGAGTTTCGTTTAGGTAGGTTTAATTTTGGCTAACCAATGACAATGACACCCAATTGATAAGTCCCGTATGGTGAAATTTATCAAGCTCTGAGACCTTGAGCTTGTCATTGCCATGGGTGATAAATAAATTAATGCCATTTGTTATGTTATACCTGTCTTTTTTACCTTATTTACAGTTATATAAAATGTAAAAAACTGAAATTTCTAAAAAAACATTTACCATGGCTCTACTTTATTGTAAGTACATATACTGAATAGGTACTTTCATGGCCCACGCACGACGCACTCGCTCATTCGGAGCTCGTG
Source organism: Eupithecia vulgata (assembly GCA_946478455.1). Lineage (NCBI taxonomy): Eukaryota > Metazoa > Arthropoda > Insecta > Lepidoptera > Geometridae > Eupithecia > Eupithecia vulgata. The sequence continues at coordinate 14,395,731 of OX297873.1, forward strand.
TAGCGGAGACTGGGCAGTCAATGCGTTAAAATCAATTGACGTGTCCAAGAGTCCTGTAAGGTCCTAAAGACAATAAAGCACTTTGTGTTATCATCCAGTGTTTAAATATGATCTTTACTTTTGGAGTAGGTCCATCACAAAAAGCATAAGATTTTCTAGAATTTCATTTATTACTGCAGGTACAACTTTGTAAACAACTCTACCTACCAAGTATGATAAGATAGTCCGGTAGGTAATTAAGTAAGGTAATGTAAGCATAGACAGGAAGCCATAACAATTTATTAGCCAAAAAACACGTAAAACCTTTAAAAAAGTAAAGAAAAACTTAATTCCAATTCACACGTCATAGTAATTTATTGTTTTTGTTTTGTTCAATTAGGCCCGCAGTTGGCCTTCTTCACAAAATGGCTACAAATGACATGTCACCGCTGGGTCACGGTGATTATCTTGGTGAATTTGCCAGATAATAGAAATATATTATGTACGCTCCTACTGCAAACAACATTGAAACCATTGAAAAGGTAGAGGTTCTACTAAATATAAGAAAGGAACTTTTTACCGTTAATAGTTCTGTTCTATTTGATAAATGTTCGTCACAAAAGAAAACGAAAAGATAAATATCTGGTTCATCTGCCACCCAGGGAATGAGATATTATGATAGTGGACGGACTAGTATTTCAAAATTAGACCATAACATTAATTTTGCAATGATACAATATTAAAATTTATATTTTAACATTAGTTACTTACACCATAGATTTTTAAATCTATGACTTACACATATAAAATATTACTAAATAATTTCAAAATAATTATAAATCAATTCACTGTCTGTAAATAAAATATTGATTCATAGAATAATATAATTTACTTAGAAGATTTTTTTTTGTTGTACCTAAGTCGAATAAGCTTCCAGATACGCTCTTTAGGTTCTCTAGTAAACGTAGACGAAATTTCATCAAAATTACTAGCAAATCAAATGTCTTTTTCCGTAGTTTTGTATCTAAGTAAAAATGATGAGTTACAGAAAACTGCGATTTTTCTGTATACCTAGAGTCAAGTTGAGACAATCGTGTTTAGACTCCCGTAACTAGTAAGGATTCTAGTTAGTAAACTAGAATCCTCAATGATTGATGCTCATCAAAATATACAGAAAAAAAATGTCTTTTACTGCCTTAAAATTGTTTTTCCGTAGGTACAGTACAGTCAAATCGTGGGTTTTGGGACTCATTTAGTATAGATCTAGGACTTAGCACAGTTTCATAATAAGGACACCAGTATACTATATCCAAATTAAAATAAAAAAAAATATGACTTGAAATTTATTATAAATTTTTGGACGCGATCTGCCGCTTTTTAGGTTTTCAAAGATCGGTTTTGAAACCCTTATGGTCTCGATCTGTCCGTCCCCGCTCTTTCTTAAATATCTCAGTAACTACTGCAGCTATTAACTTGAAATTTGAAATAATGATACATTTCGTGCGCCATTACTGATTTCAAGAAAAATATATATAAATAAATGAAAAATGAAAATGAATATTTTCAGTACAAATTTTGAATTTGAAATTTCAAAAGAGACCTAGGAAGACAAATGGGGTATCAAATGAAAGGTAACGTTTTGACCATTTCTGTAAATTTCATACCTTTTGAAATATTAAAAAAAAAGTCGAAAAATTGACCATTCCTCCCCCCCCTATCTCCGAAGATTGCAGACCGATCCATGTACAATGTATTAGGCGTTTGTAGATATCAATCTATATTTTACAGGACAAATATAAAAAAGTCTGTAATAATACTAATAGTTTTTGAAAAATGGTCAAAAAGGAGGGAATTTTTTTTTCAAAAGGAAAGTGGTGGGTTATCAAATGAAAGGTATCGTTTTGACCATTTCAAAACACTTTTTGAAATTTCGTTAAGTTTGATACTTTTTGAAATATTTCAAAAAAAGTCGGAAAAATGACCATTCCCTCCTATCTCCGAAGATTGCAGACCGATCCATGTACAATGTATTAGGCGTTTGTAGATATCAATCTATATTTTACAGGAAAAATATAGCAAGGTCTGTAAAAATGAACATTTTAAAACAAAAACATTATATTGAGAATGGTCGAAAAGGGTGATATTTTTCATCGAAAGGGAACCTACCTATTGGTTTATCAAATGAAAGGCATTGTTTTGTAAATTTTAAAACAGTTTTCGAAATTGCTGTAGCTTTCATACCTTTCAAAATATTGCCATTCGAAAAATGTTTGAAACCCTCGGCGCGCGAGTTACACTCGCACTTGACGGATCTTGTTTAATTAGAGACATGGCAGAGGAAAAAAAATCGTTTTTTTTAGAGTTCCGTAGGTAAGTACAATGGTCTAAAAATGCGCTTCGCATGAAAAACGTGCGCTATTTCCTGGGCTCTGAATGCCCTATCAGATCCTACACTGTTGCCCCACAAAAAGTAAACCGTATAACTACAACTACACTAAGCGGTGTTTCTATAGATGAAATCTCGGGTAATCTTTTTAAAACGTATGCATACTACAACTACACTAAGCGGTGTTTCTATAGATGAAATCTCGGGTAATCTTTTTAAAACGTATGCATACTACAACTACACTAAGCGGTGTTTCTATAGATGAAATCTCGAGTAATCTTTTTAAAACGTATGCATACTACAACTACACTAAGCGGTGTTTCTATAGATGAAATCTCGAGTAATCTTTTTAAAACGTATGCATACTACAACTACACTAAGCGGTGTTTCTATAGATGAAATCTCGAGTAATCTTTTTAAAACGTATGCATACTACAACTACACTAAGCGGTGTTTCTATAGATGAAATCTCGAGTAATCTTTTTAAAACGTATGCATACTACAACTACACTAAGCGGTGTTTCTATAGATGAAATCTCGAGTAATCTTTTTAAAACGTATGCATACTACAACTACACTAAGCGGTGTTTCTATAGATGAAATCTCGAGTAATCTTTTTAAAACGTATGCATACTACAACTACACTAAGCGGTGTTTCTATAGATGAAATCTCGGGTAATCTTTTTAAAACGTTTGCATACTACAACTACACTAAGCGGTGTTTCTATAGATGAAATCTCGAGTAATCTTTTTAAAACGTATGCATACTACAACTACACTAAGCGGTGTTTCTATAGATGAAATCTCGAGTAATCTTTTTAAAACGTATGCATACTACAACTACACTAAGCGGTGTTTCTATAGATGAAATCTCGGGTAATCTTTTTAAAACGTTTGCATACTACAACTACACTAAGCGGTGTTTCTATAGATGAAATCTCGAGTAATCTTTTTAAAACGTATGCATACTACAACTACACTAAGCGGTGTTTCTATAGATGAAATCTCGAGTAATCTTTTTAAAACGTATGCATACTACAACTACACTAAGCGGTGTTTCTATAGATGAAATCTCGAGTAATCTTTTTAAAACGTATGCATACTACAACTACACTAAGCGGTGTTTCTATAGATGAAATCTCGAGTAATCTTTTTAAAACGTATGCATACTACAACTACACTAAGCGGTGTTTCTATAGATGAAATCTCGGGTAATCTTTTTAAAACGTATGCATACTACAACTACACTAAGCGGTGTTTCTATAGATGAAATCTCGAGTAATCTTTTTAAAACGTATGCATACTACAACTACACTAAGCGGTGTTTCTATAGATGAAATCTCGAGTAATCTTTTTAAAACGTATGCATACTACAACTACACTAAGCGGTGTTTCTATAGATGAAATCTCGAGTAATCTTTTTAAAACGTATGCATACTACAACTACACTAAGCGGTGTTTCTATAGATGAAATCTCGAGTAATCTTTTTAAAACGTATGCATACTACAACTACACTAAGCGGTGTTTCTATAGATGAAATCTCGAGTAATCTTTTTAAAACGTATGCATACTACAACTACACTAAGCGGTGTTTCTATAGATGAAATCTCGAGTAATCTTTTTAAAACGTATGCATACTACAACTACACTAAGCGGTGTTTCTATAGATGAAATCTCGGGTAATCTTTTTAAAACGTTTGCATACTACAACTACACTAAGCGGTGTTTCTATAGATGAAATCTCGAGTAATCTTTTTAAAACGTATGCATACTACAACTACACTAAGCGGTGTTTCTATAGATGAAATCTCGAGTAATCTTTTTAAAACGTATGCATACTACAACTACACTAAGCGGTGTTTCTATAGATGAAATCTCGAGTAATCTTTTTAAAACGTATGCATACTACAACTACACTAAGCGGTGTTTCTATAGATGAAATCTCGAGTAATCTTTTTAAAACGCATGCATACTACAACTACACTAAGCGGTGTTTCTATAGATGAAATCTCGAGTAATCTTTTTAAAACGCATGCATACTACAACTACACTAAGCGGTGTTTCTATAGATGAAATCTCGAGTAATCTTTTTAAAACGTATGCATACTACAACTACACTAAGCGGTGTTTCTATAGATGAAATCTCGAGTAATCTTTTTAAAACGCATGCATACTACAACTACACTAAGCGGTGTTTCTATAGATGAAATCTCGAGTAATCTTTTTAAAACGTATGCATACTACAACTACACTAAGCGGTGTTTCTATAGATGAAATCTCGAGTAATCTTTTTAAAACGTATGCATACTACAACTACACTAAGCGGTGTTTCTATAGATGAAATCTCGAGTAATCTTTTTAAAACGCATGCATACTACAACTACACTAAGCGGTGTTTCTATAGATGAAATCTCGAGTAATCTTTTTAAAACGCATGCATACTACAACTACACTAAGCGGTGTTTCTATAGATGAAATCTCGAGTAATCTTTTTAAAACGTATGCATACTACAACTACACTAAGCGGTGTTTCTATAGATGAAATCTCGAGTAATCTTTTTAAAACGCATGCATTCCTGTTCAGTTTTGGAGATACGGTATTCTATGTGTTCGCTAGCTGATTTAGCGTCTAAATGTATTTCTAGTAAATGAAGTAACTTCTTCGAACTTAGAATTATTAAATTTAATGTCAAGTTTAAAAGTTTACCTACGTGGAATGGGTTGAAATAGGATTATCTTAGTTTTGTCGATTAGGTATGGTCAGCTCTCACAAAGACACGACGCTGCACAACGCGGCGAAGCGCGGCGCGGTGCCCCGGAGAGTTTTCGTATTATGTCAATAATACGAAAACTCTCGTTCATCGTTGTATCATTTTCTTTTCGCGTAGTAAATGAAGTTATATTTTGAATCAGTATATACTACGATGCAATTTTGTGAAAAAGATAGGCATAGGTGTATGGATTTTATTTTCTGAAATAAATGAGTAAATAATAATAATAGGATTTCGCGTTGACAGGAGCGGCACATGGCAGAGTAACGCAAGTCTAAAAAAGTTTTTGACCTTAGATAAGACCAGAGACCATAAATGAGACCTTATTAATTATAGTCTACTTACTAAACCTACAATTCAAGTCAAAACCTAGAGCAACTTCCCCAACGCAATCTACCCTCAATCAACAAAGTTCCAACTCGGAGTAAACTTCAACTTTGGCGCATCAAACAAACTGATAATCTCTACGTCTATCCTCGCGTGTGTGTTATCTGGCTGGGGATCAAGGGCCTTGCACACTGCACAGACGACTGCTCTAGGATTTAACTTTACCACCTTGTCGCATTAAAGTTAAATTGGAGGGGTCTGTAATTTTTTGAAAATCTTTGAACGCAGTATTTTTATTTTTTTAATTAAAATTAAGTTTCCTTTCAGCAAAAGATCCTTCCTTTCTACAAATATTTAAGGCACTTTCCCTTCATGTCGCAGTGTCATAGTCTTGGGACGCACTGTATGACCTGTACCTACCCTCTTGTATTGTTTTTACTCACTGTTCATTTGTTTAATCTCATGGACCCACTGGGAGTTCATGTATGAATATTTGAAATAATAAAATAAAAAAATAAAAATAATGTCTGCTGTAAGTATTATAGTGTAAGTATTATAGTGTGTATTATAAGTAAATGTGAATAGACGTAACCAACCAAGTGTGCCTTGTGCTCCTACGGCGAATAAATATATGAATGAAGATATGAATATTATAAAGAGGAAATCTTTGTTTGTTTGTTTGAATTAAATAGGCTCAGAAACTACTGGACCGATTTGAAAAAATCTCTCACCATTAGAATCCTACATTATCCCTGATGAACTTAGGCTATAGAATATACCGCCGTTATACTGCGATAACCAATTAACCCGACATTTTGTCGAAAATGAACTAATAATGCCAAAGTACTCAAAATGTTGTGCTCTTTCGTCTGGGAAAACCCATTAACCGCTATGTCTTTTAGTTTCGCTGCTAGCGAATGTGATAATCAATTACTTCAAGCATTTTATGATTTGTTGTCAAACACAAAACATTAGGCCGATTTAACTTGACTGACACCATAATCATCCCCAATCCCCAATGAATGTCAGTTAAATTCATAAAATCTGTTTTACTCCCACGAGACCTCTATAAATACTTTATTTTTTCCTCGGGGAAAACCATTTTTAAAGACTTAAGGCTCAGTACTTGAATAAAATATTCAAATAAAAACTACTATAGCATTTTATTTCGTTTTACCTGATGTATTTCATACAATACAACAATTTTCAAAGATAAAATGATATATCCAGATAATTGGTTTTACCTGACGTATTTAACATACCTTAATACAAACAACTTATGGTCTACGAAAAAATGGTTTATCTAGATAATTGGTTTTCTATAAGGTACTATTACTATGGAATAGGTACTAGGTATACAACAGCTCAATACAACTTTGCTACAGCGAAAAGCGATTAAACTTGTTGAGTTCTGCACTCTGGCGCTAGTATCGGCATTTCGGGCCTGTTTTCGCCATTTGCGCTTGAGTGTCGATTATTTAAAATACTAATTAAAACCTCCAGTTTTAATAAGTATTTTCAAATGTTTTTAGTGGGTGTGATATTTAGAATTTATAGAAAAAATTGTCAAGAATGCACAAAAAGATATAGAGGGAAAGCAAGTGACATGGTTAAAGATAAAGCGTCTAAAATATGTAAAAGGGGAGAGCAAAATATACTTTAACTACGACATGTCTGAGAACTTGTCTGTAATTGATGTTACAAACAAAAAAGGAAGAAAAGAAAGTCTAGCCAGTGAATTTTAGAAACTGAAAAACAAAGAAAGCATAATTGCGGAACAAACAGAAAGAAAAAGAATAAAGATAACATGTATGAGTCCGTTGTTACAGATAAAACATCTGGAATCAGGGAAGTCAAATATTATTTTCCTGATGAGTTATCACAACTTTACAAAAAACCTTTGGGGATCAGGGATCATGCAATAAAGGCATGATACGAGTAACATATATAATATGAGGAGTATTATGCCTGGTTTGAAAATTTAATTACTGATGTTGCAGGCAAAGACAGGACCTGATTGTAGCATCTCAGAAACTGAACCTGGTACAACTTCTGAATAAGATTAATAAAAGGATTTGTTGTAGGATATTAAGCTGTAATAAAGCTGATAGGAATCGAGTTCAACAAGTTATACGGAAGAGAGTTATAGAAAAGAGAGAGAGAGAGTTAAGAGTTATACGGAGAAAATTCACTGGCCCGTTATGTCGGGGCTTAATTATTATTTTTTAATTTGTTATTGTCTTTGTTTACTTTTTCAATGCGATTTGTTTTAGTAGGAATTAAAATTATTATTTTCATAAGGATTGGTATTTCATTAACTTTTTCTCGCTTACTCCTACTTTTATTATTATCAGGTTTAGAATTTAATCCAGGTACTTGGTTTCGGAAATCGGTGATGTCCAAAACGTATGGGCCTAAGCCAAGTGCGCTTCAGTGGGTCTACGATTGAGAGTTCGTTTTGCAAAAACTTCTTCACGATTCTGCAAGTATTTAAAATTACGGTTTTTGGAGAAGAATGTATGTGTGCTTTGGTATGTCTTAAAATTCTAATGATTGAAACAGTTGTTTGGGATGACTCCTATTGTAGATATGACTATTGGTACTATTGTTACCTTTTGCAGACGCCACATGCGGGTTATTTCGTTTTTAAGGTCAATATACATACTTGGATAATTTCTCTGCAATGGAACTCTGCAGATTGACCTGGACCGATTTTACCGACCTCATCAGGGACTCTAGCGGGCAAGCGTTTAGCTCGAAGGAGGAGCTCGTCAACGCGCTTAATACCGAGTTTGTGACGGCGGCGAGTAGGTGCGGCGCCCCGGCGGCTGACATCTCGCGTGCAGTCGCAGTGCTGACGGCCGACTCCTTAGCCAGCGATATGTCACTCAGGCTTGAGCTATTTACTCCGACGGAAATTATAAGGATTATAAAATGCCATATAGCAGCTAAATCTAGCTACGACGTGTACGGCATTTCAGCTAAAATTGTAGGACTAGCTGCTAAATCCATAGCGTACATGCTAAGCCTTCTGTGCAACTGTTGCGTGCGGCAGGGAACTTACCCAGCAGGCCTAAAAAGGGTTAAGATCAGTCCCCTATACAAAGGCAAGGGTAAGAAAACCAACGCCACGTCATATCGCCCCATATCTATCGTTCCCGCGGTAAGCAAAATCCTCGAGGTCGGTATTAACCATAGGCTGCTGTCATACATGACACAGCGCGATATTATATCGAGTCGGCAGTACGCGTATAGACCAGGACGCGCCACGACAGACCTGGTGCGAGAGGTGGTGTGGCGCGTGCTGAGAGCACGTGAAGAGGGACAGCGCGTAGCTCTACTCAGCTGCGACCTCTCGCGCGCTTTCGACACCGCCAACCACGCCCTGATCGTACATAAACTCCAGTTCCACGGAATCCGAGGTCCCGCACTATCTCTACTGACCTCATTTATGTCCGCGAGGACACAAGTGGTGGTCGGCGACGGAGGCCGCGTGAGGTCATCTGAACTGGAGAACGGAATGGGAGTACCGCAGGGGTCCTGTCTTTCTAACACCCTCTTCAGCTTGCTACTGAATGACTTACCTGGCAGCATTGGCGGTGCTGAAATATACATGTACGCCGACGACGTAGCCGCCGTAGTCACAGCACCCACCCTTTACGAGTTGGAGGATCGATTGAATGAGGTTATAAAAAACTTAGAGACGTGGTTTCGTGCAAATGGCCTTGCGCTGAATCGGGACAAAACCTGCTTGATGGGTTTCAGTCTCAAAGGGAGATGCCCCCCCCTAAAGGTCGTTGCCGGAAACGCGAGGCTGGAACAAGTCCTAACTACAAAACTGCTAGGCTTCCACTTGGACAGCTCCCTCGTGTGGGACACTCACATAGACAAGCTGTGTGCTAGGCTAGGTAGCGCCTGCTTTGCACTGCGGAGGTTGGCGAGCACGGCCTCGCCCGACGTGGTTAGGGCGTGTTATTACGCAACAGTCCATAGCACCTTGACTTACGGCGTGGAGCTGTGGGCGAGAGCCGCCGACCGCCAGCGGGCATTTGTAATGCAGAAACGAGCTGTGCGCGCTATAGCGGGTGTCCCGAGTGATACATCGTGCAGGGAACTGTTCAATAAATTCAATATTATGACTCTTCCATCTGAGTTCATATACCAGGTAGCCCTCTTCACGCACCTGCATTTGGGCTTGTTCCAGCGTCGCGGGGTGAACACGACCCGCGCGATGCGGAGCAACAGTTACTCGCACCGCCTGGTAACACCTGAACACAGACTTCAGAAATCTGTTCGATCGGTCTATGTCATGGGACCCTCTGTTTACAACCGATTGCCAGTGAAGATACGCGACGCACCTTCGACGCCTGTATTTAAACTTAGATTAAGAAAATACCTAACGGAATCGGTATTCTATGATGTGCAAGAATACCTTGAATTACCGCTTATATAATCTTGTATTTTTATATAAATTATTATTGAATAATTAATGTACCTATTATTAATTATTATTTCTTTTATGACATGTTACTAGGAGTAATGAATAAAATCTGTATCTGTATCTGTATCTGATTGTGAGTGTTGGGAACGGCAATGTCGATGAGGAGTGCTGTTTTGTTGGTTTTGTCAATCAGTGTTATGTCGGGTCTATTGAATTGTGTGGTTTTATCAGTAAGGATAGCTCTGTCAAAATAGATTTTATGTGTGTGGAGTATTTATTATTAATAGGGTGAAAGTTAATGAGTGTGTGTTATGTTTGTTACTTCTTCACACTCAAATGGCTGGACCTATTTAGTTTTAATTTGTTATTAAGGTAGCTGACATCCTGGATTAACACAATAAGCTACTTTTCATCATTATTATCAGTGAGCAAAGCCGCGGGAAGGAGCTAGTAAGATAATAATTTTATTTAGAACCTGGAGTGACCAACTTCGTATAGGTATTTAAATTTACTGACGAGTTTTGGGAAATTTTCTACACGGAATGATCAAAGGAACATCTAGACATAATTTAGGACATCTAGCAAGCTTTAATCTAAAATATTTTGACTTTAATTTGAATTGTACTAATGTTAGTAATTCATTCAGCGTTGGTCTCACGTTTCTTCATTTAGTATAATAAAAAGATTGGCACTGATTAATGACTATTGAAGCTTGATATTATTGATATTTAAATTAATAAGGTACTATAAGTTTTCATAATTTTATGAAGTCAAAATTATAATATTAACTGAAAGTACTGAAACCGTAAAAAAATGTATAGTTAATTCATAGGTTCTTAAAATTTTCTTCAGGAAAAACCAATTAACTTGATACATTTTCACATGTAACTTCAGAAGGAACAGCTGTTTAGGTATTTTTTTATCATAGTTAGCGAAGATTATTTAGATGTAATAACTGATTTCTTAGGTTTTGCTATATTCCAACAAATTTAGAAAATAAAGAGATTTGACAACTTACTGGGAAAAACAATTAAATTGGAGACCTAGTGACAGTTACCGTCAAATTCAATTAAAAGCATTAAGTTTTTTATAAACCTATGGTTACATACTAATAGAACATGAACTAATGTACTATTGTTATTATAGTATTAATACCAATAGAGACTACAAACTATAATTTCAATACCTTAAACTTTACAAACGCGATATCTCAGTTTGAACTTTTTGGCAGTTAATTAATTATCGCAGTATAGCGGCGATACCCGTGCGAAGCCGGGACCGACCACTAGTAATGTATTTATATGATCTAACTGAAGCAGGTTCTAATCCCGCAGTGATTTGCATCAAATCTAGGTTCATTATCAAACTGCACCTGCAGATTGACCATCATCACATGACAAATCAATCCATCGAGCAACACTAGGAACCAACAACATCGATACAAAGGTGGAGGCAATCTCGACTTCCGGCGGAAGTGCTTTATCTGTCGCCACTCATGCGCAGTGACCGTGAGGGGCTTTTCACGTGGACAGGCCGTTTTTAGCGATATTGTTTAGAAAATTGTATATTACATGCGCGAGTCACAGTAGAAGGATCTTCCTTTATTATTATTAGACCTAGAGATATAGATAACACACAGACATGCAACAAGATAGATAGCTATCTCCATAGCTCGGAGTTTCTCTGAAGGATAGTATTCGCAACGAATACATCCGATAGAGAACTAAGGTAATCGACATAGCTCAAAGGATTAGCAAGCTGAAGTGGGCTGGCCATATCTCAAGAAGAACAGGCAACCGCTGAGGTAAACGTGTTCTTGAGTGGAGACCGCGACTCGGTTTGCCGAGTAGTGTAGTGTAGGATTCCCTCTGATCAGGTGGAATGACGATTTGACGAAAGACTGCTGGCAGGTGCTGAACGCGGTAAGCTGAAGACAGGGCGCTATGGCGCTCATTAGGGGAGGCCTATATCCAACTACTATAGGCTGATAATGATGATGACAACCGACGAAATAAAGAAAAACTAATCTTACCCACGACTACCCTTACACAATATAGCAAAGGTCCTTACTCACGATTAGTAAATATATATAATAAAATACCTAGCTCCATAAAAGATCTTACAAAAGAATCTGTCTTCCGTAGTAAACTTAAAGTATACCTTATTTCTAAATGTTATTACTCTGTTGACGAATTTTTTAATGATAAATCTAAACTAGACTAATTGACATTTATATAGAATTATTAATGTAAGTAATTGTTTTTATTCTTGTGCTTATTGTTCTGGCTTTAAGTAGACTAAGCACGTGGCTATTGAAATAATTTATAAATACATTGCTGCGCCCTTACAAGGTACATGTGTACCTACCACTAGGCTAACCACATCTAGGCTAAAATTGTAATAATGTATGTGTATGCAATAAAATAAATGAAATGAAATGAAATGATGATGATGAGGTAGTACCTACGGCAGATGCTGAACGCTGGACTAGTATGGACTAATGAGGATCCCTTACTAAAATTGAACTGTCCTCCTCAGCCATGGGCTCGGTCGCATCAGCGTCATGCGAGACTCCTGGAGGAGACTTGCGTCTGGCTGCTTCCGGCCTGCGCTTCACAACCAACCAGTTACGGACCCTCAACTCTTATGTGCACTCGCTGTGGGAGGAGGATCAGAAAGGTATTCAGAATGACGTCATAACTCTCGTCAGGTCTAAGATGGACCTGATAGCCAGGGTGTTCTTGAAAAAGTTTTAATTTTTAGTTCTTCGAAGAATAAAACTAGCGGGAAAGTAATTTACTATCTACCTACTTTGTGTTGGAAGAACATCAACGTTTACTTAGAGTTCTTCTTTTTTCCAGGTCGAATGTCAATGGAGCTGGAGAGCACAGTTGAGAGCCTGGTGCAGAGGATAGTCGACGGAGCTGGACAGAGGGATCCAAGGTTCAGGTGCTGTCATCTCATCGCGCTGCACAGAGGGAAGAAGGTACACTTCAACACATGCTCGTACCGATCAGCACTACTGCACCACAAGGGGGCTTAGAAATCGCCACGCTTGGTAGTCGGTTGTAGAAGAAATGGTAAATGTACTCAAAAGAAAGCTGGTGGCCTTCCTTTGGTAGCCTTCCTTAGTATAGTCGGTTCTTACGACATCCACGGGCTGAGTTTGAGGGGTCGATTTTTACGTCGCGACCATCACGACTGACACATCTCTCACGCTCTTGGAAATGGTAAATTTTTCTTTAGTCGCACAAGGGTTAGGTTAGACTATTATTTGCGATGGTGATTTTATTTATTATCATATTCATAATTGACTCACTTATCAACTTAATAGGTAACTTTACGTAATAGCCGTAATTTTCCTTCATCATAATGCGAGATGGGATATCTAAGTACACTACACTATCCATGTGCTTGTTATTTGTACAAGCACATGGATAGTGCAGTGTACTTAGACGAAGCTACATTTTGATCTCAACTAAAAATGAAGATGCTATGCATACCTACAACATATTTTAGTTTCTTGCCCAAGGTCCCATTCAACAAGTCCACTTGACTACAATTTTGCAGTTCTGATTTAAACATTAAGGCACTTCAACCTATGACTGTCATCAACCCTAGTCTCTTCCACAGATGCGTTCCCGCTCCTTAGAATACCTGGTGACCCTGGATGCACTACCTCTTCTCAATGCCGACGAGGACCGGCTGGTGGACGGACCGGATGGCTACGGGAAGATCCGGCTGAGCGGACGCGAGGCTGATAAGTGGGAGGAGTTTGTGACACCTTCAGGGTACCTCTGCAGGTAAGGGCTTTGACATACTTAAGTTTAACATTGAGCTCTTATACCGTTCCCCCACAGCAGTATACCATAAGACATTATGCTGTGGAGGTGGCTAATGTAAACTTGTCTAACTAGATATATCCACGTAATGTATGTATCTGTGAGCAGATTTTAGGGTTTTCGATGGGTGACGTTTCTCCTACATGGCATAGGGTAATTCCTGCACCGATATTCTTTTTAAAACAAATTACCTTTAATTTTTCAGAGATAAAGTGGTAGAGCGCTGGGTGGAGCTGATCGCTCGTTGCGCAAGTGCGCGCGGCGGCGGTGGCTCGCGCGTGCTGACTGCACGCGCACACAGCATGCTCCAGCCTTACTCCTACTGCTATCTTGAAAGAGGTAGGTCACTTACCTATCTGCGTCCGGAGGATGATTCGTAGCATCCTCCGGTAGTATCACATCTTGGGAATCTATTTTTAGCGTCCAAGCCTCGCTACGCTGCCGTATAAAACTACTGGCCACACGTAATAATGGAGCATCGTCACTCTTTCCTCAAGAGCAACAGCTCTTCTTAATGAAACACGAGATCGTTTAAGATGTCTTTTTTTCGAGGGTCTTGTTCATCGTAATAGCGGTTGCAGTGAGTGTAAGGCTAGACATGATGTCCGATGTCTTGAGGCTGTTGACTGACTGCGGATTAATGAAAAAGCCAAATCCTTCGATGACCATGTCATCGAATGCTAAATCGGCAAAGTACATTTGGAAAAATATGTCTGAAGTAATGTACTAACCAAAAACCGATACCAAAAGCAAAAAAAAAAGAATTTACCTATTTAGGTAGTGGGTAAGGGACCTGAAGACCCAGAAGTTCAGACAATACCACCAACTGTAATAGACTGTGGCCCTTAAACCTTTTACGTGTGAAAAGTATACTAACATGACCAAAGCCACGTGTCAAGGTAGTTCCTAGACAATAATGGCGTGGGGTATATGCGACCGCGATTGAAGGTACGAGAACTTCGAACTTCGGTAAAGTTTTAATTAAATTCAATATCGCGATAGACCTTCCCCACCTCGGATTTAATGTAACATGTGGATACGGTAAACTCGTGAACTAGATTATAGGTGAAACGTTGCAAGGGAGAAATTGATAGTTTACTGGCCATTATGAACTTTGATTTTACATTGAGATTAAGCATATACCATTAGCCGTGTGGTGCCGGCTTGAAACTTGCACTACCCCAACTCTTTCCGTGGGTGTCGTAGGAGGCGACTAAAGGACATACACCGGGGGGCGGGCAGCAGCGTCTCTTGCAGAATATATCTACCACCGAACTGCGATCCCCAAGCCTCATGCCCAGCGTGGGGATTATGTGGATTACCCCCATAAGATATAAAAATCAGAGGGAAACCTGCGTCCAGCAGTGGACTATTACCTATAAGCTGTTGAGGTTGAGGTATATACAACGTAGATAGGCGTTAAAATCAAAGGGATTGTGTATGACACTTTTAATAAATGTAGCTTGCCTTTAAGTTAATCGTATAGAAAACATCTCCTATTTCGTAATTTGACCCAAATTACGAAGTGATGTTTTTGTCCATGAAGTGATGTTTTTTGTGATCCATGAAGTGATGTTTTTTGTGATCCATGAAGTGATGTTTTTGTCCATCACAGAAAATCTTGGTCTCTTTTTTTGCATATAGTCGACTCTCGTTAATTCGAAACTCGAGGGACTCTTAAAATATTACGAATTATTGAGTGTTTGAAATATGAAATGGTTCGAAATTAGTGAGAGACAATAAATAAAACTTCGAATTATAAAGTGTTGATCAATTATTATTTATTTAATGCTATTCTATAACAATGACAAAAGTTTTAGAGGTACATTCGTGTACATACATGTACATATTCATAATGTGAATTAATTAATATTTCGAAAGAACTCTGTTATACTGGTTAACTAACACAAACTTTTCCAACGAAAGAGTAACAAACAACAAACAGTAACTGAAACACAACTAAACAAACCAATTCGTGCGGAAGTGTCAAATAGTCAAACTAATCATAACAAAAACAAAGGCTCGTGTTCGTTGATACAAGTTTGAACTTGTCGCAAAATGTACTTCCGCCTCTTTCTCTCTGCAATTTTGAATTGTCGAGTGTTGGACGCCGATGAGTTCGAATTAACGCGTCGTTTTGTTTCATAGCAATGATTTTTTCGTTCGAATAACCAAGTGCATAAAAATGTATTGATTTAGTTCGAAATATAAAGAGATTTTGTAGGGAACTCGTGATAACTTTGAATAATAGAGAGGTTCGAATTATCGCAGGTTTGAATTAACGAGAGTCGACTTTATTCTGCTCAGGAAATCTAAATGGTGTATCAAATTAATAATACAGAGAATCTATTGGATCACAGCGAAGTCGTCAAGATCTTATATCATATCGAACTTTGTGAGTAAGTTCGTAACTAGAACCTCAGCTTTGTCACAGCCACAGACAGGGAGATTAGGCGCTTTGCTGAAACTTCACAACTGATAGTTTGACAGTTGCAAGTTCGAGTCTCGCTCAAAGGCTATTAATGCAAAGTTCCGGGAAGTTGCGGGTTGATCGAGGTCTGGTTTTATTGATTTTCTTGGATGCGCCTAAAGCTTTCAACCTTGTAAAAATATCGCTGAATAAAGTAAGAAAATGTATGATAATCATTTAAAATTATCAGTCAGTTACAACACAGGTCAGTCAGTCGTTTTTGATTCTCTACGTAGATGGATTTTTATTTCACACCTACATGACAGCACTAAAACATCCAGTGGGACCACTGACTAAATCCTTCCTTGTCAGCATATCTGTCCACTGCTGAACTCGCCTCCCCAAACGGGGGGTTTGCCATAATTTAACATGATTTTCTTGCAGCATCAGGTAACCAGTCCACCCCAGACCGGCGCCTAGCCATCGTGGAAGGCGCTGCCTGGGTGATGGTCAGGGTCGGCGCTGGTGAGGCTGAAGCCAAGCTGGTGCTGGGAGCCAAGGTGCACGGATGCACTCCGCACCATGTGGCTAGGATACCACTAACGCATCCACTGGCGTTGCTACATTATAGGAGTGTACAGGGAGTAAGTACCTTAGCAAAAATCTGACGAATGGAATAGTAGGTAGTTACTGGAATTTGTGTCTCATTTAATAAAATCTTTTAAATATCTGTCATTTTCGTGTACCTACGGGAGACGTTATCGATGTACTTCTGCACACCCTTTAAGAAACTTGAGCCAAATTCAACAAACTACCTACGGTAATGATTTACGCATCTAACTAATGTATCGATGTGGAACTTCTAAACATATGTAGGTACTGATAACACAAGCCAATCAGTATCTGTCAATTTAATTACAAGCTGTCATCATATAGCACCGAGGACGGGAGAAATCACCCCCCCCCCCAATCCATCTTCAGCTCATCTTTTTCTCGTTTCTCAGGGTTACTACGCAGTAGCAATAACGCCACCAGCTTCAGTCATCTGTGGTGACCGAGGAAGCAACTGGCAACTCTGGAACCCATCGCTAGAAGCTGCCCTGGACGCGCACTGCTCTGACTTGTCCACTGTCGGCCGGATAGCAGGTGCACTCAACGCTCTGCTGGATAAGATGAGAGAAGGAGTCTATCAGGTTAGTGTCAGAAAGAGACGTGATCTGGTGGTCTAGGCAGCAACTATCAAAGCCTGGAACTCGTAACTCGAGGCTGCTTTGGACGCGCACTACTCCGACTTGTCCACTGTGGGCCGAGTAGCCGGCGTGCTCAACGCTCTACTGAATAAGATGAGTCAAGACAATATATCACGGTGGTAACAACTGCCAACTTATGAACCTTTCGTTGCCGAATGTGATCGTTCTGCTCAGAGTGGCAAACGTATCACTAACGGAGACACTTATTGTGTTATTCGTATTCCCTTACGACGTATGTTAGGTAGACAGCGGGAGTACCGCTGTCTCCCTAACCGCATCTGAAGAGTTGAAGACCCTTATCACCTTCAGGGAAGTCTCCGTGTCCTGTCCCGCTACGCAGCCTCTTGCGCCTTGCGGAGACGACTCGACAAATGCGCAGGGTACAGCAGCTCTGCCGCCAGATGCCTGGTTTCCGCGCACGCCTCTCATCATCTGTTGCTGGTGCTGGATGAGTAAGTTTATGATGGGTACAATAGAAGATATATCAGGGCAAAGGGTTTTCTTTTTTATGCTCTGGAAGAAAGTCTTATCATCTATTGAAGAGCTTGAACTCTGGTCTACTATTCAGGGTAGCTACAGTAATTTCCCTGTGTATGTCTTATTCAAAGTTTGT